>JBAMMX010000011.1:19404546-20857046 GCA_037126225.1 Dillenia turbinata | reverse complement strand
TGAGACAGAGATACTTTGAATGTTAGTTGTTGGGCAAAATATTTGCGCTATGTGAAACTAATATGGATGTCCATCAGGGCATATAGATGTGCTTTGAGAGCAAGTCGTGAACTTTGAATGAGTAGTGTGAAATATATAAACAAGGCATTTGTCCATAAAGGGGCTTTGTTGGAGAGGGGGTAGAATTTGGCCTCATAATAATGTAAGTAGGGTGAGTTCTTGCTGGAATGCCTGTGGCCAGCTAAGGAAAGCCTGACCGCGTAGAAAGAGTTTCCTTTTGTATGTACCATGTCGTTATTAGGTGATGCTATGTACTATTTTGACCTCAGCAAGCCTTGGCATATCCCTTAAATTAAGTCGGAAGAGATTGCTTATTTGTCAGAATGCGTAAGGAACTGACAGGCAACCCATTTCCTTGCGTCTACCATTATCTCATTACTTATTGTTCTTCCTCACAAAAAGTTTTGAGAAGCTGTAATTCTGACATCCAAGTACTTGATGGCACCCTTTATTTTTTAAATTTATTTTTTTTTTTTTTAATAAAAAAAAAAAAAAAATAAAAGGGGAATTGAAAATTTTTAAAATTAAATTGAGAATAGAAATGAAATGCAGATTTACAAAGTGGATTATGGCATTGTTATTCCAATTCTTTTGGCATTATATTATCGTCTGGTTGCTTTACACTGCCAGTTTACGTCCTTCAGCCCCAAGGGAGCGCAAGAAACCATCCACTTGAAGTGGCTACAAAAGGACTACAAGCATCTTCCTGAGTTTAAGCGCATTGTGAGGTAAGATGGCTTCCAACATATATATATTTCCACAATGCTTGACTCCAGGTTGCAACATATATATATATTTTATTATTTTGGCTTTTGTCGGGTCTTTGACTGTTGGATAATATAATCTTTTTGTTAACTGATAATCTGAGGCATTTCAATAGTGATTTTCTGAATTTTTCAAAAGTATTTACTTTTTTAATTTGGTATGCTCTCCTTAGCCAATTAATTGTTTGGGTGCTTTGCTTGGGGAAAACAGGTTTTTAATGGTTAATTGAATATTGTCTTCACAAAGAATGGTTTTGTCATCCAAGATTATCTCTATGCTTATCGTTTTTAGGTTATCTTCTGGCTATTTGCTTTCCAAGGATTTTTAAGGTTACAAATAAAGTAAATTTGCATGACCTTAACGTCCCCGGTGTTTTTGAAACGGATTTGATCTTCTTGGCTTAAGGTATTTCTATCGTATCTAAAAGACTATAGGTTTAGATCCTTCCCACCTTCAAACCTGAATAGCATTTTGAGAGACCATTCCTTTCACATGCCCAACCCCGTTTAATGTCACAGATTATTACTCGGAACATTAACTTGTAGCTTTGATAGAGAGGCCGCAACACCTGAGCTAGCATTTCTCTGGCATGGCTCCTGCTCCAACCAGGTTGCTCTGTACGCAGTGTCTTCGCATTATTAGGTAGCAGGCTAGATTCATCATGTCAATTAGCTAGCAAACATGAAACTAACATAGAAATTAACACACTTAATTTTGCAGGGTTTAGGATAGTCTCTTGGTAGCATTTGTTGACGACTGATTTCTGGCTCTGCAGGCATAGGCATTTGCCTAAAACAACATATAAGGCAGCCGCTCTTACACGCACAATGACTGAAGCTAAGATGTGGAAGGAGGAGAGGAAAGCCCCCAGTGAGCCAGGGACTGTGCAAACAGAGCCATTAGGTAAAAGAAGAATCATACAAAGTAGTTCAATGAGTCCCCGAGGATGTGTATGAGTGGAGTGCTGTTGAATGCTTGAAATATTTATACGTGCAGTTCCTTCTTTCCCCCTTTTGAATATTGCTGTAGAGGCAACGACCAGATAAGGCAGGCAGGAGGTTTTTATTTCTGGGTGGCAAACTGTTTTTTTTTTTAAAAAGGAAAACCAAAAAAGAGCCCCCCCTTTCCTCCACCCCCAAAAAAAAAAAAAAAAGGAGGCTCTTCTTTTTCAGTTTTTCTCTTTCTGGTTACCTTTTCTTTTTTTTTTCTTTCTTTTCCTCGTGTGTTGTTGGGTACCTCCTGAAAGTGCATTTTTGATTTTGTTTAGCTATGATAATCTTAGTTTCACATGCTAACATCCTTTAAGTTATCCTGTATTATGGCAAGATAACCTGATAATTTTATCCTAGCACGTGGAATGATATCATTTAGCCAAGTCCCTCTAATATGATCAAGATAGGAAAAATCTATTTGCTCTAAGAAAATTCAGTATATAAGTCTAGAATGATCTTTGGCTCTAGAGGAAAGGGTTTCTTTAAATGGTTCATACTAGGCTATGGAATGAATTCTTTGATTTTTGGAATGATTTTTGGAATCAGCCCCCCATTGGATTGGTTTCTCTAGATTGATGAGTTTATGATTAAGCTTTAGATAGTTTTTTATCACCCTATTAGTCCCCTTTAAGAGATAAAAGGAGTAAGGGGTAACTGCTAGAGTTTTGGAAGATTTATGCTTGTTTAAACCTTGGTTGGCTCATCTGCTACTGCCATTCCCTCGAGTTAACTCATGTATATTGAGTAATCGACTCACTTACTCTACTGCCATTCCCTCGAGTTAACTCATGTCCAATATTTAGACATCATTTTTCTAAAGTCAGTTAACTCATTTTCTAGGGATGGTAGACTTGCCATGTCTAAGACTGAGTGTACAGTGGTGAGTACCGATACTTCATCTTTGAAAGTTAGGTACTTGGTGCTATTCATGTCATATGCTTATTTAGTCTTTAAGGGATAGTCATCTTTGAAAGTTAGTTAGACTTATTTCGTACAGTAGCCAATATTGGTACTTGAATGTTAAAGTACTTATGATACTTCATGAGTGAGTTTATGAACACACATATCAAGTTTCAGACAAGCACTAAAATATTACAGAGGCATAGCACATCAATCAAGCACTTATTATTCTTTTGAAATTCTTCATAGGAAACCCTTATCTAGTTAAATTTGGACAGAAGTCTAGATAAGATATAGGTTTTGAAACTCTACAATTCTTGACTCAGCCTACATTCTAACCTTTTTATTTAGGTAAAGTATTTGCTCATCTGAAATTTAGTATTCATTCTCTTAGCAAGTTCTTGGTAAAGAGTTTTACTTTTTCCCTTGATACTATGACATCTACATAGATTTAATTTATTTGGATTTCTTTGCCTTTCCTCTTAACCAACAAAGTTGTGTCAACCTTGTCTTTTTGCATTCATTCTCTATTGCTAAAAGATTCATACTGAGCTCTTGGAGCTTGTTTCAAGCGAAGCTATGGATGTTATAAACATATGGCCTGAATGTTTTGAGTTTACAAAGCTAGGGGATTTCTTTTTCTACAGTTTCATTAAGTAGGTCATGCATTCTCTATATCTTGAAGTTCTAGAAGGCAAATATTATTCTATTTATTTATAATCTTATTATTAGGGTAAAAGTCTTCATCAAAATCTATTTCTTAACGCCATACCCTTGAACCACTAGATTTGCTTTATTTATAACTATTGTTCCATGACTATTTGGTGTGATCCTATACATTCACTTAGTTCTCTATAACTAAGGCTTTCTTTGACTTACGAACTCTATTTATTTCAAATTGATTTAGCTTTTCTTTGCATTTTCAATGCTCTGTTTTTACTTATATTCTTAGATTCTGGGATTCTATTTGAGAAATGAAAGCTGGATTTTCATACTAATTTTAGAGGACATGCTTAGTCATTAGCTCAGAACCTAAATTTCTTGAGATGTTGCTTATAATCTTTGATTTTAGCATTCTTCTAACCTTTTGATTTTTTAAAATTTTAACTGAGCCTTAATTTTCAAAGTTGTTATTTTGATCCTTGTTTCAAGTTGTTTCCTGGACTTATAGGGTTATTTATATTTTTATCATCAAAACATGTGTTTCATGCTAAAAGGACTAGATTCATTAATTCCAACATAGATTGATTTCCTTATAGCTCTCATTCTATTATTGTGAGTTCTGTATGCCTTGCTAGATGTCGAATGACTTCACTACTCTTAGCAACAATTTTTCTTAGGGAGCCCTTTTTATTTGTCATCATTTATACCCAAATATGTGGAATTAACCTGAATCAGGTTTTTTATTCTTATAAAGATCGTAGGGTGACATCTTCCAAGATTGATCTGATTGAAGCTCTGCCTGATGTGAAATAGGTTGTGCTATAGAAAAATTTAGCTACAATGCTCTCTCAAGGCATTGTCCTATCATTTATCATGTTTTCTACAACATTACTCTATAGAGGACTTCTAGAGATTATGATCTAATTGATGACTATTGTAGTGTTACAATATTTTTACAAATACTTGGGGACAATGTTAATCATTTTTCCAATCATGATACTCCAAAATTAAGATTTTTTGTGGTGTAAGAACATTATATACAATTTATATTAATTTATAGTGTTGATTCATAAAGACTTGTATGCATCAACAGTCATCATCTTTCTTCATGACCAATGCTCCAATTCTACAAAACATTCAAGTACCCATACTTGGCAGAATAGCTGTTGAAACTTGTATATATAAAGAAATTATTTCAATATTGCATTTGAAAATTTAAGATTAAATTAAATTACACACACACACACACTCTCTCATTCTATTATACCTATTAGAAGGTATGTAGTTATTGGATATGTAATCTTTTTTTTTTTTTTTTGTGTTTTGGTCTTATATGAATCATTCTTGCATATTAAAACAATTCTTATTACATTTATATTATTTTTATATTTTTTTATTTTATAGTCTCTTAATTTATCTATAGTAATTTAAATTTATACCATCATAAAAAAATAAAAATAAAAAAACCATAAGGGCAAATTCTACTATCCAATATTCAGTTGAAATTCTCAACTGCAAATAGTGACCGAGACCATAAAACCTTAAATTTGTCGAGATTGAGGGTAAATTGTTGCATGAGAATGGTCCATATAAGTTTCTGACATGATTATCTACATTTTGATATAAATATTGTGTGCTATTGTTGCTGGAAAACGGAGTTTCAAAAATGGCCACGAAGGGTTGAAATTTTGGACTCTCAATTTACTGAGTTTAGGGCTCAAAATTTCCAAAATCGAGTTAGGGATAATTGGAAAATGAGAAATTAAAGTTTTCGATTAAACCCAATGAAAACAAAGCCGAAAAATGCAGGACCCGTTGGGCGGAGAAGATCCAATTCGGGTCCAGAACAGATGTATGTTTCACGCGCGTGGCAAGCACGTGACGTGGAGGGCGGCGAGCGTATGGAGCTCACGTGCGCTAAGGTACGTGAGCTCCCGAGTCAGGTCTGGCTCAAGGATTATGGAGGTTGATCATGGAAGAAGCGTATAATACAGTCTTTTTGTTCATCAAGGATCCACCAAGATATATAGGGATTTGCATTATTCCTTTTTGTCGCCCGGTATGAAGATAGATATTGCAAAATTTGTCTACAGATGTTTGACGTGTCAGCAAGTAAAGACTAAACATTAGAAACCTAATGGATTACTTGAGCCACTCCCTATCCCTAAATAGAAATGGGAGCATATTACTATAGATTTTGTCTCGGGATTGCCTAGAACTACGAGGACATTTGATGCTATATGGTTGATAGTAGATCACCTCACCAAATCAGCTCACTTTCTCCCGGTTGCAATAACTTACTCTATGGAGAAACTAGCTAAGTTCTATATCGATAAGATTGTGAGATTAACTTACTCTATGGGTGATAGTGATTGTCACAACTATGAATTTGGAGTTACACCAGATAGACGTAAAGGCCGCCTTCCTTAACAGGAGTTTGGATAAGGAGATGTACATAGAACAACCCTCTGGGTTCGCTCTAGTAGGTCAAGAGGATAAGGTCTGTCGACTTTGGAAGTCGATATACAGCCTAAAGCAGTCATCCAGTGATGGTACCTAAGATTTCATGAGGAGGTGATATCTTATGGTTTTACAATAATCAAAGAGGATTATTATGCTTATCTAATACATTCTGATGACTCTTTTGTGATCCTATCGTTGTATGTCGATGACATAATATTGGCTGGAAACAACATTAAGTATCTGATGACCATTAACACATGGTTGCCATCGAGCTTCAATATGAAGGACATGAGGAAGCTAAGTTCATCCTCGGAGTTTAATGACTAAATACCATTTTGTGAGAGATATCATCAAGAATAATGAAGTGACTGTCAAGCACATTTCTACACACAATATGATGGTTGACCCCTTCACCAAACCCATTACTAAAGACTCCTTTTTAGGGTATAGAGAGTCATTAGGTTTGGATATTTTTTAACATTTCTCAGTTTGTACTATATTGATGACATTGTTGGTGTAAGGCCGAATCTGCGGTGCCGTACTTTTGTACTCCCGTTCCTGAATTTAATGAAATATTTCTCAGTTTATTTATATAGAGAGAATTTTTTTTTATTTATATTGATTTTCGATTTTGAGATTTTGTAATTCAAATTTTTAGTATATTCAAACGTGTCCGTATTTCTGATTCGAAATATGAACCAAGTATAAAAATAAATTTCATTGATTAATTTTTTTTATTCCCTCTTTTATTTATTTATAAATCTATTCTTATAAAAATAAATATATATATATATGTTAATAAAAATAAAAATAAAAATAAAAATAAAAAAAAGGGAGAGTTAGGGTTAGGAAACCCTAACCCTTTTCACATTTCATCTCTCTCTCTCCCTCTTCCACTCTCCGTCTCCTCCTCTCCCTCACCGAAACCCTCATTCACCGTCGCCTTCGCCCTCCCGCCGCTGCCCTTCGCCACAGACGACCATCAACCACCGCCCTATTCTCTCTCTTCCTTTGGTTCTCTCTCTCTCTCTCTCTATCCCTCGCGGGTTCTCTATCGCGATTCACCCTCTCCCGATCTCTCCCTTCCGTGGTCGTCCACCGTAAACTGCCACCCACAGTGCTCACCCACCATCGCCACTGCCTCCTTCCTCCACCATCTCCATCCCTTTTACCGATTTCTCTCTTTCTTTTTCTCTCTACCACTCTCTGTTTCTCTCTCTCCCTCTCTCTCTCCCTACGCGCGCGGCTACAGTGCTTCTTCCCTGCTCGTGCGCTCATGTGCCTTGTTTCCCCTCAGCCGAGAGTGCTCCTGCAATCTTTGTAGGAGCTCCAATCTGACAGCCACAGGATCTCAAAAATCCTAGGTTGGCTGTAAATCCCCCACTGCGCAGGTCCTGGATTGAGTAGGACGAAGCTCGGACCACCGGATTGTGAACTGCGAAGACCTTAGGTGAGAATTTCTAACTTACTCGATTTGTTTGGATGAATTTAGGATAAATTAGGATAAAAAGTATTGTATATATGTAGGATGTATGTTAGAATCAATTAGAATGCATCGTCTGATTGTCATGTGTAATTATTTAGGTTAAATATAGGAATTTATGCTAATTGGGCTTTTCGGATGATAGAATCATGTTGAGTTGATTAGAATAACTTCTCTCAGAGTTCAATTTGACGAATGCATAAAAACAGTCGGAATTTGGAATTTGAGTTTAAGGATTGATACAGTCCTTTTATTATAAATTGTCCTGCATATAGGAAATCAAAATACAACTTTTATATTATGAAAATAGACTTCAATACCTTGAAAATGACATATGGTTTGAAGAAATCGGATAGGAATTGAAAAGTGTATGATTTTTCAAAGATTTTTCCATCTTGTAAGAAGTTTATTTATTTTAGACTTGTTTTCGATTTTGAATGGTTTTAGGTTTGAATTAAGTTTGATTTTGACTTTTTTATTTACTTATAAATGGAACGAAATTGATAATATTGGAGTATATTTATAAATAGAAGAATTTAGGGTTTGTACGAATTTAAGGAAAATGATAAACCTTGAAAATAGTTGGAAATTTGATGATCAATTGTGATGATTTGACTAGGTTGATCTTTTGGAGACTTGAGGAGTCAATTTGGTTTGATTGTGGAAATAGGGAGTGATTCCCTCCCTAGAAAGTGAGTGGGACCCTAATCTCTTGCATTAAATAGTGAAATCTTGCTTTTGATATGCATTGTCTCGACGTATGGAATTGAATTTCAAATCTGTTTTGTGACTATTGGAGTGTCGTAAACTTATGATTTCTATGACTATACATCCATATTTGAAATAAAATGAAATTGTGCCATGATTTGAGAAATAGAATGTTTTCTATTCTACCATTGCATTGGTTTGTTGAATTGAAACGATTTTGATGAAATGTATTGGTATACGGATTTGAATTGTTTTGATGATATGATGATATGACATTATTTGATTGATTCCGTAGCTACGAAGGGAGTTTGTAGAGGCACGGGTTGACCGGATATGCTTTTGTAGGAGGTATCCGCAAACGTTCCGTTTATATATTTTGTAGGCACGAACGGTTGAACCCACATCGGGGGAGGACGTGTGTGACGCCACTGTTTAGCACCGGGCGGTAACCTATTGACGAGTCTGTTCATATATTTCATAGGTACGAACGGTTGAACTCACATTTGGGGGGATGTGTGTGACATCACCGTCTAGCACCGGGCGGTAACCTATGTCGATTCTGGGTAAGCAAGGGCCAAGCCCACGGCCAACGTCGGGGTATAGAGCTACTTTTGAAACACTTTGCATAATAAAACCCCCGATGCGCCTGTCCTTGGTCATGGTTGACCTTTGCCAGGATCCTTTCGGCTTGCTCTATGATCTACTCAATTTTAAATGGATGCATATATGTATGATATCGTGTGAATGATTAAATGAGTTCATTTTAGCGAACATATCATGATTTGTTGCAAAATTCGAATTATTGGTTATGAATGATATTATTTGACACTCCAATGTTCACTTACACTATTAGTACTTGAGATTAATCCCCTCACTCACTGGGTTTCTTCCTTGATACTCACCTCTCTTCTTTCCTCTTTCATACAGGATTGTTGTGCTGGAGCGACACTTCAGAGTTTAGAGATTTTGACGGATTTGGTTATTCGGGATGATGAGGTTTAAGTTTAAGCTGAGATTTAAATTCCGTATTTTGTTTCGACCCTGCGTAGTCTGGATATTGAGATCCATAGTTGACCATGTACTTAATTTGGGATGACTGTATAACTTATGTATATTATTTACTAGCGAAATTCTCATATTTCATTTGCATTGAGACACTTGTAGTGTTTGAATGTAACTTGGGAAAATTATTGTAAATTGTATAAAATTTAGGTCCGCTCAGTGTGACGGTTGCTCATGCTCTAGTTGGGCACTACAGTATAGATCTGTGGCTAGAATTGTTGATAGTTTATTTAGTCTGGCGTTGTCCTGGATGTCTGTTGTGGTTGGTGGGTTGTTGTGAGGCCATGATGACCCTTTGATTTTATTTATAGGATGATTTTTAATATTACAGGTTTAAACAATTTTATTTGTACATGGGAGACCTCCGATTTAGGGGGAGGTTCTGTTCGATTTTTTTTGAAAAAATACAGTCGGCTTCCAGGGCAACGGGCGGTTGTTCACGATCCTGGTTCGGGGTGTGACAGTTGGTTATTGACTTTTTATATATATGATTATTGTGCATTATTCAGTCACACTTGAGTTATATTTTATTTAATGCATTTTCTTTTTTTATCATATAATATTCTATGATGTGATAAAAAATATATCAGACAAGTAAGGTCAACTTTCTCACGTGAGTGACCACCTCCAACTCTAAGTGAGTAGGGATGAGACAGTTTTTAGTTATAAAAAGTTTTGAGAGTGGTCCTGTTAGAATATAAGTCCCCGATACGTGTTCAGGATAAGATTATATGCGATATAATCGATATGGACGTACCTACATCCATGTTGCCTGTAAGTAGTCAGGTAAGAGATCTCAGATATCACTCACGATTTGTGATATTGTTTTTGAGGTACTTTCTCTAAAATCTCTAGATAAAGTCTTATGTATCGACTAAGTCCCATACATGTACAGTGTTAAAAAAAAATCTGACATATATCTTTTTGAGAGATAAAGGAATAACATTATGGTACGTATTTCATATTACATGTGATAAGACGACTAGGGATAGTGAGAGTTACATTACTTGAGACGATGATTTGATGTTTATCCCCGAGCGCTACTGTGAGAGACTCAAGATCCATTGGGTGGGATCTTTTGTACCCTTATTACTTTTAGTTGCTTCTTGAGGTGCTGGTTCATATTTGTTACTTTAGTCTGTTTACCTATGACCTAAAAGATAAATTGAGGTTTAAGGAAAAATTTAGGAAAACAGCTGAATTGAGATTGATAAATTCAAGTTTGGAAAAAGGAAGATCAATCGATATTATATCATTGTATTGTATTCATTGACTGGTCTTTTATGTTTATATATATAGGGATTTGAACGTAATAATGAACACACAGTCGAGCAATTATTGAGGATTATTTTCGATGAGAAAAATGGCTCAATGGATGAAATTTGTCTTGGATCTAGGGTACAGCGAGTTTCTTTTGGTAGTAATGGTGGCTACTCAATCATCCTAACAGGTGTATCGATAAGTCTTTACTTGCAGGTGTACTCGTCAGTCACATGACGTCCAATTCTGTATGAAAATCCAGTAGGATGATGTGGTAAGATCACTTGAGTTGTGATTTTTGTGACGGTTGTAAAATATTCTCGTGTACAAGTGGGAGATGTTAGTAAATGCCTATGTAGGGACATTTTACCATGGTTAAAATTTGAATTTGAAATGGGATAATGGGATAACTCCCATTATCCCATGACGTGGATAACTAACTCCCATATTATTGATTGTTGGACATGCACTTAATTGTGAGAACAAGATTGAGACATTGTTTTATTGAGTTTTGCATTATTGATATTGCACATTCATTGGGGGTGAGTGAAACTCATTGAAAGGGATAGAAAAATTTCGTGTAGGAAATTTTTCATTCGTTATTGTAATTATCGAATTTAAAATTGAGACATTGTGAAATCATCGTGGTGATTCAATACTGTGATCATCATTCGACTGTCATTTTATTCGAGACAAGAGTTCATGGTTTTCGAAGATTTTTGTATTATTTGTTGAAGTATACTGAAAACCCAATTATTTTATAATTTTGAAAAAAAAATTATTATCATATTTTCGCCGTGTGATTGTGTCAATAAAGTCTAATAGAAAATGGGACCTCCATACCGTGAGTAACAATACTAAATTTGTGATGCATGTCGTTTTGTGGCGCAAGACAAGCAGAGTCAAACGAAAGCCGTATGCTTCATTCGACTTTGTCCAAAAGGAGAACGTTCAGTCATTTTTTCTCTTTCATTTTTATATAATTCTTTTTTATTTTTTATGTTTTAAAAAAATAGAGAAATTTGGATTAATACAACGAGAAAAATTACATTCCAAAACAAAGAAAAAAATAAGTAGCTTTCTACGGATATATTATTAAAAAAATATTTCTAAAACATGAACAGAAGGAAACAAATTCGTTATGTAGCACACGTTTGTTGTGGGTGAAAGGTGTGACATGATTTGTTGTGTTGAGCATGCCACAAATAAATATCTCGCCTTCACACACACACACACTTTCTCTCTCACTCTACCCCCGCAACACCAGCCGCCGCTTCCTCTCGCATTTCCTTGTTTGCCTTCAACTGTCATAATTCTCTGCAGGAAATTTAGAAAGTGTGGAGGCTAGAACCTTTTCTTCTCACGTCTCTCTCTCTCTTTCTACATTTTCACATCAATTTAAATGTTAAGCATTTTTAATTTTATTATGAATGGATTTGTCTGTTTGCATGTACTTTTTGAAATTTGCTTATGGGTTTGGGTTTTCATATTGACGCAATTGAAATTGTGATTGTGAAGGTTTTATTCCCAAGATCAAGCTTGAACACAATTCTATTCATTATCAGTTCTGGAGATATCAAATAAGTTTCTTGTTCTTTAAATTCATTCTATTGAATTAATCTACACTTGCCTACTACATTTAGCTAAACACACTCTACCTTAATTTTACCTCATTTGTTGAAAAAACATTCATTTTTAGAGTAGTTTTTGAGCCGAATCCATGGCAGTAGCTTCACATTTTTGTGGGGTTCACAGCCCCTATTCCTCTATTCATAGGAGCTATGCCCTTAATTGGGAAAATTCATTATCCTTGTCTTTTAGGCCGAGGAGGAGTAGTTTAGGTGTTTCAGTGGCTTTGTGGTCTGAATTGTACCTTAGGAACACGTGTGGAAAAAGAGCATTAAATGTATGTCGTGATGGTAGTAGTGTGGATGCACTTGAAAATAGTGACACTGCATTAGCTAGAAGTTCCTACTTGTTTACAAAATAAATGCCTAAAGGGTACAAACTAAGAATATAACACTTAAGGAGTTGTTTTCTGAATTTTTTCACATAACTATGCATTGATTATACACTAGCAAGGATCTTCTTCTTCAGCCTTCTGTTTGAGATACTAAAGCTGTTTCATTAAGTAATTACTTAGTGTTGTATGATATATGGACAACATACACGTATATGCTTGAAATGATTATCTTCTTGAGTATCACCCATAGAACCGTTTCTTAACTCCCTCAAAATGCTTGACACCATCTTGTTTTAGATTCTTCTTTGCAACTCATTCGTCATGTCCAGTACGAAAAAAATCATTAATCACATCTTATGCATCTAGCACTTTTTTTTTTTTTTGCTTTCTGCAAAAATGTAGCTATTAGTATGAAATCCACAGATTTTATCTCGTATGAGATGTGTTAGTTGTCTGACCTCATATATGAATTTGTTTTTCTTCCATCCATTCCGATGCCTTTTCTTTAGAGTACTTAAGGAAGGAGGCAAATGCACTAACATATCTCATCTCTGAGCTTGTTCTGGAATATTATTGCATGAGAACCAAATCATTGAAGATACGTAGCTATCAAATATCTTACAGAATTTCTAGGTGTCATGTTTGTGTTTCAAATGACAAGATTTTGCATCTCATTATTGTTTTTAGAAAAGGATGGGATATAGGAATTTCTTGTTACTTTCTTATGTTATACCTTGAAGAAAAGTCAAAGGAAAAAAAAAAAAAACAAAACAAAACCACCTTTTCTCTTCAAAACCACCTTTTCCCTTTCTTTTCTTCTCACCCGAACTCATTTTCCCTCATTCTCTCATCTCTCTCGCACTCTCACAGCTCTCCCTTCCTCTCGACTCTCTCTCACTTCCTCTCCAAAAATTTATTTCTCTATCAATTAAACACCTCAACCATTTCCCAAAACCCTAATGAAGTCGGTGATGGAAGTAGTTATGGGAAAAATCTAGGATTTTCACGCGAAGGAAAATTTAGGGATTTTTGAAATTCGACGTTCTCGACTCAAATTGATCATGAAATAGAGATAATTTCTCCTCCCTAAATTTGTATTCAAGCTTTTCATTACAAATTTGAATTTTGTTCTTAGGGTTGGAAGAATTGAATTGGAAAATTGAACCTAGGGTTATAAAATATTGGGTTTAGAGTTTTGATTTATGGGAATAATATGCTCAATGATCTGAATTTTGCCTGAGTATTGAAAGTGTTGGAATAAAATGAAAACCCTAAATTTTCCTATAAGGTAGATGGTTCGTACATGCTGTGATCTTTTAAGTCATAACTCTTTCTACACTACTGCAAACTAAATAGGGTTTATTTCTACTGAAACTAAACTTCTAAAGCTTTAAAATGACATATCATTTGAAAGATTTTGTTGAGGATTGAATTTTTGGCAAATTTTTTAAGTGACACAAATTCTGCAGAATACTCTGCTTCATGTTTTGCTCTGGATGTGAAGTTTGCTATAAATTTGGGTTGTCTTCGAGGTAAATTTAGGCTTGAGTCTGAACATGAAAGTTATAGTTCTGTGTCTTATCTTTAATTTGAGACTTGAATCACTTAAATCTGATATATATAGTTAAACTTATGGAAATTTTTCGATAACTGCGCAAATGTAGGTTATGAGTTTAGGGCTATAATATTCATAGATTTAGATACTTTTATACCATTTGAACGAGTGTGAGACATAAACATAAAATTTGTAGTTTTATGTTTAACCTTTAAGTAAAAATTGGAATTTCCATAATCCGAGAAGTGTAGATTAAGATACGGTTATCTTTTTATAACATGTTGTGCTAAAAATTATTGGGAAGTTAGAAATTTATGATATATTGAGAATAACCAATTTACTCTAGTATTGGTATACAATTTAATGATTAATTTGTGACCACTGTCTTAGATTAAGGTATTCAGAATTAAAGGAGAGGTTGGATTTTGTTTGATTTGGAATTTGGGAGTGATTATCCTCCCAAACGATGAGTGGATGGTTCATTGTATTATAAATGAGTAAAATTGTTTTAAATTATTTATAAATGATTTTGAATGATTTTTATATGTTTTATATGAATTTTTTTGTCATTGTGGGATGTCTGAAATGGATATTTAAAATACAAATGTATCCATTGTATTTATAAATAAATGTGTGCCACATATTGATAAATATTTGATTTATGAATGCTATGGTATAGTTTGGTAATCATTTGTTGAAATTATGGCACATGAATTATGAATTGGATATTTGTGAAAGAAATAGTGCATGTGGAAAATGGCTATAGTCATTCCCTCCACGGAGCAATCCGACAGGGTGACGTGGTTCGAGTTGGATGAGCGGGGGGGGGGGGCAGATATGGCTCCCTCTACCGAAGTCATGCTATATCTGGACGGACTCCAATGAGGTACGAGTTAACGCCAAGAAATGAGGATTTAGTATTTCAAAATATGTGGATTAAAAATCCCTTGGTGGGCTTTCGTCCTGATTTGGCCAAATCTGGGATGAGAATGATTTTTTAGAGAGACCCCATGATTTTTTAAAAAGTCTGAAATCTGTGGATGCATGTTTGTTTGAATTATTTGATTTGTTGAGACTATTTTAAATATTTAAAGAGTTGTTTATGAAATATATTTTGACTTCCCCACATTCACCCCTTATTTATTGACATAATCATGCCATTGCACTCCACTCGCTGAGTATTCTCATACTTACCCCTTTCTTCTATATTTTTCAGAGGAAGCTTAGGTAGGAGACATTATTGGAGCCAGTTGAGGATATTTTTGCTGAATTGCTCTAGGTATTGATGACGTAGATGTCATTTTTGAGTTGATGTGGTAAGATCTGTGGAAGGAGGCTTTGTACTCTTCATTTTGGTTTGGATATAATCAATACTTGCTTTATTTTCATTTTGGTGGGCAAGTATTGACGAAATCCTCACTTGAGCAATTGAACTTTGTAAATTTTTGCTTAAATTTTACTGTTAAAAAAAAAACTTATTGTTTATATGAGACATTTGGACTTTATTGGTAAATTTTGGAATATTTTGAATTTGTGGAAACATTATTAAGTATTATTTGTTGGCCATGCTGGCCTAATGCATGCGTTGGAGTTGGAACAGTCGGGTTGGCCTCGTGCATGCCATTGAGACTGGATGGACCGGGTTGGTCCTTAGTTGATATTAAATTATTTTGAAAACAGGATTGAACAAGTTAAATGCCTTGCGTTATTCCGGTCTAGGGGAAGGTTCTGCCCGTATGCCATGATAACACGACAGTTGTCGCGTGCTCGACTCGAGGGTCGGGACGTGACAACTTTATTGGTATCAAAGTTTAGGCTTGATTTTAAAAATGTTTGAAGATTTGAAATATCTTCAAATGTCCCCAAATGGTTTTCCAAAAATTTTAAGAATGCTTTTCTTTTAAAAATTCAGATTTTAAAAGAATTTTTCAAAAGATGTACAAAAACCTTCCATAGACTCTTAGAGAATTAGGAGTATCATTTTTAGGGGGTTAAGTAATTAGTTTATCACTTAGCCCTGTATGTTGAACATAACTTTTTTTTTTTTGTAGATAATCATACCTCCACGTAGACGAATGAGGAATATAAATGACATTCCTCCTCAAGAGCACGAGGATGAGTCGTCCTCGCTTGCTCTGCCTCCTTCGGCGTCTACACCCTTGGCTCCTTCAACTGGGATTCCTCACCTCCTATTGCCGCCCTCCAGCAAGTGGTGGAGTACTTATGGAGCACAATTCCAAGCTCCACATCCAGCTTCAGCTCCTTCGCCGGTTTCTCCTCTTATACCGGCAGTTGCACCAAGCATTCCAATGGTACCTCCTCCTTCGGTTGCTACAACAATCGATCGCCCTACCGTAGAGTTATCTAAGTTGATAAAGGAGGCAAGACAATTAGGGTGCGAGACTTTTTCCAGCACATGTGATGTTTTGGTGGCCAAGGAATGGATTAGCTGAATTCAAGAAACTGCCATCGACATGAGGCTAGATAATGAGATGAAGTTGTGGGTGATAGTGAAATTACTGGATAAGAGTGCTAGAACTTGGTGGGAAAATATGAAGGCTGGGACAATAATGCCTCTTACTTGGGTGAATTTTCTAAAAGTTTTCGAGGAGAAATACTACACAAGGTTCTTTAAGGACCAAAAAAGAGAAGAATTCTTCAAACTTACTCAAAGAAACAAGACAGTGTCAGAATATGAGGCAGAGTTTAGGGAGCTTGTAACATATGTTCTGGAGTTTGTGAACTCCGAAGAGTCCTTGTGTGCGAAGTTTGAATCGGGACTGAATTTGAACATAAGAGAGAAGATGTCAATCACTAAAGGGCATACATTCCAAGATGTCTTGGATTTGGTCTTGAGGGCCTAGAAAATGGTACTAGAAAGGGGGAAAGTTAGAGAGCATCATGCGAAGAGAAAGAGGTTCAGCGGTTTTAATCCGAGTCAAAGTTCCAAAAAAGAATAGAAACATAGGCTTTTCTAGTCGCGGATTTATTTCAAGGTTGGTTGGCTCTCCCTAAAGCCAATCAGCTTTTAATTCAAATGCTCCTGGCAAAAATGTTAGATTGGGAGCAAGACCGAGGGGGAGTGGAGTAAAACCTTCCCTACTTGTAAGGGGCATCATATGGGTCCGTGCAGGGGACCTAAACATTGTTACCATTGCGGGAAGGAGGGTCACCTCCAATATTCTTGCCCGGAGTTGAATGCAGAAGGGCAAGGAAATCGTCAAGTTCGGGGTCCTTCTGGTGGTTCCAAGGGAGATCGGGCTACTACTTTGACACCTTTCACCAGTGCTACTCCTAGAACGGGCACAAGAAGCAATACCATAGCCGCCCCCACTCAACATCCCCAGCCTAGATCTAAAATCTATGCTATGATCAATGAAGAAACCTAAGCCAATCCAGACATGGTTACAGGTAAACTATTTTGGAACTTGAACTAGTAAATTTAAAAATATGATATAGATGGTTGTTATTATGATTTGACGAATATCAGTGATATGATTTTGTTTATGATCATTAATGTGATACTATGATTATGTTAGAGGGTGAATTTCTATAATAGGTGGATATATGAATTGATCATGATTATGTAGTGCAATGGAATATCATAGAGGGTTATATACGAATGATAAATTTGTGGGCTGACTAATGATTTCGTTTATGGTCTATATCGATAGGTACGATGAAAACTTTTGGTGTTGATGCTCACGTGCTCATAGATATTAAGTCTAATAATTTTTTTATTAGTTCAGGATTTGTCAGACATTCTGATAGGCCTTTAGTTCCACTTGTTGAAGAATTGTTGATTATCACCCATTTGGGAGAACAGCTGATTAGGGATACGGTCTATAAGAATTATGAAGTGAAAGTCAGTGAGGTAACTCTCGAAGCGGACTTGATTCTGTTGGAGATAAGAGATTTTGATGCCATTCTAGATTTGGATTGGCTATATTTCACCGAGTTTCAGTGAATTACTTCACTAAGGAAGTGGAATTTCAAAGACCAGGGCATCCCTTGCTTGTGTTCACTGGTGAACGGCGGGTGTTGCCAAGTTGTGTAATTTCAACTCTTGAAACACGAAGGTTAGTGCATAAAGGATGTAAAGTATATTTAGTTCACATTGTTGACATCATAGTAGTAATCCCAAATTTGAATAATATTCTTGTGGTGAATGAGTTTTTGGATGTTTTTCTGGAAAAGTTGCCTGGGTTACCACCAGTACGAGAGTTTGATTTTACCATAGATCTGATTCCTAGCACTATACCAATTTCTATTCCTCCCTATCAAATGGCACCCATAGAGTTGAAAGAATTGAAGGTTTAGCTCCAATAGTTGTTGGACAAAGAGTTCATCTGACCAAGTACCTCACCTTTGGGTGCTTCGATTCTGTTTATGAAGAAGAATGATAGAACCCTCTGATTATGTATTGACAACCGATAGCTCAATAAGGCAATAGTCAAGAATAAGTATCCTCTTCCGAGGATTAATGATTTGTTCGATCAACTCTAAGGTGCAAGTGTCTTTTCGAAGATCAATTTGAGGTTTGGTTATCATCAGTTGAAGATAAATGATTATGATATTCACAAGACTACGTTTAGGACGCGGTATGGATACTATAAATTCCTAGTAATGCCCTCTGGGTTAACAAATGCACCTGCGGCCTTTATGGATCTTATGAATCAAATGGTTCATCCGTATCTCGATAACTTTGTCATAGTCTTCATCGACGACGTCTTGGTATATTCCAAGGGTGATGAAGAATATTCCAAACATCTCCAAACCATATTACAAACTCTTAGGGAGAAGGATTTGTATGCCAAGTTCTCTAAGTGCGAGTTTTAGTTAAGAGAGATTGGGTTTTTGGGACATGTGGTTTCCAAAGATAGGATTTTTATGGATCCAAAGAAGGTAGAGGACATTCTGGGAGCAGCTTAAGAATGTCATTGAGGTGAGAAGTTTTCTCGGATTAGCGAGCTATTATCGAAGATTTGTAGAAGAATTCTCGAAAATAGTAACTCCAATGACTAATTTGACTCGGAAGGGAGTCAAGTTCAAATGGGACAAAAAGTGTGAGGGTAGTTTCCAAGAACTTAAGTGAAGGTTGACATCTTCTCCTATCCTCGCTCTCCCTACTAGTGGCAGCGGTGATTATGTGGTATATAGTGATGCCAGCAAGCAATGACTAGGGTACGTGTTGATGTAAAGTGATAGTGTGTTTGCTTACGCCTCTCATCAGTTAAAGAAGTATGAAGTAAACTACCCTACTCATGACTTGGAGCTGACTGCTATTGTCTTTGCTTTAAAGATTTGGCAGTATTATTTATATGGGGTTATTTGTAAGATTTTTACCGACCACAAGAGTCTCAAGTACTTGTTTACTCAGAAAGAGCTCAATTTGAGATAAAGAAAGTGGTTAGAACTGATCAAGAACTATGACTTGGTGATTGACTATCACCTGGGCAAGATAAATGTTGTTGCGAATGCTCTAAACCGCAAGTCCTTATCTTCTTCTTCAGCATATGGGAGATTTTATCTATCATATTTAGTAGGACTTCGTACATTGGGAGTTGAGTTGGCTAAGGATGATCAATGTGCTTTATTAGCCAAGTTTGTGGTGAGACCTACCTTAATAGACCGTATTAAAGAGCTTCAAGTAACTGATGAGGAGCTAAAGGGGATAGTAGAAAAGGTTCACAAGGGCGAACGTGGTAATTTCCATATTCAAGAGGATAACATGGTGATGTATGGGAAAAAAGTATGTGTTCCCAAGAATGATGAGTTTCGAAAAACTATACTTGAAGAGACACACTCTTTAGCCTATGCTATGCATCCGGGGAGTACCAAGATGTACCGAACCATCAAAGAATCATATTGGTGGTCCAGATTGAAGAGAGAGATAGCTGAGTTTGCTAGATATCTAGTGTGCCACCAAATCAAAGTTGAACACCAAAGGAAAGACGGTATCCTCCAACCACTACCGATTCCCGAATGGAAATGTGAGCACATCATCATGGATTTCATGGTGGGATTGCCACGTATTCCGAGCCGTCACGATGCTATTTGGGTGGTAGTTAACCGAGCCGTCACGATGCTATTTGGGTGGTAGTTGACAGGCTCACTAAGTCAGCACACTTTCTTCCAATTCAGAACATTTGCTCTTTGGAGAGGTTAGCCAAATTATATCTTGATGAGATTGTCCGACTCCATAGGGTTCCGATAACGATTGTATCAGATCGTGATCCCTGATTTATATCCAGATTCTGGCCTAGGCTACAAGAGGCCTTGGGAACCAAACAGAAATTCAGCACTGCATTCGATCCCCAAACTGATGGACAATCGGAGTGCACGATTCAAACATTAGAAGACATGCTTAGGGCATATGTTATGGATTTCCAAGGCAGTTGGGATAGATACCTTTCATTGGTTGAGTTTAGTTATAATATAGTTATCAAGCTAGCATAGAGATGTCTCCCTATAAACTTTTTACGGAAAGAAGTATCGAACTCCATTGTGTTGGGATTAGATTGGAGAAATGAAGATTAAAAGTGTAGAGCTCATTGAAACCACTAAAGAAAAGGTGAAATTGATTCGGGAAAGAATGAAAGTGGCTCAAGATCGACAAAAAGTTACACTGACAAGAGGAGGAGACTCTTGGAATTCGAAATAGGAGATATGGTGTTCTTGAAGATATCTCCTTGGAAGGGCGTAATTCGATTTCAGAAACGAGGAAAGTTAAACCCTCGATACATTGATCCCTTTAAGATCCTTGAGAGAATTGGACAAGTAGCAAATCGGCTAGAATTGCTATCGGAGTTGCAAAAAATCCATCAAGTTTTTCACGTTTTAATATTGAATAAGTATTTATCGGATCACTTGCATGTATTGGAAGCTCCTCCAGTAGAGTTGAATGAAAATTTGAGTTTCAAGGTACAACTAGTGAAAATCATTGATTGATAGATCAAACAGTTAAGGAGTAAACACATTCCTATGGTCAAGGTATTGTGGAGAAACAATCAAGTGGAAGAGCAGACTTGGGAAATCGAAGAATTGATACAAAAACAGCACCCCTACCTTTTTGAGGTATAATATTCTTTTAAATTTCAAGGACAAAATTTCTATTTAGGGGGTTAAGTGTTGTAATACCTTGAAGAAAAGTCAAAGAAAAAAAAAAAAAAAAAACAAAACCACTTTACTCTTTCTTTTCTCTTCACCCGAACTCATTTTCCCTCATTCTCTCATCTCTCTCACACTCTCACAGCTCTCCCTTCCTCTCGACTCTCTCTCACTTCCTCTTCAAAAATTTATTTCTCTATCAATTAAACACCTCAACCATCTTCCAAAACCCCAATGGAGTCTGCCATGGAAGTAATTTTGGGGAAAATCTAGGATTTCCACACGAAGGGAAATTTAGGGATTTTTGAAATCCGATATCCTTGACTCAAATTGATCACGAAATAGAGATAATTTATCCTCCATAAATTTGTATTCAACCTTTTTATTACAAATTTGAATTTTGTTCTTAAGGTTGGATGAATTGAATTGGGAAATTGAATCTAGGGTTATAAAATATTGGGTTTAGGGTTTTGATTTATGGGAATAACATGATCATGATCTGAATTTTGCCTGAGTATTGGAAGTGTTGAAATAAAATGAAAACCCTAAATTTTCCTGTAAGGTGGATGGTTCTTACATGCTGTGATCTTTTAAGTCATAACTCTTTCTACACTACTACAAACTGAATAGAGTTTATTTTTGCTGAAACTAGACTTCTAAAACTTTAAAATGACATATGCTTTGAAGGATTTCATTGAGGATTGAATTTTTGACAAAATTTTCAAATAACACAAACTTTGCAGAATACTCTGCTTCATGTCCTGCTCTGGGTGTGAAGTTTGCTACAAATTTGGGCTATCTTCGAGGTAAATTTAGGCTTGAGTCTGAACTTGAAATTGTATGTCTATATCTTAAATTTAATTCGAGACTTGAATCACTTAAATCCGATGTGTATAGTGAAAGTTATGATAATTTTTCAATAACTGCCCAAATGTAAGTTATGAGTTTAGGGCTATAATATTCATAGATTTAGATATTTTTATATGATTTGAATAGGCTTAGGACATAAACATAAAATTTGTAGTTTTATGCCTAACCTTTAAGTAAAAATTGGAATTTCCATGATATGAAAAGTGTAGATCAAGATACGGTCATTTTTCTATAACATGTTATGCCATAAATTATTGGGAAGTTAGGAATTTGTGATATATTGAGAAGAACCAATTTGCTCTAGTGTTGGTATTCGATTTAATGATTAATTTGTGACCAATGTCTTAGGTTAAGGCATTGAGAATTAAAAAAAATGTTGGATTTTGTTTGATTTGGAACTTGGAAGTGATTACCCTCCCAAGAAGTGAGTGGATGGTCCGTTGTATTATAAATGAGTAATATTATTTTAAATTATTTATAAATAATTTGAATGATTTTTATATGTTTTATATGATTTTTTTTGTGATTGTGAGATGTCTGAAATAGAAATTTGAATTACAAATGCATCCATTGTATTTATAAATAAATGTGTGCCACATATTAATGAATATTTGATTTATGAATGCTATGGTACGATTTGGTAATCGTTTGTTAAAATTGTGGTACATGAATCGTGAATTGGATATTTGTGAAAGAAATGGTGCATGTGAAAAATTGCTATAGTCATTCCCTCAATGGAGTAATCTGACGGGGTGACGTGGTTGGGGTTGGATGAGTGGGGGAAGCAGACGTGACTCCCTCTGCCGAAGTCGTGCTATCTGGATGCACTCTGATGAGGTACGAGTCAACGCCAAGGAAGAGAGATTTAGTATTTCGAAATATGTGGATTAAAAATCCCTTGGCGAGCTTTCATTAGGGTTCAGCCAAAATTGGGATGGGAGTGATTTCTTAGGGAGACTCCATGATTTTTGGAAAAGTCTGAAATCTGTGGATGCATGTTTGTTTGAATTATTTGATTTGTTGAGATTATTTTAAATATCTAAAGAGTTGTTTATGAAATATGCTTTGATTTCT
Organism: Dillenia turbinata; assembly: GCA_037126225.1. Taxonomy (NCBI): domain Eukaryota; kingdom Viridiplantae; phylum Streptophyta; class Magnoliopsida; order Dilleniales; family Dilleniaceae; genus Dillenia; species Dillenia turbinata. The sequence continues at coordinate 20,834,118 of JBAMMX010000011.1, read as the reverse complement.
CTACATTCACCCCTCATTTATTGACACAATCATGTTATTACACTCCACTTGCTGAGTATTCTCATACTCACCCCTTTTCTATATTTTCAAAGGAAGCTTAGGTGGGAGATGTCATTAGAGCCAGTTGATAATATTTTTGCTGAATTGCTATAGGTATTGATGACGTAGATGTCATTTTTGAGTTGATATAGTAAGATTCGCAGAAGGAGGCTTTGTACTCTTCATTTTGGTTTGGATTTAATCAATACTTGTTTTATTTTCATTTTGGTGGGCAACTATTAATAAAATCCTCACTTGGATAATTGGATTTTGTAAATTTTTGCTTAAATTTTACCGTTTGCAAAAAAAAAATAAAAATAAAAAACATTATTGTTTATATGGAACATTTGGACTTTATTGGTAAATTTTGGAATATTTTGAATTAGTGAAAAAATTATTAAGAATTATTTGTTAGTCGTGTTGGCCTAGTGCATACGTTGGAGTTGGAACGGTTGGGTTGGCCTCGTGCATGCCATTGAGACTAGTTGGACTGGATTGATCCTTGGTTGATATTAAATTGTTTTGAAAATAGGATTGAACAGATTAAATGCATTGCGTTGTTTCGATATATGTGGAGGTTCTGCCGTATACCGAAATAATGCGACGGTTGTCGCGTGTTCAACTCGAGGATCGGGGCGTGACATCTTACGTGAAGCCTTTTCTTTTTCTCTCCATTTCGGGGCGGGTCTAATTGATAATGACAAAATGTCAAGATTTTTTCGTAACTGCGGAAAAGTTGGAATGGTTCCTTACTATTTCAACCAAATTTAGATTTGCTTCCCTGTAATAAGGCGTTCATGTTTGTAGGTACTGATAATTGCACTTCTTTTGTTTGTGAGAACAGTTTATTTTCCATAGTCCAAGTAGCAGCTCGTTTCGTTATAATTTGTAATTTGGCTGTTCATACTGCCTATTTTAACATAGTTGGTTGTTCTATGTTCTTTTGCAGTATGATGCATATGATAGTGGTTTCATAACAACAGATGACTTTACAAATGCTGACATTTTGGAAGCAACTTATCTCGCAATTGCGAAGAGACTGCACAATGATTGGATTACTAATCCTGCGATTCCTATTGTTACTGGATTCCTTAGAAAGGTTTTTTCTCCAGCTTAGTTTCTTTATGGATGTTCTTTAATACCAGAATTACAGAGTTTTCCATTATTATTTTTTTGTAGTATTTTCTAATTCCTTCATATGGGGATGGAGATCTTGTGCTGTGACCACATTGGGTTGGGATGGTAGTGATTTGACAGCAACTACTATTGGTAAAACACTTGGATTGCAAGAGATTTAGGTACTTGGAGTCCTTGAATGCTGCATATCTGCACCTCCTTATAGCTGAGTAGACACACATACGTACTCGATGGAGATATTGGTTATAACTGCTGATAATTCCATACCCATGTGGGTGTCATAAATGGATTATTTTGAACTCTCAATATACCATTTTGTCTGTTGATCAATCTGTCTTTGCAATGTCAAGTAATCAAGGCATTATTGTTGATTCTGGAACAACATTAGCCTACCTGGCGGAAGAGGGTTATGATCCTTTTGTCACTATTGTAAGTTGCTGTGGATTGCTATAAATTTCTTTTCTACTTCTAACAAATTAAAGCATTGTTTTTCTGTTGATAAGCACTATCCACTGGTAGGATGGTGCTCATAAAAATCCTGGTGGTGTTGCAGTGTGGTGCATGGGATTTCAGAAAATTTAGATTAATTATTCCTGCTGCTGTGACTGAGGAGGTAAACTTCTAGTTGATTCTAATAATGACCAGTTGTAATGTTAAGAAGTTGTAATATTAATTGAAGCTAAGCTGATTCTATTCCATTCAGCTCTATTATGTGTTTTCTCTTATTTAATTATGGCATTGCATACTCAAGATGCCCCATCTCTTATTTAAGACATTTGAAAACATGCTCTTATTTCTTTAACCAATAGGTATGCCAATACGAAAACATAATATAAATATTGTACTAGCAACCTAAGATGCAACATTTGGATGAAGATTTCACTACAATACATGATGATGCAAACTCGGGTTTGGTTTTCCTAACTTTCATATTAAATTTTTTTCATATGGTTTTACCACCTCAATTATATACGTGAACGATGTAGGTGAACAAAGGCCCAAGAGAAAAACGAGAGGTCCAACACATTGTGCTGAAGTTTGGTCTTTAAAAGATGACAAGCGCATACTTGTTAGGTTTACTAATCGCAACCAACCATGTGGGGAAGATTATAAATGTTTTACCACTTTTCTTGGTTCGGTTGTGAGGATAAGTCATCTTGTTCCAATCCGATATCCAAGTTGGCATCATGTTCCTAAAAGGAACAAAGATGACATGTAGGAAATTATATTGGTATATATTGAAATTATATTGGTATATATTTTAATTACTTCTTTTAACTTTTTTTTTTTAGTTATATTTGTTTTCAATACTAACATTGGTTTCAATTATAGTCGAAATGTCATTTTGAGCCTGATAACCCGGAAGTTCGAAGATGGGCTATGAAAAATATGAGAGAGAAGTGGAGAAATTGGAAGAACACAATAAAGTCAAAGTGGTTTGATGAATCACATGAGCTAGAGGAAATGGTAGCTCGAGTTAAAGATGATCGAGTCAATCTTGTTTAATTTAAGGAGCTTGTTAAATATTGGAGAAGTGAGAAGGGAAAGGTAAGTAATATGTACAATATGAATCAAAATTGGTGATATAATAACATGAATATTGTGGTTTTATATAATATTTGTTATAAATTTAACTTTTATTTGAATAGAAAATAAGTGCTAGGAACAAAGAATGTTGTTCTAGAAATCAAGAACGTCACTGTCTTGGTTCTAGATCTTTTCCTATGCTCGTGGATGAAAAGGTTGTTTCTTTGTTTTATTTTTATTATTGTTATTTTTGTATATATGTAAATTATTTGATAACCAATGACATGTCTTTTTTATATATTTTATTGGTGTTAGAAAAAGGAGTCAAACAGCACTAGTCCGAGTAGGGTGGAATTGTATATAGCGAGTAGAACAAGAAAAGATGGCTCAATTATAAGCGATGCTGCATCAAAAGTTGTAGTATGTTTTAGTTTATTTTCTTTCAATTATGTATACTTTTTTTTTAACGAATTGGTTTATAAACCTTCTATTTATCCATTTCTTTTTCATGACTTTTTAGGAGATGATGAGAAAAGAAATTGTGAATTCTTGATCCCAAAGCGAGGGAAGGCCAATTAATTCAAACACTTGGGAGGATGATGTTTTTACCCAAGTCAAATTGATTGGACTTGTTGCCTCTACATCAAAAAACATATCACAATCACAACAAGAAAAAGCAGTGGCAGAAGAAGAATTTAAACAAGATTTTATTCAATTCAAAAAATCAATGTTTGCACTTTTCAAAAAACACTTTTTCGGTAATAGTGACGAGTACGCAAGCAATTTTCTCATGGAAGCACAACAACTTTGCGACACACCAGTATGATATATATATATACTATCTTCGTATCATAATTTTTATAGTTATATTTTCCTTAAAACTAAACACTCATCAATTTTTTTTCCCTATTATTAGATTCCATCTGCTCATAGTGCAAACAGCTCCTTTAATCCTAATGAAGGTCATTTTTTTGAATGTCTATCTTATGATGCACATTTGGACATACCAATGTAGATGTTAGAGCACTTGTGTTTGAGTGTGTGAAGATATTGGAGACTGGGCATATTTTTTCCTCTTTTATTCCCTTTTGATGTTGTTACATTGCAACTATATTTCTTCTATTGCTGGAATCTAAATACACATTGGGCCTTGTTTTCCTTTTTTTCTTCCCTTTCTCATGGAGAGATACTGGTGTGAACTCAACATATTCACAATTGTGCATTTACATATATAAATTAATACTTTCATTTCCACCAAGCTATAATTTAATAGAAAAACATGTTAATATTTTACGTTAACATTTTTATCGGTCTGAACCCAATGCAAAGCACCAAAAAAAAGATCTCTTTTTTTTTTTTATATATAGGGGTTATGTCATTAAAAAGGTATTGTCTGTCCCTCAGGAAGTCGTGAACTGACCTTCCTTGGGTGTCTGGTAGAGCATCATAAATTGAATTTAATTTAATTTATTCCATTCAGCATAACAATTAGTAGATGGCGCTTCATTGTACCACTAAAGTAGTTTGCACTTGATTTTGGCTTTTTTTTTTTTTTTTTTTTTTTTTTCAGTTGTTAAGCTTTAGGTGATTGAACAACGACGTTGAATCTCACCGTTCCTAGTTTGTTTTACTGGCTTGTTAAGGACTGTACAACCAAATTTGGCTGTTATGCATTAAGTTGTTGTTGCCATATCTATTCTCTCTTTGTCTCTGCCGTATGCGTTTTTCTTTTTCTTTTGACTTCTTAAACCAGAACCAAATTGATGGGACGTGTTCCAAGTACCAGTCCAAAAGAGTCAATTCCCAAAGAGCCCACGAAAAAGGAGTTTGCCGATCAATATCTAACGACCGCAACAATAATCTACACCGTAGTCGCCCCGATTGGTCTACTGAAAAGCCTTAATCGCCCTGGTCTACCGAATGATAGGACTTCAGTCACCTCGATTAACCGATCGTGACTCATCAAGCGGAGACAGTCACCTCGATCAGTCAAACAAATGTCAGCCTTATAACCAGATAAGTCTCAAAGACCTTTTATCGGTCGAGCAACCAAACGATAGATAGCACCCCCATTGATTAAAGAGGAAGGTCAGAACTTCCTCGATTCCAGTCTCTTATTTCGTAACAGTAATTCCGAGATCTTTCATATAAAGAAAGCATCCCTCCCAAAGAAGAAGGTTTCCCGATATAAGAGGATCGTGATCAATTTGTAATATTGGCTTCCGAGATTCTCGGATCAGTTCGATAAGGAAAGTAGGGTGGAAGTCTCTCAGCGGCGCACAACTCTCATAGGTATAAGAGATCTCAAAACCCTCGACATCAGGTACGCTCTTTAGTCCTAACACATGGGGCACATTGATCACAGGGAACCACTTTTCCTCAACTCTCAGTCTGTTTTTTTTTCAAACGAAAACCATTCTTTAGTGACTTGAGCGTCGGAGTCTCTCCATCGGAGTACCCTCCGGCGGTTTTTGCAAGTGTATCTACCATCGGTGATTACTGTTCGAGTCAAGAAAGAGCTGGTATCTGAGGAGTCATCACCCACCTCCATCAGATTGGCGCCGTCCATGGGAAACAGATTAGAGTAGTTCCTGTTCCTCGCAATAATCATGCCTTTGAGAACCAGAGCATCCTCAAGAGCTGTCCCTCTTGTGGAAGGACAAACTGCCACACTTTCTGAAGCCGCTCCCCTTGCGGCACCTGATCCAGTTACCCGCGATCCGGCAGCTCCCATGAGATCACCTCATCAAGAATGGGTTTTATAACCCGCGCTTCCTGTCCAACCCATGGCCGACCCCATTCCAGAGCGAGTCAATCGCCCCCAGATGGAAAGGCTATAATCCAAACTTCAGGATGTGAGTAGACAACTAGAACACCTTAGTCGCGCCTTCAGACCTGAAGTCCAATCATCTGTTGGGGGATCTAGACATTCCCAACAACGGCCGTCGCCCCTATATGGGGAAGCATTCGAAAACTCCAAACTAGTCCCGGATAATCTTCGAAAGCAGGTTGAACAACTGGTAGCCGAGGAGCTAAAGTGGGCCAACTCTCAGGGAGACCAAATCCCCTCTTATTCTTACGCTTCGCCGTTTTACACCAAGATCTCCTCAAAGGCCATGCCTCGCAACGTACTCCTGCCTCCCATGGAGAGATACAATGGGACAACGGACCCCCGGGATCATGTGGCCTATTTTATAACCGTAATGATCTCCAGGGACATGCCCGATGCAGCCATGTACAAGTATTTTCCCGCTACTCTCTCAGGAAATGCGCTTACTTGGTTCAACTCTCTCCCACAGATAAGTATAAAGACCTTCTCTTAGTTACGCGAACAGTTCGAATCACACTCTGTGATAAGTAGGGGAGTCAAAAGGAAATCCACTGCCTTGCTATCACTGCATCAAGGTAAAGAGGAATCCCTAAGGAACTTCCTGGAAAGGTTCAAAGAGGAAATGATGAGGGTCCCTTCTTTGAATCATTCGATCGCATTGGCCGCGCTATTAACAGGTTTGCGGCCCTCCAATATGAATGTGTCCATCACAAAGAAACCCCCTGCTACCATCTAAGAATTTTATGCTCGAGCTGAAAAGTACATTACTGTCGAGGATGTCGAAACATCCGATCATAGAAGAGATCGGACTGCCCGAAAAGAACGGAACCAGTCACCCTGGAGATCTCCGCCTAGGAGAAACTAGGCAAAACCCCATCCTCCAAGGAGATACAATAACTACACCCCGCTGAGTGAGACCCCTGGCTGGGTCTTAGCCCTTATTAGAGATAAGCCATACGTTCGATGGCCCCTGCGATTAACCGAGGATGATTTCAGCAAGAACAGAATGAAATACTGTCACTTTCATCGTGACTACGGTCACACAACCGATGATTGCAAAAAACTGAAAGACGAATTGGAATTCCTAGTACGTGAAGGAAGACTATGGGAGTTCATCGCAGGAAGGAAAAGAGGTCCTCCTGTCGATCATCGGCGTGAACAGCCACAATATAACCAAGAGGAAGAATGCCAAGCTGCTTGGTCTCCGGCCGACCGAAGGGATCGAGTGATTCTTCAGGTCCACGATGGACTAACAGAAAATAAGGCCAGGCGTCTAATCACACCAATTTTCTATTGCCCGAAGGCAATTCCTCATGTACCACAAGAGATCCTAGCAGCGAGCACCAACAAACGACAAGGTGAAAAAAGGCCGGTCATTGGTTTCATCGACAAAGATCTCATTGGGATCGACCCGAACCGGTACGATCCCCTTGTGATAACTGCCAAAATTAGGCAATTTGAGGTTCGAAGGATCTTTATCGATCAAGGAGCTGATTGTAATCTCCTATATCGGGATGCTTTCGGACAAATGAGATTCACTCCTATTGATCTTCAGCCCCACGTAGGCCCGGTTAAAGGGCTCTCGAGTGAATGGATATATCTCGAGGGTATTATCTCTCTCCCGATTACCCTTAGAACACCTCCTAATCATGCGACGGCTCCCGTCGTGTTTAATGTGGTAAACCTCCCTTCGCTCTACAATGTCATCTTGGGCAGACCAGGTCTGAACACCTTGGAGGCTTTGCCAAGCACCAAGCATATGAAGATCAAGTTCAGAACATCGTCAGGGATTGGGACTTTAACATGTGAGTCGGAGCCTTCTACTTCCGCTCCTAAATAGTCATCGAATTTTATTGCTGGTATTTTTCTAAGTTGCAAGGGTATTTCCCCACGTTCTTGAAATCACTCATCAACAAATCTCTTACATCTCCATGTCCCGATCCTATCATTCGGAGGGCCTCAGTCGCCTAGTTCCTATCGTTCGTACATGTCATCAATAGGGGATGTAACTTCCCGGACGGGTAGACGTGGCCTACAACTTAAGTATTTCATATCGCTCGGAGGGCTTCAGTCACTCAGTTCCTATCGTTCGTACGCGTCGTCAATAGGGGATGTAACTCCCCAGACGAGTGGACGCGGCCCACAACTTAAGTATTTCATATCGCTCGGAGGGTCTCAGTCCCCTAATTCCTATCGTTCGTACGCGTCGTCAATAGGAGATGTAACTCCCCGGATGGGTAGACACGGCCCACAACTTAAGTATTTCATATCGCTCAGAGGGTCTTAGTCACCCATTTCCTATCGTTCGTACGCGTCGTCAATAGGGGATGTAACTCCCCGGATGGGTGGACGCGGCCCACAACTTAAGTATTTCATATTGTTCGGAGGGCCTCAGTCGTCCAGCTCCTATCATTCATACGCGGCGTCAATAGGGGATGTAACTCCCCGGACGGGTGGATGCGGCCCATAACTTAAGTATTTCATATCGTTCGGAGGGCCTCAGTCACCCAGTTCCTATCGTTCGTACGCATCGTCAATAGGGGATGTAATTCCCCGAACGGGTGGACGCGGCCCACAACTTAAGTATTTCATATCATTCGGAGGGCTTCAGTCATCTAATTTCTATCATTCATACGCATCGTCAATAGGGGATGTAACTCTCCGAATGGGTGGACGTGGCCCACAACTTAAGTATTTTATATTGCTCGGAGTGCCTCAGTCGCCCAGCTCCTATCATTCGTGCGAGTTATTAATAAGAGACGGAGTTCTCCGAACGGGTCTATGACACCCTGATCTATAGTTTAACCTGTCGGTCTCCCAATTTTTCGATCGTTCGACCTGTTGGTCTGGTATTCTCTCTCGATCGTTTGACCTATCAGTCTGTTATCCTCTCAATCGTTCGACTTAATGGTTTGGCATCTGCTCGATCGTTCGAGCCCAGTTCCTATCGTTCGAAGGGCCTCGGTCGCCCAATTCCTATCATTCGGAAGGCCTCAATCTCCCAGGATCTATCGCTCGATAGATGGGCGGACGCAACCCAACTATTTGAAGATTCCCTATCATACAAAAGGTCTCAACCGTTCGACCCCTGCTGATCATGTACCTCACTGACGAATGATGCTACCTTTCACACCAATCATCTCGTGTGAGAGTTCCGAGTCAAGCGAAAGATCTGAGTCCCCTTGATTCTATTGAGACAATGTAGTGAGAAGCAAAGAAGATGACTCCTATTGGAAAAACACAAGAATTTCTTATTAAACGAATAGAGGCCACTTAGTACAAAATCCCGAACAGAAGTTATACAGTCGGAATTGGAGTATCGATCTCTTCTTCGACTAAAGGCAGAGCCTCACTTAGACCCATACTATGGATTATCTCTCCGGTGCACTCTAATCTCTCGGCTAATCTACGACGGGAATCCTTTTGAATGATAGCTTCCCTTGCGTGGGACTCCTCAAGCTTCGCTATCTTACGTTCCGCCGCTCGAAGGGACTCCTCATGAAGCTGAGCCAACTTCTTGTGCACTTGAGCTTCCGACTTCTACTTCTCGCAATGCCCTTGGCACTGGACCAATTCTGATCGAAGGGATCTCAACTCCTCTTCCTTCTGACTGAGTAGGGCACCAGGTATGTTTTCAGTGGCCAAAGACTCTTCTCCCTAAAGGGAGACTGATTCCCGCGGACGGGTCAACTCAAAGAGCCGTCCCTCTAAGTGACTTATTACCTGCCTCCCCTGCTGCCCTTGAAATCGAGCAAGGGCCATGGTCTGCAAGGAAAACCAAATTAACAAACGATAAAAGAGGGAGAAGAATTCGAGAGACAAGATGAGAATATTACCATCAAGCCTAAAGACTTAAGGGCTCCGCCGACCTGTTCGTAAGACATCCTATGAAGGTCAAGCTCACAGTGATGGAAGTCAAATTGCCCAGCAATGTGCTCCGCTTCTGCCAGATCTATATAGCTATGCTGCATATCTCCAGCACAAACGGTGATGGTTTCACGCTCTTTTGAGCATTTCTTTCCATCGAAGGGCCGAACAGAGATAGAGGATGAAGAATACGCTCCCTCAAGAACTTTACGTTTCCCCTTACGCAAAGGCCAGACCGGAACAACGAAAGAAGGTCCCACCATTCTGTCCCTTGCAGCCCGAGAAGTGTCTTCTCTTGCTCCAGCATCAAGTAAAGGAAGATCTCCGCCTCCCTCTATCGGCGTAGCAGCAGTCGGCTTTGGGTACTTAGACAAAGCCCCCAGTGTAGATGGAAGCAAGGAAGTCCTCCTCCGTTTCGTCGAAGAAGATGACGACCCACGAAGGATCCCAGTCGCCCCTGAAGAAGACTTAGGTAGGGCCTTAGACGCCCCGGGATCCTCATGAAGAGGTCTTTTAGCGCTATGACGAGTCAACTTGTCAACACTAACACTTTTTAACAAGACGTTGTCAAGATGACTCAAAAAATCAACTAACTTGATCTTTGCTCTCCCCAACAGAAGGGGCTAATCAACTTTTCTCTTTTCCCCGAGCAATAAACTAGCCAGGGATAACATCTGGTAGTTTAGGAAGGACTCAACCCATATGCTCCGGCTGGTGGACTTGCAATAGCCGCTAACCGACCAAATAAAATGACCATGCTTCGAAACAGTCGGAGGTTTTAGCCCTACATTGGGCACCCCATCAGCCTTGGGAAGCCAGGGCAAGTGACCCCTGTCCAAGAACTCGACAAAAAAGAACTTTTGCATCTAGTTATTATCGAAGGACTCATTGTAGAAAAACCTCCAACAGGACTCGGGTCGGGTTTGTAGTTTGTACCACCCCTTGGTCGGCTCGTTACTCCCACACCTCATTAGAATAAAAATTGAGAATAAAACGTCAAAATTGAAATGAAGATAACAAAACCCTAATAAAGAAGCTACCACGACCACTAACCGCCAGGCACTGGGAATCAGGATAGTCGGGAATATGTTCCACTAACGCAAAACCTCAGAAAAAGGACCCGTATATGAAACCTTCAAACCGTACTTGAATGATTGGAGATACATCGGCACACAGTTCTCTGATACCCTGTTAACCCTATCAACCTCTGTCGCAGACAACAGAGAGTAATCGTCCCTCAACAGCATCTCAGTTTATACTTCTTGGAGCTCTTGTACTGACATGGTGCTCGTAATATCACCAATACTCGAAAAAGTATAAGGAGCAAACATCTTTGTCACTGATAAAGACTCTTTGGTAGGGGGAGTGAGAGAAAAAGGTGGAAGAGATGGAGAAAGCAGTGACGAGAAAAGTCCTTATGGGATGTGTGATAAATGGTTTACTAAGACCGAAGCGACAACAGCCGTATTAAAGGATCCTCGAACCTCTGATTTAAAATCATGACTCATGGTGCATTTTTCTAAGAAAATCATGAGTCAGGGGCAAATGATGGGACGTGTTCCAAGGCCCAATCCAAAAGAGTCAATTCCCAAAGGGCCCAGAAAAATGGGGTCTGCCGATCAATATCTAACGACTGCAATAACATTCTACAGAAGGGTCGTAGTTGCCCCAATCGATCTACTGAAATGCTTTAGTCGCCCTGGTCTACTGAATAATAGGGCCTCAATCGCCCCGATTAGCTGATCGGACTCATCAAGCAGAGACAGTCACCTCGATCAGTCAAACAAATGTCAGCCTTATTACCGGATAAGTCTTAAAGACCTTTTATCGGTCGAGCAACCAAACGATGGATAGCACCCCTGTTGATTAAAGAGGAATGTCAGAACTTTCTCGATTCCAGCCTCTTATTTCGTAACAGTAATTCCGAGATCTTTCATATAAAGAAAGCATCCCTCCTGAAGAGGAAGGTTTCCTGATATAAGACGATCGTGATCAATTCGTAATATTGGCTTCCGAGATTCCTAGATCAGTTCGATAAGGAAAGTAGGGTGGAAGTCCCTTAGTATAACATCGATTGTCGGTGATTGTATATCATGTATTACTCCTCATGATTCTAAATATATAAGCATCCTTTTGAGACATATATTTAATTATCTATTTATTCATTTTGAAATTTTGCCTCAAAATCGCTAAAACCGAAAATTTTATCGGTAAACCGAAAAACTTCTCAGAAAGTGCCGGCAGGGCCTAAAGAAGTCAAAAATAGCTAAGGGAAGGCCTACACACTTAAATAAAGATATTTAAATGAAATTTCAAATATTTAAGAAATTTTAAACAAAATTTCATAGGGACCAAAAATGTAAATTATTAAAAGTTAGTGGTTTAAATGCAATTAAGGAAAGTAAGGGACTAAATTACAAACCACTCAAGGATGGACAATTGGAGCCAAATGATTGGTCAAGAGGGAAGCAAGGTTGGTTAGTGGCCACATAAGATTTTTCACATTCAAGAAAACTTATTGGATAGAAATTTATGTATGAAAGTTTATTGGGTAGAAATTTTTGCATGAAAACTAACTAGAATAGTTTGTTCTAGCTTGTGACACCTCCTCCCCTTGACATGGACATCCAAAGACATTTGGTGGAGTACATGGGGTTTGCTTGAATCAATAATTGTATGGTTTAAGTGCTAGGACAAGTGGAAGGTCAAGATAATGCATGAAATGATCCAATGGTTAAGGATATTTGACTAGATTTATAAAAGAACTTGTTTAAAAAGAGTTTGACATATTTTCTTCATTTAAACTCACCTTGGACGAAATTGTGAGGGTTCTATATCCATTTTGAATTCAACCATGGAGCCAAAGAGGTAAGAATATTTTTGGGAATTCTTGAATTTCAATTGGAAGTATAGAGATATTGTATAGGAATTTATGTTTATTGTGATTTGATTTTTTTCTAAAGTGATAAAAATTTAAAGATTCAAAGGGAGTGGTGATATATATTGTTAGAAAGAGATCTTACAAATAAGGTAACATATTCTAACTTATACTAAGATTAAATTATTTGATGAGTAGTTACTTTGGTATCCATACTAGCATGCTAAATGTTGATTTCTAGATTGAGTCTTGTATAGTTTTCTTAGGATATCTCATTCTGTAGAATTCAAAAATCTAAGATATTTATTTATCTATATATTAGATTTCATAAACTTTAAAATGGTATATTATGTGAGGCATTTCATAAAGAAATTGATTTTTAATGCCACGGAGATTGGGTAAATTTATGGAGAGATAGTCAAATGAGCCCAATCCGGTGTTAAAAAAGTCTGACACCTCAGCGACTCTCGTTATTAAATTTTATTAATCAAGATTTTAAATTTAAATTTTAAAAATTAAAAAAATAAATATAAAAAAAATTCTTTAATTAATTCTTAAGTATTAAAATTAAATTAATTAAATTTTTAAATATCAATAATCAAATACCAATTGAGAAGCACTTATCATCTCTTCTGAAAGGGCTTCATTTCATCCCCACACCAAAGGGGGTCGACTAATCCACCATTTGAAACCAATAGTGAGAAATGATGTAAAGCATAAGAAATTATATGAATACTAATAACCCACGTAGGTGAGAAAGCTTGGAAATTTTTGGTGTATTACTGAACTACATACTGATTGTAGCCAAATATTTTGATAATATTTCTTCTCCTGCCAATGCCATTGTACCTAAAAACTTTCAATATGAACATAAGTCCCTGAATTCTAGAAATCAGATATGATATTGATGGGGGCAAGTTTGAAAGCTCTTGGTTTGACAAATGTGCAATTATGAACACCAAATGCAGGCTAGTTGGTTGCATCTACCACCTTACGTGTAAATCACCTCTCTTTTCACCCCCACTCCCCCACCCCCATCAATTGCCCTACCATCCTCTCTCTCTCTCTCTCTCTCTCTCCTTCCTTAATGCAATGAACAACTCCCCCAAGAAAAAAAAGAAAAAAAAAACTTCATCCAACATAGTTTTCCTTATTTTACAGGGAAAAAAAAGGAATTTTAGTGTTTGCAACATTTCATATTATATGTATTTTGAATTACTGATTTTTTTATCATTTATCATTTATTAATGTTATCCACTTTATCTCTTAATGTTTCACAAATTCTGTTTCGTGTCCTGTGTACGACTAGTAATTTGTATAAATTTTTGAGCTATTTTCTGTTCATAATTTGGAGAAATGTTAAACATAAAAGTTTTAGTTCTCTGTCTTATCTTTAATTGGAGATAAATATCACTTGAATCGGAGTTGCATGCAGAGAGTTATGATGATTTTACTAAACTTGTGCAAAAGTAGTTCTAAAACTGAAACCGAGATAAAAACTGAATTTTATAAAATTATAAATTTAGAGTCTGAGGACGGTCATAACTAGAAAGTTTTAGATCTATGTCTTATATTTAATTTGAGGTAATAATTACTTAAATTGGAGAAGTATATAGGGAGATAAGGAATTTCTCCCAAAATTGTGCAGAATTGATTTTAGGAACTTAGCATGAAAAATGATAATTTTTTTTAATAAATTCGTGTATTTAGAATTTGAAAATGGTCTGAACATTAAAGTTAGAGATATATGTCTTAGCTTTAAAAAAAAAATTTAAATCAATTGAATCCGATCAAGATTTTTGAAAATATCAAGATTTTACTAAACTTGGGCGTTATATATTTGTGGAAATTTCTCTAAGTATGAAAATTGAAATTTAACCTTATAAAAGAGGCTATTTTTATATGCATATTGTAATTTGACTATATAATATTGAATTAATAAATGATATTGTTTAACTTAGGATTAGGATTCGAGGGATGACTCGTTCGAGAAATGAGGATAGTTAGGGGGAGTGGCGTACCCTCCGAAATGAGTTGGATGATCTATTTTTTATTTTAAATGAAAAATAGTTTTGATCATGATTTTTATAAATAAATTTTGAAATGTGATTTAGAAATGTTTTAGTGTTTGTGGCATGTCTTGAAATGATATTATGTGAAAATTGCATTCTGATATCATGATAACTTGATAGTGTCGTATTTTTATTACAAGTAAAGATTTATAAATGATGATATATGGCACATGTGTATGATTATGGGATGGTGCATAGTGACTATAGCGCACTCCCTACTACGATATTGAGCGTTTACCCGATGGGGTGACGTGGTGGGGTAACACGGGAGTAGGGGTTTGAGTCCCCTGTCTCTGGGCAACGGATCCAATAAACGAGCACCCGTGAGGACCATGTTAACACCAAGGGAAGGGAGAAAGATATATGTGTTTTATTCTTATGATATTGTGGTGACCCCTTGGTGGATTTTACCCTAGTTAGGCCAAACTATGAGTAGAATACGTTTTTGACACCCCATTGATATATGATTTAATAATAACGATGCATATTATTTTGAATTACACGATATATTTGCAAATGAATGAAATATGAATTTGAAATGATGTTTTGACTTACCACTCTCACAAATTCATTTATTGTCATTTTGTAGTTATTGCACCTCACTCACTGAGTATGTGGATTATACTCACCCTCATATTAATATTTTCAGCTTATACTGTACTTGACATACGTTGAGGTACTATCCCACGAGTTTTACTGAGAGACGCTATCGGGTAAGTGATCATACCCATTTTTGTTTATGATTGGACCATACATATAAATATTATATGTAAATTGGAGGTAAATGTTTTAAAGAAAATATTTATTGAAAACTATCTTTTTTTTTTTTAAATCTTCTTATGTATGATTTTGACTTAATGACATCGAGTAGGGTCATAATATTAGCCTTACGTCACCTCGATGTACTAGTAGGGCATACCCGTGTCTCGAGGAGTCGCAGCGGTCTGTTCGTGTGCTCGACTAGTGGGTCAGGACGTGACACTCAGTGGCACACAACTCTCACAGGTATAAGAGATCTCAAAACCCTTGATATTAGGTACGCTCTCTAGGCCTAACATAAGGAGCACATTAATCACAGGGAACCACTTTCCATCAATTCTCAGTCTGTTTCTTTCAAACGAAAGCCGCTCTTTACTGACTTGAGCGTCGGAGTCTTCCCGCCGAAACACTCTCCGACGGTTTTTACAGGTGTATCCACCATCGGTGATTACTGTTCGAGTCAAGAAGGAGTCGGTATCTAAAGAACCATCACCCACCTCCATCACAAATAATTCAAGTTTCCTTGCAATTTATTTGTGAAAATTATTCCCCCCCCCAAAAAAAAAAAAACCTTAGGAGCATCTGTTGATGCTTTAAGTCAGTTGGCTGTAATCAGGATATAGCTTCATGCAAGCTACGATATTGCATTGTCTCTGATTTTATAGTGATTGTGACTTGGGAAGGGTCATTGGAATGAGCTAAAAACAGTTACACTTAGTGGTGCCGTGCATTTTCATACCCTAGAAGAAACTATATTTGTGAACGTCAATACTTTCTTCAGAAGTAGACAAATATGATTGTGTTCTGTTTTTTTATTTATTTTTTATTTTTTAACCTTTTTTTTTGCGGGGGGGTGGGGTTTGGAGGACATTAAATCTTTGGTGGGCTACTACAATGTTGGGCAATCATGGAGTTTGTTCTTTTTTTTTTTTCCTTTTTTCATAATTGTGGCTTAGTTGTGGAGACTCTTGATGTGCTATCCAAATTGTGTCCGTGTGTGTCGCTGGCGTGAGAGAGAAAGAGAGAGAAAGAGAGAGAGAGAGAGAGATATGTCATTGTCAGCATTCCACTGCTGTTGAATTTTATTTGCTATACACATGTTCATCAAACTTAGCATTTATATAGTCCATTTCACATGTTGCCGGAGGTTTACAACATTCTAATTCTTTAATATATTTGTATGGCTCATTGTTTGCACTCTTTGATCATTGGTGGGGCTTGAACGGTTGGAGATAGTTTGGCTAGAGTTGAAGTCACAGTTCTCACTTGAACTTCTTACCAAGATTTGGCAAGAGTTGAAGTCACAGTTGTCTGAATTATTTTGATTTTTTTTTTATATAATTTGTAATGACTTGAATCCTGAACATGACTTTTTTTTATATTGACTTGGATTTTGAATATAGCTTGGCTTTATAATAATTTTGTATATAAATTTATGCTCTAGGCATAATTTTGTTAAAAGTCATGTTTATCAAAAAATTAAGTTATATATTTTTTTAAAATATTAATTAAATAATATACTGATACATGGTTATTAGAAAAAAAAATATAGATTTATATAGAAAAATGCTCCACAGCTATGAGTTATACCAATGACTTGACCTATACCAACGACCATGCCAGTGTTGGGACTAAAGCAAACCTATACCAACGGCCATGGCCACTGGCAAAGGCCTTTATCTATGCCAACGGCCAGCTGCCGCTAGTAAATGGAGACCTATCCTAGCGGCCATGCCGCTGGAATAGGTCTGGCCGCTGGAATAGGTCCAATCTTTGCCAGCGGTCAAGGCCATTGGTAAAACCCTTTGCTAGTATCAATATACTCGGTGGAAATTTTGGTCGCTAGAGAAGATCCTAGAAACTTTATTAATGGCTATTGAGGTCTTTAGCAGCAGTTTTTGGCCGCTGCTAAATGTCTTTTTTTGTAGTGAAATTTCAATTAATAGAGAGGAGTTTATATGCAAGTCCTTATTCCTTGGGCATTTCCGCATGTGCCATTTCATGTGCACGAGCATGGATAATAGGAGTTTTTTCGCTTTCAGCCAATTACAATGTTCAAATTTGCAACCAGATGCATAGTAGCAGGAGTCCTAATAGATGCATTTTTTTTTAATTTATTTTTTTTGGGTGACAACGAAGCTTTTTTGACATTTCATATACATGAGAAGAAATTATGGCCATGTAATCTGACATTGCTTTCCAATTCAGGTCATTTAATTGGTAAAAGTTACAATAGGTAAATTATTGTAATCACTTGATTTTGTGGGGTTTTTAAAAGGTTATTTTGTAATGTTAAAATATAATTAAAGATTTAAATTATGCAATTTTGGAAATTGAAAAATAGAAAAATGAGTAACTATTGGTATTTCCACATTCTTCATTTGATATCTATGTTATTCTAATTTAAGAGACCAAAAGTTCATGGAGTGCTAATTGATATTTTATCTGAATGTTTGGTTGATGTTCATAATTATGTTTAAGTCCCCGTTGGTTTTATTTTATATGTTTACATTGCTTAGAAAATTTAAGTTTCTATTTATGTCTAGTGCACATAAATGAGGACTCTTAAAAGAAAGAGCTAGTTGGCTATGGAAAGATGTGACAAAATTATACTTGTTTGCTAATAACCATCTGTAGTTTTTTGAACAGAGTGCATAATAGCTATACTTTTAATCCTATTTGCGGGTATGGAAGGATGTAGATGGCGTATTGACCTGTGATTCTAATATACATCCACAAGAAGAACTGGTACCATATTTGACATACGATGAAGCAGCAGAACTTGCATACTTCGGTGCTCAGGTACATAGAGTTAGGCTTAGTCGCAAAAGTAAGATGGTTTCCATATCCCCAAGTTACCAGATTGCAGTTGAGATTTATCTCAGTAGGTATGGGAGAATACTTTTCTGAATATCCAGTAAACAATTGGCTTCAATTCAAGGGATACCTCCTTAGTACAGAAAGATTAACCACCAAGAAGAAAACTAAAGGAAATTAGAAAACTTAGAAAAAGATATCAATATGCACACCCACAAATTCCGCCAAAAAAAAAAAAAGTTATTTTCCACAGGTTTGTAAAAGAAAAGACCTTATGCCTCTACTTTCGTCCTTGCATATTGCCAAAAGTATGAGCAATAGGACCAAGAACTTCCTTCTTCTTGTACAACTTGCCCACTTTGCCACCTAAAAATGGGTAAACCAAACCTAAATCATCCAAGTCTAACTACAATGTAGTAAAATGTGATTGATGAGTTTAGTGTTCTTTTCATACAGTAAATTGCCCATTGTACAGAATTTTCCCTGCAATTATAAA
Source organism: Dillenia turbinata (assembly GCA_037126225.1). Classification (NCBI taxonomy): domain Eukaryota; kingdom Viridiplantae; phylum Streptophyta; class Magnoliopsida; order Dilleniales; family Dilleniaceae; genus Dillenia; species Dillenia turbinata. Next base: position 20,815,696 of record JBAMMX010000011.1, on the reverse strand, counting down.
TACATAAGCAGTCTAATCTTGTTGGCCTCCCACAAAACCTCGGATGAAGAAGACAACTCATAGGAGTACCACCAAAATTTCTTTGAAGGGAAAGAGAATCCACTTGTCACCGGTCACAACACAGCATACAGCTTGGTCATAAGAATTCACCTAAAGTATCCAAATTTTAGCCTCAATCCACCCAGAAAAATCCTTGCCATTTCCCTGGCACTACTGATTGCTGCAGGTAAAAAGGAAACGCTGGAAGTGTATAATTAAATAAATCATGCTTATTACGTACAGTAGTTACGTCATGCCTCATCCCTTTATTTTATTATTAAATAAGTCAAATACTAGAGTATTCCTATCCCCGATGAAAGCAGAAAAGATACAGAAAGCAAGCATCGATGGTCGTATCACCACATTAAACATCAAAGGCAAAATGAATTGGGTGCTCATAAGACAACAATAAGAAATATGGCAAAAAGGTCATTTCACTCAGTTGCAGTGTTCTTCCAAACTCAAGTAGGGAGAACTGTTTTACCTCCTTGTAGAGTATCCTTTCACGAATTGCCAACAACATCCCACCACAAGTTACTATTGTGGTTTTAGATGTCTAAATCTGTCTTGCAAGAGGAGACAATATTCTCAACAATTTGTAAAAACATTAGTTTAGAAATATTAAAGGCCTTTTTTAATTCGGAGATGTAGGATATTTCTGATATTTGTTTCTCTTTCTAAATGTTGTTTTCCGGTCTCAATTCTTACCAGATGATTCTGTTTCATATCTTTTGGAATTAATCGATTCACATGTGTGGCAGAAGCAATCAAATAATTTTTGAAAAATAAAATAGATCAGATATAGGGTTATCTCAACACGCAGAATCTCCAAAACGATCGATCCGTACGTCTCTCGATCGGATCTTGCGGCCGGGATGATGATCACGATGTTAATCGAACCACCACCGTAATATCACGACGCTTCAATCCACAGTCCGATGATCTGAATGACACGAAAAATTCCCTACTCAGAATTTCTCTTAGGCCCTCTATATTCTCTTTCTAGAGAATATATTTTCTCAAGTGTTATGCTATTCTCTCTCAAGCCATTCACATACATGGCTGCCCCCAAAGAACTCACACACAGAAGAGGTTAGTCTCCGTTAGAATTCTATTCTAATTATGAGGGAATAAAAAAAATGAGGGAAGAATAATGGAGTTATGGATAAGTGGGAGTTACCCCACTAACCCTACTCCAAATGTTTAAAATGCCCTTCGTGGACATCCTAAACTAATGTCTCCCACTTGCATGCGAGGACATTTTGCGACCATCTTTAGATCACAACTCATGCGATCTATTACATCACCCTACTATACTTTCATACAGGATTGGGCGTCGTGCGACCGACGAGTACACCTGCAAGCAAAAACCTCTCGATACACCTATTAGGATGATCGAGAAGCTATCGTTAGTATCAAAAGAAATTGCAACACCACAGATCTAAGACTAATTATATCTATCGAGCTATTTTCCTCATCGAAAGTAATCCCCAATAAATACTCGACAGTGTATCCACTATTATGTTTACATCCCAATATGGATAGGTATAATAAGTATGCAGGTGAATACAATATAATGATATAATGTCAATTGGTTTTCCTTTTCCCAAACTCAAATCTATTAGCCTCAATTCATCTGCTTTCCTAGATATGTCCCTCAGACCTCAATTTATCTTTCGGGCCATCATTAAACAGACTAAAGTAGCAAACACTGAGTCAAGACCTCTAGAAATAGCCGAAAGTGATAAGGGTACAAGCGATCCCACCCAATGGATCTCGGGTCTCACACAGTGGGAACATGGATCTATATTATGTCAATGTCTCAAATAATGCTCCAACTATCCCTGGTCGGCATATCATACACGGTATGACACGCGTGTCATAGTGTTATTCCCCCATCTCTCAAAGAGCATATGTCAGATTTCTCTAACACTGTGCAGGTATGGGACTCGGTCTACACATAAGATTTTACCCAGAGATCTCAGAGAGAGTGCCTCAGAGACAATATCACTAGTCGCAGGTGATATCTGAGATCTCAAACCTAATGACTTACAGGCAACATGGATGTGGGTACGTCTATACCGGTAATATCGCATATGACCTCATCTTAAACACATATCATAGCGACTTATGTTCTAGTAGGGTCACTTTCAAAGCTTCTTACAACTAGAAACCATCTCATCTCCGCTTACTTAGAGTTGGAGATAGTCACTCGTGTGAGCGAGTCGACCACGCATACCTGACATATCATTTATCACAGTAAATCGCAAAATATATGATAATTAAAGTAGTGCAATAAATAAACTTGTAACTCAATCATGCACACGTCATATATATACAACATAATAAGCATCAGTACAAGATGAAAAATGTCAATATACACGCAAATCCAATGATTCCTATATCTCATACAGAAATTTCTCCCAATAGATTTATTGAAGGGACCAACTAATACGTTGTATAGTAGTGTACTTAATTTGTCACTTCACCTTTCTTGGTGATGTCTCTCATAACGTGGTATTAGGTATCAATGTGTTTGGACTTACTTATACTTAGGGTCTTAGCTGTGGACAAGGACGACCTAATTTTCTCAATAAATCATCACTAGCCTCCCACTATCCGCCTCAATCCCTAAATCATCTGGGAATCTCCGAAACCAAACATTCTCCTGAACTGCCACTGAGCATCTCATAAACTCAGTCTCTATCGTAGATAGAGATATACAGGTTTGCTTCTTGCTACTCCAAAACAGCAAAATCTTATATCGATTTGCATACATTCAGATCGCCAACCCAGTTGTTATCTGAATACCCAACAAGATACAAATCACCTCTTCCGTAACACAAGGAGAGGTCTACAGTTCTCTCAAGATATCTCAGAATCTTTTCACTGCTCTCCAGTGATCCCCTCTAGGATTCGATCGATATCTAATTATCATACTGACTGCAAAGCAAACGTCTGATCATGTACGCGACACTACGTACATCAGAGTACTCACTGTACTGGTACAAGAGACTCTACTCATTTTCCTTGTCCTTTTCTGAGTCTTAAAACATATGTCAAGAATTAGGGTTTAACCTTTCAGCGATAAGAATATCTTTAGGGTTGCAATCGTTCTTTTCGAAGTGCTTGGGAACTCCATTGATGTTAGACTCCTGTGAAAGAGTCAACACCTATATCGAGCGATCCCTCTGGATCTTAACTTCGAGGAAGAATTGAGCCTCACCCATGTCCTTCATATCAAGACTCGACAATATCCACGTCATCGTGGTCATCAGATACTCTCTGTTGTTTCCAGTCAACAGAATGTCATTTTCGTACAAGGACATGATCACAAAAGAATCATGAGAACGTATAAGTTATATGCGATGATCCTTCTCGATCATCACGAAATCGTGAGATATCACCTCCTCGTGAAATCTCAAATACCATTGTCTGGATTGATGATTAAGGTCGTATATCGACTTCTGAAGTCGACAAATCTTATTATCCTAATCTATAGGAATAAATCTAGATGGCTATTTCTTGAGATCTCCTCATCCAAAACTCCTACTTAGGAGGATAGTCTCAACGTCCATCTGATCTCACTCCAAATCCATGTCATGTCCACGATAATCACAAAAAGTAAACGGATCGAGGTAATCTCGCCCTCAGTCTGAGTAACCCCTGGTTATCAGACGGGCCTTATACCTCTCCACCGATCCGTCGCCCTATCTCTTGATGTTAAGAATCTAATCGTTCCCAACAACCTTACTATCCTCAAGCAAATCAACTAGATCCCAGATCTTGTTGATTCTCATCAACTCCTTTTTTCATCCATGGCCTAGAACCAGTGGTCCTTCACAGAACCCTGAAGAGCCTCCAGGACCGTTTAAGATTTCTCGTAATCCTTAAGAGTCACACTGAGAGCCTCTCCCTCAATCGGGAAGCAACTAGTAAGTACACGTACTCGACTACTCTTACGAGGAGGGGAAACATTTTCACCTTTTGATGGATTGTTCCCACTAGAACAAGATCCGTAATTGATTCTTCGGTTCCCGCTAGGACCAGCCAACCACTAGGCTTATCCATCTTATAGAAGGTAAAGTCCCAATTGATTTCACATCTCATAGGGAAATTATTTTCAAGAAACTCGGCATCATGAGACTCAATCTCAATAAGAGTGTCGTCCGTATGTTCACCTAGAACACATTCCCTTTGGAGTGTTCTGACTATCTCATAGAGATATATTGTCACGCCCCGACCCTCGGGTCAAGCACGAGACAACCGTCGCGATATCTCGACATACGGGTAGAACCTCCCCATATACCGGGACACCGCAAGGCTAACATCTTCACCTGTTTAAAAACCTATGTATCCTCAAAATAAAATTTCCCAAGTAAATGAAATTTAAAATGTAATCCTGCCTTAATGCACACATATACAATACATTAGAGAGTTTCACTTTACATTTTCTTTTTTTACAAATATAAATACAGTCATTCCAATAAAGGTACAACGGTCATTCTATGACCTCAAATATACTTCATTATCAAACATCATCATGGAAGAGCAGCTGGAATCCATACCCAAAGTCTAGGTGTCTCCAAAAAAGTAAACCAAATGTCAAGCATCACTTGACACGTCTCCCTGCTAAGTCTGACTAAAATCAAGGAAAAGTGAGGGGTGAGTTTCTATGGGAGGGTACTTAGCAAGTGAAGGGATTGACATTGTGCTATTAATATCGAGGGTGAACTTGGAGTGTCAAAACATGTAACACAATATCAAGTGTGCGAAATAACGTGCTGTTAAAAAAAAACATATCTCAAGGCACACATTAGAAAATAACACATGCATCCAGTATGTATATCAAGTCATAAAGAGTCGGCCAATCAAACAATCTCGGCAATGGTCTACCTCGACCAAGGACGGATGCATTTGGGGTTTTTCACAATACAAGTATGAAATAATGGCTCTCTGCCCCAATATTGGCCACAGGCTACTCCAACTAGCCCGTAAATACCATATATATATATATATATATAAATAGTCGGCCACGTATGGAGTCCCACCCGGTGCTAGACAGAGCCGTACTCACGTCTTCTCTGATGAGGGTCAACTGGGTGCGTCTACATACATAACGATCTGGAGGATACCTCCGGCCGAAGTGTATCAAGACACAAGGGGTGCCTCTACCAAATGTCCTTCGTAGCTACGGATGCTATAGGAAGCATATAACAATACCATCATATCGGCCAGGCATGTAGCCTACACACATATCCAAACAAAATCACATAAAACCATTTGCCAATATAATGGAAATATTAATACATGTTAATATGTCAAAGGATGACACAATATAAATTATCAAAATCATGGATGCATATCCATCGAATCAAGAGGTGGGACACTCCAATAGTCACAAAATATTTCATAAAATATTCAAAACTCTAATGATCATACATTTGTAGAATCATGTCATTGAAAAGTATTTTTAAAACATGGTTTTCAATTAATAGCAGACGTCAAAGTCCCACTCACAGTTCAGGGAGGGTGTGCACTCCCAATTCCAAACCAAACCAAATCAAATTCCTCCTTTGAACCCGAACATGTTATCCTAAGGCATTGAACATCAATTCCACTTAAAATCATTTTCTAAAACAATTCAGAATTTGCATTTGCACAGCCACAGAGAAATTGATGTAATTTCTCCTACACATATCAGATCCAAATGATTCAAGTCTCAAGTGCTAAGATCTAGTTCTATCATTTTCATGTTCAAAGTTGAGCGAAATTCAACCTAAATGGCCACTCAAAGTCGAAAACAAGCATAAAAAATAGTTTTTTACAAGATAGAAATTTTTTGAAAAATCATAAATTTTTCGATTCTTATCTAAACGTTTCAAACCATATGTCATTTTTGAGGTGTATAGGTCTAGTTTCATAATACAGAGATCATATTTAGATTGCATATAAGCAGGACAACTTATAATGAAAAAGACTATATCGATACTTAAGTTCCAACTCCAATTTTTTTTTTTTAAACTATCCTTCAATATACATACTGTTATGCAATTAGCAACTCAAAAATAGCATAAGAAAGATATTAGATGCAATAGTATCCTTCATTCTGCAGAATATTCCATTCTAACCCCAAATTCTAATATTTTCATACACATTTTAATCAGACTTCAAGAAAAGCTATTTAAATCAACTTAACAAGGTTTTATTATCCTCTAACATGCTTTTTTCATATCAAACAACCTAATTCATATAAAATTCTATACTTGGCCTTAATAATAACATATATAATTTCAAAAAACACATTTTATTCGAATCTAACATACATTCTAACACATATACAGAACTCTTTACTCTATATTTAACCCTTGATTCACTCAATTTATTGAAAGGATCTGAAATCCCCTCACCTTGGGTTTTCACAGTTCGTAGTCCTAGCTTCCGAGTATGCTCAGTTCAGTCCAAGACCTGCAGTGCTCCAAACCGAAGCAAACTCTATTAGTTAGGCTAAAGTACCGAAAGAATCAAACCCTAGAGCTACTATTCAGAAAAGAAATCACAGGATAGCACAACCTAGGGTTTTCTTGAAACTCTGTAGGTCTCTGCAAGTCGCGGTCTAAGGTTTTCAACGTGGCTTACAAAAAGCTCTTGGTAGAGAGCAGAGCATCACCGCGCAAACAGGAGAGGGAGAGAAGCAGGGTTGCTGCGCGCGAGAGAGAGAGAGAAGGACAGGCGGTCGTGCGCGCGGTGGCGACTTTCGGTAAGAGATGTCGACCGCGGGAGATAAAGAGAGAGACGATAGAGGGGGAGAGGGTACAGTGAACGACAGAGAGTGAGAGAGAATACGAGAGAGAAACAGAGAGTAAAAGAGAGAGAGAGAGAGAGAGAGAGAGGGGGGTTCGACTAGGTGGTGGTGTGCGGTGACGACGGTGGAAGGTGGTGGCATGCGGTGGCGACAGTGGAAGGTGGTGGCGGAGCGGCGAAGAGTGAGCGACAGAGAGAGTTCGAGAGAAAGAGAGAGAGTGACGGGAGGGAGAGAGTGAAAGAATTAGGGCTTTTAGCCCTAATTGAATTAAGAGAGGGGAGTGCTGCGTTTTGACCAAAACACAGCGCTTCCTTCTCTCTCTCTTTTTTTTTTAAATTATATATATATATAATTTCACACCCACATTTCACTAGAATGCGAATTTCTTAAAAATGAGGTTTATTTTGATTCGTGAACACGACATCTTAAATATACCAAATATTCAAATTTAATATCCCAAAATCGAAAATCAATATAAATAAATATTATATATATAAACTGAGGAATATTATATATATATTTCAAGAATAGAAGTACACTAATATGGACACCGCAATGTCGGTGTTACATTTTCTAACCCCCTAAAAATAAGTTTTGTTATCGAAACTAAAAGAAAGCTAACAGTAAACAAGTGGAGGTACTGTCTCCTTATAGCCTCCTTGGGCTCCTAGGTCTCTTCCTCGACGTGGTCGCTACGCCACAAAACTCGAACTAACGGGACTTCCTTACTCCGTAGTCTCCTGACCTACCGATCCAGGATGGCTACAGGTTGTACGGGCAAACTCAAATCCTCTCGCAGCTCAACTGGCAGAGGCTTCAAAACATGTGAAGGATCCGGCATATACTTCTTAAGCACAGAGACATGGAAGACATTATTTATCCGCAATAACTCATCGGGCAGCTCTAACCTATATGCCACATTCCCGACCCTCTCAAGGATACGGAATGGCCCAACATACTTGGGGCTCAGCTTGCCTCAATGCCGGAATCTGATCACCCCTTTCCAAGGTGAGATCCGTAAAAATACTACGTCTCCAATCTGAAAGTGGTCTCTGCCTCCGATCTGCATACATCTGCTGCCGATCCTGGGCGGCCCTCATCCTCTTGCGAATGATCCTCACCTTATCCTTCGTTTCCTCAACAAGCTCTACACTGCTGAGTTGCCTCTCACCCACCTCGTCCCAACACAAAGGTGTGCGACATCTCCTCCCATACAGTGCCTCATATGGAGGCATTTCGATACTCGCCTGGTAGCCGTTATTATATGCAAACTCAACCAATGGAAGGTATCGATCCCAGCTACCATGAAAATCAATAACACATGCCCAAAGCAAATCCTCGAGCGTCTGAATCATTCTCTCTGACCCCTCCGTCTGAGGATGATACGCCATACTGAAGTTCAATCTAGTGTCCAATACCTCCTGCAACCTGGGCCAAAACCTAGACGTGAATCTGCGGTCCCTATCTGAAACAATCGACACAGGCACCCCGTGAAGCCGAACTATGGTATCAATGTAGAGACGTGCCAACGCCTCCAAGGAATAGTCACCACGGATAGGGATAAAATGTGTAGATTTGGTGAGTCGATCGACAATCACCCAAGTCGTATCATGCCGTGTAGAAGTCTGTGGCAACCCCATCACGAAGTCGATAGTAATATGTTCCCATTTCCACTTAGGAATAGGAAGAGGTTGCAGTGTGCCCGCTGGACGCTGATGCTCGGCCTTCACCTGCTGGCACCAAGCATCGTGCCACAAACTCTGCTATCTCCCTCTTCATACCTGACCACCAATAGCTACTTCTGATGGTCCAGTACATCTTCGTACCCCCGGAATGCATAGCATATGCAGAAGAATATGCCTCCTCAAGGATAGCACGCCGAAGATCACTATCGGCCGGAACACACACTCTGTCTCTGAACACTACGAGTCCATCATCACGGACTCTGAAGTCTCCACCCTCTCCTCTGCGGATCCTATCGTGAATGCCCTGGAGCTCTTTATCAGAATCCTGAAGCTCCCTAATGCGATTGAGCAGAGTAGGTCGCACTCAAATCTGGCTAGCAATGCACCCTGACTGTCACTCGTCAAACTTACTCCCAAAGCACGGAGTCCCACCAGACAAGAAATATACGTTCTTTCTGCTACCTGAGAAGGAGCTGAAGATGACTTCTGGCTTAACGTGTCTGCCACAACATTCGTCTTGCCCAGATGATAATCTATAATCAGATCATAATCCTTTAGCAACTCTAACCATCGTCTCTGTCTGAGGTTCCTCTGAGTGAACAAATACTTCAGGCTCTTGTGGTCAGTGAAGACTCTGTAGGTCACTCCATAAAGATAATGCCGTCATATCTTCAATGCAAAGACTATGGCTGCTAACTCCAAATCATGCGTCGGATAATTCAGCTAATGCTTCTTCAACTGTCGCGAAACATAAGCAATCGCCCGACCGTCCAGCATTAGTACACAGCCCAATCCTTGTCTGCTGGCATCGCTGTATACCACGTACTCCCTACTGCTAGTGGGGAGAGCTAACACTGGTGCCATCATCAATCGTTGTTTGAGCTCCTGAAAGTTCGCCTCACAACGATCGTCTCAAAAGAACTTGACGTCCTTCCGCGTCAGTCTGGAAAGTGGAGCAGCGATCCGGGAGAATCCTTCTATGAACCGCCGATAATACCCCGCAAGACCAAGGAAACTCCGCACCTCGGTCACTGTCTGTGGCTGCTCCCACCTCAATATGGCCTCAACCTTCTGTGGGTCAACATAAATACCCTTCGCAGAAATAAGATGGCCAAGGAATCCAATCTGCCTTAGCCAAAATTCACACTTGGTGAATTTGGCATATAACTGCCGCTCGCGGAGAATCTGGAGGACCACCCTAAGATGCTGCGCATACTCCTCATCACTCCGTGAGTATACAAGGATGTCGTCAATAAATACAATGATGAACCAATCCAGAAAGTCATGGAAGACTAGGTTCATTAGATCCATAAAGGCTGCTGGTGTGTTGGTCAGCCCAAACGATATGACCAAGAACTCGTAGTGTCCATATCGGGTGCGGAATGCGATCTTGGGTACATCCTCAGCCCTAATCCACAACTAATGATATCCAGATCGAAGGTCAACCTTTGAGAAAACCCTCGCACCCTAGAGCTGATCAAATAAGTCATCAATACGCGGTAATGGATATCGATTCTTGATGGTAACCTTGTTCAGTTCCCGATAATCTACGCACAATCGTAGGGTCCCATCCTTCTTCTTCACGAACAATACCGGAGCACCACAAGGTGAAGTGGTCGGACGGATAAAACCCTTGTCCAGCAACTCCTGCAACTGGACCTTAAGCTCTCTAAGCTCAGTTGGCGCCATTCTGTATGGCGAAATAGATATAAGAGTAGTCCCTGGAGCTAGGTCAATCTCGAAATCAAACTCCCGAACTGGTGGTAGTCCGGGTAGCTCCTTGGGAAATACATCTGGGAACTCCTACACCACTGGGACCTCCTCAAACCTCAGCCCCTCTACAGTGGTGTCAATAACATGCGCCAGGTATGCCGTGCACCCTCGGTGTATCAATCACCTGGCCTTCATCACCGATACAATGCAGCGAGGTAACACTCGCCTCTCACTTGGGAATCTCAACAACGGCCCCTCGGGTCTCCGAAACTCCACTTCTTTAGTGAAGCAATCCACTGAAGCTCTATGCATGCTTAGCCAATCTATCCCCAAGATGGTATCGAAGTTCGTCATCTAGAGTGGAATCAAGTCTGCCTCAAGTACCGTATCTCTGACCATGACCTCGCTCCCTCTGTAGACAGAATCTCGAAGTATCTACTCACCGAGAGGGGTGATGACCAATATCTCCTCATCAAGTGACGACAAAGGCCTACCCAACCAGTGGGCAAAAGACGCTCTCACATAAGAATAGTTTGACCCAGTGTCAATAAGGACACGAGTGTCGACTCTCCATATTTTCATAACTCCTAATGTGAGAAAATAAAAGGATTAGTTGATAAATATAGAAAATATATGCTCACACATATATATACATATCAAAATGTATGTACAAACCAACATAGTTAAGCCTTTAAGGCTTTAACTAGTAATGGTTCTCAAAAGAAAGTACATGGAAAATCTCTAAACATGGGGATCAGTGGGAGGAGTACCAATAACTATGTCAGGATTCGCCTGAGCGTCCTTCTGCGTCATTGTGTATATACGGGCCTGTGTCCTCTGCTGTTGTCGGGATGGCCCTGGCACCGTGTTGCTCCAGGCTACTGTCCGTGGAGCGCTGTAGCTCGAATGCGCAAGTGTTCCCTACTGTCCTCCTCGTGGAACACTCGAGTAGTCCGTAACTATCTGACCCCTCAATCCCAACTCAGGGCAAGTACTCCTGATGTGCCCTGGCTTCCCACACTGGAACCATGTAACTGGTGTCCTACACTCTCCAACCAGGTGGTGTCTGCCACATCTGCGGCAAAAAGGGTGTCGCTGAGCTAAAGTCTGAGTAGTGGCACTAAGTGCCGGTGCTCGAAACCCCTGGGATCGTCATTCCTACCTAGTATGTGCCTGTCTCAGTTGAGAAGAGCCTCCCTGATATCCTGAAATCCTGCCCTTCTTTGAGCCCTGGCTCGAAGAAGCCCCAGATCTCTTCTTCTTTTGCTCTCTGTTTTCCCGTTGTCTGCCCGCAGCACGGATGATCTCCTCCGCCCTAAGTGCTGAGTCCACGATCTCCACAAAGGAGAGACTAGGAATCACTGTCATATACCTCCTAATGTAGGCCGTCCTCAAACTTGAACCTTAGTTGTTTTGGCGTTGTTAAGTCTGGAACAAAAGTAGCTAGTCGCCTCAACTCCGCCTTATATTCTGTCACTGTTCGAGTTCCCTGCCGCAAGTGTAAAAACTCTGCCTCTTGCGGTCTTGCTGGAACTCAGAGAAGTACCTGCGATCGAACTCCCGCAGGAAGTCCTCCCATCGCAGAGGCTCGATAGCATCGTCACAAATCGCCTACCACCAAGTGAGGGCGTCACCATCCAAGAGTCTCTCTACTACCTGAAGCCGGTAGTCCTCACTCAACCCCAGATCAGTCAAAATTCTGTGGGTGCGATTGATCCAGTGCTTTACTGCTGTGGAATCACCCGTTCCCACGAAATCCACGCAGCCTAACTGCCTCGCCTCCTTCACCAACTGGGTGAGCTCGTGAATACACCTCAAGGTGGAGGTAGTGTCATTAGGTCCTGAAACAGTGGAAGGACCAACTGGTGGCTGATCTGGTACAACTGGAGGTGGCATGGCCGTAGGAGTCGGCACGGCCATCGGTACTGGTGGAGGTGGCATCTGAATGACATGTGATCTATACCACTCAAACATCTGCCTGTAGGCGTCTAGTGGTGGCGGTGGTGCTGCGGCTGTAGTAGCCGGTGGAGTAGGTACTGGAGGAGGTGCATGTGAAGAAGTCGCATCCTCTAGTGCTCCAGTAGGCTTGGTAGGTGCAAAATTAGTACCCCGTCTAGTCATCATAATTCTACAAATGGAAACAATTTTCATTAGGCATGGTTTAAGGATTATGGTTAATTACGAAGTAACTAACTTCCGAAATTAAGGAATCATTTTAAGCATTAAGGGAAAAATATGTTAGGTTAGATACGACCAGCATCTAATCCCCTAAAAATAAATTAACTCATGACTGTAATGAAACTCTCACATGCATTGAGGACTTTTAGAAATATACTTGGGAAATATTTTTCAAAAACTCTTTTTAAAAAACAAAGCTCTCAACCTAGAGCTCTGATACCAACCGAGTTGTCACGCCCCGACCCTTGGGTCGAGGACTAGACAACCGCCATGATATCTCGGTATACGGGTAGAACCTTCTCATATACCGGGACACCGCAAGGCTAACATTTTCACCTGTTTAAAACCTGTTTAAAAATCTGTTCAAAACCTGTGTATCCTCAAAATAAAATTTCCCAAGTAAATGAAATTTAAAATGTAATCCTGCCTCAATGCACACATATACAACACATTAAAGAGTTTCACTTTGTATTTTTTTTTTTACAAATATAAATACAGTCATCCCAATAAAGGTACAACCGTCATTCTATGACTTCAAATATACTTCATTATCAAATATCATCACGGAAGAGCAGCTGAAATCCATACCCAAAGTCTAGGTGTCTCCAAAAGTAAACCAGATGTCAAGCGTCACTTGACACGTCTCCCTGCCAAGTCTAACTGAAATCAAGGAAAAGTGAGGGGTGAGTACGTGCTGTTCAAAAAAAAAAAACATATCTCAAGGCACATATCAGAAAATAACATATACATCTAGTATGTATATCAAGTCATAAAGAGCCGGCCAATCAAACAACCCTGGCAATGGTCTACCTCAACCAAGGACGGGCGCATTTGGGGTTTTTCACAATACAAGTATGAAATAATGGCTCTCTGCCTCAATGTTAGCCACAGGCTACTCCAACTAGTCCGTAAATACCATATATATATATATATAAATAGTCGGCCACGTATGGAGTCCCACCCCGTACTAGACAGAGCCGTACTCGGGTCCTCTCCGATGAGGGTCAACCGGGTGCGTCCACATACATGACAATTTGGAGGATACCTCCAGCTGAAGTGTATCCGGAAACAATGGGTGCCTCTACCAAATGTCCTTCGTAGCTACGGATGCTATATAGCTACGGATGCTATAGGAAGCATATAACAATACCATCATATCGGCCAAGCATGTAGCCCACATACATATCCAAACAAAATCACATAAAACCATTTGCCAACAGAATGGAAATATTAATACATGTTAATATGTCAAAGGATGGTACAATATAAATTATCAAAACCATGGATGCATATCCATCGAATCAAGAGGTGGGATACTCCAATAGTCACAAAATATTTCATAAAATATTCAAAACTCTAATGATCATACATTTGTAAAATCATGTTATTAAAAAGTACATGGTTTTCAATTAATAGCAGACGTTAAAGTCCCACTCACAGTTCAGGGAGGGTGTGCACTCCCAATTCCAAACCAAACCAAATCAAATTCCTCCTTTGAACCCGAACATGTTATCCTAAGGCATTAAACATCAATTCCACTTAAAATCATTTTCTAAAACAATTCAGAATTTGCATTTGTATAGCCACAGAGAAATTGATGTAATTTCTCCTACACATATCAGATCCAAATGATTCAAGTCTCAAGTGCTAAGATCTAATTCTATCATTTTCATATTCAAAGTTGAGCCAAATTCAACCTAAATGGCCACTCAAAGTCGAAAACAAGCATAAAAAATAGTTTTCTACAAGATAGAAATTTTTTGAAAAATCATAAACTTTTCGATTCTCATCCGAACGTTTCAAACCATATGTCATTTTCGAGATGTATAGGTCTAGTTTCATAATACGGAGATCGTATTTAGATTGCCTATAAGCCGGACAACTTATAATGAAAAAGGCTATATCGATCTTTAAGTTCCAACTCTAATTTTTTTTTTTAAAAAACTGTCCTTCAATATACGTACTGTTATGCAATTAGCAACTCAAAAACAACCTAAGAAAGATATTAGATGTAATAGTATCCTTTATTATGCAGAATATTCCATTCTAACCCCAAATTCTAATATTTTCATACACATTTTAATCGGACTTCAAGAAAAGCTATTTAAATCAACTTAACAAGGTTTTATTATCCTCTAACATGCTTCTTTCATATCAAACAACCTAATTCATATAAAATTCTATACTTAGCCTTATTGATAGCATATATAATTTCAAAGAACATATTCTATTTGAATCTAACATACATTCTAACACATATACAGAACTTTTTACCCTATATTTAATCTTAGATTCACTCAATTTATTGAAAGGATCAGAAATCCCCTCACCTAGGGTTTTCACAATTCGTAGCCCTAGCTTCCGAGTACACTCAGTTTAGTCCAAGACTTGCAGTGCTCCAAACCAAAGCAAACTCTATTAGTTAGGCTAAAGTACCGAAAGAATCAAACCCTAGAGCTACTGTTCAAAGAAGAAATCACATGACAGAACAACCTAGGGTTTTCTTGAAGCTTTGTAGGTCTCTGCAGGTCGCGGTCTAAAGTTTTCAGCGTGGCTTACAGAAAGCTCTTGGTAGAGAGCAGAGCATCACCGCACAAACGGGAGAGGGAGAGAAGCAGGGTTGCTGCGCGCGCGAGAGAGAGAGAAGGATAGGCGGTCGTGCGTGCGGTGGTTTCTTTCGGTAATAGATATCGACCGCGAGAGATAGAGAGAGAGACGATAGAGAGGGAGAGGTTACAGTGAACGACAGAGAGTAAGAGAGCATGCGAGAGAGAAACAGAGAGTGAAAGAGAGAGAGTGAGAGAGGGGTTCGGCTAGGTGGTGGTGTGCGGTGGCGACGGTGGAAGGTGGTGGCGTGCGGTGGCGATGGTGGAAGGTGGTGGTGGAGCGACGGAGAGTGAGCGACAGAGAGAGTTCGAGAGAAAGAGAGAGAGTGGCAGGAGGGAGAGAGTGAAAGAATTAGGGCTTTTAGCCCTAATTGAATTAGGAGAAGGAGTGCTACGTTTTGGCCAAAATGCAGCGCTTCCTTCTCTTTTTTTTTTTTTTTAAATTATATATATATAATTTCACACCCACATTTAACTAGAATGCGAATTTCATAAAAATGAGGTTTACTTTGATTCGCGAATACGACATCTTAAATATACCAAATATTCAAATTTAATACTCCAAAATAAAAAATCAATATAAATAAATATTATATATATATATATATATACAAACTGAGGAATATTATATATATATATTTCAAGAATAGGAGTACACTAGTACGGACACTGCATTGTCACTATTACATACATCTCTTTTCTTGCAGGCCTAGCTCACCGTGTAGATGCAAGAAACAGTGAACATATGTAGCACTACCCCATAACCTCAAATGGCTAAGGTCAGGCTGCCTCCCTGTCCAAAACTCATATGGAGTACTGACTGCGGATTTCGATAGAACACGATTGAGAACGCAGATTGCAGCCAATAGCGCATCTCCCCAATGGGAAACTAACAAATTGGCTTGCGTCATCATCGACCTCATCATCTCAAACGAAATCCTATTCCTCCTCACGGCTACTCTGTTCCACTGAGTAGTAAGGAATAATCAGTTATCTCGTAATACCCTTCTTGAAATAGAGTTCATCAGACAAATACTCGCACCCTTGTTCGATTCTGAGAGTCTCCACTCTCAAATCTAACCGATTCTCAACTTCGCTAATAAACCTCCTGAAATATCTTAATGCTTCAGACTTGCGCAAGATCAGATAAATGTAACCGAAATATATGTAATTGTCTATGAATGTAATAAAGTACCCAACTCTATTTCGGGTCCTCACGTTCATAAAGGCCACAAATGTTGGAGCGAACCGACTACAATGGAGTCTCAGCTCTCATTTCAATGTCGAATGGTTTTCTTGTAATTTTGTCGTCTAGGCAAGACTGGTTAGCAGGCCCTATTGACCACTCACTGCCAACCGGTTTATCATCTCTCACGCTAGGAGGATATCAAGAAATACTATTAAAAAGAATCACTTCTAGTGCATATAGTCCCTTATGGACCAAAGCAGAATCATTCAAAGAAATGTCATAATAAATGGAAACTATAAAATTTCCAAATTAACAGAGCATATCCTAAACTGAAATCAAGTTCTGTCAAACATTCAGAGCATAAACAGCATACAGAGTCTAGCAACTTTGCAACTCCAACTTGCAACTGCTACTCCCTCTGATGTTGACAAACACTCCATTTCTCCATGTAAATCCTCCTACTCGAGAACTCACTCGGCGAAACTATATATACGCGTTCCTGTCAACTACGTAGTCGGTTGCTCTTGT
Source organism: Dillenia turbinata (assembly GCA_037126225.1). Classification (NCBI taxonomy): domain Eukaryota; kingdom Viridiplantae; phylum Streptophyta; class Magnoliopsida; order Dilleniales; family Dilleniaceae; genus Dillenia; species Dillenia turbinata. Next base: position 20,798,953 of record JBAMMX010000011.1, on the reverse strand, counting down.
ATTTACAATCCATGAAGGAGAGAAAACAGTGGGCATCTAAATCCACGTAAAGAAGAAAGAGATAATTTCTGCTCATCACACTTATAAGCGAAATGACCAAATCTACTCCAGATGTAGCACTACACCTTGGTCTTATCCAACTCCTTCTTTCTGCGCATTAGTTGTCGGTTTTCTCGGATGATTTCTTCTTACCTGAACCTCAAGTCCCACAGGAGCCCTTGCTCGACTCCACTACATAAGTATGACCCAAGAATGGCCTACTCGTCTCCAGATGCTCCTACTTGAGCTCATTGTGCCTATTCACATTAGTAAAAGTACGAATACTTTCATCGTATGTGAAATATACTTTCATGATTTCTCATGAATCAGATAAAGAACTGGATCACATCCAGCACTAGAAAACATATCCTAAATGGGCTCGGTCACATTCCCCAACTCAGCAATCATACTTGACATTTTCATCAAATGTTTTATCATCATATGATCAACCCTTTCTTTATAAGTTATTAAACTTATAAGTCAATATTCTCGTCTCAAGATCTGTAAGAGCACTACAATGCTCTTTATAGGGCGAGCCAAACCGATAGAGCCATAGGATATTGCTCATGGACTAAGATCACATCATCATGCATGCTACTCAGGAGGATTGCCCTAACTTGGACATCATTCCTCTTCCATGTACGTAATGTTTCCTAATCCCGTCTCTTTGAGGTATGGTACCCTCCCCGGAGTCCACCATCCCATGTTTCAGAATTTTAGTTAGATCTTCCTTCTTGAGAACAAACTGAATCTACCAGTGAAAAATCTCATAATTATCATCATTCAATTTTATTCCCCTTTCAAAGATCTAAAGCGACAATTTTTTAAAGCAGTCAAAGAGATGATAGTGACTTGTGATGCTTATTCTCATATTTTGTGTATCCTACGAATCAACAAGACACAAATGATTTAACTACAGACCCCAAGACGAGCGTATGAATCAACACACACCATACACCACAATCTGGAATTGCATCTCACCATTCGGACTAGGATTCTGTACACAAAAACCCACTAAAAGTCATTTTTATGGATGTGAGACCTTCAAAAATTGGAAAAATTCCAATTCTAGGCAGACTCACACGCCATCGGCGGTCCCACGCGCCGCCGCACTCCGGCAGCACGTCCCTACGAGCCGGCGGCACGTCCCCACGTGCCTGCATGCATCAAGGATAGCTTCTAGCACGTGCCAGATGCGCAGCACGTCTGGTACGCGCCCGCACGCGTGCTCTCACGTCGGCGCACACGCACAGACGCGCAGGCACACGGTCTCGCTCCTTCACGCACGCGAACCACGTGCGTGGGTTGGTTCTGGACCCGGGTGCAGTTCGGGTCCCAAATCCGGTTTGGGTTCGCGGTTCAGGGTACCGGGTCGATCGCGGGTCAGGGACACGTGTCCGGGTCGAAACCGACCTGGACAACCCAGACCGGTTCACGTGCCTTACGCGCGCGCGAACAGCACGTGCATCATTCCTTGCGCTGCATGTGCCTACCTCGTGCGTGTATCTCACGCGCCTAGGAGTTGGGCTTTGTCTTCTTTGCCCTCCTCTACAACCAAGTTTTCCGACCCGGTATCCGGAAAACTCATTTCTGACGGATTTCAACTGAAAAGTTTAATTCAAAACTTCTTCAATCATCCTAACTCGATTTTATAAAGGATTAATACTTGAATCAGTCAAATCAAGACCTTGAAGTCGTGGCCCTCCGCGGCCATTTTCGGAAAACCTAGTTTCCGGCGACGACTCATCACAAAATACATATCAAAGTGCAGATCGGCACACGTAAAACACAAATCAACCCTTTATTTCGATCAAAATGTCCCTAATCTCGACAAATCTAAAATCTAAAGGTTCGATAAATATTTAAGCCAAAAACTTTAACCTCGATTTTCATGGCTCTATTGTACTCAAAAAATTCTAAAAAAATTATATTCATGCTCTACGTGTTGTGGTTAATCTCATGGTGCAATCGGATTCACGAAACTCATCAGTGACCCGAACCCTAAATTTAATACCCTACATTTTTTATACCCAAAAATTAACTTCGAAAATTATTTTCAATTAATTCAATCACATGCACGGCGGAAGCAATCAAACAATTTTCAAAAAATAAAATAGATCGAGTATAGGGATACCTTAATACGCAGAGTCTCCAAAACGATCGATCTGTACATCCCTCGATCGGATCTCGCGGTCGGGATGGTGATCACGATATTAATCAAACTACCACCGCAATATTACGACGTTTCAATCCACAATCCGGCGATCCGAGTGACACGAAAAATTCCCTATTCGGAATTTCTCTTAGGCCCTCTATATTCTCTCTCTAGAGAATATATTTTCTCAAGTGTTGTGCTATTCTCTCTCAAGCCATTCATACACATGGTTGCCCCCAAAGAATTCACACACAGGAGAGGTTAGTCTCCGTTAGAATTCTATTTTAATTATGAGGGAATAAAAAAATAGGGGAGAGAATAATAGAGTTATGGGTAAATGGGAGTTACCCCACTAATCCTATTCCAAATGTCTACAACGCCCCTCGTGGGCATCTTAAACTAATAATATCAATTTTGAATAGGCCGTCACAAATTTAACTTCAACAAACATCTGCTTTCTTTTTCATTGGCTCACTACTCTTATTAAAATATAATACCATTATGCAATTTTTATTTTTCTTTTACTTCATTGCAATTAATCTCAAACGCATAAGAGTTGGGCTTCTAGCATGAAGCATTTTATAGTTTTTATGTAGATACTATGATAAAAAAATGCAAGTCATATAATAATGATTATAATGAATAACCATTGTTTCAGGTCTTGCATCCTCAGCCTATGAGACCTGCTAGAGAGGGTGATCTTCCTGTTAGAGTTAAGAACTCTTGTAACCCTAAAGCTCCAAGTACCCTTATTACCATATCAAGCGATATGAGTAAGGTTGTTTGTGACAGATCATACACCATTTGAAAACCATTGTAGTTTTTAAAACCACAAGGATCAATTGTTCTGTTGTAATACCAAAAACCCAATGGCGGATATTTTCTAAACATTTTTATAATAAAATAGAAAAAAAATTAAATTTATATTGATTTTCGATTTTGGGGTATTAAATTTAAATTTTTGGTATATTTTAAGATGTCGTATTCGCGAATCGTAATAAACCTCATTTTTATGAAATTTATATTCTATTAAAATGTGGGTGTGAAAATATATAATGCATATATAAATAAACAATTTATTTATTTATAAATTTATTTCTTAAAAAAAAACAGAGAGAGAGAGAAGACACTACATTTTGGCCCAAAACGCAGCACCTTTTCCCCCCAATTACGAATTAGGGCAAGAAGCCCTAATTCTCTCTTTTCCCTCTCTTTGTCTCTCCCATCTCTCTCTCTGTCTCCCTCTCGCGATATCTCTCGCCCTCCTCCGCCTCCAACCACCGATCGTCGCCACTCTCTCTCTCCATCGTCCCTCTGTCCTTTTCTACCTCACTCTCTGCTTCTCTTTCTTCTCCTTCGATAGCAATCTCTCTTTATTTCACTCTCACTCTCTGTCTCTCTTTCGATTCCATCTCTAACCTCCACAGAGACGCCACCTCCGACCACCGCACGCGACTGTTTTGTATTCTCCCTCTCTGTTTCTCTCTCTCTATCTCTCAGTCTCTCACGGTCGCTCTCTCTCACACTCTGTCTCTCTCTATCTCACCATCTCTCTGTCTCTCTTCTAATCGATCTCTCTCCCACTCTCACTTATCTCTCCCTCTGTTTTACTCTCTGTTTCCTCTCTCTCGCGCGCGAATGGAACTGCTCTCCCTCTCTCTCGCCCGCGATGGCAGGATTCTTATTCTCCCCGTCCACTGCTCGCTCGCACAGCATGAGCTGTGAGCACCCTTGCTGTCAACAATCAACCCAGCAGCCTTTGGATCCTTTGACAGCCCTAGGTCGAGCTTACACACACCTCTCTGTATAGGTAAGGATTGGTTCCAAACCCTAGCTCTAGGGTTTCGAAATTCTTTGGTACTAAGTTTAGATTTACTGAACTTAATTTCGAATTTGGGAGCTTTGCAAGTTTCGGAATGGACTGAGAAGACAGTTGGATGAAGGTTGCGAACTGCGAAACACCCTAGGTAAGGGATTTTCAATCCCTTCAATATTCAGACTATTTTGTTGAATTAGGTTGAGAATAAGTATAGACACATTCTGAAAATATGCTAGATCCATAGGAAATGGTTAATCCTTGAGAGTTTGTATGAAATTATTGAGGTTAGGTTTAGAATTTGGTGTAAATTGGATTGCGAAGCATGATAGAATATCTTAGAGAGTATTAGAGTTTTGTTTGATTGATTTACATAGTTTTACTTGGGATTTGAATTGAAATTGGTATGAATTAAAATAGGATTATGTAAATTCAGTAGAAAAGTGGTAAAATTGAGGAATATTAGAAATTTAAAGTCGTTGGTGATGGAAATGATCCTAAATTGATGAAAAGAAAATTTAAGAATGTGGTTATGCAAATTAAGGCTATTTTAAATAAAAATGGAAATTTGAAAAACCCTTTAATAGAGTCTTAATTGATGATTATTTGCGTTGATTGGTCTTGACCTTTGGAGACTCGAGATGAGTCGTTTTGAGTTGATTTCGGAAATAGAGAGTGGATACTCTCCCTAGATGTGAGTGGATAGTTCATTGTGTTTATGAATGAGAAATCTATTTTAAAATTGCTTCATAAATAATTTTTGAAAGATTTTACATTATTTATATAAATTATTTTGTGACTGTGGGCTGTCTGAACTGGATTGTGAAATATAAATGCATCCATTGTATTTAGGAATGCTTCTGTGCCATATGTTATTTGGTATTGTGCTATAAATTGATTTGGCATGACAATGTTGATGATTTGATGAAAAATTATGGCACATTGTTTGTGAAATGGATTGATTGAGTAATGAATGGTGCTGGATTGTAAATGGCTATAGTCATTCCCACCACGGAGCGACCCGACGGGGTGGCGTGATTTGGAGTTGGATGTGCGGGGGAGTTAGACGTCCCTCCCTCTGCCGAAGTCCTGCTATATCTGGATTGCACCCCGGTGAAGTACAAGCCAACGCTAAGGAAGGGGGTATGTTTTGAAACATTTGATGAAAAAACCCTTGGTGGGCTTTCATCTGGGTTCGGCCACCGTAAGACGGAAGTGATTTCGATGGGACCCCACGATTTTCTGAAAAGATGATTGATATAGATGTATATTTTGTAAATTGTGATTTATTGAAATGTTTTATGCATACGAACTGCTATTTATGAGATATGCTTTGACTGCCCCACATTCACCCCTTGATTATGAACACAATCACACCATTGGACTCTACTCACTGAGTATTCCCCTATAATCACCCCTCTCTCTACATTTTTCAGAGGAGACTTAGTTGGGTGATTACTCGTTGGAGCTTGTGAAGTATTTTTGGTGAATTATATAAGTATTTGGCATATACAGGATTTTTATGAGAGTTATAGTTCTCAATATCATGGAAAGGGAAGCCTGTACATCCCCCATCGTGCGGATTTTATGGATATTGGCCGAGTTTTTGGTAAGTATTGGTAAAATCTGACGATTTTTTATTTGTGCTTTATTATTTTGATTGATTTATTTTTGAGAAACTGTTTTATCTGTACTGAAACATTTGGATTGTAAATTTTAAACTTTATTATTTTCTTTTTGATTTGTGAAGTTCTGTACATCTCATATTGTTGGGATTTTACTGATGTTAGCTTGATTGATTCAGGCAAGCATTAGTAAAATCCTACGAATATGATTTGGGACTTCTTGTATTTTAAATGCTTTCTTTGTATTGGGTGGTTAGGATGGCCACATCGCATGCGTGCATGTACAGGATCCCACTCCCTGATGTGTGCTGATGTATACTCGTGCATGTACAGGTTCCCTCTCCCCGATTGTGTGTTGATGTGGATACGTGTATGTACAGGTTCCCTCTCCTTGATTGTGTGCTGATGTGTGCTCGTGCATGTACAGGGATGGACTGAATGGGTCCTTGCATGTGTGTTGTTAAATGCTTTCCCTATTTTTGATGAATTGTGTATTGGAGGTTTTGAATGCTTAGTTATATAGCCTTACGGAGTCTCGATATATGGGGAGATTTTACCCGTGTATTGAGACAACGCGATGGCTGTTTGTACTCAATCCGAGGATCGGGACGTGACAACTTTATTGGTATCAGAGCCCAGGTTTACGATTTTAAAAGTTTGATGATTTTGAAATGTTTTCAAATGTTTCCAAATGTCCCAAAGGTTTTCTAAAGACTTTAAAATGTTTTGTTTATTTTGAAAAAGTTTTACATCTTTTAAAAGGTTTTCGAAGAGTGTACAGAACTTTTCATGGTTTTCCTAGGAAGTTAGGAATGCTCATTTTTAGGGGGTTAAGTACTAGGGTTAAATTCTATTTTAAATTTTAGGGTTAGACCTTCTTTGTAGAGTTTTACTCCCCATACGCAGAGTAAGGAATTCGAATAGGATATCTTCTACTCTACCTTCACAAACCGAGTGATATATGAATAGTTTTCAATCATGATGGAAGACCTACCTTGGCTTGTTTGGCCAAATGATGAGTACCCTTGTAGAAATTCCTTTGAACTAATATCTTGACGCTTAATTTGGTTGTAGTGTAAAAGTCACTTTAAGGGGCAATGGTGTAGTGTAATATAATGGTTGTTATGTTACGGTTTTATGATCCATCAACACAAGTAACATATGAGACTTGTTATTTGTAGAGCCGATGTTGGAATTTAGTACATGTAAATGATATGGCGTCAGGTTCTTCTCATTTTAAGAGATCTTTAAGTAAAATTGATGTCTAGAATACATGACTGTATCTATATTGACTCATGATAATATGTTATGCTTATAGCAGACCAATGCAAATATCCGCCCACTTGGTCCAAAGTATTTCTCGTCTAACATGGGTCCCTGGTAGGTGAGACTAAAAGGATTTATTCTTTGCAGTCATAGGGTCCAACGTATTGTATTGGTAAGCAATGAATATTAGTGAGGTATTGGAAAAAGTTATTGGTCATTTGTACGTGAGAACTGGGGGGGATGAAAGGAGTACTGTAGCTTGATGGAAATTTTTATTTGGTGTTTTTGAATTGAATTTTACAATACATACTCTTTGGTTTAGTTACATACCTGAGCAAGATTTTAGTGAACATGAAAAAGTGAACAAAATGACAGTAAAAAGCTCATTTTTTTTTGAATTTCTTCTGGTTGGTCTTTAATTCTCTATAAAACATAGTTAAGTCTTTCATTCCCCATGAAATATTGTGAAGGACAAGAAATCAAAATATTATGAAAGTGGTAACTCCAAGTTCCTAGTTGAAGGAAAGAAGGACAATAGACTAGTATTGTTTAGCTATGAAATTTCTATGGTAGATAAGTGTGATTTACAGCAAGGTTCATCGTGGAAATCTCTACGGTCTCCATCTTTGTATATTCCATCTCTTTTGTAAACCTAATTTTTTTCTCTTTGTTCCAAATTTGCTACCAACTGATTAAGAGTATAGACTTTACCCACGCTCAATCTACTACAACAGGTGAAGGTTGGTGGCCTTATATTTTTAACCCTTATGTGTATAGGAATTAAGTGCAATCTTGTGGGTAGCTGCAAGTATGTTGATAGTTATTTTTGTTTTGTTAGCTAGTGCTTGTTTTCCAAAAGAACTCGCACTGACAATTGCATCAACTACATTGGCTTGTGTCCTAGAACTCTGAAGTATGAATTGAATAAGACTATTGCTACATAATATCAGAGTTTCTCTTATAGAACTTTCTATGGATTTATTAGCACCTCGCAAGGATTAGAGGAATTTGACTAGCTGGTTTAAAGAAACCTCTTTGGCTTGCTGGTAAGTGATGCTTTTTCTGTATACTAGCGAGTTGGTGATAAATAGTGTTTCTTAAAAGAATGTTGATGATTTGAGTGGTGCTTGATGATATCACTTCTTATAAACAGATTGCTCTTATAGAAGGTAGATTTTGGGTCTGGCCTTAGTTGCTAATGAAATAATTCATTATGTTAAGAAGCATGATAAGGATGTTTCATAGGTTGAATATTTAAAGTGCTTGCTTATGATCTTTATTTGTCAGAAGGTGAGTTTTAGGTAAAAGGTAAGGCATTTTTACTTATTGTATTTACACACTCTATTCGGAAGTTACAAGCATTGGGTGTTTTCTCTCATGGGATGGAATCCCTTTCCATTTTTGAATGTCATATTTAGATAATGCTAAAGAGATTAGAGGTTCTTGGTGTTTATATATAAAAAAAAGGGGGGAGAGAATGAGGGTATGAAAAGTATCATGGAAATTATTGCTTTTCTCTTTAGACAATAATGTTATAAGACTATCAATAAGTATTATCAAATTCAAACATTAGCTATTTTATTTACTGTATGAATTCAAGGGTTGTTTTGAACTATATTATATGGGATGTGAATTTAGAACATTATGTAGAATGAATTAGAAATTGGTAAGAGTAGACGAAAAGGGTATTGGTAGGAGTTGTTAGAAAGTTCCTTCTAATTGTTCATGATCAATGATTGTGATCCTTTGAAGGGATATTTATATTGTGAGGATAAGGTTAATACGCTATATATGTGGACCCATGGTTACTGAAGTTGTAATAGTTAGTAAAGAGATTTCTCTGTACGATTATGGAACATTGCATTTTGAAATTGCCATAAATTGGGTTTATTCTAGGACATGTTATTCGATAATTAAAGGGACCCTTGACTTATATGACTTGTGGTTTGATAACTTGTAGGAGAATTGATTGCTTGTGAGAACACTATAAGAACTATTGTGGCATATAAAGATCTAAAATTAAGTTCTTGTCGGCAGTCATATAGGAATATGAATATAAGGTACTGAAAAATAGATTAAAAAATATATATATAGATGGAGAGTTATGCAGGTGTCCTACGATGGTTGCGTATGGCTAAATTAAGATGATTAATGTAGATATATTTCAACAAGTTGGAAATATTTGGAGTGAAAATGAAATTTTGGTGTATTTTGTTGATTATTTCTCCTCTATTTAATGTCAAATATATTACATGTATGTGGTTTTCAGATAAATATACCACCCATAGATACAGAATTGGTACAAGATTGTCACGCCCCGAACCGGGAATCGTGAACAGCCGTCCGTTGACCTGGATGCCGGCTGTATTTTTACAGAAAATCGGGCAGAACCTCCCCATAAATCGGAGGTCTCCCATGTACAATTAAACCTGTATACCTGTATAAATTAAAATCATCATGTAAATTAAACACATGGCCATCCCGGCCTCAAAACAATCCACCAAATCTCCCAACCGACATCCAGACAACGCAAGGCTAACAAATCACCAACAGTCCTAGCTACAGACCTCTACTGTCATGCCCAACTAGAGCATGAGCAGCCGCCACACCGAGCAGACCTAAGTTTTATACAATTTACAATAATTTTTCCAAGTATTATTCAAATACGTACAATTGCCTCAATGCAAATGAAATATGAGAGTTTCGCAAATAAACATACATAAATTATACAGTCATCCCAAAATAAGTAAACGGCCAACTACGGACCTCAACAAGACCTCGCAAGGTCGAAAATATAATACGTAATTCATCTTTCAAATTAAACTTAAGATCTCACCATCATGAATCACCCAAATCCGCCAACAATCTATCAAGTCCTCGAGCCAAATACGTTGCCCTATCACAATAATCCTGTCTGGGGAGGAAAGAGGAGGGGTGAGTACTCAGGGAAGAATACTCAGTGAGTGAGGGGATAATCTCAAGTACTAATAGTGTAGGTGAAAATTGGAGTGTCAAACAATATCATTCGTAAACAATAATTCAAGTTTTGCAGTAAATCATGATATGTTCGATAAAATGAACTCTTTTAATCATTCACACGATATCATACATATATGCATCCATTTAAAAATCAAGTATAACATAGAGCTAGCCGAAAGAATCCTGGCAAAGGTCAACCGTAACCAAGGACAGGCGCATCAGGGGTTTTAATATGCAAAGTGTTTCAAAAGTAGCTCTCTACCCCGATGTTGGCACGTACTAGCAACTCCCAGTGCTAGACCGCCTATTCTGACGGTCCTCCCCTTTCGGTTCAACTGGGCCCATACGGAACATCACAAACATGTACAAGCAACTCCCGGTGCTAGACCGCCTATTCTGACGGACCTCCCCAATACCTGGTTCAACCGGGTCCATACATATCACAATCACGACGTTTGCGGATACCTCTGGCCAAAGCGTATCCGGGCAACTCGTGTCTTTACAAACGCCTTTTGTAGCTACGGAATCAATCAAGTCATCATCATAGTATCATAAGTGGGCATCCCGGTGCCCTCAAAGTTCATCAAAACATTTCAAATCCGTGTGCCAAATATATTTCATCAAAATCATTTCAAATCAACAACCGATGCAATGGTCGAATAGCAAACATTCCGTTTCGCAAATCATGGCACAATTTCATTTCTTTTCAAATATGGATGCATAATCATAGAAAATATAAGTACGACACTCCAATAGTCACAAAACAGATTTGAGATTAAATATCACACGTCGAATCAATGCATATCAAAGCATGTTTTGTTTAAAAACACGGTAAAATCAAATTTTCACTATTTCATGCAAGAGATTAGGGTCCCACTCACCTTCCAGGGAGGGTGGTCACTCCCTATTTCCAAATTAAATCCGAATTTGACTGCTCGAGTCTCCAATAAGATCAACCTAAACCAATCAATATGGATAATCACACGTCGAATCAATGCATATCAAAGCATGTTTTGTTTAAAAACACGGTAAAATCAAATTTTCACTATTTCATGCAAGAGATTAGGGTCCCACTCACCTTCCAAGGAGGGTGGTCACTCCCTATTTCCAAATTAAATCCGAATTTGACTGCTCGAGTCTCCAATAAGATCAACCTAAACCAATCAATATGGATAATCATCAATTAAAGCCCTATTAAAGGGTTTTCAAATTTCCTTTCTATTTAAAAGAGCTTAAATTTACACAATTACTTCCCTAAACTTTCATTTCATCAACCTAAGATCATTTCAATCACCAACGACTTTAAATTTACAATATTCCTCGATTTTACCAATTTTTCTCCCAAATTACATAATTTTAATTTAATTCCCGTCAATTCCAATTCATACCCCAAGGACAAATACCCAAATCGATCAAATAAAACTCTAATGCTACCTACGACATTTCTAACATGCTTCGCAGTCCAGTTTACATCAAATCCTAGACCTAACTCCAACAATTTCATACAAACCCTTAGGGGAAACACATTTCTTTTGCGTCCAATACATTTCAGGATATATGTCTATATAATTTCTACCTAAATTCAACAAAATCGATGTAATTTATTTAAGGGATTGAAGATCCCTCACCTAGGGTTGTTCTCGTAGTTCGTAACCTTCGCCAAATCGTCTCCTCAATACATTTTCAGACCTGCAAAACTCCCAATTTAAGGTAATTTTAGTAATCTAAACCAAATTTCCTAAGAAAGTTTGAAACCCTAGAATTTGGGTTAGGGTTTGATCTTACCTATGCAGTGAACACAACACGGTCAACTTAGGCTTTCAGCTGGGGCTTCCGTAGGTGGCAGAAGGCGCGCGAGCAGGGAGGCAGCACAGCAGCAGCGCGCAGGAAGAGGCTATCGCGCGCGCGGGGGTCGGCCGTGCGGAGACCCCACGCGGCGCGCGCGGGGAGGGGGCAGCAGTCGCGCGTGCAAGGAACTGTCGCGCGCGACGCACGCGTAGGGAGAGAGACAGGAGACTGAGAGACAGAGGGAGGTAGAGAGTGGAAGATAGTTGGTGGTCAAACCACCGTGGGGTGGCGGAGCCGAGCAGCGGCGGCAGAGAAGAGATCGCGAGTGGAAGAGAGGGAGAGAGTTTCGCGGTAAGAGAGAGAAGCCAAGAGAGAGAATGAGAGAGATAGAGAGTGAGACCGAAGGGAGAGGTGGAGAAGGGAGAGCGGTGGTCGCTGCGGTGGCGCCGAGTCACGGCAGATGGCAATGGCGGCGATGGGGTGGCCGCGGCGGTGCGGCGCGGGTGAGGGAGAGGAGAAGACGGAGAGAGAGAGGGAGAGAGAGAGAGAAGAGAGAATTAGGGCTTTTGTGCCCTAATTCGATTTTCAAATTTTTTTTTTCATTATTATTATTATTATTATTATTATTATTATTATTATTATTATTTATATATATATTTTTTTATATAAATAGATTTTATAAATAGCTAATTGAGTAAATAAATAAATTAATAAATAAATAATTATTTACATATATATATTTATACTAACTTTATTTTACAAATCCCAGAAACGGTATTTAAAATATATCAAAAATTAAATTTAAAAACCCCAAAATCGAAAATCAATAAAATTAAATATTTTCTATATATATATATATATATATATATATATATATATATAAATTGAGGATCATTTTATTAAATTCAAAAACGGAAATAATATTCGAACACCGTAGTGTCGGTGTTACATTTTCTAACCCCCTAAAAACAAGTTTCGTCCTCGAAACTGAAAGAAGGCCTTACCGAAACAATAGGAAAAGACTGCGAAGCGCCTATGAGTCACTGATGCTTGGCCATCATCTGCTGACAAACTAGGCATCAAGCAATGAACTCTCTCTTTATACCAGACCACTAATAACTATCTCGGATAGTTGGGTACATTTTTGTACCTCTCAAATGCATAATGTAAGTGGATGAATGAGCTTCCTCTAGAATATCTCAATGAAAATTCACTATTGACGGTAATGCAAATCCGCTATCGATATACTACTAGTCCGTTATCACGGACTCGGAACTCTCTATCATCATCTCTACAAATCTATCAAGAACACCTTGGAGCTCCTCATTTGCTCCCTAAATCTCTCTAATACGGTCGAGCAAGGTCGGCCTCATTTCAAATCAAGCTAGAATTGTTGTTCGATCATCACTAGTCAAAATGACTCCTAATGCACGGAGTTCCATCAACAAGAGAGATAAACACTCTCTATATACTGAATTTCTGACCAATTGCTCATCAAGAGGAGTGATAACTAGTAGTTTCTCATCTAGCGACGATAATAGTCTACCCAACTGTCGAGCGAAATAGTACTCTCACGTAAGAATAATCTAAACCAATATCAATAAGAACACGGGCGTCGATTCCAAACACCCTCATGATCCCTGAATGTGAGGAATGGAAAAGATTAAAGATATTGAAATGCGAAGCAAACTAAATGAAAACATATATATATATCAAACTAGTTAAGCTTCTGAAGCTTTAACTAGTCAAAACTGTACATCGACACCATGATATACAAAATCTCATAGAGACAACATAACTAAAGTACTACACTGAGGGGTCTGCGGGAGGATTACCCATAACAACATCCGGGTTCGCCTAAGCATCCTCCTGAGTTGTAACATACACGTGGGCCTGTGCCCTCGGCTCCTATAGTGAAGGGCCTAGTGCAGTGTTGCTCCCGGCTGCAGTCCGTGAAGCGGTGTGTACTGAGTGTGCAGGTGCTCCCTGCTGACCCGTCCATGGTCCACCCATGTGTGTCTGTGACACCTGACCTCTGAAACCTAGGTCAGGACAAGAGCTACGAATATGTCCTTGCTTCCCACACTGGAAGCATCTAGTGGGGGCTGCACAAGCTCCAAAATGGCGTCGGCCGCAGTTGCTGCAGATTAGAAACTGCTGTAACGTGGAATGACTAGAGACAGTAGGGGCTGGTGCTCTAAACCCCTGGGGACGCGGTCTCTGTACCGGTCCTACTGGTCTGAAGCTAGAAGAACCTCCTGGATATCCAAAACCTCTATCCTTCTTCGAAGACTGTCCACCCTGTGACCCAGTCTTCCTCTTCGGGTGACTCTCTCTCTGCCTGGCCTCAGCTCGGACGATCTCCTCTGCCCGATATGCTGAATCAATTACCTCAGAAAGTGTAAAAGAGGGAGTCACCGTCATATACTTCCTGATGCTCAATTGGAGGCCATCTTCAAACTTGAACCTCATCTGAGTTGGTGTAGCCATATTGGGGACGAAAGCTGCTAGTCGTCTGAGCTCAGCCTCGTACTCTGAGACTGACCTAGTCCGCTGGCGTAAGTGCAGGAACTCCGTCCTCATCCGGTCCTGCTGAAACGGGGTGAAGTACCTGCGGTCGAACTCTCGTAGAAAGTCCTCCCACCGCAAGGTCTGTGTGGCACTGTCACGGATAGCCTCCCACCACGAGAGGGCATCTCCGTCGAGGAGTCTTTCAGAAACTCTCAATCTGAGCTCCTCTGATAACCCCAAATCCGTAAGGATCCTGCGAGTCCTATTGATCCAGTGCTTTGCCGCTACGGCATCACCAGATCCTGAAAAGTCTGTGCATCCGAGCTGTCGAGACTCTTTCACCAACTGAGTGAGCTCGTGGATGCGCCTCAAAGTAGCCGACATCTCATCGGTCGGAGTAGAAACAGAAGGACCGGCCACCGGAGGAGGAACCGGTGCCGTAGGAGCAGGTACGGCCGCAGGTGCGGTCGCTGGAGTCTGTAGTGAAGGTGGAGGCATCTGTGGCCCATATCTACTGTACCACTCTTGCCACTGTCTCAAGGCGTCGAGCGGTGGTGGAGGGATCTCGGCTGTACCAACCGGTGAAGGTGCTGGGGGTGGCACAGGAGAAGGTGCGTGAGTAGAAGCACCCTCTGGTACTCATGGAGTCTCGAGTGCCCTAGAAGCCTCAGGCACTGAGGGACTCTCCGGTGGTGCACCGCGCCTACCACGTCTAGGCGACATAGTTCTGCAAAGAGAGCACCATATCATTAGATAAAAGCAAGGATTAGGGTTAGTTACTGGTAACCAACCCCCTAAAATAGAATTCAAATTATGAATCAGGATATTTGAATCCAATGGGAGGTGTACCATTCATACACTTGTCTAAATGCATCAAATGATGGTGATGGAATGGTGGCTATAATAGCCGGCTGAGAACATGCCAGAAGGATACACATGATGAGGAAACATCCTCGGATATTCTAGGTATCTCAGGTACAAATCTAGTACCTCACCTAAAATCATAATCTTACAAGGAAAAAAATTTAGATTAAATATAATTCAAAGATTAGGGTTAGTTGCGAAGTAACTAACCCCCTAAATGAATAAACTTATCAATTTAAGAACTGATAGAACCAATCTGTTAGGTTAGATACGCACCGTATCTAACCCCCTAAAAAGAACAACTCATATGCCTAAAACCGTTGTATTGGAATCTCATGACTGTAATGAAACTCTCATATGCATTGAGAACTTTTAAATGTACTTGGGAAAAATTTCAAAACTATTCTCTAAAACACAGCTCTCAACCTAGAGCTCTGATACCAACCGAACTGTCACGCCCCGAACCGGGAATCGTGAACAGCCCGCCTATTGACCTGGATGTCGGCTGTATTTTTACAGAAAATCGGGCAGAACCTCCCCATAAATCAGAGGTCTCCCATGTACAATTAAACCTGTATACCTGTATAAATTAAAATCATCATGTAAATTAAACACATGGCCATCCCGGCCTCAAAACAATCCACCAATCTCCCAACCGACATCCAGACAACGCAAGGCTAACAAATCACCAACAGTCCTAGCCACAGACCTCTACTGTCATGCCCAACTAGAGCATGAGCAGCCGCCACACCGAGCGGGCCTAAGTTTTATACAATTTACAATAATTTTCCTAAGTATTATTCAAATACGTACAATTGCCTCAATGCAAATGAAATATGAGAGTTTCGCAAATAAACATACATAAATTATACAGTCATCCCAAAATAAGTACACGGCCAACTACGAACCTCAACAAGACCTCGCAGGGTCGAAAATATAATACGTAATTCATCTTTCAAATTAAACTTAAGATCTCAGCGTTGTGAATCACCCAAATCCGCCAACAATCTATCAAGTCCTCGAGCCAAATACGTCGCCCTATCACAATAATCCTGTCTGGGGAGGAAAGAGGAGGGGTGAGTACTCAGGGAAGAATACTCAGTGAGTGAGGGGATAATCTCAAGTACTAATAGTATAGGTAAAAATTGGAGTGTCAAACAATATCATTCGTAAACAATAATTCAAGTTTTGCAGTAAATCATGATATGTTCGATAAAATGAACTCTTTTAATCATTCACACGATATCATACATATATGCATCCATTTAAAAATCAAGTATAACATAGAGCTAGCCGAAAGAATCCTGGCAAAGGTCAACCGTGACCAAGGACAGGCGCATCGGGGGTTTTAATATGCAAAGTGTTTCAAAAGTAGCTCTCTACCCCGACGTTGGCACGTACAAGCAACTCCCAGTGCTAGACCGCCTATTCTGACGGTCCTCCCCTTTCGGTTCAACTGGGCCCATACGGAACATCACAAACATGTAGAAGCAACTCCCAGTGCTAGACCGCTTATTCTGACGGACCTCCCCAATACCTGGTTCAATCGGGCCCGTACATATCACAATCACGACGTTTGTGGATACCTCTTGCCAAAGCGTATCCGGGCAACTTGTGCCTCTACAAACGCCATTCGTAGCTACGGAATCAATCAAGTCATCATCATAGTATCATAAGTGGGCATCCCGGTGCCCTCAAAGTTCATCAAAACATTTCAAATCCGTGTGCCAAATATATTTCATCAAAATCATTTCAAATCAACAACCGATGCAATGGTTGAATAGCAAACATTCCGTTTCGCAAATCATGGCACAATTTCATTTCTTTTCAAATATGGATGCATAATCGTAGAAAATATAAGCACGACACTCCAATAGTCACAAAACAGATTTGAGATTAAATATCACACGTCGAATCAATGCATATCAAAGCATATTTTGTTTAAAAACACGGTAAAATCAAATTTTCACTATTTCATGCAAGAGATTAGGGTCCCACTCACCTTCCAGGGAGGGTGGTCACTCCCTATTTCCAAATTAAATCCGAATTTGACTCCTCGAGTCTCCAACAAGATCAACCTAAACCAATCAATACGGATAATCATCAATTAAAGCCCTATTAAAGGGTTTTCAAATTTCCTTTCTATTTAAAAGAGCTTAAATTTACACAATTACTTCCCTAAACTTTCATTTCATCAACCTAAGATCATTTCAATCACCAACGACTTTAAATTTACAATATTCCTCGATTTTACCAATTTTTCTCCCAAATTACATAATTTTAATTTAATTCCCGTCAATTCCAATTCATACCCCAAGGACAAATACCCAAATCGATCAAATAAAACTCTAATGCTACCTACGACATTTCTAACATGCTTCGCAGTCCAGTTTACATCAAATCCTAGACCTAACTCCAACAATTTCATACAAACCCTTAGGGGAAACACATTTCTTTTGCGTCCAATACATTTCAGGATATATGTCTATATAATTTTTACCTAAATTCAACAAAATCGATGTAATTTATTTAAGGGATTGAAGATCCCTCACCTAGGGTTGTTCTCGTAGTTCGTAACCTTCACCAAATCGTCTCCTCAATACATTTTTAGACCTGCAAAACTCCCTATTTAAGGTAATTTTAGTAATCTAAACCAAATTTCCTAAGAAAGTTTGAAACCCTAGAATTTGGGTTAGGGTTTGATCTTACCTATGCAGTGAACACAACACGGTCAACTTAGGGCTTTTAGCTGGGGCTTCCGCAGGTGGCAAAAGGCACGCGAGCAGGGAGGCAGCACAGCAGCCGCACGCAGGAAGAGGCTATCGCGCGCTGGAGCGAGCTGCAGTCGGCCGTGCAGGACAGCCGCGCGCTGGCGCGCGCACAGGAGGGGGGGCAGTCACCCGAGCAGTCGCGCGCGTAAGAAACTGTCGCGCGCGACGCGCGCGTAGGGAGAGAGACAGGGAGACTGAGAGACAGAGGGAGGTAGAGAATGGAAGATGGTTGGTGGTCGAACCACCATGGGGTGGCGGGGCCGAGCAGCGGCGACAGAGAAGAGATTGCGAGTGGAAGAGAGGGAGAGAGTTTCGCGGTAAGAGAGAGAAGCCGAGAGAGAGAATGAGAGAGATAGAGAGTGAGACCGAAGGGAGAGGTGGAGAAGGGAGAGCGGTGGTCACTGCGGTGGCGCCGAGTCGCGGCGGATGGCTGCGGCGGCGATTGGGTGGCCGCGGCGGTGCGGCGCGGGTGAGGGAGAGGAGAAGACGGAGAGAGAGAGGGAGAGAGAGAGAGAAGAGAGAATTAGGGCTTTTGAGCCCTAATTCAATTTTCAAATTTTTTTTTCATTATTATTATTATTATTATTATTATTATTTATATATATATTTTTATATAAATAGATTTTATAAATAGCTAATTGAGTAAATAAATTAATTAATAAATAAATAATTATTTACATATATATATATATTTATTCTAACTTTATTTTACAAATCCCAGAAACGGTATTTAAAATATACCAAAAATTAAATTTAAAAATCTCAAAATTGAAAATTATTAAAATTAAATATTTTCTATATATATATATATATATATATATAAATTGAGGATCATTTTATTAAATTCAAAAACGGAAATAATATTCGAACACCGTAGTGACGGTGTTACACAAGATTCTGTGTAGAATGAGACGTGAAAATTGTTATTATTTAGTAATTTTTGAATTTCAATTCAAATAGAAAATTGTATTGAAAGCGTCGTATGCAGATTGGAAGATTGTAATGTCTAGAGTGCAACAGTGATAAATATAAGAGGCACTAGAAGTGATTATTATTTGATGATTTGGGGGTATTATTGCAGACACTGGTGATATGCGGATATATGTGCTTAATATGATTTGGATAAAATATTGGACATATTGCATGATACAAAAGTTGATTAAGAATGATTATGATAGAAATTCCTTGATTAAAGAGTTACCCAACTAAGGATTTGAGATTTAAAACTTGGAAGGATTCTAATATTGATAGTGGATTAAGTTTTCTCGCTTAGTTTAGGCTATATTGAGGTTGATCTACATTTTATCATATATAAGTTTGATGATATATGGATTTGTATACCTTTATACTAAGTTTTAAAGCTATGTGGCTACCATATGCACCATCTTGGAAGTTTCAGTTATTATTATTTCTAGGAATATTTGTATTTTGGTTGCACCTAGAGTTTATGTAAATAATCTTGAAAGTAGGAATAAATGTGATTTTCTACTACCTTTTTCTCAAGCACCATTCATTCGGCTACCTTATAAATTGTGTCTCTTTACCTTTGGATCAACAATTGATGTGGATGTGGCTTGGTAATGACCATTGCTTATTTAGGATTTCTTTTGAAAGATAATTTAAGGAATTTTCATAGTATGAGAGTCTTGATAGCTTGGTTATTGATTTTGAAGTTAAAGAATGTCAGTCCTAATATATCATAAGAAGTATTTGCCAGAACCCTTTCATGTAATTGAAACTCCTCCGATAAAATTTAACTCAGATCTGAGTTTCAAAGTGTAACCCGCGTTAATACTAGATCGGCAGTTCAAACAATTGAGAAATAGGTAAATTCCTATGGTTTAAGTACGTGGAGAATATTATCAAGTCGAAGACAAACTTGGAAAACTGAAGAATTAATGTGAAAGCAACATCCCAACTCTTTGATGTATAAGCTATATTTTGAAATTTCGAGAACGAAATTTATTTTTAGGGGGTTAAGAGTTGTAATACCGAAAACCCAATGTCGGATATTTTGTAAACATTTTTATAATAAAATAGAAAAAAAATTTAAATTTATATTGATTTTCGATTTTAGGGTATTAAATTTAAATTTTTTGTATATTTTAAGATGTCGTATTCGCGAATCATAATAAACCTCATTTTAATAAAATTTATATTCTGGTAAAATGTGGGTGTGAAAATATATAATGTATATATAAATAAACAATTTATTTATTTATAAAT
This sequence comes from Dillenia turbinata, assembly GCA_037126225.1. Taxonomy (NCBI): domain Eukaryota; kingdom Viridiplantae; phylum Streptophyta; class Magnoliopsida; order Dilleniales; family Dilleniaceae; genus Dillenia; species Dillenia turbinata. Next base: position 20,778,913 of record JBAMMX010000011.1, on the reverse strand, counting down.
TTATTTCTTTAAAAAAAAAAAAGAGTGAAGGCACTGCGTTTTGGCCTAAAACGCAGCACCTTTCCCCCCAATTACGAATTAGGGTAAAAAGCCCTAATTCTCTCTTCTCCCTCTCTTCGTCTCTCCCGTCTCTCTCTCTGTCTCCCTCTCACGATCTCTCTCGCCCTCCTTCGCCACCTTCTCCGCCTCCGACCACCGATCGCCGTCACTCTCTCTCTCCATCGTCCCTCTGTCCTTCTCTACCTCACTCTCTACTTCTCTCTATTCTCCTTCGATAGCACTCTCTCTTTATTTCACTCTCACTCTCTGTCTCTCTTTCGATTCCCTCTCTAACCTCCACAGAGACGCCACCTCCGACCACTGCACACGACTGTTTTGTGTTCTCCCTCTCTGTTTCTCTCTCTCCATCTCTAGTCTCTCACGGTCGCTCTCTCTCACACTTTGTCTCTCTCTATCTCACCATCTCTCTGTCTCTCTTCTAATCGATCTCTCTCTCACTCTCACTCGTCTCTCCCTCTATTTCACTCTTCATTTCCTTTCTCTCGTGCATGAATGGAACTGCTCTCCCTCTCTCTCGCCCGCGATGGCAGGATTCTTTTTCTCCCCGTCCACTGCTCGCTCGCACGGCGCTCGCTGTGAGCACCCTTGCTGCCAACAATCAACCCAGCAGCCTTTGGATCCTTTGACAGCCCTAGGTCGAGCCTACACACACCTCTTTGCATAGGTAAGGACTGGTTCCTAACCCTAGCTCTAGGGTTTCGAAATTCCTTGGTACTGAGTTTAGATTTACTGAACTTAATTTCGAATTTGAGAGCTTTGCAAGTTTCGAAATGGACTAAGAAGATAGTTGGACGAAGGTTGCGAACTGCGAAACACCCTAGGTAAGGGATTTTTAATCCCTTCAATATTCAGACTATTTTGTTAAATTAGGTTGAGAATAAGTGTAGACACATTCTGAAAATATGCTAGATCTGTAGGAAATGTTTTTTTCTTGAGAGTTTGTATGAAATTATTGAGGTTAGGTCTAGAATTTGGTGTAAATTGGACTGCGAAGCATGATAGAATATCTTAGAGAGTATTAGAGCTTTTTTTTGATTGATTTGCATAGTTTTCCTTGTGAAATATAAATGCATCCATTGTATTTACGAGTGCTTCTGTGCCATATGTTTTTTGGTATTATGCTATGAATTGATTTGGCATGACAATGTTGATGATTTGATGAAAAATTATGACACATTGTTTGTGAAATGGATTGATTGAGTAATGAATGGCACTGGATTGTAAATGGCTATAGTCATTCCCACTACGGAGTGACCCGACGGGGTGGCGTGGTTTGGGGTTGGATGTGCGGGGGAGTTAGACATCCTTCCCTCTGCCGAAGTCGTGCTATATCTGGATTGCACTCCAGTGAGGTACGAGTCAACGTCAAGGAAGGGGGTATGTTTTGAAACATTTGATGAAAAAACCTTTGGCGGGCTTTCGTCTAGGTTCGGCCACCCTAAGACAGAAGTGATTTCGATGGGACCCTAGGATTTTCTAAAAAGATTATTGATATGGATGCATATTTTGTAAATTGTGATTTATTGAAATGTTTTATGCATACGAACTGCTATTTGTGAGATATGCTTTGACTGCCCCACATTCACCCCTTGTTTATGAATACAATCATACCATTACACTCCACTCACTAAGTATTCCCCTATACTCACCACTCTCTCCACATTTTTCAGAGGAGACCTAGCTGGGAGACTACTCGTCGGAGCTTGTGAAGTATTTTTGACGAATTGTATAGGTGTTTGGCATATACAGGATTTTTGGGAGAGTTATAGTTCTCAATACCATGAAAAGGGAAGTCTGTACATCCCCTATCGTGCGGATTTTATGGATACTGACCGAGTTTTTTGCAAGTATTGATAAAATCCGATGATTTTTTATTTGTGCTTTATTATTTTGATTGATCTATTTTTGAAAAACTGTTTTATCTATACTGAGATATTTGGATTGTAAATTTTAAACTTCGTTATTTTCTTTTTAATTTGTGAAGTTCTGTAGATCCCATATCATTGGGATTTTACTGATGTTAACTTGATTGATTCAGACAAGCATTAGTAAAATCCTACGACTATGATTTGTGACTTCTTATATTTTAAATGCTTTCCTTGTATTGGGTGGCTAGGATGGCCACATCGCATGCGTGCATGTACAGGATCCCACTCCCCGATGTGTGCTGACATGTACTCGTGCATGTACAGGTTCCCTTTCCCCCATTGTGTGTTGATGTGAACACGTGCATGTACAGGTTCCCTCTCCCCGATTGTGTGCTGATGTGTGCTCGTGCATGTACAGGGATGGACTGAATGGGTCATTTGCATGTGTATTGTTAAATACTTTCCCTATTTTTGATGAATTGTGTACTGGAGGTTTTGAATGCTCAGTTGTATAGCCTTGTGGAGTCCCAGTATATGGGGAGGTTTTGTCCATGTATTGAGACAACGCGGTGGCTGTCCGTGCTCGATCCAAGGATCGGGGCGTGACATTTGTGCCCTACCAGGTAGTCTTGACCAGCATTGTTCTCAAACGCAATGTTACCATGTTGGACATTGTTAACACTCACATGCTTAGTCGATTTGGCTTTCTTGCTAAGGTATCGAACCTACCTACCTAATGGGTACTTAACAATCTGATTGCTTTTTAAAAATAGTACTCAATGTGCATTAAATGAATTCATTTTTATGTAGGTCTTTTCCATCTTTGAAGATCTGGACATATCTGTAGATGTTGTTGCTACTAGTGAAGTCAGTATTTCTTTGACATTGGATCCATCGAAGCTTTGGAGCAGAGAATTAATTCAGCAGGCAAGAGTACGATATCAATTACTCCATATTGTTACTCAATTGTTGACTTTGTACCATGTTTGCATAATTTAATTCCAGAAAACTTGCTTCATATCCTAGCTTGATCTAGTTGCATATTCACTTTTTTGTCATCATGAGAAACTTTTTTGTTGCAATGCTAGTACGTACGAAAACGTTTATACTGTATTTATTCTTTTGGAAATGTATTTAATCTCTTTTCCATATGTTGTCAGATAAGAATAGCCGGTCAATCCTTCAATTATTGATTGTATTTGTTTGAACTAGAATATATTGTAAGAATGCATGCTAAACTTAATGCATGCTTCAATTCATAAATTAGAGTTAAAATTAGCAGAAATAAAAATTGAGGATTTAGAGTTACCTCCGTCCATACTCTTGCTCTTCACTTTCGACGAATCTAAAAGAATCAACACGATTTTTAGGGTATGCACAAGGTTTCTAAACCCTCAATTTCACTCAATGGATGGTGAGGAGTTTAGAAATTCGGACTTAGGGACCCAATGCATTGGGAGGGGTTTATATAAGCTCTCAACCATTAAAGAGCTATTAAAACCCTACAATTATCACCCTAAATAATTGTTGGAGGTTATGAGAATCCAATTAATTATTCAAAACGGAAAAATAAGATTAATTGTGTGGAGATTTGAATGGGACACCAAAATCCGGCCAAATACATCCCCAATTTAAATCCCTTCCATTATTCATCACATTTAATCCATTTCAGTTATGTTTTTACCATTAACTTTGATTTGAATAATTTGAATGCATTTAATTTGAATTCCTTTTGGAATTCCTAATATTCTCTCACTTGTCCCAGCAAACCGACCTGAAATCAGGACCAAGTCAATCCCTTATGAAAATAAAGTATACGAGTTACGGCGATAAGTCCTCTAATAGCGAGTATTATCTTTCATATACCACAATGCATTCTATCTTCCAACCTTATGGTGACATTTACTTTATGAATAAACCTCATGTTTATTTGGATCCTTACTTGATAAATTTTTCTCAAGAAGACAACATGGGCATAACTTTATTGAGAAAATTCAACTCTGAGTTTCATTTAAATAAGGCAATAAGCCCATATTTACAACATGATCCCTAAACTTATTTGGTGGCATGCCTTTGGTTAAGGGATCAGCTAGCATATAATCAGTGTTAATGTGTTATATTACAACTTTATTTTCCAACATCTTTTCCCTAATAATTAAGTACTTTATGTCGATGTGCTTACTTCGACCACCACTCTTATTGTTCTTAACCAAAAATATAGCAGCTGAATTATCACAAAATATACTTAATGGCTTAGGTACAGAATCTAAAACCCTAAGCCTCGAGATGAAACTCTTGAACCACACCGCATATGACATAGTCTCAAAACACGTCACGAAATCAGCTTCCATAGTAGAGGTCACAATTAATGTCTGCTTAGCACTCCTCCACGATACAACTCCGCCAGTCATCATGAAGATGTAACCCAACATTGATTTCTGGGAATTAACACAGCCGACAAAGTTTGAATCCGAATACCCGACTACTTCCAGACTATCGGTTCTTATGTATGTAAGCATGTACTTCTTGGTGTCTTGTAGATATTTCAACACCTTCTTTGCAGCCTTCCAATGTTCCAAACCTGGGTTACTTTGATTTCTACCTAACATCCCCACAGCATACGCTATATCAGGTCTTGTACAGACCTGTGCATACATAAGACTTCCTACAACAGAAGCATACAGGATGTTAGCCATTTGTTCCCTTTCTAAATCTGTCTAAGGGCATTAGTCCAAATTGAACCTATCTCCTTTAACAATCGGAGCTATACTTGATAAACAGTTCTCCATTCGGTATCTCTTAAATACTTTGTTGATGTATGTCTCTTGAGATAGTCCTAGAGCCTTATTGGATCTATCTCGATGTTTCTTAATGCCGATGATATAATATGCATCACCTAAATTATTCATCTCAAAGTTTTTAGAGATGAACTATTGCACCTCATACAGCATCCCTTTATCATTTGTGGCAAGTAGTATATCATCCACATATAGGACAAGAAAACAAAATCTACTCCCACTGACCTTAAGGTATATACATTGATCCACATTGTTCTCTTTAAAACCGAATGAAGTGATTACATTGTGGAACTTCAAATACCATTGGTGAGAGGTTTGTTTTAGCCCATATATGGATTTCTTGAGTTTGCACCCCAAGTGCTCACTACCACTAGAGGAGAATCCTTCAGGTTGACGCATGTAAACCTCTTCCTCTAGTTCCCCATTAAGAAAAGCCGTTTTCACATCTATTTGTTACAACTCTAGATCAAAATGTGCAACGAGTGCCAGAATGATGCGGAGGGAATCCTTCTTAGACACCGGAGAAAATGTCTCTGAGTAATCGATTCCTTCCATTTGGGTGAACCCTTTAGCAATGAGTCTAACCTTGTATTTTTCGATGTTGCCTAATGAGTCTGTTTTAGTTTTGAAGACCCATTTACAAACGATGAGTTTGACCCCATCCGGCAACTCTATAAGGTCGTAGACTCCGTTACTCCTCATGGAGTCCATCTCATCTTTCATGACATTCAGCCATAAGTTCGAATCCTTAGAACTCATGGTTTGTGAAAATGTTTTCGGATCCTCTATGGCACCAATGTTATAGTCAGACTCTTAAAGGTATACCACACAATCATCAGGTATAGCTGACATTCTTTCTCGAGTAGATCTTCTTAATGTTGATTCAACATTCTCCGGAGGGGAAAGTTGTCCAACTTGATCCTGGTTAGCTATTTGTGGAATTTCATGATTGTCATCCCTACCCTGATTTGTATTTATAGGAACTTGAGGGTCATTTTGGATGATAACTAACTTGGTACTAAAACTTGACGGGATACTTGGTGGGTCTCTTTAAGGAGTTAAGTCCCGAAAGTAATCCCTCTCACTGACCAAGTCATTCTTTAGAAATTTAGTATTTCTAGATTCTACAAACCTAGTGTGATAGGATGGACAATAAAATCAGTATCCTTTAGACTTTTCAGCATAACCGACAAAGTATCCACTCATGGTTCTTGGATCCAGTTTCTTTTCTCATGGATTGTAAACCCTTATCTCTGCAAGACAGCCCCAAATATGTACGTGTCTCAAACTAGATTTCTAACTCTTAAATAACTCGAAGGGAGTTTTAGCTATAACATTGGTTGGAACCCTATTCAAGATGTACACTGTCGTCTTGAGAGCTTCAGTCCACAAGAACTTAGGTAATTTGGAGCTAGTCATTATGCTCCTAACCATATCAAGCAAGGTCATGTTCCTTTTTTCGGCTACACCATTTTGGTCAGGTGAACCAGGCATGTTGTATTGGGTAACGATCCCATTTTCTTGAAAGAACCTTGCAAATGGACCTGGTGCTTGTCCATCCTCTGTATACCTTTCATAGTATTCTCCACCTCTATCCGACCTCATGATCTATATTTGCTTACCGCATTGTTTCTCTACTTCTGCCTTAAAAATTTTAAAGGCATCCAACGCCTCATCCTTATGGCGAAGAATATAGAGATACATGTATCGTGAATAGTCATTTATAAGAGAGATGAAATAACTATGACCATACGAGTCTGTACTTAGAGTACAAATATCCGTATGTATGATCTCAAACAATTTTGAGCTCTTCCTAGCACCTTTTTAAGTCTTGTTAGTCTGCTTTCCCTTAATGCAGTCCACACAAGTCTCAAAATCGCTAAAGTTTAGGGTGTCAAGTACCCCATCATTTACTAGCTTTTCTATTCTCTTTATGGAGATGTGTCCTAATCTCCGATACCACAACATGAAAGAGTTTTCCTCAATGACACTTCTTTTAACACTTGTTTGTGTTACATTCATGCAAACATTGTTTTGTAAAGTAATACTACATAATCTATCCAATAATGGACCATAACCAATGACATTTGAACCATAAAATAATGTCATTTTATTATTAAATTGGAAAGAGTAACTGAATTGTACAAGTTTTGAAACGAAACTTAACTTCCTAGAAAACTTAGGTACATAGAATACTCTCTCCAATTTCAAGACATGTCCGCTTGCCAGAATGAGCTCGCAATCGCCATGATCTTTACTTGTGAGCTCATCTTGTTGCCCGAATAAATGAGTTGTTCACGATCCACCGGCTTCCTTAGGTTTTGCAAGCCCTGTAACACATTTGTAATGTGGATGGTACAACTAGAATCAATCCACCATGTGTCATGAGAAATCTCAGTCATGCAGGATTCATAACAGACTAATGAGATTTTCATACCTTTATTCTCAAGCCACCGTTTGTACTTAGCACAATCCTGCTTCATGTGTCCCTTCTTTTTACAGAAGAAACACTTGGACTTCTTCTTAATGTCCGTTTTCGGTTTTGTGCCCTTTTGATTTGGTTTGAATTTGTCCTTCTTATAGCTACATGTGCATTTTCGGAACCCCACTTCATCTCCATCAATAGCCTTCCTTCCTCCTGTACACACATGGCCATCAACTCATTGAAGGACCATTTCTGCTTATATGTGTTGTAGGAGATCTTAAAATGACCGTAGGGTTGAGGGAGAGAGTTCAAAATAAAGTGCACGAGGAAGGATTCGGACATCTTAACCTCCAGGTTCTTTAGTTGAGCCACAATGTCCCGCATCCGCATGATGTGCTCACACACACCGTGGACAGTAGTGAGCCTCATAGAAGAGAATTGCATAATAAGGATACTGGCCAAAGACTTCTCCGATGCCTCAAATTGCTTGTTTATAGCCTTAAGAAGAACACGGACATTGGTATGCTAATTGACCGAACCACGGATACCAGCCGAGATCTTACTCTTTATGAACATGGTACTTAGGCGATTAGATCGCTCTCAACATTCATAAAGAGTCTTATCAGCCTTAGAACTAGTATCGATCACCGGAGGTGGCTCGTCTTTCCGGATAGTATAGTCAATGTTCAAGCAACCTAAATAGAGAAGCACAATTTCCCTCTATTCCTTATAATTCTCTCCATTTAAATCGGGAAAATCGGATTTTAAATCTACGGTTTGGAATACTGCAAAATAAATAAACATGCTTACTAATTATATGTGAGACATTTAATATATGTTTACCAATGCAAACATATAAAAATAAATTTATGACATAGAAATTGTCTGTGGACTAAATTTCTAATTCTATTATATTTATTTGATCTTATGATAAGATTTACTGAAAATAACTCATTCCTTAATGTCTGTGGACTAATTAGGAAATTACCAATAGCTAGTCTTTTCTTAATCACGTTATCATTTTCTACTTAGCCCTATAAGAAAACCTCTTTAGTGCACCAGGTAGGTTCCCAGGTAGGTGGTGGGTCACATGGGACCGCTTAAAAACCAGCCAACCTTAGACTAATCCCCGTCTTTTTTACAGAACCAGCCTAGACATGCACTAGAACAACAACACTTATAGTATTACATAGAAAATGAAATTTAATCAAGTAGACTACTATTAAAAAATAGTTATTTTGATATCTTATCTCTAATTTTATTATTTTTATGCAACAAAAATTCCTGTGGAATAAAATTCATTACATAAAAATAATTTCATGGAAAATTTATCATTTCCCTAATGTGATCATGCCTTCATATATAATTTTCTATTTAATTATGGTTGTTGTGGCTAAACCCTAATTAATTTTAAAAAATTATATTAATCACTAGAATAATAATAATACTTGATTTTTCTATGTTAAAGTGCATAAAATTTTAATAAAAAAAATACAATAAAAACTATTTAATGCATTTTATTGATTTTTTACCTCCTCTTAATATGCAAAATTAAACTCAAATTAAATTTATGCACTATTTAAAAAATGAAAAAAAAAAATTCTGAAAATTTTTCGTCCCAAAAAAGTAATTTTTTAAAATTTAAAGGACCAAACTGTTAGATTTTAAAGTTTTCAAAAAAATGAGAGGACCTTACTATAACCATTTATGAAATTCTGATGCCATAATGAAATTTCCAAAAATCATGGCAAAAAATGCTATTTTCAGGGAAGAGAAAAAAATGGAAAAAAAAAAAAAAAACATATATGGCCTGATTCAAACTCAAGCACATCCGGACGTCTAAGTAGCCTTAACCACCAGGTCGCAGCCCAAGTGTTGATGTGTTTCCAACAAAATATATATATATTTTTTTATTCTTCTCTTAAAATTCATCATCTTTTTCACCCGAAAGTTGAACAAGGGTCCCGATCCGGTTTTGTTCACTCCGGCAGATCTGGATGTCGGAAAATTACCAGAAAGTATAAAAATACTCTAAAATAATTTTTAAAAATATGGTTTTAATCGTAATAATACAAGAATTCCAAATCTGGATTCAATTTTTTAAAATCATTAAAATTTTGGATCAAATCTTTCAAAAATCCAAAAATCCTAATTTTCAAAAATTTTGAAATCCGTCGGAAAACGTGCAGACAAAGGCAAAAATGGCTCTGATACCAAATGTAAGAATACATGTTAAACCTAATGCATGCTTCAATTCATAAATTATAGTCAAAATTAGCGGTAAAAAATTAAGGATTTAGGGTTACCTCCGACCATGCTCTTGTTCTTCACTTTCAGCGAATCTAAAAGCACCAATACGATCCTTGGGGTATGCACAAGATTTCTAAACCCTCAATTTCAATCAATAGATGGTATGGAGTTTAAAAATTCAGACTTAGAGACCCAATGCATTGGAAGGGATTTATATAGGCTCTCAACCATCAAAGAGCTATTAAAACCCTACAATTATCACTCTAAATAATTGTTAGAGGTTATGAGAATCCAATTAATTATTCAAAACGGAAAAACAAGATTAATTGTGTAGAGGTTTGAATGGGATACCAAAATCCAGCCAAATACATCTCCAATTTAAATCTCTTTCATTCTTCATCACATTTAATCTATTTCAGTTATGTTTTTCTCATTAACTTTGATTTGAATAATTTGAATGCATTTAATTTGAATTCCTTTTGGAATTCCTAACATATATGTGTCAAATATAATTCTCTTATAATATAACACAATAAGATTTAAAAATGTGGAATCGGGAGTAAAATAAGTTACACTTGAAATACTTATAATGCAAAACTATCATTCGTTAAATACAACTCAAGATTTCCTGTCCTCTGTATAAATCATAGTTATACTTAAAAATTTCATAATACGATGATAAATAACTTACACAATGAAGTGAATCATAGGGTCAATTTGACTCTTTCTCTGACAAAAGGACTGATTTCTAGATATTTCTCACTGTCAAAATATAGAGAACAAATCTGACGTAATACCATACACGATATCCTTTATGTTTAACAGAAGTGCTCCACTGACATGCGAACCTCTTAATTTTTTAATAATCGACACATTGTCTCCTTGTTTGACCCTATGTATATCTGCATTACTTCAAGCTTGCTGTGTCTCACAAAATTGTGGCCTTTAATGAAGGTTGACAACCCCTCTTGGCAAGAGGGGTTGCAAGAGAGGAATTTCAATGGTAGGTCCTCCGCTGTGGTCTGTCACTCCAAGTTCTATGTGAAACGGAGTATGGTCTTAGGTTTTCTTTTAATTATTATTATTTTTTTCCCAGAGAGTCCTGAGGTGAAATGGTGAAGACAATCAGGTGTCTTTTCTTTCCTTGCCTTTATATTTCTTCGAGGGAGTTCTTTTCCGTCCTTTATATATTCCAGGAACCTGATTCACACCAGTTCTATGTACTGAGTCAAGTTCCAGGGACTTGTATTGACCACAGAAACGCTGGTTCCTAACATTGTTTGTCTGGATAGGGACTAGGGCAGTTGACTGTTGGATTGTCTTGTGTGGCCTGGGTTTGGAAACAGTAGCTTGTAGAATCATAATGATTAGTGTAAAACTCCGAGCAATGATGTTTGACTTTATTTTTGACTAGTTTGTGCTGGAACTTGACCATGTCGTTGAAGAACTTGAGAAAATGGCAGTTGTCAATTTGCCTCAGCACAGGTCAATCATTTCACTGATCGGGAATGTTCAGAGATCATCTTTAATTCTGGAGAAGGTACACAAACTTACAAAAATAGATGCACATTCAGGGTGTATTTCAATGATGATGCAGCTCCATTTGGTTAGGTAACTCATTCTGAATCTGGTTGATTCATGCGTCGACAGGCATTTTGTGTTCTTCGTAGGAATGGAGTTAATGTTCAAATGATCTCTCAAGGTGCATCAAAGGTTAGTAAAGCTCAATTCTTCATGTCTCTTCTTCTTATCTGACGGATGCTGAATGTTAGTTTGTGGCCTATGATCTCCGCACTAACACTTCTAGAAATAATTTCGCTATTTTCGTCAGGTCACCCTCAGTGGACACCTTGACAATATATATTACACTTCTTAGTCATGCCCCACATTTTGAAACGTTTCATTCTCAACTAAATAGTTGCAGTACGCTTCTCAGAAAGTTAAAAATTACTCCAAAAATTGTTATGATTCATATATTTGTGAAGTTAGAAATTAAAAAAAAAAAAAACACTTAATATTGGGTACTACCAAACTTAAAATAAAGTTTCTTGCATAAAATGAAGGCACAAATAAGGTTTCTAAAGTATTTATAAGCCGGATGCATGCAATATCATGTTATTGGTTCATGCGAATATATTTGTTTTTTTAATTATACATATAATACAATTATATATTCAGATTCTCATTTTTTGTTTATGTTGTGTTGCGTCATGTGTTCATTTTCATAGTTCACGGCGTATAACTCCTTATCAATTGCTTTTGTGAGCATAAATTGATAGTAGAACTTTGATTTAAGTTGGCCAATGTAGCAGGTTAAATAGGATAGTCCAGAGTTCACTATGCAAGTGACGATTTCAGACTATTTTGCACTAATCCTAGTTATTGAATGTGTCTGACAGTCATGTATGCCCTTCTAACATGAGTTGAAGACAGGTATATAATACATCATGTGTGTCCATTCATGTGTATATGTGTGTCCATTCATGTGTATATGTGTATGTATTGTTAAAACACTACAAAATTAAAGCGTTGAGGAGACGGTAATATTTATAGGCGGTGACATATAGCGACTGTTTTTTATGGCGTATAGCAATATTTGTGACAAAACCGTTAAAAAATATATATATTTTACGACGGTATAATATTATTTGTTAGGAAAAGTTTAGCAATCGTCAGTAAAGGTTGGACAACTGTTTATAAAAAACGATGTTGAATTTTCACTATTATTATTTGTGATCAGTAAATATAAAATTTTTAGGGACAGTTTGAAAACAGTTAGTATATGACTGTTTTTACTGTCTACCTAATCATACCGTCTGTATAAATTCTACATTTATGCCAACTCATATATTATACAGTTTTAAAAAACTATATTCAATTCAGACGCTTATCTTTTGTGGTCAGTAAATAAGGTAAAATTTTAGAAACGGTTTGAAAATAGTTTCGATATGACTATTTTGACTCACTACTTAAATGTATCATCTTCATAAGTTTCACTCAAATCTGACGATTATTTTTGTGGTTAGTAAATATGACAAAGTTTTAGAAACGATTTGAAAAATATCTCTAAATAACTCTTCTTTACTATCTAGTTAACTATACCGTGGACATAAATTGTATATCAATACTAACTTATTCATTGTACAGTTTTTAAAACTTATGTTTAATTCTAACGCTTATCATATGTGGTTAGTAAATATGGCCGAGTGTTAGGAACTGTTTGAAAACAGTCACGATTACTACAAAATTAAAGCAATATTTTATGACGATATAAAATTGATCGTTGGGAAAAATTTAGCAATCGTTAGTCAAGATAGCATAACCGTTTGTAAAAAGTAATGTTGAATTATCATGGTTATTACATGTGGTCGGTGAATGTGAAAGTTTTAGAGATGGTTTTAAAATAGTCACTATATGACTCTTCTTTACTATCTACTTACCCATACCGTCTGCATAATCTCTATATCTATGCTAACTCATATATTGTAATATCTTTAAAGACTATATTTAATTCTGACGTTTATCATTTGTGGTCAGTAAATATAGTAGAGTTTTAAAAACGGTTTGAAAACAATATCAATATGACTCTTTTTATTGTCTACTTATACATACCGTCTTCATAAGTTTTAATTAATTTTAACGATTATTATTTGTGATCAATAAATATGACAGAGTTTTAGAGACAATTTGAAAAAATCGATTCAATTTTATGATCTTTAAATACGCTTTTGACCAAACTGTTAAGAAATATATACATTTTTCGATGATATAAAATTTTTATTCATAAGAAATTTATCAACTGTCCGTAAAGTAGCAAAACTATCTGTAAAAACTGTAAAAACGATGTTTAATTCTAACGATTATCAGACAATTTGAAAATAACCTCTATATAACTCTTCTTTATTGTCTACTTTACAATACCATTTGTATAACTTTTTCATCTATATTGATCGATATATTTTACCGTCTATAAATATGACAACTTTAGTAACGGTTTAGAAAACATTTTTATATTGAGTTTTCTTTACTAATGGATAAACCATATCATCTGTTTTGTAAAAAAGATGTTGAATTAGAATAGTTATTAGTTATCATCAGTAAATGTGGCACTATAGGTAGGGATTACACATCAATATAAAAATATATAAATCGATTTCACAAAATTAAAAATATATAAAATATCAAAACATCAAAAAATATATCAAAAATTTTTTTAATATTAACAAATATTAAAAATTTTCATTAAAACAACATCTATAAAGTAAAATTTTAAAAGCCATTAAAAATATAAAAAAAGAATATAAAATCAATCATTTTTAATATATTTTTAATATTCTTTCAAAAATTTTTATAAAATCAATAAAATTATGGTTCTTGATAATATTGTAAAATTACATAATTTATATAAAATAAATAATACATTTGAAATATAAAATTTATATCTATAATGTCATTTTAATTTAATAAATTAACAAATTAAATAAAAATTGATAACAATAAAAATAAAATGTTTTTATAAAATCAATAAATTAAAATAAATTACATTATAAATGTGAAAATATATAATAAAAGTAGAGAGTAATGAAAAAAATATATAATAAAAAAGGTGGATGAATAATAAAAAAAATGGGTGTGAATCTTACAAATAAAATGTAAGTGACAAAAATATGACAAAATAGCGGATAATGAAAAATTATATCTAATAAAAAAGGCGGGTGAATAATAAAAAAAAGCGGGTAAATCTTAAATAAAATGCGGATAATGAAAAATGTAAAGTAAAAAAAGGTGGGTGAATAATAAAAATGTGAGCGAGTAAGTAAGTGAGGGTTTTAAAAATTTGTTTTGTAAAAATTTGTTTGTGAAAATAGCATCCACATGTCCATATACTGTAATGATAGTTATAATGAATGATAACAAATCGTAATAAGTGGTAATAATAAATAGTAACTAGTGGTAATATGGCTATAATGTCACGCCCCGACCCGCGGGTCCGAGCACGCGACAATCGCTGCGTTACCCTGAGACACAAGCGAACCCCACTCCGTATCCTGGAGTACCGCAAGGCATTTCCATCATCCCAAACATTTCAAAGTAACTTTGAATCATCCATCAGCCAACCCAACCATCTCAACAGTTCTCAAGAAATCAAAAATAAAATTTGCAAACATAAAACAAGGGAACATTTAACATTCCAAAGTTTAACACTCAAAGTATAAATCTAGATTTTTAAAGAAACATGTATATAAAATATTATACAAAAAAAAAGAGTTTTAGAAAATGCCCTCCAATGGATCCGACTACATGTCATAAAATCCTCATCAAGAGGGACCAATACCGATGGTCGGTCCCGAACAGCTCTTCTCTTCAGCTCGATCTAACTACTGATCAAATGATCTGTCTCTACACTTCCTCTGAAAAAGGATGAGAGGAGGGGTGAGTATAGAAATACCCAGTGAGTGGAGTGCAATGGTATAGCTGTGTAAATGAGTGAGTGGTGAGTGTGGAAGTGTCAAACAATATCTTCAAAACATATTTTCATTCCAACAAAATATCAAGTGATCAATCAAATATTCATATCAAGAGTCATGATTTTTCCACAACACAAAATATATTTTTCCAATCTCATGGGTTCGCCTAAAAATCTCTCCACCGATGGCTTAGCCCGGACCATCTGGCGGAACCACCAAGGGGTTTTCATTATCATCGGTCATAAAATATCAACCTCGACCTTGGTGTTGGCTCGCGGCTTCTTCGGAGGTGCAACCGAATAGCCTCGAAATGGACTTGGGGGGCATCTCTCTACTGCCGCCTACCCCCTCAAGTCTATCAAGCTCTCCATGCCGCCCCCTCGAATCGGTCCGTGGAAGCTTAAACTCGACCGGTCATCTCATAACTGGGTGTTCATACCACATACATGCACTATGGGGGCTCAGGCTCATGCCCCAAAGGCAATGCATAAATCATTTTTCAAACATCATATCATATGCCATATAAATCATCAAATTTCATAGTTCATAAATCCAACAAATATCATTCGTAGGAAACATTCAGTATATCTCAAAATAAATCTCATGGCTCAATCAAAACATTTTTAAAGACACTCCACAATCACAAAACATTTCGTAAAAATCAAGTTAAGAAAATCATTTTAGAAAAATGATGAAAAATATTTCTCAAACACCAACACAACAAACCGTCCACTCACAGTTCTCAGACAGGGCGGTCACTCCCAAATCTGTCCATGGCCGAGGTCCTGTTCTGACCAGCTTGTCCAGACCCTATGAGACATCATACAATCAAGATCATTACTACCGATCATCTCACATCAACTCCAAAAACCCTAGCATTCAAAACCTAATTTTCATCTCACTTCCGTTAGCTTAAAATCCTCCAAATCCAAACAGTCAGAAGACTAAATACAATAAAACTTAAGTTAGAAAAAATTATATTACCTTGATTTGTCTCTAGAGATCATTTCGACTTGGATCACACCAAAACTCTTGATTTTTCTCTTTTGTGACAGCACTAAACTCTTAGACTTTTCTCAAGATGTAGGACCAAAATCTAGTTTTGGAGAGTCAAATGTGTAGTGTGGAGCCTTTAATCTAGAGGTTTGATGTTGATCGACTGGGTTTTGGAAGAAAAGAGAAAAGAGACAAAGAATGAGAGCAGAATACTCTAGAGAAAAATAAGAAGTGTCTTTTCCCGTAGGTTCTGGAACCTCATTCCTCTTTTTATCATCAACCTATTTTTTTATATTTACCTAGTGGCCCTCATGTATTTTCTATTTGCATAAAATGTCAAATTCCCCCTTTGGGTTATTGAGAAAGTCACCCGAATGAGTTTAAGTGATTGAAGTTATATTTTTACTAAGACAATGGTGTTTGTCGATGAGCAAATAAAGTTGAAGTAAAAGTACATTATGGAAAAATAAATTAGAAATGTATAAGATTTAGAATATTTAGGAGTATAGAATATAATATAAATTTAGTATTATATCAATGAAAGGATTTGGTGGCTTGGTGGTAACATATTCTTTTTGTGGCAAATGGCAATTACATATATTGACCGATGGGTGTGACCGAATGAAGAAATTAGCAAAAACACAGATGACCGAACATGAAAAATGAAATCAAGGAATGGTACTGAATGGTAAATGAAAATATATTGTACCGATCAGTCAAAAGTGATTAAAAGGTCTCATATTACTACCAAACCATAAATGAAAATATATTGTACTAAAAGGTCTCATATTACTACCGAACGGTAAATGAAAATATATTGTACCGATCAGACAAAAGTGATTAAAAAGTCTCATATTACTTATGGATGGTGGAAATAAAATTTATAAATCTCACATTACCGATAGTGGACATTACCGATCATAGATACACAATACCGATCGGTAGCAAAATAATCATTAGAAATTGGATATACCGATGGGCATATAAAATTATAAAATAATAAGTCTATCCAAAATTATAACTTCCTCCATTTACCGATGAGACCTAATTGTACTGTACTGAAAAATGATAGGGAAATGTATCGACAGTCAAATCATTTGTTTCACAATATACCGATAGGCTCTTACTATACCAACGGGAGTTCCAATACCAACTGGTGAGTAAATAACTAACATGAGTTTAGGAACCTAGTACCGACAGATATAAACTTCATCTTCACAATACCGATGGGTGTCTCATAATTATCGATCGACAGATGATTATCATCGATTACTGACTGGGAAACCAAAAATTTGAGGGACTGTTCATTGAACTTAAATCTCTACCGAACACTAAATTTCCTCTGAGTACCGAACGGGTAAAATCCATCAAGTACCAGTTGCTGGATGCCCAAATATCCGACGACTCTGATAATCAGGACTCCAATGATCGGTAACCTAAAAATTTTAAAATCTATCAACTAAGTGTTTTAAAAAAAGTCCTGACCATTCTGAATGACAAAAATTTATATTTTTATTCTAATAAATTATTCTCTCATATTTTCACAGATATAAAAATTTTCTAATAGTCTATTTAAAGTAAATTTCATAATCTGAACGTGTCCGGTGTTACATATAATGTATGTAACAAGTCGTAATAAGTGGTAATATAATTCATCATAATAAGTTGAAATAAGTGGTAATATAATGTATGGTAACAAATGGTAGTAAATGGTAATATAATGTAAAGTAATAAGTTATAATAAGTGGTAATATAATGTATGGTAACAAATTGTAATATAATGCACGGTAATAAATTGTAATAAGTTGTAATAGAATGTATGATAACAAATGGTAATATAGAATAGTTATTAGTTGTCATCAGTAAATATGGCACTATAGGTAGGGATAACACATCAATCTAAAAATATATAAATCGATTTCACAAAATTAAAAATATATAAAATATCAAAATATCAAAAAATATATCAAAAAAATTTTTCAATATTAACAAATATTAAAAATTTCCATTAAAAACATCTATAATATAAAAATATTAAAAATGCTCTTTAAAATATAAAAACATCTATAAAATAAAATTTTAAAAGCCATTAAAAATATTAGAAAAGAATATAAAATCAATCATTTTTAATATGTTTTTAATATTCTTTCAAAAATTTTTATAAAATCAATAAAATTATGGATCTTGATAATACTATAAAATTAAATAATGTATATAAAATAAATAATACATTTGAAATATAAAATTTATATTTATAATACCATTTTAATTTAATAAATTAACAAATTAAATAAAAATTGATAACAATAAAAAATAAAATATTTTTATAAAATCAATTAATTAAAATAAATTACATTATAAATTTGAAAATATATAATAAAAATAGTGAGTAATGAAAAAATATATAATAAAAAAGGCGGGTGAATAATAAAAAAAATGGGTGAATCTTACAAATAAAATGTAAATGACAAAAAATGAAAAAAATAACGGGTAATGAAAAAATATATTTAATAAAAAAAACGGGTGAATCTTAAAAAAAATGTAAGTAACAAAAATATAAAAAAATAGCGGGTAATAACAAAATATATAGTAAGAAAAGACAGGTGAATAGTAAAAAAATTGGCGGTTAAGTAAGTGAGAGAGTTTTAAAAATTTGTTTTGTAAAACTTTTTTTGTGAAAATGACATGCACGTGTCTATATGCTGTAATGATAATTATAATGTATATTAACAAATCGTAATAAGTGATAATAACAACCGGTAACCAGTGGTAATATGCTCATAATGTAGTAATGAGTCGTAATAAATGGTAATATAATTCATGATAATAAGTTGTAATAAGTGATAATATTATGTATAGTAATAAATGGTAATATAATGTAAGGTAATAAGTTATAATAAGTGAAAATATAATGTATGGTAACAAATGGTAATCTAATGTACGGTAATAAGTTGTAATAAGTGGTAATAGAATGTATAGTAACAAATAGTAACAAATGATAATATAATGCACGGTAATAAGTGGTAACAAATAGTAATACGACTATAATACATTGTAACAAGTGATAATATAATGTATGGTAACAAGTGATGATAAGTGGTAATAAATGTATGATATGAAGACGTTTAATAACTCACAAAAACTAGATTTTGATGATAAAAATTTAATTTGAAAATAATTTAAAGTTTAAATTAAGTTGAGGCAAACCTATTTATTTTCTTGGTTTCTTTCAACACGATTTTTACTGTGACATATTAATTTATACTAAAAAATTAAATATATAATAAAAAATTATCTTAAATTTAAAAAATTATTATTTTTTTGGTAATATGAATTTTATGATTTTTCATTTTTCTTCTAATATTAATTTTTGGTATTATTTTTTATCTCATTTTCGTAATTTTTTGTAATATTTTTTTGTAAAATTATTTTTTTAATATTTTAATATTTTAATATTCTAAAATAACAAAAAAATAAAAAAAATAATAACTAGTAATAATATATAATGGTAGTAATATTTAGTGATAGTAATATAAAAGAAAAAAAGAAAAAAAAAAAACAAATTAACTAAGAAAAAAATATAAGGTAAAAAAATCAAAGAAAAAATGTAACTTTCACTTCCTAAAAAAATAAAAACAAAACAATCGTAAAAAGAAAAAAAATAAAAAACTAAAAAAAAAAGACAAAAAAAATTAAAGAAATAAAGAGGGCTGCCCCCACGCCGTGCAGCGCAGGGGCAGCCCTCATTTAAGTAAGTCTTTTTTTAAAAAAAAATAAACTTTTTTTAATTTTATTATTTTTTTAACTCTCTCTCTTTTCTTATTACACTCTATAAATATTAAATAAAATATTAAAATTCACATGACAATTCAACAAAATTATAAATATTAATATTAATTTAATATAAATTAATAAATACATGATAAATAATATTGGTAAATAGTGGTAAGTGATAAATAGTGATAAGTTGTGGTATGTTAGCGGGTGGAATTCCAAGCCTTATAGGCGCAGCCACGCCTTATGTGGGCGCAACCATTCCTCACACGGGCGCAGTCATGCCTCACACAGGTGCAAGTCAAAGCCTCACGGGTGCAAACATGCCACATACGGGTGCCTTTCCAAGCCTTACGGAGCCCTGCGATGGAAGACATTTTTGGTTTTTTTTTTACACTCTTCTTTATTCTTATTTTTTTAATTCTCTCTCTCTCTCTTTTTTTCCTCCTACATTCTTTTTTTAATTTTTTTTAACTCACTTTCGTATAAACGAATAAAAATTAAATATATAAATAAAAAATTACCTTAAAATTAAAAAATTATTATTTTTTGATAATATTATTTTTATGATTTTTCATTTTGCTTTTAATTCAATTTATTCAAAATTTTGAATAATATTAATTTTATTAGAAATTCATCAATTTAAAATTTTTGACAATATTAATTTTATTGAAAATTCATCGTATAGTTCATTTTTTTCATTTTATTTTCTCTTTTTACAAAAAAAAAAAAAAAACATTATCAAAAATTTATTTTAAAAAGTGTGAGAGATAATTTAGAAAATGAATTAATTGGATTGTTTTCGTGCATATGATAAGTTTTTAAAATGGGCGGGTAACTGAAAACTAAAAACTAAAAAACTTAAAAGTGTAAAAAATGCAGGAGATAATTTTAAAAAAGGCATGAGGTAATTTTTAAAAAATATGGGTTTTGAAATTCATGGGACACGGTGGAACCATGAGAGAGATGGTGTGGTAATAACCAGTGGTAACTAGTAGTAAGTTTGTATTATGATTTAGGATCGACAATAGGAGACAGTGGAACCGTAGGAGACTGGGTGGAATTTTGGGGTATAATATAGTGGTAGTAAATAGTGATAACTAGTAGTTTGTGTTATGACTTAATAAGTGACAATGGAAGACAGTGAAACCGTGGGAGAGACGATGAAACCGTGAGGTATATGATTGTTATGACTTTATGAGTAACAATAAGAGACGAAGGAAGAGAGAGAAATATATATATATATATATATAAAGAACAAGATCATCTAAATTCACATCCTATATACTTCCTTATCCAATATCATATATTTTTTTTTTAACTTTTTTTATTCTTTTTTTTTAACTCTCTCTCCTTTTTTTTTCCTGTTACATTTTTTCAACTTTTTTTTTAGCTCTCATCTTTCCTTTTTTAAAACATATAAATAAGTAAATTGTAATTAACTATTTGATCAATTGGATATTATATTTTAGAGTTAGTCCAGCCCAACCGTCAAATGTAATTTGTCCAATTTGGATTGACAACGTGGTAAAAAATGAATCAATTTTGGATTACTTTCGTGGCATGTAGTGAGTTTTTAACAATTTAAAACTAAAAATATAGGCAGGAACTAGCATGTAAAAGTGAAAATGTAGGGCGGGAGACAATTTTAAAAAGATGCGGGTTTTGAAATTGGTTGTGAAAATATGACGATCAATATCCCTTAAAACCATCAAAGCTCTCTCATTGCTTCTCATTCCCTCAAAAGCTTTCCTTCTCATTACTTCTCATTCCCTCAAAAGCTCTCTTTTTCTCCGATCAAATGTCTCAAAATCCATTATCTTCTCATCCTCTCAAAGTTTTCAAAATCCATCGAAACATATAACCTTATTTCTCATTCCCCATAATTTATAATCCATAATCAACAAAAACTCTCACTTAACCAAAATATATATTATACTTTTGGCATCCTTACCTATCCAAAACTCTTACTCAAAGTCACTGAAACTCTCTTATAATGTTTAAACTCACTGTTTCATCACTTTGTTCAGATGAAAATCTAGATGGATTTAAAGAAGTCTAACCATCCAAGATGTTACTAATCTATTTATATGTATTTTTTCCTTTGTCATTAATATTATTAATATCTTGCATTACATTTATATTTGATTATTATCTTGGGTTGTAATGTAACAATTTCATCTTTGGTTGTTATCTTGGATTGTAATGTAACATTTGTAAGGGTGGTGAAAGATATGTTGATGGTAAATTTGGTATTATAATAAACAAATGACTGTGAATTACATATTTGTGTAACCGACAATAAAAGTCATATATTTTCATACATTTTCTTAACAATATTTTCTCATTATATTTTCCTAACACTTGTGATAGTTGACGATACAAGACAAGATAGTAACTTATATTAGCATATGTAACCAACGACACAAAACATACAAGACAGATTTGTGGTAACCCATAATATAAGATGATAACTTTACCTACTGATCGACAATAAAAGTAACTTTTCTTTAACACTTGTTTAATCAACGATACAGGACAATATTTTCTAACATTTTCTAACACTCGTCTAACTGACAATAAGAGACACTTCATTTTCTTAACTTTTATAGTAACCGATAATATAAAATAATAACTTATAGTAACATATATGGTATCTGACGATATAACATAGAAACTTATAATAATGTATATGATAACCGATGATACAAAATAATAATTTATAGTAACATATTTGATAATTGACGATACAATAAAGTAACTTATAGTAACATATGGTAACCAACGATACAAAACAATAACTTATAGTAACATATTTGGTAATAAACTATATAAGACAGTAATTTATAGCAATATATGGTAACCGACAATACAAGATAATAACTTATACTAACATATTTAATAACCGACGATACAAAACAATAATTTATAGTAACATATTTGATAACTGACAATACAAAACAGTAACTTATAGTAACATATGGTAACCGACGATATAAGACAATAACTTATAGCAACATATTTGGTAACCGACGATACATGACAGTAACTTATAGTAATACATAGCAACCGACGATACAAGACAATAATTTATACTAACATGTGTTAACCAACGATACAAAATGTAACATTTTTTAACACTTGTATAACCAACAATAAAAGCCTGTAACTTTTATCGATGGTTTTTTAACTATCAGTATATATCAAGATATATTTTAACGGTTATCACAACTGTCGGTATAAATCTATCCCGACATGTGTATAGCTAACTGAAGGCCCATCCGTTAGAGAAGGTTCTATTGACAATTTTTATAAGTTTTATAAATAGTTTTCATCCATCTGGATAGCGTTTTTATTTTACAGTGAAAGTGCTTATTCATTTCAATACATGATACTGTTTTTATTGTGTTGTGTCTTCCTTTTTCCAGCCACATACTACTGCACTATGATACAACATTGAGGTTTATTATTCTGGGGAAATTTCTCTTTTTTTTTTGGGGGGGGGGGTGTGTGGGGCGGATAAATTCATTTTTGAAAGACAAGTTGTCAGGGAATATTGCTTCTACCACGAGTATCATGCATGCACAAAAAATCAATCAAACACGACCCATGCAATATTTTGTGGTTCACCCAAATTGCTTGCATCCACGATTCTCATCCACAATCTTTTATTTATTCATATCCAACAACCGTTATGGTCAATTAGAGAACTATCATTCTCCTCGCAATTGCTCACCATAACCAAACCCTTTAGCCCAATTATACCGTCACTCAAACATATACTAATCACACTATACCACATAAATAGCATGTCTTCGTAATACTCTAAATGTCATAGGCATACTAGATGGTGGACTAAGTTCATAGCTCCAAAAAAAAAAATGCTATAGGCAGTTATCAATAGCCAACCGTTATCCCACACATAATGTGAAATCCCCTTTTATTCTATTCAGTTCCTTCCTTTTTTTTTTATTTTTTTTCTCAGTTTTGCTTTTTTTTCCATCTAAGTCCTTTTTTTTTCATACTAGTCCTTCCTTTTCTTTTCATTCAAGTTCCCCTTTTTTTTCATTTAGGTCCCTCATTTTTTATTTTTTTACCCAATTTTTTTTAAATTCGAGTGTTTCCTTTTTTTTACCTTTTTTTTTTTGCCCAGAGTTCAACACCTTTTCTTTTGATGATTTGTCTTGGGCCACACATCCATATCTTGATAAGTCCCATACTGCACTACTCTCTTTTTGTGGAACTCCAATAAATCCCACTGAACCCTGACATCATCCCTTAAGTTTGTATGAATGAAAAACTCGCACATTAAACAAACATCTTTCTTGAATCTTACTCATAAATATTCTCTTTTTGAATAGGCTATCTTTTTTTCTTTTCCATAATTTTCTTTCCCAAAGAAACTTCTTTCTGTTTTTATGTATTTGGGTTCCTAAAGATATCAATCTCCACTTCCAACTCAAATATATTTTCACCGTAAAACTTACTACTTAATGAGATCTTTCAAAAGCTCACATCCCACAAATGCTCCACCAATTTGCAGAATTCCCTTACAATCCATGCACGCCAACCAAGAATTCCACCATGAAAGCAACTCCATACCCCAGGCTAAACTATGGAATTTCAATATCAGTTTGCTAGGGAAAATTACTTTTACCAAAAATATCATGCATGCATAGCGGAAATAAATCAAATTCAAAACATTCAATAGTTTATGTGGTCCCTACATCCACGATTCTCATCCACCTTCATTCATGTCAAACAACTATTAGACTCAATCAAACTATCAATCTCCTCACGATCTCTCACCATATCCAAATCCTTTGTCTAGTTACACCCTCGCTCAAACATGTACTACCCACCTTCTACCACACAAACAGCACCTCTTGGTAGCACTCTAAACCCTACAGACGGTTATAAATGACTGACCCCTATCCTCACACATGATGTGAAATCCCTTTTAGATTATCCATTCTTTTGGTAATCTCTATTGGCCAAATATTCTCACCTTGGTAAGTCCAATATTGGGCTACCCTCTTAACATAATCTATAAATTTATATGAGTAATAAACAGATTATCTTTCTAAAGTCATACTCATAGCATTTCTGTTCT
The DNA here is from genome assembly GCA_037126225.1 of Dillenia turbinata. Lineage (NCBI taxonomy): Eukaryota > Viridiplantae > Streptophyta > Magnoliopsida > Dilleniales > Dilleniaceae > Dillenia > Dillenia turbinata. The sequence goes on along the minus strand of JBAMMX010000011.1, from coordinate 20,754,161 downwards.
TTTATATGCTATTTTCTTCCCCCCTAATTTTCTTTCCACAAAAAACATCTTTCTATATTTATGTATTTTGGTTGGATCTAAATAAAATAATCTCTACCTCCAACTCAAATCCTTAGTCACCGTAAGAATTACTACTTGACCAGATTTTCAAAAATAATTTGCAGAAGTTCCCATTTCCCTCGTGATCCATACGTAGCAACCACGAACTCCACCATGAAAGCAACCCCATACCCCAGGCTGAACCATGGAGTTCTGATAACATTTTGCTAGGGAAATTGCTTTGCCAAAAATATCATGCATGCATAGCCGAAATCAATCAAACACAAAACAAGCAATAGTTAACGTAGTTCAGCCAACTTGCATTAATCCACGATTCTCATGTACTATCTTTCATTCATTCCTATCAAACCATTAAAGTCAATCAAGTTATCAATCTCACAATCTCTCCCAATAACTAAACCCTTTGCCTAATTACACTCTCACTCAAATTTAATATTACGCACATCATACCACATAAATAGTACCTCTTGGTTGCAATCCAATATCTGATGACTGTTATGAATAGAAAACCCTCATCCTCTCACATGATGTAGGATTCCTTTTAAACTGCCTGTACTTTTAATAATCTCTTTTGGGCCAAATATTCTCACCTAGGTAAGCCCCTACCGAACTACTCTCTCATTGGTGAACTCTAATGGGCCATAGCAAACTCTAACATAATCTCTTATTTTTGTAAATTAACAAACTTACTCATTCAGCAAATACCTTTCTAAAATCTTACTCATCAAATATTCTCTTTCTTTCCATGTTATTGTCTTTTCTTTTCCGTAACTTTCTTTTCAAAAAAAACACTTCTTTCTACTTTTATATATTTGGGTTATACTAAAAAATAACACAAGTAATTGCAGTATATAACTTCAAATGAAGATACCTTATATGCATGCTAAAGGTTGTAACAAGATTTTAAAGACAGGGTAGGGGAAGAATGCGTGCATCAATCCTTAAAGGAATGGGAGATGTTGTCTATAGTACAATGGTGTCATCAATTTTTTGGCCTACTTGAGTGTGGATGTGATAAATATTGCAATGTTATATGATGGAATTAGTGGATTAATAACTCTAGAATGCTTCTTCCTACCAGGTTAATGTCTCACTGATAGTGAATGATGATGAAGCAGAGCAATGTGTGAGGGCTCTACATGACACATTCTTTCATAATAATATCCATGAACTAGATTTGGAAGGTCATTGTGAATGGCTCGAGTACATCATAGCAGGACTGGAACTTGAGTTATGCTGTCAAAATTTGTATTCTGAGAAGTAGAATATTTGGCATTATTTTGTGTATCCAATCTGATTATCATGTTCAATGCAACCAGGTACTTTCCTATGGCTTTGCAAGGTCTAACTTAACCGATATAATGTGTCTGACAGATCTTCAATAGGATCTGATAGCAAAATTGCATTTTTGCAGGTGAACTGCCAAAACAATATCAATATACATAGATATTCTTATTATGTTTGATGTATAAGTTGTTGATTGTGAGGTACATTTTCATAAATATGTCTACCAATCAGTGCCATAAAGAATGGTGAGATACACTTTTATGTTGTGTATAGTGGCTTTGGGCCAATTACATTTTCTCTTATTCCTTCTTGAAAATTTGTTATTTGCATTGTGGTTTTACAACCTTTGCTACGCCACGGCATATCTTTGTGTCGGCTAAGTTCACAAATTAGATATAAGGAGACTCGAACTACTTACACTTTCCAAAACTATCAGTTTGTTATTTGCATCAGAGATAACAATTTTAAGGCTATTTTTTTTTCCTAATGCTTGTTTGAAACCAGTAATTATTTTAGTTTTAAATATTGGTGCTTGATTTTTTATAGATGCATGCATCTTTCATGACTAATATTTTCAACTTGTTATAATATTGCTGTTTATTTACTAATTTATCAAGTTGTACTTAAACCAATATTTGAATATCATATTGGTGTTCGGTGATTGTTTGTGCTTGACCAATGTTAGAAGTGGGAAACGGCAATCCCAAAGATATACGGATAAGATGACTTTAAGTTGTATTGTAATGCAACCTTCAATAAGATTTATTTCGATGCAACTGGGATTTTGAATAATCTCCAAGATACAATTTTTACACTAACAAAATTAAACCACCAAACACTCCCAAGAAATTTGTGGAATTATCTTATTTCTATAATATTTTTTTGTGGTACCATATTACACCGAAGTATTTTAAAAGAGAAAATAATTTATTAAAAAATAAATAAATAAAGTTGATGGGACAAGGCCCCATGATCAGATTCGATCAGTCAATCTTGGAAAGACCCACATGAAAAGCCCATGAAGGACGGCTATCGATTTAGATTCAAATATGATTATCTACCGAAAGATCTCAGTCGCCCAGATCTCCCAAACGATAAGGCTTTAGTCACCCCGCTAACCGAACGTGATTTATCAAATAAAAGTAACCACCTCGATCGGGTATCCAATTGTCGGCTTCTCAACCGAAAGAGCCCTGAAGATCCTTTATCGGTCGAGCGACTGATCAATAACTAACGATTTCGACGATCCTAAAGGAAGACCAAAATATCTCATTAACTTCCGCCCCTCATTGCGAACAGAATCTTGAGGATCTTTCAATTAAGGAAAAATTCTCTCCAGAATACGAAGGTTTCCCAAAAGATGAGAATCACAGTTGATTCGAAATATTGAATCCCCTAGATTTCCGGATCGACTCGATAAGGAAGGTAGGGTAGAAGCACTACAGCGACGTACGACTCTCATGGGTATAAAACATTTCAAAACCCTCCAAGACAGGTACACTCTCTCGGCCCTACACTTTAGGCATTCTAATCACATGGAAAAACTCCCTCGAGCTCTCAGTCTGTTTTTTCCTTTCATACGAAAACCGCTCTTTCTGACTTGAGTATCAGAGTCTTCCTGCCGGAGCACCCTCTGGCGGTTTTTTGCAGGTATCACATCTCTGTGACGACAACTGCTCAGGTCAACAAAGAGTCGGTATCTATAAAGTCATAACCTACCTCCAACAGATTGACGCCATTTGTGGGAACAGACTAGAGCAATTTCTGCTGATAACCATACCTCCGAGAACTAAAGCATCCTCAAAAGCCGCCCCTATTGTAGCAGGGCGCACTGCCACACTTTCTGAGGCCGCTCCTCCTGTAGCACCTGATCACTTTGCTCATGATCAGACGGCTTCCCTTTGTCCACCTCATCAAGAACAGACCCTACAGCCTACGGTCCCCGACCAACCGATTACAGCCCCTGTTCTGAAACAAGTCAGCCGCCCCTAGATGGAGAGGTTGGAGTCCAAACTCCAACACATGAGCAAGCAATTGGAAGGCCATAGCTACGCCCTCAGGCCTGAAAGCCAATCCTCTATAGGGGGATCTAGGCATCCTCAGCGACAACCGTCGCCCCCATGCTGCGAAGCATCCGAAAACTCCCAACCAGTCCCCGATGATCTTCGAAAACAGGTTGAGCAACTTGTTGCCGATGAACTTAAGCGGATCAATCCCTTGGGAGACCAAATCTCCTCTTACTTTCATGCTTCACCTTTTGATTCCAAAGTCTCTTCAGAGCCTATGCCCCGCAATATGCTCCTGCCCTCTATGGAGAGATACAACGGGACAACGGATCCCCGAGATCATGTGGCCCATTTTGTAATTGTGATGATCTCCAGAGACATGTCCGACGCGGCCATGTGTAAACACTTTCCCACTACCCTTTCGGGAAATGCACTTGCTTAGTTTAATTCTCTCCCACCATCAAGTATGAAGACTTTCTCCCAACTACGCGAACAGCTCGAGTCACACTTCGTAATAAGCAGAGGAGTCAAAAGGAAATCCACCGCCCTACTATCACTACACCAAAAGGAAAAAGAATCCCTAAGGGATTTTCTGGAAAGATTCAAAGTAGAGATGATAAAGGTTCCCTCCTTGAACCATTCGATCGCGTTGGCTGTGTTATTAATAGGGCTACGACCTTCCGGCATGAAAGTGTCAATCACGAAGAAACCCCCTACTACTATTCAGGAATTTTACGCCCAAACCGAAAAATATATTGCTACTGAAGAGGCCGAGATGTTCGACCACAATAGGGATCAATCCGCTAAAAGAGAGCGCAACCGATCGCCCAGAAGGTCTCCACCAAGAAAAAGTCGAACAAGTCATCCTCCTCCACGGAGGTATAACAACTACACTCCACTGAACGAGACCCCTGGTCGGGTTTTAGTTTTAATCAAAGACAAGTCATACATCTGATGGCCCTCACGATCGACTGAGGACGACTCTAACAAGGACAGAGTGAAATACTGTCACTTTTACCGGGATTACGGTCAAACAACAAACGACTGCAAAAACCTAAAGGATAAACTGGAATTCCTAGTCCGCAATGGGAGATTACAAGAATCCATCATCAGAGGGGAAAGAGATCCTCCCACCAATTATCGGCACGAACCATCACGACGAAACCGGACGGAAAAACAACAGGCCGCCTGGCCCCAGGCTGACAAGAGAGTTGGAGTAATTCTCCAGATCCAGGATAATCCATCAGGGAAGGAGGAGGGGTGCCTGATCATACCGATCTTCTACTGCTCGAAGACATTTCCTTCCGCGCGACAGGAGGTCCTAGCGACAAGTGTTGATAAACGACAAAGGGAAAAAAGACCCGTCATCGGTTTTAAGAATGAAGATCTACTCAGGGTAGACCCAAGTCAACACGACCCCCTCATGATAACAGCCAAGATTGGGCAACACGAATTTAGAAGAATCTTCGTCGATCAGAGAGCAGGCTGTAACCTCTTGTATCGTGACGCCTTCGGGCGAATGGAGTTTGTTTCTGCTGATCTCCAACCCCACGAAAGCCGAGTCAAAGGGCTTTCAGAAGAATGGATATACCGCGAGAGTATTATTTCTCTTCCGGTTACCCTTGGAGCACCTCCTAATCATGTAATAGCCTCCATCGTATTCAATGTGGTGGATCTTCCTTCGCTCTATAATGTTATCCTGGGTAGGCTGGGTCTGAATGCCTTGAAAACTTCACCTAGAACGCCTTGGAAGCTTTGCCCAGCACCAAGCACATAAAGATTAAGTTTAGAATGCCATCAGGGATCGGGACAATATCATGCGATCAGGAGCCTTTCACTTTTGCTCCCAAGTAGTCATTGGATTCTACTGCTAGTGGTTTTCCATCCAGATTGCGGGGATATTTCTTAGGTTATTGAAGCAATCAACGTAATAGATTTTTCTGCAAGACCACGCCCAGTCTCTATCGTTCATACGCATCGTCAATAGGGATGTAACTCCCTAGACGGGTGGACGTGGTCCCACTACTTAAAAATTTCCTATCGGTCGGAGAGTCTCAGTCGCCCAGCCTCTATCATTCATATGCGTCGTCAATAAGGATGTAACTCCCCGAACAGGCAGACGCGACCCCATCACTTAAAAATTTCCTACCGTTCGGAAGGCCTCAGTCGCCCAGGTTCTATCGTTTGTATGTGCCGTCAATATGGATATAACTTCCCGGACGGATGGACACGGTTTCACCACTTAAAATTTTCCTATCGCTCGAAGGGTCTCAGTCACCCAGCCTCTATCGTTCGTACACGTCGTCAATAGGGATGTAACTCCCCAGATAGGTGGATGCGACCCCACTACTTAAAAATTTCCTATCGCTCGAAGGGTCTTAGTCGCCCAGTCTCTATTGTTCATACGCGTCGTCAATAAGGATGTAACTCCCCGGACAGGTGGATGCGACCTCACTCGGAGGGCCTCAGTCACCCAACCTCTATCGTTCGTATGCGTTGTCAATAAGGATGTAACTCTCCAGACGGGTGGACGCGACCCCACTACTTAAAAATTTCCTATCGCTCGGAGGGTCCAAGTCATCCCGGTTCTACCAGGTTGACACAACACAAATCACAACAGAAAATCACAAGATGACCTCTATATAAAAGCAAGGATTTCTCATTAAGCAGGCAAAAGTCACTGGGTACAAAGTTTTAGATGAGAATTGTACGTCCGGACGCTGAGTATTCTCCGCTCCTTCGACCGAAGGCAGGGCATCGCTTAGACCCATACAACAGATTATCTCTTCGGCACACTTTAATCTCTTGGTCAATTTGCGTTGGGAGTCTTTATAGATAATAACGACCTTCGCACGAGACTCCTCAAGTTCGGTTATTTTTCGTTCTGCCTTTCAAAGTGATTCCTCCCAAAGCTGGGTAAGCTTCTCGATAGACCGAAAATATGCCTCGCATTGAGCCAACTCTGATCGAAGCTGCCTCAGTTCCTCCTCCTTCTGGTTGAGCAATGCACCAGATGTGCTCTCAGTCTCCATAGCCTCTTTCTCCCAAGCAAGAGTCTCTTCCTATGCTTGAACAGGATGAGTTAGCTCAGAAAGACGTCCCTCTAAGTGACTTATCACCTATCTCCCTTGCTGTCCTTGAAATCGGGCAAGAGCCATGGTCTGCAAAGAAAATCGAGTTAACCAAGGCAAGGAATTAGAAAGGCCCCACAAGTACAGAAGAAGTACTACCATTAAGCCCAAGGACTCAAAAGGCCTGCCAACTTGCTCATAAGACATCCTATGAAAATCGAGCTCACATAGATGAAAGTCAAACGGGTTGGTATACGCTCTACTTCGGCCAGGTCTATGTAACTATACTACATATCCCAAGCACAAATGACAACGATTCCGTGTTCTTTTGAGCCCTTTTTACCATCGAAAGACCGAACAGGGATAACAGATGGAGCAATAGCCTCTCCAGAAACCTTGTGTTTTCCCTTACGCGCAAGCCAAACCGGAACAGCGGAGGAAGGTCCAGCCATCTTGCCCCTCACAACCCGGGGAACACTGGCTCTCGCCATGGCCCCAGATGAGGGATCATCTCCCGTACTACCCGATGAACTACTTTCATCTGGAATGGTAGTCTCTAGCGATATAACTGCTGCTGGGGCCGAACGGTCAGGCGAAACCACCAATGTAGACGAGGGAAAAGAAATTACCCCCTCTTTACTGAATGAGATGACGACTCTATAAGGGGCTTAGTCGTCCCGGAAGAAGATTCAAGATCAGACGCCCCGATGTCCCCTTGAAAAGGCCTTTTCACGCTCGGTCGAGCCAGCTTATCAACAGTAATATTCTCTAGCATGGTGTCATCAAGAGAACCCAAAGAATCAACTAGTTCGACTTCCCCCTCTCCAACAGAAGGGGCCTGTCAATTTTTCTCCTTTCCCCAATCAGCAAGCCAACCAAGAATAACATCTGGTTATCCAGTAGGGACTCGATCCATACACTCCGACTGGTAAACTTGCAATAGCCAACAACCGACCGAATGAAACGACCGTGTTTCGAAGTGGTTGGAGGCTTCAATCCCACAAAAAGCACTCCATTAGTTTCGGACAACAAGGGCAAGCAGTCCTTATCCAAGAACTAGACATAAAAGAACTTCTACATCCAGTTCTTATCAATGGACTCTTTATAGTAAAACCTCCAACTGAACTCAGGATGAGTTTGTAACTTGTACTACCCCTTGGTTGAGTCGCTGCCTTCGCATCTCATCAAAATAAAGATAGACGACAGAATGTCAAAGTCGAAACAAAGGCAGCAAAACCCTAACAGGGAAGCCAAGACAACTACCAGACGCCAAGCACTAGGGATCAAAAGGGTCGAAAATATATTCCAACGGCATAACACCTCTGCAAAAGGACCCGTGTACGGAACTTTTAGTCCGTACCTAACTGACTGCAGGTACATCGACACACAGCCCACCGATGTCGTGTCAGCCCTATCGGCTTCTATAGCAGATACCAAGGCGTAATTATCCCCCATCAGCATCTCGGTTTGCACTTCTTGGAGTTCCTCCAAGGACATAACACTCACAATGTCACTAACGTCTGGAAAAGCCTAAAAAGTAGGTGTTTTCGCCATTGTCTGAGGGATGGTTTCTTTAGTGGGTCTTAAGGAGAAATCAGAGAAGCAGTAAAGGAGAAATCTGGGATACAATACCCTCTGATGAACACAAACCCTTACGAAACGTATCGAAAACGGTTCGCGAAAATCAAAGCGACGAGAGTCACATTAAAAAGCTCTGCACCTTTTTCAACAATCATTACTCATGGCGCCTCTTTACCAAGAAAGCCATGAGTCGGGGGTAAATGATGGGACAAGGCCCCGTGATTAGATCCGATAAGTCAATCTTGGAAAGACCTACATGAAAAGCACATGAAGGGCAGCTATCGATCTAGATTCAAATACGATTATCTACCGAAAAACTATCTTATAGTATAGATAGCATTAGTCCACGTGCTATAAGGAGATTTTTCTCTTAGGGTTAGACTATCCAAGGGAAAAGTGAATGCGATTACTCGAATGAACATGTTATAAATTAAAATAATGAATTTGCATGTTTTATTTTGCGCACTATGGTTGTTTGTTTGAACCATAATCATATACTAGAGAAATTTTTATGTTTTTAATATAAAGTTTCTATTGAAAATATGATCAGCAATATTTGTTGTTTTTCATATGATCATGCATGCAAAAAAAAAAAAAAAAAAACTAGGGTCCCCTGAATGGAATTTTGAATTGGTAGAATTTATGTAATTCTCATTCAAAATTGAAATATTATTTAAATATTTTATGTACTTAAATAAAAATTTTGGATTGATAGAAATTATGTAATTCTCATTCAAAATTATAATATTATTTAAATACTTTGTATATTTAAGTGAGAGGTTTTTTATTGGAAGAATTTGAGTAATTCTCACCTAAAATCTATTAAATTTTGTAGTTTTAAATTAAATTTATGATGGTAATACATTAAGACCATAGATGATGATTGGGAATTTAGTGAACTTTCGATTTTATACTTAATGTTAACCAATCATGAATGTTAATTTTAAATTACAAAATTGTGTATTTGATATGAGTATTAGTACTTGTGTCCACCTTCTTGAAACTCAAACCATAGCATCGAAATTCATTATTGCGGGTTTAAATAGAGATAACAAAATTGAATGATGACAATCATGAGATATGATACCATAAATTGTAGTATATGCTGAAAGAACAAAATGCCTTAGAAGGTATCAAGCATATCAGATAGAACCCTGGGATGGGCAATGCTATTCCGCATAGGAGAAAATGAGATGCTAACCAAGCATGGAAAAAGATATATTCCACTACTTGAGTGATCTTAGTTAGCTCTGTGAATGAAGCCATGATCCCCAAGTGTGAACAATATTTGATTACTCATGTTATTTGGGTGTACCTCAAGGAGAAATATAGAGGTACTATGACTCATTTTTGACAAATGATCATAAAGTTTGATACCGAATAAAAGCAAGGTGATCACAGTATCAAACAATAGTTAAGGGTCATATCCAACATGATTATAGAGTAGGAATCATCTAGTCATGTTTTCTCTGATAAACAGCAAGTTTAAACCTTGATTTGATCTCTTCCTACCAAATAGGAACACTTGAAAGTCAGTTTAATTCACAATTATAGTATAATGTCTAGTTCCAAGAGAGTTTATGGATTTTCATCAAAACACCTTAAAAGCGATAACTCACAATGTCTAGTTCCAAGAGAGTTTTGGACTCTAAGCGTGAGAGGGACTAGAACGAAAACAAGAAAGGAAGGAGACTGGAGTTGGATCACAAAAAAAAAAAACCCAGATATAAGAACAGACTGAAGGTATTTATGAATTTTCGTCGAGTACCTTCTAGTAGGAGAGTGATCTATATGGAGAACAATACATGAATAGAGTTTAGATGAGCTGATACTTGTAAACTACAATTACAAGGTAGTCAAACTCTCATTTTGCGTAATATTCTCCATATGCCAGAAATTCGATGGAACCTTATCTGCTCTTGTTCATTTGGAAATTTGGCTATATTTTTGAACTTTTAGAGAGGCAGGGTTAGTTTGTAATTGAATGACATATATATTGATTCTGGACATCTTGTAAATGGTTTCATCATTTTCTAAATTTGATGATGTGACATGGCATGCTAAACTTGGTCACATAGGGCAAGACAGGATAAATCAACTAGTGAAAATAGAACTATTGAGGGCACTTACAAAAGTTCATTTGCCAATGTGTTAACATTGTTTTACTAGCAAAATAATGAGAAAACTATTTGGAAAAGTCATACGAGCTAATTTCCATTGTTGTTAGAGCAATCGAACATTTGTGGTCCAATGAATATGAAGGCTATATGTAGAGCTTTGTTTTTTCATTATGTTTATTGATGATTTCATACGATTTGGCCATATCTATTTGTTTTCTCATATATCTGAAGCAACTAAGTGCTTTTAGACCTTATATAAGCGAGGTAGAGAATTAAACTGATAGATAATGTGAATATCTATTAGATCATTCAAGGATCTGAGTAATAAAAGAGAAATAATCCAACATGACCATTTCTTATACACCTCACGAGAGTGGTGTTATAGTAAGAAGGAATAGAACATTGTTGAATATGACAAGATTCATGATGGCACAGGTTAACTTGTTGATTTCCTTTTAGGGAGATGCCTTATACGTTGGGGCCTATTTTTGAACAAAGTGTCTTTAAAGTCAGTACTAACAATATTATATAAACTTTGGACTGTAGAAAACTGTGTTTAGGTGATCTCAAAACGTGGGGATTGATTGTATAAATTCAAGAGTTTTTCCAACAAGTTTGGAAAATTGAATCCCCGTGGAAGTAAGAGTATCTTTATAAGATTCTCTGACCAGTTTAAAGGTTAAGTGTTTATCGGTCAACAAGATGGTATTGTAGGAGAAATTGAATCACGAAATATCACATTTTTAGAGAATGATTTTTCTAATAGAGGTGACGTGAAGGACATAGAGCCTTGTTATTTGAATTAGTCAATTCAAAAGATGGCTCTGTCCATAATGGATCATTGGAATGATATTGATCCCAGTAGAAGGGATTTAAATTCTAGCGATCCAATTGAATTACAAACTCAAAAAAGTGTTGGGAAAATTGAGCCCAAGTGTCACTTTGAGATTGAAGGGTACACATTTATTATTTTTTCGGAAGATATAGAAGAGCCTAAAGCATAGATAAAACTCTATATAGTCCTACCAAGGATGAATGAAAAAGGCAATGGAAGAAAAAATTAGAGTCAATGAGGTCTAACCATATTTGAGAATTGGTTGAACTTCTACTAAGGTATTAAGTTACTGAGGACAAGTGGATTCTCAGAACCAAATGCAAGGCAGATGGAAGTATTGAGAGATATATGACTTGACTGGTAGTAAAATGTTACACTCAGTAAAAGAGTGTTAATTATGAGGAAACCTTTTTTTTGGTAATGAGATTTATCTCCATTCGCCTATTGTTGGCAATAATGGCCAATTTGGATTTATAATTATATCAGATTGATGTAAAAATTGTCTTTCTCGATAGAGAATTTAAGGAAGAGGTTTATACAGCACAACCAGTGAGTCTTATCATTGAGTAGATCAATTTATAGTCTTAAACATTTTTTGAGACAATGGTATTTGAGATTTCATAGAAGTGTGATCTCTTACGATTTTGTCATGATGGATGAAAAATCATTGTATCTGTGTGAAAAAATCCGATGACAAGTTTGTAATTCTATCCCTATATATTGAGAACATATTGTTAGGTGTGAATGATAAGAAGTATATTCTTTAGATCTTGAAATGGTTGCCTTCCAATTTTGAGATGAAAAATATGGGTAAGACAGATTGAAAGTATAAACTCATTCAGATCGTTTCAAGAGGTTATTGGAATTATCTCAAGAGTCCTATATCAAAAGGATTCTAAAATGATTCAGAGTTAAAAACTGCAAACACATTGATACTCTTGTGACTAAAGGCAATAGTTCAAGTGATGACATATGTCATAGAACTCCTAATAAATAGATAAAATATCCAAAGTATTGTATTTTAGTACAGTTGGGAACTTAGAGTATGCTATGATGTGTATTTGTCTCAACATTAATCATGCTATAGGGTTTGATCAGCAAATATCAATCCAATCCAACGAAGAGTGATTGAATTGATATGAAAAGAATATTAGAATACTTGAAAGGAACTGTAGATTATTTCCTTTGTTATCGAGGAAAGTACTTAGTATTGAAATAATACACGGATAGTGATTGAGGAGGTGATTTAAATGAGAGGAAATTTACCTCTGGTTCTATTTACTTACTCAATGATAGCACTATCTCATGAAGAAACAAGAAACAAATTATGTATCACTTTTTACAATGGAAGCAAAATTCGTGGTCTGTGCTTTCGCAGTTCAAGAAAGAGTTTGGTTGAGTAGATTTTTGAAACATTTGGGAATAGTAAGCAACTCAATGGAAGCTATGACTATCTATTATGACAATCAATCAGCTGTTGCTTACGCTAGAGACTCCAAATACGATGGAAAAACAAAACATAGACATAAAGATCAATCTTGTCAAAGACATGATTGAAAAAAGAGAAACGACACTAAAATATATGCCTACGCATTTGATTATGGTTGGTCATTTTATGAAACCAATACCTAAAGACATGTTTATGAGACATGTTAGAGAACATGGATTGTATAGATTGTGACAGTATTTGTTACTACGATTGTAATTGTAATCATATACTGAGTATATATAATGTAATGTTCATATTCATTGATATTTGAATTTTGTTTTTGTGTCCAAAATTCTTGTATCTATATTTAAAAGTCAGACAAATTTGGATATTGGCTCTCTCACATGAACAATCGTCTATAATATCTGTGTGACATATAAAGATAAGACAGTGTTAATTTGTAGTGGATTATTATTATTATTATTATTATTATTATTATTATTATTATTATTATTATTATTATTATTATTATTATATATATACCACCTTAGTTAACTACTAAGATGAGATTATCGGCTGTGTATACATACGTAGTAATCAAAATGGATTCCCCACAATCCATTGGATTTGTCTAATAGCCACCTGTGAGTTTTCCTTGATGATGTGAGATTTTGAGAACTTAAAAGAAGGAAAACTCAGGTCAGATGTTGTGTATACTTGAACTAAAAGTTTATGACGCGTAATTTTAGAAAATAAGACATACGCTTCCAGATGGAAAGAAAAGCCATCGTAGCACGTGTTTCATACCACATGTGCTTAAGTGACCATATGAGTAATAAGATGGTCCATCCCTCTTCATCTCGTTGTGTGAGACCCGAATGTTCATATTTAACTTCAATTATACCCTTAGGACTTTTGACTATCTCTTGAAATTTTATTTTAGTATTGTTACTTTAATATGTTATCAAGAAACCAAGGATAATTCGATTTGGCGGTGCATATCTAGGAAAGCAGTTAAGATAAAGTTAAAAATTAGTAGTATGAAAGGAAGACTATTTTTGACTCACATTACTCTGTATTCACAAACCGATTAATTATTTCTATGATTTAGTGTTTAGAGATATAATTGTGAATACATGTTTAGAGTTAAGTCAAGTATGCTCTTATATTGTTTCGAGAGATGAGAGATAATTTGACTGTTTCGAGTAAAAAGAGGTATGAGGAATGGTGAGATACAATGTCCTCATCATCACATTGACGATGAGCTACTATATATCCTTAACCGGTATATAACCCTAGAGCTATTGGTATTTTCACAGGTCACATGATCTACTTGCTTGTATGGAATTTGTGTTTAATTGAAATGATTACGCTATGTTCGACTTTGGCCCTCATGTGCGACTGGGAGACGCTAGAAAATGGATCCGGATCTACCTATGAGAGTAGACCTGACCCAATCCTTCTCATTTTGAATTTCAAATTGGGAAAGAAGAATAGAGAGGAAGTGGTTATTGGAAACCACCCCCTTAACCCCCTCATTTTACTCTCTAACTCCTTAACAAAAGCTTCCAACGTATTTTTTGGAAAATAAGAAGAGCAAGAGAGAATTCCTTTTTTCTTTTTGTGTGTATGTAGAAAAAGAAGACTAAAAGATAAAAAGATCTTCACACATTAAAATAGAGAGAGGGTTTGAAGAATAGTACACGGGTTTGGTGATCATTACTCTATTGAAGATATTTGGATTGTCAATAATAGAAGATGATCTGAATTTGTGACTTCTTAACCAGAACACTCAATTTAGATCCAAAAATTTCCATATGTGAAATATGTTTGTTGGTTTGTTTTAAAACCTTCAGCCAGAGAAAAGGATAGTCAATGTTTATCTATATTTTCATTGCGTGGGAATTCGAAAACTTTATACATAAAAATTTTCTTCTCATTTTGTCCTTGCATCCAAGTAACAAAGGAAAAATATTTATTATTAAGTCATTAGGTCTCAACATCTTGGTACACAAACCCAGAAGAGACTACAAAAGTAAAATAATTTATATAGATCAAATGATTTTTAAACTAAATGGACAAAATAAATACCTGATATGTTGGGTAGACATATTTTAACCGATTCAAAATATGAACCAATTTGATTTTAATTGTATAAATTGATAAAAATATACTCATATTAAATTCATATATAATGCATAAACTTATATTAAGTAATGTTAAATAAATCAAATAATTCAATAAATAAATGAATCAAATAATTTTAATTATTCAAAATATATTTCAAATGGTGTAATTTTTTTAAATAGTGAGATAAATTACAATGTAAGATTTAGTTTACTTGCTTTTTGACTCATTTGACCATTTTAATATTATTTATTTAGTTTTTGATAATATCTTGTTATATAAACTAAATAAATTCTAAATTAAATATGTTAGAGGTTGGTTTTCTTCACAGATAAATTGCTCTACCGACTTGAATGAGGAACCGGTGTTGATGTGTCCATTGGGCCTTCATAGATGTAAAGACTTGCAAAATATTTACCAAAGGTGATCTGGCGAAATTACTCTCGGGATTAAGGGAGTTTCAAATCTTGAATGATCATGATCTTAATTTTCTTGGCAAAGACGTTACTCAGTGGAAAATCACCCGATAGTAACCGAGTGGTTTAACTAAGAGAGTTCGATCAAGCAGTGATCGAGAAGCCTAACCAAGAGTGATAAACCGAGCAATGGCCAAGAGTGTTCGACCAAGAGCTTGCTTGGTCATCTCACGTGCTTATCAAGGGTCTTCTACAGGCTTTATGGTTATGGTTTAGTAGACTTGGTAGTCTCTGCTCTTTATGGTTATGAGCTGTTGGTTCATATACTATCATTTGCACCCCCACTCCTAATGTCATTTCGAAGAAGTGGCATTAGGAGTAGGGTTTAGGTTATAGGATTTGGAAAATTTGAAAAGACGTAAAAGTAGAATATTAAATGCAAGACGTGCTACCTCAATTTTCATAAATCATTTTTGACACACTTTTTATCGTGAAATTTGTGATTGGTTATAGATAATATAACACTTGGTGTAGTTCTGTCAGTTTGCTTTTTGAGAGAGAATTTAGAGATTCAGGATTTGTAAACTTTGTAAAAATCAAAGATGGCAAAGGGTTCTGAATCACAAACTCACCATACTATTGGTGAGATCAAAGTACAATAGCAGAGGATAAACTATGAGGGATGGTGAATGAGATAGGTTGGGTGGCAATTGTTGGTTTCGGTTGCCCACAGAGGAAGAAAGGGCAAATGAAATGTTAAAGGGGTGTGTTCCGATATATAAGGAGTATATGAGGTATGGGCTTCGAGTGCCTTATATGGGTTCTCTAGCCAGCTTTTTGAGGGGTTGGAAAATGTTTCCAACCTTGTTGATTCCTACCACTTGGCATCTGGTGGAAGCTACTAGCACTTAAGTTTTGATTTTGAAGTTTAGTCGTCGATTTTCTTTTTAAGGAGGTATGTGTCGAGGTTCCGATAGAGTGATGGTTTTGCCTTCAAACAAGATCGAAATCGAGGTGGAAGTTTTTCTACAAAGAGACTATTGATAAGAATTAGATGGAGAAGTTCCTTTTATGAAGTTTGAAAATATGAAATTGATTTCGATGTTGCCGGAGTCTAGGGTAAAGCCTTTTGTGGGGTTGAGACCTCCAAAATCCTCTTAGTTTTCGAGTTTTGTTCATTCAATTGGGAATTTTTGATCGACGACAAGTAGGGCCCTGTGAATTGAGGCCCTACTTGATGATGAGGTGTTAAATCTAGTAGGCTTGTTAGTGGGTGAAAAACTGCAAATCAAAAGGCCTCTTTTGGTGAAAAAAAGGTGCAAAGGAGCTCGTTGGTGTTCTTGCTTTCACCGAGGGGGATGATCATATAAAGATAACCACTGAGAAGCTGATGAGCGCCAAACCCAAGAGAAGTGTCGACGAGGGGGAGAGTATGTCAAAACAGGGTGCTCCATCGGTGGATACTCTCCCCACTTTGATTGCCAAATCCAGAAAGTGAGGAAGTGAAGGAGGTTAGAGAAGGGAGCTCGGCAGGCGCATCTATTATGCCTCGACTAGAGACAACCAAACAACTAAGTGGAGAAGAGGGTGAGATTGAAGCAACCCTTCCTCAGAAACCAATATTGGGTCTCGAGGAGGGTGTCGAGAGAGTGGACATCGAGACAAGGGCTCTCGGTGAAACTAGGCATGTCTCCTAAGTGTATGGCTCTAGAGTTTGAAGTATGGCCATCTTATGCCTTTTGAGGATTTGTTTATGCGGAAGAGCAAAGATGTTGTGTCGAAAGAAACTCCCCCCTCATGTTTTTGTTAAGTCATTTGACAATCCAAAAAAACTGAAAGAGAGGAATACTATCGCAATTAGCACGGGGAAATAATCACTTGAGCAATGTCGACATTGTTGAGACGAGAAAGTTCGCTGACTAGCTGGATTATCATCGCTCCGAGTTAGAGTTGAATGATTTGTCTATAGAGTAGGGTGATGAAGACCTAATGGCTATTGGGATTCAGGCAGGATTCTCCTCTTAAAGGTATGTTTCATTTAAGTTCTTAGTTATGGTGAGCTAACTTAATATGTTTTGTGTAAGCTATTATTTTGGCTAAGTTCTAGAGGTTGAAGAGAAGTAATACGGTAGGACAGTTGGAGCACTTGGTAAGCCAAAAGGATGAGGAGATCTCATATCTATGTGCCAATCTAGCTCAAAAGAAGAGGGAAGCCGAATAAGGGGAAGGCAGCATGTGCTGCCATAAACCATAAAAATAAGGATGTGGAGTATTTGAGATCTGACTTGGATTTTGCATTTCGGTAGTGTAACGTGACCATCATAGAGTATGAAAGGTTAGAAACCACAGCAAGGGGGAATGAGTTAAGGTTGCAAGCTACTAAGAGGTTGGCACAGGAGTAAGAGCAGAAGTTGGTCAGATTAGGAAATAGATATATGAAGGCTATCGAAAGCCACCAATGTAATTAGCATGAACTCTCCGAGAAGCTATAACGGGTTAAGAAGCTCTCCACTGAGCAGGTTTGGATGGGTCGCATGGCTGTAAGCACTGACAATGCTGACTTTGAGGTGACAAGTCCAAGCCTAGTCGATGCTCTGGGTAGTGATTCTTCTTGGGAAGTGGCACATGCGAGCTCTCGTGTCCCCACTCTCTGAGCTAATTTCGAATCCCTGCGGTAGAAGACTTTTCCTCCTCCGTCACCTCCTTCATCGTGATCTTTTTGTATTTTGACTATGTTCCCTCTTCTTTTGATGTGCTCTGCCCCCTGAATTTGTAAGAATTTCACCTTTTTCTGTTATTTCCCACATGTATGAAAGCTTGAATGAAAAACATTTAGCAGCCTTATCTCCTTATGTTTTCTTGTCATGATTGCATTGTCGTCGCCTCATTGATTGTGTGCTGAAACATAATGACTTGAGTGTTGAGTTATTTTTGACTACATTATAGCTGAGAGAGGGTGTTAAAACTCTCTTAGGTGTTGAAACCGAGAGAACAGGAGTTAGGTTCCGCTCGTGTGCTTGGACCCGTATGAGGTATAGAGACAAGAGGGTGAGAGTCATATCCTGGTAGGACCTACATAAGCCATAGAGCCGACAGATTAGGTGTGCCAACCCGATCGAGTGATAAGACCTGTATAGGATGCATTGTTGAGAGAATGGGAGTTTAATCTTGCAAGGGTGCTAGGACTCATATAAGGCATAGATCCGAGAGAGTAGGGCGCCAACACGATTAGGTGCTAAGACTCATATAGGATGCGTTGCTACCACCTGAAAGTTATTTTTGATTGTTGCACAATCAGTATGATCAAAGTGTTATAAAGAAGTAGCAAAGCATATGAAATAGAGATATTAGTGTAATGATAATTATAGGGCAAAAATTCCAAAGTGGCGTTTGGTTCGCATTCGGGAATCGAAAATCAGAATGGGAATCAAAAATCTTGGAAATCGGAATCGGAATCGAATTTCGATATTGATTGTTTGGTTCAAATTCTAGAATTAATATCATTACCATTGTTGATATTTGGTTTATATATTTTTTGGAATGAAAATCATATAAATACCAATTTTATTCTTGATAGGAAATGTTTTAAAATTAATATTTTTAAAATTTTATTTTATTTTCTAAAATTAAAATTAAAATTATTTTTAAAATCATGTAAATTATTTTATTTTTAAAATAGGCTACTGCCTCTATTGAAAAAAGAAGACTCATTAAAATGGATGAAGAAAATTGAAAAAAAAAATAAAATTTTTTTGGAAAAAAAAACCCACATCTCTTCTCTCATACTTGCAGAGCTATAATGGCCACTAATCCCATTTCAAGCTCTGTTCTCAAACCTTGGAATTCGAGACTACCAATCTTTCCAAGAAAGCCAATGCTCTCTCTCTTTCTTCTCTCTCTCTCTCTCTCCCTCCCCCCCTCTGCTGTCAAATTTGCCCCAACCCAAGAAGTATCTCTCTCTCTCTCTCTCATAGCGGATGGAGGATAAGAAGAAACCTTTGCGTGATAGAAACCTTTGCTTTTTCCGGTGGAATCGAGGCCATCGAAGGTAAAGATCTAAAGAAGACGTCATTCTTCTTCTTCTTCTTCTTCTTCTCCTCCTCGCATGGGTTTTACATAAGATAGTAGAGAAAGAGAGA
The DNA here is from genome assembly GCA_037126225.1 of Dillenia turbinata. Taxonomy (NCBI): domain Eukaryota; kingdom Viridiplantae; phylum Streptophyta; class Magnoliopsida; order Dilleniales; family Dilleniaceae; genus Dillenia; species Dillenia turbinata. The sequence continues at coordinate 20,735,090 of JBAMMX010000011.1, read as the reverse complement.
GAGGAAGGTTTCATCTGTGGGCAAAAAATAAAAAGAATTTTTCTAGGCTTCATCTATGGGTTTTCTACGAAACTCATTAATTTACTTGGATTTCACAAAATCTATATATTGAGGGTTTGATTCTCATTCCTTCATTCATATTCCATTAACCCAAACAATTGATATGGGTTTCATTCCCATTTCTGAAACCTATACCCTTTAACCAAATAGCCTCTAAATCAAGGTAGCTAGTTAGCAATATTAAGACACTGACAGAGTAGTAGTAGATGGTGGATAGAAATTACTAGACTAAGATGTTCGATGGCTCTAGGTCACAGCTAAGCACTCCTATGCCAAGAGGTGCCCTGAACTTGATTTTCATATGCTTGATGCCCAACAATGCTTCTAAACCATTCAGGCTAGGCTGGCCCAAAATGGCATTGTAAGGGGGTGGCAGTGTTGTACATATGTGTTTTGATAATGAGCAATTTAGCTTAAATTAGTAGGAAAATAATATGGATAAATTGGTTAAATATCAGACTAGATGTGTTCTTCAGAATTGTCAATAGATACAATAAACTAGTCAACAAATAATCAAAGAATAGTATATATTAGCCAACTAGACCATCAAAGTAGTCAACTAGATTAAGAAAAACATAGAGCAAAATTGAACATAGTCAACTATCCTATCAACACTGTCGACTAACTAAAGTCTGAACCACATGACTAGTCGGCTAATTTCTTGATCATGTCAACTAAACTACACTACACTACAAAAACAACCCTAATTTCTAACAAGTTTGTCTACTAAATAAATAAGAAACTTCAACTAACACTCTTCACACTTATAAATATTTTCAAATCTCTGACAGTCTAGTCAACTAAATCATGCAAGCTGCCGACTAAATTTTTGAATACCTCGAAGGCTCGCCTTTGATCATTAAAGATAGTCGACTAACACCCAAGAAACATCGACCAGATTTATTAATACTTGACACTAAAGCATAGTCAACAGGAGAGAAAACCTAGTCGACTAATATATTCAAAAGAGCCAAAAATTGAGCTAAGTACTCACAAAATTGAAAAGTAGTCGACTAACACATCAGTTTAGTTAACTAATTTTGATAGCCGACATATATGTCAACTTAGTCTATTCTCACATCCCTTATGCACACACTAGTCGACTAAAGTTTCATCTCCTTCAACTAAATAGATTAAGCTAGTTGACATGTAACTAAGTATAGTCTGCTACCCGTGAATCACAAAATACATCAATCAACTAAATCTTTAGATCTTTCGACAATGCAAAGAAACTAGTTCGACACATAATAAATTCTAGTCTGCACATAATGTATAAAATGAATGCATATAACACACAAGTCAACTAAGATAGTCAAATCTTCGACTATATGTTATAACAGTTGACTAATATAACAAAGTAGTCGACTAACCACAATTGAACTCAAACCAATAAGACACATCCAAAGAAATTTTAGTCGACTATGTTTAAGAATAGTAGATTAATCATATGCAAAAAAAGACTAATAGTTGACTAGGTATGATGAATTGTTGACATCATAGACACAAAATTTGAAATTCAAATTTGATAGTTAACAGAATGCAAATATTAGTTGACACCTTACTACCAATATCCACTTCTGCAGAAAAGCAAATAGGTGGTTTAAGCATTTAATGTCTATTAATGGCCAATGTTTGAAAGCTCAACAACCACAACGGATCTATTGTTCAAAGGAGTAAATGAGGCTATAAATACCTCATTAGATCCTCAAGATAGAGTTGACGAATGCAAACAAGTCTGATCAAGATTGAATATTCTTTACTGAATATTTCTTAATCTGAACTCTTAAAAACTCTATGTGATCTGTGCTACGAAACTTAAAACTCAGGCCATCAAGGGTCATTATTTTTGTTCCTTATTCTTAAACTTCGTTTGCTATAATTAGACAAAGAGAAGGTTTGTCTCTTTGTTGTGTGTACTCTGTTGTATAAGACTATTGAAAGTCTTGTAGGGTCAAGATTACAAGGTATAACTAGACCTTGTGAGTCCAGTTGTCTGTACTATTTGAGTAAAATAGTGAAAATCTAGAATGGTGCCTAGAAGTGAATGTACACCGATTGGGTAAAACCACTATAAAATCATGTGTCTCCTATTTATTTATGTCTTTTTATCTTTGCTCTATTTTGTAAGCCTTAATTAACTTAGAAAATATAAAAATCGCTAAACAAGCTTGACCACGTTGAAGGTGGTTATAACACTAGCATGGTTAGGTGGCATTCATAAACTTACTGGGAGCGAAATAGTGCTATCTAGGTATAACCACTCATTCGAGAGTCCTTTCAAAGGTCTGACGTGGGGTTAAAGATGTGTTTGGCTAAAACCAATTTATTGAAAGGCATCATAATAGAGAAAATTACAGCTCACCCCTTGGTCGATGAATATTTTCTTCACGATGGACTATCCTATCTTGGCGGTGCTGACCATTAGGTCGTGTCAGCTTGAGTCGACTCTTACTAGATTATCATCACTGAAACCAATCATTGGTCTCTTCCTTTTCTGCCTCTTCTCGATACGAACAGTGAGAACCTCCTTAGAAGTGGATGTCTCAATCATTTGAAATACCAAGGTGACTATTCGTATGATCCAGCATTGTTGTGTTTCCACTTGGTCGGCCGAACTCTTGGCTAGAGGAGAATCACCAAAAGTTAGGGTGTCGGAGAGGGACGCCCACTCTGTATGCGAAGAATCACTCCATTTGTCTGGTTTTAGGTAACTCTTAGGACTGGTGACTCGTTCAATTTTAAGAGTTTAGCCTCTGTCCAGCCCCTTACGTTTGGCCCCCGAGGGGGATCATTCTCTCATCCTGCGCTGATGAATCTCTAAAATTTGTCATTTCAAGCTAAGGCCTCGAGTTCATTTTTTAACTTTCGAATTTCATTGATCAGGTAGCTATAGTCTCTATAGAAGTGGTAATATCGGGTTTTATCCTTTTTGGAGTCATCTCTCATTGAGCGAGTGGGCCATTTAACATAGAACTTGTTCCAGATCTGCATCAGGATCTAGCTAGATGTGTCATTCAGGGGAATTTGGTTGTTCAATTTATGATGGGGTGGAGATCCTGGTCGGCTCTTCTTGGGCAAGGATTCACGCCGTGAAGTGCTACTACGCTCGTTTCTTCCCATTCTGCTTTGGTACCTATTAAACACCCCATCTTCTTTTACAACAATGTACTTTTCTGCCCAAACATGAATTTCTGAATGCTAGCCGAAGGATTATTCATGATCGTGGTCTTTATTCCCGAGGACTGCAATCCAGTAAGCGGTACTGGCAAAGCGATAAAATGGTCCAAACCCCAAACCTCCATCATCTCGGTCTTGGACTTGTCATGAAAATTCTTCAAGGGCTCATTATCTCTCTGTCACGAAATAGGCTTCAAACTGCTACCTTAGCCATGAGAAACTCCTAATGCTGAGCGATATAAGTGAATTGAACCATGTCAGTGTATTGCCTTTCAAGGTTATAGGAAAGTGTTTGAACATGGCAACATCTAACATGTCCCTAACTGTCACTAAGTTGGTCATGTGGTCTTGAGGATCGATGGTGCCCTCATATATCTCCATAGGGGAAAAGAGGACATCTCACAGCATCAGCTCGGTGGAGATTTTTGGATCAAATGACGAAGGATTAGTAGCATGTTGGATGCTATCATCTTGTCCTACCTCAGCACATCTAAGTTTGGCAGCCATGAGCTCCTCAACTTGCATCTTCAAATCGTCTAGATCTTGTTGGAAGGTTACTAAGGGTTCTCCATGCCTTCGAGCCTGAAACCTACATGAGCGTGAGTGCCTTGACCTCTTAGAGGAGGACAAAACTTCTTGTCTGAGAGCGCGACTAAATTCTTCTGATTGTTTGCTTATACCCTGCACTTGGGATTCCAACTTTTCCATTTGGGAGCGATTAACTCGGTTAAGAGAGATTGGAACAAGGGTGAGCGAATGATGTAAGCATCCGATTGATTAGCCAGAGCCATTGCTAGAAACGGGTCCATGGGGTCAGATGTTTGTCCTCCCAACATAGACATTGCTTTTGAGGTGTTCCATTTTTCCTTTCGGGCAGCATAGTGATAGGAAAGACAATAAAACAAGGCGTGAAGTATCTTTGGCTGAACGATCAGTCTGTTTCTCATAGATGACGCTAATCTATCGGAAATGGGTTTGCTCCATAAATAAATTACTCTGTCGACTCAAACGGGAAATTGGTGTTGATGCGTCTGCTAAGACTTCGTGGATGTAAAGACTTGCAAAATGTCGACCAAAGCTGATCCAACGGAGGAAGTTTTGACGTTCAAGTCAGAAAGAGAAGTAAAAGAGATTTAAACAGATTGAGAAGAGGCTTAAATTCACCCTGTATGTTCTCTGAGTGATGTGTGTATGTAGTGCAGAAAGAACATACCTAGTGGGTCACCTTTGCTCAGTATATATAGCATGTATATGCAATATAAGTCTCTTGCTTAGGGGGAAAAATACTAGTTATCTTATGGAGAGATCGTTAGGGATCTCTCGAGTTTATTGGAACTGTAATCAAAAATTTTTAAGAGATCTAGGATTTTGCGTGATTAAAGAAAGTTCAAATTGTTATAAACATTCTCTACATTATCGGGTGAGATTATAAAGATTTTATTCTTTATTGAGTAATATTAATCTCAGTATTAGGGGAGGTTTAAATCTTGGACGATCATGATTTTAATTTACTTAACAAAGACGTTACTCATTGGAAGATCTCTTGGTAGAAACTGAGAGATTTAATCAAGAGAGTTCGACTGAGCAGTGATTGAGAGTGTTCGATTGAGAGCCTGCTCGGTTGTCTCAGGTGTTTATCGGGAGTCTTTTGTAGGCTTTGTGGTTATAGTTTAGTATACTTGATAGTTTTTGGATTTTATGGTTATAGGGTGTTGGGTTTTGTACACCAAAATAGAATCAATTTTAAGGGATAATTTATATATTTGTTTAAGTTAGTGAAAATATGTTAATAATTTGATATTGACAAAAATATGTAATAATGAGGGGGAACTTAGAATTTAGTCTTTATAGTCATTTGGTTAATGGGCTATTTTGTTTGGTAGCACGATATTTTGGGAAATTTCTTCGAGGATTTGGTCGGGTGGTTAGCTGGGTGGACCGGGAACACACAAAGGGGGAGAGCGGGGAAGGGGGGGGGGAGGAAGAGAGAGAGAGAGGATAACTAATCAGATAAGAAGTAGAAAGTAGTTGGGTAGAGATAGAGAAAGAATGACGACGACTACAGTGTCTGTGGCGCTCTCTTCTTCTACTATCAACCGTCCCAATGCCGTCGTCTCTTCATCTTCATCTTCATCTCGTCCATTTGAGAATTGGAATCAAATCATATGCAGTGGCAGGATTAGATTGAGCGCTAAAAGTACCCGTGGAGATAGGCGAGTATGCTGCGAGGTTGCATTGACGACTAATCCCAAACCAGCTTCCTTGGATAACGATGATGATTCTCCCTCATCATCGTCGTCGGCATCAGCCGAATCGCAGAAGATCGGAGCTAGGGTTAGGGTTAAAGTGCCATTGAAGGTGTACCATGTGCCTAGGGTTCCGGAGGTGGATCTGACGGGCAAGGAAGGCGAATTGAAGCAGTACGTGGGGCTCTGGAAAGGGAAGAGGATTTCGGCCAATCTGCCCTACAAGGTGGAGTTTGTGAAGGAGATTGAAGGCCGTGGACCTGTTAAGTTCTTTGCTCATCTCAAGGAGGACGAGTTCGACTATATTTGACTTGACTAAACCCAAAACCATCACTGTGAGTGGTTTGGTTTTGTTGAAATCGTTCCAAATTGTTTGCATTCTCTTTCTCTATATCTGACTCTGCTTATTTTATACCCCATACCCCATACTGTGCAGTAGAGGCCGTTGTGTTGTGTTGTATGTAATTAATTGCAATCTTCTCTTCTTCTACTATAATCGTTTCTCTATTTGCTCTTATATGTTTCAGCATGGTTGATTTTTTATGTTCACTAGCTACATGTTTGCCTTAAATTCACGCATATGAGACATTTTCAGTTATTTTAGTGTGCCTCCCAAGTACAAGAGTAGCACCAAAATCAACTAAAAACCAACCCCAAGTCCAAAATCCACATTTCCCGTTAGTTCACGCATATGCAACATTTGCAGTTATTTTTCCTTAAAAATTCTTTTTCCTTAAAAAAAAAAAAAAATGAAGATCAGCTTTTGGTTTATTCAGACATGATGCGAGGGATGGCTGTTTGGCATTTTCAGTAGATAAGAATGAAGTGGGTACCTTTCTTGCCATGCCTGGAATCTTTCATTGGTAGCATTCTGCTCCACTTTCTGTGCATTTGGGACAAGTTTTGTTGTGGATGGACATTTATGGTTTCCCCTTGGTTTAAATGGAGAAGAAACATCACCCTGATTCTGTGATGCTTCAGACCCTTCTCAGCTTTCCATATCTATCTAGAAGTATCTCAGAATTGTGCTTTATTGGGGTGGGGTGATGGGGAGTAGGGAGGAATGCTTAGAACTATATTATATAAAAATCAATTATCGATAGCATATTGCCAAAGTAATGAGAACCTCTATGATTGTCACTTTCAATGAAAATTTTTCATTTTCATTTGTATTAAAAAGATACCCATGAGAAATGATATCATTTGTGTTTCTTCCCCCCCCCCCCGGGGGGGGGGGGGAAATGAAATTATTCATTTTTTTATTGTCATTAGAGTATATTTCTAGCATCAATGAAATTGATTTCATTCCATTCTACAACTATGGTCAACTTTCTTAGGTATTTATTTTGTAATAAATCTGTTTGATTCATATCCAAAATTTAGCATAGATTAAAGTGATATCCTTTTAGAATTCAAATAGGCCTCGATATCCATTCCTAGGCTAGACAAATCAAAGACAAAGAGGGAGGCACTATAAAAAAATAAATAAATAAAAATGAAAAATGAAAAAAAGACCCCACTATACTAGAACATGATCCTCAAAATTTTTTAAATTTGAAAAATGACAAATAATAGAAATTGCTTCTATTATATATCTATGGCAATTTTCACTTTTGTTTTCTAGTGTAAAATGAATCACAAGAAAAATGTCTGACAACAAAATTGCTCAAAAGTAGCTTATTCCTCATTCTAACTTTTGGTTACAAATTTGTGTGCTTGTGTTTGTGTTTGTTCTCCCGTGTTTGCTTGTGCATTCATGTTCTTGCACGTACGCATATCTACTGACCCATAACCCCTCTCCATGAGCAGGTCTGTATAATGCCATAACTTTTGCATATAAAAACTGGTTCATTCTCTCTTTCGTTGTGCCTGCATGCATGCTCATCTACTTTAGATGACATCACTCTTTGAACAACTTTGTGCAGTGCCATGCTGGTCTTAGAATGGATCTTTACCAATTTTATCAATGGTAGCTCACATTATTTAAATGTGCCATGTAATATGTTGGGATCTTTAAACTCTTAACTTTAGAACATCGGAGGAGTCACTTGTGCTGCTATAGTTTTTAAATGTTCCTTGTGCCTGGGCAATACATATTGTTGTTATATGTGGGACTGGATTCATCAAATAGTCAAGACTTGAAGTTATGAGGACCAGAGCAAAACATAAAATATGATACATTAGTTGATAGAATCAACAAACCTGATCTTTAGGGGTTTTGAGCATAACATAATATTTCTTTTTTTTCTTTTAATTTTTTTATAATAATTGGAAAACCATCAAATATCTGCTTACGAGACACTATATAATCTTTATGCTTTTTGGTGAAAAGGGACAAAGGGAACAAGAGTGACGAGTTCATGATTGTCATTCATTGCTAACTTTTCCGGTCCTAATTGTACTATCATTCTCCTTACCTTCTTGAATCATGCTTTTCGAAATTAGTTGCCACTAAACCATAGATGTCCATGCGATGACAGTATATGAAACCAATTATTATCACCTAATCATGTATTTCTAAGTCTAGTGAAGTTTTTAATGAAACTCTGCTTCTTATGCTCATGCCCATAATTTTGTTCATTAATATCTGTTTACTTGACCCTTTTACTTTTCAAGATGGTGACCAAGCCTTTTGTCTACTGCCCTGGTTTTATGATCATATCTCAAATTTATTGTGATTCACTGGTCAGTTGTGTGGCTCATTGAGTTCATATATCTCTTGTTCTTTTTAACCCAGCAAAATTGGACCCTTTACATGTAATAAAGAAGCCCCATAAATTCTATTGACTCCATATTGTGCAACATCCCTGAGCTTATCATAATACCGCAGATATACTTGTATGTAATCCTAATCACATTTTTGGAGGTGTTCTACCCTGTTCTTTTTCAACAGAATCTTCTTTTCCTCTTCCATTGGTCCTCTTGTTGGATAATGGCTAAAATGGACAATGAGCCCTAAGTTCTCAACTAGTGTTAAATGATAGTATTCAGACTTTAGACATAGTGCCTTCGTGAGTTGAAATTTTTTTTTTGGGGTAATGTTTGGCTTTTCCCTTTTTTGTGGGGGGGTGGGGGGTTTAAGCAAGAGTTGAGATGAGTAGCGTCTCCAAGTTTTCGGATGCCTTTGTTTATGATTTTTGGATTTATTTTGAACCCTTTCAAGACTTATGTAGGTCATAAAGAATGAACAATTCAAAATGGAAGTTCTGTCTTTGCTGTGTGTTTGGCCAATTCTATAGCACACGTGTTAAAACTCAATTCACTAGATTGTATCTCGATTCCTTTGTTATTTTTCTAAAAAACATGGACTTGTTGAATCTTTGGCAGACAATTGGGGATAGTTTATGTAACTATCCATTATTAGTAATAAGGATGCTATGGCGTGTTTGGGAAACCATAACTTGATTCAACTTGTGTGTATCTAGGGTGCGTAATTCCTTTGTACAAAATAAAAGGTTTTAATAATATTTTTATATTGAAAATCCCATATAGATTCGGTTGAGTCTAAACTCAACTTTCCTAAACAGGTGCTAACAGTCTCTTTCTTAAAAGCAAATTGTAGAAGTTATAATTTCTCATTTTATATAGTTTGCTTCTTTGTGAAATTTGAACCTTCATGGGTCTAAGTTGTTATTTGAGTATGGCTTCAAATACTATGTCGGTCTAGTGTTTGTATCATGCCCTTTTCTTTTAATATGTGTGTCTTCTTATTTGATTCTTTTTTTTCCTTCGTCTCGAGCATGTTATTGATGTATTTGTGCTGTGTCATGTTTGTGTCTTGTATTAGTGTCCCTTTATTGTAGCTTATATCAGACTTGTCACCGAAAACTTCTACTGATGAAGAATGGACACAAATATGATAAGGCATAGGATATGACATAACACAAGTGAAATGGAGCTGCAGAATGAAAAGGCACGGCCCCACACAACATAGACACGAACTGACGTTTAGATTATAGTGTCATGTGAAATATCAACGAAGGTCATAGCACCATGTTGCTTATATTGTTTACTAGCTTTTATTCTAAAACCTAACTCTATGGTTTTTTTTTTTTTTCTTTGCATATAGAATAGATTTTATGGTACAAATTATCATTCTGAGTTTAGTCTATTTATCCGTTTTGTCCGATGTGTGTTTGTGATGTGATGGAGAAATATCCATTTCAAGAAATATATTTAGGAGATAAGAACATATTTGAAGGATGACAACTATGTGTCTTCAAAGTTTTCTAAGTATTTGACGCCAAACACTGTGTCCAATTTGGACACAGCCATATGAGTTTACTTAAAGCTTCTATCTGTTTCATTACTTTCTCACCAAGATCTTTTAGTTGGTATTTTTCACTGCCATCAATTTTCAATAATCTTCTAGCTTCCATGTTGTGCTATCTTTATATATATAAAGTAAATTCTGAGAGGAAATTTTGCTCATCGTTTTGCTTTTATCTGTTCAAGAATATTTGCCAATGCTAACACTGACTTGTGAGTACGTTCTGTACAATTTAAGACATCCATTTTGTATGCCAAATTATATGAAAGTTCCATTGGGTTATTGCCCTAAGTTATGACTTCCTCTAAGTAGTCACAGTTATAGGTACTATTATCATTGTTTGGTTTGCAGCTTCCTGAATATTCCATTTCTACAACCTTGTAAATCCCACCCTCCCCAAGGGGGGTAGAAATGAATAAATAAATAAAAAGCTCCTTTGGGAGCCTACCTAGTCCTAGACTAGACTATAAGGAGATCTTGCAGGTTCTGTAGCTGAATATATAGTACAGTGTCCTAGATCACTGTTTTTTTTTTTTTGGGGGGGGGGGGTTCCGATCTGGTCGCTGTTTACATTCTTTTAAAAAAAAAATAAATAAATAAATAATAAACCTTCCAGTTAGGTCTAGCCTAGGAACAATGTGGTCACGTGGATATGAATGCATAATGGATAGCTTTGCAGCTAATCGTAGTTAATTGGGCTCTTGCTATGTTGCTTGGAGCCTTGTAGTCAAATGATAGATTGGGGTCAAATACAGCTGATTTTGCCTTCCCCCCCCCCCTTCTTTGTAAGTTTTGTGCTACTCGTCCTCCTAATGAGCCTCCAGATATTAACTTCTCAAATGGGACAAAAGTTCCAAATTTGTTTTTTGCTTGTACTTGACATGAAATTAACCCCATCTTTTGTGCTTGAGGTCGTCCATCCATGTTGGGCGTGTTGTGGTTGCAGTTTAAAGATTTGTGTTGGGTAATGTGGATCTTGCTCCCTTTTGTTTTACATGCGACAAATCTCACATCTTTGGAAATGGATAGGAGTGGTGCACGAATTATCCAGCTTCAAATTCCTTGTTCGCTCTGATCTATTGGTTAAAACAGAAATCGTTTTCCACTTGGGCTACGAGCGCAGTGGCTTGTTTGTTTTGTCATTGACACGGGCATCGACAATGTGGGCTGGGGCAGCCTTATGATTTCATGCAATGTTGTTACTCGAGAGATGTGGTTACAACCACAATGGAAAGTTTTGGAACACCACGATGTTGTTCAATTGTTTTCCTGTTTGAAACGCGAGAAAGAGAGGCACAGTGAGGCTCGACGAGGCTTTTGAGGGGTGTCGGTGTGCAATAGAAAGTAGGGAGTGGTGTCGGGACAAATAATAGCAACTCACTCGATTTCAGTCTATCACACCAATGCTTAAATAGGGGCCAGGTGGGACACGTGTTTCGGGTATGACTGAGTATTAGAATTTATGAGTTTCACAATTTTTCCGGCCCCCGAGGGATGCCTCCTCTACCTACCGAACACCATTGTACACATGATTGAACAGGAGACCTGCCCTGCTTAACTGTGTTGCAACTTCGTTTGAGGTCCTCTCCGGTTAAATTGACACTAAAATAAGTAATTCTTGGTCAATTAGCTATACAATTTCTTTCTAATCTACTTTCGTGATTTCAATGGAGAGTAAAATCTAACGGAATAGTAAATGTTTTTTTTATCCAAATGAACATTTTGAGTAATTCAAAACTTTTTCCAGTGGCGTTTTTCAATTTTTGTCTGCTTTTGGTTGCCAAGCAAAAGTATTTGGGAGAAAACCTTGAATGTCTCAAGTTATCCACACCTGGTATCCAAAATACATTGAATCAATCATCTTAAATATTGCATCTGGGGTAATCTAAAATAAGATCGAAATAAAATTTATCCTCGAATGGTGAGAGAGAGAGAGAAAGAGGGAGGTCCCGAACTTTGAAACAACCATGTTTATCCGAGAGTGGAAACTAATATAATTATTAAAAACTTGAAAAAAATACAAAAATATCCTCTCAACCATATAAGCAAAATGCAAAAGCCATAATTTTTTTAAAAATATATATATATATAAATTTTTTCTCAATTACTGAAATATATAAAGTTAACCTTTCCATTTAATTATGTTTGTTAAATTAATAAATTTATTTTTTATTTAAGAAATTAAGGATAAAATAAAAAAAAAATAAAAAAAAAAAAACAAATCTCCCTCCCTCTCACTCTCTGCTTCTCTCTCGTCCTCTTTTTTTTCTCTCTCCCCGTTTCTTGGATAGGCAAGCAATGTCTATGTACTTTTCCTCCTCTCAATCCCTCTCTTTCTCTCTCCGCCAAGCAGGCCATGGAGAAGGACGGAGAGCCAACCCATGGTGGAAGTGGTGGTGACAGTGGGGCAACGCACCTTGTGTGCGTTGGTGGATCAAAGATGAGCTACCACCATCGACTGCGGGGTGAGGCAATGGCCTCTATAGCCAATATCACATTAATTCTCTGCGCGATAGAGGCGGAAATCAAGACTCTATGGCCTCATTCTCAAACGAAAGTTTGATGCCATTAAGCCTCTCTCCCATATTGAAGGTGAAGAGAGGCTACCCTGACGGCAGAAAATCATATGCTAGCTCAAGGAGGCCAACGGCCACCAGACTGCCATGGCGAGGCGAAGTTGGAGCTCATTTTACAACTTCAATTTGAGCTCATTTTGCAAGTGGGCCATGCTTGAATCAAATGAGAAAATAACAAATTTGACCTTAATTCCAAATTTTAAAATTAATCAATTTGAGAGATAAAAACAAAAAAGATAAAAATAAATAAATAGATAAAATAATTTTGAAATTTAAAATGACAAAAGAGATAATTTAACTTGTTCGAGTTTTTATACTTTACTCATTCAAATTTAAAGTCATTTTCTCAGCTAAATTCTTAAATATCATATCTTTACATATAATTTGCATCTAAATTTTAAATAGTCTATATCTACATTTTACAAAATTTCTTATATTTAAGTTTTTAGTTCTCCTAACTGATACGTTTTTTGATCTTTTTTACATATGTCCAAATCATCTCAAATAATATTCTCGCATTTTATCCACAATTAAACTCATTTCTAACTTAATATATATCCGTTCATTTATAATCCTATTTTTTCTAATTTTATCACACATCCAATTAACTATTTTCATTTTAGTTACAACTATTTTATACTTTTATTGTTATTTATGACCTAATATTTGACGCCATATAATAGTACAAATCTTACTTCATTCCTATAAAACTTCACTTTCAAATGCAATGACATTGCGCAATCACAAATAACTTCAGTTGTCCTTCTCCATTTCATGTAACATGTTTGAATCTTATGATTCACATTTTCATCTATATTGTCATTGTTTTGAATTATGAAACCAAAATATCTAAAATGTTCACTTTTGATACGTCATTTTCTTCTAACTTAATTGTTTTTTTATTTTATTAATCTAATGATTGCTACTAAATATGCATCTCATATACTCAGTTTTAACCAACTTATTCTAAATTCTCAGTATTCCAGTGTGGCTTTCTATAATTCCAATTTAGTACTAATATTCTCTCTCGTTTCATTTACTAACACTATATTATCTAGAAAAGTACACATTATGGTTTTTTATGTTGAATACTCTTTATGATTTCATCTATCATTATCGTAAAAAGGATGAAATTTAATCCCAAATTTTGATGAAACCCAATGTTAATTGAAAACTTATTACTTAAACCTTTACAAATTCTTATATTAATAACAATTCAATCATACATATTTTTAATAAAATTAATGTATTTCAAGAAGATTTCTCTTTTCATCAATGTTTACCATAATACATCTCTAGAAACTATATTATATTTTTTTTCTAGATCAATGAATACCATATATAAATCTCTCTTTTATACTCTAAATGTTTTCATCAAATATCTTAACAAGTAAATTATTTCGGTGGTGGATCGTGCTGACATAAATTTAAATTAATTTTGAAATACATTTATCTCTAATTTCAATTTATAATTCACATTCTTTTTCATAACTTCATAATATAACTCGTAAATTTAATTCTCATATGATTGGAACAATATTGTATGCTTCCTTTATTCTTATATAGTGGTATAAGTGTATTTTTCCTCTATATTTAGAGTATTTTTTTTGTTTAACAGATTTTGTTAAAAAGATCCATTAACAATACCATCACAAACTCACCTAAATATTTTCACACTTCAATAGGAATACTATTGGGTTCTATGACTTTACTATTTTTAATTCTCTTTAAAACCCCCTTACCTCATGGGGAACGAATTTTATATTTAAATTCCATATTGATTTTTTCTATAAATATCATAACATTATTGATATATTTTGTATCTTCAGTGTAAAAGAGATTATCAAAATAATTCTTTTATCGTTTTCTTATATTCTTATTCCTTACAAATATATTATTGATTTCACTCTTAATATACTTAACGCCGTTTAGATCTATTCCATTCCTCTCCCTTAGTTTGACAATTCTGTAAATTTCATTTTCTTCATTTTTAGTTTTTATTCTCTTGTATAATTCGTTATACATCTTACTTTTTGATTCATGAATAATTTTCTTTACTTCTTTTTTTGCACTCTTGTATTTTTTTAAATGCATTGCTACTTTTGTTACTCTTAAGATTTCTATAATACTTTCGTTTGATTCATATACAAGTTTGAATTTTTTCATTCCATCACCATGACTCCTTATCTATTGGAGCTCGACTCTCAACCCCTAGATACGTCAAGAACCTTTTTACATATATTCTTAATATTATTAGACATCTCTTTTCATATTGTTTCTGAATTATCATTAACGGACTAAGTTGCTATTTGAATTAATTTGTCTATAAAATTCGTTATTCTTTTTTTTTTTCCAAATTCCACCACTTAATTCTTGATTCCACAAATGAGTGATATTTCTTTTGTCTTTTAGGCATACATATATCTAAAACTAACAACTTTTGTTGAGTTGCTACACTCTCCTGTAATATAACCTTGCAATCCTTACATGTCACTCTATCACCTCTCCTAATGAGAAATAAATCTATTTGGCTGGTGCTCAACTTACTTCTATATGTGAGTAAATGTGACTTTGTTTTTTTTGAAAAAAATGTTTACAAGTATCAAATCGAATATTTTAACAAACTTTAAAATAGTATTTTCTGTTTTATTCCTACTACCAAATCCAAAGTTTCCATATACGATTTTAAATCCCTTATTATTTTCTCTTATATGTCCATTTAAATCTTTCTAATAAATAACTTCTCTCCATTAGATATGGATTATATAAATTCATTTAAATTTTTTCAAAATTGATTTTTACTAATTACATCTACACCTATTCCGAATGTATACACGCTCTATATTGATTACGTATTCTCTATTGACTAATTTGACAAACAAAATTCTATTTCTGTTATTTCTTATCTCCACTATATTATCTTGTAAATTCTTATGTATAATTATTTTTATCTCACTCTTAGTTTTATCTCTACATGCTTACCAAAACTTATGGTCATAAGTCTCTATTATTTTACTTTTCTTCCCTGTCCACTTAGTTTTTTGGAGATACATGATATTAATTTTTTGTCTATTCATCATTTCTTCGCTCTCTTAACTTGTTGGTTAAGGATCCTACATTTCAAGTGGCGATACGAATTCTATATTCATTGACTAACTTTTTTATTTACACCCATCTACATAAATGCAGAAACCCTTACCTATTTGACCTCACATCTAGGCGATGATGTAGCGCGTCATTTCTGGGCGACACCTTCAAGTCCTTTTATTTTCCTATATACTTTGTGTCTCATTTTTTTTTAGCAAGAGTGTCACGTCCTGACTCTCTCATTGAGCACGTAACAACCGTCGCGTTATCTCGACATATGGGCATGACCTCCCCATATACCGATATAGTGCAAGGCATTCAATTTGTACAATACTTCTTCTAAAACATAAAATTCATCAACATAAGAAATCATATATACAACACACATGCAAGGGGACCATCCGGCCCATCTTGTACACACATGCATGCATCAACACACAAATCGGGGGATCTATATATATGCATACATGCAGTGTGGTCATCCCAGCCAATCCAAAATTCTCAGATAGTTCATAAATTTCATAAAAGCGAAATAAAGTATCGAAATCTAATATTGTAATCCAAATATCCCAGTACAAAATAAAATATTTTTTCAAAAATAATTTCGTGCAAAAGAATGAAGTCTCAAATCATAATCATTGGATTTTATCAATACTTATTCGCAGAATTCAACTAGTTTCAGTAAAATTCGCATGATATGAGATGTACAGAACTTCTTTTTCATGGACTAACGATCTACAACTCTCAAAATAACTACATAATTCATACCTACCCAAAATCAACAAAAATAATTCTCCAATTTGCAATAGTGGACTTCGTCTCCCTACACGTCCTCTGAAAAATATAAAGGAGAGAGATGGATATTGGAAATACTCAGTGAGTGGAGTGCAATGGTATGATTGTATAATAAATGAGGGGTGAATATGGGAGAGTCAAAGTATATCTCATAAACAACACATTATATATGTAAAAACATTTTTAATAAATCAAGATAATTCACAAAGTATGCATCCACATTAAACATTCTTTCAGAAAATCGCAAGGTCCCATCGAAAACACTTTCGTCCTGGGTTTGGTCGAATCCAAACGAAAGCCCGCCAAGAGTTTTTCATTTTAGTATTTCAAAACACTACCCCATTCCTTTACATTGAATCGTACCTCACCGGGGTGCAATCCGGATAGTCCAACGTGGTAGAGAAGAGACCGCATCTACTTCCCTCGCAATTAAACCCCAGCCACGTCACCCCGTCGGGTCACTCCGTGGAGGGAATGACTATAGTCATTACACTCATATACCATCATTTCGCAATCATTCAAATTACAATCCATATGTCATGTTTCAACAAACAATTTCCAAAATCATGCCACAAGCATTCATAAATCAAATATCCAGTATATATGGTACAGATTCATTTATAAATACAATTGATGCATTCGTAATTTAAATTTCTATTTTCAGACATCCCATAATCACAAAGAAATTCATATAAAATATGTAAAAATCATTCAAAATCATTTATAAAAGAATTTAAAACAATTTTTGCTCATTTATAACACAACGGACCATCCACTCACCTCTTGGGAGGGTATCAACTCGCAATTCTAAAATTAGATCCAATGAAATCTCTTTTCAAACTCCAATCGTCTTGCCTAACCAAAAATTCACAATTTCATTATTAGTTCATCCCAGATTCTAGGTTTTATGAAGTTTCCAATATTTAGCACATACTTAATTCTTCAATTTCATGAATCAAGATTCTCATTTCATCATTTCAGGATCATTTGCATCACCAATGACCTTAATTCCCCAATAATCCACAATTCTTCCTAATTTCTAACAATTTTCCCAATTTCTTCCGAATTTACATTACCTCAATTTAATTTTTCATGCACATTTTAATCAAATTTCAAGGAAAGCTATCCTGATCAATCCAACAAGATTCTATTATCCTCTAACATGTCTTCTCATACTAGACAACCTAAATTCCTATATAATTTTAGACTTAACTCTAATAATTACTTGTAGAATTTTAGAAAATACATTCTATTCAGATTCAACATATTTTCAAGACATATACAAAACTCGCAATTCTAAAATTAGATCCAATGAAATCTCTTTTCAAACTCCAATCGTCTTGCCTAACAAAAAATTCACAATTTCATTATTAGTTCATCCCAAATTCTAGGTTTTATGAAATTTCCAATATTTAGCACATACTTAATTCTTCAATTTCATGAATCAAAATTCTCATTTCATCATTTCAGGATCATTTGCATCACCAATGACCTTAATTCCCCAATAATCCACAATTCTTCCTAATTTCTAACAATTTTCCCAATTTCTTCCGAATTTGCATGACCTCAATTTAATTTTTCATGCACATTTTAATCAAATTTCAAGGAAAGCTATCCTGATCAATCCAACAAGGTTCTATTATCCTCTAACATGTCTTCTCATACTAGACAACCTAAATTCCTATAGAATTTTAGACTTAACTCTAATAATTACTTGTAGAATTTTAGAAAATACATTCTATTCAGATTCAACATATTTTCAAGACATATACAAAGCTCGCAATTCTAAAATTAGATCCAATGAAATCTCTTTTCAAACTCCAATCGTCTTGCCTAACCAAAAATTCACAATTTCATTATTAGTTCATCCCAAATTCTAGGTTTTATGAAGTTTCCAATATTTAGCACATACTTAATTCTTCAATTTCATGAATCAAGATTCTCATTTCATCATTTCAGGATCATTTGCATCACCAATGACCTTAATTCCCCAATAATCCACAATTCTTCCTAATTTCTAACAATTTTCCCAATTTCTTCCGAATTTACATTACCTCAATTTAATTTTTCATGCACATTTTAATCAAATTTCAAGGAAAGCTATCCTGATCAATCCAACAAGGTTTTATTATTCTCTAACATGTCTTCTCATACTAGACAACCTAAATTCCTATAGAATTTTAGACTTAACTCTAATAATTACTTGTAGAATTTTAGAAAATACATTCTATTCAGATTCAACATATTTTCAAGACATATACAAAGCTCGCAATTCTAAAATTAGATCCAATGAAATCTCTTTTCAAACTCCAATCGTCTTGCCTAACCAAAAATTCACAATTTCGTTATTAGTTCATCCCAAATTCTAGGTTTTATGAAGTTTCCAATATTTAGCACATACTTAATTCTTCAATTTCATGAATCAAGATTCTCATTTCATCATTTCAGGATCATTTGCATCACCAATGACCTTAATTCCCCAATAATCCACAATTCTTCCTAATTTCTAACAATTTTTCCAATTTCTTCCGAATTTACATTACCTCAATTTAATTTTTCATGCACATTTTAATCAAATTTCAAGGAAAGCTATCCTGATCAATCCAACAAGGTTCTATTATCCTCTAACATGTCTTCTCATACTAGACAACCTAAATTCCTATAGAATTTTAGACTTAACTCTAATAATTACTTGTAGAATTTTAGAAAATACATTCTATTCAGATTCAACATATTTTCAAGACATATACAAAGCTCGTCCTAAATTCAGCCTAAATTCGTTCAGTTATTAAAGGCATTATAAATTCCCTCACCTAGGGTTTCACAGTTCGCAGCCCTTATTCGAGTGCCTTCTCAGTTCAATCCGAGACCTACAGTGCTTCCAAAACGAAGCAAAATTTAGTAATTAAGCTTAAATTACCAAGATAATCAAAACCCTAGAGCTAATGATTAGAAATCGGCCCTTACCTGCGCAAAGGAGGAATCGCGGCCTAGGGTTTTTGAAGGTCTTACGATGAATGTCGGTTCGGGACTTCAGCAAGGGTTGCAGAAGAGAAGTGCTCACAACGAGCACCGCGCGAGCGAGGGAGAGAGTGAGAGAACTCTGTCGCACGCGAGAGAGAGAAAGGGAAAGAGAGAGAAGAAGAGAGAGAGAAAGATGAGTGACTATGCGGTGGCAGCAGAGTTCACCGGTGAGTGAGAGGGGAAAAGTTGCAGCGGATGAAGGTGGAGATTTGAGAGAGAGACAGAGGTGAGAGAGATGAGCGAGCGAGAGAGAGACGAGAGAGATGAAGAAGATTAGGGTTTTCTAACCCTAAATAAAATTTTTTTGGGGGGGGACGCAGCGTTTTGGGCAAAACGCTGTGTCTCCTCTCCTCTCTCTCTCTGTTTTTTTAAACATATATACATAAATAAATATGTATTCGTTTATATTTATACTTATATTACAATAAAAATCCAAATTTATTAAAAATGAAATGCACTACGAATTTTTTGTAAACACGGACATTTTAAATATACCAAAAATTTCAATTTGATACCCCAAATTCGAAAATCAATAAAATTTAAAATTTTCTTTTATAATTACCAAGATATTTTACAGAATATTTCTAACACCGAATTTTAGGTATTACAAAGAGATTTTACGCTAATTGTTAACTTACTATAAACTTACTCCTTTACCTAAATTTGGGGTCGATTATGACAGAGTTCTTCCAACAATAATAGATAAAATGAAATAAAAAGTAATATATTTTAATGATAAAATAAAATAATAGTAATAATTAGAATCTTTCAAATTTTAATAACTTTAAATTTATAAATTTATAATAATATATTTTGCATTAATAAAAGAAGAATAATAATAATAACAAAAAAAGAGAACAATGTTCATTTGATTTGAATCGAGGAAGAGACGATATTCCAAAAAATTCGATTGATATTTAAATCAAGACAAAAAATCGCCTGTATGCAAGAAAAGAATGCTTCGGAAAACCGATATCTTAGATGTCTCTTTAGTTTTAGATTTTATTTAATGTGTTTATATTTAAATGTCCAAAGAAAATTTATGACATTTGGTTACACAGAAGTGCACGAAATTGATGTATCTTAGCAAGTCAAAGAGGTGTTGGAAAGTAATTTTTTTTTTTCCAACTTCCTTTCATGCACGTATTCATACGTCGCACGCATTGATTTAACATAAGGTTCCACTCTCAAAAGCAAATATTTATTCACAAAAATATGCTCAAAGATCCATGAAGTTGCTTAAATATGAAGATTAAGATAGTTACATTACATGTAACATAAATTTCATGTGTGAAATAAATTGTTTTTCTTATTTTTAAAGAGTATCTTGAATGCACATTAAATGTGTGACAGTGCGATTAGTTATATCAGACTTTAATTATATTTTATGAGTAGTATCTTTAAGGGGATAGCCTAATGACAATAGTCTTTCTCTCTTGGTTTCATGATTCGGGACTCGATTCTTATTGTAACAAAAAAATATATATTTCATAAGTCGTGATTTTTTTTTTCTTTTTTAAGTTTCACTTTGATTTATATATATTTTGTTTTTCCTCCGGAAGCGAGGGTCGTTTCCTCTGCCATTTTTGGCACAAGGAGAAGGAAACTTAGTCACAATCTATATTTGGACTAGATGAGGAAAATATTCAACTATGGTTGGAAGGGAGCACAAACTCCGAATTAATAGATTATTAAGAGAATGAAAGATGGTGGCACTTGAGAAAGAGTAGGGCAGTATTGATGTTGGTGGGAGAGAGATGCCTTTCGTCATGCTGAATTGGCAATTGAAAAAAAATGAAATAAAACAAAATGAGAAAATATAAAAGAAGCAACCCAAGAAAAAGAAAAGTATGGGTACTGGATGAGTGGCTCCCACGCAGAAATTAAACAAGCAAAGATGATTATAGCCATATGGTAAAAAGAAGATAAAAGAAAGAATAAAGAGAGGGTGAGAATGAGGCAACAAGAATGATTGAGTTAAAAGGAAATGGAGTGGGTGTTATGTTATGTTAGGTTAGGTTTTTCTTGTTTCTATTGATTTTTTTTTTTTTTTTTTGATTTTGATTTTGATTTGGGTGAGGTGGGAAAATGTTGCCTCATCTTTTTATAAATAAGCCTAACTTGGAAAATGCAACTAAATATTTATGAAACCCGAAAAGAAAAAGAAAAAAGGTGAGGGTGAAAGCGCCTCTCTCCCTAAATTAAAAAGCGCAGTCCCCAGGTAATAAATAATAATAATAATAATAAATAAACAAAAAAGAAGAGAATAATAAAAGAATATCTAAAAATAAAATTTCAATTTTAAGTTGTAGCGGTAAAAGTTGATGAGGATTAGGTTTAGATAATCAGTGTGTCCACGTTTCAGGAACAAATAAGGTGAAGAGAGAAACCTTTTGAGTGAGTTCAAAGAATACAAAGGGGAGAGAGAGAGAGAGGGAGAGAGAGCGAGCGAGCGAGCGCAAGGCCGGGGAAAGAAGAGGAAGAAGAAGTAGACACAGAGGGAGGGAGAGAGAGGCAGCCTTGCTTGTTGCCCTTTTACAATTTTCTGAAGTTGTTGTTTGTTTCTTAACATTTGTCAGTTGTACAATACATTTCTTCTTCTTCTTCTCCACCAATTGTTTAAGTGTATGAATTATATATATTATTTGCATCTGGCGAGGAGACTTTCTATTACTTCTTCGATCAAGCATTGCATTTCATCCTCGTCCTCGTCTTCGTCTTCTTCGATTTTTGATCTGCAAAGGAGAAGAAGAAGAATAGGGAAAGAAGATAGAGAGAGAGAAAAAGGGAGACAAAATGCAGTGCGGATTGGGAGATCTGGGAGAAAACCAGTAAGAGTAACATGAGAACCACAATCGTAGCAGGAGCCGTTGCTAGGGTTTTGTGTCGGTGCCATTCATGACGACCAAACGCGCTTACAAGCTCCGTATCCTTTTCTTTCAATCCGATCTCCATTCTTCCGATCTACTTCATTTTTTTTTTTTTGGGGATTTTACCCGATCAATTTCTTAATGATGTGGGGCTTACCCTAATTTCTCCTTAAATTTATATTTTATCTAAATTTTATTTTAATCAGCAAGGTTTCGACTAGGTGAGTGCATGTGGAGTTTCCTTGACATAGATTGTTTGTGAAGAGGAGTTCGTGGCGCACAGTTCGAGTGTGAATTGTCTCAAGATTGGAAGAAAGTCTTCTAGGGTTCTGGTTACAGGAGGTGAAGATCACAAAGTGAATTTGTGGGCCATTGGCAAGCCCAACGCCATACTGGTTTGTACTCTCTCTCTCTCTCTCTCTCTCACTCTCTCATTCCCATCCCTGTCTCGCATTCACTCCCACAATGTTACCCATCTATTGATATTTTTGGATAAATGCTTCCTAGAGTGAGTAATGCATCCTATCGCTTGCCATTAATTAAATGCCATTGTCTTTTCTTCGATTTGCCGACCCCAAAATTTGGGATAGAAGGCCTAGGTGGTGGTGGTGGTTGTTGTCGTCGTCCTCGTCGTCATCTTTTCTTTGATTTAAATTAATTTTGATAACAAATTTGCCTTCACTGAAGGAAAAAGGAAAAAGCTCTTTCTTTTTCTTTCTTTGTTTTTTTTAATGGATGATATGAAATTTTTGTGGAGAACAATAATGAGATATAAGTGCTTTGGGAACTGATTGGTGTGCTATTTGGGGTCTGTTCTTGTGTAGAGTTTATCTGGTCATACAAGTGGAATTGATTCGGTAAGTTTTGATGCTTCTGAAGTGCTGGTTGCTGCTGGAGCTGCAAGTGGTACAATCAAACTTTGGGATTTGGAGGAGGCGAAAAGTATGTAAATGTCATTTGATTTTTCTATGTAGTTATTGAGGGTTGTTGACATTTCACATTCTTATAATGGATTGCTGTTCTCCCTACTAGTTGTCCGCACGCTTACTGGTCATAGATCCAATTGCATATCCGTTGATTTCCATCCCTTTGGAGAGTTCTTTGCCTCTGGATCTCTAGACACAAACCTCAAAATATGGGATATTAGGAGAAAAGGATGTATCCACACATACAAGGGCCACACAAGAGGAGTCAATGCTATCAGGTTCACCCCTGATGGTCGTTGGGTTGTATCTGGTGGAGAAGACAACACTGTAAAGGTTAGGATTTTTTTTCCCCAATCAATGCTCATGTATGACTTGTTCTTTTGTTTGTTCTGTGGGCATATCTCCATGTTGCATTCTTTGGTATTGTACTTTTATAGGAGGATTTTATTCACGTAATTTATTATATCAATTCTACTTTGATCCTCTTGGATTCTTTCTCGCGGAATTACATTTTCTTACTGATGGATGCCAATTAAGTATTTAATTGTATAAACATGTTCAATATATAGCACTTCCTGTGCCTGCATATGTAGTTACAAATCACAGCTGGTTCAATATTTATGGCTGCTACTGTTGGATTCGAAGGCTAGGCTAAAAATATTCAGGATAGTAGTGGTCTGTGATTTAAGCATATTGTACTCTGTCTAAATTTTTCTGACAAACTTGGCTTTTTAAACAGCTTTGGGATTTGACTGCGGGAAAACTCCTACATGATTTCAAGAGTCACGAGGGACAGGTTCAGTGTATAGATTTTCATCCGCATGAGTTTCTTTTAGCCACAGGTAAGGAGAACTTTCTGGCAGTTGCTTTAATTTTATAGTTTCTGTGTAATATAAATTAGTTCACATGCATGTAAGGTGATTCCATGTTCTCATTGCATCTTGTTGTGCCCTTTAAAAAATAATGTTGCATCTTGTTGCTATATTTGTGGTGCACTGAGCTAGTCAAATAGTCTCCCCCGGCCCAACAACAACAACAGCAGCAACAACAACCTAAGCCTTCTATCCCAAAATTTGGGGTCAGCCATATGAGTGACAAATATCGAAGGAAAAAAAAAATAATGTTGCATTCTTCCCCGGCCCAAGAGAATGAATAATTTCAAAAATAATGTTGCATCATATTTTCTTAATTCTTCCCCTCCCCCCACCAACAAATTCTCTCCTTTTTCCCTTTAGCTAGTAAAAGAAAATAAAAAAGTCCTGAAGGATGTAGATAATAAGTTTACTCTTGAGAGTTTGCATCAGATAACCATCCAGTGAGTTAGTAAAAAAAAATTCAACCTCAACACTCCTGTCCTGTCACAGGGGAGAGCCTAGAAACTCCTGCTTGCATCTCCAAAGCACAGACGGAGTCAATAAAGGCCTTACAGTTACTCAAAATCTCTGTGCCTTAGGATCACCTGCAAGATCCTAAAAGGAGTTGGAAGAAGACTAATAGTAGTTCAAAATTGTGACCAGCTTCAAACTGTTTAGATGGGCCTAAAGCATTAGTTGAGTTACTTCTTTCCAAAGGTGAAGCAATGATGGGTACGAGGGTTTGAGGTAACTGGAAGGGGTGATAGACTCATAACCATTTCTTACGTGTTTGCTGAAAATGCAAATGTTTTCCAGGATGTTGAAGTCAAGCATGTTACTCGCCTTGAAAGCAGTCTCTAGGTCAAAGTTGACCTGTCTAAAAGTGAGACTATCATGTTTAGAGATAATGTGAATAGGGTTTTGTCGATAGCAGCAGGATGTAGAGTGGGGAGCTTGGTTTTTTGTATTTGGGTTTGCCTCTTGGGGCAAAACCCAAAGACAAGCAAATATGGGATGCTGAGATGGAAAAGTTTTAAAGGAAGTTAGCATTGTGGAAGACTAGCTACCTGGGGGAGGAGAGGAAGACTCTCTCCTATGAGGATTACCTTGTCAACCCCTCTGAGTACTTTATTCTCTTTTCTGATTCCTCACTCTGGTTGTTAAACAGACCAAAAGTATTCAAAGAAGATTTTTTTTTGGGGGGTGGTAATCTAGAGAAAGGAAAGCATAGATTTGGTCTTGGGAAATGGGAAGTGGTCAAGATGTAGCTAGCTTAAGGCAGCTTGGGGCCTAGATCCTTTTTGGACTTTAACAAGGTAAGTGAGCAGAAGATCTATCATAGATATGAATTTGCTTGGGAGGGAAGTGGTTGGATGGGTGGAAAATGAGGGTGTTTGACAAAAGTATCTTAGCATTTTGGGATGCCTACTTGGGAAGATATACAAAAGGTTGGAGCACTTCCCCTGAGGTGTCTTTTGAGACTGGAAATGGGGCAAGAATTACTTTCCTGGTTGATGTATGGTATGACCTTACTGTCAAAGATATTTCTCCAGATTTGTTTCATACTGTGGATAGGGATTTCCTGGTCAGCTCAATGGTTATGGTCAACAGAGATGTCTGTTGTTGAAATTTGGAGTTTCTAAGACATGCAAATGATTGAGTATTAGAGACTTTCTATTATGTCCTATTTGAAGAGAAGGAAAATTTCCAGTTTCGGAAATGAAGTGGTATTTGGGAGTACCTTTAGGTATTTGAGATCAAGCTTTTATAAAGTGTTCTAGCATGGGAGGTAGAGTTGGAGCAATTTAGGAAGACTTTTGCTCATATCAAAGTTGCTTGCTTTACTTGGAAAGTAGTGTGTGGCATGATTTTAACCCAACATAACCTGCTGAGAAATGGCATAGCCGGTGAACTGGTGTCTAGCATGTGAAAAGGAGCTGGTTATGGTTGATCATCTGTTAATTTATTTTTAAATTTTAATGAATTCAGTGTCTATGAGAGATTGTCTTGTCCTTATTGCATATTCACTGGTCGGGTTGTATAGGTGCATTGGGCACTTATGCTCCAGGCATTCAAGGTGATAGGCCATGATTTCAAGAGGTCTCAGATGAGGTACCTTCAAAGGGGCATTCGCCTTTTGAACCAAGGCAGTGAGGTGCCAGGTGAGCACCTTACGTTTGTCTTATTGAGTATGCTTTCATGGGCTACATATATATTTAATTGATCTATACGTTATTATCGTAATCAACTAATGATATAGAGTCTTGTTTACTACTTTATTTTTATGCAAACACTAGCTTTATTTTGAGTTTTATGGTACTCCCTATTAAGTTTCTTGTTTTTAAATGTTGAAGAAGCATTCTAGAAGTCTCTTTGAAAATAAAATATAAGAAATGTGGACATAGCTAAGACGTATCTAATACATGCCGTCAAAGTCTTGTATGGAGTGTCATGTCCGAAAATGTGGTGGCCACAGCATTGGTGCAACAGGGGAAACACATTGGGTAGAGAAAACAGTCAGAGCTGCTCAGGCTTGGTTTCTTGCCAAAATTCTTGGATCCAGAATCCTGCAAAGCCGCTCCTAAGGGATAGCAATAGCATGAAGAAAACAATTATAGGAATCTGAGTGTTGTCTCTCTTAGTTTACTTTATGTTGAATGGCATGATTTTGCCATAATACTGAGTGATTCATCCCTTCGATGTGAATACAAGATTTATTGCTTTTTCATCATTGGTGAACTCTCTGGCTTTGTTTAGCAAAGCTGCTACATGGAAAGGAACTGCACTGGTTATCTCCCCTATGAGTGCTAAAGTAAACCTAATCTAATCATGAGAAAGATGTTCCCAAACAAAAAATTATCAGAAAGATTGTATTAACTATTATCAAGATCAAATCAAAGGCACTGAGATCCAAGACCTTCAAAACCTTGATCTTAGCATTCTTTGTGATGCTCCAGCAGTCATGTAAAAGTAGTAGGATTACTTTACTTCTCTACTAAAAATGATCAAATGATGCCAGACCATGATATTTTGAGGTCCTTTGAAAGCTTAGTTAGTGGCCAAAGAGGGACCAAGTTGTTTCCTTGTTCTTTTTCCTTTTTGTCCCATAGTTTCTAACTTGTTATTTGGTGCTTCTGACTTTCAGTTGCAGCCTTACTTTGTATCGGCTGTTCATAATGCTCTGTTTTCCAACACAGGTTCTAGTGATAGAACAGTTAAATTTTGGGACCTTGAAACCTTTGAGCTAATTGGTTCAGCCGGACCTGAGGTACTTTTTAGTTAAAGTGTAAAAAGAAGTTTGATTTGGTAATATTGATAACCTAACCCTTTGTTCCAGCCCACTGGAGTCCGATGTATGACTTTTAATCCTGATGGAAGAACTCTACTCTGTGGGTTGCATGAAAGTTTGAAGGTAAGCTAATTGTTGCAAGTGACATTTTTCATGTTTTCCGCTGTTGGTTTTGGTAACAGTTTTTGGATCTCTGTATAGGTTTTTTCATGGGAGCCAATACGTTGCCATGATGCTGTGGATGTTGGGTGGTCTAGATTATCTGATCTTAATATCCACGAGGGAAAGCTTCTTGGATGTTCTTATAATCAAAGTTGTGTTGGAGTTTGGGTTGTAGACATCACGGTATTTTCTCTGCTTATACCTGTGCTTTGCATGTTTTTCTCTACCAGCCTCCTTTATCCTGTTAAAATAACTATTTGCAACTTCTTGAATCTTGCATAGCACATTGAGCCGTATAACGTTGGTAATGCTTCTCGATTAAATGGTCATGCATCATCTAAATCAACTTCTACCGGAAATCTGTCAATATTGTCAGAGAACACCACAAAGACTACTTTAGGTAGGCTATCTGTGTCACAGAATTCAGATTCTCTGGTGAAGGAAACTAAAGCACTTGGAAGGCTTTCAGTTTCACAAAATGTGGATCTTGTTAAGGAGACGAAAGTTTTGGCATGTAAGCTTGTTCTCCAATAGCAAATCCTATTTCCATGTCTTCCGATTTTCATTTTCTACTATAATTTGTTCTTCTCTTTCTCTTCCTTTCTGATTGTATCTTTTCTAAAGTTTGGAACTTCCTAAACTTAATTGCTGACATTTTCTCCAATATTTTGTTCTTTCTATTGGATGAAGCATCAGGAAGTGTTCCTGGAACCCCTCAAAGGGTCAACTTAAGTACCGGTGCAAAGACTAGTCTTGGCAGTTCAGTTGCAGCTCCTATTGTGACTGCTCCAAAGAGAAGTAACTTAAAGGCTCACACAACCAATCCTTCAGTCTTTAACAAGTCAGATATTGTACCTGTAATTGTTCCCAGAACTAGTATGAGGTCAGACCAGGCATCTGAATCCAGAAATGAAGTTGGTGGTGTTGTTGCAAGAACCATGCCCTTCTCTTTGCAGTCAAAAGTCGCTAAAATTAAGAAACTATCAAATAGTAGAGATGACTTGGAAAAGCCACCTGTTAATGCTCAGTCTGATAATATGGGTCCTAAAGTTGCAGAATTGACAGGAGTTGGTGACCGGATGACTTTACCTTCTATTAAGAGCCCAACTCAAAGGATTTCTGTGGTTGAAAGGACTGAGAAAGATGATCCCTTCACTAACTCTGGGAAGAGTGATTCAAATTCAATAGTGGAGCCACCTGCTAGCTACCCACATGAAAGTTGTATGTATCCTTTCTCAAAGCATATTAATATGTCTTATTCTTAGGCTTGTTTTGGCCTGCTTTTTAGCATTTATTATCTTGTTGTCTTTCTCTCTATTGATTGATTCATTTATTTTCTTTGGTTTGTTAGATTTGGTGGCAAGCTGAGGAGGGAATAGATTGTTATTATAATCACATCTTTTCATATGGTTCCATTACATTTCATACTTTATATGCTTGTTTTGTTTTTTTTTCATTGATAGAAGGCCATTTACACTAAATGGCGAGTGCTTTCACACTAACTTAAAAGCTCTAATTTGTTCACCTATTGGCTTTGTTATATAAATGTATTTCCTTAAATCAAATGAAACTTTCTATTCCTGCCATTCACTGTTGAGCAAATATTGGATATTTTTTTTCTTTTTCTTTTTTCCTTTATTGCTCTCATGATTACATATATCTTGTGGTAATATGCTGAGTTTCTTGTAGACTTGAAACAAACTTAAGCTTAACAATTATATTTGTCCCCCCAAAACTCCTTTCTCTTAATCAGTTTTATTTGGAAGGAAAAGATTTCTGCCAAAGTTAAGGCCTTTACTTGTTCTATGGTGCTTAACATGATCAATACTAATGATTCGTTCTAAAAGAGGAGACTTCTAAAGTTATTTCTCCGGATATTTGTGTCATATGTTACAATAATTTTGAAACCAAAGATGGCATGCTTTTGCATTGTTATATTGCACGAGAGATGTCGAATCGTCTCTTTGCTGTATGTGATCATGAGTGGGTTTGTCTTAGGACTCCCTCAGTTGTTTCTCACAAAATTTAAAGGTTATGGAGGGTAGGGGGATGCTCACTTGCTTCGGCAATGTGCTTTTGGCTATTCTTTAGTGTATCTGGAGGGTGGAATGCCAGAATATTAAGAAATGAGACTATTGGTTCTTCTCTTCTTTATGACATGCTTGTGTTTTATCCTTCTTCGTGGCCTCATCTATCATGGGTTTATAAAGATTTAAGCATAGAGGAGTTGGATAGGGATTTGAGAGTAGTCATTATTAGTCTATGTATTGTTCTTTTTTCATTCACACATGAGAATTTCTAATTCTTAGAACTTTTGTATATTCTCTATTTTATCTAGTACAATTCTTTTTCGATCTTAGAAGAAAAAGGTTAAGCTTAACAATAAAGAGTGTCAGGGTTTTGATTATCTGATTTTTCAACTTCTATGTCAACCCATTTCGTTGGTGATCATACTCTTGTCACCCAAGAGTCTTCTCGCTAGCTAGTCGTACTCACTTTTTCTGGTTAATAAAACTATTGTTACCTACAATCAAATGTCGCTCATGTGATTGATTTAATATATTTACTTTTAAGATACAATTGCATCCTGTGAATACAAACACACTGCACAATATAATTGCTTTCACATTGCTTGGTTGGCTTATGTTCCTGGGTGGTGGTGCTCAAGTATGTGCCGCATGTGTGTAGCTTGAGGGAAAAACTAGGTCCTGACAAATTATTTTGCTTTAATCTGTATGCTGAATAAATTAAAGGAAGTCCTTGTTTAAAGCAAATAGATGGAACTTATTTTCTCTTGTTTTATCCAACCTCTCTATTATTTTCTTTATATGGTCAATGGTTAGTTTTTGATCCAACATGTCCTTTCAGATGATAATCGAGTGCATAAGACTAGCAGAGATGCATGTTATATTGAAGTTCCAAGAGGAGGTATGCCTTCTATATGAGATTGACTTGCGTTTCCAAATGGAAGGTGTAATGTGATTGCTAACAAGACATTCTTTAGGTCGACGCTCGCTTGCTTCAGGTACAAATGGTCGGGATTTATCTTTTGGTTGCGAAGGACATATTTCTGGCAATTTGTTTGGCACAGTCCAACTGGGTTCAGTAAGTCTAGCTTTTCTAACTTGCAGGCATTTGTTATTTGCTCATAATCTGACTTGCAGGCAATTGCTCTCATGGAAAGGAAGTTATGTACCTGCAGTCACACACAAACAATGATTATATTGTTTTCATTGCACGACATGGATATACATGAAGATTATGTGTTTAAAGATATAGTGTGACGAAAATATAAAATATTGGCTAAATATGTAAAAATAAATTCATGAATATGTTATTACATGTTTTTGATTTAATTTTACTTCTTCAACCCTTATCTATGCCTTCATTTTTGGTAAAAGATAGTTTTATTTTGTGTTTTACACTAGCCTCGACTATCTCTATAGCTTATAATTCTACAAATATATAAAACCTTTATGTTTATGCAATAACCTTTTAAGTGTCAATTAAGCATTGTACAAGTATTTAAGAACTGTCTAGCTGGAAAATGAAGAAGAAATGTGGTCATGGATAAGATTTGTCCATTGAAACTATGGTGATTATGTTTGTCATCAATTTTCAAACTTCTAAAATACTTCCAGTGAAACTATTTGTTTGAATACTGGGGTTCCCACCATTATCATTTCCAAGAATTTGACTTGAAGAGCTTGAGATTTCAAAATTAAGCTCTTCTGCATTTGCTAATCTTAAGATGTGTAGGAGCTGTCTCTATATTGATTCATATTTTTCTCTTCCCCCAAGAATTGATTAAATCTATTCTTCCTCATAGACCTTTTTGGGGGCTGCTTTACTTTCGCTAACAGCCCAGAGACACCAATGACCTCTTTGCGATTGGGTTTTCCTTGTTCTATCTGTTCAACTTGATTTTCTCTACCTTTGGTTTTAGTACATCGAAGGATCTATTGCATTTGCATTGATCGTTGCATTTGAGGTGATACCCTGCCATTATTATGATGATGAATTTCATGTGTTCTTTCCCTCTTTAGTGGACTCTGCATTTATTCTTGATCAGGTAGCCTGGCTTAGGATCCAAACCATGTGTCACAAAAAATTATTTATCTATTAATATTATTTGATAAACTCCTATTACCTTGGATTTCTTTGTTGAAATCCTCTCCAACTATCAAGCTCCTCGTATTCTTCTAACACAATCTTCCTTCTTCTCATTCTCAATACGTCCAGTGGTGAGCTGTATCATGCAGAGAGCTGAAAAATATTGGGTTCAGTTTGGGATAAGTAGTTAGGACCCTGCTTGATTAAATTTGTGATAGAATTAAATGCTAGACTGTAAGAAATGATAAATAAGTTGTTGGATGCATAAATTGTTAAATAATAAAAAGTTTTGGCTTATTTGAAAATCTGGCTTCTTGCCGTTAGGTGTTTTAAGCAATCAACAGTAAGCTAGAAAATACTGATTCAATTTTTTCCCCATTAGAAGTGCAGAATATTTGGCAGTTATTATGGTCTCCTATCAAACAACCTTAATTGAAGATTCAGAACTAATGTTGCTTTTATTGATAAGTTGATTATCAGAATTCTCCATAACATGCCTTTCTTGCACTTTGAACATTTGTCTTTACTGATCATTATTTTATTAGTCGTTGCTGAATTTGTCTTATAATTTCTGGTTTTTATTATTTTGTTTTTTCAATTTGAAATGCTTTTTGTTCTTACTCAGTTGCACTGTATGATGCATCTCTTATTCTGTCTGTAATTTTTCTGAAGTCTAAACTGAGAGGACACCCTTTCTCTGCTGAAAAAGAGACTCTGTCTGTCACTGATGAGGATGTGCTGGCACATATAGTCGAACAGCACGACCAGTTTGTTGGCTCGATGCAGTCGCGTCTGGCTAAATTGCAGGTAAGAAATGGGAAATGTAAGAACTCAACTGATATTGCCAAAGTTGTCTGTCCCTTTTGATCTCTGTCCAGCTTTTACTTCGGTACAAAATTTCACCTGTATTTGCCTAATGCTTCCCTTTGTTTGGGCGGATGGGTAGATACACCGGTGAGGGAATTGCTGCTTCTAAATTTGGTGTCCTATTCATATTGAATCTGGGATTCAACCTCTGGAATCTCTGATTTCCAATTTTATTTTAGCCTCAGGGAAAAAACTATTGTATTTCAACTTGGAAATGATCAATGCGAGTCACCTACTCAGTATTCGAATTAGAGACATGCATTCAGCAAATATGAACTATTTTCTTTTCCTTTTTACATTCTCCCTGCCTCTTTGTGCCCATGCTGATATATCTTTTATATCATTTTCGGTAACCTTGAGAGAATTTGCCAATCACATTAGTTAACATCCATCTCTCAATTCTCAATTCTTTGGGTGGTTCAATTTGACTCTAGGCTTTTGTCATTTTGAACTTCATAGCAGAGCACTGACGCGTAGATGTAACAAAATCGTGACTAAGCTGGACAAATGCTTGAAGTTAAATTTTTGGCTCTAAAAATCCTGATGGGAAGTATCAATTCTGTTTGGCTTTCACTTCGAACAGCCATGCAACAATCTGAATGTTAATTAAGAATAAGTTTGGTATAACTGGTCGATTGCAGCCCTGATGGCAGCTTTTGAAGTGATGCCTTTGACTTTTACAGATAGTTCACAGATACTGGGAGAGAAGTGATATCAAAGGAACAACAGGGGCGCTGGAGAAGATTGCTGATCATGCTGTAAGTATCATCAGCAGGATTTGCATTTTTTTTTTTGGCTTCTTTGAAGAGAGTATGTGAAGTTTTGATTCACTAAGATGGTATTGGGGAAACTAAAAGGTTAGGTACAGGGTGGATTTTGAAGGCAAAAAAATTATTAATATAATGACAATTTTAGTTATTTTTATGACGAATTTGACTAATACTTGTGAAGCCTTACTGCTATTATTCCTGTTGAAAATTTACTTTAGTTGAGAAATGTTATATAAGTGTAGTAGAGGATAGTGGAGGCAAGTTGAGGTTCTCCAAACATGGTCTAAGAATGCTTGTACTTGGAATGCAGGTTGCAGCTGATGTAATGAGCCTTTTTTCTGAAAAGCCCGACTTTATCACACTCGATACCTGCGCATCTCTTCTGCCATGCTTGACTGGCCTTCTTGACAGTAACATGGATAGGTAATAAAATATCTTACATTGTACTGGACGCTTTCTGAATTGGATAATGTTTAATGTGCGTTTGACCATTCTGAGGTATTTCATGAAAGTATTTTTTGTTCTGCTTGTTTTTGGAGTGTCATTTGTTTTCCGGTGATTGACAAGAAAGTTCAGAAAGCATTGACTAATTGGAGAGCTCTATGTTTTTAACATAACATCTGTTTGATGCTTCAATTTTTTTTTTTTTTTTTAAATATTTTTATTTTTTTCTCCTTTCCTTTTCATTCAATACTCTCTCTCTCTCTTGCAGCAGTGAGATATTTTTCTTTAAAAAGGAAAAATCACGGAACTTAGATGTTCAGTGGTTTGTCAGAATCAGAACATATTAATCTAACAGAAGAGGAGCAGAGATGTGCATAATCCAAATTTAGTATAATGATTATAACGAACTTCTAGAAAGATATGAAATTTGTTTTACTGCATTAAGAATCATTTCTGTCAGTGGAACAGAAATTTTCTTTTCTATTGGAAGTATTGCTTCCTATAATGGTGATCTGGTATCTTCAATAGTAACTGGATTCAATGCGTTACTGACAATAATCTCGCCATGGTCCAGACATTTGGAGATTTCACTTGAAATGCTGCTCAAGTTAGTCAAAATGTTTGGTTCTGTTATTTATTCAACAATATCAGCTTCGTCACCTGTTGGGGTAGATATTGAGGCAGAGCAAAGGTCAGATTCCCCCCCCCCCGGGGGGGTGGTTTTTTTTTGTTTGTGACTTATTTAACAGTAACTCTCATTCGATAGCTTGCTTCTACCTTTTTGTGCTGAAGGATTGAGCGTTGCAACATGTGCTATATCGAGCTGGAAAAGGTAAAACGATGCTTACCTGCCATTACCAGGTGCGCATGTTATTCCTTGATATTTGGGTTCCATTTATATTCTGTACCCACTAAGGTTTCAATTTTTACACTCTTTTTTTATGGTTTCAGAAGGGGGGGCTCAATTGCGAAGTATGCACAGGAGTTGAATCTGATCCTACAAGAAAAACAATGAGTTGGATGTGTTAGTTTGAATTTGCAAGGTGGAAGTGCATTTATTTCTGCTCTTACACTGGAAGAGCATTGGAGGGAAACTCTACATCTCTATTAGGCCTGTGTGAATTTACATATGGTACAATGCCCGCCTCCCTGCAGCACTCAAGGGGCTCAAACCGGGCAATTTCTTTGCTTTTGCTGGCCCCACCATCCGTGGGGCGGGCCCTGTTTGTGCATTGGTTATTCATTTGAGGCATTAACTACTAACTCGGAGTACTCCAAGTGAAACCTGAAGAATGATAAACAAATCAACTTATACTCTGTGCTGGTCACTGTAGTCAGCTGGTTGAGAAGAATTCACGAAACCAGTGTTCACTCTCTAACAAATTTAGCAATAGATGTGTAAATTCTTGTCTTGATGAGTGAAAAGCTTGTATCAATGCGATTTACACTAGTGGAAAATTGTAGTCTCAAAACGATGGAACTTGAAATGTTTGGACTGAACTTTGTCAAATTTATGCAAGCCAATGGAGCAAGCTCTGTGTACTAGAGATGGGTGGCTGTGTGTAATGTTCTGATTGATCTTATGTTAATTTATATAAAATTTGGTTTTCCCTTTTTTTGGTTTTTTTTTGGGGGGGGGGGGGAATTTTAAAGGAAAGGAAACTTTAACCGAGGCATGTGCTAAATCTAAATGGACCAATTCTCTGTCTGCCAGATGTTGCTGCAGTGATAATGAGTCTTAAAATTGTCATTACCAAAAGAATTCTCCTAGCCCCCTTACCCCCTGGCCTATTTCGGTGCAAGTCATCTTTCAGCTTCTTTTGATCTGCGAAGTATTACATTATCAAATGATGCAGTAATGAAGGTTTGACATTCTGATCTGATGAGCACCCAGGAAACAGGCACGAGCCACGTAATGCTAGTCCACTAAGTTCGAAATTACACTGCCACCCAATAATCAAGAGACTATATTTGATTCAATTGTTATTGCTATTGGTTCAGTTCAGGCAAAAGCACGAGATGTCATTTGTAACTCTTTGTCTAATCTTATTTTAAACAAATTATAGAGTTTATAAATTTCTAAATCTTATTTTTAAAATTATAAAAATTTATTAATAAAATAAGATTCAATGATTTATAAAAGATTATATGAAGTTCTTGTATTTAGTAACAAATAAACACATATAAGTTCTTTTCAATATTGAAATGACTAATATTTTATTTATAATATGCATTATGACCACTAATATAGAATTTAGTAACTGATATAGAATTTATTAATAAAAGCTATTTATTGATATGTGAAGTTTGTAAATGTTGGATAATAAATAATTAATAAGGGTATCTTACTTAGTTTATAGGTAAAAATAAAACAATTTATAATATGCGTTCGAATAAAAAAAAGAAAAAAAAATTGAATGAAACTATTTTCAAAACTTGCACACTTTAAACATCTCATGTTTACATTTATAAGTTATTTTTTTAAAGCAAAATTACCAAATATATGTTTATAAGCTCTCAAACATATTAAAAGGTGTTTTGGAGAACTTCTAACCATAGTCAAATGACTCTTGAACTAGTGAATAGTCTCTCTATCTCTCTCTCTCTTTTTCTTTCCTATTGTCAGATAAGATTCAAATTTAAAATCTTTATTACCTTTTAGATTAAAATATTTTAAATTAAAACTGTTAATTTAATTTATGAATAATTTAAATAATACAGTGAGTGTTTCTTAGTAGATAATTTTTATTTCTTCATCATGATAGTCATTTAACTAGCAATTAGGTCATACTGCTGTTGCCAACTAGTGAATTTAAAATTCTTGCACTTAAACCTAAAGTTGCTTAATGGTGAAACATGCAACTTATATCACATCTTTGGAGATTGGAATCCTAAGTCGAACTATAATGAAGGGGTAGAGGGAATTAATACACATAAGTGTTAGTAGGAAGAGAGAATAACCACCTGTGTTAGTGAAGCTATAACAAAGGGGTAGAGGGAAATCCACTTGATTAAAGACTCTTATCCAAGAGAGACGATTCTTGACTAAGGGGGGGAAAACATGAAATTGATGAAAGACTAATTGGTATGAAGTAAAAAGGAATGCGAGTGAATATGTATAATTGGCAAATGTAGCTCAAATTCAATATTACTAGGCACATCCAAGAGTTTGGCAGTTGGCCAATCTGAACTTCTGAAGTCCAGACACAATCTTCCACCCATTATTTAACATGCTGTATCAACAACCTCTTCCAATCAAATATGCACAAAATTAGGTGGTTG
The DNA here is from genome assembly GCA_037126225.1 of Dillenia turbinata. Lineage (NCBI taxonomy): Eukaryota > Viridiplantae > Streptophyta > Magnoliopsida > Dilleniales > Dilleniaceae > Dillenia > Dillenia turbinata. The sequence continues at coordinate 20,698,278 of JBAMMX010000011.1, read as the reverse complement.
CATTGAATGAGTTTAATGGCTAAGACCACTCTTACTCAACTGGATCACTTGGCCTCTCAAGCTGCATTCCTCTACCTGAAAGTGAAGGATTGCTGGAACAATTAGTATTGTTTGAAACATGATATTTCATAGATAAAAAGGATTTCATCGGTGCAAAGAGTTTGTTATTATTGTCTTTCTGTCTTTGTAGTCCATTTCTTAATTATGCAGCTACCACCACTCTATGATTTCCAAAGAACTTCATACTGAACTTCAATGCTAACATAATTACTTTTCACGATACCAATTTTTTCACCTTATGATCAAGAAAGAGAAAGCAAAACTATCGGAGAAGAAGCATTGAGTGGCAAACCTGTGATTGCTGCACCTTATTCAACAAACCCTGACATTCTTCAAAAAGTGCTCTTTCTCCACCAGCTACCCTAGCCATTTCTGAACTAAAACAATCTATTTCTTCAGCCTGCACAACCAAAGAGTTCAGCGATACATCAGCTTATGTACCAAAGGAAGAAAAATACAGACTTTGGACCTTTTCCAATCATCTTACCATATACCTGATACCAGACAATATCCAAAGCTCAGCATAATTTCCCCAGGAACATGGTCATAATGCACTTCTAATCGTTCAAATAAATTTCAACTTCTTTTAGTGCATGGTTGACTGCAAGCAAAAGAATCCAGATTTTTGTACCAACTTGTGCAATGGGCCGACACTCAAGATTTTCGTACCTATTTATGCTTCTATTACTCAATTGTAGACTTTCTACATGCAAAGTTTTCTCCAAAGTGAAGGACCAGTAAGTGGCTAACACTGTATTGCTACTTTCAAGTTTTCTCCAACTCATGAGTGGCAAAGTTGTTTTGCAACAAATTACTCATCATTTAACAAAGATGCATAATTCAAAACATACTTTTGGACTCTCCCTGCCATTCCTAGCAAGTTAACTTCCAAGAATGCTCAGTTAGCTTCTAGATTTCGCCAAACAAACATGATGGCAAAATACAACTAGAAGGAATCCACCCTAGATATGTCATCATAACTTTAACTAATCAAAAATTTATACAGCACCATTATGATGATATATCTTTTAACCAACTTACCTTTGCCATAAACTTTTCAACGTGACAAAATACTGTGTCCATCACCTTTGATGCCGAGGCCAGTGCTTCTTCTATCTCTGAAACATCAGCCTGCAGGATATGTCACATTGTCATATCAACACAATTACACCAGAAAAATGGACATCAAGAAACTCAAGCAGAGAATAGCAATTTCCTTACTTTCACATTTTCTAGAATTGGCAGTTGAATAGATGCATTCTGCAAAGACTTGGTTAATCCTAGCAACGTAGAATTATAGTCCCCTTCAAATGCAGACCACTCCTCTAGATATGGCATCTAAGCAGCAATCCAGGAAAAACATGTTAAGCTTAAAAGTACAAGTTATTTTGTATTGAATAGAAACCATCAGAGCCAAGTCAGAACTACAATGAAAGCACTGCAGTAGGCAATAGGCATATATTTTTCATATTTGAAACAAAAGACTGTAACACTGAGCTTCAACCATCAATAAGAGAGTTAAGTCTTTCATATTTCTTTGCCAAGTGGAAAAGTAGGTGACCAATCAATTGAATGGAAGTAATTGGATGCACTTGGCCTTCATTCAATGAACTAACCATTCAAGAAAATTACAGCCAGCACTTTTCATGCTGCAGTCCATATCAAGCTACTAGCTTAGGAAATTAGCCTTATGCTATGTCCCTTCTACGTAATTGCCTAAAGTTTGCCGACAAGGAGATTACAAATTATCTCAAGATTTAATTAAGCATTATGGCAAATAGGCTGCTATATTCCCATTTGTAATATACAATTGACTCCATGTGTTCAGTAGGATGCTTTATGCATTATGTGAACTTCAATTAACCAAACATCCCTTCCTCTAAGCCCATGCACTTCTGCAACTTGCATGAACATTCAGTGACTTCTCCATTTGTTTTCCAATGCTCCAAAAGTTCCTTATCTTTCGCTGATTCAAAGAAGGAACCCTTTTAGCCTGGTGATTACAAGAAGAAGAAAGCACCTGGTACTCAAAACCCTTAGAGCAAAGAGGAATTAATAGAGTTAATTGTTTACCTTATTACAAGTTGAGTACATGAGAAGAATGACTTGGAGTTCAGATTGTAAACCAATAAGAGGTCTTTATGAGGGACATAATATGATTTCTAAGAAATCATATATAATACTACATTATTTTCATCTAAGCCTGACTTGGTCCAATCAACTTGAGCTTAAAACTATGCCGACACGTATTGTTGAAGGGTAAACTTGAGCTGCTGACTTGCACCTACTAGATGCAAACAGTGGCAAATATTGTTACGTCATTAGAGCACTTATCACACCATTACTCAGACCAATGGCAGGGACCACGTAGCTTGATGCCTTGAGATGTGTGGATTATATCCCTTCAATGTTGGAGGGCCGTCAAGACAACTGGCGCATCGCAATCTCTTGGATCAGCCCAGGGGATGGCCACTTGCATCACAGAATGCATTGAAATCTACCTACAACCAATGAGGCGTAGACAACTATCTCAGCTCTTATTTACTTGCATTATAAACCATCTCTCAAGGGCCTCCACTGTTCAATGCTTTATTTTCTTATTTGAAAGGATCCTTTTCCCTCTAACAAGAACCACATCTCTCTCCTATCTATTATCCCCCTCTCATTACAAAATACTCTCCGCATGTCCTCTCTCCCACCGCCACTTTGCCCACAAAGTTCTCCTCAACCTCATTGCTCAATCAGATCTACCACCTCTTGGTCCCTCTACGCTTCCTTTGCATTAGCATCGTGGGTCCTTTCCATAGTCTATGATTAAGATACCACATTTTTAATTATCTGGCCTCTTATTTATCAAAGGTTAACTATATTCTCTAATCAATTGGTAAAACACTCGTGATAAAGAACTCCTAGTCAAGACCTTTCTTTTTGATCGGGCAGTGTTTGTCAATCTCCTCATTCAGTGCCAACTTTTGAGAAGGAATAAGTTGTGAACATGGTCTTCCCTAGACTGCTAAGATATATGGCAGACTTCCAAATTTGAAGGACTTGACTTAATACGAATGATAACATAGGAACTAGAAAAATAAACTTTGAATCACAGCATAGGCAAAGCTAAAAGCCTAACCTGCAGTTGAAGAATGTTGTATAAAGTCTGTTTTCTTTGCAATTCAGCAAGCTCAATGCGTCTCCTTCTCACTGACTCACGTAAATCTGATAGCCTCTTCTCCTGAGAATAGAGCGCCTTCTGCAGGGGAAGGAAAAAGATAGATACGAAAAATTAAAACACAACTTGGCGAAAACAGCCTCAAAATTTGCAAAAGTAGGAAGCAGAAAATGACCTCTGTTTCTCTTGTTTGAGCAAGGGCGGAGGCTTCAGCTTTGGCATTGGCAAATCTCCATTGCAGATGATAGTTATGGAGCAGTCTGAGATAATGCACATCATCATTATGGCCGGGAGGCTTCTTGGCCTTCCTTGAATCTGCTGGGAGCTTGGGACGGGAGTGGAGAGGCGGGAGAGAAAGAGTGCCGGGATCAGCGGAAGGAGTGGAGAGTGGGAAATCAAGAGAATGGGAGCAAGAAAGTTTGTCGAATCTAGAGGATGAAAGCATATCAGCGTCGGGGACGGAAGAGCGCAAATCCTGCTGAAGATGACGGTGATCTGGATTCGGAGTCTCGGAAGATGAAGAGAGGAGGCGTCTAACAACCCTAGTATTGTTGGAAGAGGAAGAAGAAGATGGAGTCAAGCCAGTGGAATGCAAGAGCTTCGCAGCAGCAGAAGTGGTGGTGGGAGTGTTTCTGGAGGACCTTAAGATTGACATCCTATCCCTATCAAAATTGGGGACCATGGGAGTCCCAGGACGAGTCGAGGCGGGGGCTGAGGCAACACTGTCTGCACTTCTACGAAGTGGCACTGGAAGTGATTTATTCTCTGAATTTTCTTTCACAATTTTGGAATTAGAAGCAACAAGTCGTTGAGATTGAGATTGAAATTGCTTTCGGAGTTGTGATTTGGGTGGTTGGAGATGGAGGAGGTTCTCTTTCTCATCAATTGAGAGGCATGAGGAGGGTTCTTCTCTTGATCGTCTCTCTGCAGATCTCGACCGCCGGTGCTGATGTTGGTTGATTAAGGGAGAAGCAGCGCCAGAAACTTCCGAGTGAGAATGACAAGGAGACGGAGAGGCAGACAAGAATCGAGAGCTGACCTCTCTCACCCGAGGCCTCGCCTTCCTAGCAACTGTAGGCGGCGGCGGTCGCTGCTGCTCCACCATCGCTGTTTCTCCTTCCATTCTTTTCCGAACAACTCACTCGATATTTCTTCAGATCTCTCTCTCTGTTTTAGGGTTTCTCTTCTTCTTCTTCTTCCTTTGGGGAATTTTGATATTCCCTAATCCGGATTAGATCCGGATCCCCCCCAATAATGATTATGAAATTAAAAAAGAAGAAAATTAGCCGTTGCTTTATTCTCACCGGCCCCCCAAAAATATAGCCGTTACTCTATACACCCAATCACCGTCAGCATCTTCTGCTATTCCTCTCGTTGCATGGTCAGCTTTACGAAATATTAATAATTAAAATTAAATCTAAAAAGAAAAAAGAGGGCTGGGACGTCTGTCTGTACCTCTTCTCATTGTTTATCCATTTATACATCTCACTTGTCATTATATTTAATAATAATAAATATATATATATTTTTTTAAAAAATTAAATATCTTATAATTAAAAAAATCCTAGTTCAAATTTAAAAAATCATACATTTTTATATGGAACAAATTTTATTTTATTTATCGTAGCAAATGAAAAGAGAGTCTAGTTTAATTTCTCATCACATTTTGATTTTGACTTATAATAGTAAAAGTAAGATATACATAATAAGTGAACAATTACTATAAGTATAAATATAATTTTTATGCCAATAGCTAATAATTGAAACTTGTACAAAATTTTGCAATACTATAGTATTATTGATCATTTAGTAAATTAGTTTATTTAAGAATAACTCAACTGGTTTCATCTGTTTTTCTTTTAGAGATTTTGAGTTTAAACTTTATATATATATATATAAATAGTTCAATAAAAAATAGTCCCAGTAACTAGTTTAGTTGCCATTTAAGTTAAATAGGACTTTTACTAATGCCCATTTTACAAATAAATAAATTTTCAAGCATTACTTATTTTATTTTTCTTTTTCAAAAAGAAGTATAATTTTATTTTTTGACTTAATCAAAAAATGATTTATTTAGTTTAATGGAGGCGTTGCACTTGATAAAAAGGACAAAGAAAATAGGCAACCATCTAATTGGTAAAATTTTAAAATGTTTCTTCTTTCATTGTTCTTGTAATTTTTGGATTAAAATAAAATCAAGGGTAAAATATTAAATTCGAAAAATATTGCATAAAAATGGCAATGAAGAATATGGATCGATGGAATGAATCGGAGATGGAAAGATTTTGGATTCAAACCATTTTTGAAGAAAATTTGAAATCATCCTTTGAATAAAAGGAAATATTAAGATGAGAAAATTACAAAATCACAGTAAATTTAACCTGAAATTATACTTTTTGTCCAGTCTTTCGAAAAATTAAACTTTACCCCCTTGAACCAAAGTGTTAGTGTTGGCTATTGGGATTAAAAAAAAAAAAAAAAAAAAAAAAAAGGAGAATGTGAAAATGAACTATTCCCTAACCTTTTCTGTTTGGTGTCCTGTCTCTCAGTTTTTGACGCAAAGGAAGTATGATGCCAAATTTGTTAAGGGTACAAACTCAAGCCACTGCAATGGAAATCTATATCTATATCTATATATATATATATATATATATATATATGTATGTATATAAAGTAATACCACTTATTCTGAAAATTTTAGTACTGAGGCTGCATTCTTATCAAGCCAGCGATCCCTTGGGGCGATAATTTCAACTTTCAGTCCCTTCATTGCCCCAGCATTTATGGGCTGGCTGAGGACACCCTTCTTTTATACCCTGTGAGCTCTTTTCATGTGGTGATTGACTCATAAAATGACATCGTAGATTCTTCTATTGAGCTTGACAACTCTAAACTTGCTTTTAAGGGCTTCTCATTCTACAAGTCTATCCCATTTGTGAAGAACTCCATCTAGAGTTCGATTTAAGACCATGATGTTATGCGAATTTGGTACGTCACACGATTTCGAATAAATATACTCTAATTTAGTGTTGTGTATAGTGTTGAACAAATTCGATTCCACGAGAATATTTTATATTACCAAATATGAATCACCCTAATTTAAGTTGGACTAATCAAAATAAGATTACGAAGATAATAAAGAAAACTAAAATCAAAATATGAAAACCCTAATTTGATAAAAACTCTAATACGATTGAAATCCTAGGATATCGATTTTATCTATTTTAATCTCTTACACTTTGAATCTTTTCAATCCTTAAATTCATTGGTTACGAATTATTAATAATATTGATAGATTTTCCTAAATTAGATCCACCCAATGGTCATGCAATGAATTCTTAATTCGACTAACCAAAATCCAATAGTTATGCAATTTTGATTAACCGAATTGCATTAAGTTCTATAATAATCTGTAATTTAGAGTTTTCCTTAAATATCCACACATGAAATTAATATAATGGTTATACTCATAATTTCATATGGATTTTATTATTCAGATTAATCTTATACAATTATATTGGTTATGCATGCACTCAATCTCAAATCATCAAGACGTTAGGTCTAAAAACGTTTGAAGTATTAAGATTAACAATAAAATATCATCAAACAATAATCATGTTAATAAAACTTAAAGGAAAGAAAGAAATCAACCAATGTAATTAATTAAAAATAGAATTCATCAAGTTTTAAGAATAAAATAATTAGCTAGACATTGAAAAGAAGAACAATAAAAAAAAAAACAATGTTACAACGCATAATGAAAGAGTCGGAGTCCTTGGTATGGAGGTGGTTGCTAGGTTTTATAAAGTGGTGGAAGAATGAGAAAAATAAAAGGGAAAATCATGCATAAGGCTACTATCATAGTGCTACAAATATATAGAAGTGAAAATTTTAAAAGAATTTGGAAATTTAGAATTTTTTGGAAGTTTGGTCTTTGATTTTGAATTAGAAACTTCTTTTTATTGCTTGACGATGATCTTCAACTTTTCAAACACTTGAAAACTCTCTTTTCTTCAATTTGGATAATTTCTGAAATTATTATCAATGCAAATCCGAAATTATATCACTTTATTTCCATTTTCATTTCCAATTTCTGTTTTCCAACACTGCAATAATTTTGACTCAATTTTCATATGTCTTCTGGTCTGACCTAGCCTTTGAGTCTTCGCAATAATTGTAGAGCTCGAAGTCTTTTTTCCAACGTCATAAGAATTACTTCAATTGGATATCGGGACAAAAAGTTATTCCCAAAATATTGAATGCTATCTGTTCATTCCGAAAATAGCAAGTATGTACCATTTTCCTAAGTCAATGACCACGAAAATAAATCAATATAAAATCATAAAATATGGTTCAAATCAGTTGTAAAACACATCAATAAATACTGAAAAATATATAATTTAAGTGTACAAAAGTATTACTATCAAATACCCCCACACTTGAATATTTGTTTGTCTACAAGTAAGAAAAATTTCCTCCAAAACCAATTCAATTTTTCCGAATCCCTAACTATGCATGTAACAAGTTCAAATTGAAATTAGAATCAAGACAATCAATACTTTACAGCATTCAATACTAGAGAAACCATTATATCTCCTATAATCTCCTCAAAATCAAGAACAACGCAAAATTTAAACACCCTCACAATTGATTCACTCAATAGAATGAAAGTAGAAACTATTCAACTACTCAAAGCACTTAATATATGTAAGGGTATGTGTATCACTCAATCAATATAATAAGATGACATTACCATAAGTTTATTCATATATCAAATCTCCACCACTTATATATATATAAAATCCATACGCCAATCAATAGATATTTTATTTGGTTGTAATAGGACTAAGGTAAAAGGTAGAACAATGGGTAAAATGATGGGTTAAAATGATTCACTAAAAATAATAAAGTATCAAGACATGACATCTTTTATATTAAGGAAAGAAAATATTAACTCTAACTACGAATATGTAATGTGATATATCATTTATTCAAAACAAAGAGAATGCAATGAGATTTAACTGTAAAACTAAACAAAATCAAGAATGAGGAATGTTTTTTCTATTTTTCTTCTCTTTTTTTTTTCGTTTTCTTTTTTTTTTTTCAACCAACAATCTTTTTTTTTTCTTCGGCTGGTTTTACTTTTTTTTTTTTTTGGAAACACATCTATTTGACAATGATGAAAAAAAAACATATATAAAACTCAAATATATAAAAAGAACATAACGCCTAAAAATAGAATGTCATGCTATCAACTATAAATACAATAGTGAATTGGAGTTCAAAATTTGGGGTTAGAAAAAATGAAGGTCATGGAGTAAATTATGTAGGTGATTCATAAAAGAAAAGATCTAAATTCAAAGGGGTTAACTAAGGGGTAATATGTTAGGAATAGTATTTTTCAAAAGTTAAAATTGTATAAATCTAGATGTTTAATCATTTTGGTGTATGAAAATAAAGAATATGGTCTCAAATGCATAACAAAGCAAGTTCTAGAATGACCAAATCATGTGTGATATATGCTTAACAAGAAAAATGATGAGAGTAAGGAATTGCTCTTTAAGGCTGTTATGCCCCGATCCTTAATCGAAAGTCGTGAATAGCCGCTCGTTATCCTGTATGCTGCCTATCACATGACACACATACCGAGACAACGAAGGCAGACATCTTCGCCTGTTTAAAACCTGTTTTTCCTTAAAATGTAATTTCCCAAATAAAAGAAATTAAAATGCAACACTTTGTCTCAATACATAAATATAAAACAATTTTGAGAGTTTCAAATTACAAGTTGCATAATACAATTACAGTCATCCCATAAAATATGTACAAAGTCATTCTGTGGACCTCAAGTGTATACATCATCCAATGTTCTCGCGGAAGAATGGTTGTACCATACCCAAAACTCAACGTCTCCAAAGTAAGTTAAGTGTGCTAAAGTCTCTCGACACGTCTCCCTGCCAAATCTATAGCTGTCATTATAGAAAGTGAGAGGTAAGTATTATGAGAAAATACTCAGTGGGTGAGGGAATCGACATTATGTTCTCAATAGTATGTGTGAGTAAGGAGTGTCAAAGCACATTTTTAAAACATGGTGATATTATAAATCAAGCATGGCATTTTCATAAATCATGTAATCATATATCATATATCATACATCATAATATCAACATATGCATCCATTAACATTTCGAAATCATTTAGAGCTTACCAATAAAATATCCCCGACAATAGTCTATCTCGACCAATGACGGGCGCATTGAGGGTTTTTCATATGCAAGTATATAAAATATTTAGCTCTCTACCCCAATGTTGGCGCGTGCAAACAACTCATAATGCTAGACCGCCTATTTGGATGGACCTCCCCATTATCTGGTTCAACTAGGCCCATACGGACATATATAATCAACCATAATCAACCATGTATAGAATCCCGCCTGGTGCTAGACAATGGCGTCACACATGTCCTCTCCGATTTGGTTCAACCGGCCGTAACTATACATATGACAGTTGGGGATACCTCCTGTAGAAACGTATCCGAACACAATGGGTGCCTCTATAAACGCCCTTCGTAGCTACGGAATCCATAAGGAACATCATCACATCATCATATCGCAAGTAGGCATCCAGCCCACACATTTCATCAAACCATTTCAAATCAATGTGTCAATGCAATAGAAGTATATAAATCATATCAAGTTTTCAAAGAGTGGCGCAATGTCATTTCAACAAAAATTCATGGATGCATATCATTTGAGCCAATCATTTGAGACACTCCAATGATCACAAAGAGAAACATTTATAAAAATATAAACCAAATATCTTGCTTTCATACATGTCATTAAATATGTCATTTTGCAAAACTATAAAATAGGTACTTTAGTTAATCAAAAACATAGCGTCAAAGTCTCACTCACAGTATAAGGGAGGGTATGTCACTCCCTAAAATGTACAACGAAGTGTAAGAATTGTGCACTCCTTGCTCGGTCACCAAGTATGTCACTACAATACAACACATAATATATATAAATAAAAATTGGAAGTCACTATGTTAAATTGTATTTTAATTTGTCCTTCATCTAGGATTAAGGCTAAGGATATCATAAGTAAGCTTCAAATGTGTACATAGGCTATCCCCTTTTTCACCGCCAAACCGGCAACTTCATATGCTTATTTATATATATACGCCTTACGACTTCACCACAACTTTGGCAAATAAAACTGTACATTGTCCATTTAGGATTCTCTCTAGAATTTCCTATACATAACTCACCACATACACATTGCACATTATATAATTCATCCTTTAAAATTCAGCATGCTAACACACCAAACTAATTTACATCTTTAACACATTACTTAGCACACATATGCTAACTATATATGCACACACACATATTTATTCCTCACACTCTCAGCCATTTCATTTCCTTGCTTCCTTAACACCATAAACCAGAATTTCCTGCACACATTAGGATCCATTTTCCCTCACCATACACTCCACGGTTAGCATAAAAATAACCTCACCTAACTCATTTTTTAGTGCAGAAAATTTTTGCACATAATGCACCTCATTCTTTGGCCTTTAAAGTAACTTTCTTGCACAATTACATCACATTCTTTTGAGCCAACAACCACCTGTTTTTTCCCTATTTTTCAGTCACTATGCACATCACAAATTCACAATTTTCATTCAATTTTTCTACACACAAAATTTACAAATGCAGGATGCAATTTTCAGCCCATAATTTCACCTTTCTCTCCTCCAAATTCTTAGCCAAATACAACCAAATTTCTACACACTTTTCCCACATCAATTCAATCAACAACATACACATATATCCATCATCTTTGTATTAAAATTCTGTACACATGACTTGCATTTTGAAAACTAAATTTTAGCTCATCAAAAACACAATGCTCATTCAAGTTCTCGACCAACACAAGTTCAAATTTCCTGCACACATTTCTCTTGTTTTATTTGTGTTCCACCTAGACTCTAGGTTATAAAATCATGCTACAGCATCAAATTAAATCATTCACACAAGGTTTTCAAATTTCTAGCAAAGTGCAGAATTTCATTTACCTCAAATGTTGATGCTTCAAGCCCAAATCAAGGCTTCTCTTCAAAGGATCTTTCTTTCCTTCATACTCTTAACTCTTAGCCACAAGAAGTTCACAAAGTTAACTTTCTCTTTTTGAGTCCAAATCAAAATATGTTATACTGGAGAGTGAGAGAATGTTTTCTTACCTAGAATTGTTGGATGAAACTTGAAGAAAACATGGATCCATTCCACTTGAAGCTCACGGTTCTCTCTTGAAATCCACGTACAAAAGATTTGCCTTCATATTTGTATGAAAAGTAAATGTTACCTGAGTAAATCGAGTGATAGTCATTGAATACCAAGGCAGTATAGGGACCGATCAGCCTTATATCGAGTGGGATCTGGTTGATGGATACCAAGGAAGTGAGCCGTGCCTACTTGCCTGGGAGATAAATCTCATATTGACAGCACGCTTCAGTTCATTGTGTCCATTAGGCTATGGGTTCAGAGGGTCTCAAGCCTCGTTATAATGAGCTTTTGGGCCATATTTCATCAGGGTAAGTCCTAGGCAAATATTGCCTTTCGATCGCTAAGTGCGAAAGTTCATCACAAGCAGATGATTTTGCCCGCCAACTAGACAATTGACTGATCAAATAGATGCCGACAAGGTCGATAATGGGGGCTACCAAGAGCCACTCAACAAGTTAGGGATTAGTCTTGAGCCCAATATGATTTGGGCCATTTTGGTCATGTTCTATCATTTGCTCCCACTCCTATTGTTGCTTCGGAAAAAGGGACTTCAGGAGTACAGTGCAATTGAGACCTTTTGGATATTGCAAATCAAAGAATTAAATACGGTACATGCTGATTCAATTTTCGCATATCGTCTCCAATACGCTTCTTATATTGCATATCGGTTGATTGGTCTCTCCACACTACTTTTGATTTTTGACAGTTAACTTTCTTTGTGGTTCAATTCTTTGCAAGAATCATCTGAAAAAATGGTTAAGGGTTCATTGTCACAAGCTTATCCGAGCATTAATGATATCTGAAGTGCCATGATAAAAGACGAATTGTGAGGTGTTTAGAATGACTTGTTGTTGGGGGACGACTATATCCTTTGGTTGGCCACCAATGAAGATAGGGCCAACAGCACATCAAAGGGCCGTGTTCCAATGTACAAGCAATGTGTCAAGTATGGCTTGAAGGTGTTATATATGGGTGATATCGCTTGAGTTTTGCTCCATTGGAATATTTTCCCGATGATGCTAATTCCCAACGCTTGGCGTTTTTTATAGCCGTGATGCTACTGATGAGTTTCTGCCGCCTTCACTTTGATTTCGAGATCTTGGTGCCTGTGTTTGCTCTCAAGAGGTACGCCTGCAAGGGTTCTATAAAAGGGTGGTTCTACAGACGGGTGATTCTACTTGCAAACCTGTCCCGAGTCGAATTGGTAGTTCTGATACAAGGAAACCATCAACAAAAGTTGGATGTATAAGTATTTCTTCATGGAATTCCTAAATAGGATTTAATGTCTGTGCTACCGAGGACTAATAAGGAACCATATTTTTGGGTTGAAGACTCCTCAACCTTTTTGCCGCTCAAGGTTCATGCGTTCGGTCGGTGGTTACTGTGATGCCAAGAAGAGATGCATCTGAGTTGAGTCCCTTTTAGACAATGAGATACTATCATTAACAGGCTTGTTGTTGGGAGAGAAGAGGAAGATCAAAAGGCCTCTCTTGGTAGAGAAAAAGAATAATAATCTCGTTAAAGTTCTTGCTTCTCCTGAGGAGAAAGATCTCGAAGAGATCACCATCGACAAGTAGATGGGGACCAAGAAGAGAGAGGCGGCCGAAACAGAAAGCACGTTTGGTGTGGGGGCTGACATCATTCTTATTTTGTCCTTAAGGTGAAAGAGAAGGAGGGCTCCAGGATGAGACCTTTTGGTTGTGCCGAGGGATGTTGATGCTGAGGACAATGGGTCTTAGGCTCAGGGAGATGCGGAGGTTCGGTCAGAACACATGGACATAGGTGAGGTTGAGGCCAAAGAAGGCGAGGAGGGGGCAGAAGATCATGTCCCTGAGGATTTTGAGGAGATAGAGGAGTATCGTCTAGAGTGTTCTGAGGATATTCATCCTGGATCGACAAGGGGGTCCAATGCGGGACCATCTTCTACTATTCCACTGTTACCTTTGGATAAAGGCAAGCGTGTGGTGCCTGAAGGGAACTTGCTTCCTCCAGTGATTTCTATTCAGTCTTTTGACGAGCGTCGAGGCTCAAAAGAGCGAGGGATTGTGACGATTTGTGCGGAGAGAGCAGATGATGGATTATCTGAGGCACCGGGTAGACCAAATGGGAGCAAATATATCCTGGTTGCAAGATACCCTTACATAAAAGGAAAGGGGGGTCGAAGAGGAGAGGGTGTCTGCGGCCGCTCTAAATACCCGGAATGAAGAGGTAGAGTGGTTGAAAGCTGAATGGGATGCAGCACTCCAATGGTGTGAGACAGTCTCCAAGCGGTGCAAGGAACTAAAGGTGGAGTCCATAGTGCACGAAGTACACTTGCAGGCTACGGAGAAGCTTGCTGAGATGCGTGACCATTCTCTGATGGCTGCTAAGCAAAAATAGTAGAACTGGGGGATGTTATCATGAGAACTATTGATCAGCATGTGTGCACTTAGCACAAGTGGAGTGAGAACTTCCAGTGTGCTAAGGAGATTATCCGTTGGGCAGGGTTATCGGGTGCCATGCCCTCAGATGCCAGAGGTGCCAGTTCTAAAGTGCCCAACCCTAAGTCCACTCTTGCTCCCATCAAAGAGGCTTTATTGGGTGCGGTAGATGAGAACATAGTGGTTAACATGCCCCAAGCTCCTTTGGGATTTGATACTCCTCCGGCCCCTTGATCAGGGTCTTTGTTTCCCTTGTCTGTGGTTTTTTTTTTGTACTTTTCTAGAAAGATTAATAAAATATGTGATTGTTTTGTCACGAGTGAGCGACTATCACTTCATGTTGGTAGTATTGTTTCATTTGCATTTAATGAATAGAGTGATATAGGGGAGGTATATCCCTTCGTTCAGAAGAGTGGGCTGTGCCTACCCGTCTAGGAGATGGATCCTCTATTGATAACATATTCGTTCGAGAGAGTGGGCCGTGCCTACCCGTCGAGGAGGTAGATCCTCTATTGACAGCATATTCGTTTTAGACAGTGGACCGCGCCTACCCGTCGAGAAGATAGATCCTCTATTGACTGCACGTTCGTTCGAGAAAGTGGGCTGTGCCTACCTATTGAGGAGGTAGATCCTCTATTGATGGCACATTCATTTGACAGAGTAGGCCGTCTCTGCCTGTCGAGGAGTAGATCTTCTATTGACGACACATTCATTTGAGACAGTGGACCACACCTACCCATTGAGGAGATAGATACTCTATTGACGGCATGTTCATTTGAGAGAGTGGGCAGTACCTACCTGTTGAGGAGATAGATCCTCTATTAATGACATGTTCATTCAATAAAGTGTATTCAATGACACATGTTTGGTGCGATTGGTTCATCATGAGAGATTAATAGAGTGAATCATTACGAATAAGATAATTATAGCATGATAAGTGAAACAAGTAGTGAGACAATATTGTAAGATACCCGACCAGTACTTCTACGAAAGTAAACGTAAGAAAGAGAGGTTTAAGATTACTTGAGAGAGTTTGCCGAGAATTTCGGATCGCAGGATAGTGTTCCAATACCAGTGGAGGTTCTAAACTTGACTTTCATATGTTTTGTACTTGGCAGTGCCTCTAAGGCAATCAAACTAGGCCGACCCAGAATGGTGTTGTAAAGTGAGGGCAGCTTTACCTTATTGAACATTGTCATAGCTATTGCATGATCGGACAGAGTCCCAAGAGTAAAAGGAAGTGAAATGGTGTCTTCAGGGCATATCCATTCAACTGAGAGCCCTTTGATTGGTCCAACATGAGCCTACAGGTGTGTTTGAGTAAAAGCCATCTGCTAGATAGCGTTCTAATAAAGAAGGTTACAGTCGGCCGCCTGATTCATGAAGATTCTCCTTATTTCATACTATATGATTTTTGCGGTAATGATAAGAAAATCATGTCAGTCTGGATTGACTTCTACCAAATCATTGTCACTGAAATTGATCATTGGACTTTTCTTCTTAGTTCGCTTCACGGCACGTGTGGCAAGAACTTCCTTGGATGTGGAGCTTGAGGGCCCGGCCTTGTGAAAAATTAGGGCCACTGTCTGTCTGGTCTCATTCAGTCGTGTATATCCTTGGTTGTGTAATGCCATCAAGATATGAGCTAGAAGACAAGGGTCCGAGGTATCGTACTCATTCTATATTTGGAGAATCACTTCATCTAGTCAATTGTGGGCATCCCCAGGAGTTGGTTGCTCACCTTGCTCGTTTTCGCAGCTCGCCATGTGCAAGTCCTAAGGAGGGAGCCCTTCTCTTTTCGCATTTATAAACCTTTGGAGTCGACCACTTCGAACGAGAAACTCGAGTTCATCTTTGAGTTTTTTACATTTATTTGTCAGATGACCATAGTCTTGATGGAAGTCACAGTATCACGTCTTATCCTTTTTCGAGTCATCTTCAATAGAGCAAGGGGACCATTTGACATAAGACTTGTTCCAAATCTGAATTAGAACTTGACTTGGTGTCTCATTCAAAGAAGTTTAGCTCGTGAACCTTCGTTGTTAGGAAGGCCCTTGACGGCCCCTCTTAGGCAAGGACTGTCGGGGTGATCGATTACGTTCATTCCAAGCTGGTCGGTTTTGCCATTTGTCAAATGCTTCGACATCCTCCGTAGCAATGTATTTTTCTACATGTGCATAAAACTCCTAAATAGTAGACGGAGGATTCTTCATGATGGATGTTTTTATCCCTGATGGCCACAGCCTGATAAGCAATGTTACCAATGCAATATAATGGTCCAAGCCCAAGACCTTCATCATCTCAATTTTGATATTATCGAGATAGTTTCTTAACGGTTTGTTGTCTCTCTACCTTAATGAAATGAGAGACGTAAACTTCCTCTTAGTGCCTCTACTAATCACAAAGTGCATCTCGAACTATTACTGAAGTTGAGAGAAACTCTTGATACTGAATGGGGGAAGTGAGTTAAACCATGCCAACACATTGCCCTTTAGAGTTGTAGGAAAGTGCTTGCACATGGCCACGTCCGTCATATCTCTCGAGACCATTATGGTTACAAAGTAAGCCACGTGGTGCTGCGGATCAATAGTACCATCATACCTCTCCATAGGAGGAAGAAGCACGTCTCGAGGCATCAGCTTTGTGGAAACCTTGGAATCAAACGACGAAAGACCGGTAACATGTTGAGCAAGTTCATCTCTTCTCATATTAGCAATTCTAAGTTCACTGCTATGAGTTCCTCAACCTGTTTCTTTAAGTTATCAGGATGGTGTTAGGAGGTCACTGATAGCTCTCAATGCTCTCTGGGCTCAAGCCTTTGCTGGCACATATGGCCTGATCCACAGGAGGTAGATTGCGCTTCCAACCTGAGGGCGCGACTAAATTCCTCTAGTTGTTTACTTATGTCTTACAGTTTGGATTCGAGCCTCTCCATCTCAAGTCGCGGGGCCCTTTCCAGAAAGACAGGAGTAGGGGGTGGAATCGATTGATTTTGATGAATAACCTGTGATTGGTGTTCAGGCAAGTTGATGATGGTTGGACCTCAATAGGGTTATTTGGTACTATGGGTTGGACGGTGTTTATTAGGGTGATAGTACGCCCTTCTATTGCAGATGCAACTCTGGAAGCAATTCTGGTCCTTTTCTTAGGAGGCATAATCTTCAAGAGAATGAAGTACGAAACAGGCTTCTTTCTAGTTTGTTTTCACGGATGGCGCCAATCTATTGGAGGTGGGTTTGACTCCACAGATGATGGCTTTACTGACTCGAACAGGTTGACTAGTTGTCTGGTGACTTTGATGAATGAGACCTATAAAAAGCCACTATAGGGTTTTCTAATAGGGGAGACTTCGATGCTTAAGTCAGAGAGTGGTTTTCGATAAGAGAAATAGATTGAAAGGAAGTCCTATATGCCTTTGTGTGCTATATGTAAGTAAGGAGAGCGTACCTGGCTGGTTGGCTTAGTGATGTATATATAGCCTCCGTACAGGATTGTCGTATGCATTCGAGGTGTTAAAACCTCAATTTCCTTATGGTGGTATCCCGAGATTGCATGAATCATAGTGAAAGATTTCCAAAGATTTCAAATGCTATCGGTTTGGAAAGTCCAGATCGCTACGGAGTTTCCCTTCCTTATTAGCTAGGATTGGGTTTCCCCTTTCCATGTATGGAAGATTTGCGTTCATGTATGTTTGAAAAGTAAATATTACCCTACTGAATTGAGCTATAGTTATTAAGTACCAAGGAGGTCTAAGGACTGATCAGCCTCATATCGAGTGGGATCTAGTCGATAGATACTAAGGAAGTGGGTCATGCCTACTCGACTAGGAGATAAATCTCGTATTGATGGTACTCTTTGGTTCGTTGTGTCCATTAGGCTATGGGTTCGAAGGGTCTCAAGCCTCGTTGTAATGAGCCTTTGGGCCTTGTTTCATTAGGGTAGTCCTAGGAAAATATTCCCTTTCGATCACTAAGTGCAAAAGTTTGTAACAAGCGGTTAATTTCACCAAAGGCCAGCTAGATGGTTAACCGATTAGGTGGATGCCGGCAAGGTCGATAATGGGGGCTACCGAGACCCGCTCAGCAAGTTAAGGGTGGATGCCGACAAGGTCGATAATGGGGGCCACCGAGAGCCTCTCAGCAAGTTAAGGACTAGTCTTGAGCTCAATATGATTTGGGTCATTTTGGTCATGTTCTATCAACATCTTTCCCAAATTCTACCATGTCTATCTCTTGTTGCTCCAAATAAACGCTCTTGAGTATCAATTGTCCCTTCATGAATAATTTCATCATTGGAACTCTACTTTTCTTTAACATTAGAGGAAACAAATAGGTCAGTAATCTCAACAACAACATGGACGAATGCTTCCACAAAAATTTCACCCTTCTTTTCATTCCCAATCTCCACCAGAATCTTCTCAACTCTCCTCATTGGTTGCAGGAGTCTTCTACCTTCCTCCTTCACTTTAACCTTGACCCAATCTTATAACCATAGTGGGGGACAACTTTGGGTTAAGAGTAGTGTTCTCCTCCCATGTAATTAGAAGTTATGGCCAGTTACATTCAAAGGATAAAATTTGGAATTTTGATACTTCTCTCCACTACCCAGTTTCAACAAGCCTCATACTTGGATTCTCCCATATTTCCAACATTTTGTCCCACCAAGCTATTACTTTATGCATCATTTTGGACACTGTAAGCCTAACTATACCAACATCCCAGATTCTTGAGTTTAATAATATTTATCACATATAGGGACCTCAATTTTTCTACAAAAGTTATGATGATGAGAATCATATCTTTCATGCCCATAATTTCTTTGAATCAAATCCAATATAAGATGACCATGGGAAGTGGCATGGGTGCAACCCTCCCTCCTCCAATCTAAGTTTACAAATGAGAAATTAACAATCAATACACATTTTTTATTCCTTGATCGTCGTTTCGAGAATATTTGCCTTCTCTCCAAAGATTCATCACAGTTGCCACTAGTCTAGAATATCACCTGCTCTATTAGTAATTCATGTGGTGAAAGTGCAATGAGTTTGTTAGAGCACAAAGCTAAAGCTCTCAATTGGAATCCACCACAATATAACACTTACCCCTAGGTTGGAAAACCTAAAAATCCACCATAATAATAACATGTTCTTTTATAGACTTAAACTAGAGTAAGGAACAATTAAAGTCCTACACAAGCCTTTTAAAATACGGAAATAAATAATACTAAAATTCTAATTACCCTATACCAACAATCCAAATTAAAAATTAAAGAAAATAAAACAAAATCCATTGAATTTGTGAGGAGATGATCGCCCAAGCAATCCGTGGAGATCACACCAACGATGGAAGGGACTGAGACTAGATTCTTGTCCCCAACAAACCCTCCCCATGAATCCTTCATCGCTAACAATTATCACCTCAACGGTGATGGCTTGGTTGCAGATACCCTTCTTCCAGACTTTGTTGAGCCGTTTTTAAATGCCAATTTTCTTATAAAATGATACTTCAACTCCCCTTTTGAGTTGTAGATTCAACTTGAGACTTTTACATTAAGCTCAACCATCCCCAATGCAAGAAGAGCGACTTTGGATTCTCTCTCTCTCCTCTCTCTGATTTCCCTTCTCTCTCTTTTGCAACCTTTTCAATTTCACAATAGAGTGGGAAAATTATAGACAATGAGAGTTCAAGTTTCAGAAAAAAGGGAAGAGAAATGGGATATTTCCCTAAATATTTTTTTTAATAAAAATTATTTAAGTATCGAGATTTTTTCTTTCCTAAACTATTGATTTCGAACTCTCAGAATGCGAAATCAGGTTTATATATATATTTTTTATTTTTTGTAATGCATATTTTCTTTTTTTTTTTTTAAAAAAGATAGTTTCACACTCGAGGAGTGTGAAATAGATTTCACACTCAAGGATGATGTCGCACTCACAAAGTGCAAAATAATCGGCCTTAAGTTAAATCGCAAAACTTATTTTGAAGTCTCTCTTCTTTTCCGCGCCGCTGCCTTTCTCTCTCCTTTGCGAACGAAGCCTTGCCTCCTTGCAACAGAACCCTAGCCTCTGCTGCTGCCTCTACTACCGCCGCAACCTTTCCCTATCCTCTCTCCTTTCTACATCCTTTCTTGCGTGAGGCTTCAACTGCACTTTGTTTGTTTCCATCTAGGGTAATTTCTTATGAATGTAGTCCTCTCTCCTTTACAGTTTCCTACAAATGTTGGGTAATTTCTTCATCTTCATTTTATTTGTTTGAATCTAGGTTTTGTATTAACCAAAAAAAAAAAAAAAACAGATTGTGTTATTGGGAATCTAGGATTTGCATTCAAAAAAAAAAAAAAAAAAAAAGGATTGTTGGTGCAAATATATTTTGAAAAAAATATATTGTTGCATTATATTTGTTACAACATTAAAAAAAAAATCACTATACATTATATTTGTTGCATTACAATTGTGCCAACCAAAATCAATAGTAATTCACTCTAAATTCACTATATATTATAATGTAGGGTTTGCATTATATTTGTTGCTGATTCTGTGATGTTGATGCTTTGTTAGAGTTAGTTATAAGGTTTGCATTATGTTTGTTATTGATACCCTATTGTTAATACTCGGTTAGAGTTAGTTCTAGGGTTTGCATTATAAAAGTTGTTAATAATATATTGGTTATTGTTGTACTTGATAGAAGAAAGGAAGATAAGGCTGGTGCTTTATTGGAGGGGTATAATTGGTGGGGCTGAAGATGAGTATCGGTATATTGTGGGTCGAAAACGAGTGTTGTGGTTGATAGTACTATTAAATAGCAGAACTTTATAAAAATTTTGCATCGCAAAAGTGGGATTGATTCTAGACAATTCAAATTGAATGTGATATATAGATATTTTTTTTGTCTGATCAGTCTCTCTCTTATTGTGTATTACTAGTGGAGGACGAATTCTTACCGAAGGTATTGTCACTTCCCAAATATATCCTAAATTCAATAGTCGTTGAACTATTCTTAGAGTAAAAAACAATCGTGCGTGCACCTATTGGCTCATCCATGGTCGGGTGCTCAGATTAGGGTAGAGAGAATGTGTTAGACATCCCAGGTAGCTCATCTAGAACTCAAAATTGTCCTGATTTTGAAATTGAGATCAATTTTGATTTTTACATAGAAATGTTGAGAAATAGGAATATTGGAGATGAGTGGCTAAGTGTAGGACATTTATTTCAGATGATGTTGCTTTGCGTGGTCATCAGGAATCAGTTATGCCTATCGTAAGTGAGTATTGGGAGCCTAGTACCAGTAGACCCTATGAAGGGCTAGAGACAAATCCTATGAGGCATTTGTTGATGAAGAATCATAGGGTGAAAGCGATAATGAGCATAATATTGTAGATGAAGAGGATCGTGTTATTGAAGAGGAAGAGGAAATATCATACCTACACACTATGGGAGAAGGGGTTATAATGGTTGATGAGTACAATGACTATGACCATCCAACATGGAATGATGATTGCATTTTAGAGTTAAAAGTTGGGATAGTCTTCAAATCCAAAGAGAAAATTTAGCATGTTGTCAAGTGCTACTCAATGCGAGAGCACAAGTACTTTAAAATGCATGAAAGTTTGATGCCATCATGAACAAGATCAAAAAATTTAGTGAGCTAACATAGAGGTGGTTCATGGAGATTCCTTTGGACAAATGAACATTTTGTCATAACACGGGCCACAGATGGGGCAACATGACCACTAATCGATCGAAGTCATTTAATGACATGCTTAGAGTTGCAAGAAAGCTACCAATAACTATATGTGTACGGGCAACATTATACCGCATGGTTGGATTTTTCAACAAGAATTGAGAAGAAGTAACTAACAATGTCAACGAAAGTAAGATGTAGCCAACATTGGTGATGGAAAAAATGATTAAGAATGAATAGAAATCTAAATTTCACCACATCATTGTATTTAATAGATATAGAGGGAAGTATGAGGTGATAACTGGATTCCGCAGTGGGAAGGATGGGAACAATCACACCGTGGTTATAGATATCCCATTATGTACTTGTGATAAATATGTTATCTCCAAGCTTTCTTGTTCTCATATGTGGAGAGTTTATGCAGACATAGGCTATGAGTTTAAGACACTTGTAGACAGATTACATAGTTGCCAATCAATGCTGTTTATATACGGTGACAAATTTCATCCTCCTCCACACAAAGACTAATGGCCCCTTCCTTCTTTCACATTGTTACACAATATTTCATGCCTTAATAACTAGCTAGGTAGACTACGTAGTACACAGATTCGTAATGATATGGATAGAAGAAGAACTCAGCATTGCAAAGTTTGTGGTGAATAAGAGTATAATCGTCATCATTGCCTGAATATGGCCCGGTTGCAGGAGTGGGCAAGCCAAGGCTGAAACTTTTATCTCATTATGTACTTGTTTTATATTGTATTATGGACTTATTCAATTATTGTGGATGTATAACATTTTCAAAACTTATTTATTTATGTGTTCATTTTTTATTTGGTTTGAAGACCTGAAATTTTTATTGTTATTTATCTATTTATTTATTTATTTTTGTGATCATAGTTATGGACTACACTCATTTAGAGTTTACCCTAGGCCCATGGGACCCTAGTGTCTTGACTTTACAGTCCACACACCAGTCTTACTCTATATGGGAGACCAAGAATGATACCCTGCTAGAGGTGTGCCGTTATGATCGCAGGTTTTGGGCTGTTCGACCCCTTGATGTTAGAGTATAGGAGATTTTGTTACGGGTAGGCGTTTATGATTTCTATAGGTATGGGTATATTCAATACGATCATGCGTTTATTACCTCGTTTGTTGAGAGATGGAGATAGGAGACTCATACCTTTCACTTACTAGTTGGTGAGGCTATGGTTATGTTACAAGACTTTTCGGTCCTTCTTGGTTTACCTATTGATGGAGATGCAGTTATTGGGATAGACCACGCTCGTTTTATCGCTGAGTGGTAGGACGTTTGTTGTATTCTCTTAGGTTTCCTTCTAAGTCCAAAGGATTTTTTTTGAGATCTACTTAAATTACGGGCTATCACGGACTTTCTTAATTTACATCCTTTGGATCCGGAGTTAGATGTGACACTAGTGGAGTTTCAAGCACATGGTCGCATTATGCTGTTGCTTGGTAGTCTTTTTGGGGGCTAGTTTGGGTCGAGGGTGAAACATATATATTTATAGCTTCCACGAGATCTTAATTGTGCTGGATAGTATAGTTGGGATAGTGCTGTCTTGGCAACACTTTACAGAGCGATGTGTTGGGCTTCTATAGATAGTGTTAGACAGGTTTATGATCCAGGCTTACTTATACAGGTATTGTATCTCCATTTGATATATTATTTTTTACTTAATAATTTTCTCTACATACCATATCATTTATTTAATATTTTTTCTCTTATTGGCTTTGGGCATGAGAGAGAGTACCTATGTTTACCCCAATCATATGCCATACCATTGATCCTATGCCCTTTATTCCACACCTTCCTACCGACCCTAGAGGATCTCTGTACGTAGTGTTTACTTTATTTATTTGTATTTTTTCTCTATTCCCTTGACTTTGTATAATTTCATCCTAATATTATTTTATTTGTAAATAGTTGGGATGTTCCGCGTAGTTATGTATATACAAGGTAGTTTATTGTTAGAATATATCGAGATTAGCTAGATCATATGGGAGAGATTGGGGTAAGTGTAAATTTCATCTTTGGCAACCACTTGTATCACTATAGATCGAACTAATACCATTTTTTTTTTCATTTTTTTAAATTCGTTTGGATGCCATATTCATATGCCAACTTGGCAGCATTACCCGTGTATTGTCTCGTCGGCTATGAAATATGGCATGCCAATGTCCCTTTCATCTGTTCTGAGGTCGTAGAGTATCATTTCCCTCATAGGGTTATGAGACAATTCTAGTTGCTGTAGCGTGTTCCTTTACTCATGTAGACCGATCAGGAGTTACATCGGACTGATCAACGCGGTAGATATGGACGCGATTGGACTAGGATACATGCATTACCTTTGCACTTGTGGGGTAACCGTCGATATCACGTCGTAGAGGTGAGGATACTTATGGTGAGCCGATGACGATAGGTGACTATTCGTCAGATCACCCGCTTATACATTGGCAACCTTGTACATCATTATCAGCAAGGATTCTGACCCACAGCAATGCAAATAGAGTATCGCATAAGTCAAGATAAGTTTATTATTTAATATTATTTTATTGTTTGCATAATAATTATTTTCTTTTTATCTTTTATGGTACTATGAGCCCAAGAACATGTATTTAGTAGCATTTGACATACTTGCAGTGGAAGGAGTGGATCCTAGAGTTGAACATCTCAGAGATATGTTATGGCATGCATTTCAATTTGTCATACATGTGCGATCTGAGGATTACCATCGTTTAACATTCGTACAGAGAGCTACCGAGCCGATGGACATACCTTGTAACACCGATATCTCGGTTTACTCATTATTGTACTCATCTTCATTTTATATATGATATTACTCATGTTTCTATATAGAAAATTCACTAAGAAATTTTTCCACTAAATCTACTTCTGAAAATTTTGGCTCAATTGCCGACAAATCAAAAATTTCAAAGATGACCACCGATGGTCCAAAAATAATAAGAATGACTCTAGAGTATATAAGAACCTCAAATTTGGGTAGATCTTACTTCGCAGAGCTAAATCGTAAATTTCTTGAAAAATCACCAGAAAAACTCTAGCCGGATCGAATGTGACTCGGTAAGGCTAAATGACCATGTTTTGATGTGAGATAAATTAAATTAGACTTAATACGAGATTTTGGGTCTAATGTGAAATTTTAAAAATTTTACAGGGTCAAATGTAATTTTTTTAAAGTCAAGAGACTTATTTAAAATGAATAAGAATTTAGAAGAAAAGAAAATGGAGAGAAATAAGCAACTAATGAAGTTGTGGTGTGAGTGGATGATTAGAATCTTTGGTTGGTTTGTGATTAGATTATAACTATTGGATTGAAGAAGTGAGAGAAAATGATTTATTGTTTGGTGCAAAATGATCCAATGGTGGGAAATGACTCTTGAGATAATCAATGGATGAGCTAGAAGCAAATTCACAAGTGTTCTCTTCTCCAAACTGTGAACAAACAAGAGTTGTAGAGAGTGGAATGTGAGTGGCTGGACATGAGGTGATGGAGAGAAGGAATTGTTTGGTCTTTGAGAATAAATCCAAGGGTGGAAATTGAGTAAAAGTTAGATGAATTTATGTGAGCCCTTGGATTGAGTTAGTGGGAGACAAGAATACTATTCATTGAGTGAAAGTGTGGGTTTCTTGAAAACAAACCAATGGTAAGGATTTAACTTGAAATTGGATCAAAATTGTGAGCTCTTGGATCTTGGTTGGTGGGAGACACTTTATTAATGAAGATTTGAGTGGAAGTGTGAGAAAGTAAGTTGTAGTGTGAGAGAAGAGAGCAAAACTGTGAGTGCTTGTGAGAGAGAGTGAATCCTTGTTTGTAATCATGTAATCCAATGGCTTAGAATTAATCTTGAGAATATTTAATGGTTAGGATTAAATGGAGCAACTTTAACTAAGCTAAACACTTAGCCTTCTTCTTCAAAATCCATGGGATGTTCAAAGCCAAAGAACAAAACACAAGAACTCTCCTTATTTTCTCTCAAAACTGTGAGCATGAAGGTAAGGGAACTCACAAATTTCCTACAACACTACCTCAAAATTTTTGCATAATTCATTTCCTCACAAGCCCAATTACAACATATCCAAAAATTTAAGCAAAAAGAGGAGATTTGCATAGTGAAGATCAAAGGGAGCCGAGAGCAACCCCACTGAAGAAATGTTTGATTTCTTCAAACACCACTTGAAAATTTTTGTGTAGATTCATCTCCCTCAAACCCTAACTTAACATATCTAAATTTGGAGTCAAAAGGAGACGCCCAGCTTGGTGAATAAGAGGAGGCCGAGAGCTATGAGCAAGGGAGAGGAAGAGATCTTTTGAAGAGAGGTCTCAGTTGGGCTTAAAGCATCAAGATTTGAGGTAAAAGAGATTCTGCACTTTGCTGAAATTTGAAGACTTTGTGTGAATGCCTTAGTATGATATTTTAGCATGTTTTTATTACTTAGAGCCTAGGTGGAACCTAAATGAAGAATGAGGAATGTGTGCAAACAAATTTACATTTTATGTGGCCGAGAATTTGGAGGAGAAATGTGTTTTTGGTGAGCTGAGAATTTAGTTTCAAGAGGCCAATCATGTGTGCTGAATTCTAGTGCAAAAGTGATCAATATTGTGTATGATTGTTGATTTAAAATGATGGGAAAAAGGTGTATTAGGAAGTTGAGAATTTGTCCATTTTGTAAAATTAGTGTGCGAAAATTTGAATGAGAATTATGAGTATGTACATGTGCATGTTGACTGAAAAACATTGTGGTTGTTGGCTGAAAACAATGGGATGTAGTTGTGTGAGAAAACTACCTTAAAGGCCGAGGAATGTGGTTTAATAACATGAAGAAATTTTCTGCACCAAAATGATAGAGGTGGAGCCATTTTCATACTAGCCGAGAAGTAAATTGTGAGGAAAAATGGGTCATAATGTGTGCAGAATTTTTGGTAAGGTAGTAAATGTTTGGGTGTGCATGTAGTGTTAGTATATGTGTACTATAGTGATGTGATAAAATGTGCATTAGTTTGGTGAGTATCTGAGAACGTAGTAATGCTTATAAGCATGTGTATGTGTAATGATTTTAGAATGTGAGATCTTATGAAGGATGATGAATTCAATTGATGTGTAAACATGCAGAATTTTAAAGGATGAATTATACAAAGTGCAATGTGAATGGGACTATTTTGTGCATAAAGCAAGTGGGATTTTGATCATACTAAATTCTGAAATTTTGCGGGCTGTTTTGAGTATACAAGAGATAAAATGTGAGAGTGATGGTTTGGGTGGTTTAAAGTGGCATTGTTTTATTAGAAAGGTATGGGAAACATTGAGACCGAAAAATACATGCATGAGGAAATGCATATTTTACGGATTTTGGAATGCACAATGTGTACATGGAAATTGAAATCTTAAACATGTTGAATTGTGTGCCTTCAGAAATGAGCAATTGAAGTTGCTGGTTTGGTGATGAAAAAGGGGACAGAGTATGTACACATTAGAAGCCTACCTATGATGCCCTAAGTCTTGATCCTAGACAAATGATTAATTTAAAATAAAATTTAACCTAGTGATTTTCAATTTTATGACACAAATTTTATATATATTATGTGTTGCCATTGTAGTGACACGCTTGGAGAACGAGTTAGGGGAGCACATTTCCTACACATTGTGGTGCATTTTAGGGAGTAATATACCCTCCCATGTCGGTGAGTGGGACTTTGACGCTATGTTCTTAATTGAGTAAAAATTTATGTTTTATTACTTTATAAAATGACATATTTTATGACATGTATAAAAGCATGAAATTTGATATATGTTTTATAAATATTTCTTTTTGTGATCATTAGAGTGTCTCAAATGATTGATTCAAATGATAAGCATATATGAATTGTATTGAAATGACATCGTGCTACTCTTTGAAAAACTTGATATGATTTATAGGCTTCCATTGCATTGGCACACTGATTAGAAATGGTTTTAATAAAAATGTGTGGGCCGGATGCCTACTTGTGATGTGATGATATCTCTAGTGGACTACTGTAGCTACGAATGACGTTTGTAGAAGCACCCATGTGTGTCCGGATACGCTTCTGCAGGAGGTATCTCCAAATGTCACATGTATAGTCGCGGCCGGTTGAACCAAATCGGTGAGGACATAGTGACGCCACTATCTAGCACCGGGCGGGGTTCTATATATGATTGATTGTATATATGCATGTAGATACGGACTAGCTGGTTGAACCGTAAAGGGAGGAAGTGTGCGTTGCCACTATCGGTAATGCCCGTGGCGAACATTGGGGTAGAGAGCTAAAAGTGTTTATACTTGCATATGAAAAACCCCTAATGCACTCGTCATTGGTCGAGGTAGACCATTGCCGGGGATATTTAATTGGCAAACTCTAAATGATTTTCGAAATGTTAATGGATGCATATGTTGATATTATGATGTATGATATATGATGTATGATATAAGGTCATGTGATTTATGGAAATGCCATGCTCAATTTGTAATATCATCTTGTTAAAAAAATGTGCTTTGACACTCTATGCTCACACTTATTATTGATAACATAATGTCGATCCCCTCACTCACTGAGTATTTTTCTTAATACACACCCCTCACTTTTGTATGATGACAGATATAGATTTGGCAGGGAGACGTGTCGAGAGACTTTCGACACACTTAACATACATTTGGAGACATTGGGGTTTGGGTATGGCACCAAACATTCTTCCATGATGAAATTGGATGATGTATATTTGAGATTCATAGAATGACAATGTATATTTTATTGGGATAACTGTAATTATGTTATGAAAAATGTAAATTTAAAACTCTCAAAATTATTGTATATTAATGCATTGAGGCAAAGTGTTGTATTTTAATATCTTTTACTTGGGAAATTATATTTTGAAGAAAATAGGTTTTAAACAAGTGAAGATATTAGCATTGCGTTGTCTCGGTACGCGTATCGTGTGATGGGCAGCATACGGGGTAACGGGCGGCTGTTCACGCCCTTCGATTGAGGATCGGGGCATGACATACCTTCTACTTCTAGTGCTACGGATACTTATGACGAGCCGACGGAGATACCTGTGTCATCTTTATATCCGACTCGGACTGCGGTATTTACTGACAATGTTGACGATGTTGCACTGACTGAGCCTCCACGACTTAATGTTTATGAGCGGCGACATCATCATCATCGAAATTTTGATGATGTTGATACGGTTACATTCCCTAAGATTGATGAGGGTACACAACTAGATGATATACCTCCACTTCCACTTGGTAGGTTGACTCGTATTCCCGTCATACGTCAACCGCAATGCAATGCTAGATGACCTTCATGTGGTACTCAGTCTAGGTTTAGCATTTTAGATGTATTACATTTAAATTTTGTAAATATTAATTTTAATTTCTATCAAAAATTTTTTGTTATTATCTCTTTCTTGTGATTTCTTTCTTTATGTCACTTCAACGTTTATAAGTACTTTGGTTTATGTTGTTTTGATAGTTAAGATTTTAGAGGTGATGTATGTTTGGTTGAAATTTGGTGGTAGCCATGGTTAAAAATATTTGGTTGTATTTTGATTGTTGGTATTTGCGTTGACTATGTTTGATTGTTGGTGTTTGCATTAACTGTGTTTGTTTTGGTTGAAATTATCTTGTACTGTGGAGTATGGTTATTGGTATTTGACGTATGGTTATTTGGTGGTTTTAGAGCATGGTTATTTGGTGGTAGTGTTTTGGAGTATGATTTATTTGGTGTGGAGTAGAGTAGTGGTTTTTTTATTGTCTTATAAGTTAGTATGGATTGCTAGTGGTGTTTTAAGTATGGTTTATTTGGTATGGAGTAAAGTGGTATTTTATAAGTTAGAGTGATGTTTTGGTGTGAAGTAAAGTGGTAGTATTTTGGTGCGAATTGTTAAACATGGGTCACGCATGGGGGTGACATGTCCACATGATTTCGCACTCTCAGAGTGTGAAACTTGTTTTGTACTTTGAGAATGTGAAACTTTTCTCCCACTTTGAGAGTACGAGCGTGTTTCACTCTCTGAGAGTGTGAAACCTGTTTCGCTCTCTGAGAATGCAAAATCACCTTTTTTAAAAAATGAAATGCATTAAAAATAAAATAATAATAATAATAAAAAACTGATTTCGCTCTTTGAGAGTGCGAAATCAATACTTTCGAAATGCAAAAAAAAAACGATACTTAAATAATTTTAATTAAAAAAATATTTTTGTAAATAACTCCAAGAGAAATGATATCTAGGTTTTAAAAAAAAAAAAAGATATCTTTTTCCAAAATATGTCAATTGGAATAGCTGAAAAATTAACAAACATTGTGTGGTGGGGTAGATCAAAAATTGATGGTGTTTGATTCTGAAATTCTTCATATTGAAAACTTTTCCTCCCTTTGCCTTACTATTGACTATTAACCTCATTTGCCTCCAATGTAATTGTCCTCTTTCCTTTTCCCTTCAAATTTTGAATATATGCATAAACTATACTTGCTTGGATGGATGTCTTGCCATCTCTACAGGTTATTTGATTAAATTTTGTTAATATTTTGTGCCCATGTCCCAAAGACACAAAATACATATAGAAATAGAGGAGTGATGCCAAAAGTTTCTATAAGAGGGTTGGAACAAGCTGATGAAACATACAGATATTACAATATTTAGGGAATAAATTTAGTAATATTTTCATAAATTTTAAAATATTTCATAGATTTGTAGCGTCATTTGTAAGAATACACTTCTAAAATTCCTTTTTTTTTTTTCAAAAATTTCAAAACCCCCTCCCGCACACCCCTCCACTTGACTTTGCCCAATACATACATACATACATATATATATATATATATATATGTATATATATATATAGAGAGAGAGAGAGAGAGAGAGAGAGGTATCACATTCTAGCTTTGTCTATACAAGTAATCCATGATGGTCTAGGATTCTAGAATTCCACTTAAATGACTCTTTAAATCTTTTTTCTCACCAACACATCAACATAATCAGTGCTTCCTAGATCTTTTTCAAAACCCCATTTTTTGTCCTTGATCTTAGAATGAAAACTTCTTTGTGAGGTCTCCAACCTTCTTTCAAAACTCTAAGTTGAACTAAACCTTGTTGGCAAAGACAAGATTGTTGGATATTCAAAGCATGAAAGATAAGAAAGCAAAGAAATGCAATGAAAACATAAAGTGCAAGTGAAAGGTTTGATGTTTTTATTTATCTCATAGGAATTTATAAATTACAAAACAAAAATACTAGTAAGTATCTCGTGTCTAAGTTAATCAAGTGTTTGATTTTCATACCATATTATTAAAGCCAAAATTAACCTCATAGTAGATTATCCCTCTAGCCTGAATAGGGAGCTGGCAATGAGAAGTCTGCAGGGTCATCCTTGAAGAGGAATCCTGCAAAAAAACCCGCCAGAGATGGCTCTGGTGGAGGAGACTCCGACACTTAAATCAAAAAGAGTGATAAAAGGGGAAAAACTGAAAGGGTCCAAGTTCTGTGTAGTCTCTATATGCAGTATGTAAAGTAAAAGAGGTGCGTACCTAGCAAGTTTCCTTTGGTTAGTATATATAGCATGTATGGGGAGTCCCATATGTGTTTAGAGATGTAAAAACTTTAGTTTCCTTATGGAGAGATCGTTGGAGATTTTCTAAGATTATAGAAATTTTAATAGTAGACTTTCTGTAGATTTAGAGTCTTTTGAGATAACAGAGTTTCTATTGCCATCGCGGAGACTCATGAAGATCTGAATCACCAGGGGATTTACTTCCCTATCAGGAAAGATTGCAATAAAGTCGTATCGAATTAGGAAAGATTTAAACTTCTCAAAAATTTCTTTCCTTATCAGGTAATTACGATTAGAACTCATTGCGTAATATGAGTTCACTCTACAAGGATCAAGAGATTGAAAAGCCAAGAGGTTAAAGGGCCCGTGAATAAACTATACCAGGAAAATGATCAAGCAATGCAAGAAGTGAAGAGGTCCCACTGAGAGACTAGGGTCAAGAGGGTGGCATCAGTTGAGAGGGTACCTTCCCGAGAGGGGGTTCGTTCGAGATCGACCGACAAGTCGCTCAATACCCTACGGGTTTTATGATTATGGGCCGACTAGGTTTCATGGTAAGGGGTTGTTAGATCATGTATCATTACATACAAATGTTTAGTGTCTAAACAAGCCAAGTGTAATGTTTATACCATATAATCATGTGGAATTTAAACCAATGAAATGTTTGATATACATATCATACAAATATATGGTCTTCATGACTAATATATATATATATATATATATATATATATATATATATATATATATGTATGTATGTATCTATATCTAGCAAGTTTTGTCACTGTTTATATCATGAGTGATGTCGTGGCCTACATTATTGGTGATTTCATTCTTTCATCAAAAAGCTCTCAAACGTTAACACCCCTTTTGAATCATAATTAGCACTCCTTCCAACCATTTTGTATAATGGGATTAGATCCAATTTTTCATGAATTTTATTAAAATCCTCATGGAGGCAAGTTTTCTCCTCAGATACCTGTTGTGCCTATCTGAATGGGGGTCTTGGGATGAAGTCTGATCCGATGCTTGAGACCTGCAAAAAGCCGCCAAAGGATGTTCCGATGGGGGAGACTCCAATGCTCAAATCAGAAAGAATGATTTTTAAATATAGTAAACAAACTGAGAAGAGTGATCTTAGCTCCGTGTCGCCGGTGTGTTTTTTGTGTCAAGTTCTCAGAGAACTAACTTGGGTGGCGGCCGATGTTGTGCGTATATACCTATGGTTCTTGGAAAGTGCCATAGATTTTTGGGAGTCTCAAAACCCTAGCTTTCTCATGAAGAGATTGATGAGAATCCCCAAGATTATAGGGGGTTCCTTTGAGATTTCTTGGAGATATACCACCTTGGTGGTTAGGGAAAGTCCAGTCATCCTAGGAGTTTCCTTCCTTATCTGATATGCTTGTTAGTGCATATCTTGAGAGACCATCTTGAGAGAAGATTCTCATGCTCGTAAGGAAAGTTTAAATTTGTTTAAGGACTTGTTTCCTTCATGGATGGTCTCGAGTCATACTTGATATATTGGTTGATTGGACTATGATTGTAAGGCTTGTCAACTGAGGAGTGATAGTAACCGAGGAGCTTAGGTACCAAGGACAGAGATGACCGAGGAATTGTAGGCGGTCTTGATTAAAGGGCCCTGGTTCAAAGGGCCCAAAGAATGAGCCTTTGGGTGGCTTGGTAGTGGGCCGGCAATGGGCCCTTAGTCAAGTATCATCATTTGCCCCCATTCCTAATTGGAGTTTTATAAAAACGATATTTAGGAGTAGGATAAGGACCCAAAGAGTTTTGTAAATGAAGCGTTTCGTATGTTGAGTGAAATGGGCGCGAAGGTGGTACACTTAATCCGGATCGTGCCCGCCTTAGGTTTAGTTGTTATGTTGTCTTTAGCGAAAAGAGATTTTTAGGGTTTGTATCTTCACACCAAGCGATCATGGCTCATAGTTCTAGTGCACAGAAGTATTGAAAAATTGGTGAAATTGTTAACATAATGTCAAGGAGGGAGTTGGAATCCGTGGAGAAGAATATGAATCTAGTTGCGAAATTCCGCTTGAGGTTACCTCTGAGTTTAGAAAGGGCCAATGAATTACCCGTTGGTTGTGTTCCCATGTACAGGGAGTATGTTAGATATAGATTAAGGGTCTTTTATCTGCGACCCTTGTTTGTTGCTTTGAGAGGTTGTAGTATATTCCCTACTCTTCTTATCCCTAACGCCTTGTGGATGGTGTTGGCGATTGCCAACTTACTGAGTTTATGTCGTTTGAGATTCGATTTCAATGTCTTGTCTTCAATTTTTCATTTGAGGAAGTGCAGGGGTAAAGGCCTCACTAAGGGATGGTATTACGTGCAGAGCTGTCGTCAGTCACACTGAAAGTTCTTATATAAAGAGACCTTAGACAAGGCATAGAGGAGTAAATTTTTTTTGTGGAATTTGTGGACAGGGAGTTATTGTTGTTTCTGCTAATGTCTGATGTGGAGCCCCTGGTTAGGTCAAGGGTCCCTGTGTCTCCTCATCATTATCGCTTTATTAGATCTATAGGTTAGTTTTGTAGGGCATCCGATAGGGCATTGTGGGTGGATGCCCTCATGGAGGATGAAATTTTCAAACTTGTAGGTCTTTTGTTAGATGAGATAGTGCAGATCCAGAGGTCATTTATGCGGGAGGAGTCGCAAGGTTTGGCCGATGTCATTGATTTTGCCGAGCTAGATGACCTGGAACACGATACTACTTTGAAGGCCATGAGAGCTCACATCAAGGCTGCCCAAGCTAGAAAAGGAGACGAAGGGAGAGGGTCTAAAAGCGGGTTCCCAAGTCATATTACGCGGAGAAAGAGAAAGCTAGTGTGGACGCCGGGTAATGAGGAAGAAGATGGCGGTAAGTTGAGTTTCGGTGTGGCGGTAAATCAAGTTCGGGTAGTGCTAGATCTTGAAGACTCTGTTATTATTTTAGAGAAGAAAAGCTCTGAAGGAGAAGATTCTCATAAGAGGATCCGAGATGAAGACGGTGAGAGCCCCGTTAATGAGGGGTTGAGGGATGAGTACCTAATTGCAGCTCTCATCCCTCAAGAAAAAAGGGGTAGATTGCTGGGGCCTACTGCAGGTGCCGAGGACACCCATACTACTAAAGGTGTTGAGGAAAAATGGGTTAGTGGAGGGACTGAGGAGTTACAAATTGTCGAGGATATCGAGGAGGTATAAGTTACTGATTGGTCGCCTCAGGAGTCTCCTTCGGTTGTAGGAGGAACTACCGTGCCTTCCACTCCCTCAGTAATGGCAGGACCAGGTTCGTCTAGTGCCCTAGTGGAGTACTTGTATGTTAAGAAGGGCAAGGAAAAGATTCCTGAGTAGACAGCTCTACCTCCCCCTATTTTGGTTCGGTCGTTTGACGATCAAAACAGTTGAAGAAGAGAGGTACTGCCTCGATGAGCTATAGTGACAATTATTTTTGTTATGTAGACATTGCAGAGGTGAGGAGGCTTGTGGACAGATTGGATTTTCACCGGGCAAAGTCTAAATTGAATCGCTTATCAATGGAGCAAGGGGATGATTTTGTGGTTGCTCTCTTGATTCAGGTACAAGCATTATATTAGGTTTCTCTTAGATTGACCATTTTTACTTTATTTGATCTAATTTTCTTTTTTCTATAGGCCGCAGCGATGGTAAAATTTCATAGGATAAGAAAAGACCAGTTAATTGACCATTTAAATAGTAAATTGGCTAGTCTTTAGGAGGAAATCGCTTCTCTCCGGGCCGAGAAGTGTGAAAGAAAGATTCAAGAGAAGCAGGCAGCTTCTATTGGTCTTAAAAAGAAGGAGAAGTTGATAAAGACGTTAGAAGCTGACCTGGAGTACTCGTACGAGGTCACTAATGCTACTTTTAAGAAAGGTGAGTGCTTGAGAGATCTTCTAGCTGATAATGAGGCAAGTCACCTACCTACTGAGGAATTGGCATGAGAATGGGAGGAGGCCTTAAGTAAAGTAGAGGGAGACTTATAAATGAGATCGTCGGGAGCTCTCTGAAAAGCTGCACTGAGTTGAAAAGACTATCTGTCGCTTAAGTAGCGGTGCTGTGGAAGGAGCGGATGTGTGTAGTTCTAGTCCCGTGTGCGACTCTAGCAGGATCTCCTAATGGTATCCCCTCCATTGCTAATGCATCCATTTTAACTCTTCGGGCCAACTTTTACAAGTTTCGGTAAAGACCTCAAGCTCCCCCCTCCTCTTGATGTGTCTCCGTTTTCTATATCTTTTATCTTCGTTTCTTGTGCTCTCCTTGCAAGGATTTGTTAAGATAATGTCTTTGGTTTTTGTACTATAAAACAGTTTTGCTTGCTGCGCCTTTTGTGGCATTGTGCTTGCTACCTGGACCCCTTTTTGTCATGTTGTATTTAAGAATTATGTGGAATCAAGTGGGGCTTTAAGGTCGTATTGTCTTTGTCATCATGCCAAGAAACATTGTAGTATACTGAATGAGCGTTGTACGGTACAATGAGCATTAGGTGTATTTTTAAGGGTGCTTGAGGGCATCGTGCCTCGAGACTATTAGACCTATTCGGTGTTGAGTTGAGGGCACTCGGAGGCATTGTGCTGAGGGTACTCGGAGGTGTTGCGCCTTGAGAGGATTATAATATACTAGGCGTTACGCTGAGGGTACTCAGAGGCATTGCACCTTGAGAGGATTATAGCATACCAGGCATTATGCCAAGGGTACTCAAAGGCATTGCACCTTGAGAGGATTGTAGCATACCAAGCGTTGTGACCAGAGTACTTGGAGGCATTGCACCTTGAGAGGATTATAACATACTAGACATTGTATCGAGGGTACTCGGAGGCGTTGCGCCTTGAGAGGATTATAGCGTACCAAGTGTTGTGCTGAGGGTACTCTGAGACATTACGCCATGAGATGTCTATTCGTAAATAATGTGAGTTAATGTAGTCATTCGACATAAAAAATCAGGATGTCATTTTTTTTAAATACTAAAGATAGAAAACAAAAAGAAAGTAAATGAAAACTCTTCATGCGCAGCGTAGAGCCGACAGTAGAACAGGAAGAATTACTAAATTGGTGATGCAAGTGGAGCAGAAGGGTCTTGGTCACAGTTGAGTGTCCCAATGCCGAGAGGCATCCTGAACTTGATTTTCATATGCCTTGTGTTGTAAGGAGAGAGAAACTTCACCACATCGAAGGTAGTGCCAGCGGTGGAGTTATTCGGCGGTGTTCCCATCATGATCGAAAAGGAAATGACTTCCTCTGGGTATAACCACTCGACTGAGAGCCCTTTGACAGGTCCGCCATGAGGTTACAGATTTGAGCAATCAAAACCCATTCGTTTGAAGAACTCCTCGTGTAGGATGTTATACCTCATTCCTTGGTGGACAAAACTCTTTTGACCGTAAATTGACCGATCATGACAGTTATAATCAAAGGATCATCACGATCTAACTGGACTCCTACAAGGTCATCATCATCAAAACCTATCATTGGCCTTCTGGGCACTTTTCCTTTCACGACATGAGCTGATAAGACCTCACTAGAAGTGGATGGGTTGGCCATTTGAAAGATCAAAGCCAGGATCATGTTGTGGGATAGGGCTGTAGCCGAACCGTTCTTGGGTGGAGGAACCACTAAGGGTGGCTCCTTGGTTCCTATGTGTAGGACCACCCTGTTAGCTTGATTTGCCGCCATTTTTAGGTCAGGATATTCACACGTCATGTCTCATTTTCTCCCCTCTTGAAACGTTTGGCGAGGGTTATTGTTACAATTATCATGGATAAATCATTAAAGTTTACCATTGCGGACTAGCATCTCGAGTTCATCTTTCAACTTTTGACACTTGTTTGTCAGATGGCAATAATCCCGATGGAAATGACTATATCTGGTTTGTCTTTTTTAGCATCATCGCTTGGGAGGCGTCCAGGCCACCATAGGTATGGTTTGTCTCGTATCTGTAGTAGGATCTGGCGGGGAGTTTCATTCAAGGGATGTAATGGTTGAACTTGTGATGGGGCGGCAATGTCAATTGGCTCTTCTTAGGAGAATGTGGTCGAGGGGAATGAGCGTGTTCATTCCTATTGGATTTGGGTAGGTGCTTGTCAAATACCTCTGCCTCCTTGGCAACTATGTACTTCTTGGCTTTTGAATTGAATTCCCGTATGGTGTTAGGCGGGTTCTTGATTATTGAAGTTTTCATACCTGAAGGTCTTAATCCCGTTAACAGTGTAGCCAAGGCTATAGAATGGTCCAAACCTAAAACCTTCATCATTTCTAACTTAAACTTTTTTAAGAAGTCCTTCAAAAGTTCATCATCCTTTTGTCGCAGCAAGAGGAGGGATGTGGATTTCCTTTTGGTTCCTTAACTGATCATGAAATAGGTCTCGAACTATCGCGGCAGGGAATTGAACCATGTCAAAGCGTTGCCCTTAAGCGTCGTGGGGAAATGTTTGCACACAGCTGTATCAGACATGTCTCTTGAAACCAAAATCATCATGAAATGTGTTGCTTGATCTCGAGGGTCAGTTGTTCCATCATATCACTCCATAGGAGGAAGTAGCACATCCCGTAGTATGGGCTCGGTAGAGATTTTTGAATTGAAGGGTGAAGTGTAGGTTGCATGACAAGCGGTTTTACCCGGTCTAACATTGGTGAGCCTAAGTTCAATAGCAACAAGATCCCCCACTTGTTTTCTCAGACCCTCAGGATCATGCTAAGATGTCACCAAGGGCTCTTGATCTTCTCGAGGAAAAAGCCAATGTAGGAACAAATGTCTCGACCTTTAAGGAGAAGGGGAGCCTCCTTTCCGGCGGGTGCAGCTAAGATCCTCCAACTGTCTACTCATTTCTTGTAATCTTGAAGCCATACTCTCCATTTTCGAACGTTGAGATTCGTTAGGAGGAGCAGGGGCAGGCACCTAAACTGGTTGGTTCGGCAATTGGGCTATTTGGGATCGGATTTGGGCTATGGTTGGATCCTTAGGATTGACAAGGACTGATGGTTTGAACAGAGTTTGTAAGTGTAGCAGAGTGTCCTTCCATCATGGATGTGGCTCTGGAAGACGTCTTGGTCTTTTTTTTTAGCCATGATCTTTTGAAGGGCACAGAGTGTGAAATGTAATCTTCTTTGATCAGTTTTCTACAAACGGCACCAATCTGATAGATGCGGGTTTTCTCCTCAAATACTTGCTCTGCCTGTCTAAGTGGAAGTCTTGGGATGAAGCATGATCCGACACTTTGAGACATGCAAAAAGTCATCGGAGGGTATGGAAATTCTGACACTCAAGTCAGAAAGAACGGTTTTTGAATATGGTAAATAAACTGAGAAGAGGGATCTCGGCTCTGTGTCGCCGGTGTGTTTTTAGTGTCGAGTTCTTAAAGAACTTACCTGGATGGTGACCGATGCTGTGCATATATACCTGCGGTTCTTGGAAAGTGCCATAGGATTTTGGGAGCCTCGAAATCCTAGTTTTCTTATGAGGAGATTGATGAGAATTCCCGAGATTACGAGGGTTCCTCTGAGATTTCTCAGAGATATACCACCTTGGTGGTTAGGGCAACTCCAGCCATCCTGGGAGCTTCTTTTCTTATCTGATATGCTTGTTAGAGCATATCTTGAGGGATCGTCTTGAGAGTGGGAAAAATTCTCATCCTCGTAAGGAAAGTTTAAATTTGTTTAAAGATTTGTTTCCTTCGTGGATGGTCTCGAGTCATATTTGCCATATTAGTTGATTGGACAATGATTGTAAAGCTTTTGAGCTGAGGAGTGAAAATGATCAAGGAGTTTCAGTACCGAGGACAAAGATGACTCAGGAGTTAAAGGGGGTCTTGATCAAAGGGCCCTGGTTCAAAGGGCCCAAAGAATGAAGCTTTGGATGGCTTGGAAGTGGGCCGGCGATGGGCCCTCAGTCAGGTATCATCAAATCCTATTACTTAAAAACTATGTATTGATTTATTTTTAAGTGGATAATATATGATTTTAGTTGTTCAAGTCAATATAAGCGGGATTCACAATATTTATGTGTCGAAGATCCGCTAGTTTAACAATTAGATTAAACATGCGCATAGAATGTACAAGTCTTGGGTGCATCAATCTAAAGTACATCATTAA
This sequence comes from Dillenia turbinata, assembly GCA_037126225.1. NCBI lineage: Eukaryota > Viridiplantae > Streptophyta > Magnoliopsida > Dilleniales > Dilleniaceae > Dillenia > Dillenia turbinata. Next base: position 20,658,949 of record JBAMMX010000011.1, on the reverse strand, counting down.
TAGCTAATTGATGAAATTAGACTTGAATCAAGAGTCTCCTACTAATTAAAGGTGACTTATTTTGGTCTAGACTATATAGTAGCTGGTTTAGATAGCTTGCATTAAACAAAACTTACAGTGTGTTTTTCTTTTTTTCCTTTTTTTTGTGTATACAGAGATTCGAACCCGAGCCTATTAAAAGAGGGAAGGAATAAAGTGTCACTTGAGCTGAAGTTCATTCGCACAGTGTGTTTTTCTTGAATATACTATAAAAATGGAAGACAATACTTTACAGGTATATTTAGTTTATATGCCTTTACTCCTAATGATAAAAATAATTAAGAGATAATAGTATATATATATATATATATATATATATATATATATATATATATATATTTGTCTCAAGTAAAGATATTACCCTAGAGGGGTAGTATATAGAAATGCACGAATAATCCCACAACCAATAAAACTAGTTGATACAACCGAACCGGCGATTGACAAAGTCATTTTAACTCAAATGACTTTGATCGCATTTGTTAGTAGTCACAGGTTTACACAATAATGCAGAGCTTGGTCATCATTTTGTTAGGGAAAATGTTTTAATAGGTTAATTGAGCCCATACAATTTGAGGACAGCACTTTCTAACTTCAATCATCTGCTAAACAGGCTGAGCAAAAATTCATACATGCACGTCCCTCAGGGACAGTTCAAGTAGTAGAATCTCATCACTTCTATTATCCATTCCCCAATTCGATCCTGTTTGATTGTATCAAAAAAAAAAAAAAAAGAAACGTGCACATCTCTATGGTAAGTGTCATGTTAGTAAGCTAATTGTTATGCTTCGAACAGGTAGGGCTTGTACAGTGCCAACTAAGCCAAAGGGAAATTAACTTTTCCTCACTCCTGCCTCCTTGCTTAATAAATTAAAACAGTTTGGAGGGATTGCAAATTTGTCACATAAAACGAGCTCAAAGAAAAATCAAATGCAAGGTAGAACATCGTTGTAAATCAACAACCAATGCCTTTGAATTGAAGCAGCTGTTTCCAAATCCAATCAACTCCTTTTCTAGTTTACTTCTTATATAGAAAACGTTGTTCTACATTAGGCCTTTGGATGTGATAGAATGCGAATAGCATCAAAACTAAGATTCAGCTTGCTTGTACTTTTAAGCTCTGTGGAAGGATACAATGTTATCATCAACATAGGCCCCGTGGGAAGGCATGAATTGCATTTCAAGTTTTCTGTTAAATCTAGGGAATTAAGCACAACGTAATCACTGGACATAGCCATATGATTAACTTTTGATTCTTTGCGAAGAAACCCCCATTGCAAGTATTTATGATAATTTTAGAACTAACCAGTGAGGATAGAAGATGGCATTTCACATTGGAGAAAAACATCTCACCCCCCTATAGTAAGAAATCTCTCTTTCTCTCTCCTCGTTGCACAAGTTAATCTCATAGCATGCTGAATAAAGACGACCCTGGCTTTGCCAACAAGAGATACTAGTATTAGTAGTACCACGAGAGAGAGAGAATCAATTATGAACAACGGGCATGGAGTGGACTACAATGTCCTCAAAAGCACATTCTTCAAATGCATCAGATGGCAAGAGGAAGAAACGCTTGATCCCATGTACTGCCCTCATCATTACTACTGCGTCACCACATACGCTTCTGGGAGTTACCCACCGTCCATGGATATTTTAGCACTTCTCTTCATTATAGCCTCATACCTAACGACTTTGTGCATTACAATAAGGGAGATCCTGAGAAGTAGCCACTCTCCCTATAGATCATCATCATCATCATCAAGAAGACACTTTCTGGTATCAGCATCGGGTCCATTTTTTCTTCCGGTGACTCTTTTAGTCCTGGCAAATGGGCATTGGATCAACACCCTATTTCCACTAGCTACATTGGGACCTGCGATTCTCCAGCTGCTTCAAATTTCTGCTCTTGCCTTTGAATTATCATCACCACCATCTCACCACAAATTAGATCATGTGAAGTATAATATTTCGACATTCTCGGAGGTATCAGGAATACTGCATGCGAGCCTTTACCTAGATTCCATAATATTGCCATACTATACAGGCTTGGATGCTTTCCTGTTCTCTACCTTTTCAGGGGAATGTGAATCGTGCATTTGCAGGAAAGATGTCTTGGCAGTGGGAGGGAAATCAATCTTCTACTTGCACTACAGAGGTTGGTCTATAACCACATTTCTGGTTGCAATAACCCTCTCTTTTAGAATAGTAGGCAAATCATTAGTTCATGCAGATTCAGAGAACATTATGCAGCTCCAGAAAACAATAATGCTAGCAAAGGTCGTGATGGAATGTTTAGGGTGGATATCCTTAACAGCGGATTGTATGTATATGATGTTAGAGTATCCCTCTCTGCCACCAGAGATGGTATATCATTCCAACTGGATGCAGAAAGTGGCTTTAGGATGCATATTAGCTTTGATTTGTCTTAATGTGCTGAGAAAGGCATGCACCTTGGCCAGCACTTGGCACAGGAAATTTGCTAAATTTACAACTCACAAGAGCTTATGTGGGTAGGTCATACATATTCACAAATTCACAAAAAATAAAAAAATAAAAATTTGTTGAATTAATATAAAAGCACAAGGCAGTTGGCACATAATCTGTCTTTCCTTGATAAACTGCTTAGATTTCAGGGATCATGTTCTTGGTCAAGCTAGCTACTTCTAGAATATGGTGTTTGGGCATGACACTGGCAACTTTCTTATAATAATCAAAATAATAACATTGTTACATAGTGCAGTGTTTATGTGCAACTTTCCCTCAAAACCAATTTGAGAATCCTATTCCTTCTGCCTTACATCTGACAGAGCATTATACGGTGCTTGCACACATCATTTGTCCACCGATTCAGTGGAAGCAACCATGTCTAGAGCCTTCAATAAAAAAGTATACGTAAAAGCATCTTCCTGTAGCTTCTCAAACCTGCACCAAACAAAATTACACATCACTAAAAAAGAGATGCAGCGTACCCAGAAACATCTTCATTGTCCTCTACCAAACAAAATTACACCACATTACTAACCATCTGCATCAAACAAAACCAGCTCACCAATCTGATTCCAAGACAGTAATGGAATCTGCACCATGTAGTAGTCCTCTACCAAGAATTCAAGCCATACTTGTTTCAATGTAGAAGTCTAACACAAGTCACTCAAGGAAAATGTTCCTTGTGTTGCTAGCAAATGAGAAGGACCAAGTAGCATTGTCATGAATTAGGGATGTCAATGGGGGTGGGTGTAGGGTAACCTGCCCCGTCCCACCCCATCAGGGAATGGTTTTTGGAATTAATTATAGGAGACGTTGGATATGAATGTTACTAGAAAAAGTCTGTCGTGGATACATGAGACTATGGAGGAAGTGTCTCTGTGCCCCTCATTTTCTTTCATCTTTTTAATCTTAATATACTGTTATAAGCTTGTATTTTCCTTTTTATCCTTTAATATACATTAAATTAAGCAATTGATTTGTACAAAGTCTAACTTCAATTTAGGTAGGGGGAGGTCAACTGCAAAGAACTACATTTGGTCCACAGGGAAAGGGGACATTTTCATCCGATGCAGGAGGCAAGAAAGGAATGCAGTTCTAAATTGGGCCCTTGGGGCCGAAATCTGCCTGCTCTGCCCCATTTACGTTCCTGCAGGAAATCTAGTGGCTTGTTCAGCCAGGCATAATTTACTTCATTAGTCTTTTTACTGTGTTATCTTTTCTGAGCTCAACAGCAAAAAGTTGCTCATTGTAATGCTCCAAACTGCTCCTTCCGCTAGGCATCTTCTTCTTCATCTTCTTCTTCTTCTTCTTCCTTTTTTCCCCCCAAATATGACATCCAATCAAGAGGCTTATAAGACTATTTCCTGCTCCCTACTTAAAATCATTCTTTGGTGAAGTAGCCTTCGCCAAAATTGTATCAAGTTGATTGTTATCCCTTTCTCCAATTACGTGAAGGAGAAGAAATTAAAAATAAAGAGGATAATGCAGAGAATGATGCATAAAACTCTGAAAAACAGTGTCTACGGCCTAAAATCAGATCCATCTAATATCATCAGATTGAGGACCAAACACTTCTTCAAACTCCTATAAACTCTTCAAAAATACTAAATCTAACAAGGTTACCTCAAAACTTCGTGCTGAAATAAAAATTTAATATCTTGAAAGATTCTGAAGTAACGACCAAAGAGAATAAATGTTCGACTTTCGTATAATGATGAAACTGGCGGGGTCTGCAAAACTCAGGGGGGTTACCTTTACACAAAATAACTTGGTTGAAGGACCCCAAAAAACTTACAGGCACAGAAAGTTCCTCCAGATCACAAGACCATATAGGTTTACACCATGCTCTCCACCAGTATCAATAGCTTTCACACAATGATAATCACAACTATGATAAACCTAGAGCTTACAGGCATTTTTTCCTTTTTGTTGTGTGAGAAAATAATGCTAGTCTAACATGACTTAAGAGTCCTTTCAGAGTGCAATACAGATAAATTAATAATTCAGGTTCCACTTCTATGCACCCAAACACGTCAGATAGACTAGGAAGTAACCTTCTACGAATTGCAAACAATACAAAGAAGAATTACCTTCCAGACTTTGAGAAATGTCCAGCTCCCAGTTCACACTTAAACAGTAGCAAATTATCATCTGTCTTTAAATCCCTTAGCTTTGCAACAAATTTGGCTGGTTCTGAGTATATAACACGTGGATCTGTCACAGGAAGCAGGATTTATATCATATAGAATACAAGGTATTCAACAAACGCTCAACAAAAAAAAATGCCATCCTCCATAGATGTTCTATATCTAAATCAAAAATATGAGTACCACCCCCTCAGTAATCAAATGAGAAGTTTAAGACGTGCTGACTAAAATAATCAAAACTTCATCATGAATTTGCTAGCTGTATGGGCAAACAACATTCTAAGCATCTTATATTTTCAAGCATAAAATTTTGCATATCATAAAGATACAAAAATGAACACAACTAACCTACCAAGAACTTCATGGTTAATTTTATTATAAACTTAATATAATGAAATAAAATTTTTCCATTGTAAAGCACCATCATTATGCCAAAGGTGAAATCCTGCTTTTTACAACCATTTAGTGATAAACTTCCACAATATAGTGTAAATCTTTCTACTGTCTCTAATGCTGTCAGGAAGAAAGATATGATGTAGTTGGGAAACAAGGTTCTTTGGTGGAGAAGATATTAGTTGAATTTGAGCTTAAACTGGGGAGAGATTAACAAACTATGGCAAAGCTGGAGGAGTTTTTGAAAATATTGGAGACTTGTCACAAGGCCCAGTCAAAATATCAGCAGCAAAGAAAGTTCCTGAGACCTTTCCTTTAGAAAATTGTTTTTGAGAGTTATTCAGGACAGTTACAACAGAGGCATCATTTTCACCATCTATAGGGCTGGAACAGAATGATCTGTTATTACCTTTTCTTTTCACATGTGTAGCTAATGTCATAGTTAAGTTGGGTTAATAGAGCTAATGGAAGAATTTCTTTTCATTTTTTTTCCCCCTCGGTGAGAGGGTAGCGGGGCCACCATGCTACTTCGCGGGGCATGATCAGCATTATCATGAAGGCCTCCACCTGCTAAGGAATGTCCGGTTTGAGACTGACTCCATCAAGATACCATGCAATTGCAAAGCTGTCCGTACCTCGGATGTTCTGAAGTACTTTTGCAAGTGATTCCCATTAATCTGATTCAATGAAATGTGTACCATGAAAAGAACTTCCATCTAAACCATGAGAGAAAGAAAACAAAAAAGCCCTGTTCATGGTTTTCCAATGAGGGTACTGCCTCAGCTAGAGTTTGTAGAAGACATTATCTTTCCCCTTTTCGGTTGAAAGACAAGATTTTGTCAGACTTATGATTTGTCACTTGCATATGCAAAAGAACACATGAATTCTTTAATATACGTAGTATATAGTTATAGCGAAACTAGTTTTACTTGTGGTTTAACTGACGGCATAATTAGCATTCGAGGAAATGGTTCAGTTCCAAAAAGCTGCAGCTATCATGCACCTTGTTGGACATATAGTTTATACTGAAACCATTTTCTCTTTATGGATATAGGTGGCGCCTTAATGACATATTTTCAGAGAATCACTTGGCTTAGGATTAATATGGCTCAGAGTGACCTCGGTAAGAATATCTTTAAGCTTTAGCAAGTGATTACATGGTTGTAATAGGGCTTTCCTCTCCTTAAGAGGCGTACTACTATGGTTCATGCTTGCTCTGTGGCATCCCTTTCTATTTTGAAGTCCTTGTTTAAAATTCTCAAGAGGATGGTGACTAGGGTCGAAAGGTAAATGAGAGACTAACTTTGGCTTGGGAGTGGTATGAAAAAAAAGATTATCTTGTGAGTTGAAAGGTATCCAAGTCTGAGGATGGTTTAAGCCCCGGATGTTCAATGACATATCTATCGTCAGAAAATGATTTTTGGTACCTTTTAGAAGCCAATTCTTTACACACTAAGGTCATAAAATCAATGTACACTCTCAATAAAAATGAGTACACCAAGATTAGAGTGAAAGCAACTCACTATAATACATAAATAATACTATAATACATAAATAATATATATGATTTCACAATATTATTCAAAAAACCAAAAAGTACAAAAGAGTGGGAGCACCATGGAAGTGTGAAGCCACAAGAGTTATGGAGCCAAACTCTATAAAATCAACTGCCTCAAAAAAAGATTCAAGGAGTTGAAGTTAGACTACAAGCACAACACTTAAGAAACTTGTCAGCAAGAGCCTCTCTACACCTTCAAAGATCCTCCTCCTTCCACTCCCTCCAAACCAACCACAACATTGCTCACACTAAGGACTCCTCTTTCCTGCGCAAACTAGTAACTTCATTCCAAGCCCATAATTCACTCTATACTGATATTTAAGTCACCCATTGAATGTGACAAAAAGAGAGAATCTTTGCCTATAAGGAGTGACTCCAAGAACAACTAAGCAACAGATGATGGAATGACTCCAACCCCCATTTGCAAAGCACACATTTATTAACCAAAGCATCGCTACTCCTTTGTGTTAGTAGTTTGCCTTAGCATGTGTATAAACAATTAATTATTAATGAAAACTAATTATTCTTTTCAATAGAAAGTATTTCATATTTAAATAGAATGAGCTTATAATTCCCTGTTAGAAAATTCATTTTTCAAGAGTTGAGAACATGGGTGACACACTCATCACGTTGAGAATATGGCAGAGTTCGTGATCTGGTGGGCACCTTTAATTTGGAAGAATGTCACCTACATTCGTTTCCATAATTAGTATAAGACCAATTTGAAAATGGAGCAGTGAGTCTTATACTTAACATTAGATGTCAAAGCAAACATATAGGCACTTTTTATAAGATAAGTAAGTTGAGGATAAAGTTTAGGTGATGGTCACATGGTAATTACTTAAGGTTAACGTATCGTATCTATCATATACCATAATTTTGTTTTAATGCCGAAAAAATTGTATTAGAAGAAGAGAAGAATGTATGTAATTCCAACAATGAGAAATCGTAGGAGAAAAATCATGAAGTCAGTAGAAGAACTAATTGAAAATAGCTCATCAATCTCTCCTTAATTTTTCTGAACTATAATCTTATTTAAATCCCCGAAATATGAGCCGAAAAAGAAGTATGAAAAACAATCTTATCCCAAAAAAGAGAATAGGCAATAAATTGATTTCTAAAAATTCTCACACTCCATCACAACAAATCCACCAAGGAATAGTCACAAAATAACATCTCCAAATTAAACGAGCATGTTTTTTTACTTCCAAAACCTCTGAACTTCATGAGGAATAAATTAGGGAGGCTTTTAGTACAAACCAATCATTGTCACCCAATAGCAAAAGTGAGCTCTATTTTTAGAGTTGTTGAAGCACATGACACAAATATCTGGAGAGAACTTTAAAAGGTCTCCTCTTTTGAAGTCGATTATTAGCATTGATATTGTTAAGCATTATGGACCAAGTTAAAGCCTTAAACTTTGTAAGAACCTTAGTCTTCCAAATAAAATTGTTAAAAAGAAAAGGAGAGTATTGAGCAAGACCAATAAAATGATGAAAAATGATTTACAAGAAAAATCACCTAATATATCAACACTCCAATCCTAGTACTGGGGACATTGAGCAAGGGATTATTTCCCTATAATTGGGAAACTAAGGAGAAATACTCTAAACCTTCTCTATCATTAAGATTTCTAAAAAAATTGAAGTTTCAAGAAATCAAATGCCCCTCCCAAGAATAGAAATCTTTGAAAAGTGCCAAACAAATCCTAAACAACCAATGAAAACAAGAAAAAGAAATAGACAAGGAAGAATTCCCAATCCATTGATCCTCTCAAAAAAGGATTCAAGAGCCATGCCCACTTTAAAGGACACAAGAGAAAAGTATGAGATAAATGAGAAATGGATTTCCAAGAGTGAGAAACTCTCACTCCAGCATTGGCATTGCATTTGTTATGGCAGAGACGATACTTGTAATAATCTTACACCACAAAGCTTAAGTTCCAACGAAAATCTCCAAAATCACTAACCAGATAAATGTTCTTGGAACCACATTCCCGAGATCCAAACCACCCTGAGCCTTAGACACTTATCCTAACTCACCAAATGACCATATTGGCCAACCCACTCCACAACCAAAGAAAATCTCACATTTGATTCTCAAACCCATCCGCTAACCCAACAGGATCCCTAGAAAAGGAGAAGAAACAGGAGGAATGTTGGACAAGCACACTCCAATAAGACCTAAGGAGAGAAAAGCTCCCATCCACCCATCTAATCTCCTTCTAATCCTATCCAAAATAGGATCCCAAAAATAAATAATCCTGGGTGTTTGCTCACAAAGGAACTCCTAGATAAGAAATAGGTCATCCCCTCTCACCACAATTGGAAAAAGCAGCCAATTGGTCAAGAGTCAAGCAAGAAAAATTGATACCAAGAATCTCACTATTACCCATATAAATCTTTAGCCCAAAAATTCTCCCAAAAATGACAAGCAGGGAAAACATATATCTAGAACACCCGATATTTGCTTTAAGAAAGAGTATAGTATCATTGCAAATTGAAAATAATAAACGGATATATCATCACACAACACTCTAAAATTAGAGAATATATAGGCTTGAGCACCGTCTCAATCATCCTACTCAACAAACCCACTACTAAAGTGAAAAGGAAAGGTGAAAGGGGATCACCTTGTCTCAATCCATGAGAGGCTGAGAACAAACTTTTGGGCTCCCCGTTGAAAATAACAAAAAAGGAGGACGAACTCAAACACAAACAACCTCTGATCCATCTCCACGAAAGGGCCGCGAGGTGCTTATTTTCCAGGACTGTATCCAAAAACTGCTAACCCACCCTATGATAGGCTTTCTCAGAATCTAAATTCCAAAGCACACCCATATAATGCTTCTTAACATACCCAACAACCTTATTAGCAACTAGGGTGACATCCAAAATTTGTCTTCCTCATATAAAGGCACTCTAGGTGAAAGAAATAGACTTAAATATAATAGCTTTAATCAGTTACATATATAGAGATAGATGTTTATGCAAGATGGAATTCATTACTTTGAGAAAACAAGGATAATGCTCTACAACATCTAATCATTCCTGATTAAAAGAGTTCGTGGGTTAGGACCAACATGAGCTAAATAGAAAAGATTATTCAATTTAAGTCTTACGTGTGTGTGCGCATGCGCGCATATATGTATGTATAAAAATTATGCCATATTCAAGCATATGTTAGAGAAAGAAAGCATGATCCCTTGTGTGTCTTGTGCTGTATATATAGCTCTCACGTAAAGAGCATATATTCTCTATGCTTGGCATCAGAAAATGAGATAAAGACAGCTAACGAAAGAATAAGAGATAGAAGGATAGACAAACCTTCAAGGAATTGTTGTACTAAAATGCCTCATATTATACCATGCTTTATTATGCATTCTCACATGCGTTGTCATGTCCATTGCATGCACTACAGAAAGAGGAAGTGAATTTAAGAGAATTTTGCTTGTTTTATATGCCTTATGTCATGAAAGCATGCACCAACATGCCATATGAACCACCAAGAAAGATAAAGTGAACTTAGAGAGACTAAACTCAAGTGTTGTGAATTGCTTGAGTCCACGATGAAAGCACGCAGAAACTTCATAGAGTGCACCCACACTATATATTCGCATTTGCACGTGCACAGAAGTGAAGCCTTCTCTAATTACTCACAAAGGGCAATCTGGAAACTCCACTTTCTAATTTATTCCTTAATGCTTTATCTAAAAGATTTTTTAGTAATTTGGGTATTCGCTTGAAATCCTAACTTCCTACTCTTGAGAAGGGAGCTATGAATTTATAGAGAAAGAACAGAGCAACAGCTTTTAGACATTCTTGAGGAAGAACATGCAAAGGGAAGGAGGAGAGAAGTCTTTCCATTACATGAGTTTCTACCCTTTTGTATCCAATGTTCTCTTTTAATTTTAGTTGTTTGGTTCACTCCACGAGTGACTAAATCTCTTTAGTCACTGTGACTCCGTTGTAAAGCTTTCATGATTTGAGTATTTAATACAATAGTTGTTGATGTCATTTTCAAAGAATTTTTTTTATTATCATTATTCTTAATGCCTCTAATTAACTAATCATGTATTCATCATATGATCGAGAGAAATTATTATAAATTAGATCTATTAATAATCAATATATGTTAAATGCATAAAAGAGATTTGGTGCGTGACATAGACAATCGTTTAGGAAATTTATTTCTAATGTATTATTTTGTGATTAAATTCACACTAAAAATACTTGAATTATTAATGAAAGATAAGTTTAGTTTGACTCAAGAAAATGACTAAATAAATTAGGATTTCTCATTGCTAATTTAGAGAAGAGTAATTCAATACTTCATTTTTGAAAAACAAGCCACATAGTGAATAAAATTGGATGTGCACAAGATATTTATTCATTTTGAATTTATCTTTATCAATTTACATATTATACTTAAGTTTTGTATTCTTCAGTTAAATATATCTCCCATCAATTTCATTTCTTCAATATTATAAATAGTTAGTGTGGTAATTAGAAAACAATTTTCATGAGAGCGAATTCTTATTCACTACTGTATTACTGTATGATTTGTATCGTTGTGAATTCTCATATCAACATAGATAAGTTAGATTTTAAGAAAGCATTTATGGGATTAGTTGGCATTTCTTAGATAAGGTTTTGGAGAAGAGTTAAACCAATTTCAATATCATTATTAATAGTAAACCCAAAATTTAGTTTTGGGTTTTCGAGGGTTGAGTCAAGGAGATCCTCTTTCTCTTTTTTTTTTTTTCTTTTACACTAGAAGGGATCCTTTGAGTAGGTTGATTAAAAGCGAGGTTCCAGCTAAAATGTTATGTATCTCCAAAATGGGAGGTGACGAGATTTCCATGTTCCATCTCAAGTTCGTAACTGATATCGTCCTCCTTCTTAAACATCAACGGCTTTATAGATATGATCATCTTACTTGACATTTTTGAGAAAACCTCTTGCCTTAAGATCAGTATAACCAAGAGTGAGCATTTTGGTATTAATGTGTCCCATGAGACTCTTGATTTTTTGGCTATTGTACCAACTGTGCAAGAGAGAGTCATATATTTCTTATTCACAGGTTTTCTTTGGTCAAAAATTCTAGGAGTGTTAGATAGAATTAGTAGGAGATTAGACAGGTAGAAAGGAGTTTTTCTTACCTTAGGAAGATGTATTACTCTTGTTCTTTGCAAGTCTGTCCAACATCCCTCTTTATTTCCTCACCCTTTTAAGATTTTGTTGGCTTGGCAGATAATGAGAAATTGATAAGTGATTTTCTTTGCTCATGAAGTAGATTGGTTAAATGAAAACACTTGGTAACTTGGAATCAGGTGTCAAAACTTAAGTCTGAGGGTGGTTTGAATCTCAATAATATGGTACCCAAGAACAATTCCCCAATAAGCAAATGACTTTGGACCTTCCCTTAGGAGTCAATTCTTTATGGCATAAGGCTATTAAATTAACCATGGCCTCCAATATAATCAATAAGGTGTCAATTTTGAAGTGTGAACTTCTCATTGTAGTTGTTGAAACTTCATCTCTCAGTTATATCATATTTTTCTTCCTCGTGTCTTTTAAAGTGGCTAGGACTGGCAATTGGGCCGGGCTGGCCCAAGCTTGGTCCATTTTATACGGCCAAGCTCAGACCATTTTAGGGCTGGGCCGAGCTCAGACCCATTAGTTAGGCCCATTTTAATTAAAGGCCAGGTCGGCTCAGCCTGTTTAAAATCGAATGTTGTTTTTTTCTGTTTTTAAAAATATTGTGACTTTGATGGTGACTTTGATAAGTTTAACGTATTACTCTTAATGTAATTTTTTAATCTTTCATAATATTATTATTGTTAATCCTCATAATAATGGGTAATCCTTAATTTGATATAATGGTATTTGTTTTGTATTTTATTTTGAATGATTAATATATTTTTATTTTATATTTATTATACTATAAAATGGTTAAAGGGCGAATTTTGGTGTAACGATGGAGTCGCTCCTTTGGTGACCTCGAGGTCACGAATTCGAGGCGTGGCAAAAGCCTCCCTACAAAAACGCAAAGGAAAGACTGCGTACATATACATCTACCCTCCCCCTACCCCTACACTAAATTGGGGAATATTTTGTGTACCGGGTGAACTCTTTTTATACTACAAAATGGGTTAAAATATGAAAAATGAAATTTATAATTTCGGCTCGAGTCTAGTCTTAAACGAGCTCAAAACCCTTTTAATTTTTTGGATCAAACTCGAGCCTCGATTCTTCGAGCTTTCTCGAGCCGGGCTCGGGCCAGGGCCATAAAATTTTAAACGGGTTGAGCTCGGACTTTATAAGAACCCGGCTCCAAAGGCTCGATTGCCAGCCCTAAAAGTGGCCGATGTTTTTCGTGTCCCTTTTGGCAAGGATCCTTCAATTGGGGACTCTCCCTCATATATCACTTTTCATCATCTTTATGTACTTTCTAGGCTTCATTCAGCTCATATCAAAGATTTTTATATTCAGGAGAGACATGGAATTTTCATTTTCTAAGAAATCCTACGACAAAAAAGGTGTAGAGTTGATCATTTGTTTTTGCATTGTTCAGTTGCCCGAGAGATATAGAACTGCCTATTTGTTGTGATTGACAATGACTCAATTTTTTGTAAAAGCCTTCCTTATTTGTTTCTTACGAAATTACTCATTTACTTTGGAGAAGTGCGCTTGTGGCTATTCCATGGTGTATTTAGCAAGAGGATCCCAAAGTTTTCAAAAATCAGCTCAAGCTTCAATGGTATAAAATTGTTTTTCTGTACTTCTCAGTTGCCTAAGTACTTCAAGGATTTATAAAGATTATAACTTAGAGGAGTTAAGAAAAGTTGAGAAGGGATTAGTTAGGTGTTATCCATTAATTTATATGTTGATTCTTTTTTATCTACCTCTACGGATTTCTCATCTTTGGAGTTTTTGTACATTTTTATATCCATCTAATACAATTACTTTGTTTTCCAAAAAAGGAAAAAAAATGGTCTCTCCAACCAACTTGCTTTCTCTTCCCCAATGGCATTAAAATGTATGACATTTACCTTTGGTCACTAAGAATACAGTTATGTGTACAACCTATCATAGAAGCCCCAAATAGCTTGCACTTTACCTCGACCCTCCACAAAGGTCTCTCCATCCATGTCCATGCTAAAAAGGAAAATACACTTGGGGTGCAGATTTGCCATTTTCTGGGAACCCTATGTTTCTATCTCCTTCCTTGCCAATAGGTCTTATCCAACCCTAACACATGAGAAGGCTCGTGTTTCAAGTGAGAGATGGTTATTATATCCAATTCAATTCTTAGAGTAGCCCTGTATTAGGGACTTCCCCATGCAGTTTTTCCTTGACTCTATGAGCATCCTCACTTCATTATGCTCCAATTTCTGCTTATTGGAGGCAAGAATCAAAATTGTTGTTTCTTTAGAAATCTCATGATAGAGAACTTTGTGTTTCTTCTCCAACAACCTTGATACAAGGGATGAGAGCTTATTTTTGAGTTGCAGATACTAGAGTTTGCAAATTTAATAGTTTTTGGTGTCTTTTCTTGTAATTCCTTTTTCAGCAACATTTTACACCCAAGTATAAATAAAATTCACTTTTAAAATAAACATTCCTTCAAAGGTTAAGGGTTTTATCCAGACTATGTTGCATAATAAAAGGAATACAAATGATTTATTGTAAGGGCAAAACCGTAATCATTATGAAACTAGAAATCAGTAGTTTTTACATTTCTCAAGATGTGTATTTTTATTTGCAATCTATGATGAGGAGTCGGTGTCTCTTGAGCATAATTCTCGCATGACAAAGTTTAGCGGATTTGGATGCAATGCTAAGACTTTTAGTAGTCGATCTATTAAATCTTTCTCTAGGATTGGAGAAGACCATTTAAGGGTTGACTCATGCATCAAAAGTATTTTGCAGATTTTAGTCTAAGGTGTTTGAAAAGAGATTGGGAAGCAATTATTGAGATATGCATGTTTTATTCTTCCCTAATTTATGTAATATAATTAGGGAAGGTTTTTGGATTTATTCTTTCTTAATTTATATAATATTTTTAGAAAGATTTTTGGGCTTATTTTTTCCTAATTTATGTAATATAATTAGGAAATATCTTTGGCTTTATTATATTCTCTAAGTAAGAACATATAATCAGGGAAAATCTTCCTTGGTTTATATATGGTCAAAGATTTTTGTATCTAGAATTTTCATTTCTTAGTTAGCATCCTATTTGAATTCATTATAACTTTTGTATAAATATTTGGCTGAAACTATATAAAATACAGAATGAAAAAATGTAAAAACTTCTTTCATTATTTGCTTTTTCAACATGGTATTAGAGCTTTAGACTCTTTCTCCGGGAACTAGTGTTTCCCCTAATCAATGTGTTGATTCCAATTTGTTTTTCTAGTTCTCATTCCAGAATTTTTTTCTATGGTCGGTGTGAAGTTAACCAAAGATGATAGCAACCAAGAATGCAATCAATCATCTCTTGGATTCAATAGAGATGAGATTGAGATATTGAAGAATTTTTTGGAATTGTTGAAAAAGCCATCGTCATAGGCAAGTACTTCTAACTTAGCCTTCTCAATTATATCCGTTCCTTCTCATGCCTCTAATGCTTATAATATTCCAAACACATGGGTCATCGACTCAGTCGACTCAGGAGCCACCGACCATGACTTTTTCCTCTACAAAATTTATTTCATACACACCCTGCCCTAGTAATAGGAAAATCACTCTAGCCGATGGTTCAGACACTATTGTTGCTGGTCAAGCAGATATTTTTATTAGTGATTCACTTACACAAAAAATTGTCTCCGTGTCCCAAAATTGTTCACCAATCTCGTCAATCCGAAAACTAACCAAAGATGCTAATTGCAACGTGAACTTTTATCCTTTTCATTGTGTATTCGAGGAACTTGGTACGAGAAAAATGATCGGACATGCTAGAGAGAGAGAGAGATGGTCTCTAGTATATTGAAGAACTGAGTGAACAACATAGAGTTGGTAATCGTTTCTCTGTCTTTCTTTTCTGAGTCATTTAAATCTAATAAAGACAAGATCTAGTTTCATCATCTTCGTCTTGGTCATCCGTCATTCCATGTCCTTAAAATTTTGTTTCCTTCATTGTTCAATAAAATTCCAGTTGAAAGTTTTAATTGTAATGTGTGTGAACTCACAAAGCATAAACATGCTGTTTTTCAATAAACAATAAAAGAACATCTATTTCATTCACTCTTATTCATAGTGACATTTGGGGTCCTTCTAATGTACCCAACATTTTTGGGGCTCGTTGGCTTGTTTCATTTATTGAAGACTGTACTCATTTGACGTGGATTTTTCTTTTAAAAAACAAATCACATGTCAGTCGTGTTTCCAAAATTTTTCAATATGATCCAAACACAGTTTGAGGTGGGAATTAAATGATTTCAATCTGATAATGAAAAAGATTATTTCAATCAAACCCTCTCTCCATTCTTCCAATAACACGGCATCATTCATCAATCATCATGTATTAACACTCCCCAACAAAACGAATTGGCCAAACGGAAAAATGGTATCTTTTAGCAGTTACCCGAGCTCTTCTTTTCCAAAACAGGTTCCAAAAGATTATTAGGGAGAATCCGTGTTAATTGCAACTCACATCACAAATAGACTTCCCATGAGGGTAGTTACTTTCCAGAGCCTTGCACAAGTCCTTGCAAAATTCTATCCCAACTTCAATTTTGTTCCCAAAATATTTGGATGTGTGGCATTTACTCGTATACATTCTCAACATAGAGGTAAACTTGACCCAAGGGCTTTCAAATGTGTGTTTGTTGGTTACTCGTCCACTCAAAAGGGCTATAAGTGCTATCATCCTACGAAGCAGAAATTTTATGTGCCAGCTAATGTCACCTTTGTTAAAAATGGTCAAACTTTCACCATCCTTATCTTCACGGAGAGATGACTTTCATGGAAGATAAGGATAAAGTTTTTCTTCTTCTTGATCATACTGTGTCTAAGTCATCCTCTTCTATTCCAGTTTAGTCTAAGTCCATCCTATCCAAATTCGCTCCCATCCTGCAAGATTCTACTTTCCAATCTGAGCCCATCCAATCCGAATCCGCTCTTGTCCAACAAAATTCTGCTGTCCCACTGCTCATGTATCAGTTGAAAGTGATCCTCCTTTACCTGTAGCACAAAAACTAAACCATACTCGTTCACCTCAAATCTATTCAAGAAAGAGCCATTCTCTCAACCGACGCAAGTACAATCATCTAACCTAAACCCCATGATTGTTGAACTATACAATCCAACCACTTCTCCCAATCCTAATATACCATATACACAAAATGAAAATGACCTTGACATCCCTATAACCTTGAGGAAAGGAACTAGGACTTGTACCCAACACCGTTTATACCTTTACATGTCCTACAAAAACCTATCTCATAGCCAAAGGGCCTTTCCCTCTAGCTTTAATAGTATTGTCATTCCCAAAACATTATCCGATACACTAGGGGATGAGAATTGGAGAAATGCCATGAAGGTGGAGATGGAGCCTCTAGAAAAAATAAAATAAAACCTAGGATTTGGTGAAATTGCCAAAAGGGTAAAAAAAAAAAAAAAAAAAAAAAAAAAAAAAAAAAAAAAAAAAAAAGAACAAACAAACAAACAAGCCAATTAGGTGTAAATGGATTTTTACAGTGAAATATATGTCTGAAGGTTCATTGGAAAGATAAAGCAAGATTAGCTACCAAAGGATATACTCAAAGGATATACTCAGACCTATGGCATAAACTATCTTGAGACATTTGCTCCTGTTACAAAAATGAATACAGTGAGTGTTATTGTCATTGGCAGCCAACATTGGATAGAAATTTGCAACAATTTGATGCAAAGAATACGTTCTTGGCATAATAGTATGTGATTGATGACATAATAGTGACCGGGAATGATATGAAAGGAACTGAAAAGTTAAAAAGGTGTCTAGTAAAAGAATTCGAGATCAAATAGCTTGACAAGCTGAAATATTTTCTTGGCATAGAAGTCGCCCACTCTCGGCAAGGGATAGTCATTTCTCAACAGATGTATGTGATTGATTTGCTGAAGGATACCGGTAAACTAGGATGTACGCCAGTTGATATGCCCATAGAGCCCAATCATAAATTGGGTGATGTCCCAAAAGATGCTACAGTTGACAAAGATAATTATCAAAGGCTTGTTGAAAAATTGATTTATTTTTATCATACACTAGACCAGACATAGCATATATTGTTAGTGTGGTTAGTTTATACATAATCCCAAAGAAACTCATCTCAATGCTGTGAATAGAATTCTACAGTATCTAAAGGCCTCTCCTGGAAAGGGAATTTTATTTAGATGAGTAGGATTGAGTTTTGAAGCCCATACTAATGCAGATTATGCAATGTCAGTGGATAATAGAGGATCAACCTCGGGTCACTATATGTTATTGGGTGGAAACCTTGTTACATGGAGAAATAAGAAACAAAACGTGGTTGTAAGATCAAGCACAGAAGTAGAATTCAGGTCAATGGCACTTGGAATCTGTGAACTCCTATGGCTGAAAATAATTTTGGAAGATCTGAAAATTAAGTGGGAATACCTAATGAGCATGTACTGTGATAATAAGTCAGCTATCAACATTGCACAAAATCCGGTTCAACACAATTGAACGAAACATATTAAAGTGGACAGAAACTTTATAAAGGAAAAGTTAGCTAGTGGCCTAATCTGCACGTCACTCATCTCAACTAAAAATCGTCTGATGTACTTACAAAGGGACAACTGAGGACTAATTTTCAACGTATCATCAACAAACTTGGAATGGAGGATATCCATTCACTAGCTAGAGGGGAAGTATTGAGATATGTATATTTTATTCTTCTCTAATTTATGTAATACAATTAGAGAAGGTCTTTGACTTTATTATATTCTCTAAGTTAGGACATATAATCAGAGAAAATCTCCCCTGATTAATATATAGTCAAAGATTTTGTATCTAGAATTTCCATCTCTTAGCTAATGTCCTATTTTAATTCATTGTAACTTTTGTACATATATTTGGTTGAAACTATGTAAAATATAGAGCGGAGAAATACAAAAACTTCTTTCATTATTTTCTTTTTCAACAGCAATCATCTATTAGTTTTTCTATTTCTTCTTTTTTGTCTTCAAGGATTTCTTATCTTCTTAGCTTTCTTGTCTATTCTCTTTTTTTATTTTTTATACAATCCTCTTTTTTCCAGGGAAAAGAAAAAGAAAAACAAATTGATTCAGAAATGAAATTTAGCTTGAGTCAAAATGAAACCACCGCAATGCCTAAATGACCACGTAAAATAAGCAAGCAGAAATGAAGAGAAAAGCTTTCAGATATTCTTATTTGCAGAAAATAGACAGAAGACCATCTTTCAAGTCCAAATAGAAATTTTCAACCCTTATACTAACCATTTAATCCAGCTGTAACTAGAACGTGTGGATAATTTTGTGCTTTTATCTGCAAAACGGATTTTCAAAAGAATAAAACAAAATAAAACAGAAAGCAGAAGTCAGATAATGAATATAATTAATAGTATGAGAACCAAATAAGAAAAGTCAACCGGTAGCAACAATAAGGATGCATAATTTCATCCACAAAAGTTCAGGTTTTAAGGACTTTTTAACTTCAGCAAATGAAAGAGAAATGCAATTTACTGAAACTCACATTATCCACAGGGGAATATGACTTCATATAGAAGTAATACTCTTCTTTTCGAGGATCACCCCACTCCTGCAACAGAATAGTACTATCAATATTAGTTACCTAGTTTCATAAGATTAGCTTCATGTCTAATGCAGCTGCAATGTCAGTTAAATTTGGACAAATTAAGTAAAGCCAGTAATGATTTTGATATGAGCTAATTGGGAGATAGAATGTCCTAAAAAAGGATCCTATGTACAAATTCGATACACCTCTTCATAAGAAAGTAAATGATAGACTACATTTGATGATCATCATATTACAAACACCTATTTGATGTCCAACAGATTAAATTCGTGTATTATTGAGGCAAGTGTTTGATAATACAATGATAAGGAGAAAACCATAAAACTTAAAATTTCGAGAATAAACTGAATTTGTCAATCAAAATAAGTAAATTTAAAAATAATGACACTTCTAGCATATTAGAAAAGCCTGCGAGCTATAAAATTGCTAGTAATCAATGGTCTTGTTGTATTTCTTGTCATTATATGGTAAATTCTAAAGGAGGTGCAAAACAACAAAGCAACTCCCCTGTCGGTACCCTTTCTTGTATAGCAAAGGAAATTGTATGAGGAGAAGGAAAGAATGTATAAAAACTCCAAGGATGAGAAATCCTTAGAAGAGCAGAAAAATGAAAACAATACGAAAAGATAATGCACAATTGCTCTCCAATCCCTACTCAACTCATCCAAACTATAATTGTTATAAATCTCATAGATAAGTACCAAAAAAAAAACTTATACCAAAGACAAGAAGAGTTAATTTATGAAAATTCTCTCCCCAAACGCACCAAGGAATTGTCAGAAAAGCAAATGTCCAATGCAAACGAGCGTTCCCCCCACCCCAGCCGACCTTTGAAATTCATAAGAAACAAATCCATGAGGCACCTAAAACAAACACAAAGGTTGTCCCACAACAAAAAATAGGTGATTCCAGGTCTCCCTAACATCAGAAAAATGCAAAAACAAATGATCTCTATGTTTATAGTTTTAGTAACACATGATGCATATATCAAAAAGATAGCCTTAAAAGGTCTCCTCTTTTATAACAAATCATTGTTATTGATTCTGTTAAGAACCATGGACAAAAATAGAGGCCCTAACCTTAGTAGGAACCTTTGCCATCCAAATAAAATCATTGAGAAGAAAAGGAGGGCGCTCAGGAAAACTAAAGGGAAAAACATCTAATTGTCAAGATTTGAAATTCTAATATCGGAAATTGAGGGGCAATTTATTTCCCTATAAGAGAGAAATTAGCAAGAAAAACTCTAAGCCTGTTTTCTTAAAAAAAAATGAAAATATCAAAAAATTGAATGACCCTCCCAGGAATAAACATGTATGATAGGGGCCGAGTGAAGCCTAGACAACCAAAAAAGACAAGGAAAATAGCTGAAAAGGGCAAAGTCTCCAATTCAGTGATCCCACCAGGAAAAGGAAATGAGAGTGATTGCGACTTTAAAAAAGATGAGAAAAAAAAAATATATATATATATACGTATGATAAATTTCAGACGGGATTTCCAAAAACTATAATAAGAAACTCTCCCTCCGGTATTGGCATCTCATCCATGTCCAAGACCATACTTACTTTTAACAACCTTATGTAATAAAGAACTAGGCTGTAAGGGGAATTCCCAAAGACACTTACCCACCTGGGAAATTTTATTTGAAACCATGTTACCCGGACCCAAAAAACCTGTGACCTTAGACTAAGACACTTGATCCCTAATCACCAAATGGTCTCTTTTATTGAACCAATTCCCAACCAAAGTAAGTCTCTCATTAAGTTCCTAATCTTCTCTGCTAACCCCATTGGCACCAAAAAAAGGGAGAGGAGATAAAGAGGAATGTTGGACAAACGTGGGCAGATAATAATACGCCTTCCTAAGGTAAGAAAAGCTCCTATCCACCCGTCTTATCTCCTTCTAGTTCTATCCACAACAAAATCTAAAAAATGAGGACTCCTACGATTTCAGCCCAAAGGCACTCCCAGATAAGAAATAGGCTCCTCCATCATCACACAATTTGCAATAATAGCGAATTAAACAAGAGTCTGAACTAAAACATTACTGTCAAGAATCTCAAATTGGCCATATTGATCTTAAGCCCAGAGATTCTCTGAAAAATGTTAAGCAGAGAGATCATATCTCTAAAACCCTCGCAACCTCTTCAAGAAAGAGGGCAGTATCATTTGTAAACTAAAGATTTGAAACCGAAATCACATGATTCCCTACTAAAGCCAGAGAACACATTGACTCGAAAACCTCTCTCAAGCATCCTACTTAATGGATCTACCACAAGAGTGAAAAGGAAAGGAAAAAGGGGATCGTCGTGTCTTATTTGACGAGAACCCGTAAGCCAATTTTTGGGCTCACTATTGATAATAATAGAAAGAAAGGTTAAATTCAAACAACCTCTAATCAATCTCCTCCAAAGAGTCCCAAAACCCTTATTCTCTAAGACCATATCCAACAATCACAAACTTATCCTGTCACATACAGGCTTTCTCAAAATCTAACCTCAAAATTACACTCCTATATGTTTCTTAGCATAATTAACAACCTCATTAACAACTAAGGCTGCATCTACAATGTGTCTTCCTCCCATGAAGGTACTCTGAAAGGAGGAAGCATTATCATCAAGCACCACAAACAACCTATTAGTTAAGACTCACGGCAATTTGACAAAGGCTAGTGAGGCCGGCTGTTTGTGACCAATATAGGAAAACCTAATTATAAAAACTTAAAATAATAATAATAATAATAATTGTGCACTAATTCAACTAATTTAAATTCTCCTACACTACTCATTCTTAACTAAAATCATCTCTTCAACTAAGCATTTGGCATTTATATCGGATCTCCCCTTACATTTCACTAAATTTTCTACATTTAAGGTCTCACTTTTCCTAATTGGTGTCTTGAGTCTGCGTTACACATGTTCAAACCATCTTATGCTATATTCTCTCATCTTATGCACAATTGAACTCACTCTCAACTTAACATGCATCTTTTTATTTCTAATTCTATCTTTTCTAATTTTATCACACATCCATCTAAGTATCCTTATTTTAGTTACAACCATTCTATACTCTTGTTATCGTTTAATAATCCAACACTCGGCTTCATACAGTAATGTCAGTCTTACTGTAATTCTATAAAACCTCCCCTTCAATTGTAATGGTATTGTGCGATCACAAAGAATTCAAAATGTATTTTTCTATTTCATCTAACCCGCTTAGATCATATAATTTACATCTCCATCCTTATTGTCATTGCTTTGAATGATGGACTCAAAATATCTAAAATATTCACTGTTTAGTATATCATGTCTCCTTAACTCAATCGTTTTTTCATCCTTGCGATGACTGCCATCAAACGTATATATCATGTACTTAGTTTTTTACAGATTCAATATAAATCCTCTGAATTCTAATGTATTCATCCTCTCTAATTTCATCAACTAGCACCATATCGGTAAAAAACATATACCGTGATACTTCATCTTGAATGCTCCTCGTTATTTCATCTATCACTACTGCAAAAAGGAGGGAGACTTAATGCCAAATTTGGTGAAACCCAATGTTAATTGGGTAACTCTCACTCAAACTTCCGTAAATTCTTACATTGGTAATACCTCCCTCATACATATCTTCGACAAGATCAATGTATATCAAGAAAATCCCTTTTTTTCATCAACATCCACCACAGTATATCTTTTGGGAAACCGATCGTATGTTTTTTCTAAATTGATGAATACTATAAGCAAGTCTCTATTCCGTATTCTAAACGTTTCCATCAAATGTATAAACAAGTAAATGGCTTGAGACACACTTACCTCCAATTTCAGTCTATGGTCCATCACTTTCTCCCCCAACTTCATAGTATGCCTAGTAAATTTAATTCCCCTATAATTGAAACAATCTTGAATGTCACCTTTATACTCATATGGTGGTACAACTGTGTTCTCTCTCCACGTCTGGGGCATTTTCTTAGTTTGCTAAATTTTATTTAAAAATTCATCAGCATTCCGATCCCCACTTCTTGCAAACATTTCCACACCTCAATAGGGACGCCATCTGATCGTATGGTCATATTATTCTTCATTTTCTCTAAGACCTCCCTTATTTCATGAGGATGAATCTTGCATTTGAAATCTCTGTTGATCTCCTGTATAGGTATCACGATATTACCAATATTTATTATATCCTCAACGTGAAAGAAGTTATCAAAATCATCCCTCTAACGCTTTCTCATGTTCTCATTCCATATAAGAATATTATTGGTTTCACCCTTCATACACCTAACACTGTTTAGATCTTTTCTTTCCCTATTCCTTAGTTTAGCAATTCTATAAAACTCATTTTCTCCGTCCTTCGTTCCTAATTTTTTATATAATTCGTTATATACCTTACATTTTGATTCGAAAATACTCACTTCTTTTTTTGCAATCTTTGTACTTCTCAAACACATCGCTACCTCTCTTACTTTTAAGGTTCTTATAACATTCTCTTTTGGTTTATATAGCTGTTTGGATTTCTTTATTCCACCACCATGACTCCAAACCTATTAGAGTCCAACTCTAAAAACGTCAAAATCCTTCTTACCTAATTTCTTAACATTATTAGATATTTCTACTCACATAATTTCCAAATCATCGTTAGTAGACCAGGTAGCTTCTTGAATTAACTTGTATCTAAAGGTTGCTACCTTTTTCTCTTTCTGATTCCACCACTTAATTTCTGACTTCATAAATTGAAAATCCTGCTTTTGCTTTTTAGGCACAAACATCTAAAACTAAAAGCCTATATTGAAGTGTTATACTCTCACCTGGTATAATCTTGTAATCCCTATATGTCATTCTATCACCCCTCCAGGTGAGGAAGAAATCTATTTAACTAACATTCAACCCACTCATGTATGTGACAATGTGCAATTCTCTTTTCTTGAATAAAGTGTTTAAGAATGTTAAATCAAATATTATGACAAACTCTAAAATGGTACCCACCACCTCATTCCTATTACCAAAGCCAAAGTTTCCATATATGACTTCAAATCCATCATTATTCTCACCTACATGTCCATTTAGATCTCCTCAAATAAATAACTTCTCCCCACTTGATATGGTCTGTATAAATGCATATAGGCCTTTTCAGAACTCTTGTTTACTAGTTGTATCTACACCTATTTGATGTGCATAAATACTTACTATATTAATCACGTCTTCTCCTCAAACTAGTTTGACTAATAGATCTAAAATCATTCAAGTTCAACGAATGGGAATTTTTAGAAACAAAAGTGGAATTCACGCTCTTACCTATCACCCCGTTCATATTCACATTATTTTCTATGTTGTCAAAACCAAAATCCAACCACCACTTCTGTTATTTCTAAATTGCACAACAACTTTTTTTTTTGGCATAATTTAGCCCAAAACTTCTAAATTAACTTGCGATAAGCATTTGGAAAGCAAAGGTCCATAACTATGAACATAATCCAAATGCTTCTTCATTTCCATGGACAATTACAAGGTTAGGGCTTTATTCGGTCCATAATGATTAATAATAACAATACAAAGAAATTGTTGTAAAGAATGAGGCTTTAAAAATCCTTTGTCCTGATATCTGTCTCATGTAGAGTTAGGATTGTGAGAATTTTTGCCAATCCAACTAAAAAAATTAGGCATTTAAAACCAAGGTGACCAAATTATCAAGCATGCCAACAGGGGAAAGATTTAACGTCATCTAAATAAAAACTCTTAAAACAAACCATCTCATAACAAGAGGTCCCTCAAAGGAGAGGAAAAATATATATATATATATATATATATATAAAGAATAACTAATCAACTGTACAACCACACTGAGCGCATTTGCTACCCATTTGTTTGTCACCCAGTTTCTTACCAAATACACCAAATTATTAAATAGAAAGTGCATAGCTATAAAATATGTTCATTCCTTTGAACCACAAAAGAAGAAAGTAGCCATGGAAAATCACCTACTAGATTGAAAACATTGCTCCAAAGTGACCGAGCAATCACACTGACAACCCAATGGTAGCCTAGCAGCAAATGGTACCAAAGTTCCATCTTGGATGACCATGTAAATAGAGTATTTCAGCCCACAGTAGTATGGCGATGGATTTGCCCTTTAGTGGGAAGCTATTGCACAACTTCCACATTTCATGATACATGGGTACTCCTATAATGATGCCTCGGCAGGTTGCTTTGCTGGTCAAATCTTCCTGCTCTAACCAAAGAGCGGAAAGCAATCATGATGCAAATGTTTTCAAGGAAAAATAGTTTCTGGGCAAGCGTTTTCACATATAATTTTCTTTATTCAAAAGAAACTATTCTAATTTCTTATCATGATTTTTTCTAGATAATTAGCATTCTTTGAAACATGCCCAAATCTTATCACAAAGCCTTTTCCTTGAAAAGAATATCTCAAATCTTTTTTTAATGAAATATAAGCATATACATTTTAAAGGATGATAAAATGATTCCAATCAAAAGACCAGAGTATCCTGCTTAAGCTATATACTAGACAGGGAGTAAAGAAGGACAGTCAAATGAAGATTTTTTCTCTTTAAATAGAGAAAAGCATTGTATTCGATAGAAAAGAAAATGTACATAGGGCTCAAAGGACGAGAAATTCTCAAAGTTAAGAGAAGCAAAGATCACAGGTATGACTTTCCAATCCCTCTTCAAATAGTGTAGACTATAATCTCTAGAGATTCCTAAATCATTAGCCTAAGCAGAAGCAGAAGAAACAACTTTGTCCCAAAGGAATGAGGGTCCCAATAAATAAAGATCTTCATTTACGTCAAAAACCCCAAAGCTAAAGGAACTTGTAACAATAACATAGGTTGTGAAAAGATATTAGCTAAATTAGCATGTTGGAGGGCTTTATAATATTGAAATATGTCTCCTGCTTTTAGGTGATTTTTTTTTTTTTTTTTGTCAAACAGCCTAATTATAAATAACTCAAGCAAAATATTAATGGGATCCAAAAGACAATGTCATTTCCTCTACCAAAACAGCTTCTTCACGGGCACAAGAACCACACATTTGTTTCAGCTTCCACTTAATTGAACTAATACATAAAGTATCACTATTTCTCTCCAGGAAACATCATTATTTTTCTCATTAGCTTCAAGAATGTGCCCATAGAAAATTTCGTCAACCTCATTATACAACAGCACACAAACTGAAGCTCTACCAGCTCTACAAATCTAACCAATTTCTCAAGCCCTATTGGAAAGCATGCATAGGGCCAGAAGTTACAATATCTTCACATATTATTTCTACATTCAAAAATATCAGTCAAGATATTAACTCAAGTAACTAAGCAGTAAGGGGGCTGACCAAATTACAAAGGGTAACTACAGGGAAGTGAAGGGAAAAAACGAACTTCAAAGATAGAAAAATAAAGAAAAGTTCAATGGTTTATACAGAAATAAAAGATATAAAGCTGGCATTTCTCTTGACTGAGATAATCTTCCTATTTCTAACTATCCTCCCCCAAACCCCCCCAAAAAAATAATAAATAAATAAAGACTGTCCTAAACAATACACGAAACGGCTAAAATCATCAAGAAGGAAACTGCCGAATCTGATATGGCCTAATTTCTTTGTTGGAGCCTTTCTACTACTGTGAATGAATCTGAGTCTAGGATACCATAAAATAGATGCATACCTCCCACTCTGAGGTTGTCAGAGGAATAGTTGGATCAAGCATTGTAGTGACAACGTCCACAAAAGGTACTCCAGCAACTGCAACCTTGAACAAATCAGGCCGCATGTTAAGGACGGCACCAATAAGCAATCCTCCGGCACTTCTTCCATTTATGCACAGTTTTTCCTTCGAACAGTAGTTAAGCTCTATTAAAGACTCAGCACAGACAATAAAATCCGTGAAAGTGTTTCTCTTCTTCAGCAACTTCCCATCTTCATACCATTTCCTGCCCATTTCACCTCCCCCTCGAATGTGTGCTATAGCAAAAATAAATCCTCGATCTAACAGAGAGAGACGTGATGCTTTGAAATACGGATCTATGCACGCCTGTCAACAAGATGAGTTTCATAGCATCAAGAAAGTTCAAGAACAAACCAGATTCACTTAACAAAATAAAAGCATTATGGTAGTTCACCTAGTGTTCCAAGGAGTACAACCAAGGATACCAAATTCCTCCATGTACATTTAGCATGAATTGTACCTAGTGCATGACTTGATTATGTAAAGGCCAAAATCAGAAAATTAACCCCTAAATTATATTTAACTCCGCCATGGTCGGTCTCAAACCCAAGTAAAGGAGGAGGGTTGTGTTAGGTAATCGGCCAACATAAAACTAAGGCAAAAATTTATGTATGGATTTTTGACAATATTGTGGATAACGACAATAAAATATGATATGCATTATCTAAATATAGATAAAGATATGATACTTAGAGCACAACGGCATAAAAGTATCTATATTGCCAACTCCACTTAGTGGAATAAAAATACGATTATTATTATCATATAGTGAAAACAATCATACAGGTGAGCATGCGATATGAAATAGAGTACAATAGCGTAAAAGAATCCATATAACCGACCCCACTTAAAGGGATAAAGGGTTGGTTCTTATTGTTGTTGTTTTCAAATCACACCTAAAGTTCCACTGCATTTAATTTACCCAAAACTCTAAAAAATGGTGATCAATGTTCACCAAATATGGATACTGTTAGCATTTTGTCGATTAAATGTTCGCCTGAATATCGTAAAATCTCAAAGATGGAAAGCTTTGAGAAATTGCCTCGAAGTGAAACAAACACTTATACACAGCCTGCTTAATCCCCCAAAAGCCCTAATTTATTTTCATAGCTTCCTCAATCTTTATTCCAATGATTAATTTTAACTCCAAAAATGCTCAACAAAGCCTATATTTCAATGCCAACAATGATGGTAGCCACATTGTTGTAATAGAGAACTTCCTCAAGACTAGCAAATAAGTCAAGCATTTACTCACACTCTCACTCTCGAGCAACTCCTATAGCTTCATCATCCTTGTCGAAACTACTTAACTTCATCATGTTAGTAGAGGCTTTTTAGAACATTTAAGCAATTAGTCAGGACTTTTTCTTGTGATTGAAAAAGAAGAGAAAAGAGTCTGAAATACAAAACCAAGGAGGCACTTGCCCAAAGGGACTACAGCGGAAAAGAGTCTGAAATCAACATCCATAAAAGATTCCCAAAGACTATGGAGTCAACAAAAAATATAAACATTCAAAAGGTTATACACAAAAGTCGGGACTGTTCTCTATTGTTGCGGTTGATGCCCTTGGATGCAGAGCATGTTAAGTGAACTTGGGCTGCTTTGTTTCGACTGTTTTGTTGTAGTTTTATATTTGGGGCCTTTAGTGGGTCCTAGCAGGTCAGCCCAACATAGGATGTTGTCGACTTCGGTTAACGGAATGTTTTAGGTGCATTCATCATATTCTTAGTTAAGTATTTCATAGCTAAGTATTTCATGGTTAAGTATTCTAACAATCCAAGTGGAGTGTCTATAAGTATATAATAGTGTCATTTAGAGAGAGAGATGAAGAATAAAAGAATAAACTGAGAAGCCTAGTGCTTTTCTAGGAGGGTGATTACCTTCTTGGGGGCGACTGATTCCAAGGAACATTAGGTGTGATTGCCTAAGTAAATCTATCTGGTGAGTGATTTCTAGAAAAACTAGGTGTGATTGCCTAGGACTAATGCTGCTTCCTGATCCTTTCATCCTTTATACAAGTGCTATTTTAAAAGATCTTGCATCACCATTCACATCAAAGCATGGACAGCATGGCTTTTAAGAGGAGAAGAAATTAAGGTTGAAAGTGATAATTTGCCGATAAGGATTCTTCACAATTAAAAGGGCCTAGAGTGTTGGGGGGAAGAATAACAAGTGTGGGGTTTTGGTGTAAAAGAATGCATAGCCTTCAAACAGTTCCACTAAGAATAATGGTAAAAAACCAAAAAAAAAAAAAAAAAAAAAATCGCTTTATAGATGCATTTAAATGAGCACACAAGTGTTGCAGAAAAAGACCAAGCACTAGAACAGATAATAAACAGAAGTCAAAGGGTAATAGTAGAGGATTCTAGTTAAGGAGATGTTGATACTGCACATGATGACTAGCTGCTGGAACAACCTGCAAAAGATGGGGGCAAAAGAAGATGCAGTTGCTAGAAAAGCGTACAGCCATCTGAACAGGCAGAAAACACAAATCGGCAAAAGGAAAAGAGGACTGCTCTGGCTGGTGAGGAAAGATCATTCTCATTGATTTCCACAGAGAATTTTATGCATGAAAGTAATGGAAAAGGAGTGATGGCTCTAACTCAAGAAACTAGAAAACCAGACTATAATCAGATTGTATGCCAAAGTAAGTGGAAGTGTCTTAACCACTTCAAGACTTCTATGATGTATCACCAAATGTTTTGCAGAAGACTTTTCCACCTACACATGGAACTCAACCCGTAACTGATTGGTTGTGGGAACACAATTACCATATCCATGATCCTATACAATGAGGATGGTGCGTGCTGGTTCTCAAGTGGGAGAAGGAGCTGAGGACAATGTGAAAAGCAACATTATGTTGAAACATTTTGATGAGCATCAATGGTACTTAGTGAAGTGGAAGATGAAACCATAGTTAGATTTTATACAGATTCAAGAAGATGAGCTTCAAGGATTGAGATTGTGATCTTTACAAGAAATAGCACCCAACTTGTCAACCTGAGCTTTACCAAGCAGGGGATAGCTGATGCAGAGCATATAAAGTGAACTTGTGTTGCATTGTTTCTACTTTTGTTATGATGGCTTTGTTGTAATCTATTTGGAGCCATTAGTGGCCTTAGTGGATGTTTTGGGCTTTCTATTAGGTTAAGGGGATTTTAGTTATCTGTCTAAGTTCTGTCTATCCTTAATGACGAAGTACTTCATGGCTAAGTATTTCAAGGTCAATTTTTCTTAGGATCTAAGTAGGGAGTCAATAAAAGGGCATGAAATAGTGTCATTTAGAAAAGAGAGAGAACAGAAGAATGGTGTCAGAAGCTTTGTCATTTAAAAAAAGAGAGAGAACAGAATAGTATAAGAAGCTTAGTGCCTTAGTAGGTGTGATTGCCTTCTCCGTATGAGTGATTCCAAAGAACCTTAGGTGTGAGTGGCGAAATCTTTCTAGTGAATGATTACCAGAAAAGCAGAGTCTGATTTCCTAGGACTGTTGCTACTTGGAGATGCATTTATTCTCTATACAAGTTCTATTTATAAAACATCCTGTGTCACTCTCACTAATAAAAAAATATAAATGTGATCATTAACTTTG
This sequence comes from Dillenia turbinata, assembly GCA_037126225.1. Taxonomy (NCBI): domain Eukaryota; kingdom Viridiplantae; phylum Streptophyta; class Magnoliopsida; order Dilleniales; family Dilleniaceae; genus Dillenia; species Dillenia turbinata. Next base: position 20,628,222 of record JBAMMX010000011.1, on the reverse strand, counting down.
AGATCTTCTGATGCAGCAAAAATTAATTTCAGATTACACCCACAACATCTTCTCTTTCTCTCTCTCTCTCTCTCTCTCTCTCCCCATCTGGTTTTCATTCTTTCCTTGTATACCAACTACACTCTCTGGAGGAAGAGAGTAAGGAGATTAGGATCAGGAGACACGATCATGATCCTTGGAACAAACAGAATGCTAACAAAGTTACTAATTAGGCACATTAAAAATCAGTTCAAAAGTTATGGGGAAATTAAAGGAATACATTGGCAGGTCTACAGCAACAGGTTGGAACCTCTGAAACAGACGAGATTTTTTTCAGTTTGGCAAGGAGGATGGCTCGGGTCCTGATGATTTTTCTTTCAGCATCCTTGCAATGTTATTTGTGATTATTATCCCAAAATTTTTTGCGAGTTTTACAGTAATATTGTGGTGGGAAAAAAGCATACTTTTTTATAAATTTGATCCAAAATAAGGTGTACTCTTTGAAAGTGAAAGATTTTGTATCCATTAGCCTTTATTACCCATCTCCATAGGATTCTTATCAATGTTTTAGCCAATCGGTTTTTCTGCATTGTAGATCTAAATGATACCCTCTTGTACAATTTATAGGAGGGAGACACTCTTGATCTAGCTTTATTGTGATAGAAAAAGAAGAACACACTAGATGTAAGAAAAATGTACACAAGTCCCAAAGATAAAAATCTTCGGAAGAAATAAGAAACAAAATACAATGCCAAACAAAAAAAAAAAAAAGAACCTAATGCGCAAGTGCTCTCTGATCCCTCTACATATATTCTAGACTAAAATCTTTATCTTTATAATCTCCGATCCATGAGCCGGTACAGAAGTATTAAAAAAAAAAAAAAAAAAAAAAAAAAAAAAAAAAACAATTGTATCCTATAAAGAGAAGTTTCAATAGTTGAGTCCGGAAAACTATGGCATTCTTCTTTTTCCAAATGCACCATGGAATGGCCAAAAGTTAGCATATCTATAATATTCAAGCATATTTCTTCCTTCCAAAATCTAGAAAATTTGTTAGGAACAAATGAGGTAAACTTTTAGGGCAATCTATCATAGCAAAGAGGCGATTCTGCATCTCCCTTGCAATAATACATTTGGGGGATAGTTTTATAAGATCTCTTCTTTTGAAGAAGATCATTTGTGTTAATTTCATTAAACATCATAGACCAAATAAAAGTGTTAACCTTGGTAGGAACCTTCACGTTCTAAATAAAATTAACTGGAAGGGAGGATTTTGAAGAAAACTCGCTACATGTAAAAATTCTCGAATAATCAAGACTCCGAAACCTAGTGCCACCTTAGTGTCACGAATTTTTGAAGATCATTATCCTGAATGAGACAAATTAAAAAAATAAATAAATAAATAAATAAAAGGGAAACTCATCAACTTCTCTATCATTAATATTTCTTACGAATGAAAATCCCAAGAAGACAAATATCCCTCCCAATTATTAAAGTTTTTGATAGGAACAGCATAAAGAGTGGATAACCTATAAAGGCGAGAAAAAGAAATGGACAATGGCAAATCCCAGAGCCTCCCAAAACAACACATGAGAACCATCATCAATCTTAAAGGACATCAGAGGAAGAAAAGTATTATATAAATAAGAAATGAATTTTCAAAAACAACAATAAGAAACTCTCACTCCAACATTAGTATCTCATCCATTCTGACAAAGACTATCCAAATGAAAAATGTATTTCCAAATACAGCAATAAGAAACTCTCACTCCAACATTGACATCCCATCCATTCTGGAGAAATGAATTTTCAAAACTATTTGCTTACCAAGAAGATATTTCTAGACACCACATTACCCAAACCCAACCCACCCTCAAATTTAGGTTTACATACCAAAGCCTCACTAACCAAGTGTTCTTTTTTATCCATCCCACTACCGGACCAAAGAAAGTCTCTTATTGACCTTTCAACTTTATTTGCTACCATAACTGGAATCCTCAAAAAGAAGAAAAAATATAAGGGAACACTAAACAAACAAGCAATAACGGTGATACGCCCACTCTTATAAGAAATGCTTAACTATGGCAAAAGGCATGAAATTGGTTGGTTTCAAAATCAGATTACAAAAAAGACCATGACAGGAGTAACTATAATTTTTGGATAATGTGATGGAGGCTTAGGGGATAAATGAAAGAGAAGGGTGAGAAGTGATTTGAATATATGAACCTTCTCGATGATTATTAATAGGGAGCCAAAATGGTCTTCAACTTCTCGTCTAAGACAAGGTAACCCTCTTGCTTATTTTCTTTTCATTATTGTAGTTGACCATTTGAGAACAACTACACAGAGGAACCAAGTCTCATATTCTCTATGGTCTTGAGATAGATGGTAATCACTTTTTTTTTTCCTTTTCTCACCTTAAGTCTTCCATTGACACAATTCTTTTCCTCACAAAGAATAGGGATCATATTCCAAACGTGAGTACCCTGCTGAGAACAGAGATGGCTAAAAGCAATTTTCCAAGTATAGATGTGCAGAATGATGTTCTTGTTTACTTAGCTACCTTAAGGAGAAAGAAGGGACTAATTGATCTCTTATTTTAGGCTACCTTCGAGAGGAAATCCTAGGAGTCTTTCATTTTGGGATCTGATTGTATATAGAATTAGTAAAAGGTTAGACGGGCAGAAAGGGGCTTTTCTTTCCTTACGAGGGCATATTACCCATTCATGGTTGTCTCTTTAGCATCCATCAATGTCCTTGTTTAATATTCCTATAAACGTAGAAAGTAGGATCAAGAGATTGGCAAGAGATTTTTTTAGTTGGAGAGTGCTAGCAACTATAGATCTTCGTAGAATTCGGAGAGGGTATCTGGGCAATGGTGATTTGGTTTACACAAACATGTGAATCAGAAAGTGGCTTGGGAGGTTCCTTCTAAAACCAAATTCTTTTTGGCATAAACTCATCAGGAGCAAGTATGATCCTAGTCTGAATGGGTGGGATGCCAAGGTTGGAAGGAGACCACCTCATTATAATTTGTGGAATTGCTTTTTCTCCTCTCCATCAACTATTTCCCTTCAGCATGCCCCTATGTTAGAACTTCCATTTCTTTACAGATGTCAAAGATAGGGAATTTATGCGGCTCTTTTCCCCAGCAACTTATAAGGATGAACCTCCCTCTTCATTGCAAGACGCAGAAAATATCTTGTGTCCTGTGGAAATGCTTTTCCAATTGATCCTTTGTGTTCCAAATATTACAGTAAAAAATACATCTGGAAAAGCAATGGTTCCTTCAAACATTACCACTGTTACAATATACAAATAATTAAATACCTTGTTCCATGAACTAAAACTTTTAGAGTAAATGGTTATATTAAAGTATCGGAGGAGTTCCTCATGAGTACAATCCTATTAGACTCATTTAACCCCAATTGGTATTCCATGTTCAGGTACTATCTTATAAAATATTACAGGTCCAATGTTCCCCTATACTTTCTTTCCCTTTTCAAGATTTGTGTTAGGGTAGCAGCTAAGATAGAGAAATTTATGAGATTTTCCTTAGTTGGGTAGTAGATTGGCCAAGAGAGAGCCTTTGAGAGTTGGGATCAGGTTCCAAAACTTGTGTGAGGTTGGTTTGAGTTTTGGTAACGTAATATATAAGAACATTGCTTCAAGTGGCTTTGAAGATTTCACTTAAAATTCAATGCCTTATAACATAAGATTATAAAGAGCAAGTATGGTCTCCGATAGAACGGATGGGATGCCAATGCTGGAGAGAAGTTTTCTTATTGCAGTCCTTGGAAATTTACCTATGATCTGTATCATTCTTTTCTTCCCTTTGTCTCTTTTAAAGTGGGCGATGGTTCTCGTGTCTGTTTTGGAAGAATCAGTGGATTGGGATTCACCTTTGTCCACTCCTTTCCCTTATCTTAGATTATCTCGACTTCATTTTGCTCTTATCAAACATTTTTATAATCAAAAGTGTCATTCGATCTCTTGGGATTTTTATTGTTTAAGAAATCTTAATGATAGAGAGTTATGGAGTTTCAAGGGAATGAACCTTCCCACCATGTTCTGAATACTAGGTTTTGAAATCTTGATAATTTAGGTGCCTTTTCTTGCAAATCTTTGTTTCATCATCTTATTAGTTTTCCCCAGCAATCTCAAAGATTCCAACCAAAGTCAAGACTTTTATTTGGTCCATTGTACTTAACAAGATTAATATTAATGATTTGCTTCAAAAGAGAAGACATTATAAAACTATCCTCATGATCTATGTCTCATGTATTACAATTGCTTGGAGAGTAGAGATCACTTATTCCTGCATTATTCTATGGCAAGGAAAATATGGAACCACTTGTTTGTTGTTTGTCGCAAATGCATGTGTAAGCCCTAGGAACCTTCCTAATTTGTTTCTTATAAAATTTAGGGGTTTTGGAGAAAATATGGATGCATGGCTTTGGAAATGTGTACTCCTGACTATTCGTTGGTGTATTTGGAGAGAACAAAGTGCAAGAATTTTCAGAAATCAGACTAGGATAAGATTATCTCTTATACTTCTGTGTTGCTCACACATCTAGAGTCTTTAATGAGTATAATTTAGAAGATTCGAAGAAAGATTGGAGAGTACTGTTGCATTAGTTTTCAGTTTTTTTGTTTTTTTGGGTAATTTTTGCTCCTAAGAATTTCCTATCCTTCAGGGTTCTTCTACATTCCTTTTACCTCTAATATATATTTCTTTTGCTATCAAAAAAGGGGAAAAAAAAAAGAAAAAAAGAAAGAAAGAAAGAAAGAGAATTTTCAAAGCTCTTTCTTCTGATATTTGTCCAGATGCGCTACAAGCATAGCAAAATTCAAGGTCACTTGTTTCACTTTGCTTGGTAATAGACGGGATTTAGAATTGCGTCTTTGCCATTTCTCAGTGTGCTTGATTTGCTCTTGACAAAGTATAGAAGTCCCAGAGGAAGGAAGGATTCTTCCCTGTTATAGAAATTAGATCAGTACTTTGATGGCTCTTTCTTGGTGTGATTGGATAGAGTAAAATTCAAGGATGTTCAGGAATCACACATTGATCTCTCTCTCTCTCTCCTATGAGATAGAATCATTTCTACACATCCCTTTGGGCTATCTACTGGAAGCCTCAAAGACTTTGATTTAAAGGGTCTGCAAACAGAAAAGAAAAGGCATTCTATGTTTTGATTTTGTCTTATAGGATTTCCCATCATTTTAGACTTCTTGTAATTCTCCTATCATTAATAAATTTTATTTTGTACCAAAAAAAAAGAAAAAGAATTAAATCAATGTTTACAGTGCGGTTTGATATCGCACAAAAAGTTTATGGGCTAATTTGTGATTTTGGTCTCAAGTAAAACCATTATTATACTCATCAAAACACCACTTTTACAACATTAACCATGAGTAATCAGGTTAACAAAAGTTAAATTTCAAGAAACTACCCTCTTTCATCGGCCATTCAATTACGAAAATAAAAAGAGATGCTAACATTGCCGACAAAAACCAGGAAATTTTGATGCAAAGATTTATGATGCAATACACGATGGAAGATTAATTCACCAATAAAAGTACCACAACAAGATTTATGATGCAAAGATTTTATGAAAAATAAACTCATGACATCTTTAGGAACAACAACCACACTAGCTGCTTTAAATAAGACTGTCACATCCATGACCACAACCTCATTACCTCATATGAACCATAGCCATAAAGTAGCAATGGATCAGAACCGTCAAGCTTCACAAGATCCTTTCTGTAGACCAGAGATATAGGAATTTGAGTGCCGTCTGAAGCAGAAGCCCATTTCCTCTCAGTGATGTAAGCCGATGCATCAAAGCCACCCAACACCTAAATTATATTGAGCAAGGTCAATTCATAGTTAACCAACAAAAAATAAATGGAAAAAAATAATACACCATAAATTATCACATCAATTATTAAACCAAAGCTTGCATAAGAAACTACAATTTTTCCGTCAAACCAAGGCATGGTACTCTAAGTTGATCATGATACAGAGATCATCAAACTGACCCTTTTTTTTTCCTTTTTCAGAATTTCTGAAGAAAGCACATGCTTTTTCCTAGACCATGCTAATTTAGCACCACAAGGTAAAATACCATAAGCAACAAGAGAAATAAAAGACATGTTTTATGCGGAATTCCTCCCCATGAACTTGAAATTGATTAAGGTTGTCTTTTTTGACATTTCTTTAGTCTCTGGCAGCTGGAACTTTAAAAAGGGTCCTAATTTGATTAACTACTCTTTTTCTTTTCCTTTTTGGTCTTTTGTTAAGTTTATGCATCTTTTATAGGATGGAATCTCCTCTTTAATGTATTTAATAAGCTTCTTTTCCCTTAATAGCATCCATCTTCTTTCCCTACTAAGATAATATAATTCTGAAACCAGCTCCAGTCAGCTTAATGTCTCAAAATAGTTCGTACTGATTATAGAAAGAGAGCTTGACTCGATGAATTAGCATGCCTATTGATTGCACGCTAAGCATTTCTTACAGCTTGTAAAACTAATTCTGTCCAACTAAGATATCATTAATATCTATTTACACATATGCTAGAATCTAACAGTCATCCCTGTTGAAACTTCAAAGTATAAGAGCCAAAAATGAATGAAGAAGTTGCTGAAAATTTATTGAATAATAATGAGAAAATACACTGAGTAGTTGGAGTATTAACTCATACATTGCAAGGATGAAAGGGGCTCTATTTATAGAGCATTCAAGAGAACACAAAAAGACACAAAAGGAGAGAAAAGTGGGGCTCCCAACTAGCCGTTGGGGTCCCTTCCCAACGGCTAGAATTCTAGCCGTTGGGAGGGAAAGCCTTGGCCCCTTTTTGGGCCGAAGGCTGGCCCATCTTTGGGCCTAGGGCTGGCCATCTATTGGGCTTTAAGTGGGCAGCTTTAGGCTGCCCTCTTGGGTCTTATATGCTATCCAAAATGGGTATCTTTCTGGGTTTTGAAGAGAGAACTAGATCTTGGTCCTTTGGGCTTCTAAGTTGATGTACTGGGTTGAATTATCCTTCTTTTCAACACTCCCCCTCAAGTTGGCGCGTAGATATCGATAGTGTCCAACTTGCTCATGATTTCGTGAAGTGAGCTGCGGTTCCTCCTTTTGTGAAGATGTCCACAAGTTGCTCCTTTCCTTTGACATGGGGAGTGGCAATAAGCTTCTCTTCCACCTTTTACCGAATGAAGTGACAATCAACCTCTATGTACTTGGTCCGCTCATGAAATACCGGGTTTGAAGCGATGTGGATGGCCGATGGATTGTCACAATGCAAGTTGATTGGAGTTGTAACTTTGAACCCTAATTCCTCCACTAGGGCCTTCAACCACACGATCTCGCTCGCCGCCGATGCCATTGCCCTATACTCGGCTTTCGCACTCAATCTTGAAACTACATGTTGCTTCTTACACTTCCAAACCACTAAGGTGCCTCCTACGAACATGCAATAGCCGGTGGTGGATCTCCTATCCTTGGAGTCGCTTGCCCAATCTGCATCGCAAAAGCCTTCAATTTGTGAGCTCCCATTGTTTTTCATCCGAATACCTAATCCGAGAAATCCTTTGAGGTAGTGTAGAATGCTCTCGGCCGCTCTCCAATGGCCCTTCTTCGGAGAATGCATGTGTTGGCTAATTTGGCTCACTGCGAAAGCTATGTCTGGCCTGGTAATGGTGAAATAGATGAACCATCCTACAAGTCTCTGATATCTCTCTATATTTTCAAATGGCTCCTCATCGTCTACTAGTGGTCCAGTGGTGGTGACAGGGCTACAAGCCAACTTTCCTCTGAGCTTCCCTGTTTCCAGCAAAAGATCTAAAACATATTTCCTTTGGGATAGAATTGGCCCATTATTACAATAGGTTAACTCAATTCCTAGGAAATACTTTAATCTCCCTAATTCCTTAATCTCAAATCTAGAACTCAAGAAATTTCTAACCATATCTATTAAATACATGTCATTTCCTGTAATGATGATATCATCTACGTAGACTAAGACTATTACTAATCTAACATGATTTTTTCTAATGAAGGCAGATGAATCACTATAACATTTAACAAATCCACTACTAAGAAAAGCATAATTTAATTTTGCATATCATGCCCTTGGGGATTGCTTTATCCCGTAGATAACCTTGCGTAGCTTGCATACGTTTCCTCCTTGTTGTTGAAACCCTTGAGGAAGTTGCATATACACTTCTTCGAGATCTCCTTGAAAGAAAGCATTTGCTACATCCATTTAGAACATGCTCCACTAATGATTCACCGCAAGAGACATTAAGACTCTAATAGTGTTCATCTTGACAACGGAGGCAAAAGTCTCCTTGTAATCTATACCACAGGTTTGAGTGAATCTCTTGGCCACAAGTCTTGTCTTGAACCTTTCAATTGATCCATCGCTCTTGTATTTAATCTTGTGCACCCATTTGCATCCTACTGTTCGTTTGCCCTTAGGTAGAGAAGTGATTTCCCAAGTACCATTCTTAGTCAAGGCATCTAGCTCGTCCTTCATTGCCCTTCTTCACCTTGGATTCTTAGATGCTTCATCGAATATCCTAGGCTCAAGTTACTTATCTATGGCACTCAAGAATGCTTAGTGGCCCAAAGAAACATATGAGGTAGTGTAGATATCGGAAAGAGGATGATCGGTGAAGAGCGGGTTCTAGTAAAATTTCCATTCCAAAGGAGGCCGTCTCACTCTAGTTGATCTCCTAAGTTGAGGAGGTGGTGCATCTAATTTTTCCTCAACATGCTCGGATGGCCCTTCCTCTTCGATTTCTTGTTCTCCCCCTGAAGTGCGAGTTGCCTCCTCTTCTATGGAGTTTGATCAATTCATTACTTTGAGAGTGATCATTGGTTTCTTGGGAGGCGCCTTCTTCAATTGGTGAGGACGATGGATTTGGAAGGAGCAAGAAATCCCATGTGCTAGGAGAGTCTTCTTTTCTTGATGTTTCAAGAACTTCATCACCTGTAAAAAAGCATTCTTCCTCTAAAAATATCACATCTTTAGATATGTATGTTCAGTTAGTTTTTGGATCATAACACCTATACCCCTTTTCAAAAGAGGCATAATCTAGAAATAGGCATTTTCTACCCTTATGATCTAGTTTATCCCTCATATGAGATGGAATGTGAACATAACATACACAACCAAATGTTCTAAGGTGTGTTATCGTTGGTTTACTTTCCAATAGGGCTTCTAAAGGTGACTTCCCGTTTAGGACTTCTTCAGATCCTGCGAGAGTTGTTATCGAGTGGTCCGAAGGTCGGTTTAGGGGAGGAGGAAAGGTATGCTGCTTCTCATTATCATATTCTAGCTCGGATGAAAGAGAGCATACTTAGGCAGAAGACTAGGATCCGCTGGCTTCAGTTGGGTGATCGAAACACTGTATTCTTCTTTAGTATGGTTAGGAGCAAGCGAAATCGAAATTCTATCTGCACTTTAGTCCGAGAGGATGGCACTCGGATTTCTGATTCGGATGCTATTAGGCGAGAGGCTGTCTCATACTTGAGGGGTTTGTTTACGAGCCGGCCTAGGGTGGATCAGTTGGATGCTAGATTTATTGCTTCCAGGATTAGAGGTACTCTATCAGAAGCACAGATTCAGGCCTTAGAGAATCCGGTGACAGTGGATAAGTTGAGGGAGGCAATGTTCTCCTTAGGGAGACATAAAGCTTTGGGTCCGGATGGGTATAGCATGGACTTTTTTCCGCGATAGTTGGGATATAGTGGGTCCTGATGTCACGAAGGCGGTCATGGATTTCTTTACTCATGGGACTCTTCTGAAAGAAATGAATGGTACTATTATCTCTCTTATCCCGAAAAAGAATAACCCGACCTCGTTGACAGACTTTAGACCGATATCTTGCTACAATATGGTGTATAAGTGCATATCCAAGGTTATTGCAATAAGAGTGAATCACGTTTTGCCGAGTATCATTGGTAGCGAGCAGTCTGCTTTTGTTAGAGGTAGAAGAATTGGGGCCAATATTCTTTTGACTCATGAGCTTCTCAATGGTTATCACTTGAATCATGGTTCTCCTCGTTGTGTGATAAAGGTTGACATTATGAAGGCGTATAATTCTGTTGAGTGGGATTTCCTCATACCAGCTCTCGCTTTCCTTCATGGCTTGTTGATAGGATCATGATGTGTGAGTCTACAACGAGTTTTGCTATATCTATTAACGGGGAGTTGACGGAGTTCTTTCGGAGTTCGAGAGAGTTTCGGCAAGAGATCCGTTGTCACCCATGTTTTTCGTGATAGTTATGAAGGTTTTCTCAAGCATGATGCATAGGGCCATTGAGGGGCCGATGTTTGAGTATCACTGTGACTCTGTCTCACCTTTGTTTTGCATATGACCTTATGCTTTTCTCTCGGGGCAGTTGAGCTTCTGTTCAGCGTAGTTTGGATGTCTTGGCTCATTTTGGGTCTCTTCCTGGATTGCGTATGAACCCTCAAAAGAGTGAGATCTTCTTTGGGGCGGTTGAGCAAAGAGTGCGGGAAGACATTTTGAGGATTTCGGGGTTCCGTCAAGGTTGTCTTCCTGTCAGATACTTAGGCGTTCCTCTTTTGTCGACCAGACTCTGCTTCAGAGTGTCTTCAGCTTGTTCAGAGGGTGACGGCTCAGATTCAGCATTGGACGAGTCGTCATTATCCTACGCTCATCGAATGCAGCTGGTTGGTTCTGTTCTTTTCTCCATTCAAACTTATTGGTCTTCGATGTTTCTCCTTCCGAAGGCGGTTAACAAGGAGCCAGAGCAGGTTATATTTCGATTTTTACGGGCTGGTGCATCCTTAGACCGCCATAGAACCAAGGTGGTCTGGTCCCTTGTTTGTAGAGGGAGGGTTAGGGTTGAAAAGGATAACGGAGTGGAATAAGACAGCACAACTTAAGCATATCTAGCAGCTCCTTTCAGACCCAGAGGATAATGTGTGGAGTCAATGGGTGAGGACTTATCTTCTTCGGGGCCATAGTTTCTGGTACGTTCGAATTCCGGATAGATGCTCTTGGATGTAGAAGAAACTCCTTTTTCTTCGTCACTTAGTTCGGGAGCTTGTGGCTTGGAGGATGGGTAATGGGAGTCGTATTTCCTTCTGGTACGACTCTTGGCTCTCCTCAGGCCCTTTGATAGAGGTTCTGAGGAGACAAGCTATGGAGAGGTCTGGTTTTATGAACTCCTACTCTATTTAGGATGTATTTTCCAACTCCTATTGGTTGGAGTATATTCGGGGATAGTGGATTTTGAGATCCATACGAGCCTTTTTTGATAGCATACGAGAGTATATCTCGGAATCCGATCTCCCTTCCACTGATCTTGACAAGATTGTGTGGACGACAACTTCTAGTGGAGAGTTCTCTATTGCTTCAACATAAAGGCACCTCAAATGTTCTTACGGCCACGTTCCTTAGTCAGATTTGGTTTAGTTTCCAGGAGCGATTCCTTGTTTTGCTTTCATTGTATTGCTTGTTTTTATGGAGAGATTGCAAACGAGTGATCACCTATTCAGGATTGGAGTTGTATCTTCCTCGACTTGCTATTTATGCTCTAGCCGGAGAGAGACCCTTGATCATCTCTACTTTCGATGTTCCGTCTCGCAAGAGGTGTGGTGTCTTACGATGACACATGTACCTAGCAACTTTCCTATCTCATGGTCTGGTATTCGTGGGATTCTGCTTTCCCTAGCGAGGCACCCCCTCCAAAGGAATAGGGTCTTTAAATGCCTCCTTAGCGCTTGTGTTTAATATATTTGGACAAAGAGGAATAAACGGAAGGTAGGAGAGCGTTATATTCCTCCGCATACCATTGCGGCATTTGCTAGCATAGTCCATTCTCCAGCTCCGACTAGGACTTAGTTTTTTTTTTTTCCTTTGCTTGTAAGGCCATGTTGGCCTGCGGCCTACTGATCTTTCTAGTATCTCAAGATTTATCCCGGTACCTGTGTAGTCTTTCTTTTTTGTTGGGATATATTCTTTTCATATCAAAAAAATAAAAAATAAAAAAAAAAAGAAACTTGTTGACTTATGAATGTCTTACCACCAAGGTAAAAGTAATGAAAGTCAAATTCAAATTTTTTAGGTGTAGTCAGAGAAACAAGTCCCCAATGTGTCATGTCTAATAATCTCTAAAAAAACCACTTGGGAACCATCTAGATGAAGGGCTTTGTCATTGTCAAGGGCTTCCCAATTTTTTTATAGAAAAAGAAAAATTATATTAGATAAAAGGAAGAATATATAAAATCTTCCAAGGGTAGCAATCTTTAGAAGTGACAAGAAAAAAAAACAAAGGGTTAAAACACAACTATCCTCCAATCTCTCCTCAAGTTTCTAAGGTGTACTCCTTATAAATTCTAGAGGCATGAGCCCACGAAGAAGTGGAAAATAATCTTATCCTATAGAAGAGAAGAATAAATTATCTGATTTCTAAAAATTTTTGCACTTTGCTCTCTCCAAATACACTGGAGAATAGCTAGAAACGCACACATTCAAAGCAAATGAGCATCTTCTACCCTCCAAAAACTATTAGAGTTCATGAGAAACAAATGCAGAAGGATACTAGCACAAAGCCAAATATTATCACACGCCACAATTGGATGGTTCCGCATCTCCCACGCAATAGAATAGAGTAGAAGTAAACAATCCCTGCTCTCAGAACTGTTATATCACATGACACATACATTCCTTTTAGGGTAGATCATTAATATTAATTTTATCAAGGACCATGGACCAAGAAAAAGCTCTAACCTTGACAGGAACTTTTTGTCTTTCAATTGTTTAAAGGAAAACGACGGCACTAAGCAAGACTAATAAGATGATGAAACAAAAATTTGCAAGTAAAGCCACACTAGTGTTTGAAACACTATGGGAAAGTTTATTTCCGTGTAAGAGGGAAACTTCTCAATCATTAAGATTTTGCATAACATTAAAATGCGAAGAGATCGAATAAGCCTCCCATTCACAAAAATCTTTGATCAGAGCGGAATGAAATCTACAGCCAATAAAGACAAGGGAAAAAGAGAGAGAAAGATAAATCCCCAATCCACACGTCCTCTCAAAACCAGACACGAGAACCATCACTGACTCCAAAAGACAAGACGAATTTCTAAGGACTACAATGAAAATTTTTCACCACAGCATTGGTATCTCATCTATTGTGGCGCACACAATACTTACTCTAACCTTATGCTAAAGGGAATTGGTATCTAAGGGGAATCACCAAAACTAAAGAAAAATTCTTAGATACCACATTACCGAGACCCAAACATACTCTCAAACTTAGGTTTAGAAACTTGATCCCATGTCACCTAATGATCTTACTTGGCCAAACCTCTCTCAGACTAGAGAGAATCATGCATAAACTTCTCATTCTTATCCACTATTCTAGCAAAAACCCTTAAAAGGGAGAAAAAATGGAGGAAGGAAACACTAGACAAACAAGCAATGATAAAAGTGATACATCCACCTAAGGTAAGTCTTATACATTGTGTAACTATCATCTACTCTAAAAGTTTATCCTAGCAGAGGAATGCGTTACCATTTGTTTTGTATCTTAGCACTCCCACTAATGTATTGGATAATGCATCTAATCATATGAAATTTTTAAATATGATGAGAAAGGGGACTGACATAATTTGAATGGAGGACCTGCCACTATGATAGGACCTTAAATTTTATGTAACTACCACACACTTCAAAAGCTGAAGCTAGTATAGGAAGGCATATTTAAGTGTTTTGTATCTTAATACCAAGAAAAGTTCTCTTTCACCCATCTAATCTCCTAAGAATACTATCCTGAACCAGATACCAAATTGCACTCCTGGGATTACTCCCTAGAGGAACCCATAAATAAGAGATAGATCGGTCCCTCTTTGTACAACTAATTATTCCTGCCAAGTTATCAAGACCCGTACTGGACACATTTATACAAAGGGCTTTCAAAGTTTATGACACTATGGACATAAAACAGAAGCAGAGAGCTGCTCTTTTCTAATATTTTTACCTCCATGGTGCTTTTTTTTTTTTCTTTTTCTAAAAGAAAACCAAATATACTCTTTATTGTATCATTATCCATATCAATGATGTGATGGCCCAACTTGGAACATAACCGAAACACAGGTTGTCAATAAGCTCTATAACCCATTAAGTTCCACCAAGCCTCTTAACCTATTCCCCCATTTTAACTATTATTAGATATAATCCTAGCCTAGTGTATTTGGAAGAGTTCATACATTGAGAACCTGTTTCTTTTATCACTTTCATAAGTTCATAACCACAAGCTTCAAAATACAGAACTTGGTTTCGTTTAGAATTCTTAAATACAACATAGGTATCTAGAGTAAACGACAAGATTCGATGGCCTGAGCATCTCTTCTTCCAAACCCCACATGGCACAGCTGGAAAAAGCCCATGTAAAGGTCTCGAAAACTCACCATGACACAATTACAAGAAACTTATAAGCTACACCTGATGTAGCTTTTCAAAGTAAAAGAAAAACCATATAGAAGCTTCAAGACCAGTAAACACCTCTAGAGAAACATTTTTTAAATCACATATTCTTTGTGTACAAAAGTGAAATCAATAAATCAATTTCACATTTCCCTTGTCAAAGTCAAGTAAATAATTTTCCATGCAGTCATATCAAGTGTTGCTTAGGAACTAAGAGGACCTAGTCAGGCCCTTCTCTTACAACACGTAAATAATATCATATTCTAGCTATATACATGTAGGGAGCCCCCAAAGTGCAAGGACGCCCAGCATACGCTCCAAGGCTATATACATGTCAAGTGCAATCCTGAAGAGATTGCGCACAAGGCATCCTCCTAGATCATACCTTATGATTTTCAAACATAAGGCCAGCTCTCAAACCATCCCTTATACTCAAATATCCAACATTCACTCTCATGGGTACCATAGTCATCGTCACAGAATTCACAAGGTCATGTTGTGACAAGCAAATGACATGCTCCACCTTGGCTTACACATTTAAGATTTGAAAAATGAAAAGAAAAATAATACAAAAAAGATGGAATCAAACTTCGATTGTTTTATTTGAAGTGCAACTTGATTTTCTTCACAAAGCTAAATCAAGGAAGGAAAGTGTGGTTCCTTGCATATAGGGAATTATGACGTAAAGTCCTACAACAAGCACAAGGAAAATGATATCATGCTTAACATGGCTCAGAAATTCAAACATGGCTCAGAAATTCAACTAACTTAAGAAAAGTAAATAAATGAGCTAACAAACAGTAATTCCAACTTGGCTCGTTTAACAAATGAAATATCAAGACACATCAAATTGAGCTCAAAACAAGATGAGTAAGCTCGTTTCATTGCATATGGGTAATGGTTTTTATAACACATACAAAAGGCGTTGCATAACACAAGAAGAGTGAAAGAAAAATTATTGTAGCTAAATCTATGATCCAATCAGGCAAGTAATAGGTGACACAAATAAAGCCAAGCTCCAACATTCTAAACTACTTAAAAGCAACACCAATAACAATTCAAGATTGTTGTTCTTTTTTAAAATAAGTATCCTATTTTTCTAGTATAATTTATCACAACTATAAGTAAGGTGCTTGGCCAGAATTATATACAGCACAGAATTCATCCAGAAAAATAAGAGTAAAAAAGAAAATGAAAACAAAAAGCTCCAAAATGATAAACTATGCAGGTGTTTCAGGCATTTTAGAGAAGAAGAAAAAGTGTCAGTAATAATAAAAAAACGGCAAAAACAATGTATACATGAAATACCAAAAGACTTCCAAAACCCATTAGAAGAAGGAAATAAAGGTTTTATCCACCCTTAAGATATGTGCAAATATATATATAGTCACATATGGGATCTGACAAGCTATCTTCAATATTACTTACCGGTTCTATCTTCTTCAGAACAGAAATCCCTGAATTCATATCATAATCATACACAGAGGGAGGTGTCCGCAGTGAGCTGTACGAAAATCGTAAAATGCTTGAAGAAAATTCTGACTCTGATGGATCCACAGAGTAAATTGGATCAACAAAATTAACAGCTTGGCCACCTGGAAGTCCTTTAAGAGATTCCCCAACCACTGGAAGGCGGTGAACAATAACTTTTGGCAGACCATTTTCACGCTCATATACAACTAGATGGTCACTGAAAAGCTGTATGTCCTGGATCTTCACACTGAACACAATTCAAAGCTGAATAAGCCTCCACTCTTTTTAAAGCAATACAATGTAAAAAAGAATACCCTGAAATCCTAATCAGTTTATGAGTTGGCTGCCAATTGTATGGAACATAAGGCCACTTGAGATTATGAAAAGTAGAATCTGCAGAATTTAACATGTCCCACTGCATAAGGTAAACTTGTAAGTCAAAGTCAATTAGCAGAGTAACTTTTGCCCAACATTACTCCAACCAACCCCCACAACCAAAGGTTAAAAAGTTGATCAATCCTCGAAAGGGAGTAATTTTCTTTAAGGATGACCATATAATGTATCTCCCATTAGGAGGTCTGTTAGAGAAACCTACTTAACCGCATTTCCTCTCATAATGAAAGAGCAAAAGTCCCACTGCACCACCTAAAAAAAGTGTAGCCCACCGCATAAGGCTCCCACAATTACAGAATCTGGTAGGGTGGTCAGCTATATGCTATAGCACTACCTATGCTCTACAACATCTTCTGCACTTGTAGGATTTAAGATACACCAAAAATATAAATGTTTTAGATTACCATCAAATAAAAAAAATCTTGGATAAACTACACAACCCCCTCCCCCACCCGTGTGCTTTGGCCTATCTATAGATTGCCATGATGTGATTTAAAACTCGAAAATTTACCAAGCTCTCATTTACCCAATTCTCAAATGACCCTTTTGCCATTAATCACCAAACAAAACTATGACATGCAAACCACGAGACAACTCTAAAAAGTTCAATTTGAATTGTAATTTGATTATTAGAACACATACTCTCCAATTTAAGTCCCAATTAAACAATTCAATATGTATATTTCAAAAATTCTCAGAATAAACTCAAATTGATAGGATAAGCACTCTAATGATCAAATTAGACTTAAATTGGGGTGTTTAAAGTGGTCAAGTGGTTCGCATTTGATAAGTTGTTAATTAATTGATGACAAGGAGTTATGTATTAATAGTCTAAATCACTGAATAGTTAATTGTTGAGTTTCAAACCACATGCTAGCACTGTGCAAATAGGCCAAACCATGGTGGGTTTATGCAGTTTACGCAAAGTTCTCCCTCTTTCTCCTATTTTTCTATTTTGAAACCATCTCACTTCTTTGGACAAATCTCATGCATGGTACTACTGGTAAAGAATGATATAGAAGACTGCAAACAAAGCCAGAAATGAATGAAAGGAAGGTGAATTGAGAGGCTGTAAAGGACATTGTAATGCATAGTCTAAATATAAACACCAATCTCTCGTTATCACTTAATGCCCCTCCACTATCATCAGGGGCAGGATAACATAGTCTACATAAGGAAGTGAACTTGATCCTCATTATGAAAAACAGAGCATAAATGCTAGGAGACACCTTCCAGTTGGAATTACCTCTCCGTGTGTGGAAGAAGAACTATGGTTGCAGATGTATTGTCCAATGGACAAGCTAGAACTTCTGAATTGTAGAACTCAGCACTCCTCCTCTTGATGAAAAAGTGATCACCACGGTGACCAACTGATGTGTCAATTCCATCTACTCGAGGTGTCAAGACCATTAGTCCGTTTTCAGGCTTTGAGACGTCAAGATAGAAAACAAACCTTGTATTTTTACTTTCAGATCCAACAAACAAAAATTTTTTGCTTTCAGAAGCCTGGAGATCAAGAGAAAACATGTCATCCTTCTCGTGATAAAGGCAAGAGTCACTTGATTGTTCTGTCCCCAACTTATGTAACCAAACCTGTTACAAGGAGACATAGATGATGATTTGAGAAGCTAGTAGTAAGGAACATACTGTTCAACAAACAAAACGAATGACAGAAACTCACGTATATCAACTTCCTAGTTTGACAGACTCATATCTGGACCTCTTTGATGCATTTTAGAAAGTTGACAATGAAAGAACAAATGAAGATAAATTCTACCTCTATAGGAAACAATCGACTAGACAATAATAAGCAAGCTTATTGGTCATTTTAGAAGTTCCTTGATATTTTCCCTTGGCATTAATCATTCAGACCCTTTTTGGGTTTTTATCAGACAAATTTCAATTTTTGTTTCTGAATCCTAACAACAGTGCACTTACTTGTTCTTGATGAAAAATTGTAGTGAATTGTTTTCCATCTTTCAAGAAAACCGTGCAGTACCTAAGATGCAGTTTAAGGTTCCCTTTTGTATATTGCATAGTGACAATGCTCTAGAATAATTTTTTGCTCCTTTTTCCAAATTTATGTCTTCATGGGGGGGTACTTGATCAATCATCCTGTGCTCACACACCTCATTAAAAAGGGGTTGCAGAATGTATAAATTGACACCTCATTGACATAGCTCTAACTGTCCAACTCCATACTAAGGTTCCTTTTTGTTTTCTAGTTGATGCTGCTCTTACTGCTTGTTACTTGATTAACCAGATTCCTTTATCTGTTTTGCAGCATCAAACTCCCCATTCCATTCTTGTTCCAACTCAAGATGCATATCTCCTTCCTCCTTGTGTTTTTGGCTGCACATGTTTTGTTCAAAATCTTGCTCCTGGACAGGATTAATTGTCTGCCAGGTCCACTCAGTGCATTTTCTTAGGTTGTTCTTGTCTGTTGAATGGTTACAGGCGTTTTTCTCCCAACGCTTGACATTATTTTGTCTCCACTGATGTTATATTCTTTGAGACAACTCCATTCTAAGTAAATTCATTGGAAAACTTGGCACCTCTTGGAACCTGTACTCTACCGGCCCCTTTGTTTCCACTCCTGATACTTCAGCTCATCCCTAACTGATTTTCCCTTGTTCTCCCACAGGCACCATTGATGTTCCAACTGACTCACTTCCAGCTCCAGTATCCTCGCCTAACATGGACCCACACTTCAATGAGCGCTTACTAATTGCTACTCGAAAAAGTACTCATTCTACCTGTAATCCTCATCCCGTCTATAATTTCCTAAGTCATAGCCATCTATCTTCACCCTATTATGCATTTGTGTGATCTTTATCTTCTGTTTCTATTCCTAAAACAACCGGTCAAGCACTCTCAGATCCAGGACCACAACAAGCAATGGCTGATGAAATGTCTACTCTGCATTCCAATGGCACTTCAGATTTGGTTCCTTACCTCCTGGCAAATCTACCTCCCAGCGTGGCTGGGTTTATACTATGAAGGTTGGCCCGAATCGAAGAGTTGGTCATTTAAAGCCTGTTTGATTGCCAAATGCAACTCTCAGATTTTTGGGTTAGATTATACTCACACCTTCTCTCTCGTGGTCAAATTTACTTCAATTCATCAGTTCCTTTCCATAAAAGCAATGTATCATTGGCCTCTTTATCAGTTGGACATCAAGAATGTTCCTTTCCATTGCAGCAATGCATCATTGATCATTGGCCTCTTTATCAGTAGGATGTCAAGAATGTTTCTTTCCATTGCAGAAATGCATCATTGGCCTCTTTATCAGTTGCATACCAAGAATGCTTTCCTCCATGAAGACCTGCAAGAAAAAATTTATATGGAGCAACCACCAAGCTTTGTTGCTTATGGGGAGTCTGGTATGGTTTGCAGGCTTTGTCATCCTCTTTATGGTTTAAGGCAGTCTCCATAAACCTGGTTTGGTCGTTGTAGCACAATTGTTGAACAATTTGGGATGACTCAGACAGAAGTTGAACATTCTGTGTTTTATCGTAGCACTCCACATGGCCAATGCTTTTATTTGGTGGTGTATGTAGATGACATCATCATCATTGGGGATGATCAGGATGGTGTTCTTCAATTGAAACAACATCTCTTCTGTCTTTTTCAAACTCAGGATTTGGGAAGAATCTTTGGGATTGAGGTGGCTCAATCTAATACTGGTCTTGTCATTTCCTAAAGTAAATATGCCTTAGACATTCTTGACGAGACTAGCATGTTAAACCGTAGACCTATTGATATTCTCATGAATCCTAATGTTAAGCTCTTGCCAGGTCTGGGGGAGCCCATTGCATACCCAAAAGATTCTGGCATTTAGTTGGTAAGCAGAACTACATCACCATCACCCAACCCAATATTTCCTTTATCGCGAGTGGAGTTACCCAATTCCTACAATATCTGTGCGATAGCCATCGGGATGTTGTGGTTCAGATTTTAAGATACATTGAAGGAGCACAGGGCCAAGGACTGTTAAATGAGGATATGGATCATACTCAAGCGATTGGCTATTCAGATGCAAATTCAGCAAGGTCTCCGTCAAATAGGTGTTCTACTTCAGGAAGCTATGTTCTAACTGGGGGTAATCAAGACAGAATGTGGTGGACAGGTCAAGTGCAGAGGCTGAATATCGTGCTATGGCTTTGGCAGCGAGTCAATTCATATGGCTGAAGCAACTGCTTCAAGAGTTGAAGTTTGGAGAGGTTGGGTAGATGAAGTTGATCTTTTGATAATCAGGCTGCCTTACACATTGCCTCTAATCCAGTTTTTCATGAGAGAACGAAATATACTGACATAGATTGCAATTTCATCGAACTGCATTACACATTTGCTGCTAGTTTTGTCAATTTCGCTGACCAACAAGGAAATGTATTTACAAAATCTCTCCGAGGTCGTTGAATTAGCTCTATCATAACAACTTTGCAGCAAATGACTTATTCACACAAATTCTAGCCCATTGTAGTATGCACTATAAACGTGGTGTCATAGTGAAGAAAGTGATTAAAATTGATTTTTCTCCCAAAAAAGGGTCTTTCTCCCTTTTTTCTCTCTAACTTAACAGGAACAAACAACAAGAATTAAACACACAAAGCCTAAAGACAATTTGCTGGTTCTACAGGTAGTGACTAGCGAGACATCTATACCAAAACCGAAATGTTATTAATCAACTACTATTGTATAGACAACCACGCTTTCTATATATTTCTTGACAGTAATAAGAACAAATCCTAGCCCTAATCAAGCTAATTTCAGCCACGACTACATAATGAGTAAGGAAATTGAAGGACCATGAGATTAGAATTAAGGCGAAGAAGGAATTTAAAAGATTCCTTCAGCAAAAAAAAAAAAAAAAAAAATCTCTGCCCACAACTTTTTCAAACATATGCTCCTATGGAGGTTTTTGAGAAACCTCTACTTGCCTCTGTATTGTTTAATTACACTTGTAACATTTTTCCAACTAAATTGAAAATTGCTTTGAAGGAAGTATAGGGCTTTGCAAGTAAAATTTAAATGTTTCCATCAAAAGGACTTAAAATTACTATTTTATGAATAAATTTTTGTATTAACAACTCAATCTAACATCTATTTCCCAGTCACCATCTAGATCAATGAGCTTTTATCAATGTAGTACCCAGACTTGACAAAAATTGTTCAACACATCCTTCCACCAGTGTTAGAGTGAAAAACAATTAGGTGTCAATTCTTTGACATGGCAATGACCTTGTACATCCAGTGTATATATTGCAAAAAGCCAATTCTTTTCCTTGGGAACCTGTGTGGAAATCATGCTCTTTATTGAAGATTGCATTCTTGCTTGGGAAGTAGCCAGGATAGGACTTTGACCTATGATAATTTGCAGAAGGGATGGTAGCAGGGACGAGAATAAGGATTAGTTAAATAATAATGTTCTCTCCATACCAAATTTTAGCAGACTCGTTCATCATATCAAAAGTTTTTGGGTTCACTTTTAGGCCAGATTGTTTCATAGAAAGTAGAATCTTATTAAAAAACAGTTTGAGTGAAATATCAATACTCTTAAACAAGATCCATTTTCCAACAATAAGTAGGCATTCCATCTGAAACAAATGGACCCTTAAGTCACTAATAACTTTTTTTCAGAGATAGATAACATGATATTGTTTAACCCCAAATGTTTGCCCAGAAGGAATTATATGCCCTTAAAAGGGAGTAATAACCTGCCCCAATTAAAGATAGGCTACCAAATTATGCATTCCCCCTCTTCTGCATGAACCTTCCAATTCATATGTAAACTTATGTTGCCTAATGTAAAACTGTTAAACTCTACAACGTATCCTTCCCTCTCATACCAAACATCACCTCTTAGTATATGAAAATTTTTAAGGAAAATATAAAGGACTATTAAGGGTCATAGCACCATCACGCAAATAAGGAATTGACCTTTCTTACACAATAGTGTCTCCCACCATAACTCTCGAAACCCATTTCCAAGAAGAGTATTGTTAAGATAGGCAACAAATTTCATATCCAAATTACTTGCCTCGTAGGAGAGCTTCAAAGTGCTGCACCAGACAAAGTGGTATTCGTATGGATCCTCAATGTCACATCATAGTATTTACTCTAGATCCCCCCTCATCTAGATGTTGCACATTTATAGGCATATGAAAAGCCATGGTTACTTTTAAATACTTCTTTTTTGCACCATTTTATTTTGTTGGGGTTGAGCAGAGGGTTGGAGGATATGTTGAAAAGGAGAAGGCTCTATAGTTTATGAAGAGACTTGAGCACATGTGGTCAATAAGTATTTATCTAAAAGTTGGTGCTTAAAGGTCCAACCTAGAATGGCACAATTTCTGGACATTAGCTTCCCCAACATCCTCTGTAGGAGTGAAATGGTTACCTATAAATGAGATCAGACTATTCTCATTAGAAGACATTCATGCGTAAGTTTTTCTTTCTGTTCTTCTAAGTCTTCGCTGCTTGGACCTAAATAATTTGCAGCCAGACCATGTTCATTTGATCTTTGTGCCCTTTGGTGCTATTACAAATCTAAAACATATCCAACCGTCTAGCCTTGTCCAATGAATCATAAGTTTTCATGCAGTAGTTTTAGTAAGAATTTGTGCGCCACTTGAAGCTAAAGCACATTTTGATTTGTAAGGTATTGATATGCTAACCCACCTTCTACCACCCTAAATACCATGCTCTAGGACCACGAGGGAACAAAAAAATCAGCTACAATGCATGAAAATGAAGATGTGCTAGTAGAAGTAAGAGAAGGCAACAAAAGAGACAGAAGCAAGGGTGAGTGGGAAAACCTTGTCTGGGCGAAGGATTTCATCCATTGTGATGTAAGCTAAAGCGTCATCACCAGCCCATTGAAGATAGGATGTTACATTGAACAAAGGGTTCCCCACAGGAGCTCCGGTCTCAGCATCAATAACATAGACAGTGTAAATCTCATCTCCCTTCTGATCTTCCGCGTAGGCAATCAATTTATGGTTTGGACTGACCTAAGCAATGCAATATTGGAAACCCATTTAAAAGACACGAGTAGAATGAAAACTAAAGGAGAGAAAGATACTAGTACCTGGAAAACACCAATACTATAGTAAGCATGACCCTGAGCCTTAAGATTCTCATCGAGGAGAACGTGCTCAGGAGCTGTGGTGGGCATTGTATCGTGTACGGAAAGAGGGGCAGTAGGGTCGGGAACAGCGCGTCTGCAATGCTGAACATACTCCATTCCTTGCAATGTCCTCTGGTAGTAGTAGTAAGGTCCTTTCCTTTGTGGTGCCGTGATGTCATCCTCCTTGATTCGCCCTCTAATCTCACCAAAAATCCTATTCTCCAGATCCTTCGTCCCTGAACACCCCCCCAAAAAAACCAAACAAAAAAAGAAAAATCATTCCAAATTCCAATGAAAAATGTCTTGAGATTTGGATTTTACCAGACATGATTGAATCGGTGTAAGCATTTTCAGAACGGAGATAAGAGAGCATTTCGGGGTCAGAGCGAGAGTCGTCGCGGAGCCAATAGTAGTTGTCAATTCTGAGGTCGCCGAACATCTCCATTTCGTGCCTCACTTTCTTCGCTACTGGCGGACTCGGAACCTGTGCGGGTGCAGCCATGGCTTTCGCGCTTCTGCGATTCAATGCAATTTTGGCGACGGTACAGCCCGTAATACGACGCGAGGAGAAGACTGAGATTGACAATAACTTGCACGCCCTTACTTCTGCTCTATTTGCTAACATTTTATTTGCTTCCCCCTTTCCTAATCATTTTCTACAAGTACACTCAACACCCCCCCCCGGGGGGGGTGGCCGGCTCACGTTCGTTCCTTTGTCTCCTCTCTTCTTTTCATTTTGTGCTCACGACAAATGGAAGTCAATCCTGGCGTACGTGAGGCCAAAATAGAAAAAACCATGATATTTATGAGCAATTTCACCGATAAATTTTAAATAAAAAATAAAAAATAAAAAGTAACTCAAATTTTGAATCCTTTAAAAATTATTTCTAATTGGGGGATTTAACCTTTTCCGCCATAACTTTGATTTTTCTGTCATATAGGATTATTAAAACCATTTTCTGTTCAAAATGACATATTTAAAATCATTTTTTAGACATTGGTTTCTTTCTTGCCTTCGAAATCAAAAGTGATCAATTTCCATTGAAATTCAAAATCAAAATCAAAATTAATTAAGAGTTTATACCAAAATAAGTGGGGGTTTTTATTAAAATAGGATTTTTTTAAATAAAAATTAAAAAATAGGGTATTTTTTTTATTTCCAAACTAAAGATATCGTACTCTGTGAACGCGATATGCACTATTCATCTCCTGCCATTCAACTGTCGGGTGTTATCCCAAAAAAAGTGACGGGCTCAGGTGGCGCGATCCATGATCACGCATTAAG
The DNA here is from genome assembly GCA_037126225.1 of Dillenia turbinata. Lineage (NCBI taxonomy): Eukaryota > Viridiplantae > Streptophyta > Magnoliopsida > Dilleniales > Dilleniaceae > Dillenia > Dillenia turbinata. Next base: position 20,603,488 of record JBAMMX010000011.1, on the reverse strand, counting down.
TTGCGCGGTCACAGATCGCGACATGCACTTCACCCCCCAACATTTGCCTCTCCATTCAGCCATCTTGCAAGCCATCTCTACTCCTGTACTTTTCAATGTCCAAAAACTACATTCAACCACTACAATCAATCAACACCAAACTGTAGACAAACTATTCCGACATAATCGTTAAACTCCAAAAATATCATATTTCACAAATATCAAATAGCAAATATCTAAACTCTTGTAACATCATCAAACATCACCAAACTTCATTTATCAATCATCAAACTTCACAAATACCAAATTCAAAAAATATCAATCAATACTCCAAAAACAATTATGAACAAACACTAACATTCATATAAATATGAGATAAAAGTTATAAAATTACAATTAATAAATTTTTAAGTTATAAAGTTAAAATGTAATACATAAAAAAATACCAAAATACACAAATATGAGAGACTATACTAAGTACCGCATGGAGGTCGTCCAATATTTCTACGCGGCTGACATCTAGTGGGAACTGGAATGGGAGCTGGAACTGGAGCTTGCATACTCTCATGACTCTCGAAAAACTGAAGCGCGGTAGTCGTACTATCCTCTGAATATCGATGTCGTCTCCACCGCTGATAAACATTAAGTTGTTGAGGCTCACTCGGTATAGTGTCGTCATACTCCTCGAAGGCAGGTGTCTGTGTAAACTTCGAGATGGGTATAGGAGTCGGGTACGAATATATATGAGTGTCAACATACTCCTCGATTGCTAGCGTTTATGTAAATATCAGAGTGGGTGTAGGAGTCGGATACGAATATATCTGCGTCTCTATATGCTCCTCAAAGGCACCCGTAGCACCAGAAGTAGAGGGAACGTCTGGAATGATATATCCCTGTGTAGATGTCAAAGGACGATTTCTCTGAGGTGTCGTATGTCCGAAGCGCTGCAGTGTGTCCCATATGCCATCTCTGATATAAGCAACTCGAGGATTCACTCCTGGGACAGTGAGGATATCAGATGCTACTAAATGGAGATCCTTGAATCGGTAGGAATTGGTGCATCAATAGTAGCATTTATAATTGGTTCATGCTCTAAGAAAAGTTCAATTGATTACAAACCTGATATATATCTAGGCAGTGACAACACCTCCAATAAAAAATCAAAGGATATCTACATGAAATGTTCAGTTTAATTGCTTAGAATCAATCCTACATTTCTAATACAATACATTTAAAAACTTCTCCAATCCAACATTGTTACGAACTACAATACCCGTTTTAGGTTCGACACTATACCGATACTCATTTTCAGGTCCACCAATTTGACCCCCCAATAAAGCACAAGTCTCACACGATTATCAATCATCTTCCTTCAAATATCATGAAAATTATAATAAATGTCAGTATTAAAATCAATATCGATAGACAAATAAGATAAATATTCATAACATTTATAGTAACAAAACCCTAACCATAATCCTAACCCTAACTCTAACCCTAGCATGCTTCACGAAAGAGACAAGTAGGAGATAAGCAAAGGCAAGAGAATAAACGAATAAAGACAAAACCCTAACCCTAATCCTAACTCTAACCCTAACCTTAACCTTAGCCCTAACATGCTTCACGAAATAGACAAGCAGGAGACAAGTAAAGGCAAGAGAATAAACAAATAGAGATAAAACCCTAACCCTAATCCTAACCCTAACCTTAACCCTAGCATGCTTCACGAAAGAGACAAGTAAATGCAAGAGAATAAACAAATAGAGACAAAACCCTAACCCTAGCATGCTTCATGAAAGAGACAAGCAGGAGACAAGCAAAGAAAAAAGAATAAACAAATAGAGACTAAACCCAAACCCAAACCCTAACCCTAGCATGCTTCACGAAAGAGACAAGTATGAGACAAGCAAAGACAAAAGAATAAAAAAATAGAGACAAAACCCTAACCCTAACTCTAACCCTAGCATGCTTCACGAAAGAGACAAGCAGGAGACAAGCAAAGGCAAGAGAATAAACAAATAGAAATAAAACCCTAACCCTAACCCTAATTTGTCCAATTCTCTAAGAAATTAAGATTTTATTCTACCTGCAATGGTTGTATAACAAGAGTCTCTTTTTATTTGCAATTACACAAACAAATAACAGGAGAATTAATCTAGGGCTATCCAAATAAAAGTAAATATGTCAAGATCATCCGCGTGTGGGTGCAATTAATCAATGGAATGAAATACATAGATCATGTGATGGGAGAGAGAACCAAAAAAGTGCATTTTGTGGTGAAGCTTTCGAAGAGGACAAGAGAATAAAATAAAGTGCATGTTGTGGTGTTACCTTCCCAAAATAGAAATAAAGCTTTGATGTTGCAAGAACCAAGTTGAGGGAGTGCAAATTATGTCGTAAAAGGAGACAAATGGGAGAGATCACGCAAGCAAGAGGAGCGCAAGCTAAGTCGCCAAGTCGCAGAAGGGGGAGAGGAGAAGAAAATCGCGCAAGAAGAAGCGTTGGTCGGGTTATAGAGGCTATGTCACGCTCTGGGTCCGCGCAAGTTATTGCGCGAACCCAGAGCACGCAGCCTATTGTGCGCTCCCAAAGCACGCAATCTGTTGCGTGCTCCCAAAGCGAGCAATCTGTTGTGTGTAATTTTTGTCCCTTTGCGAATCCGACAGTTGGCGTGGAAACAGGATATGTCGCGCTCACAGAGAGCGACATCCCTATTTTGGGAACCAAAAAAAAAAAGGGCCTAATTTTTTAATTTTATTTTAAATTTGCCATATTTTAGTAAAAACCCCAAAATAAGTGTTGTTTTGATGTGAATGATCTTGAAGATCTAATATTGGACTTCGTTTCTATCGGGGATAGATTAATCTTGACCAGTATGAGAGAAAGATGTGCTTGACTCTCAATAGTCTTGATCAACATGAGATTATGATGAAATTTAGGGAATCAAGGGAGAGAGTGGGTAATGTATTAATTATATCCTAATTTTTTACTAGTTTTATTGTTTTATTATTTTAAAAAAATTATGTATTGACTTTTTCTATATTAAAATAATATTTAATTTAGTTATCCAACTAAATAAATGATTTTTAATATTATTTATACATGTATAAGGTTCTTTGGTTCAATATAAATGATTTATGTATGTGTTCGGGTTAATTGTGCATATGGTAGATATAAATAATTGTTATGATGAAACTGGCTCCTATTGGTCGTTTACTTTTATCATTGGATATGATCAAAACTCAGTATGAGTTGATACAAATGGTTAGCACTCAATAAAATATGTAAATTTTCTTAAATATATTATAAAATAAAAATTGATACTTTTTAACTATGTATGATTCATTTGTCATTAATTTTGATTATGTGTGGATAACTTTGAAGCGCGGGTTTTGTACTTTTATGTAAGTAAAGAGTTTCATACATTGTATATATAATGTATGTTAGCTAAGACATACATATGTAATATAAAATTTATACTAATTATATTAAATATCATCTCATTGAGTCACCGTAGTGATTATCTAGAAATTAAGTTCTATCATATGATTTTTTATCATATCAGATGTTTATAAAATTTTATCTAATCAATGAAAGACCCGATGGATATTTTATAATATTCTCTTTTTTTTTTGTAAATATTAGGACTCAAATACAACGAAAGAGGGAGAAAGTATCAATTGAGTTAAAGTTCATCAGCTAATATTCTCTTTTTGATCAAGAGATTTAATATAGATAAATAATTGAGTAGGTGATGGTATATTTAACTCTTCTTGCTTCAATTATGAGCATTACATAAAAAGATATCACATAGAAATATATATAGATCAAAAACAAAACAATAAATATTTTTTAACTTTTGTAAATAATATGATATATATTTGGAATAAAACTCTAATTGTTTAGTGAAATTATTAAAATTAAAATAATTTTAATGTGGTAATTATTTTAGAGCCAAAATAAGTATCTCTTTGGTTTCTTTTCAACTATAAAATCCTGTTAGTATTGATTACTTACTAAATTTATCTTTCTGTTGGATTAATTAGAAAAGAAAAATAATATAAAGAGAAATTTAGAATTCGATTACAATTCTCATAATGTTCTACAATCGGTTTGTAGAGGTGTAATAAAATAAATAAGAAAGAATATCAACATATTTGATATGTAATGCACACATTGTATTGTATATTTTCTACCTGCCATTGTTATGTAGCTAGATTTGCATATTTTAGAATCAAATGTATTGTTTAAAACTTTAAAGAAATTGAATGCATAGTGGAGATATTAATGATTTTATATACAATGGTCACTCTTTTAGAATAACATATGGATGGTATATAGTTGCATTATGAGTTTTTTTTTTTTTATATAAAAGAATGTATATATATCAAAAGGAATATGAATACACAAGTATCAAGATATGTCATGAGATATCCGAAGAATCAATAGGCTGTTATGAAAGACCCATACAAAATGATTTAATTCTTACTCTCAACTGATTAACGGACTACACTAACAAATACTGCAATGACTTGTACCAATAGTTGCTGCTCACTAATCCTTAGCTTATTCATTTCCATCCATATATAATAAATACAAGCACTCATGAGGTATTTGAAAACCCTATTTTGTTAAAGCAGACGTCTAGCCAAAAGAGTCTCTCAAATGTCTGATCATGAGATAAGAAATGTCACAGGAACATAGTTCGCCACGATCAACAGAAGAAAAGTTTATCAAGAGTCTCTCTTCGACTAATATAGAGATAGCAAGTCGATAAGGTCGAAAGCCCAAGTTTGAATAGAAAATCACTCATTAAAAACCGTTATATGAAGACTATCCACATAATGAAAGCAAATCGAGGAAGTACTCCCAAAAACCATACCAGATCAACTCACGGAATCTATTGATGATAATAACTGAGGTGTCTCCAAGCTGACGCAATAGAAAACTCCCCACCAACGCTGATCATCCAGGTCTATTATAACCAATAGTAGTCGGGCAATGAGATTCCAAGATAACCTCCTAGATACGGTCAAAGAAAGCTCGCAATAGTCTTGAAGTTCGTTGTTCAGTACCCCGAGTATATTCTGTCCATAAGGTGCTAAAAAATACATCTTGAACAGAACACCTAGCAGTAAAACCTAACATCTCCATGGCTTGTCTACCACTAACCTCTATCAAGGGTCTAGTAAGGGCTAATCATCATATTAGAATGATATACGGGTACCATCTCCCATCCTCTAAGCCACTAAACCTCAAACTAGGAGCCATAAGAATAGTAGTTTCCTCTAATTCCATGAACATCTATCTCAAACTCTGACATACCAAAAGTTGTGACCCCTCAATAGATAAATCCTCGCCCAGTGGGTCCAGACGTTATCCTCCAAGTCTGAAACAATGTGTCATGTATGCTTAAGTTATGCTGCTCCATTCCAATCCGTTACTCATTTTAGCCCGAGCCCCCTCCTCCCTTGTTCAACATACGAGAGACCAAGCAACCTTGGCCTTAAGGCCGTCAAAAGAAGAACTATACCATAAAAACCTAGATATAAACTGCTCAATCTCTTTGCACACCACTTTTAGAAGGAGAAAAATAAAAGACTAATATATATGAATTGAAAAAAGAACTGAGCTAATAAGTTATAACTAACCGTCTAAGATAAGTGTCGCTCATCCAGTACTAGATTCGGGTTGTTATTCGCTGAACCAATTGCAAACAATCCATAATCGAGAGAATGGTCGATAATAGAGGGACTTCCAGATACCAAACAGGGAGAAGGTCCCAAGGAAATCTCGAAATCCTCAAAATCTCCTCCTCAACCCCCTTATCCAACGATCCAAAAAAGATCTTACTTTTTTGCCGATGCATCTTCAGACCAAAGAACATCCCAAACAGGCTCATGTCATCCAAGATATACTGAACTGAAGATAAGGTATCTCGAGAAAAAGTATCAGATCATTTGCAAAATAGAAATGAGACAGTCTAATCTCCTAACATCTCCAATAATACTCAAAGCGTGGTCCTCATTGATCCTACGCATTAAACCTGAAAAGACCTCTATGACCATCACCTGACTAAAGAACCCTAGAGCTCCAAAAGAAATCTATTAACTTCCCCTTAATTGAGATCGTAAAGCTCGCTGTCAAGACACAATCTATGATCCTCTCGATCAGTTAGGTAGGAAATCCAACACACTTCAAAACCATCCTGAGAAAATCCTACTCCACCGACTCATATATTTTCATGATATTCACCTTTATCGTACATCTAGACGAACTATAATTTAGGTGATATCTATGAAGGAACTCATGGGTAAGCAGAATGTTATCTCTAATCCTCCTCCCCTCATAAAAGGAGCTGCTTACTACCAATGATATTCGGGAGCACCCTACTCACCCTATCTGTAATAATACTGAAAATGCATTTACAGACTGTATTGCAGTAGGAAATAGGCCGAAAATCCGAAAGTGATGTCAAGTTATCCTTATTCGGGATAAGTGAAATGATGGTGCCATTCACATCCTAAAGAAGAAGTCGTGAGCAAAGAAATCTAATACAGCCCTAGTAATATCAGACCCTACAATATTCCAATTGGATCTGAAGAACTTAACATTGTACCTATCTGGACCCAAGCCTTATGCCTACCCAAAGAGAACATAACCTCTTTTACTCTATCTCTATCATTGAAGTCCCTAAAGTTTGGGTCTGAGACTCAGATAATGTACCTCGAAACAAAGAGTGACAAATTTAGGATCCAACTGACCAGTCCTAGGCTTGCTTGAGAACATCCTCTTGAAATAACTAACTACCTCTTGTCTGCTATCACTCAGATCAAAAATTTGTGTGCCATCCTCATTGACTATAGAGTGAATAGAATTTTGGTTATGCCTTTGCCAGATCGCACTAAAAAAAAAGCAGTATTCTAATCACCTAACTGAAGCATCAAACCCTTACTTTCTTTCGCAGCATACTCTCTTCCATACCCAATTACATGTAATACTAAGAGGTAGCTACACTCTCTGCCTCCCCTAAGTCACACCCTTCTCTACCAGATATCATCTCTCGTTGAATCTGAACCAGCCTCCCTTGAGCCTACTGAACTCATAAAGATAAATCACTATAATCCTCCCGATTCAACTGCCTCAACTTTAACTTCAGACATTCAACCCTCCCATATAAATGATACATCGGTGTGCCATGATAAGCCTCTACCTATATTTCCAATATAATATCATGATACTGAGGGTGGTCCGTCCAGAACTCAAAGAACTTAAATAGGACCCTCTTACGCTGATCTCCTCACTGAATCTGAGACACCTAGAGAAAGAAAAACTGTCTTTGAAGAAGAATAAGTGACTAGCCAGGAAGTTTTAATCAATACCCTATCCAACTTCCTTAGAATAGGATCTGCTAACTACCTACCCCACCAGGTGAAATAGGCTTTTGAATATCGCAAGTCCTCGAACTTTGAATCCCTTGGAGAATTATTTAGAACAAAATCAATAAGCATCAAGTTACCACCTCTCCTCTCCAAAGACCTCCGGACAACATTAAAATCCCTAAGGACACACCACGAGATGGCTATACTCCTACGTTGAGATCTTAAAAAGTCCCACAATGACTGACATTTTCTTGTCAAGTTAGACCTATATACAATAATAATACTAAACCACACCCCTGACATGATAAATTAGACCAAACAATGGATCCACTGAACCTCATAGCCAGAATAGTCACACAAACCTCTAATAAGTCCTAACACAACCACATACAACTAGTAGAATTCCCAGCATGAGCAAATCTATACTCCCAATTAGGCAAAAGAGACCGCTAGATACGAATCTCATTACATAACCTCACCCTTGCCTTCAACAACCCAACTAAATTCAAGTGGTTCTGCAATACAAAACTCCTCATAGCAAGGATATGAATCGAACCAATCAAACCCCTTATATTCCAACATCAAAATATCTTGAACATAATAGGAGGGGATACTCCCCTCAGTCACTCACAGATACCTCTCCAACCCCTTCTTTTTCTTCTTTTGCTGTTCAGAACGACGTAAAGGAAGAACCTAAGGGGATGAAGGTCAAATGATGTCGCTTACCAGTTATCCTATCTCAATCAAATCCTCTGACTCGACTCCACCACGGCTTACTCCCTGACTCGACAAACTCGTTATGCTATCGCAAGGAGTAAGTATAACACAATCCCGAATATAAAGTGAAACAATAGGGACAAGAGTCTCCATACAACCTATCAACATAAAAGTATCATCAGCCCTAATAACTCGGTCTAGATAACTAGCTATAAAGCTCGATGCAGTCTCCCGAAAAACCAGAGCAAGGCTATCACCACCCCTCTCCACCTGGGATGCTATAGAACCTCGTGTCTCTCTATCCATAAGAGTCCCCTGTTGAATAACTAGGATTAGGCAACCATCAACCACACTCCTCGTATCTAGGGAACCAGTTATAGATTCCTTTCGAGTAACCATAAGACCCCTATCATTACCCCCTCCATTTGAGGTGCTATAGAGTCCTAAGTATCCTCTCCTATCTCTCGGACCTTAGGAGCCTCTAGCTCTGGCCCCTTATCACCAACAACTGTCACGCCCCGGACTGGGGTCGTGAGCAGCCGCCCGTTGTCCTGGATGCCGACTTCATTTTATACAAAATTGGGCAGAATCTCCCCATATTTCGGAGGTCTCCCATGTACCAATCAACCTGTATATTGAACAACCATCCTGCCACCTAAATAAATGGGTCATCCCGGCCTCATGACAATCAACCACATTTGAATAATACCAACCAAACCACAGTGGACAACCAGGACAACGCAAGACTATTATAAATACTAACAGTCCTAGCCATAGACCTCTACTGTAATGCCCAACTAGAGCATGAGCAGCCGTCACACTGGACGGGCCTAAATTTTATACACGTGTACAACAAATTCCCAAGTTAAAAATTTTAAATGCTTACAAGTGTCTCAATGCAAGTGTAATGAGCTAATATGAGAGTTTCACAAATAAATGTCCATAATTTATACAATCATCCCATAAAATATACATGGTCAACTACGGACCTCAATATCAAGACCTCGTAGGGTCGATAGAAGATACGGATTTCATATTTAAATTTAAATTTAGATCTCACCATCGTGAATACCCGAATCCACCAATACGTTACCAAAGACTTCTAGAGCCTGATGCGTCGCTCTATCACAATAACCTTATCTGAGGAAGGAAAGGAGATGGGTGAGTATCAAGGAAGATACCCAGTAAATGAGGAGATTAATTTTAAGTATAAATAGTGTGGATGAACCATTGGAGTGCCAAACAAGATTATTCGTAAACAATAATTCACATTTTGCAGTAAAACATGATATGTTCAGTAAATTGAAATCATTTAGCAATTCACACGATATCATACACATATGCATCCATTCAAATCATTTATTATATTTTTAGAGCAAACCTAAAATGATCCTGACAAAGGTCAACGACGACCAAGAATAGGCGTATCGGGGGTTTTATTATGCAAAAATATGTAAAAGTCGCTCTCTACCCCGACGTTGGCCATGAGCATCGCTAAGGCTAGCTCATATCGGAATCATGTATAGAACCCCGTCCGGTGCTAGACAGTGGCGTCACACACGTCCTCCCCCTATGTGGGTTCAACCGGCCGCGCCTATAGCCATATGACGTTTGCGGATACCTCCTGCAGAAGCGTATCCGGGCAACCCGTACCTCTACAAACGCTCTTCGTAGCTACGGAATGCATCAAGAAATATCATCTCATCACAAGTAGGCATCCAGCCCATACAATTCATCAAAACATTTCAAATCCGTGTGCCAATACATTTCATCAAATCATTTCAAATCAATATACCAATGCAACGGTAAAATATAAAACATATATAATTCTCAAGTAATGACACAATATTATTTCATTTCAAACCATGGATGCATAGTCATAGAAAACGTAAATTCATGACACTCTAATAATCACAAAACAAATTTGAAATTTAGTATCACACGTCAAGTCAATGCATATCAAAAGCATGCTTTGTTGAAAACACGGTAAAAATCAAGTTTCACTTTTCATGTATGAGATTAGAGTCTCACTCACAGTTCAGGGAGGGTGTGTACTCCCAATTCCAAACCAAACCAAATCAAATTCCTCATTTGAACCCGAACATGTTATCCTAAGGTATTGAACATCAATTCCACTTAAAATCATTTTCTAAAACAATTCAGAATTTGCATTTACACAGCCACAAAGAAATTGATGTAACTTCTCCTACACATATCGGATCTAAGTGATTCAAGTCTCAAGTGTTAAGATCTAGTTCTATCACTTTCATGTTCAAAGTCAAGCCTAATTCAACTTAAATGGCCACTCAAAGTCAAAAACAAGCATATAATAATTTGTTTTCTATAAAGCAAAATTTTTTAAAAAATCATAAACTTTTCAATTCTGATCCAAACGTTTCAAACCATATGTCATTTTGGAGATGTAAAGGTCTAGTTCCATAATACAGAGATCGTATTTAGATTGCCTATAAGCAGGATAACTTATAATTAAAAGATTACAACAGTCCTCTAAACTATAACCATAACTTTTAAACTAACCTTCATATACATACTATTATGCAAATTAACAATTCAAAACAACCTAATAAAGCCATGAAATGCAACAATATCATTCATCTTACGGCACATTTCATTCCAACCCTAAACCCTGATACCTTTATGCATATTTTAAATTAACTCTAAAGGAAACTATTCAAATCAACTCAACTCGATTCTATTATCCTTTAACATACTTCTTTCATATCAGACAGTCTAATCATATAAAATTCTAGACTTAACCTCAATAATCATATATAAACATTTTAGAAATTGTATTCTATACAAAACTTTTCACCCTAGATTCAACCCTAGATTCATTCAATTTATCGAATAGATCAGAAATCCCCTCACCTAGGGTTTCTCGGATCACAGACCTAGCTTCCATTCACTGTTCGATTCAGTCCGAACTCCTATAATGTTTCCAAACCAAAGCAGAGCTTAGCAATTGAACCTAATTACCAAGTGAATCAAAACCCCTAAGCTATTGATCAGAGAGTCATTCTTACCTGCGTAGGGTTTGGAATACAGGTCGCGGCCTAGGGTTTGAACTATCCAAGGACTACTGGTTTAGGGTGTCGACGAAAACGGAGGAAGTGCTCACAGTGAGCATTGTGCGAGCGAGCAGAAGGAGGAGAGAGCGAGAGCTCTGTCGCGCGTGGAAGAGAGGAAGAAGAATCCAGTTCGCGTGCGCGGGAGGTAGAGAATAGAGAGTAAAACAGAGAGGGAGAGATAGTGGAAAGGGAGGCGGCGAGCGATGGTCAAAAGTGGAGAGTGAGAGACAGAGTGACGGGGAGAGAGAGAGCGACAGTGAGATCGAAAGAGAGAAAGAGAGAGAATAGAGAGATGGTGATAGAGAGAGAGTGAGAGACAGGGGAAACAGAGAACAGCCGGCTAGGTCGCCGGTGAGGGAGAGAGGCGGAGGAGGGCAAGCGGCTGTTCGCGAATGGAGGGAGCGAGGACGAAACTTATTTTTAGGGGATTAGAAAATGTAACACCGACGCTGCGGTGTCCATATTAGTGTACTCCTATTCTTGAAATATATATATTATATTCCTTAGTTTATATATATATAATATTTATTTATATTGATTTTCAATTTTGGGATATTTAATTTAAATTTTTGGTATATTTTAAAATGTTGTGTTCGTAATTCGTAGTAAACCTCATTTTTATGAAATTCGCAATTTAGTGAAATATGGGTATGAAATTATATATATGTATATATAATATACAACTGTCACGCCCTGGACCGGGGTCGTGAGCAGCCGCTCGTTGTCTTGGATGTCGGCTTCATTTTATAGAAAATCAGGCAGAATCTCCCCATATTTCGGAGGTCTCCCATGTACAAATCAACCTGTATATTGAACAACCATCCTGCCACCTAAATAAATGGGTCATCCCGACCTCACGACAATCAACCACATTCGAATAATACCAACCAAACCATAGTAGACAACCAGAACAACGGGCGGCTGCTCAAGACCCCAGTTTGGGACATGACAGCAACCCTTTGTTGTCTCTCTCACTCCCATCGAAAGGGTAAAACCAGCCTCCCCAACCACAGAGCTCCTTGCATCCAGCTCCAAAAATACCCGTGAATACCTAAACCAAGCGCATTAAGCCATGATATCATCCACGATTATCGGTTTCCCAATAGCTGAAGCAATATAACTCAAACCAGGTTTATTATACAAAACTTAGACATATTATATAACTTAACCTAGACTGCAATCTTTCTGGCTTCAAGTTCAGAGGTAGATACACCTATAGTAAATCTATGCAACACAAATGGAATGCAAAATGAACCACAAACTCCTATCGTGTATACTCTAAAAACATGCATTTGAACTAAAATTCAAAAAAAAATAAGCATGGCCCTATCATGACAACCCCAGATAACCACATGCTATGCCATAACAATTAAACAATACTATTAACCTCCTTATAAGGCAGCCGCTGTCCAATAAGGTATTCAACAAAGCTAAATGTATATTTCTTAGCTCCATCTACTAATAAAGATTCAGGAACGACAAACTTATAACTTCCTACTTTGGGAAGAACTTTCTCATACATTAAGGCAACCCCTTTCATAGGCTTGCCCTTGCTTTCTGCATTGTCCTTCCCTAGCTAGTCCCCAATGCACCTACATATGTGAGACCCACTTTTGGTGGAGGGGTTGACCCACTTCACCCATACCATCCACCATCTATTGAAATTCTTCTGGAATTGTGCAATTTAATCAAAACTCCAAATGTCGTTCGTCATTCACCATCGTTGATTATGAGTCTAAAATTCGGCCCCGCTACAAATTTCGCACACTAATAAATGTCGATTATGCTTAATTGGTGCTGGAACTAGCAGGGTTAAATTATGATGAATCTCTAGAGATTGGACAGTGGCGAAAAAGCCTCGTTGACATTAATTGTTTCGGTCGTGACAACACCCAGATTTCTCTAAAATTTGGTGACAATGATGAACATCCGCCTTCGACGGTGAATGATTAGTCTACAACTACCTTTGATGATGGCCAATCAACTTCCTTTTCGTGGCCAAGAACTAGAAAGTGTCTGTGCCTATTTTGGTCCCTCTAAAATGGTATTCCTTCATCTATCAGGATGCAATCGAATAGCTAAAATATTCGAGAAGATACTCTTGTCAAATGTGGCAGCGGCCGGTCACCGGCAACGGGAAGGATGACAGAAGATGGATTCACCTCTATTTTGCCTTGGATTCGTCTCTCTCTTTCTCTCTATCTCTCTCTCTTACTATTGGCACATACCTAACTCATTTTTTATTTGATATCATGAGTTGTGTATAGTTGGTGATGTTGGCTAGACACGGTGATAGATAAAATAATTAATTTATTAAAATCTAAAATTTAAAAAGATTGGAAAAAATTAAAATAAAATTTGAATTGTGATGTTAAAAATATAAATAATTTTTATTTTATGTGATCTTTAAAATATTTCATATTAAAGGAGTTTGATCGATCAAATTAATATTACACAAAATTATATTATATGACGCTGGCATGATTAATTAAATATCCATAATCAAAAATAATTTTGAAATGATGAGCAGATAATATTAATATTTTCAACATCAGAATCGTGCATATATATAAAGAGAGAGTTGGGATTATTGTCCATGAACAATACTAACTCCCTCTTTACCAAAATACTCCCTTTGTATCTTTTTCTCTTCATTTAAGTTCTTGTACTTTTTTTGTCTCATTTTTGTTGTTGTTTCACATGAGTTCTTCCTCTATTGGAGAACTGATTTTTTTTTTGTTCATTCAGGATCCTACAATTTTCTCCTTATTTTTTTTGTCCCAGTCTTTGTGCTTTTTTTTTTTTTGTTTTTGTTTTTATTTAAATCCTTTGTCTTTTCGGAAGACCCCACTATGTTTTCTTTTTTAACCACATTATATTTTTTTGGTTTAAATCCTTCCCCATTCTTGACACTGCTACGATTTTTTTTTTCATTTAGTTAGGTCCTTTATATTTTTGGAGCCACTTGCATTTTTTTGCCTCATTTTTTTTTTTGCTTGGGTCATTCTTCTTTTAAAAAACCCCCATATGGTTTTTTAATTCAAGAATCCACAATTTTTCTCCACTTATTTTTTTCATTTCAGTCATTGCGCTTTTGTTTTGCCACTTTTTTTCACTTAAGTGTTTCATATTTTGGGAAAACTCCACTATGTTTTCTTTTTTTATCACATTATATATATATATTTTATTTTAACTCATTTCTTTTTTTTTTTGACACCACTCTGATTTTTTTTTTTCCATTTCTATCATTGCCTTTTTTTTTTTTTTCAATTTAGATCTTTTATATTTTTGGAACTACACTTTTTTTTTCTGTTCAAACCCTAGCACTTTTTTCCCTGACCATGCTGTGGTTTTTTTTCCATTTAGGTCCTTGCACTTTTTTTTTTTTGCTTTGATTCTTTATCTATTTTGGACTATACTCTGTTTTTTTTTTTTTTTGGCATTCAGATCCTAGCACTTTTTTTTTTTTTTTTTACTTGTGATCTTTTTATTTTTTATTTAGATCTTTGTACATTTTTTTGTCTTTATTTTTTCCACTCAGATTGTTCATATTTTTGGGACCACACTTTGTTTTTTGTTTTTTTTTTTTTTAACATTTGGGTCTTTGTGTTTTTTTTTTACCCTATGACCACACTTTTTTTTTTAATTCAACTTTTCGCATATTTTTACTCTATTTTCACTTAGATCCTTTGTTTTTTTGGAACCACTTTTTCGTCCAGATTTTTGTACTTTTTCTTTAACCATTTTTTTTTCACTAAAACACCTCATCTTTTAAGAACATATGTTTTTTCTTTGTTTTTTCCCTAGGATGGTCATTCCTTTATTTTTAAAATATGATTTTTTATTTTTTTTCATTCAAATACTTTTTATTTTTAATTCAGATTTTTTCCTCTCGATTCCTTCTTTTTTTTTTTTTTCAGATATGAGTTTTTCCCCTTTTTTGCATTGGATAGTCATTTATTTATTTTTATACCATAGCCTTTTATTTTTTTCCCATTCAACTTTTTCCTCTTTTTTTTATCTTTTTTTTTTCTCCTAAGTCCTCCATTTCTTTGAACATAGGTTCTTTTTTTGCACCACGAATGGTTATCTATTTATTTCTATTATCTCTCATTAAGTAGTTTTTTTTTAGAACTCTAATGGTTTCATTCTTTTTTTTTGTAACTGATATATTTTATATTTTTTATTTATTTAGACGATAATTTAATTCGAATATTAACCCAATTATAAATTTAACAAATATTTATATAGTAAAAAAATATGATCCATATTTTGGGGGTACCCCACACCGGGTAAATGACTACTATATAATATAAAGAGCGAGTTGGGGGTTACTGTTCATGGACACTATTCATGAACAGTAACCCCATATTTTTTGGACCCGTCATCTTTTTTTTTTCTTTCATTTGCGTCCTTTTTTTTATTTTTTTCATCCAGTTATGTTTTTTTCTTTTTTTGCTCAGGTCCTCTATTATTCATGTGATTTGTTTAAAAACCCCTAAGTGGTCAATTCATATTTTTGTCTAGTTTCCTTCTTTTTTTACATTCGCATCCTCTATTGTTCATGTGTTTTTCCCGAAAGTCCCTATTTGATCATCTCATATTTTTTTTTACTCCGCTATGTTTTTCATTTACGTCCTTTTTTTGGGTGCAGTTTTTTTTGTACGCAACTTCTTTTTTCGGAGATGTCTTTGTTTGGTCGTTCCATATTTTTAGAACCCCGCTATTAGAAGTTTATTACACTTTTTTGCGGATTCTGCTATGTTCTTTTTTTGTTAAGGTTTTTGCATTTTTTTACCGATTAGACTTCGTTGTGTTTTTTTTTTTTTTTGGTAAAAGTCTTTTGCATTTTTTTGAATCAATTTTTTTCGTTTGGGTTTTTCATCTTCTGCGAACCATACTTTTTTTCCATTAATGTCCTTTTATTTTTTTTAACTCGTAACAACAACTTTAGTTTTTTTTTTTTCATTCAACACCTTGTGCTTTTATTGACATTTTTTTTTTCGCTTAGATCCTTTGCATTTTTGAGACCATCTTTTTTTTTTTTTAATTTAGATCCTTTGTCTTTTTAGGACCACACTTTATTTATTTATTTTTTTCAGTTTTTCATATTTTTTACCCTTTTTTTTGGTTGGGTCCTTCATCATTTTGAACATACATTTTTTTTTCTTTTGTTTTTTTTACCATATGGATGGTTATCCCATTATCTTTAAATCATAACTTTTTATTTATTTTTTTCATTTGGATCCTTACTCTTTTTTTTAACCTTACTTTTTTTCCTCTTAAATTCTTCATCTTTTTTAGATATAAGTTTTTTTCCTTTTATTTTTTAGCCTTACGAATGATTATCCATTTATTTTTAAATCATAATTTTTTTTCTTATTCATATCCTTACTTTTTTTATTTTTTTATCTAAATTTTTTTCTTACGTTATTCTTTTTTTTAGACAAAAAATTTTCCTCTTTTTTTTCCCCTACTTGTCCATTCAAATTATTTTCTTTATCCAATTTTTTTTTAAAACTTTAATTTTTTGACATTTTTTAATATAGGTTTTTCTTTTTTATTTTTTCACCCCACATATGGTCGTCTATTTATTTTTAAATCACAGTTTTTTTCTTATTTAGGTCCTTACTCATTTTATTTTTTTACTATTTTTTTCCTCTTTGATTATTCATTTTTTTAACACATGTTTTTTCACTTTTTTTTTGTTCCACCAACAGTCATCTCTTTATTTCTATTATTTTTTTACTCTACTTATTATCAATTTTTTACATTATTCGTTGGCATTTTTAAGAATTTCAGTGGTTAGACTTTTTTTATATTACTAATATAAATCATTTTTTTGTTGATTTGGATAATAATTTAGTTCAAATATTGAGTTAATTATAAATTTAATAAATCTTTATATGATAAAAAAAATACAATTCATATTTTGTGGGCACCCCACACATTAGCGTGGGCAAAAAAAACTAGTATTATATAAAGAGCGAGTTAGGTTACTGTTCATGGACAGTATTCATGAATAGTAACCTCATATTTTTTGGATCCGCCCTCTTTTTTTTTTTTCTTTCATTTGCATTTTTTTTTCATCCAACTTTTTTTTTCACTCGGGTCCTCTACTGCTCATTAACAGTATCCCCATATTTTTTGGACCCACCATCTTTTTTTTCTTTCATTTGCATCATTTTTTTATTTTTTTCATCCAGCTATATTTTTTTTTTTTGCTCGGATCCTCTGTTGTTCATCAGCTTTGTTTCGAAGCCCCTAAGTGGTCAATTCATATTTTTGTCTAGTTTTTTTTTTTCCATTCGCATCCTCCATTGTTCATATGTTTTTCTCGAAAGTCTCTATTTGATCATCCCATATTTTTTTTACTATGCTATTTTTTTTCATTTACGTCCTTTTTTTGGGTGTAACTTTTTTTTTTGTACGCATCCTCTTTTTTCGGAGATGTCTTTGTTTGGTCGTTCTATATTTTTATAACCCCGCTATTATTTTTTTTTCCATTGAAGTTTATTGTACTTTTTTGCAAATCCTGCTATGTTCTTTTTTGTTTAGGTTTTTTGCATTTTTTTAACCCGTTGGACTCCGTTGTGTTTTTTTCTCATAAAAGTCTTTTGCACTTTTTTGAACCATTTTTTTTTCGCTTGGGTTTCTCATTTTCTGCAAACCATGTTTTTTTTTTTAATTAAGGTCCTTTCATTTTTTTATAATTCGTAACGATACCTTTAGTTTTTTTTCATTCAACACCTTGCACTTTTATTGACTTTTTTTTCCCGCTTAGATCATTTACCTTTTTGAGACCATACTTTTTTTTTTTTCATTTAGGTCATTTGTCTTTTTAGGACCACACTTTAGTAATTTTTTTTTCTAGCTTTTCACATTTTTTATCCATTTTTTTTCCTCGGGTCTTTCATCATTTTGAGTATAGGTGTTTTTTTCTTTTATTTTTTTTACCATATGGATGGTTGTCCTATTATCTTTAAATCATAGTTTTTTATTTATTTTTTCATTTGGATCCTTATTCTTTTTTTTAACTGACTTTTTTTTCCTCTTAAATTCTTCATCTTTTTTAGATATAAGTTTTTTTCATTTTATTTTTTAGCCTCACGAATGATCATCCCTTTATTTTTAAATCATAATTTTTCCCATTTAGATTCTTGTTTTTTTTTTTTATTTTTTTACCTAAATTTTTTCTGAAGTTATTTTTTTTAGACAAAGATTTTTTCTCTTTTTTTTTTCTGTATTTGTCCATTCAAATCATTTTCTTTATCCAATTTTTTTTAAAACTTTAGTTTTTTGACATTTTTTAATATATGTTTTTCTTTTTTATTTTTTCACCTCATATATGGTCATCCATTTATTTTTAAATCACAGTTTTTTTTTCTATTTAAGTCCTTAGTCATTTTATTTTTTTATCATTTTTTCCTCTTTGGTCATTCATTTTTTTAACACATGTTTTTTCATTTTATTTTGCTCCACCAACAGTCATCCCTTTATTTCTATTATCTTTTTACTCTACTTATTATCCATTTTTTACATTATTTGTTAATATTTTTAAAAATTTCAGTGGTTAGACTCTTTTTTATGTCACTAATATATATCATATTTTTCGCTGATTTGGATAATAATTTAGTTTAAATATCGAGTTAATTATAAATTTAATAAATCTTCATATGATAAAAAAATATAATTCATATTTTGTGGCACCTTGCGTATTAGCGCGGACAAAAAAACTAGTGTATATATGTATATATATATGTGTATATATATATTTTTTTTTTCAATGCGCGGAAAGTTAATTTTGATGAATGATAAAGCAATAACCAATTTTACAAAATTTCAAAATCTAAGGGAGATCAGTGTAATAGTTTAAAGAGTAGAGACCAATTCAAAATGTTCCAAAGTTTTAGCGGGCTATTTTTGCATTTTTCCCTGAAAAAATTGTTTCTTCCTGCGTGCAAAACCCTAGCGCTCTCTCTTGCTTTATCGTTGCCCAGTACGCCAATCTGCTAAGGTACTCCTCTCTCTCTCCTTTCTCTCTCTGCGCGATTCCCTTCTGAGATGTTATTGCTCGAATTTAAAATCTTATTTTGTCTACAGATTAGATTTTGGTCTTCCATAAGATTAGGGATAGGATGGTTTGCCTGAGTTGGTGAGTAGTACTAGCCGTCGTAATAGCAGTTGTTGAAGAAGAAGAAGAAGAGGAGGAGGAGGAAGAAAAAGGAAGATGCGCTTGGCTTCAACACTAAGGCGTCGTCTCTACCGAAATGATTTGTTTTCAGCAGTGGTAGCGCTGAAACCCATCAATCGAGTCGGAATTCATAGGAATCTCAGTCAACCCGCCAGAGCAGAGGATGACGAAGAGGAAGTCGAGATTGACCAGCGAAGACTCCCTGCTGATTACGACACTGCAAATTTTGATCCCACCGAGCATCGTAGTCCGCCGACTGACCGTGTTTTTAGGCTTGTTGATGAAATATCAGGGCTCACATTGCTTCAAGTGGCTGAACTATCTTCGATCTTGATGAAGAAATTAGGTATCAAGGAGCCGCCTGTTGTGGGCGTCATGAAACCTGAAGCTGCTGCAGGATTGGCTGGAATGGCGGCTATGAAAGCTCCAACTGGGGCGGCCAAGGAGGAGAAGAAACCTGAAAAGACTGTCTTTGAGTTGAAGCTAGAGTCCTTCGAAGCAGCTGCTAAGATCAAAATAATCAAGGAGGTCAGGAGTTTTACTGATTTAGGTCTTAAGGAAGCTAAAGATTTAGTGGAAAAGATTCCTTCAATAATCAAAAAGGGCGTGTCAAATGAAGAGGGCGAGCAGATTATTGAGAAGATGAAAGCCCTTGGAGCTAAAGTTATCATGGAATGAATGCTCAAACTAGAAGGTTAATTCCTTCGTCACCACCTCCTCCTTATAGTGCTTTTTTATTTTATCTCTCTGCTTATCTTATCTGGGATTGGATAGGTTAGAATGAATATCTATACCCAGAGGAACCTGCATATTTTTAGCAAATCTCTTGAGTTTAGGAAGCTTGGCTTAATAAGTTATCAATCCAAACACCACCAATATGAGATTTTGTTAGGGTTTCTGTCTCATTACTGCATAATTTGTTTTATCAATTTTCCTGGCACGTACTCAGTCATCCTGGTTTAGAAGTGGTTTTGAATCCAATATTTAGCTCTCTTTGTAGAGTATCTGAATGAAACAACCAGGGGAATTAGGAGGATATATAGGTAGTCATTTGGCAAAGGAAGAAGCTAATCCAATGCCCTCTATACAATATTCTAAATGTTAGGACTCGTAATGACATTGTGCAATATATAGAAGTACAGCCGTAGATAGCCTCTAGCATGAACACTCAGGATATCTTCACTACAACTGATTGCTATTTTTGATATATCCAGGAAAGAAGGCAAGTTGAAAACAACAAATTGTCAAACATATCAGATCTACATGTTTGTATATATGTGAATATATTGACACACCCACCATCCAACTAATGTTTGGGTTGTCCAAAGTGGACATGGACACAAACAGGTTTGTGACATGTGTTGGAGACACCTCCATACATATGTAAACAAAAAATGGTTAACTTTGGTCTTGAACACGGTTGAGACACATGGCCGACATGGCATAGAAATTTCTAGATTTGAATTTTTTGAATAAAAGTAGTTTTAATTTTTGGGTTTTGAAAAGTTTGTGTGCATATAATAAATGTAAACTCTATTTCATAAATGTAATTGTATAACTAAGAATCAACGTTGACCTTTATATTGTTAGCAAATTTTCACATATTAGTTTTGATTTTACACAATTGTTTTTTCAAAAAAGGACGATATAGGTCTTGTCAGTATCGAAGCTAGGGCAATACAGTGCTTTCCCTATAATGATTGGAACCGGTCAATATAGATTGCGCTGTATAGCAAGAAGCCTCGTTCCTTAATTCTCTCTCTCGCTTAGTTTCTTGGTCCGATCAATTCTGTGTGCTACTCTTTTTTATTTAACCAACAATTTCTTTCCAAATCTCTTATTTATAAAAGTTTAAATATTTTTATAGTTGTAATATATATGTTATGTATATTAGCTGTACCGTTTAAAATTTGTAAGGACATTTGTGGTATAAGAGGAAAAGCTTAAGGTAGAAAAATTATAAGGTAATATTTCATATGAAATAAATGATATTCTCATAATATTTTCCCTTTTGCCCTTGTGTGTTGAACGAAATAGCATTTGGTATTGGGTAAAAAGTTGAAAACTATTAGATGACAAAATCATTTTAATTCATATTTTCTCTTTGAACGCATTTATTTGGAGTTTTTTCTTTCTAAAAAGCTAATATTAGTTTTTCTCTCTCTAAAACTAAGCACATTAATTTTTTTCTCTGTAAAAATTCAGTTTAATTTACATTTTTCTCTCTAAATATATTTATTTTATATTTTTCTCTCTAAAAAATCAAATATAATTTTTTTCTGTAAAACTAAGCACTCTTCTGCTTTTAAAATAAATCAATTTATATCACATGCTCTCTTTAAACACATGAATTTAAGTTTTCTGTCTCTAAAAATATGAAATTTAGTTTTCCTCTCTTTGAAATTAGGTACATCAATTTTTCTCTTTTTAAAAAGGTCAGTTTAATTCATATTCTCTCTATAAACACATGTTTAGGCCTTTTTTCTCTCAAAAAAATTAACTTAATCTACATTTTCTCTTTCTAAATGCACTAATTTTAAGTTTTCTCTTACTAATTTTAGCTCCTCTCTAAATATAAGTGCATTAATTCTCTCTATAGAAAAATAATTTATTTCAAATTTGGTCCCTCTAAATATATTGGTTCTTAATTTTCCTTCTTTAAAAATTAAATATAATTTTTCTCTCACTAAAATTAATAATATTAGTTTTCTCTCTCTAAAAGATCAACTTAGTTCATATTTTCTTTCTCTAGATGCATTTGTTTGATTTCTCTTTCTAAAATAAATTCAATGTTTTCTCTCTCTAAAATTAAAGATACGAAATCTCTCTCTCTAAAAAAATAAAATTATTTAAAATTTTCTTCTCTATAAAAGAATCGATTTGAGGGAATTAATTTTTTTGCCCTTTTCCCTTTGTGCTACCCCACTCTAAACTCATGAAAATTTAGGGGGAGGGGGAAGTTGGTAGACTATTATGGGGTAAATGTTACCCCATGAAAATTTAGGGAGGAAATGTTGGTATCCTACATGTCCTTAGATGAGCCGAAAATCTCAATAGGTAATTTTTCACCCCCTTTTCCCACCTTTCGCGCATGACCTAAAAGAAATATTATGTTTTTTTTAATTTATTACTACATTCAAACTAATAACTTGTATACTTTATATTTGTATTTCTTAAACTTATTCAAATGCTAAAATAGAGAATAAAATTGACAAAAATTCCTAAATTTGAATAAGTCTGGCAAATACTAATATTCATATTTCCAATAA
This sequence comes from Dillenia turbinata, assembly GCA_037126225.1. Taxonomy (NCBI): domain Eukaryota; kingdom Viridiplantae; phylum Streptophyta; class Magnoliopsida; order Dilleniales; family Dilleniaceae; genus Dillenia; species Dillenia turbinata. The sequence goes on along the minus strand of JBAMMX010000011.1, from coordinate 20,580,858 downwards.
GCTGACTAAAATTGAAGGATAAATATTTTATGATGTGATGTGAGAGAATATTCTTCCCATATTGCCAATATTGCATTACATTTGATCAATGAGATGTGCATAAATTGACATAGCTACATGTATCTGCTCTTATGTTAGTCAATTGTGGTCTATGTCATTACAATTGTGATCGCGTTTGATGCCGCCTCATAGATATTAATGCCTATATATATTTTAATATTTATATACTCATAGATACTATCAATTTGTGGAGTGTATGTCCATATGAAAATGAAAATGCACAGATGTCAACACATATGCATGCGGATGTCTGTGTTCTTGTGTGTGTCAGTGTGTATTTAACTGTGCATTGAATATTTTTAACTAAGATAAAGCTCAATGATGTTTGTGTATGTTCATCTTTAATTCATTCTCAAGTATGATAATGTAAGCTTTTAAGATAAGAGTGAGCGAAGATATATGTACTATTATTACTACTAGTAACTGTTTTCTTGTTGCAATTTGGTATTTATGTGAGAAATAGTTTCAGCTGATATGCTTTTGATATATTTGTGCAGGTCATGTTGTGTCAATATCTTTAGTGTTGCTGTGTTTCTGCTATGTTGCATCTCCTGTTTCATGTCTGTGTCCATGTTATATAAGGTCTTGTCATTATCCTCCGATTTACCACAGTGCTGATCCATCTTTACGCATATTATTATATCCACATCTAAGATATTCCATTAGGGCTTATGGATTCTTATGCACTACTATCCTCACTGCCACCATAAATGCCTAAATGATATGTTAGCTTCCAACAGTAACACTAGTGCAATCACATTGCTTTTGTTGTTGCAACCATGACTGTGCATCATCATCAGGGCCATGACACTGTTACTGTCCTGTTACGAAGCTGGTTATTTTGTTGTACGTCTCCCAGTTTCTTGCTGGTTAAATTCTTGAACTCCATGCTCTTCCAATCATTAAGGAGGGTAAAACTTTAGATTTATATATTACTAAGCATATTTAGGAACTGTATAACCCTAAATTGATTGGTCAAAAGGGAGCACTAAAGTAAACAACGAAGCTGGCATTTCAAGATTTCTGATGTCAGTGCTGATGACTATTACCAGCTTTTTCGATTTACTGTTTTTGCTCTTTTTTTTTTTGTTTTCATTTTTGGTTTTTGGTGGGATTTTTATTTTTATTTTTTTTGCTAGAGAGTGGGGAGAAGGGAGGAAAATGTTTGTTTACTTTGTGATGGCCCTCCTGACATTTTTCCTCCCCCCTGAAGTAGGATACCAATGTGGCCATTTCCTATATCTAAGTCATAAATTTTGCTTTGTCTATCAATAAGATTTTTCAATCAACTGTCCTGGCAAGATCAAGTTGATGTTCTATCAAAGTTATGAGAAAAGTGTGAAGAAGAGCTAGTTTCTTTGTGTGATGATGCATCTGCAATACTTTCTAAATGAAAGAACATTTCTGTGAAGGTTAATCCACAAATTGGGTTCATGACGGGCAATAAGGCAATAAGATCATGATTGAGACACATAGTCGCATGGCAAATCAATTTCAAGATTTGAATTTTTCATGAAAAAGAGTTTTAATTCTAAGTTTCGAAAAATAGATGTGTAATATAATAAATGACAACTCTATTGTGTAAATCTTATTGTTTAATTAATTATCACTTTTGACAAGTAAATTTCATGTTAGCCATTATATTGTTAGCATGTTTTCACATATTAAATGTGATTTTACACCTATCGTTCCCCCCCCCCCCCAAAAAAAAAAAGGACCACATTGGCCTTATCGGTATTGTTACAGTGGCAATACAATGTCTTCCCCCAGAATGACCGAATTTGGTCGTTACAGATTACATTTTTGGGCAGCAAGCCCCACATTTTCCTTCTCCCTCCCTCTTAATCTCTCGGTCTGATCAAAGCCGTCAACTTCCCTTTTTCTTTTGTTTAACCAACAATTTCTTTCCAAACCTTTTATTTACCAAAAAAAAAAAAAATTTTAACTATTTTTTATAGCTGTAATATTATGTGTATTATTTTAAATTTCCTTGAAAAAAATATTTTTTTCTTGATTAATTACTTCACTCAAACTAGTAATTCATACACTTTAAGTTTGTTTTCATATAGAGAATAAAATTGACAATAACTTCTAAATTTGATAAAGTTTGGCAAATGTTAATATAATTATTTCAGATCCCAAGTTTTCTCATTTTATTTAGCCATGCTATGCTTTCAATAGGCTGCAAATAAAGTAGGAACATCTTGTTTACTTTCCTCATTGTTATTGGGAAAATACTGAGTTTGCATGGTACCAAATGCATATTGTGGCAACATTTATATTAGGTGATGCATATTTGTTTGATTATCAAATTGTTCCCTTTTCTTGTTGTTCAGTGCTGCAGGCTGGATTAGGGACCCCTTTTTTGGTGGGATCTCATGTGACTGGTAGTGGGGGCAACTTGGGACGAGTTGCTTGTTATCAGAGATGATGTTGTCCGGAAATGTGACACAAGCAAGTAGAACTGTGGTGTTTATGCTGCCTGGGCTTTCCTTTTTTGGCTAGGCTTAACCTTGCTTGTACGGTAATAACATTTTTTAGCCATTCTTTTGGAAGTTGTAGACTGTTGAAACTTTTTTCCAAGAAATAAAGAAAAAATTATAGATATTTGAATTCACCGGTTGAACAGATGTCGGCAATTTGCCACAGCAAAATCTTTAGCTGTTAAGGCCTAAAAGTGACATTTGTATATATATTAAGAGAAAAGGCCAATTCTGGTATTGTGACTTGGCTGTTCTGCCTGGTAACTTATGTTAGAAGGCTGGTCATGCATTTCCTTAAATCCCTGATTGATACACGTGATATGAGAAGAATTGATAAGATTAGACAAGATAATAATGTAATCGTATGTTCATATGCTTATTTTAGTGGAAAAAAAATCTAATTAAAGGTGTGTTTTTGTATGAGGAAGCTAGTCCCAATAATGAAATATCTACAAGTGGATTTGAATGTTGGATAAACTTGATTCATGTTTGCTCGGATATTGATACCATTGCAAGTGCGTGCTGTGTGTGCACAAGAGTACATTTAGCTTCGTTACGTGGTTAGAGGACCTAAACACTTTTTGTTGCCATTGGGCTGCCCCATCAAATTTATCTGTAACACAACTTTTTTAGGAAATATAAAGCTTTATAAATAAAAGTTGATTTTTTACATAAAAAATAATAAAATTGTCACCATATCAACAAACTTTGTGTACTGAAAATCAAACTTCAGTTCAAGGGACCAGAGTGAACCTCCTAGTCTTAAAACAGTGGATAAATCATGGACCCAACTAAGAAATCTGTACATTGGAACATCATGACCTTCACTTGTGTTGGTACAAAGAAATCACACATTGATCATGGAGAAATTTAGAGGGAAATGTTGCATCATATTGATTTTTGATCCAGAGTACGTCCGGAATAATTGCTTCATCGCGGTCCTGGCAAGCAGTGTCTAATTTGTCATGTTCCACAAGAAAATTTTCGGACCAAGGTATGAATTACCATTTAGCGACACATTATTTATTGATCTCATTTTCAACATATACTTATTTATGCCAGAAGCTTGCACATACAACAATAGCATTATGTTCTCTTGTTCATCCCTCTGCTATGGTAGTTATATATACAATTTCGACTACTAGTTGGAACTAAACTAGCACAACGGATTGGAAAAATGTATCACACTATAGGTACTGATTTCAATCTACCTGGCACTATTGCACTTGATATACTCCTTGCTCAGAAACGATTGATCTGTTTCTTTCTCCGGCTCCCTGTTCAACATAAACAATAAGCGTAACTGTAACTTTGAGGTGAGGAAATGTCAGCCAAATCATGCATGCATATAACAAGGAGCAAAAGGATTTCCAAATGGGAAGGTGCGACCTTATGATCTTCGTGTTTGGCAAAGAGGGACCAGAATACTGGTAAGTGAAACACGTTATTCTATTTGCATAAATCATAATGCACAAACTAAGTGTTATAGAGGTCCAAAGGACTCGAATGAATAGGAGTTTAGGGAAATTAAATCACTAGGCCCTCCAACATGATATGCTTTCTCACTTTAAAGAAGCTTCTGGGGCAAATTCAAAGGCCGCTACAACTATGAATAATTAAATATCTTCCATGTCATGAGCCAAGAAGACAGTTATAAGGTTTTTTTATTTTTTATTTTTTAATGGTCCCTGGTTTGGCCATCCCTAGTATCCGGGGTTTTGCCTCCGGATCGACTTGTTGTCAGGCCCTATATGGAGGAAGATCTCCTAATATCGGTTTTTACGTTCTCATGACGGTTTAAACCTCCGACCATGATTAAGTTAAGTGGCTGAAATTCCCTTTCAACTACGCCACCGATAAGTTCACTGAAGAGAGCTTTTCATATGTAGCTTCAAAGCAAGCATGCACTACTGACATGTATATCAGCAATTGTGTCTACACTGATAGGAAATTCAGAAGCAATTGCCACAGCAATGCAAGTACTAAACCCATGCTAGCGGGTCAATAGTGTATGCTGCTAACGAGAGAACCAAAGAAAACTACTAATGTCCGACATTCTTTTATTTAGACAATGACACATTCAATATAATCTCAGTAGACTTGAATAAATCCAGTATGCAAAGAAACCGAAACAAATAAAAAGGAACTTCTAAGCGGAATAGGCACAAGAACAAATTGACTCGAGACTTTTCATCAACTTCTCAGCACCTCCTAAACGCAAAAAAAAAAAAAAGGAATAACAGAGTTCCTTGTTCTTGTAAGCGCTTGTAGGTGCTCATGCCGTTAAGGAGCCAAATATAACTATTCTAACTTATAAGCCAAACATGAGGTAATTGCCATTAGTTCATTTTTTCCCCATCTTTTATTATATTTTTTGTTCGTAAAAATTTGGTGTGGCTTTCTTACATCTATATGGTGAACAATAATCTGTCATCAATTCTGAACCATACACCGCAAGAAAAATGGAAAGTGTAACCAAGAAGCATCAACATAGAAGCTCACCAGCATAGTCCTTGCTCCAGAGAACCTGGCCGTCAATTGCCGTCAACCTTCCATCATCAAGACGCTTCCATGTCTTGATAGACTTTACTCCACCCCAGCCTCCGTTTTCTGTTTTCTCCAGAGTTGCAACCACTACCCTGGCTCGCCTTCCCCATCCAGCCCTTCCACAAGCATGATAACCAAAACCCCCAGAATAGCAGAGATTTATATCAGTCAATTCACCACAGAAATCATAACGTGATCATGGCCGGTAAAAACAGCCTTTACATCTCCTGCCTCTACCATGGTTGTGAAGAAGCCGGAATTAATGGAGGCAGAGCACATGGCTTCCTGTTTGACACCAGTGAAGTTTGATGAATCAAAATTTGAATATTCGGGTAGTGGGATGTGAAAGTAGACTAGCCCAGGAGCTGGAGCTTTCTGAGCCTCTGGACTACTCATGTACTCTCTCTGCCAGAAAAGAGAACCGTGAGAAAAATCCAATGCATGAAACTGTTAGGTCCTGCCTGGGATAAGATAAAACCCTAGTCATGGTTGAGTAGATATAGAATCCAAAAGAATGATCAGATCATCAAGATTCTATTTTGATATAGACAAATTAGTGATGAGAGTTTATAAAGTTCCTAGTACTAAATCAATGTTGCTCCAAAAAAGTTAATGATATATGATCATTTATCATCCTCGTCATTAAGGGCAGGATTGGAATCCGAATAAAAACCCATTATCAAAGGACGTAAACTAATACAAAAAGTGATGAGACATAACCCTAAACCCAATTTAAAGGGTTTTGAAAGGTTCACATACGAGACCTATAAAAGACAGCTATGGATGATATTCAATATTCTCTATGATTATCTACCAAAGGGCCTTAATCGCCATAATTTTCTGAACAATAGGAGGTCAGTTGCCCCGCTTAGTAAATGTGATTCATCAAGCAAAAGTAATCTCCCCGATTGGGTATTCAATCATTAATCCATCGAACAAACGAACCCTGAAAACCTTTCATCGGCCAAATGACCGATCAATAATCAATAGTTCTAACGATTTTAAGGGAAGGTCAAAACATTCTAATAGTTCTAATTTCCTATTTAAGAGTAGTATCTTTAGAATCTTTCAGTCAAGAAAAAAATCCCTTCAGAAAACAAAAATTTCTCAGAGAATGAGAATCATGACCAATTCGGAATATTGAACTTTCGAGATTTCCGGATCGATTTGATAAGGAAAGTAGTGTTGAAACATCTCGACTGCGTACGACTCTTACAAGTATAAGATATCCTAAAACCCTCCAAGCCAGGTATGTTCTCTTAGTCTTATACATTAGGCACTCTATTTACAGGGAACCTCTCCCTCTTTGAGTTTTCAGTCTGTTTCTTTACATTCGAAAACCGATATTTCTGACTTGAGCGTGGGAGTCTCCCCTGTCGGAGCATCCTCTGGTGGTTTTTGTAGGTCTTACATCTTTTAGACGGCAACCGTTCGAGTTAACAAGGAGTCGGTATCTGTGGAGTCACAACTCACCTCTAACAGATTGACACTGTCTGTAGGAAAATAGACTAGAGCAACTTCTATAATTCTGACAACCATACCTTCGAAAACCAGAGCATTCTCGAGAGCCGCCCCTACAGTGGAAGGGCATGCCCCTATACTTGCCGAATCTGTCCTCCCTCCGGTACCCGATCACTTGATTCATGACCATATGTTTCCTCCTCGGTCATCCCATCCGGAGCAAGTTTTACAACCTGCGGCCCAAGAGTAGTTGGTCGTGGCCCCAGTGCTAAAACAAGTGAGCCTGCCTCAGATGGAAAGATTGGAGTCAAAACTCTAAAAAATGAGCAAGCAACGGGAGGGACTCAGTCGAGCTCTCAAGCCAAACGGCCACTAATCCGCGACGGAACCCGATTGTGAACGGCCATCGAGACAAGTATTTCTTGCGAATTATGAACCGTCGGTGACCTCTCGACACGATCCTGAGGATCTGAAGAAGCAGGTCAAACAGTTTGTAGCCGCTGCGCTTAAATGGCAGGTGCAAAGAAAGGGGAAGACCCCTCCACCCTCCAGGAGAATTGCCCTTCGATCCAAAGATTTCCTCAGAACCAATGCTAAGAGACGTCTTTCTATCTCCCATTGAGTGATATGATGGAACAACTAACCCCTGTGACCATGCTGCCCACTTCGTAATAGTCATGGTCTCTAGAGATCTGTCAGACACTGCGATGTGCAAGCACTTCCCCACTACTCTCAAGGGTAATGCTCTGACATAGTTTAACTCTCTCCTGCCATTCAGTATTAAGAGTTTCACCCAACTCCGATAACAGTTTGAGACTCATTTTATAATCAGTCGAGAAGCCAAGCGAAAATCCACTTCCTTGCTATTGTTGCGGCAGCGAGAAGATGAGTCTCTGAGAGATTTCCTGGAAAGATTTAAGACAGAGATGCTAAAGGTACTCGCTTTGGACTATTCTATTACATTGGCTACCCTCCTAATGGGTTTGCGCTCCTTTGACATGAAAGTCTCCATTATGAAAAAACCCCGACAACCATTCAAGAATTTTACTTTTAAGTCGAGAAGTACATTGCGACAGAAGAAGCGGAGGTGTTTGACCGACAAAGAAGCCGTCTTAGCATAAAGAAATGCAGCCGATCGCCTCGTCAGCCTTTTCCAAAGAGGATTAAACCAGGAGCTCTGCCCTCGCGAAGGTTCAGCGTCTACGTTCCGCTGAAAGAGACCCCGAGCCGGGTTTTATATCAAATCAAAAACAAATTGTACGTCAGGTGGCCCCCTCGTTCCACAGAGGAAGATCCTAATAAAGATAAGTCGAAGTATTACCACTTCCATTGGGACTATAGTCATACGACCGATGAGTGCAAGAGGTTTAGGGATAAGTTGGAGTTTTTGGTTCACAGTGGTAAACTGCAGAAATTCATCAGTATGGAAGGGAGGAATTTACCTTCCCCTGACAGACGTAATGCACCACGGGAGAATGAACAGCCTAACAGACCGGATCCCAGGCCGCCGCATGACGAATCAGGAGGGGTGATCCTCCAAATCCGTGGCGAAGACATCTGGCACAAACTTTATGTTCCCACTAGTGCTTGTTCGACATACGACCCAGAGTTTCCTGCGCTCTTCCCTTGAGAAAGATTTCGGCGCTCTCCCGTTACTTATTGATTATTTTTGTGGTGGTTCATGGCACGGGATTCTTAGTGGCTTACGGAGCAATCACCTCCTATCTAAAGTTTCCAATCGAACGTTGGTCCTTAGACACTCTGATCTTACCGATTAAACATGTCGTCAAAATGGGTTGGAACTCTCCGAATGGGTGGACACGGCCCTAACTTCTAAAGTTTCCAATCGAACGTTGGGTCTTAGACGCCCTGATCCTACTGATCGAACGAGTTGTCAAAATTGGATGAAACTCCCCGAACGGGTGGACACGGCTCTAACCTCTAAAGTTTCCAATCGAACGTCGGATCTTAGACGTTCTGATCTTACCGATCGAACGTGTCATCAAAATGTGATAGAACTCCCCGAATGGGTGGACATAGCCCTAACCTCTAAAGTTTCTAATCGAACGCCGAGTCTTAAACGCCCTGATCCTACCTATCGAACGTGTTATCAAAATGAGATGGAACTCCCCAAATAAGTGGACACTGCCATAACCTCTAAAGTTTCCAATTGAACGCCGGGCCCTAGGTACCCTAATCTTACCGATCGAACGTGTCATCAAAATGGGATGAAACTCCCCGAACGGGTGGACACGGCCCTAACCTCTAAAGTTTTCAATCGAACGTCGAGCCTTAGAAGCTCTAATCCTACCGATTGAACTGTTATCAAAATGAGATGGAACTTCCTAAACGGATGGACATGGCCCTAACCTCTAAAGTTTTCACTCGAACGCTAGGTCTTAGATGCCATAATCTTATCAATCGAACATGTTATCAAAATGTGATGGAACTCCCTGAACGGGTGGACACAGCCCTAACATCTAAAATTTCCAATCGAACGCTGGGCCTTAGACGCCTTGATCCTACCGATCGAACGTGTCATCAAAATAGGATGGAACTCCCCGAACGAATGGACATGACCATAACCTTTGAAGTTTCCAATCGAACGTCGGGTCTTAGATACCCTGATCTTACCGATCGAACGTGTCATCAAAATGGGATGGAACTCCCCGAACGGGTGGACACGGTCCTAACCTCTAAAGTTTCCTATCGAACACTGGGTCCTAGACGCCTTGATCCTACCGATCAAATGTATCATCAAAATGGGATGGAACTCCCTGAACGGGTGGACACAGCCATAACCTTTAAAGTTTCCAATCGAACGCTGGGTCTTAGACGCTCTGATCCTACCGATCGAACGTATCATCAAAATGGGATGACGAATGTGTTATCAAAATGGGATGGAGCTCCTTGAACGGATGGACACGACCCTAACCTCTAAAGTTCCCAATTGAACGTTGGGTCTTAGACGTCTTGATCTTACCGGTCGGGTGAATATGGCCTTAATATCTAAAGTTTCTTGCTATGCGATGGGTCTAAGTCACCACGACTTTATCAAGCGACCGAGATAAAGCATTCTAAAGGTTTCTTTTCACGAAGAATCGCTACACTTCAGTAGAGTATGGGACAAATGGCTTGACACAAAATCTTTTCATTATCGGAACAACATGAGATTACAAAGGGGCGGAAGGAGCAATAGAGGTCACAGGGGTGGAATCCGGATCCGCTATTGCTCTCTCAGTTGAACTCTCAAGAGGAGGTAAAGTCTAATATCGGCCAACTTGTCGGAGGATCTCTTCAGCGCACCTCAAACACTCGAGCAACCTACTCTGAAAAAGCTGGTGGTCAGTAGCATCCCTGGCAACAAACGTTTTGAGGTCAGTCATCTCCCGCTTGGCATTTTGAAGGGACTCCTCCCGAAAATGAGCTAACGTTTCGACGGGCTAATCTAGTTTCCCGTATTAGCACCTCAGCTTCTAACCTTTCACAATGCTCTCGGGTCAGAGTCAAGTCCACCTGAAGACGTTCAATCTGCCTGTTTTTCTCCGCTTCGGTGTCTTCTCCCTTGTTCTCTAGAGCATCCTTCAGCACTAGCACCTAGTTACTCAAACGGATAATTTACCCATCACGCTCATTCCTCCATTTCCTTTGGAGTTCGGTCAAGACCACAGTCTGGGAAGGAATACACTTGACAGTCAGAATTATATAATAACAAATCTAGATAGAGCTTGGGAAAGGAAAACGCTTACCATAAGACAAAGAGAGTGAATAGCCTTATCAATGTGATCTGGAGACATTGTTCGGAGGGCGAGCTTTGGGGAAAATTCGAACCGTTCGGCCAGTTGTAGCACTTCTTACGAATTAATAAAGTTATACTGACAGCCCCCCATACAGATCGCTACTGATCTTTATTCAAAATCATCCTCCCCTCCGTTGAGCGATTCAACCAAAACAGGGGTGGAATGCTAACCTCCTCCTCTACTCCTCTACGTCTTGTAGAAGATATTGAAATGTTTGGGGAGACCATTCGGATGCCTCTCCCAAAACAGGAGTAAAAGTGTATGTCAATGGAGTCTTTTCCTGTCGCTGTGGATCTGGAGCTAGAGCGCTACCAGTCGCCTCAAGGAGTTCCTCATCCAGAGCTTCCCTCTCCCCGTCTCTAAGGGGTGCATCAACGATCATCGGATGGCCGATCAACTGACCCTCTTTCATTTCGGAACGTTCTCGTAGAGGCTCACATTCTTTACTTTCCGCCACTCCCTCCTCACCAGCAAGTGGGCTAGACAACCGAACCCCTGATCTTTTCGGCTAGATCTCAGGGGAAATATCAGCTGCCTTCCTCTTCGCGTTCGGCCGCACTTCCTGCTTGGTGGAAACCTCCTCAAGAAGGGAAGCATTTACAGACGACACAAAATTAACTAACTCTTTCCTCTGTTGCTCCAGTAAGAGAGGCTTGGTGATCTGCCTTGCTTCATCCGCTAACAAGCCAGAAAACAACAATATCTGGTCTTCAATAAAAAAATCTACCCAAATGCTCTGATAGGTAGCCTCACAATAGCGGCCTACAAATCGCAGAAGACGAGAATGACGAAGGAGATCAGGAATCTTTATGTTCAAGAAGGGCACCTGATTAGCATCCGGAAGCATTGGAAGAAGGTCCTTGTTTAGAAATTTCATGTTGAGGAATTTATGCATCCAGCCTTAGTCCTGAGATTCACTGTAGAAAAACCTTTATCCAAAAGTCTCATATCGTCGGGTCTAAATCGCTCAGATTCTATCATTCGAATGTATCATCAATAAGGGATGAAACTCCCGAAATGGGTGGACACGGTCCCCCAATCTAAATTTTCCTATCGTCCTAATGTGTTATCAATAAGGGATGAAAACTCCCTGAACGGATGGGTGTGGCCATAACATCAATCGCTTCCTATCATACGGCGATCCTATCAGACTAATATAATAATAGCTATCACAGTGAATAACAAGCCAAACTCTATCGTTGATAAATTACTCGAAAGGCATTGGAATACAAAATTCTAAACAGACGTTACATGGGATCGAATGAAAGATCATGGGATTTCACAAAGGGTAGGTCCCTTTATAGCCGGGACCATAGTAGAGGCTTCATGAATAATAGCTGATCCCTGGGCCGTAGCGGCCCCCTCAACTGGGGGTAAGGCATCACTTAGACCTATTCGGTGGATTACCTCTTCAGCGCACTTCATTCTCTCGGTCAACTTGCATTGGGAATCCTTAAGAGTAAGAACATCCTTTGTACAAAGTTCCTCGAGATCAACTATTTTATGCTCCGCCGCCTGAAGAGACTCTTCACACAGTTGGGCCAATTTCTCAATTGATTAAAGACGCGCTTCGCGTACCTTGGCCTTCGACTCTAGCCTTTCGCACCGCTTGCTTAACCTAGCGGTGAATCCTTCCGAGTAATCCACCACCTGCCTCCTCTGCCATTCTTGAAATTTTTCCAAAGTCATTGTTTGAAGAAAAGATTGGATCTGAAAAGCCAGGAATGAAGGAAAAGCCAAACAGATGCAAAGAGAGTGGTACCATTAAACCAAGGGACTTAAGAGCCTTGCAAACTTGCTCCTGGGACATCCTATGTAGGTCGAGTTCACATCGATGGAAGTCTAATCGGTCAACGATTCGGTCCGCCTCGGCCAAATCTATATAACTGTATTGCATATCCCTAGCACAAACCACGACTGTCCTTCTCTCTTTCGAGCTCTTTGTCCGTCAAAGGACCGAATGGGAATGATAGGTGGTAAGACGGTTCCATCCGGGACCTTGCGTTTCCCCTTGCGTAAAGGCCGAATTAACATAGCTAAAGAAGGCCCTGCCATCCTCTCTAACAATACCCTAGAAGTATCCAGTCTTGCTGTGGTACCGGGCGAAGAACCATTTCTTAATCCTCTGAGTTCATCTACGTCGACACCCTTATTGCACGGGGACCCATTTCCCTCCAACATGATGTTCTCCATCTGTTTGACCGAACCCAAATGATCAGGCGAAGTGACCAGCACGTATTCTGGTAGGGACGAAGGTAATAGAGTCTTTCCCCTCTTTGACAAGGGAGGTGAAGACTCCAGAAGGTCTTAGACGCCCCGATGGACTCCTGAGGAGACCTCTTTGTACTCGATTGAACTTGTTAATCGAATGTAACCTTCTCCAAAATAGCGTCATCGAAAAAATTCAAAAAGTCAGCCAACTCGATCTTTCTCCTTTCCAAAAAGAGAGGCATGTGACTTTTCTTTTCTCCCCTATCAGCTAGAATAACTAAAGACAGCATCTGGTTATCCAGTAAGGAGTCGACCCATATACTCCAACCTGTAGACTTACAATAGCCGCCTACGGACCAAATGAAGCGGCCATGCTTAAATGCGGCTGAAGGCTTCAGTCCTAAAGAAGGCCCCTCTTTGGCATCAGGAAGCATAGGGACATGAATCTTATCCAAGAACTCCACAATGAAGAACTTGTGCATCCAATTCTTATCGATGGAGTCCTTATAACAGAATCTTCAGTTAGACTCAGGTCGAGTCTATAACTTGTACCATCCCTTGGTCGAGCCACCTTTCTATATCTCATCTAAATAAAAACGGACGACAAGATGTCAAAGTCAAAACGAAGACGACAAAACCCTAGCAGAGAAGTCATGACAACCACTAGACGCCAAACATTTGGGATTATGAGAGTTGGGAATATGTTCCAACGGTGTAGTACCTCCACAAAAGGACCCGTATATAAAACTTTTAATTTGTACTTAACCGATTGGTGGTATATCGGTACACACACCTCTGATGCCATGTTAGCCCTATCGGCATCCGTGACGGATACCAAAGTATAATCATCTCCCATTAACATATCAGTCTGGACTTCTTGAAGCTCATTTACGGACATGGTGGTTGAGATATCGCCGATGCCCGGGTAAGCTTGAGTAGCAGATGTTTTTGTCATTGCTTTCAGAAATGACTTCTTTGATGGCTCTTAAAGAAGAAAAAAAAATGAAGGTGCCTGGAGCTCACGAACTAATATCCTTATATAAATACTAAGAGGCGATCGTATGCCCCAATGACAACACGTGGTAAACGGAAAATGGGTACTCATGGTACCTTTCTCACAAAGTGGCACCCTGAGCAGGAGGCAAATGATGAGACATAGCCCTAAGCCCAATTCAAAGAGTCAGCACTTGAAAGGCCCACACACGAGACCCACAAAAAACAATTACCGACTGATGAGCAAGCACGAATGACTATTCCCTATAAGTGTCTACCGAAGGGTCTTAGTCGTCCAGATCCCTCGAACAATAGCGCCTTAATTACCCCGCCTATCGAACGAGACTATCGAGTAGGAGTAACCTCCCCGATCGGGTACTCAATCATCGGTCTATCGAATGGACGAACCTCGAAGACCCTCCATTGGCCAGACAACCAACTGATAGCCAACAACTCTATTAATTCTAAAGGAAGGTCAAAACCCCCTAACAGCTTCGATTTCCTACTTAAGAATGACATCTTTTGGTTAAGGAAAGGATCTTCCCACGAAACGAAAGTTCCCAAATGATAAAGATCATGATCATTTTAAAACATTGAACTTTCGAGATTTTCGGATTGATTCAATAAGAAAAGTAGGGTTAAATACCCTTACAGCATACGACTCTTATAGGTATAAGATATTTTCAAACCCTCCAAGTCAGGTATGCCTTCAAAGCCTTTCACATCGGGTACTCAAATCATAGGGAATATCTTATTCTTTGAGCTATCAGTCTGTTTTTTTTTTACATTCGAAAATCGTTCTTTCTGACTTGAACGTCGGAGTCTCCCCCGTCGGAGCACTCTCTGGTGGTTTTTGCAGGTTTTGCTTCCTGTTGACTACAGCCGTTCGACTCAGCAAGGAGCTGGTATCTATGGAGTCGCAACCCACCTCCAACAAACACATTTCAATAAAAATTTTTTATCATTTGATTATCCTTACAAAAATCTGATTTCACAAAACTTTTAAATAAACTAAATTTTTTGCCCAAAATGCAATAAATGGCTATTAAGTTTGGGTTGATCTACCTCATCCAATTCCCAGCCACAATTGTCCACTTCAACTCATTGATACAAAAGAAAAAGAAATTTTGGCAAGATGCATGGGATCATTTGATATTTTCTGCTAATTATACCCTTACAAAAAAAAGATAATTTTAATATTTTACATTTTTTTATTTTTTTGCAAAACAAAAAAAAGATAAATAATTGACAAATTCAAAAATAAATTTAGAAAAAAGAAAAAAAAAACCAAATTTCCTCTACTTTGTACTATTATTGTCTATTGCTCACAAATATAATATTTTTTCTAATTGTCTGATAATTTTTCAATTTTTTATTCAATTACTAGAAATATTTTGCTTTGCAAAGGCAATTTCGTGAAAATCTTATAGTTATTCAATTATTAAAATATATATTATTATTGAGAAATTAACTATAATATATTTGTAATCGAATGACAATGGACATATAATTTCCTTTTCTTAAAATACCTTTGTAAAATAGCTATACTTAACAATAAACTAAAATTACTAACCGAAAACATAGAAAATAAAAATAGTGCAAGGAAATTATATTTGCTAACAAATATATTTGTAACTCTGAGGAAAAAATAAATTATAATTGTTAACTGATATGGGATTTTAATACCATGAATTCAGATAAGTATACCCTAATCAAATGTTATGTAAAGTGATGAGATCAAATATCGTTTCCACAATGATATTTTGTATTACCAAGTAAGAATTAGTCCATTTAAGTTGAACAAACAGAATCATAATTATGAAAATATTAAAAATTATGAAAATATTAAAGGATTAAAATCAATAGATAAAAAATACCCAAGAATATCAATTTTATATATTTTTAATCTTTCAAATAGTTGAATCTTTTCAAACCCCCTAAATTTATTGACTGATGAATTATTGTAGATGATGACGGATTTTCTAAAATTAGATTTCACCCAATAGTCTTGTAATGAAATCCCATCCTATAATCATACAATTTTGATTAAGTCAGATTGTATTAAATTCTATGGAAAATTGTAATTTAGAGTTTATTCTAAAATCCCACATACAAAATTAATCTTTGGTTGATATCATAACTTCATATGAGTTTTATTGTTATGAACTAATATCATGCAATTATATTGATCATGCATGAAATTAATCTCAAATTATGTAAAATGTAGGTCTAAATATTTTGAAGTATTACGATAAACAATAAAATCTTATCGTACATTAATTATGCTAATAAAACTTAAAAGAAAGAAATAAACTTAGTTCATGTAATTAATTTAAAACAAAATCCATCGAATACTAGAAACAAAAACAATTAAATAGACATTTTAAAGAAAAATGAGAAAAGAAAATAAAAAATTACAATCTTTTTGCACAAAAAAATGTGGAAATCACGTCATCCGATAGTAGTTACTAGAGTTCACAAAAAGAAAAAGAAGAAGTGTCTTTTTTACCCTGGAATGCCTCTTATTTATAGGACTAAAAATCTAATTCAACAAGGAGTTATGAGCTTTTAGGAAACTTATAGTGTGTTTGGCAAGCTTATGGGAAAAAGAGGTAAAGGAAAAGATGGGAAAGGGAGGGAAAGGAAGGTAAAATTAAAAATCACGTTTGACAACAAAATATGTGATTGGAAAGGGAGGAGAAGGAAAATAAAATAAAAAAATCATATTTGGCTAGACGAGGGAAAAGAATGGAATATAATCAAAAAGTGCATAAATTTACTGTTTTATCCTCTTTACTTTTTATTAGAGTTTTAAAATAGAAAATATAAAAGTAAATTTAGTACTTCTAATTTGAAAAGGGAATCTCTCCCCTCCAAAACCCACCGATTTGGTGGAATTGAAAAATTGGGTTTGGAGAGTTTCATAGGAACTCTGTCTTTCCCTCTCATTCAATTAATTGTTTTACCAAACGTGAATAGGTTTTTTAAAAATCCTCATTTTCCTTTCTTTTCCCACAAAACCCTCTATCCAAACATACTGTTAGTTTTTCACTTTGATTTGGAAACTTGTTTTTATTGTGATGATAAAGATTTCTTATTTTTTTAAAATTTAGAAACTTCTTTCTTATCCTTGTTTTTGAAAACTCTTGGATATCAGCAATTTGATCCCAAAAATCACTTATCGGATATCTTTAATTAGTTTCCTTGTTCAATAGGGAATTGCCTTTCTTGAATTTCAACACTACGATAATTTTTACCCAAGTTTTGGATGTGCTTTTGCCTGAATTAGCCTCTGGATTCTCCACAAGATTTATAGGCTTTGAAGTTTTGGTTTCAACAGCACAAGAATCAGCCCAATCGGATATCAGAACAGAAAGATAAGCCAAAATACTAACAGTTGCTTATCTAATCTGAATTTCCTTAAATAAACCTAATATTTCCTAAATCAACACCTACGAATTTAATTAGTGAAAAACCACAAAATAAGATTTAAAACAGTCTTAAAATTCATAAATAAAGATTGAAATAATATAATTCAAATATATAAAATTATTGATATCGTTAACTTCTCAGATTAATAATTTTTCTAAATCACTTTCTTATTTGTTAAATCAATTTCCCTTTTCTAAATTTATCTCTTGAATTTGTCAATTATCCATCTTTTCGCAAAAAATAAAAAGGTACTGAATATTGAATTCATTAGGTTTTGGGTAAGAGTACAATTAACAACGAATATCAAATAATCACAAAAATCTCACCAACCAAAATCCATAAATTTATTTTCATTTTGTATCTATAGTTTAAGTTAGAGATGAAAAAGGCCAATTAACTAAAATTTAATAGGTATTTATTACATTTTGGACAAAAATCTCATATTTTTTAAAGAAATTTTTAGCCACTTTTTTCTTAAAAAATTTTGCTTGCTTACTCAACAGCTACATGTGTTGCCAATTCAATGCTATGGTGTTGACCCAGCAGCCACATGAGCTACCGATTTAGCATTAACTAAGACTTGGGGCTCTATGTCCCAATTTCACACAGCAACCATGGTTAGCCCTTGGCCTCCTAGTGGTAGCAACCGTTCTGTGCCGCCTAGGTATCTCTCTCCACCTTTGGTGAGTGGAAAGAGACATGATGTCATCAAACAACAAAGGCTCATGTCCCACAAATTTTCATTCGCTAGTGAGTCTGACGTTTGACTATAAGGTTATTGGGCCTCGATTTTCGTCTCCATTGTGGCAAAAACCTACCGTGGTGGTGGCAATCCCGATGACTAACCCTAGTCAAACAAGTATAGGTACTTTAATCTCATTTCTAATTCCAATTTCCAAATTATTTCTTATGTCATAGGGTTTTCCATAATACTTTGACCAATGGTATCTGCTTATTCCTCAATTGTCTTTCTGTATAGTTGGGAACTCTTATTTGTTGTATGACATAAAATGATTTTTCTTCTATCTCTAGTGCCTCAAACTGGATTATGTGTGATTCATCCATGACATATTTTCTCAGTGTCAACACATAAAAACATTGGTAGATCAACTAACTCTTATGGTAGAGTTAACTCATAGGGTGATGTCATAGCTTTGGATAAGATTACAAAAAGATGAACTTAACTTTTTCTTACTCTTTATCGAGAATATGCCTTTTAATAGAGATGCCTTCAAATAAATGTTGTATCCAATTTGGAATTCAATACTTTTTGCCTTTGATCTACATTACTTTTTTTCACCTTTAAGCCGCTTTTAATTTTTGTCATATTATTAGAGCTTTTTCTTATGTATCCTTTCGTTCTTTTCATTTTTTTTTTTTATAAATTTTGGGGACAACAACATTGGCCATGATTAGTGAGCATGTTCTTCCTTTTTCTCTTATGGTAGAGTCTTCAAGCAAGGCCAAGTCTATATTGGCGTGATAACTATTATTGTAGGTTGATTTTATCACAGTAAGATTTTTGTTCCAGCTATCATCGAATTCAACGATACAAGCTTGGAGCATGCCTTCCAAAGTGTGAGTGGTTCTCTTTGGTTGGCTGTTAGTTTGAGTATCATGCACAGTAGAGAAACTTAAATGGTTGCATAATCCTTTTTGTAAGGTTTGCGAAAATTGTGAAGTGAACTAAGGTTCTTGACTTGACACGATATCAGTAGGTACACCATGAAATTTGACTATCTATCAATATTGATTTGTACTTCATTCTCTAGAAAATATGTCATATTTACAAGCAAGAAGTGAGCTATCTTTATCAATCGATTAGCAATTACCTAAATACTGTTGTGGTTTTAAGATGTTTGAGTGAGATCATGAACCATGTCTATAGCGATACAATCCCTCTCCCATTTAGGAATCAATGGTAGTTGCAATAATTTACCTACTTTTTTTTATGTTCAAGCTTTACTTGGTGATTCATCAATATTAATGGTTTAAAACAAACCAAAATTTTTTTTGGCATTCCAGGATCCAAGTTAGATTAAAATTACTTACCTCTTTTTAACGATTGGGTATTTTAGGTCTAGAAAATATCACATAAATCGGATCACCTTCTGTTTTTCACAATCCAAATACCTTTCAGTGGAGAATGATCAACAAACTTCAAACCCTCTCTTTATTTCCAATGTGAGAAGATTCCTTTTTCATTCACTCAAACAAAAATGCCTTCACCACCTTTTGTTCCACTTCTCTCATTCCACACATGGCTTCTGTTATATACATATATATATATATATATATATATATATATATATATACATATATATATATATATATATATATATGTATTTTACATTTCCGTGTCTATTCAAAAATGGAAAGTGTATTGAGAACTTAGAGAGAGAGAGGAGGAGTTAAAGGACATGAGGGAGTTGAGGGGGTGGTTACCCAAAAAATCACACCCTCATTATTTCTCTCACCTTTTTTAAATTTCAATTGTGAATGAGTTTGGGTCTATCCACATGGGCGGACCCTCACCATATTCCAACAAATACATAACTGACCAGCAATAGTTTTGTTGCAAGTCTTGGATTATCTTGATACTACTAGGATTGATAGAATACTCTGACTAATCAGCTTTTTCTAAAATCTTTTGGAAAAGAGCTACATTATTTGGAACACATATTCTATCTTGGAATTTAAGAATTCCATCATTTAAAAGAGAAGTTTTTATACTTTTTAAAAGTTATACCTTTGTTCCAGTTAGTTATTTGGGAATCCGATGACTGAGTTGCTTTAAGTTTTAGCTTTAAATTATGTTAGATTCTAGAATAAGCCAACAAGCTCCATTTGGTTTGACCTTAGTAGAAGTCTTTAAGCATCAAACTCAAAGTTCAATTGATATTCTCTAAGTTAGAGACAAGTAAAATTGCTAACAAGCTTCGTGCTTAAAACATCTGCCACCATGTTGGTTTTATCCAGATAATACTGAATCAAGAGATCATGCTCTTTTAGTGATTCCAACCAATATATGTCTCATATTTAGATCTTTTTGGGAGGACAAGTAGTAGAAATTATATATTCTTATCATATAAGTAGTATCTCCATGTTTTGAGAATGAAGATTATTATTGCAAGTTCCAGATTATTGGTGGAATAATTTTGCTCATGAAACTTTAGTTGCCTTGATATATTGGTAATAACATGATCATCTTGCATTGATACAGATCCTAAAATAGTTTGGATGCATCACTGTGTATTACGAATTTCTCTTTACTTTTTTGAAGTGTCAAGGTTGGGGCTAAACTCAAGTAGCATTTCTATTTAAGCATCGATCAATATGAAGGGAACTCCTTTTTGTGTTAACCAAGTTAGAGGTGAAACACATATCTAGGATCGATGTGTGGACGGCCATAATCAAAATACTATGGAAGCAAAATTAATCTTTTGGAAGCAAGTTGAGCAGGCTTTGTCTTCCTCTTCGATCTTCACAAGATGACAACTCTCTATATATAGGTAATCATACGTTGAAGTGAAGAGAGGACCTAGTCAATATTAGATGTATTATTGAAACCCTAGTTGCCTCCCTATAAAAGGCTTCTTGGGCTCAGTCCTACACAACTACCAAACCACACTGACAAAAAAAAAAAAAAATGTGCAAAGCCCTATTTTACAATTTTGATCACTTAAAACTTTTACGGGCTTCCATGCTTGTCTTATATTAGGACTAGATTTATTAGCTTGTTTTTATTAAAATCCAAAATCACCAATTAATAGCAGTTCACTTAATGAAAAATTCTTATATTCTCCCACTTGGGCAGTATTAATTGGAGTTTTATTTATATTAAAAAATATATGTATAGAGTTTGATAACAAGACTCCTTCACTCAATTTTAATGTGGCCACAATTTTATTTTATTATTTTTTTAAAATTAGTGTTTGAGACTACATCTCAGTGATCCCATCCAATAAAATTATTTAATACTGAATTATGAGATTCTTAATGCCCCTTATTGACAGGAGACTAATCCATAGTTACAAGTATTAGTAATCCTATCAACAATGGATCTCAATGTGGCTATGTAGCAAGAAAATAGCACCCAAATGTGATCATTATGTGCCACCTTCATTGTCACTCCTATTTATGATTTCTTGGAACTCAATGAAAAATCTAATGGCATCAAAATATGCCAGCATGTCTCCCACTGATTTTCGAGATAATTCAATGTTGTTTTTATGAGATTATTATTAAAATGATTCTTGAGATAAACATTAAGTTCAAGATCTCACAATCTATAATATGACAATCCCAATCAATTATATGCACATATACAAATAAAATCAAATGAACAGAATGGATAATAAATCAACAATGATCACCAATCAATATATGATCAAAATTGTATAAATTATTCAAACATAGCAAGATTTTATAAACATGTACAAAAAACGTAATGTGGAAGTTCAAAATATAAGTAATATACTCCCACTAACCAAGTACGTCAAAAGACCCTAAAATACCCATGCTCTCAACATGTTTTACAAAGATTGTGGGTCTCAACCCCTTGGTTAAAAGATCAGCTAACATATTATTTGTGTCAATGTGTTTAATCACAATATGACAATTTTTCACAAAATCCCTGACTTTAATAAATTTTATCTTTAAATGTTTAAACCCACTAATGGTTTTGTTGTTTTTAGTGAACAACATAGCAGACTTATTATCACAATAAATCCATAGTGGTCTACAAATTGAATCAACAACTTGTAGATCGGAAATAAGGTTTTTAAGCTAAATAGCCTGCATATCAGTTCCATAACACAACAAACTCATCTTGTATGGGGGAGGAGGCTAAAAGTGTTTGCTTAACACTCTTCCAAGAAACAACACGTCTAACTAACATAAAAATATATCTAGATGTAGATTTCATATTATCTTCACAACTAGCAAAGTCAAAAATTGTGTATCCAATAATTTCAAGTTTATCCACCTTTCTATATACAAGCATATAGTTTTTGGTCTTTTGCAAGTACCTTATCACTTTTTTGATAGCAACCTAATGAGCATGACTAGGGTTAGAGAGATATCTGCCAAGGACTTGCATTGCAAAAGCTATGCCTGGTTTAATGCGAACCTATGTGTACATAAGACTCCCAACTGCCTAGAATAAAGTATGCTCTTCATGGATTCTCTCTCTAAATCATTTCTTGGGCACCGACTAAGTTTTAACTTGTTAACTTTCATAATAGGTGCATCCCCAACTTTACAATTATGTATATTGAATTTGTTGAGCACACGATCAATGTATGCCCTTTGAGTAAGACCCAACAAGTTCTGATATCTGTCCCTGTGAATCTCAATACCGAGAACAAAAGATGTATCCCTAAGATCTTTCGTATAAAAAATCTTAGACAATGAATGTTTGGTGTCATGCAACAACTTAATATCATTACTGGCCAGTAAGATATTATTTACATACAAAATAAGGAAAATAAATGTACTCCCACTGATTTTGTGGTATATGCATTGATCAACCTTATTCTCATCAAAACCTATAGAAGTAACTATCTCGTCAAATTTTAAAAACCACTGCTTGGAAGCTTGTTTAAGGCCATAGATTAACTTCTTGAGTCTACACACCAAGTGTTCACTCCCTAATTCCTCAAAACCTTAAGGTTGTACCATATAAATATGTTCTTCAAGCTCACCACTTAAGAAAGTTGTTTTCACATCCATCTAATGAAGTTCCAAATCAAAATGTGCTACCAAGGCCATGATAATTCTAAAAGAATCCTTAGAAAACACTGATGAAAATGTCTCATTATAATCCACCCCTTCTTTTTGAGTAAATCACTTTGTCACCAACCTAACCTTAAATCTTTTAAGTCTCCCTTTAGAATCTTTCTTGGTTTTGTACATCCATTTATAAGCAATCAGTTTACTACCCTTTGGAAGCTCAACAAACTCCCAAGCGCCATTTTAAGCTATGGATTGCATCTCGTCTTTCATAGCATCCATCCACATAGCAGGTTTAATACAACTAATAAAATCATGATAAGTCACAGGATCTACTATATGATTAATATCACAATCACTTTCTCCAAGAAAAAATAAGTAGTAATTAGAAATAGCAGACCTTTTTTACCTAGAAGATCTCCTCAAGGGCACCTCAAACTCAACTTTCAGAACCATATGAACATTAATAAGAGTAACAACTGAATCTTGAGGAGGAGGATTTTCATCATGATGACTTGATCTTCTCTCTCAACAATCACAAGCACTCTACTTCTCTGTGTAGTAGCCAAAGAGATGGTAACATCTTTAACTGGCTCGTTATCAATAACATCCGACATTTTCATGTCAGCAATATCTAACTCCAAAAATTTTTCTACTTGTGACTCCAAAATTTTGGTTTCACATGTAGGGTAAAAGAATCTATATCCTTTAGAACGGTCTGGATACCCCATGAAAAAACAACAAGGTGTTCTAGGTTCAATTTTGCATTCATGATGGTTATACATTCTAACTTCTGCAAGACATGCCCAAACTCGAAAGTGGTTCAAGTTGGGTTTTCAACCGGTGCACAACTCAAAAGGTGTTGTGGGAACAGATTTGCTAGGCACTCTATTCAAAATATACAAGGCTATTTTTATAGCTTCACCCCAAAGTGACTCGGAAAGATTGGTTCTACTTATCATGCTCCTCATCATTTCCTTAAGTGTGCGATTCCACCTTTTGGCCACACCATTTAGTTCAGGACTACCAGACATAGTATAGTAAGTAACAATCTTACACTCTTGTAAATGGTCCCATGTGCTATCCAGTTATGCCATGTTTGCTATAATACTCACATTCTCAGTCAGACCTAACTATCTTAATGAATTTCCCTAGTTGTTTCTTTACCTCTATTTTAAAGATTTTAAATTTCTCTAAAACATTAGATTTATCATCAATTAGGTAAAGATAACCATAATGGGAAAAATCATCTATAAAAGTAACAAAATATCTGTTACCATGCAATGTATGAGTAAGAGGTTCACTAATGTCAGTGTATACAATGTTCAAAAGATCACTACTTCGAGTTGCCCAATTTTTCTTGATCTTGGTCATTTTATCTCTTATGCAATCTACACAAGTGTTTAATTTTTCAAAATCAAGAGAAGGTAAAATACCATCTTTTATCAATCTTTGAATTTTCTCATTTGAAATGTGACCTAATCTTTTATGCCACAATAGAGTGGACTCTTCTCTATTGAGAGGTCTTTTAGACAATGTACTCTTAACATTCATGTAGCTATACTTATTATTGTGAATTGAACACAATCTAAATAAATTATCAACAAATTTAAATTTCCCTAAAACTTTGAAATTCAAAATTAAGTCTACTTTTCCATTGCTATTGCCAAAGCGATAACCCAATTTGTCCAAAATAAAAACTGAAATCAAATTCCGGCTAAATGACGGTACATAAAAGACGTTTTCCAATATAGATTCAAAACCAGACTCTAAATTTAAATCAATTATTCCTATGTAGCAAATATCTACTTCAGTATTGTTTCTAGTTCTAAGCTTAGACTCTATCTCACTTGGCTTCCATTTGTTTTTGAACCCCTATAATGTAACAAAAACATGAAGAGTTACACTATTATCAAGCCACCAAGAATTCTAACGGGGCATCAATAAAACTAGATTAAAAAAAAAATGAAAGTTAGTGAGTTATCTTCTTGTTTACCCTTTTTCTCTAGCCAAGATTTATGTTTTAGGCACTCTGAGTTCATGTGATCTTTCTTTTTGCAAAAGAAACACTTGACCACATTATGAATGATAGCCTTGGGACCTCCTACAATTTTGGTTTGACCACTACTCTACCCCTTGTTATCTTGAACTTTTTTAGGAGCATTAGACACATTTTCCCAAGTTTTTATAAAGTTTTTTAGAAAATCAGGTTTCAAATGGGTGGTAAAAAGGACACTCACTCTTTTTTTTCTTAAGTTTTTCTTCCTCAGAAACACATTTGGAGATAAGGTCATGGACAATCCAATTCTCATTCATAGCATTGTAGGCAATTTTGATTTGGAAAAA
The DNA here is from genome assembly GCA_037126225.1 of Dillenia turbinata. NCBI lineage: Eukaryota > Viridiplantae > Streptophyta > Magnoliopsida > Dilleniales > Dilleniaceae > Dillenia > Dillenia turbinata. Next base: position 20,555,792 of record JBAMMX010000011.1, on the reverse strand, counting down.
TTCTAGAGGCAAAGAATTAAGGGCATGATAAACAATAAATTTTTCAGGGATGATGATTTCATGGGAGGGGAGGCTAATTTGGTTTGGATATGGACCATTTTCATAATAAAATCTCTAACACCCTTGCACTATCATGCTTCATACCCGTAAGCTGATTCATATGGTTCCCAGCCTCGGACTTACTGGATTTTTGATATCTTTCCCCTACAACATGGTGAAGCTGCTTAGCATTCTCAATGGCTTCCAACCCACTTAAAGTATGTTCAGACACAGACCTCCTAAAGGCATAGAGACACATACGGATCGCCCTATCCCACTTAGCATAAAACTCCCTCTCCTCAGCAGTGCTCCCAGGAGTTAATTTTGCTGGTGGATTAACACACAAGGCTATGTCAATCTCACTCATATCCTCATTCTATCTTTTATAATTGGACCCATGAAGAACCTCAATAGTAGCTTGATTTTTGTTCACACTAAAGGTCACTATTTAGGACAAGAGATGCAATAATTAATTAATGTGCAATGATAATAAAAGAAATTAGCAACAATCTAAAATGTGCTAATAATAAACAAATAGTCCAGGTGTATCATCACAGACTTCCCTTTGGGCAGAGAATGTGATATACTAATAGATACTCTTAACATAAAGCTAATATGAGAATATACTAGTTTTTAAGAAATCCATCCCTTTTGAATAGATAGATCTTCTAAACTGATATATCCTCAACTTTAATACTTTATGACCCAGACCAAAATTACCAAATACAATCAGCCCCTTTAGGTAGGTGATTGTACAAGATAATTTAATTATCTTGTAATCTTGAATAAAAATATTTTGTTAATTTTTAGTAAATGAGCCACTTTGGTAGCCAAATGTTTACATCCATTGATAAAATATTCTCAAACTGAGAAATTAAAAAAAATGGCTTTTGAATTCCAATTCCCATACTCAACTCAATGTATGCTACAGACTACCTTAGAAGAGATACTAAACCTTGATGTATCTCAGTTGGTCCTCAAACAATATATATTGCTTTAGAACTCAATGTCTTAAACGATTTCCTTTATTAAAATTATGCACATAAATACAATCACAGAGTACATAATTTTTTAAACTTATCTAGGAAGAACACATGCTGATAGTAGGTTTTTTTTTTTTTTTTTTTTAAGTGTGCTCAAATATTTTATAATATGATAAAATCAAAAATTAATATGCATAAAAGTAGAGTGTATATGAATTTATATCAAAACACACAAAAAATAAATTAATACCAAATGGAATAATTAGCACCAAGAATGAAACCATTTGATTGAATCTAATTTCAAAGGGAAAAAAAGAACTTTTAATTTCCCACGTCGCAGTGTTGAAAAATATTTGGATGTTTGTCTGGGAATAATAACAAAACCCCTTTTTTATTTTAATTCAGATTGCTAACATACATTTCAATTTTTTTTTTCATCTCTAAAATTTGATCTCTCCGCCTCAATTTATGTGTTTTAACATAAAAATGATTTTTGCTTGGAAAATGATCCAATTTTGTGCCGTTCTTACATTAATCATTCCCAGGTATAGCCTCCTCTAAAAACCTCACATCTTCCCTTGTGCAGATTGGGAAACGTAATCAATCTACTACTCCAACATCACCTATCTCTACCAAATCACATCAAATGGGAGACTACCATGTCTGTTTGTGGAGTTGTGCCCAAGATCAATTATAGGATAACATGATTCCGACAACTTAAATAACAAACCCTTATAATTTACAGTCTGCAAAATTATAAAAAAAATAAAAATTATAGATTTAGGGTCTTAATCTCACACAAACCTTGCTCTGATACCATATGAAGTTCCTATCTAGGATCGATGTGTGAGAAGTAGAACATCATAGAAGCGTACCTGTTTATTTGTCGGCCATAATCAAAATACTACAGAAGCAAAATTAATCTTTTCAGAAGCAAGTTGAGCAGGCTTTGTTTTCCTCTTCGATCTTCACAAGATGGCGGTTCTCTATGGGTAGGTAACTGTACGTTGAAGTGAGGAGGGGATCTAGCCAATATTAGATGTATTATTGAAACCCTAGTTGTATCCTGGTGGGCGTCAAACTAACAAAAATAAATTACCTACTTTACGAAAGACGAGTCTAGAACAAGTAAGGTCGAATCCACAGGGAAGAAGGAGAGTTATCTCTTTCAAGGTAATAAAAATGAAAATAAAATCTGGGGGTTTTCAATTAACTAAATTAACTACTAAATCTAAATAAACAAATAATTAAAATTGAAATAGCAAAACAACAAAAATAAAATTGGGCAAAATTAAATGAATAAAAATCAAGATAAATTGATCTAGTTAAAGGGTTTGTTTCTATTTTGATTCAATTGATTGATCATTGATTCAAGGATAATTTAACAATACATAAATAAATTGGTTATAGTCGTTGACAAACGCCCAATGACCAATCTCTCATTACTTTGTCGATAGTTAAGAGAAGTTCGTTAACTATTTCCCTAATCGAGAGTTAACCCTAGAGAAACTTTTAGGATTGAAAGTCTCAACAGTCTTAAGATCTAGAGAGATCCAATTCTAATTAATAAATACACGACATGTTCATTTAAATTAGATTATTTAATTCTATGACATGAATGTTATTTACCACTTCATTAAAACTAACAAACAATTACGGATTTATCATTTTAATTAGTTGTAGATTAATCTAACTCTATTAAACATTGGCCATCTATTCAATAAACTCTAATAAATCATGATCTTTGAAGCACATGAATTAAATAAATACCTATAATTGATGAATGAATAAATGCATTTAGATATCATAATATGATGAATCAAAGTTTCAACTAACTTTCAATTAAAAAATAAATTAAAATGAAAACATTGAAAAAAAAAACTCACAAAATAATTCATTGCAATTGAAAAAAATGTTCAACAAAATTCTAAAGAAGGTAGCTGTCTCAAAGGTCAAGCAGCCGTCTGAGTCCACTTTTCGTGAAAGAAGTAAAATCTATATATATAATGAAACCAATGCCCTCTCAAATTGACCTAAAAGATTTACCTTTCCTATTTGGCATTTTCTTCCTTTTCCAACGTGGACTATGCTTCCACACTTTCCTCCCAAAAGCCAACAAAAGATCCTAAAAATATGGGATCCCCCCCCATTTTTACCTTTTTTTAACTAAAGGTAAAAATTCCAAAAACCTAAATTACCAAAATAAAGAAAAAAAAAAGAAATCTTGTAAATATTTTTTTACAACCCCAAGGTTAAATAAATACACCCAAAAATTCCAAAAATCCCAAAATCCAATTAAGGCAATAAGATCTTCAATATTCATGCTCTCAATTTTGTAGTCCAACTTCTTTGAAATTGACGTGCCCACGTGCTAACGGTTGAGTATTTCTGTCCGGATTTCTTCTTGCATGCCATATCACCAATTTTTGCTTAATTTTTTCACTTTCTTTCATGAATGACATCCAATGATTTTAGCACAACAAATACTCAAAATTAATACAATATTTACTCAAAAATAATATGAAATAAATCACAAACATTACATTAAATTTATCTCTATCAAATTCTCCCACACCTAAATGATACTTGTCCTCAAGCATTCTTATTCAGATAAAATGTAAATTGTTCTAACCATTGTTTTCTCTTCTTCCAAGCTCCAAAGCTAATAAGCACCATAGAGTCAAGTCTAGAATATAATCGAAATGACATGTGCTTCAAAGTGCTTTGCATGAGAGCAACTATTGCAAATCCCACTAGTTTCTTATACAATCACAACAGCAAGATTTAGCAATTCTCTCCAAGGGTTTACTCAAATGCACTCAGAAAGAGGTGAAGAATGTGTCAATATCATCACTTAAATCAATACTTTGGAATTGGTATTACCATATACTTGCAAATATATCAAATATCCACCACTTAAAAATTGTAATTTCATGCATAAATCAAAAGGTCTTTTTTTGGTTGTAATGAGGCTGGGTTTAAGGGTAGAATAAAAAGGGATGTTAAGGGTTAAAATGTATTAAGGAAAATATGCAATTAACCACATAATTTTTCTACAATAATACATTTGCCCCTCACAAATAGCACGTCAAAAATATATGATTTCGCTATCCACTCGTGCTCAAAATAGCCAACAGTCAAGAATACATAAAAATATTAGACTTTTTCGATTGTGACTAAAATGAAAAGATGCAGCTTTTTTTTTCTTTTTATTATTTTATTTTTCTCTTTTTTCTCTTCTTTTTTTTTTCACTGCTACTTCTTTTTTGTTTTTTTTTTTTTTAACGAAAAGTATCTCAATACAAATGATGAACAAAACACAAACTCCTTCTTCATTTCATAGTCATGAATTCCATTTTCATATCAATGAACGTACCAACATCAATATTCTAATCGGCCTTTCCCAATGAGACAAATAAAACACAACTAAAACATGCAATTAACTACATAAATTCTTGGTACAAGGGTTAAAACGCAAGTCAAAATAGGGTTATAATGTTATATTGAAGGGTTTTAAAGAAAGAAAAGGGGTCTCAGACTCAAATTGGTTCACTAAGGGGTTTATAAATTAAGGTAGAGATTTTTACGAAAACCAAAATGAGGTAAAATCTAGGTGCCTTTATCATTTCAATGCATGAAACTCTAGATGTGATATCGAAATGTATAACATTACAAGTTCTAGAATAGTCAGTCCAAGTGCGATATCACTCAAGAAGAAAAGAAATTCCGAACACAAAGAATGAATTTGCTCGTTTTAGTCTCAAAACCTCACTTTGAAATGGGGTTTGTGTTAAATCTCACATGTTTATCATTCAAAGAAAACTAGTAAAGATATGAATAGCCACTTCAAGTATAAAGACCATTGATATATGCTATTCTTCATATGTTTTTAGCCAACCAAACAGCACACATTAACTAAGAGAGCTTGATTTTTTTTTTTGGTTTTTTTTTTAGAAAAGAAAAACTCTAAATCCAATCATAATTCAAGTAAATATGCAAAATTGAAACTAAAACACCTAAAAATCTACTAAACACTCCTCCACACCTAAATCATGCATTATCCCCAATGTATGCTAAATGAGAGAGAAAAAAATAAAAATAAAAAAATAAATAACCATTATCTCAAATAAAAGCAAAAATAAAAAGATAAAGTGAGAATAACACTTTCCTAGGGTGGAGTGGTGAATGAAGGGTCAAATCCAATAAATCTTGAAGAAAATTATGGTGGCAGCAATGGATCTTTTCTTAGGACATGGACACGTCCTAACTTAAGTGCAATTTTGGTCATTTAATAATTTTGACAAAACTGGACACCATTGAAGGTTTGTTAAGGCTTGGGCACGCCTTAATGGAAGAGCACTTCCGATCATAACTTTTTCAGCATTTATTTACCTAAAAAAAATCAAAATTAAATCTAAATCTAAATCAAATAAATACGAAATAAAAATCATAAAAGAAAATATTGGGTTGCCTCCCAACAAGTGCTTTTGCTTAGTGTCGTTAGCTCGACATTATCTCTTTCTCTCAACTCGGCTTATAACTCGGTCCTGTCTATCTCGACTTCAACTTTTTGGGCATAAATTTCAATCTTGAGCAGAAGTGATGGACTTTTTGGTTGACCATGGATCGCTTTCGGCACATGAGTTTATGATGGAGAAATTTGTCCAATTGTGTATCCTCATTTTTCAAACTCTCTTGCAATATAAGATCAAATTTATCATGCACAAAATTATCTTCAAAATTATATTGCATGATAGAGTCGATCATACCAACATGAAAAATAGATTCAGAATTATTTGGATACTTTATAGAGTCAAAAATATTGAAAGTAACAATTTCACTATCAAATTCAAAAGACAAAATACCCAAATCTATATCAATTTTTGTTTTAACTGTTTTTCATGAATGGTTTACCTAACAAAATAAGAGAAGGGTTAGGAGAACATGTATCATCCATATCAATCACATAAAAATCAGTAGAAAAAATGAGATCACCCACTTTTACTAAAACATCTTCAATCACACCTTCAGGATATGAATATGACCTATCAGTTAACTGAATTATTACATTCTTATATTTCAAAGGTCCTAAATTCAAATCGTTATAAGCAGATAAAGGCATAACATTTATAGCTGCTCCTAGATCAAGCATAGCCTTTTCTAAAAATTTAGTGCCAATTATACAAGGTATAGTGAACATACCATGGTCTTTACATTTTGGTGGCAACTTTCTTTGAATGATTGCTGAAATATTCTCACTAACCACAACTCTATTATCATTTTTCAACCGTAATTTCTTAATGCCAATTCCTTAAGAATCCTGGCATACCTTGGCACTTGTCTTATTGCTTCCAAGAGTGGGATAGTAATCTCTACCTTTCGGAGAGTTTCTAAGATCTCTTTCTCTTCTTCTTCTTTCCTTGATCGTGCCAACCTACTAGGAAAAGGTGGTGGAATCACTATTTTGGGTTTTACATTAAATTCACTACTTACCTTTTTAGTAGAAACATCCAAAATTGTTGACTTTTCTTCACTTTTGGTTGTCCTTTTTGCTTCTACTAGGGATGTAGTATCTCGCACCTCCTTTCCACTTCTAAGGATCATAGCACTAACATTTTCCCTCGGATTGATCTCAACTTGAGAGGGTAGTTTCCCGTGATTTTTCTCCATTTGACTCACAGATCTGCTAATTGTGATACTTGGTTCTCTAAGTTTTGGATGCTGGCTCTTGTTTCCTATTGAAGCGATGAGTGCTGTTAACCAAACTTTTAACAATTTCTTCTAGAGACATATCTTGATTTGAAGAGGGTTGTTATGATTGAAATTGTAGTCGAGATTGTTGTTGAAACCCTTGTTGTCGATTCCCATAACTAAAATTTGGGTGATCCCTCCATCCTGGGTTGTAGGTGTTTGAATGAGGATCATACTTCTGTGGTGATTATCCCAAAAATCTTCACACTGCATTGATTTGTTCGTTTGAATCTTCTCGAAGGGTAGGGCATAAAACTGTAGGATGACCAAAATCAGAACAAACTCCACATGCCTTGATCTATTGTGTTTTTCCTACAATAAAATTTCGCATAAGAGAAGTTAGTTCTTTCAATTATTGACTAAGGGAAAAATCACTTACCTCGTTGACCCTCTTTGGAATTTTTTGCTTTATTCCAAATTGTTGAGCATTGACTGCCATGTTGGAGATCAAATTTCTTACTTCATTGGGTGTCTTGTTTACCAATGCTCATCCACTCGCAGCATCGATCATGTTTCGTTCCATTGGGGATAGACCTTCATAGAAATATTGGATCAACAACTGTTATGGAATCTGATGTTAAGGACAGCTAGTGCATAGTTGTTTGAATCTTTCCCAATATTTGAATAAGGTTTCCCCGCTATGTTACCTTATTCCACAAATTTACTTTCTAATAGTAGCTGCATGGGAAGCTAGAAAAGATTTTTTTAAAAACATTTTCTCCAAATCAGACCAAGTAGTAATAGAACCAGAAGGTAAATAAAAGAGCCAATCTTTGGCCTTATCTACCAAAGAAAAAGGAAAAACAACAAGTTTAAGTTGTTTTTCGGTTACCCCCGGTGGTCTCATGGTAGAACAAACAATGTGGAACTCCTTAAGGTGTTTGTGAGGATCCTCCCTTACAAGACTATGAAATTTAGGTAATAAAAGAATCAGTCCAGATTTTAATTCGAATGGAGTTGTAATATTGGAAAAATTAATGCATAAAGGTTGTTGATTAAATTCAGGGGTTGCCAACTCCCTTAAAGTCCGTTGGGCTGCCATGTTTGTTTCTTTGACTTCCTTCTCTTCAATTTCAACGTCTGAGTCTAAAAGCTGGTCGGCCAGATTGTTTCTAAGTGATGAACTTGCTGTCTTCTTTACTTCCTGAGTCTCCTTTTTCAATTTTCGGGCTGTTTTCTCGATTTCTGGGTCAAAAACTAGTTCACTTGTATGAGTAGAACGAGGCATAAACCAGAAATAAGGAGACAAGAGTGAAAAGAAATAAATCTTTTGACACCTTCTTTCCCGACAACGATGCCAAAATTTGATGGGTACCAAACCAACAAAAATAAATTATCTACTTTATGAAAGACGAGTTTAGGGCAAATAGGGTCGAATCCACAGGGAAGAAAGAGATTTATCTCTTTCAAGGTAATAAAAATAAAATCTGGGGGTTTTGAATTAACTAAATTAACTACTAAATCTAAATGAACAAATAATTAAAATTGAAATAACAAAATGACAAAAATAAAATCAGGCAAAATTAAATGAATAAAAATCAAAATAAATTGATTTAGTTGAAGGGTTCGTTTTCACTTTGATTCAATCGATTGATCATTGATTCAAAGATAATTCAACAATGTATAATTAAATTGGTTATAATCGTCGACAAATGCCCAACAACCAATCTCTCATTATTTCGTTGATAGTTAAGAAAAGCTCGTTAACTATTTCTTTAATCGAGAGTCAACCCTAGAGAAACTCTTAGGATTGAAAGTCTCAATAACCTTAAGATCTAGAGAGACCAATTCTAATTAACAAACAAACGACGAGCTTATTTAAATTAGATTATTTAATTCCATGATATTAATGTCATTTACCACTTTATTAAAACTAATAAACAATTACGCATTTACCGTTTTAATTAGTTATAGATTAATCTAACTCTATTAAACATTGGTCATCTATTAAATAAACCCTAATAAATCATGATCCATGAAGTGCAGGAATTAAATAAATATCTATGATTGATGAATGAATAAATACATTTAGATCTCATAATATCATGAATCAAAATTTCAACTAACATTCAACTAAAAAATAAATTAAAATGAAAATATTAGAAAAGAAAAACTCACAAAATAATTCATTGCAATTGAAAAAAATGTTCAACAAAATTCTGAAGAAGGTAGCCGTCTCAAAGGTCAAGCAGCCGTCTGAGTCCACTTTTCGTGAAAGAAGTAAAACTTATATATATAATGAAACCAATGCCTCTTCAAATTGACCTAAAAGATTTACCTTTCTTATTTGGCTTTTTCTTCCTTTTCCAACGTGGACTATGCTTCCACACTTTCCTCCCAAAAGCCAACAAAAGATCCTAAAAATATGGGATCCATCCCTTTTTACCTTTTTTTAACTAAAGGTAAAAATTCCAAAAACCTAAATTACCAAAATAAAGAAAAAAAAAAAGAAATCTTATAAATATTTTTTTTACAACCCCAAGGTTAAATAAATACACTCAAAAATTTCTAAAATCCCAAAATCCAATTAAGGCAATAAGATCTTTAATATTCATGCTCCTAATTTTGTAGTCAAACTCCTTTGAAATTGACGTGCCCACGTGCTAACGGTTGAATATTTCTGTCCGGATTTCTTCTTATATGCCATATCACCAATTTTTGCTCATTTTTTTCACTTTCCTTCATGAATGACCTCCAATGATTCTAACACAATAAATATTCAAAATTAGTACAATATTTATCAAAAATTAATATGAAATAAATCACAAATATTACACTAAATTTATCTCTATAACATCCCCATAAAAGGCTTCTTGGGCTTAGGAGTACACACTCGCAAAACCACACTGACCCTAAAAGATGTGCAAAACCTTATTTTATAATTTTGATCACTTAAAACTTTTACGGACTTCTATACTTGTCTTATATTAGGACTAAATTATCAACTTGTTTTTATTAAAATCTAAAATCATCGATTAATAGCAGCCCACTTAAAATCTTAAATTGAATAACAATGTCGGGAAACTAGAGGGGATGTCCTTTACTTTAAGCTCCTTGAATGGTGGAAATTTTTGGAGTTCCAATAGATATTTCTTTGAATGCTACATCAACATGTTAGATGCCAATTTGTAAATATTACTCACCAAGTTAATGGCCTCAGAGGAATTTTAGTAGAATGAGCTCCCATTTGTTGGTATGAGAACAATTCAAGGGACCACTTAATGCACGCATCTCTAACCAGACTGCCAAAACATTTTCAATTTGATGAAAAGACATCCCATCTGCTTTCATTTTCATTTATTTTCCTTTGTGTTCAAGTTTTGTAGATGATCATGGCCTTGTCCCTGCCGCCTCATAGAACATTCTCATGGTTACCCTTATGTGACCTACACTTCCAGCCATTAGAAGAATATTCCCATGCCCTTTTGTAGGATGTAAAACTTGCATAGTTGCAAGAAGACAACAACTATTACATGTTTTAGAGAAAATGATTATAAAAGATTATAACTGATTAATAAGAAAATGAATTTAATTAGAAACCTATTATATTTTCTTCTCCTTTGATCGATTCACTTGTGAATATTTGAAACCCATTTTTCCACAACCCATGAGAGCTAAATATTTATTTCCCCATTAAATCTATAAAATAATTTATTTAAATCTTTTTTTAACATAAAGTTCATATGTATTTTTATAACTAAATTTTATTGGTTATATTATATTCAACATGAAGTAAAATAGATTTTTTTTTTTTTTACTTATATTTGAAACTAATTATAATAGTTTTTTAGTATTTTCAATTTTTAATATCATTTAATTACCTCCAACAAATTAAAAAATGTATTTTAAAAAATATTCGATTCGAACCGATGGTTTGAATTGAAACCCATCAGTTTCTGATTTTTCAAACTGAGGAATCATGATTGAACCTTTATATACGGTTTCGACTCCTGTTCTTGAACCATGAATCGGTGAATAATTCTTTAGACAGTTTATTATGTTTTGATTTCTTTCGATTTTACTATTCAATTAAAATTGGACATATCTATGGATTTTTTGCCATTAAAATATACAAAATTGCATGCATCAAAAAATGTAATAATAATAATAATAATAATAATAATAATAATAATAATAATAATAATAATAATAATAATAATAATAATTGAAAGAAAAATGGTGTTATTGAGCTTCAATTTGATGGATTCTATTTTTAGTATCGACAAAAAGTGAGATCGTTCAGGTTGGGGAACGGGGTTGTGACCATTGGATTATCCCCTTGGTGACAAAATCAAGTGATATCCTAAAATTGAAGTTGATTGAACCAAGAATAATGAATTCCATTTTCAGCATTGGCAAAAAGCTTCAATGATGATGGTTATGATAAAAGGAGAAAAATCAAGCAATCACTACAAGAAAAGTAGCCTTTAGTGATGGAAAAATCTGTTGCTGAAAAAAAAATTTCCGTCACGGATGACTTTCAGTGATGGAAAAATTCCGTCGCTGAAAGTGTCATTAAAAGTGATCTCGCTAAAATTTCCGATAGTCTATATCCGTAGGTAAAAATTCCAATGGAAAAGCAGTGAAATTTTCTGTTGGTAAAAAAGACCGATGCTAATCCATCGCTGATTGTTGACACGTTACCGATGAATTATCGAGTTAAAAAACCGTCAGTATAATCCATTCCCTTGGTAATTCGTCGGTGATTATTGTGTTCCGCAACAATAAATAGCGACGGAATAACGACGGTTATTTATCGACAGAAATTTGGACCCTCGCAATTTCGACGCTAATTTGTGACGGATTAGCGACGGATTGTTTCTTCGCTAAATTTCCATCGGTAATCCGTCGGAAATTTGCAAACAAAACCACGGGACACAGTGACTGAATAGCGACGGATTTTTTAACAGGTGAAGAAATCCGTCAGTAATCTAACGCTATTTTAAGTGTGTGCTATTTGAAGCTCATTCTGTTTGCCTGTATACCTGTAACCTATAACCTGTAATTCAATCATCCTATTCCAGTCCAAGTCACATGTTCCCTAATATATAATAAACTCATATAAACCAAATTAATTTAAAACATGAAAATAAACACGAGATCATAGCTCAAATTTACAATACAACCCCATATGAAAGGCAAATAAATGAAAATCACTAAAATAGGAAAAAAATAGTGCAACATCTACATAAAATAGATGTACAGAAGAAACAAGTTTTTTAATGTTCATCTAAGAGTAAAAAACAAGTAAGAATGATGCAAATAACAATGTCACTGAGAGGGGGGATCAGGATCTGGTGACTGCGTGCTATCAAAGTCAGGTGTTGGATTTTGGATACCAATTTGTGCAAGTATCTTATGGATTTGTGCCTTAGTTTGCTCTCTCACCTAACTTTACACTTCTTCCAACATTTCGCTTTGCATTTGTGTTTGCACTTCTTCCAAGATTTCAGTACGCATTTGACTTTGCGTTGACCTTTGCATTTTATCCATTATTTTATCGACCTCCTCCTTAGTGTACATTTGTGACGAAGTCATGCATGGAGAGGAAGTCGCACCTGAGGAATTCATGGAGGGCATGTCATCAATTCTCTCTCCGAAGCCATATAAATGTCCCTTCATTCGACCCCCAGTCACTTCACACCATGATCCGATATCAAAGTCTAGCAGAGAAGTGCTTTCTGATCCATATTTCTCCTCAAGCAATTGCTTGTACTTGCCCTACATCAGCGATAGATAATTACATTATAAATATACAAGACTTACATATAATAAGTTAAAAAAGATTAAGTCTTACACTAACTGCTTCGGACTTCCTGTCAACGTACTGCCCTTTCCCTTTGTCACGCCTATGAGTACAATTGAAGAGTTCAAGATGCGACATCGGTTGCATGGTTTCCTCAGCCTAAAAGTAAAGAAAAATGCATTAGTAGTTTTAGCGAGTCAAAATATTAGAACATTTTGTAAATCACGAAATACACACCATCCTCTTCATGTGTGTCGCAAAGGGAATAGAACCGGGTGTGTGCTTCGTAATTTCTCCTTTTTTTTCTATATTCCGGTTTTGTTTTGCCACATTGGACTTCTGTTGCCACTTCGCAGTACTCCAGTGTTTCTTAATCAATTCATCTCAAACAGCACAGGTCAAGAACGGTGGGGGATGACCTTTAGTATCAGCTAAATTTGTTGTTCCAGCGGCTTGCAGTGCTTGCTTCCGGGCTGAGGAAAGCATATCCGCATATCTTCGACTGGATGATGCTTTCCATGTATTATATACTGAAACTGAATCTTCCTCTCGCCAGGTGAATGTTTGCTGCACATAATAAGGACACGTCAAAAAAACATGTTATGTATAAGAAATGACGACATTTGAAAGTGGAAACAAACAGAAGGTTCACATTTATCGTTCGTTAAGCAATCACATAAACCCCAATAAATCGGATGTTCAAAATACCTAAAAATACAAATTACAACAACTTGTAGCTATATAAATGAGAGATCAATAAAACATATATGTTCATAGCTTCAGGCTGAATAAAAAACACTTGTAATTGTTTGCGTCGTGTCTCATTTGCAAAGCAAGGGGTAAAAGATTTAAAATTTGTGAATATTGATTGCATTCATTTAGTTTCTTGTAGAAAGTTTACACCACGCTGAGGATAGATACAAAGAAAATAAACAATTGTATCAGCTTAGATTTGAATATATTAAATAGATCTGGATTAGAAAATATTTATAACATTTGTTGATAGCCCAACTCTCACAATTCAAGACAGCTAGCAAAGGCCCACCAATAACTGAATTCAATATATAAATCATAATCAATGGGCCTTCAATACTTTAACAGTAGGCCACCATTTATAGGCCTTAGCTCCTAATTAAAAAAAACTGACTGTGGATGACACTGTGTACCCTCTGAACATAAGAGATAGTTCTCTTTTAGTTAGGCTGAGGAGTCTAGTTTTTAGCAGCTTTATTGTAGTAATAATTGTAATTTGTTGAACAAAAGCATGTCCAGTTCCAGGAGGTAGATTCATGGTTACTTAGAAGTTTTACTTGATTTTCTAAATGGGATGTCAATCTATTTCTTGAAATGAATAAGTTGAGACTAAAATGATTTTGATAAATATGGTTAGGTGGTATTCTGAGAGCTGAATAGTTGATTTTACACACACACACACACACACACATATACGTATACATATAAGGTGGATTCATAAGGTATAATGGGGGGAAGACTCATCTTATGTAGATTATGCCAAATGAACCACGAGCAGGAGATTATAGTACTGATATTTGGGTTGAAGTATTACATCTATTTTTTTCTCTATATTAGTTGATGTTTACGTGAGGCTATGTTGTTACCATAGTAAAAAAAAAAAATTTGAATTCAAACAAGGGGTAATGGGTAGTTACCCATTACCCACTCTCCCCTATTTTCTTTCTACATGACTTCTACGGGAGTTACCTTTTGTGATTTGGTGAAAGGGATAGAGAATAACAATCTGAATTGCACAAGCGACTTGAGTCTGAGAGAAAAAAGAGACTTATTCCATTTTAGAGTCAGAATAATTGTTGAGTAGAATAATTATTCAGAGGGTTTTCCGATCAACGTTAAATCACCGGGTTAAGGGTTAGTTCGTTGTGATATTGCGGTGATAGTTCGATTACGTAACTATCATCCCGACTTCGAGTGGTTCGTGTTTAGAGTTTGCGGTTTTGGAGATTTTCTGCATCAACGTTTGAGGTATATCGCAAACTCAAACTTTTACGATTCTGAAATTTTATTTTATCACTTCCGCTGCGTGTATGAGTCACGTTTATATCTAACACTCTATTTAGCTAAAGACATTCTGGCAGTGAAATCTATGCTTGGGACAAATTGCTTATAACTAACATTGGGGTTTTACAGTTATGGTGAGCATGCACCAAGTGGTACAATTAACTAAGAAGCTGAAATATTGATTGATCTTGTTGGTCCAAAATCTTATGCGGACAGAAAGATCTACAAGTCTTGATAGGAAAAGCACCAGTGTTGATGAAGGATTAGTTGTGATTTGTGGGTTTGATGCAATCGAATGGAGTAATATTATACCCTCTATATTTTCTTGTGATTACACGTGTCTTTCTTTTTGTGCTTGTCTATACCGTCCGCATTTGTATATAGTTTTGTCATCCTCCCACCTCTTAAATGATTTTTGTATTTAATTATGTGTAACAAAATGTGGAGGGAGTTGAACTCTTGATGCACCAGTACCACTGTTCAAGGTTCTGTATTCATTAGTTTCTATCTTTTGTCGGTTTTGGTTGGTTCTGTGTGTCTATTTTGTGTGGATGTTATTAAGCATTATCTATTCACTCTTTATTATCTCTTGAACATTCCAAAAGTTTGTTGTGTTTTATTTGTAGGGAGAGATGGGAATATACCTCAGCACCCCGAAAATAGAAAAATTCTCAGAAGATGGTGAAAATGACAGGCTTAGATATGGAGTCTCCAGCATGCAAGGTTGGCGTGCAACTATGGAAGATGCTGTAAGTTCAATCAGAAGCCTTTTAGCAATCCCAGTTTGTGCGCACTACTATAGAAGTCATAATAAACCATATCATACTTGAAACTATTGCTTAGTTATGACTAACAATGTAGTTGAGGTGTAATTCTTAATAATATTGGTACCTGAGATTTAAAAAAATAAACCAGTGATTTGTATTACTTTAGGAAGTTGAGGCAACCGCTGATATTTGTGTTATGTGATTTCATAACAACTGTTGCAATGGTTTGTGGCGTTTTTAAGATGAGAGTTTTTGGATTTTTTTTTTTTTTTTTTGAGATATGCCCCTATAACATAGATTAATTCAACCACTAACTTTAGGGCTTTTGAAAGCAAGGAGGCTAGGAGGTTTTGATTAGGTCATTATGGGTGAGAAAACATTTGGTTGCAAGGAAAATAAATAAATAAATAAATAAAGGCCCAATGAATACCAAAAATGAAGAAGAAAAAGAATACCTCAGCATCAGAATCCCAAAATGAAAATAGGCCCAATAACTAGAGAAACAAAGTTAGTCCTCTCAAAACTTAATGTAAATCCTTTACTTTCGTAGTCTATGTTTAGCACTACCAGATTACGTGTTAATTAAATTGTAATACAGAACTAACTTCTAGGTCAACCTGTGGAAGTATCAATGCTCCTAATACCCTCTATTCATATTTCAGTTATCCTGAAATTTTTTAAATGTTCAAATGACCTTCATATATGATAAAACTGTGGTGATCTGCCAATAGTGCTCTCACTACCAGTTTTAATACGAAGAGGAGTGTTCCATGAGCCATAAGATTTTTATAAAGATATTAATCTATAGAATTGCGAATAAATTTATCATCACAATTCTTAGAATTACTGGTGGTTTATCCTGAGACAATGACAGGCTCTGAGAGGTGTAGAAATATGTTGCTGATGATTTTGTCTTTCTTTTGGGTCTTCCCCTGAGTTCTGCTATGGTGGTTGCAACATTTTAGGTCCTTGGAGCTCTTCCCCCTTTTACCTTTTGGTTTTGCAAATAAATTCTATCTTTTTCTGATAAATTTATCTTTTTTATGTAAACTTATAATTAGAGAATTCATTAGAGAGAAGGAATGAAATTACAGCGGAGAGGATGTAATTCCTGCTAAAAGTGAATCAACGGAGAGAGAAACAATAACAAAAAGGCTAGAATTGGGAACATGGTGAATGATTTTTAAATTACATCTTGGTATCAGAGGAGTGATCCTTGGTCATTTTTTGTCGAAATATGCTAAAATCAGCATGCTTTTAGGGCTCTGGGTCCCCCACATTCTATAAATCCAAAGCCATGTGGTCTCTATTAGTTGATGTCCACGTGGGGTCATGTTTTTACTATAGTAAAAATTTGAATTCAAATAAGGGGTAATGGGTAGTTATCCATTACCCACTCTCCCCTATTTTCTCTCGACATGACTCCTACGGGGGTTACCTTTTGTGATCTGGTGAAAGGGATTGAGTACAACAATCTTAATTGCACAAGGGACTTGAGTTTGAGAGAGAAAAGAGACTTATTCCATTTTAGAGTCAGAATAATTATTGAGTAGAACAATTATTCAGAGGGTTTTTCGATCAACGTTAAATCAATGGGTTAAGGGTTGGTTCGTTCTGATATTGCGGTGATAGTTCGATTACATGACTATCATCCCGATTTCGAGTGGTTCGTGTTCAGAGTTTGCTGTTCCGGAGATTTTCTGCATCACCGTTTGAGGTATATCGCAAACTCAAACTTTTACGGTTCCGAAATTTTATTTTATCGTTTTCGCTGCGTGTATGAATTACGTTTATATCTAACATTGGTATCAGAGCATGTTAGAAATATTTTAAATAATTTTTCGGAATAAAATTTGGGTATAAAAATATAAGGTATAAAATTTGGGGTTCGGATCACGGATGAATTTCGTGAATCCAATTATACCACTATGTTAGCCAATTCACGTAGAACACGAAAATAATTTTTTCGTAATTTTTTGGGGCACGTTTAGGCTATGAAAATTCCGGTTGAAGCATTCGGCCGTGAATAGTGACCGAACCCTTTAATCCCAGATTTGGCGAGATTTAGGTCAAATTGATTCATAAAAAAGGTAGATCTGTGTTTGCCGTTGTTAGATCTACATTTTCATATATATATTGCATGTATTTGATACCGGAAATTACGATTTTCGGAAATGGGTCGGAGAAAATACACAGTTGCAGAATTCGGGCGAGGAAGAAGAAGGCGCGTGTGTGACACGCGCGAGGAGGCGCGTGTCACCCAGCAGGGTGGGCGCGTGCAATTCACGCGCGAGAAAGGCGCGTCTATGCACAGCGCCCAGGCGTGTGCATCTCACACGCGTGTAGGCGCGTGAGATGTTGGGTCTGACCGTGGGTCAGAACCGAATCGGTTCATACCCGACCCGAACCGGGATCCGTACCGGGTTCCAGGTCCTGACCCGGACCTGCGTCCGGATTCGGCCCAGGGGACGCGGGTGCGTGCGTGCAGGCGCGTCGCCCGCGTACCCTCGCGTCAGGCGCGTCTGCGGACGCGCACCGAGCGCGTGCAGGCGCGTTCCTGACGCGTTGCATGTCCTGCACGCGCCCAGGGGGCTTCCCGGCGCGTGGGGGCGCGTGAGATGCGCCGCCGTGAGCATGGCGGCGTGTGAACCCTCCCGGCAGCGCGTAGGTCGTCCTAAAATTGGAATTTTCTGATTTTTTGACGGTTTTGTGATAAAAAGTGACTAATTGTGGGTTTTTATGTACTGAATCCTATTCCGATTGGTGAGATGCAATCACGGATTATGGTGTATGGTGTCCGTTGACTCATACGTTCGTCTTAGGATCTGTATTCGAGTCATTTTGGTTTTGGTGATTCGTAGGGTACATAAAATTGTAAACTAAGTATCAATATGTCACTAATGTCTATTTTTCTGTGTGATAGAGACATGGCTGCAACGAAGACTGTCGTTCTAGATCTCGTAAAGGGAGACAAGCTGAACGGTGACAATTATGATATTTGGCACCGGAAGGTTCAGTTCGTTTTCGAGAAACAAGAGATCAGGGAAGTTCTTAAAAACGAGATGGTGGACCCCGGGGAGGGTACCACGGCACAAGCACGATGGGATCAGGAGGTGTATTGTGCTTGGAAAAAGAATGATGGCCAAGCGAGGGTGATCCTTTTTAGTAGCATGCACGATGAGCTGATTCCCATCTATGAGCAGTATCCTACTACACAGTCGATCTGGCATGCTCTGAGAGAGCACTATGGCACCCCGTCAACTCCTAAGTTGAGGATGTTGACTTATAAATTCATCATTTACAAGAAGAGGCACGATCATACTATGAAGCAGCATTTAATGCATATGTCGACTATGATCGCCTCTCTGAAGAGTATGGGGGAGCCGATGTCTGATGAACTTCAGGTACTGGGTGTGATCCAGTCCTTGCCTGACTCCTGGGATCTGGTTAAGACCTATTTCACGCACACCGAGAGTATTCGTACTTTCATGGATGTGAGTAGGTATTGTGAGCTCGAGGAGGAGCGTCAGGAGGTGGCTAGGTATTCTTCTGCTCATGCTAACATTGTGGAGTCGAGTAAGGGCTCCCGAGGAATAAAGCGCAAGTGGCGCAAGCATGAGAAGAAGGCCAAGGGCCAAGGCAAGAAGAAGCAATCTGCCAAGACCGATGACAGAGGACAAAAACACAAGAAGAATGAGCTCGATAAGAGCAAGGTCCAATGCTACGTGTGTGGCAAGACTAGGCATTTCGCACGCGAGTGTGGCGAGTGAAAGGTAAGTCCTTCTTCTTTACATGGTTTGAGTTACATGTCATTTAGTGTGATGCTCGCTAACTCTTCTCCTTTGTGGATTGTAGATTCAGGAGCCACGGACCATGTAGCTCGTGACAGGAGTGCATATGTGGAGTTCCGCCGTTTGAGTCCCCAGGCGAGGAGGCTATACGTGGGGAATGAAGCATTTATTGAAGTAAAAGGATTGGCACTTGCAAGCTATTGCTGCGAAGTGACCAAGTCTTATATCTTCATGACGTTTTATATGCTCCTGAGATTAGGCGGAATCTTGTATCTGTCCGATGTTTGGATTTGCTAGGATATTCTGTGTTATTGGAAAACTCTAGAGTTTCCATTACCTATGACAGTTCTTTGATATGTTTTGGTTTGGTCCATGAGGGACTTTATGTACTGGATATGATTTCATTTTATGAGATTTATTCTTCTTCTACTATTGCTTTTGCATCTGATAGTGCAGTGGATGATGTGAATGTATGACATAGTAGGCTTGGCCATGTAGGGTAAGAGAGGATGACCCGGTTAGCTACGAGTGGCTTGTTGGGGCCGCTAACCAAGGTCTAGTTGCCCATGTGTGAGTTTTGCCTTGCGGGCAAAGCCACTATAAAACTATTTGGGAAAGCAATGAGAGCTGGGACTCCATTGCAATTGGTCCATTCCGACATTTGCGGACCCATGAATGTGAGAGCCCGAAACGGAACAACGTATTTCATTACGTTCATAGACGACTACACGCGTTTCGGTTACGTCTACCTGATCTCGCACAAGTCTGAGGCACTAGAGTGTTTCAGGAGGTTTATCAGCGAGGTTGAAAATCAGCTAGACATGATGGTGAAAACTCTCAGAACCGATCGAGGGCGTGAGTATCTATCTGAGCAGTTTAAAGAGCTCTGTTTCGATAGAGGCATTACTAGACAGTTGACTATTCCTATTACTCCTCAGCAGAACGGAGTAGCCGAGAGAAGGGATAGGACTCTGTTGGAGATGGTGAGGTCGATGATGGCGCAGGCCAACTTACCTATCTCCCATTGGGGGGATGCGTTGTTGACTGCAACCTACGTCCTTAAACGTATTTCGACGAAATCCGTAGTCAGCACCCCATACGAGCTTTGGACAGGGAGACAGCCTGACCTTAGCCACTTGAGGCCATGGGGTTGCGCCGCGTATGTTCATGATTCTTCGCATCAGTACGGCAAGTTAGGCCTGCGACAAAAGAAGTGTATCTTTATTAGATACTCTGAACAGTCCAAGGGACATGTGTTCCTAGGAGAACATACGGACGGCACTGTCACTGAGATAGAGTCTTGTGATGCCACTTTTCTCGAGAGTGATTTCCCTAAGAGAGGAGAAATCGATCGAGACTTCACCTTCTATTAGATGGATGAGCCTAGCGGCTCAGCCGAGCCCAGTGGCAGGACTCAATAGCCGATTACGGATCTTGGTCCTAGTGGGAGCGGTCTATCTGAAGGTGTGGAGGCTCTCTCTCCTCATAGGAGTACTCGAGGACATGTGCCTCGACGTCGTTTCCCGATTGAGGATGAGATCCTCATCGTGACTCCCGAGGATGACGAAGAGCCGAGAACTATACAGGAGGCTCTCGAGGGTTCGGCAAAGGACCATTGGTTACAGGCCTTGCACGAGGAAATGGAATCAATGAGAGTCAACGAAGTATGGGAACTAGTTGACTTACCTGAGGATAGAAAGGCAATTGGGAACAAGTGGGTTCTCAAAATTAAAAGAAAAGCTGACGAATCGATTGAGAGGTACAAAGCCCGTCTGGTAGCCAAGGGTTACACGCAGACTAAGGACATTGACTACGAGGAGACTTTCTCCCCAGTAGTCAAGTTTACTTCGATCCGTCTACTTTCGGCGATTGCCGCTAGTCTGGATCTAGAGTTATACCAGATGGACGTTAAGACCGCCTTCCTTAACGAGAGCCTGGATGAGGAGATCTACATGGAACAGCCCCCGGGTTCGTTCTAGTAGGTCAGGAGAACAAGGTTTGTCGACTTCGGAAGTCGATATACGGCTTTAAGCAGTCATCCAGGTGGTGGTACCTAAGATTTCACGAGGAGGTGATATCTTACAGTTTTACGATGGTCGAGGAGGATCATTGTGTCTATCTAATTCGGTCCGATAACTCTTTTGTGATTCTGTTGTTGTATGTGGATGACATAATGTTAGTTGAGAACGACATTCAGTATTTAATGACCATCAAAGCGTGGTTGTCATCCAGCTTCGATATGAAAGACATGGGTGAAGCTGAGTTCATCCTCGGAGTTCAGATCCAGAGGGATCGCTCGAGAAAAATGTTAACTCTTTCACAAGAGACCTACATTAGGAAAATTCTCGAGCATTTTGGGATGAGTGATTGTAATCCCATAGATACTCCGATCGCCAAAGGTGAAGGCCTGAGCCTGGAAATGTGTCCGAAAACTTAGGAAGAAGTAAGGGAAATGCGTAAAGTACATTACTCCAGTGCAGTGGGAAGTTTAATGTACGCAATGTTGTGTACTAGACCGGACATTTGTTATGCAGTTGGTCTGGTGAGTAGATATCAGGCAAATCCTAGAAGGGGTCACTGGAGAGCAGTGAAAAAGATTTTTCGATATTTAAAGGGAACTGCAAACTTCTCCTTGAGTTACGGGGGAGGTGATTTGCGCCTTGTGGGCTATTCAGACGCCAACTGGGGAGGCGATTTGGATAAGTGCAAATCGACATTAGGTTTTGCTTTCTTGCTCAATGGCGGGGCCATCTCTTGGAGCAGTAAGAAGCAAATATGTGTTGCTCTATCTACGATGGAGGCTGAGTTCGTGGCATGCTCAGTTGCAGTTCAGGAGAGTGTTTGGCTCCATAGACTACTTGATGACTTAGGGATTGTAGCAGATAGTGGGAGGCCAGTCATGATTTACTGTGATAATCAGGCCGCTATTGCTTACACACGAGACCCTAAATTTCATAGTAGGACCAAACACATTGACACCAGATACCATTACGTTAGAGATATCATCGAGAAGGGTGAAGTGACCGTCAAGTACATTTCGACACATAGCATGGTGGCTGACCCCTTCACCAAACCCATTACTAGAGACTCCTTTCTAGGGCATAGAGAGTCATTGGGTTTGAGTATTTTCTGACATTTCTTAGTTTGTACTTATTGATGACATTGATGCTTATTGATTTTCTATATATATGATTATAGTGCATTTTTTAGTCACTTTTGTGTTATATTTTCATTTAATGCACTTGCCTTTAATGTCATATATATATTTTGTGATGTGATAATAGATATGTCAGGCAGGCGAGGTCGATTCTCTCACACGAGTGACCACCTCCAGTTCTGAGTGAGTGGGGATGAGACGGCTTCTAGCTGTAAGAGGCTTTGAGAGTGGCCCTGCTAGAATATAAGTCGCCCTGATACGTGTTCAGGATGAGGTCATATGCGATATGACTGACATGGACGTACCAACATCCATGTAGCCTGTGAGTAGCCAGGTTTGAGATATCAGATATTACCTGTGTTTTGTGATATTGTCTCTGAGGTACTCTCTCTGAGATTTCTGGGTAAAGTCTTATGTGTAGACTGAGTCCCTATACCTGCACAGTGTTAGAGAAATCTGACATATGCCCTTTTTGAGAGATGAGGGAATAACATTGTGGCACGTGTTTCATACCACGTGTGAAAAGACGATTTAGGATAGTGGGAGCTATATTACTTGAGACATTAAATTGAAATTTATCCCCGAGCCCTACTGTGTGAGACCCGAGATCCATTGGGTGGGATCTCTTGTGCCCTTATTACTTTCGGCTGTTTCTTGAGATTTTGATTCAGTGTTTGCTACTTTAATCTGTTTACCGATGGTCTGGAAGATAAATTGAGGTCTGAGGGACAGGTCTAGGAAAGCAGCTGAGTTGAGACCAATAGATTCGAGTTTGGGAAATAAAGACCAATTGACACTGCATCATTGTTTTGTATTCACCGATCGGTCTTTTATGTTCATCCATGTAGGAATTTGAACATAATAGTGAATACATAGTCGAGCGATATCTGGGGATTACTTTCGATGAGGAAAGTAGCTCGATGGATGCAATCTGTCTTGGATCTAGGGTACTGCGAGATTTCTTTTGATATTAACGGTGACTACTCGATCATCCTAATAGGTGTATCGAGAAATCTTTGTTTGCAGGTGTACTCGCTAGTCACACGACGACCAACCCTGTATGAAAACTTTGTATGGTGATATAGTAGATTGCATGAGTTGTGATCTTATGATGGAAGTAAAACGCCCTCGTGTGCAAGCGAGAGATATTAGTTGATGCCTACGTGAATGAGAGAGGGACAGATAGAGAATTTGCGTAAATAAGATGTCTAATTATCTGGTGTCCAGTGGGATAGTTCGGATTTTAATGCCTTTAGGTCAACTGTCTAATCAGATGAATTAGAAGTGATGATTGATATAGTCAGCAAGGTCATCAAATATTTTATTAAACGTGGAACTAGTTATTTGTTTTTAATTATCTATAAATTTTATTCCCGCGTTAGGGTTTAAGGATTGTTTTTTATAAATTCATTATTCAGACCAATTCAACGATTTTATGAATTCTATGATATCACTATAATATGATATATCATATATTATATATTTAGATATTTTATTTTTTAAAATAACTATTATCTTGATTTAAACTAATTTTAGATATTATTTCGAATGAATTATCAAGTTTATTAATTTAGACAAATTTTAATTAATTTTAATTGTGCGATTTGGTTGGATTCTAAAAATATTGGATCAAAGCAGTGTATAGATTGTGGGGAAGTGACGCGTAACGGAGTAAGACAAATTGGGGAATGAAAACTTAAGTTTCACTTTGATTCTTTCTGTTTGTTTGGTTTTTATTATAGTCCGTCCGAAAGTATGGATTGACTCAAATAGTAATTTATATGAATATTAAATTATTATCCCAAAAAAAATATTTATTTTTTCCTGGGTCCCTGAATCAGGGACGAAAGTCATTTTCGTCCCTGATTTAGGGATGAAATACGTTTTTCGTCCCTGAATCAGGGAAGAAATTTTTTTCGTCCTTGATCTTGCCGAAATTTAAAAAATAAAATTATTATTAGAATTTCTACTTAGTATTGAATGATATTATGTTACATTGATTTACATAAAATTTTATTATTAGTAAATTAATAAGTAAAGAAATTTTATTATTTTTAAAATTTTAAACTTCAAATAGCATTTTTTTAAAATTTAATAAATGGAATGAGAGAGGGAAAAATAGAGAATTTGCGTAAATGAGATATCTAATTATCTGGTGTTCAGTGGGATAGTTTAGATTTTAATGCCTTTTAGGTCAACTGTCTGATCAGATGAATTAGAAGTGATGATTGATATTGTCAGCAAGGTCATCGAATATTTCATTAAACGATGGAACTAGTTATTTGTTTTTAATTATCTATAAATTTCATTCTCGCGTTAGGGTTTAAGAATTGTTTTTTATAAATTCATTATTCAGACCAATTCAACGATTTTATGAATTCTCTGATATCACTATAATATGATATATCATATATTATATATTTAGATATTTTATTTTATAGAATAATTATTATCTTGATTTAAACTAATTTTAGATATTTTTTCGAATGAATTATCAAGTTTATTAATTTAGACAAATTTTAATTAATTTTAATTGTTCGATTTGGTTGGATTCTAAAAATATTGGATCAAAGCAGTGTATAGATTGTGGAGAAGTGATGCGTAACGGAGTAAGACAAATTGGGGAATAAAAACTTAAGTTTCACTTTGATTCTTTCTGTTTGTTTGGTTTTTATTATAGTCCGTCCAAAAGTATGGATTGACTCAAATAGTAATTTATATGAATATTAAATTATTATCCCAATTTTTTTTTTAATTTTTCCTGGGTCCCTGATTTAGGGACGAAATACGTTTTTCGTCCCGGAATCAGGGATGAATATTTTTTTCGTCCCTGATTCGGGGACGAAATCTGTTTTCGTCCCTGATTTAGGGATGACTTTAGGGACAAAAGATTTTTGTCCCTAATTTGCCTTTACTTTTACACTTTGCCAAAATTCACTCACTTCACTCACTCTCTCTCTCTCTTTCTCTGTTTCTGTCTCTCTCTCTTTCGCTTTGCCGTGACGGTTATTCTGCGAAGGGCTGGCAGAAGGATTGCCATATCTGTGATGGGGTAATCTCTCTCTCTCTCTCGACCGCAGAAGCCGCCGGATCTGCGCTGTGGAAGGCAGATTTGGCGGCCAAACGCCGGATCTGATCTGTAGAAGGCAGATCGGGCGGCTGGCCGCCGGATCTGCCCTTCTTGGGCCAGCCGTGGCAAGGGGACGCTGGCCCCTGCACGACCCCGTAGCTGCAAGGGGCCGCTGGCCCCGCAAGCTACAAGGGGCCAGCGCGGCCCTGCGCGGCTCGGGTGCTGCAAGGGGCCACTGGCCCGGTGCGCTGCAAGGGGCCAGCGCGGCCCCGCGAGGCCCGGGCATTGCATGGGGCCAGCGCAGCCCTGCGCGGCCCGGGCGCTGCAAAAGTCAATGCTGCAGTCACTGGAAATTTGGACTTCTCTTATTCTATGTGCAGTTAAAGCATGACTTCTGTTTAAATGGTTTTCTCTGAAGATGTTATTTTTTATTTAAATTTTGAATGCAGGAGAACTTCGAGCGATGTGGAAGAAGCAGTTGAAAGAAAGACAATGCTTCAAAGTTGAAGTCCTTGGTTGATGAGGTAATGCAACGTTATTCTTGCGCATTCATCTGATCAAGTAACATTTATGACAAGTATTTTCAATATGAAGGTGGTACTGCTTTATTAAAGCATTGGATACTGTCACACTTTCTCTCTGCTTGGGCATAATATGCTTAAAATAATTTGGAAATTTTAGAAAGAGTTGTTGAAAATCATTCATTACTCAATGGTATGGTAAGTTAAATGATGGAGGTTGCTAGAGATTTATTTTTATTTGAAAACTCAAAATGTTATTTTTGGTTAGGGGCATATATGTCACAGAAATATTTACAAGGCTTCATGACATTGAAATGTTGCTTCTATATAGATGTATGGACATATGAGCTTGTGTGAAGTCTGTATAGCATCTATTTGTTACAAAACAGAGATGCAGAATTTTACAACCTTTGTATTCTTTTTCTAAAATTGAACTAGGCAAAATAATTAAATGTTTTGAATAATTAAATGTTTCATTGTTGGTGTCCATTTTTTGACAATATATCTTATAGCAGACATTTAATGCGTGTATCAGGTACTATGTAGATCGTCTCGATCAGAGTTCATATCATACTTCCATTATTGTAGATCTTTGAGGTTTGAAGACCAACCAGATTATTCATACTTGAAAAGACTTTTCTGAGACCTGTTTATTCATATTTGTAGTCCCAATTACATGCATTTTCAGTTCGTATTTCTAGGGAATAAGAATAAACGACTTTCATATTTTGGTCAACACAGATATATACACATAATTTTATTTTTTGCATGCCCATCATGAATTTTTGAACCATGATATTTGTTTTCAAGATTTTTGAGTCAAATTTAGTGAAAGTTCATACTTTGTACCTTTGTCGTGTGAGGAAATTAAAAATGAAGCCAGTCGCAGTAATTAGATTTTGTAATTGACAAAACGAAAGAAAAAAGAAATTTGTGGTGATAAAATAAATCAAACACACATTAATTAAGAAATCTCTCTCTATAAAAGGAAAAAAAAAGTAGTTCTTTTTTTATTTAAATTTTAAATCATGTTCTTAATTATTTTATTTTTTTTTCACAAATTAAAGTACATGAATACATACGCGCGCGCGCACACACACACACCCACATTTAGGTCAAACATTATGTTAACAATCATCAACGATGGTTATGGTAAATTTTATTTTGATTAGTTAAATAATCACTGTTGTTAAATGTTTAATATTTTATAATTTATTTGATTATTTGACAATATTTAATGTTATTGTAAAAATTTTGTTAATCTGTTTGATATTAATTAAGTTATAATATTATTTATTATTATATGAATTTTTTGTGAAATTAAGATTAGTATTACTGCTGATGTTGAGTTTTATGAAATTAACATTAATGTCATGATATTTAATTTATACTGTGAAATTAATATTAAATTTTTATGCAATTAACGTTATTATTTATTGTTATATCAACTTAGTTGGGATTAAAGATGTTATTATTACTGATGTTTTAGTAATTTTTAGTTGTTTTTATTAATATTTTAAAAAAATTTTAAATTTGGAGACAGGGAAAATGCAGAACGAAAGAAGTTGGATGTATAAAAAAACTTATCTGATCGTCGGGGTTTAACTGATGAGTTTATTTTTGGGTTGGAACAATTTTTATATTTTGCTTGCAGTCATGTTGATTTTATGGATGAGAATAAGCTAAGGTGTCCGTGTAGAAGGTGTCATAATGGTAAATTTTTACAATGTGATAAAGTTAGGGAACATCTTTGTAAATTTGGTTTTACCCCGAATTATTATAATTGGACATGTCATGGTGAACCGTTCATTTCTGATGAGGAGTATGGTCGACACAGACAATTCTCAGTTTCTGGGGAACAGAGTTATTATGATCAATTGAATCCATATCAGAGGATAGTAATTGATGCAGCAGGTCAGAATTTTGTTCCAAATTTTATTCCCGAACCGAGCGCTGCAAGTTCTAGTTTTGTTCCAACATTTGAACATGGGTATACTAGTTATGCATCACCATTGGAGGAGGTAGAAGTAGCAGATGTTGATGAAAATGTGAATAATGAATCATCTCTCCAATTTCAAAAAGTGTTAAGAGCTATCGATGGACCTTTGTGGGTTGGTTGTGACAGCCACACTAAGTTATCTCTGACTGCAAGACTGTTGAATGTCAAGGCAGAGCATAATGTGTCTGAGGATTGTTTTAATGATTTTGTTCAAGTTATTGGAGAAGTATTACCGCGCGATCACATTATGTCCAATGATTTTTACAGTATGAAAAAGCTAGTGAAAGAATTAGGTCTTCCGGTGGAAAGAATTGATGTTTGCAGAGATGGTTGTATGCTATATTGGGGAGATGATAAAGATGCAGATTGTTGTAAATTCTGTAATCAATCTCGATACAAGAGCACTAGGAGGTCGGGTCGTAATCAGCGACGTAAAGCATATAGACAAATGTTTTATTTGCCCTTAACTCCTAGGTTACAAAGACTTTATGCATCTGAGACCACTGCTGAACACATGACTTGGCATGCAAATCATGAAACAGAAGAGGGGTTAATGTGTCATCCTTCAGATACAGAGGCGTGAAAATATTTTGATAGAATCTATCCTGAGTTTGCGAGAGAGACTCGAAATATTAGGTTAGGTCTCTGTGCTGATGGGTTTACTCCATTTGGCAAATTAGGAAGAACTTATTCTTGTTGGCCAGTTATCTTAACTCCTTATAATCTTCCACCTGGTATGTGCATGAAGACACCGTATATGTTTTTAACATTGGTCGTGCCTGGTCCGCAAAATCTGAAAAAGTTAATTGATGTTTACATGCAACCATTAATTGCGGGGTTGAAACAACTATGGGATGAAGGTGTTCCTACATATGATGTTCATACAAATCAAATGTTTGTAATGAAGGCTGCTCTTATTTGGACCATAAATGACTTTCCGGCTTATGGTATGTTATCGGGATGGAGTACCACAGGGATTTTATGATGCCCAATATGTATGGAGAGATCAAAGTCATACAGATTAAAACATGGGAAGAAAGTGAGTTATTTTGATTGTCATAGACAATTTTTATCGTTAACTCATAAATTTAGAATGAATAAAGAAGAAATTACAAAGAATAGAATTGAAAGAACACCTCCTCTATTGAGATTAACCGGTGAACAAATTTGACATAGAGTCCTTAACTTTCCATCTGTTATTGAAGAGCCGTATGGTACAACATATGGCTACGGTCATTCACATAAATGGACTAAACGGAGTATATTTTGGGATTTACCATATTGGAAGAGTCATTTGATTCATCATAATCTCGATGTAATGCATATCGAGAAGAATGCTTTTGATAATCTGATAAATACAGTGATGGATATTACTGGAAAAACGAAAGACAATTTGAATGCAAGAAAAGATATACGACTCCTTTGTAAACGACCCACTCTTGATGTCGATGAAAGTAGTAGGGGACCAAAACCGAAGGCAGTTTATACATTGAGTAAGGATCAGAGACGGATTGTTTGTGAATGGTTGAAATCATTGAGGTTTCCAGATGGTTATGTCTCAAATCTTGGAAGATGTATCGATTTGAAGGAATGTAAGTTGATTGGTTTGAAAAGTTATGATTGTCATATATTTATGGAAATGCTAATTCTTATTGCTTTTAAGGAACTCTTACCAAATTTTGTATGGGGTGCCATTACAGAGTTAAGCATTTTTCTTCATGATATTTGCTCGACAGTGTTGAGACATTCACACATGGAGACATTAGAGAGAGAGATCCCAATCATTTTGTGTAATTTAGAACGGATATTTCCACCGTCATTTTTTGATTCAATGGAACATCTTTTGGTTCACTTACCATATGAGGCGAAAGTTGGAGGTCCTGTTCAATTTCGATAGATGTATCCATTTGAAACGTGAGTTTTTCATCTTTGACTTCATTATTAATGCATATAAAATTAATAATTTCATTACATATAATTTTCTATTACATTTTGTTTTATTATAATTAGATTCCTATATCATTTGAAGAAGAAAGTGAAAAAGATGGCACGTGTTGAAACCTCTATTGTCAATGCATACATTGTGGATGAAGTAACAACGTTTGCGTCATATTATTTTGAGCCTCACGTTCAGTGCAAGAGGCGGAGAGCGGGAAGAAATGATGAGGATCCTGTTGATCCCAAATTGAAGTCATTCTCAATTTTTAACTATCTTGGTCGACCAAGTGGACTATGTAAGCGTAGATACTTAACTGATCAAGAATGGCGGGCAGCCCACACATATATTTTACTGAACTGTCCAGAAGTGACGTCATATTTCGAGTTAGTATATATTTTCTATTTTATATATTTCTTATGTCGTAAATTGTTTATGTTAAAATTTATTTTCTTTGATGGTAGGATTTTCAAAACCGTATATTCTGAACTTTCCATACATGATTTTGATCGTTTTTGCGATGAAGATTTGCACCATGGATCAAAAAATATGTAAGTACATTAAATTATTTAAATATTTAGTTTAAAACATATTAACAAATTTATTTGATTTTAGGTCCATGAGAATCAAGTTCAAGTTGAGCAAGAATTGTTAATCCATCTATCATGGGGTCCAAAATCAATGGTACGAAATTGGCCAGCATATTTCATAAACGGGTATAATTTTCATACTGAAGAATATGGAATGGGAAAAACAACAATGAATAGTGGAGTTTGTGTACAGTCATCCAATGATGGTGGAGGTCAAAATGATTTTTATGGTTTGTTGGATGAAATCGGAGAGGTAGAGTACCCTGGTCCAGAATTACGGTTGTTTTATTTATGTGTCGCTGGTTTGACCCTATCAAAGGGATGAAAGTGCATCCACAGTTTAATTTGGTTGAAATAAATCATAAGAAATTGTATAAGAAATATGAACCATTTGTGTTGCCACAACAAGCGATTCAAGTATTTTATACTTCATATCCTAATTTGAAACGTGACAAAATTGATTGGTGGGCTGTTTGTAAAACGAAAGCACGGAAAAAAATTGAGGAACATTGGGAAGACATAGCATATCAACAAGAAGAAGTTGTCAATACATTTCAGACCGAAGAATATAATATTCCAACGTTATGAGATCCTAACGGAGTAGTAATAGATGTGGACGCAAGGGAAATTTATGAAGAAGACGAAGAATCTAATTTTGAGACAGATGATGAGAATGAGGATGATGACAATGATAATGATGTTGAAGAGTCTAATTTTGAGACACATGATGGGGATGAGGATGACAATGAGGATTTTGATTTTTCATGACGGGTAAGATTTGTTCTCTTAATATAACAAAAATTGGATATTTATCTTGATATATGATAATCTATTTATTTTAATAGGTAAGTTAGTTTAGTTTTAATTTACAAATTTCGTTACTCAATTTATTGTCTAATTATTGTTTTATTCTTAAATTTATATATTTGATTTGTTAATGTACTATCTTTTCTTCTATAGGTTATTAGAGAAGATTTTTTCACATATTGGTGCCTTGTTTCGTCGTATTTAATTTGTCAAATTAAATATGGTAAGTTTATTCATATTCTTCATTATGCGTCTGATGAACATGCAATTTTTATTTTTATTTTTTGTTAATAATATATTATGGTTGACAGTTTCGACGTGGTGGTCATAGACGAAATTCCGATGGTAGATCGCAGTCCGCTTCAGCACATTCGCAGTCTCATTCACTTGCTGGCAATATACCTTCGCCTCCCCCTTCTATTGCAGGCCCTTCGCATTCTCAACAAATTGGTAGTAATGTACCTTCGCCAGTCCCTTCGGTGGAACACTCATATGCAGAGAGGGAAGA
Organism: Dillenia turbinata; assembly: GCA_037126225.1. NCBI lineage: Eukaryota > Viridiplantae > Streptophyta > Magnoliopsida > Dilleniales > Dilleniaceae > Dillenia > Dillenia turbinata. The sequence continues at coordinate 20,524,090 of JBAMMX010000011.1, read as the reverse complement.
TAATCGGGAGTTGATAGCCCCTTATGGAGATTCGTAAGTACTAAAATTTGAAATTTCAAATGTATTATTTCTTCTATTTATAAAATAAATTATTTTTTTTAATTATCTTGTTTATTTAACATCGTTTGTTTGAAACTTTATGATAGATTTACAAATTCTGTACATGTTATTCATGAGCTTAATAGAATAGTGAATAACCATTGGGGAGGGGGTTCAATGACTTACACAAGCACTCCGGAAGAAATAAAAGAGCTATGGTGGAGCGAATTCAAGGTAAGTTATCACAATCAGTTTATATATGAAATTAAGTTAATAGATTTATAATCAATTAGTTTTTTTCCATTGCAGCAAGTATTCACTTGGGACGAGAGTGAAGAGTTGGAAGTAAAAAGGATTTTCAAGAAAAAATACAGCGATCATATTCGACACGTTCTTAATCATGCGAAGAAACACGGAAAAAAGCCAGATTACACCACCGAGCAAAATTGGGGCGTGATTTAGAATTTTTGGCAATCGGATGAGAGCAAACGAAGGAGTGAGCAGAATAAAAAAAATCGAGCTTATAATTCAGGGGAATCATCTGCGACGTATGCGGGAGGTTCGATCAATATCGGTGAACATAGAAGTAGATTTGTAATTTTATACAAACACTAATTTTTTTTCTAATTTAAACTACTTTATTATTTCTAACAGTGTTTTTTATTTTAGGCCAAGGAAATGGGGATCGAGCATTCATTCATAGATACTTTCACGTGCACATTTCAGAAAAAGGACAAGACTTGGAGCGGGGAGAGAGCTAGAGCAATTAAGGGTTGTAATTTTAAAAGTTCCAATTATTTAATGAACATTTTTAATATTGATTTGAATTTATTATGTTGAACATATCATAACAATGTAGGAGGATAAATTTATTAGATTAGTCTATCCCAGATTTATTTTTATTGCTAACTTGATTCTTTGATTTCTAATGAATTACTTGATAGTGATTATTTTTTTTTTGTTTTTCATAACTTTCAACTTCTTCAATGTTAATGTGAATATTCAAAATTTAGATCTTATATAGTCTCATGATTTATGTTACTAATTTTTTTTTTTATTTTCGTTCATATATATATCTATATATTTAATCAAGATTATATGTGTTTGTATTATATTATTATTGTAAATTTATTTTAATTTTTCTCATGACAATACAGGAGAGATATGATGAGCTATCGCGTAGAAGCTCGAGTGCTAGTGATGATGCTGGCGGATCTGAGCTTTCTGTTGATAACATTAATACATGGCTCGAGGTGACTGGTGGACCAAGAGGGGTAGAGTAGTTGGGTTAGGTTCTTTGAGCAGAGCTTACAAAATCGCTAGTCCATCTTCTTCCACCCCACCAGCAGTCAGAGCAGAAATAAATCAATTGACTCAAGAGGTGAGCCATTTGAAGGATTTACTACACCAAAGAGATATGGAATTCAGTGAACTTTAAGCAAAGCACACGCAAGAAATGAATGAATTCCGCATGCAGCAAATGTTAATCCTGCAGCATCTTCAGTTACCTTCCGCTCCAAGTCAGATTCCCCCTACTATTTCTCCTCCTGATAATGCTCACGATGGTGATGATTTTTTCAATGATGATGATGATGATGAAGGTGGTGGTGGAGATCGTGTTTGAGGTTGTGTGTTATTTGACTGTTATATTTTGATACCCGTTACATTTCCTCGGTTATGTATGATTATTTATATTTTAACATTTAGACTTGATGTTGCTTTTATTATTATTACTATTATGATTTCTTGTTGATTTTTTAGTTTATTGATCTTATTGAAATAATTAGTTATATTGATCAGTATGATAGTTTAAAAACGATTTGCATGATTAGTTGATGATGAGATTGGATGAGCAGGTATAAAAGCAGGGTATATAGTGAAAAACGGCCCAAATATGTCAATAGTATGTATATTTGTCGCAAAAATGTATATTCGTCGCAAATTTTGTCGCAAAAAAGGTGTGAGTTTTGCGACAAATTTTCCAACAAAAAACAATTTGTCGCAAATTTGTGACGAATTTTGCGACGAATAATTTTCGTTCCTAATTTGCGACGAATTTAATTTTGTCCCAAAATTTGCCACGAAATACGTTTCGTTGCAAATTTGCGACGAAAAATATATTTATTGGAACTTTGCGACGAATAATATATTTGTTGGAAATTTGCGACGAAAATCGGATTCGTTGGAAATTTGCGATGAATTCAGTTTTTGTCGCAAATTAGCAACGAAAATATTATTTGTTGAAAATTTGCAACGAAATAAATTTTCGTCCCAAAATTTGCGACAAAAGAATTTTCTTCCCAAATTTTGCAACGAAAAGTTAATTCGTCGGAAATTTCCAACAAATCTGATTTTCGTTGCAAATTAGCGACGAATATCCTTTTCGTCGGAAATTTGCGACGAATTACTTCTTCATCGTAAAATTTGGGACGAAAATTTGTTTCGTTGCAAATTTGCGACGAAAACGATAGTCGTCCCAAATTTTGCGACGATGGGTTATTTGTTGCAAAATTCGTCCAAAATTTGCGACGAATTTTAAAACGAAACAATTTTTCGTCGTAAAATTCGCGACGAATTTTTATTTTTTCGTTCCAAAAATTTGCGATAACTTATTAGCGACGAAAAAATTTTTATTGGAAAATTCATCGCAAATTCTGTTTGGGACGAATTTTTTTTAAGAATTTATCGCAAATTTTGTTGCAAATTGATGTTTTTTTTTGTAGTGCTTTATGTCATATAATACATATCTTTTCCAGAATATCATTTGTAAGCAAAACTTTTAAACAAAATAAACATATTCAAAAAGACACTTTAAAGGTGATAAAAATAATAAATATGCATTTAACTATAATGGTTATATTACAATACATTTAAGCATTTGGAGTTAACAATAAATTTGGAGTCAACAATTTTTTCTTAGTCCCAAATTATTTAAAAAAAAAAATATTAACCAATACATTGCATGAAATTATTTCTTTTTCTCACATGAGCTATTTTAACACAGATTATTTGGACAAATCTCGATTTAGGTGCACAGTGGATCTTGTTGATGCTATATTAGATCAATTTTAGGGCATAATTCATCCAAATTTGGGTTTTCTTGTAATGAACCAGGCCCAAACACTAGGGGATTAAGCTATAAATGCAGGCCTTCAATAGGAATATCAAAATAATTAATGTGTATCACAACATAAATAAAATCAAATTACCAATGTGGATTGACTCAACTAGATGTGAAGTTGACTATCCTTAAGCATGACCGAGGTTCGACTCCTATTGGGAGTATCGGGTTCTCATGTGTATGGAGCGTTCCCCGTTGAGAGATCCACCCTCTGAAAGGAGCCACTGCAGCGGTCGATTCGGATTAGTTGGGGTAAAGTCCTAGATACCGAGCGATGTCTAAGACATGGTATTCAAAAAATAAATAAATGAAATTATTAGTTTGATGTGCCATCAAAGGGCATTTTGATAAGTATGAGGGGTTAGTGGGATAACTCTCATTAACCCATAACTACCATAATTGATTCTCCCTTAATGCTTTCCATCTTGAACGTATCACAATTATGGAGGACTCCTCTCTCTCTCTCCAATCTTGCTCCATGAGAGTCACATGGCTGCCATGAGAGAATTCTCAAGAGAGTAAGAGAAAAAGATTATTCTCTAGAGAGAGAATAATATGAGGGTTTGAGAAAAAATTCCGCGTAGGAAATTTTTTCCCGACACGATGATCGCCGGACTGAGGGTTGAGGCGTCATGGTATTGCAGTGGTGGTTCAATTTGTGATCACCATCCCGACCACGAGATCCGTTCGAGGGACGTACGATTGGATCCATATTGGGGTTCTATATTCGAAGTATTTAATCCTATACCCGATCTATTTTATTTTTTCGAAAATTATTCGAATGCTTCCGCTGCATGTGAATCGAGTAAAATAATCCAACAGAAATCAAATTAGGTTCTACAAATTTAACCAATACATGAATCATAAAATGTTTGACAACTAAATCCAAAAGAATGATGATGAATCCATGGTCAAACGGTGTGGCCCTTTGCCCTCATATTTCATCAAAATGTAGAAAGTTTGAGAAATTAAGCAAAGAATATAAAAATTGCTATACATAACTATTAACATAATATACTCAAAACAGTTTTAATATAGCAGCACACAAAATCAGGAGTACATATATACCAAAATTAAATCTATCAAACTACAATGACCATAAATCAAACCCTTTACTGGGCAATAAAATTCTAAATAAAGTTGTAGATCACCTTAGATCCAATTGGCTCTACATTGCCTTGAGTCCAACAAGAGAGCTCTCTATATGGTGTCAACTGATGTAAAACATAAAATAGGTATACATAATCATGCAGACATATCCTAAAATCAAGTGGGTAGAAAATGGATCACACATTGGCCGAAATAGGTCACATATTGCTATCCCTAACCTGGCAGCAGTGAAAAAGCATAATCATAACAAATGCACAACAAATAGTCCTGTATCATCGTCATATATCATACATATTTGCAAACTGTGCAATCACAAGACAAACAATACCAGAAAATGAATTTCCAGTGATAGAAATCAGGGATGGATAGCTATCTATCGCTAATTAGTAAAGAATTACGACAAAATAGTGACAGAATGATTAGCGATAAAAAAATCCGTTGGAAAAAATTCCGTCGCTAATCCGTCACTGAAATTAACGACGGAATTATTTCTATCGGTAATCCATCGCTAAAACTTAAAAAAAAAAATTAGACAAATTAGCGACGGAAAAATCTATCATTAAAAATTTCATCGCTAATCCGTCGCTAAAATTTGAATGAAATTTTTTGGACAAATTAGCGACGGAATTACCGACAGAAAAATACGTCGGAAAAAATTTCGTCGGTAATACGTCGCTAAAACTTAAAAAGAATTTGTATTTTTTATTAATTATAATTTTGTGTTTTTATTATTTAAAATTTTGTATTTTTATTAAATATTAAATTATAGTATTGTTTTTTATTAAATATAAATTTGTATTTTTATTAAATATAATTTTGTATCTTGTATTTTTATTAAATTAGGGTATTATTTTTTATTAAATATAATTTTGTATTTTTATTTAATATAATTTTATGTTTTTATTAAATGTAATTTTATATTTTGTATTTTTATTAAATTAGGGTATTGTTTTTTTATTAAATATAATTTTGTATTTTTATTAAATATAATTTTGTGTTTTTATTAAATATAATTTAGTGTTTTTATTAAATATAATTTTGTATTTTTATTAAATGTAATTTTTTATTTTGTATTTTTATTAAATTAGGGTATATTTTTTTGTTAAATATAATTTTGAATTTTTATTAAAACTAATTTTGTATTTTTATTAAAAATAAATTTGTATTTTTATTAAATATAATTTTATGTTTTTATGAAATATAATTTTGTATTTTTATTAAAATAATTTTGTGTTTTTATTAAATATAATTTTTTATTTTTATTAAATATAATTTTCTATTTTGTATTTTTATTAAATTAGGTATTGTTTTTTTATTAAATGTAATTTCGTATTTTTATTAAATATAATTTTGTGTTTTTATTAAATATAATTTTGTATTTTTATTAAATGTAATTTTTTATTTGTATTTTTATTAAATTATGGTATTGTTTTTTTTATTAAATATAATTTTGAATTTTTATTAAAAATAATTTTGTATTTTTATTAAATATAATTTTGTATTTTTATTAAATATAATTTTGTATTCTTATTAAATATCATTTTGTGTTTTTATTAAAAATAATTTTGTATTTTTATTAAATATAATTTTGTATTTTTATTAAATATAATTTTGTGTTTTTATTAAATGTAATTTTGTATTTTTATTAAATATAATTTTATATTTTGTATTTTTATTAAATTCGAGTATTGTTTTTTTATTAAATATAATTTTTTTATTACATATAATATTTTGTATTTTTATTAAATGAAGGTATTGTGTTTTAAATGGTGAGAGTATCATAGAAAGTAAAGAAGTTAAAAAAAAAAGAAAATAACACATAATTCATTGTGGTATAGTGGTTAAAATAATTCAAAACATATTTGAGAATCCAGATTCGAATTTAGGTGAGAGTATTTTTTCAACAAATTAAAGCAAGGGCGGCGCATGTGCGGCGGTCCATGCGCGTGCACGGGTGGGGCATGGACAGCGGCCTGTGTGCGTGTGAGGGCGGGAGTGGGCGGACATGGACAGCGGTGTGTGCACGTGCGCGGGTAGGCATAGGCATGGGCGTGTGGGCACGTGCGGTTATGGAGCACGACTTTCAGCAACGGAAAAAATTCCGTCGATAAAAAATCCGTAGATAATTTAGAATAATTTGAAAAATATTAAAATAAAATTACCGACGGATTAGCGACGGAATTTTTTCCATCGTTGATACATTTTCGCCCTTTTTAAATTATCGATAGATTAGCAATGAATTTTTTAGTAACGGAAAAATTCCATCGTTAATCCGTCGCCAAATTTTTTGACGAAAATATTTTCGTCGCTAAATTTAGCGAGGTGACTTTTAGCGATGGAAATTCTGTCGCTAAAAGTTTTTAGCGACGGAATATGAGGTATCAACGACAGATATTTTTGATATTTGATACCCCTTTTTCTAGTAGTGAAACAACAGGAGACTATTATGGGTCCTACTGACCTACCAAGACTAAATAGGTCAAGCTGATTCAATCCGGATCAAACTGATCAAATTAGGTCAATCAGGTTAGATCAAGTGAGATTAGTAAAATTAAGTTAGACCAGATAAGATTGGCCACGTAGCTCTCATAACTACAGCTCCATCGTAATTACAATGAGAGGCAACCAGACCGAAAAGATTCATCGTAACTATGATAGGCCATTATATTTATGATACGTAGGGTACATGATGTTCCTTATGGTAACTACGATTAACCCATCCTGGTTACGATAAAGGGAATAAGATATATTGATAAACCCATCATAATTATTTTAAGGATATCGTAATTACTATAAAAGTTTACAGTCTTCTCTAAGCCACATCATAATCACGACAAATCCATTGTGACTATGATAATGCTTGATAGAGTGCCGAAGCTCGACATCCAGGTCTCTAACTCTTCCCTTGGTTCACTCGTAGACCATTCGAAGCACAAGGGAAATAACAAGAAGTTATGCAAAGTTTAAGGACATGGAAATTGAGTTCTACAACCAAATACCATTAATCAATGATCAAAAGCAATAAGACCAATGCTGGAATGACAGAGCCAAGATTATAAGATTGAGAGAGACAAAAACATATCATAATAAGCATGAGAGAGAGAGAGGGGGGGACTATGGCCGAAAAGAGAGAGAAAACATTGAAGAGAAAAGTGAGAGAAAATGGCAGAGAGAAAGAAAAGGTGACAACAATCATATAAATAAATATTAGGTTTTGACTTTGGTTAACTATAAAAGTGTCATATGGGATATTTTATGCAATTTATTAAAACTTTAAGTTCGCTTTACTAGATATCTCAAAACTTTACGTTTAAACCATTCTAACCTGGAAGGTGCACCTAAGGAAAGAAGGACATGCTCAAAGCCTCCAAGTGATGATTAAAGCATAATACAATATTAAGAATGTAACAAACATACAGCCATGACTTATTGGGACTCTAGACATACACGAGTCTACCGAACTTGGAAAACCCATCAAAACGGATCGAGTAACATCCTTAATCCCTCGTGTGCCACTCAACTCCCAAAACTATTGCTGTGAAAATATTAAGATGCTACATTCTGGAATTTATATATTGGTTAGGTTTATTACATAATATTAAATTAAAAAAAAAAGTAAAGAAGAAGAAAAAGATTGTAAGCATTACCTTCCTAAAAAGAATTACCATTCAGCAAAATTAAGTTTTACACATTAGAAAAAAAATTAAATAACATTTTTCATATCCAAAAATTAGGGCAACTATACAATTTTCGTGATGGATTTCGTTCTGATCATGAAGTCACCGACATGACATTAAGGTTGCATCTGCACTTCAATGTACCTTCTTCCGTGTTTAATAACATTTTATGGCTGCTGCTGACAAAAAGATGAGACGGAGAGAATGCCCAAACCCTAACTCTCTTTTGTCTTGATATTGTCCAAACAACCCCCAACTGTCTACCTTTACTCTCTTGTTCCTCGAACACTAATCTCTCTGAATGTTGCCCAAACCTTAATCCTTCTTCGCATGAATGTTGCACGATTATTCTCTCTCTCTCAAACCACTCTTTCTGCATGGGTTCTCTCCCTCTCACTCTTTTTTTTTTTTTTAACCTTTTGCTTTTTTTTGTGTTTTTCACCAACCAACCCCTTTATAGCCAACGTTGAGGAAGGAATAATGACACCCAAAAAAATTACGCGGCAGGAAAAAAATTGACCAAAGTTGACGTGGCGTGCCACGCCAGCATTTTCTGACTTGGCAACATTGAGAGGGTCTGGTATTGACATGTTAGCTGACACATCAGTAATTATTATCACGTTAAAACCCTGATGAGAAAGTACCATCCACATCATTTGTCACGTCAATTTAAGTCAGTATTTAATGATCAATTTGATACCGTTAGTAATGGAAGGATTAACAATATTATGAATTTTAAAATTTATGTTCTCAGTTGTTACGTGTTAAAATTTAAAAATTAATTTATGAATTCGAGATAAAATTTAAGAATTTAACATACTAAAATCTTGAACTTTGACAATTGAAAACATGTTTTTCAATAAGTTAAATATTATTTAATGAATAAGAAGGGCAGAATTTTAAATCTTAATTTGAATTGATATATTTTTTTTTATTACAAAAGTTGTGACGCCTCATCTATAATAATTAGTGTTGGTTTCCACTCAACGAGGGATGACATTTGCGAAGTCTACAAGAATCTTTTATGGGAGGGAGGGGAAGAGAGAGGATAGAAAAGAGAGACGAGAAGAAACTACCCCATTAAGTAAAATATGAAAATGAAAATTTGAAAACTTGAAATCACTTTTTAGCATTAAAAAAATATTTGACATGTTACTTTTTAATGTTTCGTTAATCATTAATTAAAAAAATGTTTCTACCAAACAAACCAGTTTATTTATTTATCTTAAAAAAAAAGCAAGAATCATACAAAATACCTTTCGTTTTGTTTTTTTTAATGGGAAGCCGTAATTGCTGCTAGGGCTGGAGGGCAAAAGGGGAAAACAAAGAAAACAGGGAGTAGCCGGTATGAAGAGTCTCTCACCGGCTAGATATTACCCTAGCAGGTAAGCGGCTATATATATACAAAACCCAACAAACCTGCTCTCTCTCTCTCTCTCTCTCTCTCATCTAACTCACGCAGACACCCACCCCCCAACACACAAAACCCAATCTTCAGAATCAGCTCTCTCTCGCGCTCTCTCTCCCTCTCTCTCTCTAGTTTGTTCTATAAAGATCTATCATCCATACATATAAAAGAAACCCAGTTTCAAAATCTTGCCGCTCCTTCCGTTGATTCTTTTACCCCGCTTCTTCTCTCAATTTGAATTCAATTGATCTCAGGGTTTGCATCGGATTGTGGGGAAAAAACGCAAAACCCAAGAGCCCCAGATCATCTCTTGGTAGAAAAGAAGCAGCATCTGATCCGATCTTGATTCCTCTCGTCGCAGATAAACAACCCCATTTTTCCTTAATCTTTTTGAGAGTTTGATAAAAGAAAGAAATTAATCAAATCTCAGCAGGGGGTTGGAACAAGATATGGCGGAACAAGGGTTGGAAGGAAGCGAGCCGGTTGATCTATCCAAGCATCCATCTGGGATTGTTCCTACTCTTCAGTTATTGCCCTCATCCACCTTCTTTTTTGTCTCTTCTTTCATTTTTTTGGGAATTAATTCATCGTTCGTGTTTCATAGATTCGGATGTGTGTTTGGATTGTGATCCTTGGCCCTCTGTTCCTCAAATTTTATTATTGTAAATTTTTAGTTTTCTAGTAACGTGATTTTTTTTGGTTAAATATTTGTTTTTGATTACATTAATGTCCTTCATAGGAACATCGTCTCCACTGTGAACTTGGACTGCAAATTAGATCTCAAGGCCATTGCTTTGCAGGCTCGAAATGCAGAGTACAATCCAAAGGTATGGCCTATTCGTCTCTCTACACTGGACTGCTGTGCTTGTGATTGAGATTTATATGATATGACCAACAATTTTGTAATGTTTTTATTTGTTTACAGCGTTTTGCTGCTGTTATCATGAGGATAAGGGAGCCCAAAACCACTGCTCTGATTTTTGCTTCAGGAAAGATGGTAATTCTTTTGTTCTTACCAGCTGCGAAGTTGGTACAAAAATGAAGCTGCCCTTTTCTGCGAGACGGGGGTGGGGGTGGTTTCCTATGTGTTGATCTGTTTATTTTCATTTGGTATTTCCTTCAACATGTCTTTTGGGACATGCAAAAGTTTCTTCTCTTTTTTCTTATAAGGAGAATAAAAGGTGCAAGTTAGCTTGGGCAACTTCAGATATAAAGCTTGTCTATGTATATAATCATGGGAAGTGGATTCAACTTTAATCCCCCCCGTGTTGTGGAGTCAATATATTTCCAGCATATGTATGTTCTGTTGGTTTATAATTGAAATGTCTAATGGATTTAGCATTTAAATGTCTTGTTCATGCACGTCATTTAGTTCATTTCTTGTTCCATCCTCTGATACATTCCTTTTGTTGTAAATTATAACGTCTGTTACTTGAATATGCACGGAACCTACCCTAATGTCAGATAGAGTTTCAAGTGGCTTTGTTTGTAAAATTATAATTGTTCACTGACATAGCCGTATATAATGAATAATCTTGAAGGTGGGAGAAGTCAGCCATAGAAAATGACCATGTAGCATAAGGAACTGAACATTGATGACGACTTTGTGCCTGACTTATTATGCATTCCCATAAGTAGTGCTTATTTGGGAATTTTGTGAGAATTTTCTTTTTCTAAGGAAATAATATCCTACCCTGTATCAGATGGTTGATTTGAACTACGGTTCTGCTCATTTTACTTCTCAACCTCCCCCTATGTTATCATCTACTATAATTTTGATCTATAATTTTGATCCTAATGTGTTTAATGATTTTGTTTGATAAGATATTTAAGAGCTATCTATCACATCACACCAGTCAAAGACCTTTTATGTAATTGTTGGTGTCTTGTGATGCAGGTCTGCACGGGTGCCAAAAGTGAACAACAGTCAAAATTGGCAGCACGGAAGGTACCGAAGATTTCTAGCTTGCATTAGTTCTATAACTAATTTTTTCCTAGCGAGCACTGTGACACCCAAAGCTAGATACTAGGTTGAAGTTGTTAGAATTGGGCAAGAAAAGAGTTTATATTGCTGATTCAGTGTTCAAATTTGAATTAAGGCTTTCCCAGATTGGTTATTTTGTGTAATATGTGTAAGTTGTGGCCATGTCCCATCAAATATTTGATATTATGATGATTGGCTATTTATTTGTGTAAAATCATGAGTGCTACATGCTGATATGAATGATAAGTTTCCCATCTTTAATGCCTTAAATGTGGAAACTATATTCAACTTAAATTAGTTGTAGGATACGACAGTATAGATTTTGATTGATCAACTTAATTGTTTTTGATGCAGTATGCTCGAATCATCCAAAAGCTAGGATTTCCTGCTAAATTCAAGGTTTGTCCCTTCCCTCCTACCAATCTCTCTTTCTCTCTCTCTCTCTCTCTCTGTGTATTATATCTCTTCTTGGTTAGTGATTATTGGTTTCGCTACTTGTGAGTAGGACTTCAAAATTCAGAACATAGTTGGTTCATGTGATGTGAAATTTCCTATCAGACTTGAGGGTCTTGCTTATTCCCATGGTGCATTCTCAAGTGTAAGTATGTACTAGCTGTATAGCATATTTTTTGTTAATAAGATGGTCCTTTTTAGGGGTTTTTAACAGTTTTCCATTTGAAATAATTTCAAATGGGACATATTTCTCAGGTTGACAAAAAGGGACTTAAATCATAATATTGCAGGTAAACTACTCTTTTTATGTAGGAAGAGAAAATCGGAGGAAATTGAGTTCAGAATCGAGCTCCTCTCACTCTCTTTCCTTTTTGCTTCTCTCTCTGTTTCTCCCCCTTTCTTTGTTGTGATTTCCTCTTTCCCATCTTTCCCAACAAAACATTCTCAATTTGGTCTCACATTATGCCAACGCTAAAGGGTTTAAAGATAAGATCTTTATTAAAGATTGAGATCCTTGTAACACTACAAGTTTGAATGGACAAACCTGCGCTCAAGTTTTTAATCAAGAAGATGGTAAAAATTTAAAGTTTTCTTAAGAAACTCTAAAAATCCAAGGGACAAAGTGCAATCTATTGTTGGGGATGGAGAGGGATAGGTTGGTAGATGTGTTAGAGAAGAATACCCTTTATTGTGTCCAAAAGCTTGAGGAAGAGAGGGAATGTTTCCCCTGTTAGCAGGAAGTGAGGAGTTCTTTATGAGGAGGCATGATTGATGTCTGTTTTGCTGCACCCACTCCACCTACGAACAATACACAAGCAAGGGTAATGTTGATGATTTATCTTTGAGTAGTTGGTATTTGTGATATTTGTGGTGTAGGATGACTTTAAGGGATTTTAGGGCAAATGAATTGGGATTACGACCAAAAATATGCTAAATATTCAGACAGTTGCAAGTAAATTGAAAGGAAAATAGCAATAGATGAGAAAAAAGAGGATAGAGCTCATAGAACTTGAAACATTTTAGCTGAAAAAAAGTCAAAATTTATATTCTAATTTTTATGTTAAGGTTTCAAGAATTTAAGTAGACAATTAATTTTAAAAAAATAGAAACTACAATTAATTCTAAAATTTAGAGTTCTTATTAATTCTGGTATTGACTCTTCAAACAATAATTAAAATAGAAAGTACTTTTTAAACAACAAGACACCAAAATAAAATAAGGAAACTAAAAAAAAAACCACACTGAAAACATTACTTGTAAAAAGAATAGTTAATAGTACCATCAACTTTCAGAACTTCTACTCAAGACTCCTAAAAATGTTTTCAAAAATCATCCTCCCACCAAATCAAAGCAAGAGGCTGATTAAACTCTTGAGTTCTTTTTTTTTTTTTTTTTTTTGGGAATAAACATCTAAGTCTCGGTTTTATATTCTCTCGCAGACTTAATTGAACTTGAGTCTGATGAGTTTTGAGATTGGTGTTAATCCAACATATCTAGGTTAATGCGCCGAAGCTCTTCTTGAGAAATCCAAGTGCATTCTGAAAGTGTTATCCTTTTCTGCTTCATCTTCAGGAATCTGCTCAACATCTTGTAAAATTTTTGGAGTTGTAGGCAATTGCACAATGATTTCTGAACTGGCCCAAGAATTCTGCTCCCATTTATAAGTATTAAAATCTTACAACATTAAAGATAAGACTAATTTCATGATAATTTTGTATATAATATGCATAATGGAGCTGCCCCTTTTTGTGAGGGGTGGGGCGGTCTATTGCTGATAAATGAACAAAAGGGGCAGCTCCATGTGACACCGATGCAAATCAGCCCGGGCTCTATAGGACTGATTGCAGGTTGCAATCTTTCTTATTTCATCATACATGTCTCTTATATGTTGAGCAAAGTTGTTGGTATCTTCACTTCTTACCTTCAGTGGTAATTCAATCAAATTGATTGGCTTGCGAGGATGACCTCCCAAGAACAATCTTAAATGGACTTCTTCCGGCAGTCCTATCTATGAAACTATTAAAAGCTAACTTATCCTCTTGAAGAACCTGGTTTCGATTGGAAATATGATACCAACTAAGCATCGCAACTTATCCCCGACACCTTTGTGTTTACCATTTTAGTTTGTCCATTTATTCGAGGATGGAGTGCACTAAAATATTGAAATTTTGTATACATCAATTTCCACAAAGTCTTGCATTAGTAACTTATAAACTTAAAGTAGGTTATTTATGTGGGTGATGCTTGAAATGTTGGTCATAGTTGTTATAGGCCATTATGATCAGCACTTGATATCTGGTTCATTGTTGGTGTATTGGTGCAGTATGAACCTGAATTGTTTCCTGGACTGATATATCGGATGAAACAGCCGAAGATTGTACTTCTCATCTTTGTGTCAGGGAAAATTGTGCTTACAGGAGCTAAGGTATGTGGTACTAATATCCTTTTTCTTTCCTGATTTCATATACTTAATGTTGATTGAGTTTGCCCGCTGGCATTTGTACTCATTTCTTGATTCATCAGGTGCGAGAGGAAACATACATGGCATTTGAGAACATTTATCCAGTCCTTACAGAATTCAGGAAAAATCAACAATGGTATGATACTAGTGCACTAATTACTACATTCTGTCTCCTTGTTCATCATGGGCGGCTGACTTCACGTCAATGTGATGCATGACTTGTATTACATGGTTGTATCAATATTTTTCTTGCCCACCCCAATCAGATGTTTTGAACTCAGAATTCTCAATCTTTTAATTTTTTTCCCTTACAGAAGTGCTATTCTGGAGGAAAATATCAATTTCTATTGCTGGGAGTTTGAGGTTCAAACCTTGTCTGTGGGGAAGACATTGAAGGTGGTTTCAACTGTGAATATATTCATAAGATTTGGTCAGCTGACTAGTAGCTTAGCATGTGGTTCGGTTACCATCTGGGCTTGAATATTTTTGTCTTTTGTAGTTTCGTGTTTTTCAAAACTGTATTCTGGTAACCAAAATATGTTCTAGGATGTCTTGTGTTCACCGGACAAGGGCCATGAAGGATGATGTACCTGTTGATAAATATCACCTGGTTGTTCCAATTTGAGCTTTGGGGACCTCAACCAACTATATTTACATATTTTAAAAAAAAAAAAGTATCCTCTGTGAATGTAGAAACTGCTATCCTTGCAGGGCTGTACTTTGAGACTGGATTCTGAGGAAAAGAATTTGAATGTAGATTGTCTGTAGATTTCATCTCCATCTTGAATTCTAGATATGTCATGCTGGGAGAACCTAACTGGAAACAAAGGTAATTGAGCTGTTATTTGTATGCGTGTATGCGGCGCGGTGTGCCGTCGATCTATCTGTGGGTTCATTTGCATGAGATCTGCATTATAGGAACTTTTGAGATCTGCATTGCGCATGAGAAGCTCGCGTTATAGGAACTTATGGGCATATTTTTCGCTGTACTCTATGCAACATGAAAGGGGGTTTCCTTGGTCCTTATGCTGCACTTGGCGGAAAATCTCCTTCCCTTCCAATATGGAGAAACAAGCCAAATTTTGAATGTGCCCTTGGCCTTTGGTTTCAGTTTGGAAGTGAGGTCTCTTTGCATCCAGCCCACATGAGGCAATGGTGTTTTATATTCATATAATCTCTACAAAGAGGAGAAATTAATAATTAATACATTTCGACACCCCATCAAATGCATTTGTATGTGTGTGTGTGTGTGTGTACATATATAATATTTGTTTAACATTGATTTTACCTCGCAAGAGAGATGCATTCAATCGCAAATGAGAAGCGGGCCTAATTGCAATGGTTTTTACCACAAAAGCAAGTCGATGCCCCCCCCCCCCCAAAAAAAAAAAAAAACTCAAGCGTCTAATAACATTAAAGATGAATATAATGGGAGAGTGTTGGTTTGGAGGATAAAATAGAAGAATTTTTGTGTGCAATATCCGACATTTGATCAAGATAAAATAAACTGAATCATCTATCAATCTCTCGTTACTAGTTATATGCGAAGGTTTACTCTAAAAGTCTCCGAAATGCAATTGCTTTCCACAATATAAAAAGGCACGCTTATTGATTATGTTATTAGTGGATGGCTAGAGCTAGAGCTGTATTAGTTATCTTCTTTAAGGAACAACACAATCAAACATTCATACATTGTTTGCAGAAATCATATACAAACACAAACTGAGAATCAAATTGACTGTCGTGATAAGAGGGGGGAAAAAGTAGAGCAAACAAGTGGCCTAGCTTTGTAACATCAAGTGTTCTTCTTGGAGTCATGTTTTAACGGGGATGACCTGAACCAAGGTATCCAGACGGAGGTTGTTTTCTGATACAACCTGTACGCATTAGCTCTGTATTCGGGTTGGAGCATTCGAGCCTCAACCAGCTTAGTGACGTATGCCAAGCACATGGTGTTGATAAGAGCTCCAACAAAAGTCCAGCCCTGTCCAAGATTCCACCCCAAAATGGCGAGACCCCACCACCACAACTGCTCCCCAAAGTAGTTGGGATGCCGCGAATAGCGCCACAGCCCCTCCTCCAAATTGGGCACCACTGGCAGTCCCAGCTCTTTCCGCTCGTAGTTTCTTCTCACAAAGTAGTGGAGCTGCGTGTCGGCGTAGTAAGCGACCACTATCCCGCACGCACACACTGCAACTCCTACAGAATCCCAGACGTTCCACGGCTTGTCAACGGAGTGGACAACGTAGAGAGGCAGAGACACTCCAATCAGAAACACCTGCACAATAAAATGCGGCAAGTGGGTTCGGTCATTAAGGACATTTATCGAACGGTTAATCTGAACAAGGATGAGGGTTACCTGCTGGGAAACGTAAACAGCGAAGAAGGAAACCCACCACCAATGGCGACCGTACTGGCGGCGCATGTCGGTGAAGCGCCAGTCTTCCCTGGCGCCCCACTGCCATCTCTCGCGCCTAAAGTAGTTGTGACTGAGCCTGATGGCCCAAACCCATGTCATCAGGATGACCACTCGGGATCTCCACCAGTTGTAGTGACGAAGAGCTGGATGAGTGGCGTAGTAATGAACAAGCAACACAGGTATCACCGTCCAGTACAAATCAATCATCTGCACACATGAATATTACTAACATCAAGAAAGAGCTGAGAAAAGGGATGTGTATGTATAGAAGTTCAAACCCAGTGGCTGGACTGAAGAAGACCAATGAGCCAGAAGAAGAGGTCGACATTAAGGAAGAAAAGGGCGTTGGCCAAGAGGAGAGGGTGAAGGGAACACGTGTAATGATGTTGAAGAAATTTGAGATAGAATATTATGGATGGGAGAGGAACTAGGAATGCAATTGCAGCGTTCTTCAGGTTTGAACCCCTCCCATTCCTCACTCTTACTGCCCCCATATCCATCCTTGTTGCTCTCCTCCACTCTGCTTTCTCCTGTATTTATGGAGCCCCAGGCCTTCTTACAAGTTATAATCATTTCAATCAAAACACATCATTTTAATTTATTTAATTATAATAAAAAATATATTCAGTAATTTTAGAATTTTTTATTTTTATTTTTATTTTTTAATTATATTAAAATACATATGATTCTGTATATACAAATTAAATTTTAATTATATTGTTAAATTTTAATATTGATATTATATTTAAATTAATAAAAGGGGCTGTTAAATTGATAATAGGCAGGGACAAAAATCAAGCCCAACAAAAATAATAATTAACCAAGAAAGAGGAGTGAGTGATGGTTTTGGGTCCGAGATGTATAAGAAAGGTTAAAAGCAGGGAAAGATTAAGGTTAGTGGTGTGAGTAATGATGGCTGCGGCCAATGATAGGGGCATGGCTCATGCCTAATGATTGCACCCTCACTCGTTAGAATCGCAATCACATGACGGCCTCCAGCCCCCACACGCTTCATATCCGCAATTTACGGCGGAAAATGTCTCTCTCTCTCTCTTCTCCCCCCCCCCCCCCCGGCGGGAGGGGGAAAAAAAAAACAAAAAGATAAATCCTTTCAACAAAGATGTGAATTATGAATTAGAGATCATGTTTAAAATAAAGTAAATATCTCTCCTATTTTGGATAAATAATTATGCTTTCATCATTTAAAAAATTACACTACTTATAAAAAAATATTTAAATATTGAAATTACCCTTATTATAATTTATATTTAAAAAACTTTAATAATACGATTTTTTTAATAAATTATGATAAAGAAATATAAATAGAAGTTTCTGATACAAGCATAATAGAAATATGGTATAAACAAATTTGTTTAAAATCTATGATAAAAAAAAATCAATCTGAAATTCTGTTTTTAAAAAAGAATCTAAAATATCTAAATATGTAAAATTAAAATTATATTAATCTACCTGGCAAAGAAAATCAACAAACAACCATGTGGGATATTTCCTAAAATATTGTTTATTTTAATAAAATTTATTTAAATATTGTTATTTTTTTCCTACCGAAACTATTAATTTCATATTCTGAGAGTGCGAAATCAGGTTTTATTAATTTTTTCAATTTTTTGTAATGCTTTTTTAAAAAATTAAAAAAATATTTATTTGAACGATTGATGGATCTAGGGGTTTGCATTGAACAATTGATTAATCTAGGTTTGTGAAATTTCTTCTCCCTTAGTCCTATGAACATGTACTGATTGATTGATGGATTTAGGGTTTGTATTATTTGTTTGAACATGTTAGGGTTTTTAGCCCTAGGGTTTGCATTGTTTGTTTGCATTAGATCTAGGGTTTGTGTTGTTTTTAGTTTAATCTAATATGCACTGAACGATTGACGGATTTGGGGGTTTACATTATTTGTTTGATTATGTTAGGATTTGTTCTCTAGGGTTTCCTACGAATCTAGGGTTTGTTCTCAATAGTTTACTGTTTGTATGGATCCTTTATACTCTTTTATGTTTTGTTTGTTTGATTCTAAAAAATAAAAGATTATGTTATGATAGATCTAGGGTTTGCATTGAAAAAAAAAAAGAAACAGATTATGTTATGATGGATCTAAGGTTTGCATTATCTTTGTTGTTAATGATCTCTTAGAGTTTGTTCTTTTATTTGCATTATGTTTGTTGTTAATATCTTGTTTTTGGTTATTGTTTTCATTGACAGAAGAAAGCAACATGGGTGACAATCTTGTGAGGCTGGTGCTTTATTAGGCGTATAATTGGTGGGGCTGAGGATGATTATCGGTATAGTGTGGGTCCAAAAATAAGTGTTGTGGTTGATAGTACTATTAGATGGCAGGAGTTCATAAAAAATTTGCATCATAGAAGTGGGATTGATTTTAAGCAATTTAAGCTGAATGTGGCATATAGATATTCCTTTGGGTTTAGTTAGTCTCTCTCTTATTGTGTATTACCAGTGGAGGACGATGAATTTTTGTTGGAGGTTTTGTCACTCCCCAAATATATCCTAAATTTAATGACAGTTGACTATTCTTAAAGCCAGAAGCAATTTTGAGTGCACTTGTTAACCTATCAATGGTTGGTTGCTCAAGTTAGAGCATAAAGAATGTGTCAGATATCCTAGATCGCTCATCTAGAATTCAAAATTGTCATGATTTTGGCGGTGAGAAAAATTTTAGTTCTTACATAGGGATGTTGGAAAGTGAAAATATTATAGATGAGTGGCTACAGTATGAGATATTTATTTTAAATGATATTGTTTTGACTGGTCATCATGAATTAATTATGTCTATCACCAGTGAATATGGGGAGTCTAGTACCAGTAGACCCTATAAAGGACATGAGACAGATCCTATATAAGCATTTGTTGACGAGGAATCAGATGATAAAAGTGATGATGAGCAGATGTTGTAGATGAAGAGGATCAGATTGTTAAAGAGGAAGAGGAAATACCATACGTAACATAGAAAATTTAGTTTTAAAGAAATGTTATTGAATTTTTAGTGTTCTTCGTAAAAAGAATAAATAAATATCGGAAGAAATCGATTGTAATTGAATTTTTAATTTTATTCCCCCACATAATTTTCAAAGTGTTAAATAGCTTTATGGTGTAAAATCTTTTTGGAAACTTGGAGTTTTTGGGTTTAAATCTCTTTGGATACATGATCGAGAGATTATTTATAAACTTGTGTTATGGATTGGGTTGACTTGTGTTATGGTTAGGTTGGCTTATGGTTATGGAATTTGTGAGAGGCAAGTGGATTTGAGTTATGGTTGGGTTGATTTGTGGGTATGAAAATGTAAAGGGATAAGTCGATTCATGGCCTTATTGTTTCGCCTCATGCATATGAAATGAAGGGACAAGCCTACTTATGTTAGTGTTGGGTCGATTTATACCATGAAATATGAAGAACAAGTCTCTTTATGAGTGTCTGAATCGCCTTATAGGCTTAAATTAAGGTTACAGGTTGACTTGTGTCACTAACAAGGTGCCTTGGTGGATTGCAGAATAAGAATTCTGAGCCTTGGTATTGTCGGGTCGCCTTGCGCCACTAATGAGTTGACCTGGTTAGTCAGTAGGTTAGATTTCTCTAACATTGCATTGATAGGTCGCCTTGCCCAATGCCTGGGTCGACTCAAGATTTGGAAATTCTGAAATTTCAGGTCGTCTTACCCATAAACAGGTTAACTTGTTTATATAAAAATTGAACTTATAGGTCGACTTGTTTCTAAACAAGTCGCCTTGTCCATGAAGATCTTGTACTTACAGGTTGTCTTACCCATAGTGTAGGTTGATTTGTCCTATTGAACTCTATTATTTTAAGAGTGCAAAATGACCAGGAAGGACATCCAATCCCACCTAAACTCTTGAGTAAGGAAAGACAAGATAGTAACTTCACCTTCCACTATAAATAGGCTTGAATCAAGTCATATCTCATTTCTTTTCCTCTCCATCACCCGAACTCTCTCTCTCTCTCACATTTTCTTCTTTATGTTCGTCTCTCCCTCTTTTTATACTCTCTCTCTTCCTCTTCTGAAATCTACCAGAACTTGATCAAACCCATAGATTTGGGTCTACACACCCTCCAACAAGCACGTAAAGGACTGAAGGTAGAGTGAGCACTAGATTTTCTAATGAGAGAAAACCTAGGGTTTTGAGGTATTTTAATTGGGAGACGAAATCGATAACACAAATTGAGATAATAATCTTCTCTCACCCTAGATTTAAGTTTACATTGCTTATTTTCAAGATTTATTTTGTGGCTTGAGGAATGTGAAATTGAGAATTTAGAATTAGAGTTTATGAATATTGAGATTTGGGGATTTAACCCTAGGGTTTGCAAATGAGAAAATTTGAAAAAATTGTGAATAGAGATTGTATATAGATGCAAATATTATGCAAATGATGGAACTAAAACATATATTCATGAATTGAAGAAACTAGGGTTTGTGCTATGTTAGGGGAATCGATGTAGCCCTAGTTTCACAAGTGATTAAGTGAGTAATTTATATTTATTGTCTTAGGTTTGAAACAATTGGAACCCAAGAAAGGATTTTCACTTGATTGAATATTGTTGTGAAATAAATTGGGAGTGTTTACACTCCCAAGATATGAATGATTTCATACTTATACCTGAATAAGAAAAATATGCTTTTATTGAATTTTTCCTAAATGATTTTCAAAACTTGAATTTATATGTTTTAGTATATGTGAAATATCCCAGAAATTAAATTTTGAATTCTTATGCATCATATATGTGTTGAATGAACAAATGTAGTGAATTTATCGATGATGAACACATTAATATGTTGATTGCTATTGAGAAATTGTTAAATTGATGGCACATAAAATGAATTTATAATTTTTGTGAAATTGTGTAAAAGGGCTTATAGGGGGAATAGCCAATGCCCAAAAAATAATTAATTATTTTTCGCCACGATGTGACCCCACAGAGTAACGTGATGGGGTTAATAGATATGTATGTAGCCAAGTTCGATGATACATTTATGATCGAATAACATGCTGCCAAAGAACATGAGACAGTTGGTTATAACACTAACGAAAACCATAACTAACACCAGGGATGAGGGCATTTTTAAACGTAAATTACTAGAAGTCTTGGCGGTCTCATCCTATATCGTGGTAGACATTTGTTAGGAATAATGATTTTATGTTACCCCATGTTTGAAAATGTAAAATAGTTGGATGCATATGGTAATTACGAATTATGATGATTTTGGAAACAATGACTTGAATTTCTTTTCATTGAATGAATTTGATAACGACATGATGATTTAAAATATATATACATTTGATATATCAATCACATAAATCTTATTTTTTGTACAACTTTTCATTGACTATGGTTTGTATATTTAAAATGAGGACATCTCTTTTTATTTCCTTGAATTTTCTTTGAGAATTATTTTGGTGGAATTTGGAATGAATCCCTTGAATAGGGATTTATTTATACTCTGTGAATTTAATTGAGATGGATCGGGTTGGTCATATGATTATGCTATGAATGCATGCTAGGTTATTTTGATGGTTAAATTATTTTGAAAAATAGATGGATATTGTGAATGTTTTGTAGTACTTTGATGTACGGGTTTGGTTTACCTGTAGTCTAAAGTAACGTGACGGTTGTCACATGTTCGATCCGAGGGTCAGGTTATAACAATTACTTTGGTATCAGAGTTTAGGTTTTCGATTTGAAAATGTGTTAAAAATGTTTGAAAAGTTTTCTCAAGTATTTTAAAGTTCTTCAAATGTTTTCAAATTATTTTGAAAGAGTTTGATATCCAAAACATTTCAAATGATTTTGAACGTCTCCCACAGGTCCTAGAAAATTGAAAATATTATTTTTAGGGGGTTAACCACTTAGTTGAATTGGTATTGCATTTGTTAAGTTTAGATTTTTTTTTTTTAGAGCTATACCTCCTAGACAAAGGATTAAGGACCTGAATGAAATTTCACTTACACTTCCTTCTCAACTCGAGGTCGCATCATCTTTGCATATACCTCCTCTGATAATGATGCACACATCTCTTCCAAACGGGATCCCTGCTCCTCCTTTAGCCATCCTCCAACAGGTGATGGAGTGGTGGAACGCCTACGAAACTCAGTTATAAGCTCCGCATCAAACCTTAGTTCTCCCACCGGCTTCTCTTTCTAAGCCATCTTCTCCTCTGACTTGGGATGAGTCTCTTAGGGAATCCAATGAGAAGTATTACATCCACTTCTAGAAGTAGGAAGAATTTTTTTAGGTTAGTACAAGAAAACAAAATGGTGAATGAATATGAGGTAGAGTTTTGAGAGTAATCTAGATATGTTCCAGAATTCCTCAATTCTGAAAAAAACTTATGTGTTAAGTTTAGAGTGGGTCTGAATAGGAACATAAGGGAGAAGATACCCATGACCTTGGCCTACACTTATAAAAATGTTTTAGAATTGGTGTTGAGAGCCGAGAAAGTGCTTGAGAAAAAGAAAAGGACTAGAGAAGAACAGAAGAAGAAGAAGAAGAGAAAGTCCAGATTTGCACCAATCCAGAGTTCAAAATAAAGGAGCACTGACTCGTATGGTGGAGTCTCAGTCACCGAATTCGTTGGCACCTCACAAAACTAATGACCATCTAATTTTGGATTCCCCATATCTAACATCGCTTCCGAGAGTAAATTGGTGGGAAACAAGAAGATGCAGTATAAGCACTATAGAAAGTATCATTTCAGACTCTGTCCAGCACTTAAGATATGTTATCAATGCAGAAAAGAGGACCATTTTTGTAATACTTGTTTGGAGTTGGGATGGGGAAGCCAATTAAGCCAAGATCATACTAGTGGATCCATGGGTTGCCAAGTCAACATCCCCACTTCCTTCCTTAATGTTACACCACAGAAGGGGACCGGGAGCAATATTGTGGTTGTTTTAACCCAACGTCCCTAACTAAGGATTCAAACATGGATCCGTGTGATGATGAATAAAGATGTTCGACATAATCCAAACGTAATCACAGGTAAATTTCCTTGAACTTGGATTTGATGATTTAGAAATGTTGATATAAATATTATATGATTAATTGTACATGATTAAATTGAAGGACATATTGGTGATGTTGCATAATAGTGAAGTGGGGAGATGTGATTTCGATGACTTATGGTAGGTCATGGTGTTAGTGATGACTATAAATCTTGATTGAGATTGGTTAAACTTGCCATTTGATTCCCTTTGTTTTGGATATATATATATATATATATTACTCACATGGGGTCGCTCATTGAAGTTTTGAGTCGACTTGTTCATAAATTTAGAGATATTTGAGTCAGCTTGTTGAGAGTTAGGTTGACTCCCCTATAGGAGAATGTGAGTGGATGTCTATATTGCATATGAATAGGAAAATGATTTTAATTATGATTTGTCAAATGAATTTTGAAATAAATTTGTAATGTTTTGTGATTGTGGTGTGTTCAAATTGAATTGTTCACAAATCCATAACTTTATTGTTGATCTTTGAACTATTTGTATTGTGTTACAATGTAACATTAATTGTGAATTGTGAATTTGCTCTCTTTTGTATATGAGCACTAATCTTGAATGATAAATTGGATTTTCTAACATGGTGCATAGAATGAAATAAATAATTATAGTTTAAGTCTTTCCACGGATCAGATCCATTGGGACGGCTTGATAAAGGTTGGTTTAAAAATTTAGCTTGATGGTAGGCGATATGGAGAGCTTTCTCAACTTGTTCCTGTGATAACGTGATGGCACCTCATGAAACTTCGACCCAACGCTAAGGAAAGGGAGATATTTGACGAAAAATTGTAGAAAATTTTTTTGCAGATTTTACCAACGGTCATTGGTAGAAAAGTATTTTGACAAACCCCAAAGATATTAAAAGAAAATTTAATTTATTTATTGAATTGGAATTTATGAATCATGATAGATTTGATCTAAGTTCATTTTGTGCAAATGACAATATTTATCGCCCTGAAATATATTTTGATATATAAGTTTGGTACAACAACCCTCACCTCTCATTCATGTTCAACTTACATTGTACTCCACTTACTGAGTATGTTATACTCATCACTCTCTTTCTAAATTTTTCAGAGGATCTCTTATTTTATTTAGTTGGTTAGTGTTATTTTAGTCAGAGTAATTTATGGTAGAGAGAGATTTTGTAGGGTAATAACTTGAGAAGATCTATGGTTATTTAGGACTTGCTTTTGTTAATTATATTATTTCTGTGTCATATACATATGGATTCGATTCATGGAGGCTTTGTTTGTGACCATTGGAGTTTTTACGATTTTATTATTTAAATGTGTGTCGATTGATATTAGTTTAGCTCTAAACATTGATAGCTATGCAATCATGGAAATATTGCCCCTGAGTATGATAATTTCCTTGTTTTTATCTCCTTAGTTCAAACCATTGATATTTTCACATTTATGTTAACTAAGTTTTCATTGAAATCATATACCTTTGGTGGAGCATTGGTCTTCATTGAAACCCTATTATAGGATAGGATATTATAAATAGTTGGACTTGGGATATTGAATAGGTTTGAATGGTTCTTGAGGGAAAATACAAATAGTCAAGTTAAAACAAATCATTCATAGACATCACAACATCTACCAAATGAGAAGTATTGGAAATTGAGATTATATTGATTCTTGATAGTTTTTGTTTATATTGTTTTTGTGGATGGTTTTGGTGGAGGTTGAATAAGGTCTGACATTGTGGTTGGAAGTAGACAGAAGAAAATAGAAATTGGAAATTATTGTATTGATATAATAGTTCAAGGAGTATTGGAATACAAATAGGCAAGAACCTAGACAATCTACCAAAGGAAAATTCATATGTGGTGTATTTAGGTGATAAATTTTATGGTGTACTTATATGACTTTCGTGTATGTAGTAGGTCAAAATAACTAAGACAACTAACTTGAGACTTTTAACCTTTATAAAATCTTTGTGGCTATTGATGATACATTTGGTGTTGGTATATGTAAAGTTCTTAAATAAGGAGGGTACCATATATCTTATTTTAGTGAGAAAGCTGAAGAGTTAATGAGGGAAACAATACTCTTATCTATTCAATGTATGATTCCATATTTGAAATTCTTTTTAGGGGGTTAAGTGTTGTAATACTGAAAATTCGGTGCTAAATAAATTTTATTGAATTTTCAGTGTTCTTTGTAAAACAATAAAAAATAAATACCGACAAAAATCGGTTGTAATTGAATTTTTAATTTTATTCTCCTATATAATTCTCAAAGTGTTAAATAACTTGGTGGAGTAAAGTTTTTTTGGAAACTTGGAGCGCTTGGGTTCAAATCTCATTGAATGCATAACTAAGAGATTATTTGTATACTTATGTTATGGTTGGGTTGGCTTCTAGTTATGGAGTTAGTGAGAGGTAAGTGGACTTAAGCTATGGTTAGGTTGGCTTGTAGGTATGAAAATATAAAGGGATAAGTCGACACACACCCTTGTTGAGTTGCCTTATACATATGAAATGGAGGGACAAGGCTACTTGTGTCAGTATTGGGTTGACTTATACCATAAAATGTGAAGAACAAGTCCCCATGTGAGTGTCTGAATCGCCTTATAGGCATAAATTGAGGTTATAGGTTGACTTGTGCCATTGACAAGGTGTCTTGGTGGATTGCAGAATAGGAATTCTGAGTCTTGGTATTGTCGGGTCGCCTTGCACCACTAATGAGTCGACTTGGTTAGTCAGCAGGTTAGGTTTCTGGGCTATTGCATTGACAGATCGCCTTGTCCAGTGTTTGGGTCAACTCAAGATTTGGAAATTTTGAAATTTCAAATCGCGTTGCTCACAAATAGGTTGACATGTCTATGTAAAAATTGAACCTATAGGTTGACTTATTCCTAAGTAAGTTGCCTTATTCATGAAGAACTTGTACTTACAGGTCGCTTTATCCATGGTGCAGGTCGAATTGCCCCGTCAAACTCTATTATTTTAAGGGTGCAAAATGACCAAGAAAGACATCTAACCCTGCCTAAACTCTTGAGTAAGGAAGGACAAGATAGTAACTTCACATTTCACTATAAATAGGCTTGAATTAAACCTAATCTCATTTTTTTCCTCTCTATCACCTGAACTCTCTCGCTCAGTTTCTTTTCTCTATTTGTCTCTCCCTCTCTTCATGCTCTCTCTCTCTCTCTTCCTCCTCTAAAATCCACTATAACTCAATCAAACCCATAGATTTGGGTCTACACACCCTCCAACAAGCACGTAAAGAACCAAATATAGAGAGAGAACTAGGTTTTCTAATGAGAAAAAACCTAAGGTTTTGAGGTATTTTAGTTGGGAGAAGAAATCGATTACACAAATTGAGGTAATAATCTTCTCTCACCCTAAATTTGAGTTTACATTGCTTATTTTCAAGATTTATCTTGGGATTTGAGGAATGTGAAATTAGAAATTTAGGGTTAATGTTTATGAATATTGAGATTTGGTGATTTAACCCTAAAGTTTGTAAATGAGAAAATTATGAATAGAGATTATATATAGATATAAATATTATGCAAATGATGGAATTAAAGCATATATTCATGAATTGAAGAAATTAGGGTTTGTGTTATGTTAGGGAAACCGATGTAACCCTAGTTTCACAAATGATTAAGTGAGTAATCAATGTTTATTGTCTTAGGTTTGAAACAATTAGAACCTTAGGAAGGATTTTTACTTGATTAAACATTGTTATGGAATAAATTGAGAGTGTTTACTTTCAAAAAAAGTTAGTGATTTCATACTTGTATCAAAATTAGAAAAATATACTTTTATTAAATTTTTTCTAAATGATTTTCAAAACTTGGATTTATATGTTTTAGTATGTGTGGAATATTCCAAAAATTAAATTTTGAACTCTTATACATTTTATATGTGTTGAATGAACAAATGCACTATATGAATTTATTGATGATGAACATATTGATATATTGACTACTATTGAGAAATTGTTAAACTGATGATACACAAAATGAATTTATAATTTTTGTGAAATGGTGCAAAAGGGTTAGTGGGGAAATAGCTGATCACCGAAAAATGACTAGTCATTTCTCACCACAGCGTCACCCGACGGGGTGATGTGATGGAGTTAATAGACATAGATGTAGCCGAGCACGACGGTATATTCATGATCGAATAACATGTCGTCTAAAGAGTATGGGACAATTAGTTGCACCACCAACGAAAACCATAACCAATGCCAAGGATGAGACATTTTTAAACGTAAATTATTTAAACTCTTGATAATCCCACATTAAGTCGTGGTAGACCTTTGTTGGGAATAATGATTTTAGGTTACCCCATATTTGAAAAGGCAAAATAGTTTGATGCATATGGTGATTATGAATTATGATAATTTTGAAAATAATGATTTGAAATTCTCAATAGTAGTCAACTTAATTGAGACTTGTAGACACTTAATGGTCAGATCCCTAGAAACTTGCTTTGTTGAACTTTTACGAGTAATAGTCTTCTTTGAATTGAGGTATTAGTGGATTCCAATGGAGACAAACTATGTAATTATTTTGAAAACCTATTTTGTACTATGTTATATGGATTTAAAAAAATTGACTATGGTTTGTATACTAAAAATGAGGATCTCTCTTTTTATTTCCCTGGAATTTTTTTTTTTAGAATTATTTTGGTAAAATTTGGAATGAATCCCTTGAGTAGCAACTTGTTTATACTCTGTGGATTTGATTAGAATGAACTGGGTTGGTCCATTAATTGTGCGATGAATGCATAATAGTTTATTTTGATGGTTAAATTATTTTGAAAAATGAATGGATATTAATGAATGTTTTGCGGTACTTTGGTGAACGACTTTGGTTTACCTGTAATTCAGGTTAGTGCAGTGGTTGTCACATACTCAATCCGAGGGTCGGGGTGTGACACCATACATACACATTATGGGGGAAGGGACTATGATGATTGATAAGTATAATGACTATGACCGTCCAACATAAAATGATGATAGCATTTCAGAGTTACAAATCGGGATGATTTTCAAATCAAAAGAGGAAATTCATCATACTGTCAAGTCCTGCACAATGCAGGAGCCAAGGTACTTTAAAGTTTATGAAAGTTCTCCAAATATATGATTTGTCAGGTGTTCACTTTACTGTGAAAATAATTATTTGTGGCATGTTCAGGTTAGACAAAAAAAAAGTTATTGCCTTTAGGAAATTACAAAGTTGAAAACAAAACACACTTATTTTCATGAATTGTCTTTGGGGGATCACCCCAATGTGGACTTGAATATAGTGGGTCATTTGATTAGAAACCACGTAAAAAAGAATATTGATTATAAAGTGTGTGATGTAGTTGAGAATATAAGATCGTATGGGGTAAACTTATCATACAGAAAGGCCTGGATCTGGCGTAAAAAATATATAGAAATGGTGTATAGTAATTGGGAGACTTCTTACACATTGTTGCTCCAGTTTTTGGATGCTATGCAGATGAATAATCCCGAAACTGTTGTTGATTGGAGGTTCATTGAAGTTTTGGGGTCTAATGAGAGAGTTTTTCACTCAGTTTTCTAGGTCTTCAAACCTTACAATGATGCATTTAGGTCTTGCAAGTTAGTAATAAGTATTGACGAGACATTTCAATATGGGAGATACAGGGAGAAAGTCTTAATTACTATTGGAATGGATATGCAGACCACATACTTCCTTTATGTTTTGCTATTGTCAATAAAGAGACCATTGTGAGTTGGGCATGGTTTTTAGAAAATTTGAGAGAGTATATCATTGGTGATTGGTATGAAGTGTGTTTGATATCGGATATGGCGTTCGGTATAATGCGAGCCATAAAAAGAAATAGTTATCTCCGACCACCATTTGTGTTTTAGAGACTTTGTTTGCACTATGTGAAGGCTAATGTTAGTTAGTGATTCAAGAACAAACTGCTAACAGAGTTAATACATAAGGTGGCCGCATAAAAACAAGTTAAAAAGTTTAATACCGTCATGAAAAAATCAAAGAGCTAAACGAGCTGGTGTATAAGTGGTTGATGGAGATTCCTCTGGATAAATGGACATTGTGTCATGACGGGGGGTCACATATGGGGGAGCATGATCACTAATCTGTCGAAGTCATTTAATGACATGCTTAAAGGTATAAGAAAACTGCCAATAACTGCATGTGTGTGGGTGACATTGTACCAAATGAATGGATTTTTCAATAAGAATCGAGAAGAAGCAACTAACAATGTTAAGGAATGCAAGAGGTGACCAACAATGATGATGAAAAAAATAGTTAAAAATGAGCAAAAATCCAAATTTCATTGCATCATTGCAATTAATAGATATTGAGGGGGTATAAGGTGATAACTGAATTCCATGGTAAGAGGAGTGGAAACAATCATACTGTGGTTATGGATGTCCCATCATGTATTTGTGAGAAATATGTTACCTCCAAACTTTCTTGTTCTTATATGTGGAGAGTTTGTGCAGATATGGGCCGTAAGTGGAGGACACTTATAGATAGACTACATAGTTGTCAATCAATGCTATTTACATATGGTGGCGAATTTTATCCTCCTCCACACAAGGACTATTGGCCCCCTCTTTCTTTCACGTTGTTATCCAATGTTTCACGCCTTAATAACCAACCAAGTTGGACCATGTAATACACCGATCCGTAATGAAATGGATAGAAGAAGAACTCAGTATCGCAAAGCTTGTGGTGAATATAGGCATAATTGTCATCATTGTTCGATTATGGTTCGGTTGTAAGAGAGGGCAAGACAAGGTTGAAACTTTGGTCCCATCATGTACTTGTGTTTTACTGTATCGAGAACTTATTCAATTATTATGGATGTACAATATTTTTAGAACTTATTGTTTTATGTGTTCATTTTTTATTTGGTTTGAGAACTTAGAGTTTTTGTTATTCTTTACTTTTCTTATGACCATAATTATGGACTATACTCATTCAGTTTCGGCTCCACAGGATCCTAGTGTCTTGACTTTATAGCCCACACATCGGTCTCACTCTCTATGGGAGACTGGGAGTGATAACCCCTAAAGGTGTGTTATTCCGATCGTAGATTTTCGAAGGTTTTTGATGTTAGGATATAAGAGATTTTATTATGGGTAGGGTTTTATGACCTCTATAGATGTGAGTATATTCATTACGATTATACACTTATTACCACGTTTGTCGAGAGATGGAGGTAGGAGACTCATACCTTTCATTTATCAGTTGATAGGGCTACGACTATGTTACAGGATGTTTCGGTCCTTCTCAGTTTTTTTGTTGATGGAGATGCAATTATTGGGATGGACCACACTTGTTCTGTTACTGAGTGGTAGAGTTTATGTCGTAGTCTTTTTGGCTTCTTTCTTAGTCCAGGGGATTTTTTTGGAGACTGTCTTAAATTACGGGCTATTATGGACTTTCTTAATTCACACTGTCTTAAATTACGGGCTATTACGGACTTTCTTAATTCACATCATCTGTATCCAGAGTCAGATGCGACACTAGTAGAGTTTCACACATGTGGTCGCATTATGTAGCTACTGGTTAGTCTTTTCGAGGATTAGTTTGGGTTGTGAGTGAAACTCATATATTTGGAAATTCTACGAGATCTTGATTGCACTGGACAATATAGTTGGGGTAGTGTTGTATTGGCGACACTTTACAGAGCCACGTGTTGGGCTTCTGTTGATGGTGTCAAATAGATTTGTGGTCCAGTCTTGCTATACAGGTATTGTATCTCCATTTGATATATTATTTTATACTTAATAATACTTTTTTTACATACTATATCATTTATTCAATATTTTTTCTCTTATTAGCTTTGGGCATGGGAGAGAGTGCCCATGTTTACCCTGATCAGATGCCACACCATTGTTCCGATACCCTCTGCTCCACACTTGCCTGCCAGCCCCAGAAGATCTCTGTACGTACTGTTTGCTCCAATTATTTATATTTTTCTTTCTCTAATCTCTTGATTTTGTATAATTCCACATTGACATTGTTTTACTTGTAAATAGTTGGAAAGTCCTATATAGTTATATACATACATGGCAGTTTATTTTTAGAATATACCAGGATCAACTAGATCATATAAGAAAGAATAGGGTGAGTATAAATTTCATTTTTGGCTACCACTTGTATTGCCATAGATCGAACTAACACCATTTTTCTTCGATTTTTTTAATTCGTTTGGATGCCATATTTGTATATTGACTTGGCAACATTGCCCGAGTATTGTCTCGTCGACTGCAAAATATGGCGTGCCAATATCCCCCTCACCTGTTTTGAGATCGTCGACTATCATTTCCCTCAAAGGGGTATAAGACAGTTTAAGTTGCTGTAGCGTGTTCTTTTACACATGCAGACCAACCAGGAGTTGCACCTGACTGATCGTCGCGGGAGACATCGATATTATTGGACTAGAATACATGCGGTACCCTTGCAATTATGGGGTAACTGTCGATATCACATCGTAGAGGGTGAGGAGACTTTTGGAATGCTGACAACGACAGGTGACTACATGCCATGGTATCGTCAGATCACTCGCTTATACATTGACTGTCCTATGCATCGTTATCAGTAGGGATTTCAACCATAGCAACGTAGATGAAATATTTCATAAGTCAAAATAAGTTTATCATTTAATATTATTTTATTGTTTATATAATATTTTTTCCTTTTATCTTTTGTAGTGCTATGAGATTGAGAACATGCATTTAGCAGCATCTGATATATTTGTAGTGGAAGGAGTGGATTTTAGAGTTGGACATCTTAAAGATACGTCATAACATGCATTTCAATTTGTCAGGCATGCACTATCTAAATATGATTGTTTTTCGACATCTGCACAGACATTTACTGAGTCGATGGACATACCTTCCACTTTTGATGTTGCGGATGCTAATAACGAGTTAACAGAGATACCTGTGTCATCTTCGTATTTGACTCTGACTCCGATATTTATAGACAATGTTGACGATATTGTATCGACAAGCCTCCACGACTTAATGTTTATGAGTGGCGGCGGTGTCGTCGTCATCGACATTTTGATGATATTGGTATGGCTGCATTCCCTGGGGTTGATGAGGGTACACAACTATATGATATACCTCTACCTCTATTTAGTAAGCCGGCTCGTATTCCCGTCAGATATTAGCTGCGACGCAATGCTGGACGACCTCCTTCTGGCAGTTAGTCTAGATTTAACATTTTATATATATTAAGTTTAAATTTTATATACACTAATTTGAATTTCTATCAAAAATTTTTTATTATTGAATTTTTCTTGTAATTTCTTTATTTATATCATTTTAACAATAACAACAACAACAACAATTTATATCTTCTATTCTAAAATTTGGGATCGGTCATATGAGAGACAAATATTGAGAATCAAAATAAAAAAAAAGATTTAGTTTGTGCGAATTTTTCTACGCCACTCATTCCTATCTAGGGTATCTTCTCAACTAAATCTATATCTATCATGCCTTTACGAATATATTACAACCAAGTTTTCAATGACCTACTTCTACATTTTATTAAATTTCATATTTTTAAGTTTTTAGTTTTTCTAATATGTGCGTTATTAGGTTTTCGTTGCATATACCCAAACTATCTTAGGTGGTACTTTCTCATCTTATCCACAATTGAACTAACTCCCAACTTATTACGTATTTCGTCGTTTCTAATTCTATCTCTTCTAGTTTGCCACACATCATCTAAATATTCTCATTTCAGCAACAACTATTTTTTACACTTGTTATTTAATGGTCCAACATTCAGTACCATATAATAGCGCAGGTCTTATTGCGGTTCTATAA
The DNA here is from genome assembly GCA_037126225.1 of Dillenia turbinata. Taxonomy (NCBI): domain Eukaryota; kingdom Viridiplantae; phylum Streptophyta; class Magnoliopsida; order Dilleniales; family Dilleniaceae; genus Dillenia; species Dillenia turbinata. The sequence continues at coordinate 20,490,547 of JBAMMX010000011.1, read as the reverse complement.
ATTTTTTCCTTTATATGTAATGGTATTGTGCGATCACAGAGGATTCCGAATGCCTTTCGCTATTTTATCCAATCCGTTTGAATTCTATTGTTCACATCTCTATCGATACTGCCATCGTTTTGAATGATTGAAACAAAATATCTAAATCGTTCACTTTTTGAAATTCTCTTCTTTCTAATTTAATCATTTTTTTATTAGCCTGAAGGTTGTTGCTAAACTTACATTTCATGTACTCTGTTTTGTACCTATTTAATTTAAATTCTCTGGATTTCAAAGTAACCCTTCATAACTCTAATTTAGTATTGATACCCTCCATTATTTCATCAACTAAAACTATATCATTTACGAAAAGTATATGATATAGTATTTTGGTTTATAGTTGTGTTTGGTGTTTGGTTATATTTGAAAATGTTGTTGGTGTTTGGTTATATTTAGTGTTTGGTTGAAAATGTTTGGTTGTTGGATTGAAGTTATCTTGTACAGTAGAGTATAGTTGTTGTTTAGAATATAGTTATTTGGTAGTGTTTTGGAATATAATTATTAGGTGATCGTATTTTGGAATATGATTATTTTGAGTATGATTTATTTGGTGCGGAATAGAGTAGTGTTTTCTTATTATTATTTTGTAAATTGGCGAGGATTGTTAACGGTGTTTTGGTATGGAATAGGGTCAATATCAAGTATAAAAATATAGGTATGTTTTAGATTGTAAGTTAGTGTTTTAAATTGTTATTTTGTAAGCAGGTGGAATGCATAGTGCAACGGTCTGCAGGTGGGTAATGAGGTGATTTCGTACTTTAAGAGTGCAAAACAAGTTTCACAACCTTTTAAATTTTTTTTAATTTCTAAAAAAAGCATTACAAAATATATAAAAAAAATTAATAAGACCCTGATTTCGCATTCTGATTGTGAAATCAATAGTTTTGAAAAAAATAATAAAATTAAATAATTTTTATTAAAAATAATATTTTGGGAAATATCTCTAACCATGTGCATAAATATAAAATTTACGACAAGTATGATGACAAAAATAAATAAATAATTTTAAAAAATATGCGTCAAAATATCTTAATTTTTAAATGGGAATGATCTTAAAAGATTTTTACAAAAAATGAAGAAAAAAATGAGAAGAGTAAGAGAATGATCATACCTTGTGTTATTTGTGAATAAAATTGAGAAGCAGAGGAAGAGAATCGAAAAGCTGTAGCAGAGCTAAACTTCAAACCCTAGCCCTTTGAGGCTTCACATAAGACTGTTCTACCATGTCTTGTTTTAAGCAAGCACCAATTGATGTGGAAGAAATGTAACCCATCAAATGCTCTTAATTACAAAATAACTTAACATTACTCACAAATTTGGGTCTACTTACATTTTGAACTCAAAATTAGGTTTTCCTTGTAGCTCTCCATGAAATGCTAATAGTAGTAAACTTTTGAATATACGAGTGGTCAAAATTTATTCAACATTGTAGCTACAAACTTGTATTTTTAAATAATAATTATGAGTAAAATCATAATTATATGATTGAAAATTTGAATATTTCTCATTTTAATGTTATATTCAAACTATTTTAAGTCAACGGGATTTGATTGATTATATCAATATTTTGTGAGTGACACTTTTCATTTCATGTCGACGCTTAAAACTACTATTCGGGGGCAGTATGGGCTAATGAGGCATGGGGCTCAAATTACAATTAGGACCAAAAGAAATTTGAGCATTTATTATTTGGACCATATTTGTAATTTAATTACGTGCTCGAACAAACACAAATTTGATAAGCATAAATTCTATAAATTCTGTAATTGTATCCGATCAAACAGAATTGAAACGAAAAAAAGAAGAAGATGAAAATAGGGAGTCTCTGCCGCTTAACTGTCCCTGAGGCGACCTTAAAATTACTATTATGGTTTTAAGCTTCTCATTCAATATTGGTTTATTTTTTCTTCTAAGGGTTTTGATCCGACCCTACAACTTAGCTCCCTTCTCAAAGTAATTACCAGTTAGATTAGGACAAAAGAGTTTTGAATGAGGTTGATAACTGCATGAGGGCCCAACACATGTAGCATCAAGGCTCGCACCATAGGCACCAAACACCTCCATCACATGCTCCAGCACCTGAACACACGCACGGGTACCTCCACTGCCACTACATTATCCATAAGTATGGGAGGGTAGATCTAAGAGTAGTTTATCACTTTGGTGGATGTTCTTTCATAGCCTATTACAGACAAATGTGGAACCCTCACATGTTGAGGAAAAGAAAAAGAACAAACAAATATATAAGTTTTTAGTTGATATGCACTTGATTTATAATTCTTTTGATTTAATTTTTTTAAAAAATTCTCAAAACTTAAAAGATATTTTTGAAGGTTATAAATTTTTATATCTTGTTTGAAAAGTAAATTATCAAATTTATTAAAGTGTTTATATTAAATAAAATCAAATAAGATAATTTATGAGATTATGTGTAATTATTATTTTCAGTGGGGCAGATGGAGGTTAGTTTAAGAGGAATGGGATAAGACGTGGATGAGGAGTGGAGCAGAGTGGAGGCATGGAAGTACCACGACTAGTGCGTTGCGCTTGCGCCGAGTTGCCACCCGTAATCGGAAACAGAGAAATGCCAATACCCTTATTACGTCTCCATGACGCGAGGAGTCAGAGTAGACCAAGCAGAGGCAGAACCAAAGCTTCTGTCAGTAATAATGCCGGGGTATGTGCGTGTACTCTCCGTCTCCGTCTCCGTCTCTGTTTCTCTCTCTGTCGCACTTGATTTTGATTATGCAATTAATCAGAGTGATGCATTGGTGTTGGAGAATAAGAAGCAGGAGGTATTGAGAATGATCCAAGACACCGAGCGGGGTCGAGTTGCGACTGCGGATCAACGCAGTTCACTCGAAGAGGCCTTGGTTGGGTTGGAGGTGTGCGGTTCCCCAATTCGCCTGCCTCTGTTGGACGGCACCTGGCGTCTCCAGTATACTTCTGCCCCCGATGTTCTCATTCTTCTCCAATCTGCCGCCTCACTGCCCTCCTTTTTTCAGGTTTCACTACCAATACCCTAAAATCTTACCTAAATTGATGGCTTCTTAATCTTCTGATTCTTCTTCTCCGGAGGTAGGTTGGGCAAATATTTCAGAAGTTTGAATGTCGTGATCAATCTGACGGAGGTGTTGTTCGTAACATTGTTCGTTGGAGTATTCCGGGCGTGCTCGAGGTAAAAGGTTTTTGTTATTTGAATTTAATTCGTGTTAATCTTGGGATCACTTCAAATTGCCATAGCTTTTACAGTGCATTGCGTAGGTATTCTTTCCAAATTGTTGCTCCAAGAAATGAATCTAAGCAATGACTAATAGGTTTTGACAAAATATAAGCCCTGCCCATTTGTGATAGATACTAATTAGAGAAAAACCGATTCTAGTGTTATTCATCCAATTAAACCCTTTTTCCTCTTAAGTGGTGAGGAGATCCCATGAAAAGGGGGGAAAAAAGGAACTATAAACTTCACCACTTCAATTTTTTTGGGTCAAAACCCACAAATTTTAAGCTCTACGTTTGGAAAAACACCAAGTTAATCAAAAGATTTATCGAATTGAAATTAGCTTAAACCGGCATATTAAACAATATGAAAATCTTAAAAGTTGCGAGAGAACAATTTTTCTTTTGATTAAAAACAATTCAAGCTTTTCAACTATTCAGCGGGATAGGCATGAGAACATTTTGTGATATCATTATTTGCTTGTTGTCTGTTGCCGTTGCTTGTCAAATTTTTTTATTGCACTTGCCAGTTTACAACCAAGGTAACAATGACATTTTCTGTCATGGAAATCAATCTTGTCCATGAAATTCATTTACGAGCACATCATACATAGAAGTAAGCTTTATCTTGTTGCAGGAACAAGAAGGTGCAACCTTGGTTGTCACTGCAAAGTTCTCAGTTGTTTCTCCACGTAACATCTATCTTCAGTTTGAGGAGGTTTGTTTTCCCGCTATGCATTAAATAGCAATAGAAAGTTGTGTCTGTCAAAAGGTTTCTTCTGAGACATAATAGGTAATTAGATTCAAAAATTTCTCCTACCTAATATATGCCCTTCGATGCTTGGCGCATTGTATGTTGTTAATTTAGCTATTACTGTTGAACTTTGTAAATTTGTTTCTAATGTATAGAGCAAAAGGGGAGAGGGATAATAGAGAGAAGTGGGGGAAATACAGGTGAGAGAGAGAGAGAGAGAGAGAGAGAGAGAGAGAGAGAGAGAGAGAGAGAGATTTAATAACCAATTTTCAATTCATCAATTCATTCTTGAAAGCATCACAATCAATAGGCCGTAATGCCTAAATATACTGGTACTACCCAGAACCAAATAAGGAAATATTATCAAGAAAGAACAATCGCATACAACTTAGGAACAAATTGATGCTAGAAACTATTCTAAGATGCTAAATACTAAACCACTGCTAGGACTTCTCCTGCAGAGAGTTAGGAACTGTTCGTCAAATCCAAGCAACAAGATGACTCCATAAAACATCCCATGTTGAATCAAATGACACCTCGATAGTGGTGAAAAGTCTCATCAAAGTAATTAGGAACTATAGATTAATTAAACAAATTAACATAAGGTCTACATTTGAAAATGATATACAAAGTGTATGAAGGAGCAAATAAAGAAAATCTAGGGTGATATAACAATTGTTCAAGACTCCAAAGTAAGACATCCCTTTCAATTATAACATCACAATCAACTTCTTTTGTATCCTTTAACAACTTTTTCAAAATTCTCATTTATCACATCTATTTCAATCTTGTTAGTATTTTTAAAATTCTCAACAAAGCTTAGGAGAACATGATGAACGATGACAAGTGTCTCTTTTTACTAGTGGTGTAACAGCCTGAGCTATTCTAATGAACATTTTTGGCTTAAAAATGTCTCATAGGTGTAGTGACCTAACCAATCTCCACATAAATATTGTCAGCTTTGTCTTAAAATGCCTCACACGTGTTGCTCAGATGATAATGTGGTCTCAGAGTGAGAATTTCCCAAGAGGTCACCTAGCATGGCATTGCTTCCATGTGAGCATGCTTAACCATGGAGTCCCTACGGGAGCCTGGCCAATATTACTAAAATTTGCTTCGATCTAAGAAGACTCAGTTTAACATTTTTTTAGGGATATTAGAGTCTCCCCCACTTATAATACTATCATCCATGTTGGTGTTGGCACACATGGCGAGAATTCATAGTCATGTGATGTATATTCTAGAGGTGGCTCCCACTTTGTAACACATTGTCCCAAATGGATTCAAGAGGTAACCCCACAATATAGTACTTTGCCTTGTATAACACTTGGCTTTGCTCTTGTAGTCGGTGTAGATTCTTATACTATTTGTAATGACCGAAACCATTCTCCACCGAAATGTTGTCTGTTTTGACAAATTGCTTCATGAATTTTTTCTTTTCTTTTCTTTTTTTGGAACAATAATGTGACCCAAAATAAGGATTTTTCTGGAGGTCATACCATTTTGTTACTACTCCAATCCAAGCACGCTTACCATGGAGTTCATATAAGATCCCAACCAATATTAGCAAAAGGCGCCTTAATGTGGGAATGTTCAACTTAACTATATTTGAGGGATATGACACTGTGAGCAATTCTCTCCTTTCCCAGAATTCACACTCATAAGTTACCCATCGTAAGCAATTGTTGTATTTAGACAAGAAGACAACTTTTAAAAAGTAATAATTAAAATTCTAATTCCTGTAGACATTTCTAAATAATAAAATATAGACCAAGCTAAAAGATTTTAGAAATAAAGCATAACTTGGATGAGCTAAATCATAAAACTAATAGAACCAAATAATAAATAACTTTCATACAAATATTGAACTCTGTCTATGCCTAAAATAATCTTGTTGGAAGAATATATGAGGGAAGTGGACGAAAAATACATCTTTTTATTATTTTTCCTTAACCCGTTCCCCTATTTATTTATGCAACAAGCAATCTTAGTCTTTAGAGAAGTATGTCTATGTAATCTGAAATCATTGTGCTGTTAATCTAATGTCCTGAATTTGTGTTGCAGGTCAAAATTCAAGATCTGAGCATTAGTGAAGAGCTGCAGGCTTTAATAGCTCCGGCCATCCTACCACGATCATATTTAAGTCTTCAAGTACCACTCTATATGCCTTTGCACCATATTTTTATTTGTTCCTTTTGCAAGCTTTCAGTGCAAATTGCCTTGGCTGCATGCTTTCATGCTTCTTTCTTTCTTTCTTTCTTTCTTTCTTTTGCTTTTCTTTTCTGTTTACATTTGAAATATGATAAAATAACTCATTATTTAAAGTTGCTTTCGATTTTTCACATTCTGAAATTTGAATAAAAAAACGATCCCTTTCCTGTACCATGTTCTGGTGTTGCCCCATTCTTACATTGGTTTTGTGTATAAATTCCTTTATTTCGCCTCTTGTCATGGAACTTCCTCACCCCAACTCCAAGTGACATTGTTTTAATGTTTTAGTGCACTATGTAGTGAGATTGACAGGTTACCTAACCATGTTTGATGTAGGTCTGAATCATCATTATGGTGTTTAAAAAAAAATGAGAAGAATCAAAGTTTATTCAATTTGCCACTTATGACATGCACTTTTGGGAGAGGAAGGAGTGCTCTATTTATAGGACTACAAGGGGAGAAAGAAGACAACAAAGGAGAGGGAAAAGAGGAGAGAAAAGGGGCTGCCACCTGACCAGTGGGCCCCATCCCAAACGGCTAGTAAAATAGCTGCTTGGGATGCTTCCCAACAGCTAGTTTACTAGCCGTTGGGGACAGCCCTTGGCTCCTCTTTTGGGCCAAGGGCAGGGTCCTTTTTGGGCCTAAATGGGCAGCCTTGGGGCTGCCCTTCTTGGGTCTTCAATACTTTCCTTGGTGGGCTGTTTCTGGACCTTGAAATAACCTTGAAATAAGAACTAAGTCTTGGACTTTTGGACTTCTAAGTAGATGGGCTTGGTTGGTGATGATAATGGGTTGGGCTTTCCTTCTTTTCAACAGTGTGTGTGTGTCTGTGTGTGTGCATATAGAGTTTGAAATTCATGTAGAGGATTTGGTGGTAATATATATATAAATATATAAACATATTAATATGTTTTGATAGAAAAAGAATTGCATTAGATAGAAAGGAGAATATACAAAAGGCCTAAGGTTGAAAAGACCTCAAAGACAATACAATTCATAATTGTAGCATCAGTTTAAATTACTATGTTGTTTGAACAACACAAGGTTAAGTTAAAAGTTCCAATATTGAGTTGCATGCAATATCTTACCATATGGTTTAAGTTTTAATAGTGTTCATTTGATGGCTTGTAACATTCTTTTTGTCAAGTTCTGAACAAAAGTTTTTGTTTACTCCAAAGTGATATAGATGCTTTCATATGGTTCTGAATTTTCCCACATTAATTTGGTTACTATCATGGCTCATCTGCAAAGGCATACTACATAATGTAGTTTATGATATAATATCTCTCTCCGTCTCTATCTCGCATGCATACACTTTCACATACACACAGACACACAAACACAACACAATGACATATGCATATTGCCAAAAAGAAACTGAGAATTTTATGCAAAATTTTGCGGTATTTCCATCCCATGTGACATTACCTGAATTGTTCCTTGCAATACGACGTTAACAACAACCAAGCATTTATCCCATTAAATGGGGTCAGCTATATAGATCCTTTCACGCCATTGTACTCTATTTTATATCTCATACTCATCTATATGATTGTTTTCTTTTACGACAACAAAATTTGTACTTTTATTCCACCAAGTGAGGTCGGAAATATGGATATTTATACGCCATTGTAATCTATTTTGTATTGTATTTTTATCTATATTTAGATAATTTATATTATGTTTTATTGTCGTTATTCAAGTTTTTTTCGATCTCCCTCTCTCTTTAATATGAGTACTTATCATAATCTCACGCTGCCTAACTGGAGCCTCTATCGATCACCTATGTACGTGTCCGTGCTATTTTAATAATGTTTTCCTCAATTTTTCTCGATAAGCGCAACCCCAACTTTCTTCCTAATATAATCATTTCTTATCTTGTCCATTCTTGTGTGTCCACACATCCATCTTAACATTCTCATCTCTGCGATTTCCATCTTTTGCTTGTGCTATTAGTTCATTGCCCAACATTCAGATCCATACAAAAAAGCAGGTCTAATTGTCATCCTATAAAATTTCTCTTTATGTTTTAGATATACCTTTTGATTACATAGAATACTCGATATAGTTCTCCATTTCGGCCATCGTGCTTGTATTATATATGATACATCTCTATCAATCCCTCGGTCTTTTTGTAAAATTGATCTTAGGTATTTAAAACTCTCACTTATAGATAATTCATCATCTCTTATCTTAATCATTGCCTCATTAATGCTAGTATTACTAAACTTAAATTCCATATATTATGCCTTACCTTTATGTTACTAAGTCTAAATCCTTTTACTTCTAACGTTTTCCTTCAAGATTCGAGTTTAGTATTTACATATCTTATCAATCAAGACTATCATCTACAAACAACATACATCATGGTACCATGTCCTGGATACGTGTAATAAGTTCATTGATAACTAGTGTAAAAAGATAAGGATTTAATGTTGACCCTTGATATAACCCTATCTTGATTGGAAACTCTTTAGTTAATCCATCTGGTGTCCTCACTTTTGTCACCACATTCTTGTACATGCCCTTGATCGTTTCAATATACGCTACTTTTACACCTTTCTTTTCTAAAATCCCCAACATGATTTTCATAGCAATTCTGTCATGCCTTTTCGGATCGATGAACATCATGTGTAAGTCATTCTTCTCTTGGACTTCATTGCTTGAGGTGTATAGCTTCCATCGTTGACTTTCCAGATATAAATTTAAATTGATTTTCAGTCACCTTGGTGTTTTTCCGTTTTTTTCTTTCAATCACTCTTTCCCAAAATTTCATGATATGGTTCGTTGACTTAATACCCCTATAATTTGAACAATTTTGTATGTTGCCCTTGTTTTTAAATAAGGGTACTAAAATTTTCTCTCTCTACCACAAGCATTTTTTTCATCCTTAATATCATGTTGAATAATTTTGTAAGCCATCCAATACCCTGCCTAGGCCCTTCCATACCTCTATTGGGATATCATCAAGTCTAACAGCTTTTCCCTTTTTTTTTTTTTATCATTTTTTAAAGTTTCTTCAATTTCTAAGAATTGAATTATTTGATAAAAGTTCATATTTCTATACTACTTTGACCTACTTAGTTTACCTAAACTAACTTAATCATCTTTCATTAAATAGTTGATAAAAATACCTCTTTCATCATTTTTTTATTTCTCCATTATTCACAAATATCCTATTTGATTCATCTTTAATATATCTTATTTGTGTATATATCTTATTGTATACGATCTTTTATTTTCATCTCTCTCACTTTAGCTATCCCTTATTAAACCATCGATAAAAGTCTTTGAAAACTTCATTCTTGATTTCACTCACTCTCTCTTCGCCCCTTTCTTGGCTATTGCGTATTTCTCTAAATTTTTCTCATTTTTAATGGTATATAGTAATTTATAAACAATTCTTTTCGTCTTCTTTTTCTACCACCAATGATTCACCAAATACACTCTTAGCCACCGTTATCACATGCAATGCCATATTATCTTATGGCATATTAGGGTCGGTATGTATTTCTTCTAAGGTTTATTCTCCTACTCCCTCCTTAAAGTTGTTTCGTTTCTTATCATTTAAATTCCACCTCTTAATTCTAGGGATTTTGCACACTTTGCTTCTTTGAATACTATGTTTGATATGCATATCCAACACTACTAACCTATGTTGGGTGGTTTAACTCTCTCCCGGATGACCTTGCTATCCTTACCGGTTTTTATATTCCTCTTCCTAACCATAAGATTGTCAATTTGCAACTTATTGTTCCCACATTTAAAAGTAACCAAATTTTCTTCTCTCTTTTTGAAAAACGTGTTGGCTATGATTTGTTCCTTGCAATGCTTTGAAAAAATTGCATGTGAAACAAGTTTTTGTGAAATTTAATAAAAATTTGTTGCATTTCAAAATTTGTTACTTTTTTCGGTTTTTTTTCACTAGTAATTTATCATCCCAAAACTAACATTGGAAGTTTGGTTAAATTTGAAACTTGGTCAGAACTCTTACTGGTAGTGGAATTGTCCTAGCAGTTGTGAATATTTTGCTAGGAGGGTTTCTAAAGGTGTAAAGAGGCAAAGAGGTCCTGTAGTAAAGGACGTCTTATTCATCTGGTCTTTAAGTTTTTCTCAAATACTTCCAAATCAGAAAGAAACAAAAATTTGAATCTTTGACTTTTATTAGATTAGTCTCTCCAGAGTGATCACAACCATGCCTCAATTATAAATTACTATTTTCTACTGATGAATTGTTCTGGCAGATCTTGCAGTTTCTTTGTGCTTTCAAAGCAGAAATCCCTCTGAGAAACTCGGGGAGGTATTTCATACTATAGTCGTTCTTTGCATTTTATCATAAATGTATAAGAAAATGATGGACTTTATAAAATTGTAGGCGATCAGCAGGAGGATTGTATTACCTTTCGTATTTGGATGATAATTTTCTTTTAGGCCGTGCTGTGGAAGGTGGAGGAGTATTTCTGTTTACTAAGGCTCAGCCATTTATTTAATCATGGTTCAAGGAACAACTGAAAGACTGCTCTTATTAAACTCCACACAAGCTTCTCAAGCTGTATTCTGGTATGTAGCACACAGAGGTTATGAGTCTGAGACATGCATTTTAGATGCTATCGGGCAATAGAAGTTGACACGGGATACATCTGCTTATATTAATATCATAAACTGTTAGATTTCATTTGTTCTTATTTTTCTTTATTTCCTTTTGCTACACTTATTTGTTAGTTGTTTCTCTTTGAGAAGGTGGAGACGGGCAAGTTTGTTTTCATTATCTTGTTCAGATCTCTTGTTATTCTCCAACTCTTATAATGAAACTTCCAGATTAGAATCCTTTGATTATTGTTATTCTTGTATCTCATTTTGCTTTTTTTTTTTCCCATGTTGATGAACTGTGTTGGTCTCTCTCCTAATTTTCTACTGCATGTCAATCTCCTTGTAGGTAGGTTGAAGGAATGCTCCTCGAAGCATGACACCATATTTTTAAAATGTTTCTAATCCCTTGTATGCTAAGTAGAAACAAGATGTTCTTTGAAAATATGCTGCTTTCTTCTGTAATATTTGTCTGCCAATACCATATCTCTATGACATATAGTTGACACGAAGGCCTGTTGGCTTCATTTTGTTGCCCAAACCTTCGAAAGAAACTAGATTATTATAAGGATCCTGAATGGGGGTATCCTGTATTGTTTATTATGAAGATTGAGCGGTGGGAGTATAGATGGCAATGAGTTTAACTTTCACTACAGGCAGCTTGCTTAATATTGATCTATCAGGACATAATATATATTATTTATACTTGTTATGTCAATCTTAGAACCATATGTCAAACTAGCTCACGGTCGACCTTAGCAGAAACCTTGTTTTTCCTAAAGATGCAAAATTTTGTAACTAATCTAAAATGCACTTTTTGCTGGTTCGCTATTTCAAATCCTTATCATATTCGTTAGTCATATTTTTTGATTTCTGTATTTGCTTTTTATCTATATTTCGAAGAAGTTGAAAGTGAAAATTAGAGGAAATCTCTGACGAGGAGGAGCATGGTTCATAAGGAGTTCTAGGCTGTTGTAGCAGTGGAAGATAAAATCTTTGACTTAGCTGCAGAAACTCAGAGGGGGCTATAGGGGTGTTATTGTAGCTGCGGAAACTCAGGGGGCTATAGGGGTGTTATTGAGGGTCAGTGAGTATTGGAGAGGATAGAGGAAGTACTTATTCTTACAATCTTGGGATGTTGATTGTATTTCAGAAGTGAGGATGCGTGTTAAGAATGCACAGGGAAACTGCATGGATTTCCAGAGTGAACAGATGTTTTATGATTGACTCACTTTGTTGGAGGTAAACAGGAAAGGCATGAGGGAGATTATTTTTCCCTAGAGTTATGCCAGAGAAGGTTGGAGAAATATCTTGTTCAGAAACTGGATGGCTAAATGGTGCAGGAGCTTGGTCTTCATTGAAGTTTGAGTGTAACCTAGTTTCCTAATGGTGGTTTTCATGCGAGCTAGACAAAGTTTCTGGATTATACTCGAGGATTTTGAAAATTTTGGTGAAAGGGCAATCTTCATGTAGCAATATTACACTCCTAGGAATCTATGCTCTTAGACTTTAGGATTCATTTGCAAGGTGACAGGTAATGGGCTTTGCTGCAAAGTAGGTTGAACTCCAAAGCTGTAAGGTTGGAAACACTTGCAATGCTTAATAAGATGTGGGCACCTCTTGGTAATTAAGATATTAAAGAATTTGTATCATTAACACCTTTCCACTCAATTGAGTTTGCGAAAATTAAAGAATTTTATCAACTATTTGCCTCTACATATGTGTGTGTGAGAGAGAGATTCCATAGCTTGAAGTTCCAATACGTAGCAGGTGTAAGACAGCACTTAAGCAAATGTGGAAGGAAACCGTTATTTCCTTCCCACCCTTTTCTTTTCCTTCCAAACGGGTTCTAAGAATTGTTGTTCATCTCTTTTTCGGTTCCTTGACAGCCAAACAATGAGAGGGAAACACAAGTTATTTTCTTCCTCCGCTCTTGCTTTCTCTTCCCTTCACTCCCTCCAAGTTTCCATGCACCAAAAGGTAATATCCTAAATGAATATTTGAGCGTCAGAGTGATGGACATGTTGGGTCCAGACAGGAGTTTGATGGACAAGAATTTTTAAGGGTTTCTTTGTCCTTAAAAAGCTTGGCCCATATTTCCAGTTCCCTTATCTCCAGCTTTTTCAACGTCAATGATCCTTGTTACACCCAACTCAAGTGTATCCTTGTATTTTGAAATGACTTCTTATGGCTTTGGCCTCGCTAATTAGCAATAGAAAGCACATGCCTTTTAGATGAGTCATGACGGTCTACCAGGCTCTAGGCACTTCCATTCCATGAGATGTCTCAAAGTGGAGAGAAGGGTTTTGGATAAGCAAATCTTTCAGGCAGTCAAAACTGAGTTTTAACATGAATTAATAAAATAAAGGGATGAGCCAAACGGTAAATTTCTACTTATGGCTTGGATGGACACTCGTTCAAAGGTAGAAGGGCTACCGCTGCAATTGGAAACTTCTCTCGCAGTCTCATTTCATTAATGAAGTCGCAGAAAACTCATGGCTTCCAAGCCAATGTTGTTTTGACAAAATTGTTTTAAAAAATATGTTGATAATGGTCGATTGTTTTTTATTTTTATTTTTTTGGTTGTAGGGACGGGCAGCGTCAACTCCGGTATTAGTAGTGAAGATGGAGATCCCGAAAAAACCATTTTATGGGCCAATTTTGGGATGGACTCTTAAACATATTCAAGATCATCTGTCAAGGTCTTAGGCAGATTGCAAACCTTCTTCATTTTGGGATCAAAACCAGCCATAATAAAAGATAAAAGTGCAAAGCATGTATCTTATATACCCCCCGGGGGGGGGGGGGGTATCCCTTGATGCGGTCACAGGAAACATATAGAGGTTATTACATGTAATATGAAATAATAATACATGTCAGGGAAAATCAAGCGCTAAAGCGTGACTATTTCTCTTTAAATCAATAACCTCTGTTTTTACTTGGATCTCGCAGTTCCAATGAGGCTTGCTCTTTGATATGGAAAAATTGCACCGCACTTGAACCTGGGTCAGTAATTGAACAACCAGTCGGCTTTACAGAGGGGGCAATAACATCATTTCTTTGCTTTCTGGTCCAATTTCAGCCCTAGGAGAGTATTATTTGATATTTCTTACTGTTGGACCCGCATGGATCAAGGTTATTGCAGTAATGGCCAAGTACTGTGCCGACCACCCAACTAAGGGCACTGTTCAAGACATACTGGGGAAAGCTGAATCTGGTAGTAATCCATAACCAACTGGTGCTTATGAGTCCCTCTGATTGTAGTTAAGCAAATCATTCCAACGTTGTTGAAGGGTTGTGTGCGCATGTGAACATGGAACTGCCTGTAGACTGACAGACCCATCATTATCCATCACTTTTGCAAGACCTAGCCTCTCTAATGTTGCCATTGCCTTCTCGATAGGCATTTCCATCTGGCCAAATCCCCAAGCGGACAAACCATAAGCCATATGATTAGCATGATTAGTTGGTAACTTGATTCATTACCTTTTCCCGGAAAGAATTGTACATGAATTCTTCACATTCTTTTGCAATGCTTCTGCAAGATAAGACCTGCGTTCAAATTTCATAACCCAGTTATTAATCAAAAATCTCACTTCTCCAGAATAATTACTTAAGAAAACAACAAAGCAAGATAAATATTAACAAGGTACTGCCCAACACAAACCATAATCAGAGAAAGTGCGACCATAATCAGACAAAATAATAGCCTATCAGTGTCTGAAATCAGAATTTGAATTTACCACCAGTTTTGTCTTCAAAGCTTGCGTATATTGTGCAAGGTTAAATACCCACTTCAGGAGCCAAGGAGACCCCTCCATGAGGCAGTAAGGGTGGACTTACCTCAAAAATCTCCACCAGACCAACAGTCTTTCAACTTCATAGTCCCAAACTAACATTGTACGCCTTGGGAATTGATCTACTTAGCAACATCTCAGAAGCAAGGAAAAAATAACAATAATCATAGAAAGTGAAACACTTCTACCATCTTTGGAAAAAGTGCTCCAGTTGGCTATTTCTTGTTATGCTTATGATTATCTTGTTCTCTATAGAAGTAGTATTACGATCATACATAAGCAATTTTAGTTCAAATTAGAAGTGCAAATTCAATTTGCCCTGAACTTTTATTTTGCCCATTTGACCCTCAAAACTCTTCTTTTATGCTCATTTTAGCCCCTTTTCATGTGTCTGTTCAAGATACTGTAGGATATACGAAATGTGGTGCACCTTTGTCCCACCATGTAAACGTGAAGCATACACTAAATTGAATATTAAGCAAGAACTTTCTAGCAAAAATGAATAAACAAGAAGTTTATGAGTAAATTGCATTTTGAAGTATATATAAATGACAGTTATGAAGTCAGAACATCTTTGCTGCTCTAAATGGGTTGTCAATTTTAGTTCTAATGGATACCATCTACAACAACAACAACAATCTGAGTCTTATTCCCAAAATTTCGGATCGGCCGTTTGAGAGAGCAATATAAGATGATTTAAAAAAAAAAAAAAAAAAAAAAAACGCACATACACACTATCCAAATTCATATATAATACGAAAAGTGATGATTTAACTTTCTCTAATTCTCCTATGCTATTCGTTCCTGTCCAAAATCATCTCTTCAGTTAACTCCTCAACTATCATATTTTTGCGAATACATTACATCCAGATTTTTAATAGTCTATCTCGTCGTTTTACTAAATCTCATACATTTAAACTCTCAATTCTCCTAACTGGTGCATTTTTGGGTTTTCGTTGCATATGCCCAAACTACCTCAAGCCATACTCTTGCATCTTATCCACAATTGAACTCACTCCTAATTTACTGCGTATCTTTTCATTTCTAATCCTATCTTTCCTATTTTACCACACATCCATCTTAGCATCCTTATCTCAATTACAACCATTTTCTACTCTTATTTTTGTTTAATGACCCAATATCCGGTGTCATATAGTAATACAGGTCTTACGGTTGTTCTATAGAACTTCCCTTTCAGAGAAAGTGGTATCATGCGATCGTAAAAAACTCCAGATACTCTTCTCCATCTCAACCAACCCACTTAAATCCTATGATTTACATCCCCATCTATGTTGTTGTCACTTTGAATAATGGACCCAAAATATCTAAAACGTTCACTTTTTGATACATCATGTCCATCTAACCTAATTGTTTCTTTATCATTCTGATAACTATCACTAAATGTGCATTTCATGTACTCTGTTTTAGATATACTCAATCTGAATCCTCTAGACTCTAGTGTGTCATTCCATAACTCCAATTTAGTACTAGTACCCTCTCTAGTTTCATCTATTAACATTATATCATCTGCAAAGAGCATACACCATGGTATTTCATTTTAAATGTTCTTTGTGATTTCATTAATCACTATTGCAAACAGAATTATACTTAATATCGATCCCTAATAGAGTCCAATATTTATCAGAAAACTATCACTTACCCCCCGCAAATTCTTACATTAGTGACAACTCCATCAAACATATCTTTAATAAAATGGATTTATCTGATGAAAATCCCCTTTTTCATCGACGCCCACCACAATATATCTCTTGGCACCCTATCGTACACTTTTTCTAGATCAATAAATACCATATGTAAGTTTCTCTTCTGTCCCCTAAATGTCTCCATTAGATTTCTTAGTAAGTGAATTGTTTCAATAGTGGATCTTTCTAACATAAACTCAAATTGATTTTGAAATACGTTTATCTCCAATCTTAGTCTATACTCAATCACTCTTTCCCACAATTTCATAGTATGACTCATAAGTTTAATTCCCCTACAATTAGAGTAGTCCTGTATATCTCCTTTACTCTTATATAATGGTACAAATGTACTCTCCCTCCATGCTTTGGGCATCTTCTTGGTTTGCCAAATTTTGATAAAAAGATCTATTAACATTGTTATGTCAACCTCCCTCAAACATTTCCACACCTTAATGGAGATGTCATCGAGTCCTAAGACTTTATTATTCTTCATTCTCTTTAAGGCTTCCTCTACTTTATGAGAACAAATCTTATATTTGAAATCCATATTGATCTATTCCATAGATATCATGATATTGCCAATGTTTTTCGTATCCTCCATGTTGAACAGCTTATCAAAATAATCTCTTCAACACTTTCTTATCTCCTCATCCCTCCCAAGTATACTATTAGTCTCACTGTTGATACATCTAACACTATTTAAGTCTTTTCTCTTTCTCTCCCTTAATTTGGCGATTCTATAAATCTCTTATAGATGGTATACATCTAACACTATTTAAGTATGACTCATAGATGGTATCCAGGATACCATCTATGAAAGAGAAATTGAAAGGCTTTACACCAGAAACTGTGCATTCATAACACCATCTATACTGGACCTTCCATGACAGGGTCAGATAACGAGAACTAGTAAAAGTAAGGATGTAGACCATACTAGTAGAGATATAGGATGAAAGGGAGAGAACCAAACCTGGGCCTTATCAGCTCTGACCAGCATTGCATAGGCCAAAATTGCTTCCTTGTACTGGATGTTGAATGATGAGTTCAGGACAGAATTATTAAAAAGAGAATTTGAATAAAAAGGTCAAATCTTGCATCAAACTACAACCTAATAAAAGAATTAACCCGGCATTTCCAGCACTATAATAGAGTCATACTTGCTGCTGCTCAGAAGCATCCAGCAGAAAATAAACCGAGCCAAATCCACTTGCTAAAGTTTTCTCATAAAGTGTCCTGTTCACGAGAAGCTGAAATAAACATTTCTCATAAGAAGCTACTGTGCACAGCTTGACAGAAATCAGAAAATGGTCATGTATGGAAGATCATCATGAACTAACCTGATATCTATCCCATGTCTGTTTGTAACCCAGTGCTACACGGGTCACATAAATTATAAGAGCACTGATTCCTATTACATCAAGCAGTATTGCTGATCTGTAGTACCATTAAATAATGCAATCAACTTTTTTGATTCAAATCTTTTTAGGAGAGTAGAAACACTATTATAAGCATAAGCTCATCATAGAGGAGCTAAATGAAGAATTGAACTATATAGAGTGCTACATCCAAGGATAAAACCATACCGTGTATAACAATAAACTGAAGAAATCGACTCCTGCGATTTTGTTTTGTTTGTGCGCGCGCTCGCGCACACGTGGAATACATATATATTTTTTTCACATAGTACAAACTGCAAATGGGGACTCTGTCTGTTCAAATTTCACCCTTTTCCTTTTTTTTTTTCCCCCTCTGATTTCTTTTTTGTTTGTTCAGCAATGGTAAATCTTTTGTTTGTTTGTTTGTTTGTTTGCTTGCTTGCAAATTGGTTGCAAAACTGGAAAGAACACACTTGAAAATTCTTGAAGGAAGAAGGAAACCAAACTGGTCAAAAACAGCTTGGTCAAGCCTTGGTCAACACTAGTCTGGGTGGTCAATGCCCAGACAAGAACGAAGGTGTAAATGGGATGAATCAGATTATAGTCATCCCAGGGGTCAGCATGCTGGCGAAGATGATGCCAGAGTTTCACGAGCCTTAAGACATGTCAAAAGCAGTGCATGGAGGTACGTGGGCGGCAAGTGAGAGCACCTGAGCGACCCGGTGAATATGAGATTTCTGGAAAAGTGAAGAGCAGCTTCTGATTTATAAATCTACAATATTCAAAATTGTCAAAGGATCCACAAAGTGGATGAATCTGAATAGTAGAGATGACGTTTTGTTGGCAAATTGAATTGGATGATGCAGTGATGAAACTGCCGCAACTGGTGACAACAACAAACTGAGATAGTTACTAAGAGATGAAAACTGGGTTAAACTTGAAGTCACCGGCAGAATTTTAGTCAATCCACAAGAACATCATGAGTATACAAGATCAAAATAAACCAAATTAGATTCGAATTGAATTCTAATCAAACAAAATCAGAAATTAAGTATTATAGGCACTCATATCATGTTAGAATAAAGTTCAATTGATCATCTAATTTAACATGTACAGGGGTATTTTTATAGGTACAAAATCCCAACTGTATTAGGTTTTTCGTACAATGTTTTATTTGCGGAGGGTGGAGTATTTCTAGAATAGTATAATTAATTATTCCAGAATTATTTCCTAATATTAATAATGTTACTTAGTCCTATCCAACAAGTAGTATTTACATATTTTATGCAACAAAAGTGTATCTAAACATTTCATTCGGTAAAAAGTAGTTAAATATTCTATTTTTGGAAATCATGGAAGGCAATAATATGTGGATCTAAATGGTATTGGTCACAGCCCTTAGTTGCAGATGAATCAATTCTTCTCAGCTTGGCCATTTGAAAGTGTTCTTTCGACCTGCAATACTAAATGTACCAGGTGAAAGGGAAATTGTCTGACATGGATTTATTGGCTTGTTGATATTGCAAGTGGTGTTTTAATTATGCCATGGTGGTGTCATGGTCATAATAGTCTTGTAAAGGATCTGTTGCGGTCTACTATGGCCTAACAGTCATGTAATGATTGAAACAGTATAGCCATTGCCTTTTGAGGCCATGGCGACAGTTATAACCACATGACACTATGTAATGGTTGTAACAGCTCATTATGATTCATTTGAATCCGTGTCAGGTCTACTATATCTACACTTTGAGAAAAAACATACGTCAAAGACTACCTACTTGACACTAGTACAACACTTTGAAGACTCATACTGCACATCTTAATTGTGTCTACATCTTGTACTCATTTCAAACTAGAAGCTTTCAAGAGGGGCACTTGCCTCCTTGCCTCTTCAGTGAAACTAGAAACTTTCAGTTTTTGTCACGAACATATTGGTTTCCAAGTCTGATTCTTGACGCACACTGGGATGGATCTACTAAGGCCAAAGCTGGCAGCCCCCTTCCCCAAGAAAAGAAAAAAAAAAATCCGGAGATTTTTTGGGAGGCATTTACTCCTTGCCCCTAAGCAGATCCACCCTTGTTTGTAGCAAGAATTGTTTAGAAACCAAAATGTATGTGATAATGTCTCAAGTGTTCAAATCAAAGTGATGTCTATGCCTCGTCGCTCCTGCATTGGAACGTGTTAAGCTCTATGTTCAGATGTGCTAAGACGTGATCAGTATGCATTGGGAAGCGGCAATGTTTAGATTCAAAGGAGGCCAGATCATTTGAGAGTTTTAGATGTTTTAGTTTTGTTTTCCCTTGACATGAGAGAGTTGCATCTATGTTTATTAGGTCTCATAAGAATGTTTAAGATACGTAATAAACCTGCTTGAAGTTTTAGTTTAGTGGATTTTTAGTTTTCTCAATCCCTTGCTATGATGAGCTATGAAATTTCGGTTGTGAAAGAAATATTCTTCAAATTCTTTTCTTAGATAGTAGGTGTGACAAAATGATAAACAAGAAGGAGATGGTATTATCCTAGAGAAAATGTTTATTCCATAATTTTTGTATTATAATGCTTAGCAACCAGTTGCTAAGCATTTCAAAAGGAACTATATATGAAGTTTAAACTATACTTACGGCGAAGATAAGATGTCCTCAAATTTGTAGTTCACAAAGTATGCCAAGAGTCCCACTATGGTGGCAGCGTCCAAGCGCACCTGCAAGATCAAATTCAGATGTCTGTTGTCTAGGAAATTAAAATTTTGGATTCAAATTTATTTATCAATCAGTTTCAAATATTTCTAGCATCTATTGAGTCCTTTTAACAATTGAAGTCTACTCTTGAAAATCGGAACAGTATCTAAATAAAATGGATCAAAGATGCCAACTATTGGTTTAAAAGTCATGTGCCAGAGCAAGTTTAAGTGTCGTACATTGGGGAATATAAAGGAAATTGACTTGTATATATACAAAAATTGACTCAATCTCTACAAGCATAAATTTTTGGCCAAAATGGTGTTCGATTACAAAACAAAAAAATTCAACACAGAATCAGTGCCAATGATTTAGTTGGATACAACCAGAGAGAAACTAGAGCTCACAAAGGAAAAACTATGCTTAGACCATGGACTGACAAATCAAGTGGCTCCATGAAAAGAAAAACATATATGTATTTTTTTATCAGTAAAAGAAAAGAGATTCATTAAGGCACCAAGGGGTTTTTTATCAGTAAAACAAAAGAGATTCATTAAGGGAACCAATGGATGTGAAACCCATATCAATGACAAGCTATCATGTCCAAACAATTCACCAAGCTTCACTCATCAAATGTCTGTCTCATATATCAGAAAACAATAACAACCTAGGCCTTCTATCCCAAAATTTGGGGTCGGCCTGTCTCATATATCAGAAAGCAAAAATTAAATCTGCTCTCATGTTCCTCTCCTTCCAACCCACCCAAAAAATGCATAAAGGCATCATAGCAATAACCCTCCTCACTTCTACATAAGAAACAGCGATTCACTACCACCCTCCTTCTTCGCTGTAAATTATCCAAGATCAAAATCCTCCCTCTCCCAACTAAAAAAAGTCACTCGAGGAGGAACGGACACCTTCCAGATCGCCTTCCACGGAAAAACATTTCGCCCATGCTGTACACTTCTTCGTATCAATAAAGAATAAAAAGATTTAGCTGTAAAGGAGTCTTTAGACTGTCCCACCCAAACACACTTAGTATCAATAACACCTATTTGTTGAGAATGGACCCGATTAAAAAAAAAAAAAACCACCTCCCAATCATTTGGATTTCGCCTAAATAGGATGTTCCAAACAGCCTCCCCATTCACTCATCGCCAACATGAAAAAAAAAAAAATGTATGTTGAGAATAAAATATAGGTGTCCTTAAAAAATGTGGAATCACAAATGCAAAGAGAACATCGGATCTAGTGTGAAGGTGAACAAAATTGTCTAACATTGCATAATAAAATCGAAAGTGGCCCCTCTATATACAGACCAAATGCTAGCTCAGTATATATAGGCTTAACATTTTGGATAAGATGGTTTACAATTATGTATGCACACGCCTGCTCAGCACAACAATAATACAAAAAATTCTGCAGTTATCAAGATAATCAACCATCACATAGGAAGAAAAAATCATATTGTAGGAGTTGCATTTTGGTTAAACACCCTCTTATGGTTCATTTAAATAGTACTTTGCCCACATTTTCAAGAAAGACAAGTCCTTAAAATATCTGAACAACATATAATATAAATACGCCAAAGATGTCAATGGTTCAGAAGGTAGCCAATCTTCATTTAAAGTAGCAATCCTTTCTCTTTGACAAGTAAAAAGAAAAATAAAACGAGTGATTATGGAAGCAACAGACTAGTAGGAAAATTACAAATTACCAGAAGGGGTACCCGCTCTATTAAGTTAGTGAAGTTGCCAGAAATTATTTTTTCTTGAGTAGTTCATTTTAAGGAAAATAAAAAGAAAAGGATTGTAGATAATTAATGTGATTTTCAGTTAATGTAGACCAGTATAAATGCTCGATTAAGTATGCAACAAAAAATATAGGGAGAAGAAAGAAAGCCTACGTTACCCAGGCAAGTGATGGGGAAATTTGAAAAGGAAAGGTGTTTACATGAGTTATGACAATTTGATGAACGATATGTATTATGGAGTGTTTATATTGTTAGGATGAGAGATGTTGAAATGAAAGAAGTTCCTATTACCATATGTGCTCACTAAGAACCTGCACTAAATCCATATTCATTTGCATCAGCAGTGGATTAACCTAAGGTGGTATTCAAGACAAAATTTGCACTAGTGGCAGATAATCCTATAGGTGACATTCAAGATGAAATTTTTATGTGTTATATGAGTAAAGAAAGATGAAGCAGAACCCAGAAAACTGGGGGAATGCTTAATCCGGAAGGCTTTAGAATTCGCTAATCCAAAAGAGAGTAATAGGGAATATGAATTTATTATATACCTAATGATTCAGGAGTAAGTGAATTGAAAATTTGAAGAGCAAGAGATGCTAAAGAGAAATACTTTGCCACTTTCAAGCTGTCACTTAGAATGTATGGTTAGATACATAAATAAACATTAAGATTCCAACTATGAAATGAAAAGATTAAAAAACAGAAAAAAAAAACCCACTTCACTCCCTCCTCATGGTTTGGCCTGAGATCATTTTGCCTTGTGGTCCGAAAAGTGTCAAAATTTCCCTTTAGATTTACTTCATTATCACTTGTCATAAAAATAATATATTAAAACTAACAATTAAAAACTTTTTCAATATAAAAAAAAAGTAAAAAAAAAAAATGTGTTTCAAATAGATAATGGGGTTATTCCACCACCACCATCTATTTCCTTCTCCAAATTGCTTGTCGTGTCCACATTCAATTGATTTCAGGCTTGAGATTGCTTGAAAAAGGAGAACAAAAAAATCAATACAAGAGCTAGAAAGTTTTAACTTTAAGCAAAAGAAATTTAATAATTAATTGTAAGCTTTGAAATAATGTAGATCATGGTGGTCAATGAACAGTAAGGTGTAAATGGATAGAGGATTGTGGCAGTGAATCAAACCCAATTGTATTAATTATTTTATTTTTTAAAATTTTAATTTTATTAGTTTATTATTTTTTGAGACATTTAATCTTAGTCTAGATGGAGAGGTCAAAATGATAATGGAGTATTCTCATGGGATACTTTGACACATTTTGAATCACATGAGATAAAGTGAATTAGGCTCGAACAAACAGGGGAGAGTGAATTCTCCTCATAAAATTTCTGTAAGTACAAAAGATCTTGATGGGATGGTGTCCATGACAATGATAATGAGCAAATATAGTTGCGGTTGAGGTAACAATGCCAAAATGGATGAGATTGATGATGACAAAAGATATGACTAACTAGCATGAACATGATAATAAAAATAGCTGTAGCCAACTGGGGATGAGATGAGAGAAAACACATCAGATGTTTGAAACTGCTTCCAAGAATTGAACACAAAACCTTAACTGAACATATAAACAAATTTACCATCAAGCTATGCTTTGCTCCTTTTTGTAGAAACTAAAGGAAAGCTTGATTGAAGTTCAAAACAGGTAAAATATGACACGATAACTAGAGGTATTAATATGGGACTCCGTGTGGGTCAATTCAATGAAGGGATGGGACACCTGGCCTAGGACTAACAAATTCCCAGCCCAGGCCATCCCATCCCATGACCCTTGAGTAAAATAATATTAAACAACAACAACAACAACAATAATTCAGCTTATTATTATTATTATTTTTTAAAATAAGTCTACATGTGTAATATCACATGCAATATTAGTGTTAAAAAATTAAGTCAAGGCTTAAGTTAATGACTACATAACATATAGCCAAAAAAAAAAAAAAAAAAAAAAAAAATTTGTGATGTCAAGCATCTAGACAAGAAGACAAAACAAATACATAAACACATAAGATGACAAAAGAGAAAACTAAGAAATGTGAAGGAGAGCCCTTTTACAAACATGGGCTAAAATATCCAAGCCCCTGTCATCCCATATCCAAGGTTGGGACGGGCTGGCACTGTGTGCCAAGACTATTTTGACGGCTCTAAGGATAACTTTTAATTGAACAATTAATACGACATGAATAGAAAGCGAATACCTATCGCCAATGTCAACTAGTTTATAACTTATGGCTTAGTTGAGTTGGGTGGAGTTATATGAGCAACAATTTAGTCAATAGGTGTTGGTATAGCTTAACAAAGTAAGCATTTATAAGCTAAACCCTAAGTAGTTCAACATACTGCTAGAGAGTGGAGATTCCTATTTAGGATTTTCCGCAGCCTTATTCTTCCGATCTCCTTTGGAAGCTGGCGTAATTTATAGACAAATTCATGAAGCTTCAACTTTTGCATTGCAAGGGATGTAGTAATCTTATGTGGCACAAGGGAAAAAAATATCCACACCTTTAGAATTATATTACAATGTAAATATTCTTCCCAAACATAGGGAGCTCCAGTGAATGTAGAGGATGGGAACTTTGAGGGGCATTTAGGGCTAGAAAATTGACGGTTGTCAGGCATATTTAATGGAGATATTCTTCTACGTTGTCTAAGGAGTTCCAGTGTTCAAAAGCTATCTTGCAATTGAAGATGACAGGAAACTTATGATCATTTTGTGGATGGGGTGCTTCACACTGACACCAAT
The DNA here is from genome assembly GCA_037126225.1 of Dillenia turbinata. Taxonomy (NCBI): domain Eukaryota; kingdom Viridiplantae; phylum Streptophyta; class Magnoliopsida; order Dilleniales; family Dilleniaceae; genus Dillenia; species Dillenia turbinata. The sequence continues at coordinate 20,465,661 of JBAMMX010000011.1, read as the reverse complement.
GCCTAGGCTAACAGGACAAATTCAACTGACAGGATATTCAAGGAGCTTGTGAAACATGTTCAAAACAGTTAAGCGCAAGTGGTTCGTACCATGTCCAGAATTCGAAAAGATAACTTCTTGTGAGGGAAGATAACCTACAAAAGAACAGAAAGAAAGATACTGTCAAGAATAATACACAATAGAACACCAACAATCACCTGGAAGAGCTCCTCACATGATAAATAATTGAATAATTGTGATTGAAGGAATAACAAGCACGAGATTTTTTTACTAGTGACAAACATTATAACTCCAAAAGTGTTTACAGGTAAATCAGGGATAGGAATTCTCTCATAAACTTTCAATTGCAACGAAAGATCCTCAGACATTTCCCCTGTTGTCTCGTCACGTTCAACCTTGGTATACAGCAAAATCAACTCCTGAAATGCTGGTTCCTGGTTCAATATCATAAGTAAGTAATTCAATGGCACCACTATTATAAGTAAGTAATTCAATGGCACCAGAGGATAAAGATTCATTCAGAAAAGCTCTTAAAAATATATATATATATCTCTTGCCAGTTGAGATGTGTTGAAAATACTATTAATAGTCCAGATTGGATCATGTGGCTGTGAGTAAAACTTTGTATGCCACTGTAAAGCCTTAAGCCCAAGAAATGTAAAATAACAAAGATACCTTCCTCTGTCAACTTAAGCTTCAGACGCAACTGGTTATTGATGGCAGTCAATTGTTATTATCTTCGGGTATTTATGTAATTTTACCATATCGATTATATATTAAGAAAGGGCATACTTAGTGCCGAAACTCCCACATTGTGGGTTCTGAGGAAGGGAATACCTAGACAGCCTTCCCCTTGCTTTTTTTTGCAAGGAGGCTGATTCTAACCCTGGACCTCCAGGACACAATGGCATATCGATTATATATTATAGATAAAAAGCTTGGAAGTAGAGAAAAAAGAAATTAAATTCTCTAGCCCTTTCTCATATTCCTCTTTTCTATTGACTCTGCCTCACAACTGTTATTCCACATGATATTAGAAGTCCTAAGTTTAAAACTTGCCCAGCCCCTTCAAATCCCTTTTTTCTATGTGTTAAAGACCCTCTTATAAATCAAAACACAACCGGATGTGGAAGTCGAGCAATAAGATATAAAATAATAAACACTTCCTCTCTCTGCTTAACCTTTTATAGCTATTGGTTATTCTACACAAAACAATAAGACCATCTTTTCCTTATTATCCTACTCATCTCTGTGCAAACCATGTTTTGAGATGGTTAGCTAGCTTGTCATATAATAGGGATAATCTATATCTTGATTTGCATTGTGTGAAATTTCATAATTTGATATGCTAATAGTGTGGTTCACCCAGATTTCACTAAAGCTATTGCCACAGTCACACGATTGGTATCAATTTTAAGCATATAAACTCTTTACTTTTGATCAATCACCTCCCCTTCAAAAACCACAAAAAAGGAGAGTGAAGGATCCAAAGCTAGTAGATATCCATCTTTCTTCTCATCATTTTTTTTTCTTTTTCCAATTTAATCACTGTAGTTTAACCCCAATAACTTGGCATCATTTGCTTTACTTCATTTCCATCCTTAGTGCTGTCTATGGTTTGATCACAAATCCTGGTACCTTTATTCAAAAATTTCCTCAAAGTTTGGTATCTACAGAATTAACACAAAACCCCGCAGAGGAGTACATGACATTCAGATAAAGCTGGGATCTGCAGAAACTTAAATATCAATGAGTTCAGATTTTATCACATGATAAATTAAGAGAGAGACGAATAGAAATAGAGGTAAGAGAACACGGGTTCATACCTGGAGTGTTGATTGTGAAAAGAGAATAGCAGCAGAAGCGTTCAACATTTTCCAAACATCATTTCCACACTCTTTCCTTGTAGCAGGTCTCCATATATCATTCAGTGATATTCTTGGTAAGAAGATTGCCCTGGGTGAACCATTAATTAGTTATTGCATTTAGTATCAGGGGTTTAAAGTTGAGTTCTGATTATCCTACTCAAACCTCAGGAAATCTAATACTACAAAATGTGCTTTTGAGCATGGCATGAACGACACATACTTCAATCATTATTTTCCAATCATTTCCTATCTCGTTTCAACTCTATTGTGCTAACACCTATGAATAAGCTCTACCATGTAAGTTACACTATGAAGCGTGGATACTTCAAAATGGAAGCCGTATCTATTTTGAAGGTCTGATCCGACATTAGAGGGTTTTGGACAGCCCATGTAGTGTGTACAATACTCTTTCAAATACTGGACATGTTTATGATACTTTTGAATCACTGTAAAAACTTTTTACATCATTTTTACATAATTAGTACTAAAATAGTAATAGTTATATGACTTAACTATACATATATGACTCTCTTGTCCAAAAGTAAATTGTAATTATTGTAATGCTTAATATATACAAATTACTTAATGGCATGTGCTACTAATAAGCAGAATGATCCATTCCCATTCATGTTGTTGTATATAGTACCTCTAAGAAATTAGATTATCCACTGTTAAGTCAGTAATGATGCTAATGTTTGTCTTAAGGTGGGGAATGACAAGATTTGTGTTTCACATCTTCAGTCTGTGATAACATTCCATTCTAAAAGGGGAGAAGATATGATAACTCTTCTCAACTTTTTCAAGACTCATTGATTTGGGTTTGGGATCAATACTGTCAATAGCGAGCTTCTTACCGTGTATGTGCCAAACAAGGTTTTAATCACTTGACAACTCTTACTAGTCATAAGAAGAACGAGCGGCTAATCACTTAAGTAGGAATCAAAGGAGTGTTTCTTTTCGGAATCTTGTTGTCAGAATCAGTAAGAGGTTGGATGGTTAGAAGGGTGAATTCCTTGGTCCCCCAAACTTTAGAAAATTTTCATTTCACCCCCAAAAGTTTCATCATGCACATAGCCCCTGCAATCCCATTCTAGATCCCTACCTAGATATTCCACTGATCCACGAGCATCTTTTTATCAATCCCCTTTACTTGCCATCACTTTTCAAGATTCCTGGCATGGTGTCTGAGAATATCGAAAAGTTCCTACAAATTGAAAGCGGTTTGGATAAGACAGATCACATAGTAAGTAGTGGATAAGTTTCTAAGCTTCTAAATCTAAATCTGTGTGTGGTTTGGGTTTTGAGTAATTTAGTGTCGAAAACATTTCCCTAGTGGGAAAATAGTAATAGGATTCTCCTTAAAACTCAATTCCTTATAACAAGGTCATGAAAACTGAGATGGTCAGATAGGATGCCAAGGCTAGGGTAAGTGCTTCTCAGTGCTACCCTTTGAAATTCATCTATTGAACAATTTATTGAAACTCTTGAAACATGATGGTATTTGTTAAAATATGCTAAGAATAATCTTATACCATCTGAAATAATTTCTGAAGTTTTAATTATGCTACATGCATATATTACATGTATACACAAGCACACGTGTGTGTGTGTGTGTGTGTAAGCATTCCTATGGCTTCATCCCTACCATATTTTGGGCCACTCATCATTGGTAAGTCAGTACCATATACCTAGGGTTCCCTTTGGTTGGTTTTCCAAAAGGCCTATTTCCTCCCAATCATTTGTGTACGCTGCTCTAATATTTCAATTAGGCCTTGTGATTAGACAACTCCTACCATCAAAAAGGGCGTACCCAGTGCCGAAACTCCCACATTGTGGGCTCTGGGGAAGGGAATACCTAGGCAGCCTTCCCCTTGCTTTTTTTTTTGCAAGGAGGCTGATTCGAACCCCGGACCTCCAGGACGCAATGGAGAGACTCCATCATTAGACAACTCCTACCACCAAACTAAAGGAAAACAATCTCACCTTCTTCTTATTGCCCTTGGGGTATTACTCTTGACCAAATCAATCTCGCCATCAGCATCACTAGGTGCTGAGAATAGAAGACGTCTGATTAACCAATTGCTGTATTAGTAAGAAAAAAACAATCTAAAAGAGTAAATCTTGACTTCTATCCCCTTAACTCATTCAGTTTTGGTGGAAGAGAGTTCAATCCACACCCACTGCTATTAGTTGGAAGGGAAGTTGAAAAGCCCACACTCTGTATCCAGATACATTTTCAAACAGACACAGTTTACGAGACTTCTCAGAAGGTTACGCACCTGGCTTGGCCACTCCTATTAATAAGGTTTCCTCTATCTTAATCCAATGTAAAAGAACAGCGGCAAAAACTACAAATATTACTTGAAATTTAGGCTTATTTTGAAATAATTCACTCAACTTCTATTGCAGTTAATCACCCCAAAACATTTAAAATTTAAAATAAAACTCAATATGTCCCATAAAGGAACTATGCTCGGATTCTGTCCTGTTAAAGGGGAAGGCACCTAACCCCCTTTACTTCTTGCTCCTGCCTCATCCCGATGAGAGCTCCAGTGGAGAGGGACACATTAGGGAGACAAGGGAAAGAGGTCATAGAAGGAAGGATTCACTTAGAGACCAAATACACAATCAAGTTCCATGAGTTGAATCAGCTAAAGAATTTCCACGGAAGGCGAGAAGACCAAAACCCAAAAAGGTTCAGCAAAAAAAAATGTTAGTCATTACTAGAAATTTCATTAACTTTGGCCAGAGAGAGAGGAAAGAGGAAGAGAGCCATTTGTACAATTTGGAGCATAAGGACTCGCTTTAACACACCAAGAGAAAACCTCTAGTATGAGCATGTGCATATTCATTTTAACATTTTATCCTGCCATAATGCTCTTCCTCTTATGTTTGCATTGTTTTGGCATGCTAGGCTAGAGTTTGAAACCTAGCACTACGATATGAACATATGTGTTGCGGAGGAAAAGGTGAGTTGGTGTAATGTTTGAGCTGAAGTTAGTATGGCAGTGAGTACAAGGTGATTTCTAACTAGCTTCCTAGGGTGTTGAAAAAGAGGGGGAGTTTGGTTGTTCAAAACTTCACCCTCGCACTCCAGCACAAACAGAACTCATCAAGTATGTTCGAAAATCCCAACTAAGCTCCTTTATAAGTTGTCCTGACGCTTAAAACATGTTAAGCAACTCAGCCTATGGACAAGCACCTCAAGCCTTTGCCTTGATGAAAAAACTCAACAAAGCAGTTCACAAGAAAGCAAGCAGGTCCCCAAAAAGTCTTCTGCTGCTTCAGGTTAGTAGTGGGCCCAAGGAGTAAGAGAACAGCTTAAATCACCTTTTCCACCTCTTCAAAACTCATTTATCTACTACTTCTATGTGCTGTCCTGTTTTCTCTCTTCCTTCAAGCAAACCATGTCCTAAAATGCTTAAAATCACCATTAATGCATAGAAATCAAGGAGACAAGTGACATAATATCGTTGTCCATCATATAGGGGTTCCAAAGAAGTGTTTTTTTGCTGAAGAGAAAGGGCTTGAAACCAAGAGGGGCTTAGGTGTAGATAAGAGTTAAAATTGGGATTCAAGTAGTGAATTCAAAAGTTGATCCACAAAAATGGTTGTTCCAATGTTGTTTAGCCTCTTCCTAAGCTGAATTTCATGTTATATCGAGATAGCATACGTTGAGAATGGTTTATGTTCATGGCTTCCTTAGGTAATTCCAAGAAAGTGAAACAATGAAACAAGTTTGTGAATTCTCGAATTTGAATGTAGTAGACAAGTGTTCCCATGCATGTTTTTCATTTTCTCTATATCTACAGCCCTTAGAGTAATTTGATGCAGTTTAAGCATTTAGTTATGAGCAGAAGTGAGAAAGAATGGAGGAATTGCATTAAGCTGAAGTATTTTTGCCTTCTGTTCCATTTTCCGTCATTATTTATTTGTTGTTATGGTATTCAAGTAGTTAGGTAAGTATTAGATGTTCACGGTTTTAAAGGGGAAGAATAGGGGCCCTAGCAGCTGCATAGTTCATTTTGAGCCGCAATACATTGACCTTCAATGGTGATTTCTTATGCTTTTAGGCTCTTTAGTTAATACCACTCATCCTGCCACGTTTTAAAAGATGAAGCAAATCTTGCATGTAAATGGAAATGGGATTATAAAAGGATTCGGGTTAACAAGTTATACATTCTGATGTACAGACATTCATGAGCTAAGTTATATGTGATTACTGAGAACCATAAGAGGATATGAATAAGTGTATAAGAAATGATCTTCATTTTCAAAGCAGTAAGAAGGTGTGTTTTGTATGATAAAGTATGTGATAATAAGAATCAACATGATCTGGAGAACAACTCTTAAAGAGGATATCAAATGTTCTACAAGTTATGCATTCGTAGTAACTCATACTTCCACCATACATGTTATGTGATGAATTCAAATTTATATGAGGATGTGAATCAGTTTTCAAACATATTGTTCATGATGAATCAGATATACTATGTTGATGTTGCATTCACAATATTATCAGAATTTAATAAGAGAGAGAAATAAGATCAGAGCCCCACATTCTATATAATGTGGGAAGCATCAGATATTTAATAGGGAACAATGGGGCCTCCTACCAGAGTTAGAGGCAATAAATTACTCTAATTAAAGTAAAAAGATTTGAGCCTATCTAGAGCCTCATAAAAGCATGAGGGGCAGTGGATCAACCCCATATGCCTCATACTAGCATGAGAGCAGAAAAACCCCTTTGGGATCAAGGTTTGCATTCCGGTTGTAAACCCCAAAGGTGAGATAATCACCATTCATGTAAAGTCCTCTTCGAGATAAAGGATGGTGCAGTCCAGCCTTTTCTCCCTTTCCCCCTCCCAAGGATAGAAAAAGTATTAGCATTAGTGATTTTAGAGTCTAATTGCAGGACCTTCCTTTACTTAAATCCTAATTCTATTTCTCTAATGCAAGATTAATGAAAGAATAATAATGACTAGCAAGGATCAAATGTGAATTATAGAGAGCAGGAGAGTACGACAAGCTTGAAGTAAGAGGCTCCTTCAGAGGTGCACTCATGCATCATCAATTACTTGTTTCATGCATTGCATTAGATTTATATAGGTCTTCTGTATTTATATAGGTCTTCTGTATTATATGCCTATGTTATAAATGACACTTGCTCAGCTCGATGATGATGTAGCTGACACCAGCTTTTCTATATCCTTAGGTGTTTCGGGACTAGAGCGGAGAGCAGAGGGTTGAGGCCAGTGAGCCTATGGATTTAATCAACCCTTTGGTATTCTTTTGGATATGATGTGGTGTATACATATTTTCTTATATTTCATAGCTTGAATATATATCTTTTGGGTGGCTTGATGATACCATAAAGCTTGTCATATTGTGTTGTGACCTCAAGGAGTCTCAGTTGATCAGAGTGTTGATAATTGTGATCATAATGTTGATGTTGGGCAGGATAGGTCAACCGTTGATGCCACACAGTTGTTGTTTATATATTTAGTGCTCTTATGTATGTTTATCAGGCTTCTTTACATGCCGTGAGTGGTTGGACAATCAATTTTCAGAGGAGAAAGGAATAGGGAATGTTTGAAGGGACCGAGTAACTTTTCATCAGTTATGTTGAAATTTGGCACAATACAAGAATCATTCTGCACTTCCACCAACTTAATTTTCTGAGGAGGATGCCCCCTTCTCCATAGATCTTTTACACATATAGGGTTGCATGGCTGACACCCTTGATGATTTTCATCTAATATATACAATATAAATGTGTAATTTTGCTTGTAAGATAAAGAGATTATCTGGTTAAAAAGGTTTACCCATCCAAAGTTGTGGTGTCAACAGCAAGCTTGAATTTTCTTTCTGGTGTAGGTGGGATAAATCCAGTCAATGAGAGCAACTTCAATAAAAGCCTACCACGAGAACCTACGGATGACAAAAGTCCTTCATATCGAGTCACTGCTCTCTGTGCTGCGAGCCAGATGGGAAGATTACCATCTGCTAGTTGTTTCAACTCTAAGAAGCTATCAGAAGATTGTTCATCATAAGTATATGGCTGCTGAGAAATAAGCAGTTCCCCAAGCCATAGTTTAATTTTCTCCATAAAAATCTGTACCTCTTCTGTTTTAGTAGCATCTTTCAGTGCCTATCACAAGAAAGACAGACATACAAGCTTGTTAACTTAAAAGTTAGAAGGAAGAGTATTAAACATTGCATGGAAGAGAAATCCATAAAGGAAAAGACAGCTAAAGAAAACGGTACAATGTTGCTTCATTCTCTAAACAGCTATCCATTTCAAGAACAAGTTTATGGAATAAATAAAATGTATAACCATCAAAAAGGCCTTAGATAGGAAAAGTGATTTATGCAGCCAAATCCATGACAGCTGCATAAAAAATTTGGAGTGTGTGAAGAAAATTAAAAAAAAAAAAAAAAAAAAAAAAAAAAAAAAGATTCATCAGAGCGTTGATGAAAGCTTGAAACAGGAAGTGGAGCAGGGGGAGGCAAGAGAGAGAAAGAGAGAGAGGGGAGAAATAAATTGAGAAGACTGCAGAAACTTGGAATCTGACAGTCAAAGCCTGAAAAAGAATGAAAGGAAGTGAAGTCTGAACAGAAAAAAAATCTGAATTTGGATCAAGTATGAGTCGTATGTCAAGGTTAAAGTTCTCGGTTTCAGTATTAGTAGTATATCATTTTGTACTTTGCATAGCCTAAGCGCTGTGTCCAAAACCCTGGATTGAACTTTAAACAAATGCGTCAAAACACAGACAATAATGGGTAGCATTTTCTTCAAGCAAAATTACAATTCGGACTTGGAATAGGAGAAAAGAAACAGAGCACTTATGGCAATTCTTCAGATGTTCATTTTCATTGTTGGGAATGTGAATCAGGCAAAAAGAATGTTTTACAGGCTGATGGAATATAGCATAGGAAACAATAAAGAAAAGAAATACATAACAGACAAATGGATTGAATACTTTGTGTCTAGTTGACCTCCACTTAAAAATGAATGTGTCATGTAGACTCCAACCAAAACCCCTTGGGATGTGTTATAGATGCCTTTATTGGCAAGGTATATAAAAGGACACAGTTGGATCAATTGAGATATTAGAGGAAGTCTTAAGTGGTTGTTCAGATAAGGTCATCATTTAATAAGGAAGTTTGAAGGATCCAATGTTATTAACAATGTGCAAAATAGAAGTCTCATCAACTTCTGAAGACTGAGATGATACAGACGCAACATGTGCAAGTTTTCAAAACCAAGAACCTTTTATGGCTTAGAAATAAACATCATGTGCTTCATCCTTTTAGTTGATAGGATTATTCATGTATTTAGTCCTAGCATTCAATAAATGTTATAATGTGGGTTTAGAGTAGACTAGCATATAAAACCACCTTCATTACACAGTTATAACTAAGCAATTTTAATCAATACAAGTTATTTTATTTCTTTTCTTGCATGAGATCGAAACGTTCTCCCTATTGAGCCCCCATACTCTCTTCCATTATAGGTCTTAAAAGGCGAAACACAAATAAACACAATCCATTGTCAATCGTCTTGTGACTAGATCCTATACACAAGCACTTAACAGGGTGCTAGTTATAATGTACTTCTATAATTAAGATGCACTAGAAGAAGCACCAAGGGGATCCAATCCTTACAATCCAAGAAATTGAAAGAAAATCCACAAAATCAACTTTGCTCGACACATAATCACTTGTCTCGAAATCTAGAATCCAAGGATTAGAAAAGTAAGAATAAGAGAAAGGCTAGCTGTTAGGTTACTGGTTTGTGCTAAAGAAACTGTGGGAATAGAGGCTTGTTAGGCTGCAGGATGTTGACGAAATTTATTATACTTATCTGCAGATACTTGAACTGAGGCATAATCTGAGTTACAGGAGCTATCAACTTCTGTGACTGTAATGGCCACACAAGGAGGCCTACCATATTAGTCCCAACTCTAATCTCGTGTGTGATTCTCCAATTCATGATGTGTACACTGTCAAGTCTGTCGATCACCAAATCCTCATATACCGCCTCAAAAGCCTCTACCACCAACAGGGACACCTTGAGCGCTTGTCCAAAATGTGTGACCAAGGCCGACTAATCACCCAATCACTAGGCACACCAACCCTAGGAGTTGAATGAATAATACAAGCATAGCCTAGTAGAAGGTGCAGTCCCACCCAAAACTTGTGATTTTACTGGTTTGAACTTGGGAGGTAAACCAGAAAGGAATTTAATTACTACCCCAGTCATTCCCATTGCTTCTGCATCTCTGTCACATCAGCAGAAATTGGTTGGACATTTCAACAAAGAAAATATTTTCTAACTGTTTTCTCTTCTTTTTGCATCTCAAAAAATTTACAAGAGAGGTCATACACGGGAACAAAGTTATTGGTGTAAAGCAACTGACAATAACCCCACACCTCGTTGCAGGTATAAAGGTGGTCGTCTTAAATTCTATATACTCCCATAATGCTGACAAAATTAGTAAATCAACCTGCACCCATTAATCCTTCTTATCATCATTTGGGGGGACCACTTATAAGACAGAGATGCTTCCATCAGCGTAACATTTCGGCCCTGGACCCCTGCTGCTAATAATCACAGGAACTTTCAAATAGTGATTCACATAGGAATTGGAGATTCTAGAGATTACTTGGATTCTATGAAACCACAACTTATAAACCATCCCCCCACCAAACATGAGGAAAAAATATATATATCATACAGATATATATAGCACATACATATATTAGCAATACTAATATGAGATCCAGACTAGATTTATTTTTTCTTTTTCTTTTGATGGAAGAAGAGAAAATATTAGATAAAGTAAAGAATATACAAAACCTTCTAAGGATAAAAATTCCTTGGAAGTGACAATACTAACAAAAACAAAAGAGAGGGCTAAAATACAACTACCCTCTAATCTCTCATCAACTTTTCTAAGCTATACTCCTTATCAATTCGAGAGATGTGAGTGCACAACGAAGTGAGTATAACAATTTTCTCCTATAGAAGAGATGAACCAATTGTCTAATTTCTGAATATCGTTGCATTCCACTCTTCCAAATACATCAACTGATAGCTAGAAATACACACTTGCAAAGCAAGCGAGCATTTTTTTTCCCTCCAGAACCTCTAAAAGTTGTGAGAAACAAATCCATTTGGATGCAGATGCAAACCCAGGCAGTAGCACAAGCTGCAAATAAACAGTTCCACCTCTTCTGTGTGGCAATGTAAAAATTAGTTATATCTACTCTCAGAACTATTGTAGCAGATGACACATACACATACATTCAGGGAGATGGCAATAAAGGTTCCATCTTTTCGAGAAGATCATTACCATTAATCTTGTTAGGTACCATGGACCAAGTAAAATATTTATTTGTTTTCCAAATAATTTGAAGACTAATAAAATGATGAAATAAAGATTTTCATGTAAAAGCACTTGAAATATGAAGATTCCAAATCCTAGTACATGAAACATTATTGGAAGGTTCATTTCCTTGTAAGAGAGAAATTAAGGAAGAAAACTCTACAACTCCTCTATCATAAAAATTTCATAGAAAATGAAAATTCCAAGAGACGGAATGACCCTCCAAAGTATAAAAATCTTTGATAGGAGTGGAATGAAATCTAGGCAGCCAATAAATACGAAGGAAAGAAATGAATAAAAGCAAATCCCTTATTTATGAATCCTTTGAAAAATAGACACGAGAATCATCACCTCAAAGACACGAGAGTAAGAAAAGTATTATATAAATGAGAGATTTTTAAGACTATGATGAAAAACCCTCACTTTAGCATTAGCATCCCATCCATTCTGACAAAGACCATAGTTACTCTTTATAGTCTTATGCTAAAGGGAATTGTCTTCAAAACCATTTGTTTACCAAAGAAATATTCTGAGATACTATATTAGTTAGACCCAACCTACCCTCAGACTTTGGTTAAAAAACTTAAACCCAGTTCACCAGATGATCTTTTTTAGCTAACTCGCTTCAGACCACACGAAGTCACAAATCAACTTCTCAATATTATTCGCTACTTCAACAAGAATCCTAAAAAGAGAGAAAAAAACATGGAAGGATAAGAGTGATACAAGCAGTTAAGGTAAGAAAAGCTCCTTTCTATCCATCTGATCTCCTACTAATTCAATCAACAGCTAGACAATCGGAACCGAGAAATGCGCACTCCTGGGATTATCTCCTAAAGATACCCTAAATGAGACATACGCCACTCCCTCCTAATACAACTCATAATCCTTCCCAAGTGATCAAAAACCTCACAAGACACAATAACACCAAGAAGTTCACTTTTGGCCATATTAATCTTAAAGTCCCAATCGCAAAAATGTTAAGCACAGAGATCATATTCCTAAACCCCTTATTATTCTCATTAAAAAAAAAAAAGAACAGTATCATCGGCATATTGAGATGAGAGACATAAATATTATCCTCCCTTACTCTAACAATACAAAAAATATTATCTTGAACCCCTCTAGTGAATAGAAAGTAAAAGGGAAAATTACATATAAATTCCTTAAACTTTGAACCCAAATTTCAATTGAATCCTTAAGATTTATTTTGCTACCATCGAAGTCTTAAACTTCAAAATACGTTACAATGGCATTCTTTGAGTGACGCCGTTAATATATGGCTGTTATCTGTTAACATAGCAGGTGGACTTGTTGAGTTATCAATAATGTGGACACATGTTGCTCATGCGACAACTAACATGTCAGCAAACAACTTCACCCACATTTCGACGTCACTTCCCACATCACTCTCTTTCTCCTCACACCAGGCGCATGAGATGATGCACCAACTTCTTCTTCCTCTTCTCTGAAACCAGCGAGCTCTGATGGTGGTGTCTCCTGCCTTTAAGCATGGCAACTGAGAACTCAAACACTTCTTACAGAACCATTTCTTCACAATACACTTTTTCATTTTTGAGTTCCAACAACTCCAACGCTGCTATCCAACTGCAACATTACTGGTGTTAAAGCAATCAAAGCTTTAATACTAGCAGCACAAAGTGTCTCATAGGAATTCCAACAAACATCTTAGTAAGCACAGTGAACTCGTGTTCCCTGTTTCTCTAATCTCTCTCTTCAATCCTATCATATTGCTCAAATTTCTGAAGTCACCATTGTCGCAAGTTCTCTACTTCCCATATGCTTTCCACACCTCTGTGACCATCTCACCCTCTCTTTTGCTCTTTTTGATTCTTCAGTCCCTTTTTACAATTTATCACATTTAAACTTACCATCATCATCACAGCTCTTCCAATCTTTGCACCACTGCCACCAATTTCTCCATCACAACCAAAATCTGGCATTGCTGTGAGGACCAATTTCTTCAAATTGATGTTCAATTTCACCCTCGGAATTGACGACATCGATGCTCTCGCTTTTGGAGAGTTTGTCGCCTTCGGATTTCACCCAAGCTGATGAATTGGATGAAATTAGAGTTTCAGCAGAGTTGAAGGAATGAAGGAAGAGCTGAGATTGAGAGAGAGGGAGAGAGAGAGAGAGAGAGAAGGGTGAAAAGTGAGAGAAAAGGGAGCTGAGCTGAGATTGTTAAGGGGTGTTAGAGAAAGACAGATAAAGAGGTGCTGGTTTCAGAAAAAGAGGAAGAAGAAGATGATGGCCTTCTACGATGGTTATTTAACAAACTCACACATTAAGAAAACTTGATGAACTGAGGGGAGAGAGAGAGGGGGGAGGGAGGAAGGAAGAGAGAGAGAGAAAGAGAGATTAAGGAGAGGATAAGTTGCAGATGTCATCAAGAGGAAGAAGAAGATGATGGTGGTGTTGGGCACGTGGGTTTCATGCAATCAAACCTGAACTCCTTTTTTTTATATATATAAAACCTGAACTGTTTTCTTCATGTTTGAAATGCCTGTTGATAAAGCAATGAGAGAGAATGAGTGATATGGGAAGTGATGTGGAAATGTGGGTGAAGTTGTTTGCTTTCTTGTCAGTTGCCACATCAGCAACACCTGTGCACGTTATCCGCAACTTAGCAAGACCACCTGCCATGTCAGAAGATAATGGCCACATCATCACCAGATTAGGTTAAGAACCTAAACGAATTGTGATGTATTTTGAAGTTCAAAAATTCAAATAGAGAAAGAGAAACAGGATCTCTCTGCCTTAAACCCACGCGAGGATGAAAACCAAGTCTTGGGTTCTCGCTTAACGATGACCAAAAAGTTAACTAAACCCAAGCACCCTCTAATTCATCTTATCTAACATATATCAAAACTCTTATTCTCCAACAAATTATCAAGGAAGTGCCAGCAAACACAGGCTTTCTCAAAGTCTAACTTTAAAACTATACTCCCTATTATACTTTTTTAACATAAAATGGGATCTCCCTTCTTTTCTCTCCTAAATTCGAAAGGTTTATTTATTTATTTATTTTTTTACTATTCTCTTATTTGCCGTTTTTATGTGAAAAGAGGCCTTTAGTTGTTTGAGTAGAGTTGATATTTTTGGGGTGTTGTGGGATGAAGTGGACACCGGCAATGGAGAAGAAAGAGAAAGAAAGAAGATGAGAAAACAAAGAAGAAAGAGGGAGGGAAAGGAGAAAATAAAACAAAAAACAAAAGCCATGCGTAATTTTATTTTTCATTTTTATTAGTGTCTTGTGAATGGCAGCAAGCACTATGTTAATACCATGTAAAACACAGGTTCTTTAACAGTTTTCTGGACTTGGGAGGCTACTTGCAAAACATGCAAACCACAAGGAGGTGAATTGCAGTTTCCAGTTCATTTTATTCCTTCTCCATCTTTTATTTTTTATTTTTTTTTTCTCATCCAGTCAACACAATCTGTTAAAGAATAGAATATTACTAAGAACATCGTTTTGACACACCTGCTTCAACCTGCAAGACTGATTAACAACTATATTAGAACCCTCAATCTCAGTCTCTCTCTCACTCTCACAGCAAACTCAGCACCTCTCCTTTTTAATATCTCCACCATTTTGGCTGCCAATAGTTACTCAGACCACCAATTTTGAATTTGTTTTTCTCCCAATTAGGACCAACAAATGGGAGGAAGAAGATAGATTGAATCATGGAGGTACCAATTAGGGAGAAAACCCTAAAAAAAAAAATACATCAAAAAAGGACCTCTAACTTTATCCCCAAACTAAATTCCTTCCCCCAAACTTTAATTTGAATCTTAAAACCCAACCTCATTCTTTCATAATCAAAACCCAAATTACAGGAGGAGATGCATTACACTAATTGATGAACTTTGTGAGACTTTTGGCTTTCGTGTATGCATACAACTGCATTACACTATAAAGTTGGCCTCCAACTAAAGATATTGAAGTATATCAGCTCCCATGCACTCCAATTAGTGATTTTATTGTGTATGGCAGATACCATTCATTGAAGAACATACATTATAGTTGATCACCAATCCTCATAAAAACCCACAAGATAAAGACGTTACTTGTCACTAAAGTTGGCACTTACCTTGCATATCCACATGCCAATCTGCCTCAGAGGTTTTGCTATAAAGTATAATATTCCTTGCAAAAGTTTTGACTGCAAGTAATCCATCTTTTCAGCAATTAGCAAGCCCTTCTGCCTCTCAGTAGCATAACCTCGCCTGTATAATAAAAGGTGATGATGTGTGAACCACATATGACCTGCAAATATGATGCATCATGTTTTTCAATGGTAACTTTAATTCTGGAAAAGCCAACAAAATTTTCAGTTGATAATTGTTGTAGGGAATTTAGGTAAATATATGTGTTGTTGTTTTCATTTGAAAATAAATAAATATATAAATAAATAAACTGTCTTTGTGCATCTATAGCTTTATCTAATGACATCCTTGTTATGTGCTAGAGGAGTAATAAGAGAAGGAATCACGTTTTCCTCCATTTTGATTATGCTGGGGCTTTCTGGAATTACGGATATGGGAAAATATTGGGTTTAACTTGCTAAGATCAGTTATAAATTTCAAAGGATTTGATAGTACCAAGGATGCCAAAGATCACTGGGTCTGAGCTAAGCTTGCCTTATTGTGTTGCATATTGTTAGAGAGAAATTCAAGAAATTTTAATAATAGATTTTTCCACTTTGCTTAGTTTGTGATAAACTAGTTTTTTGGCACTATGGACATTTGTGGCTAGCATTTTGAGAGGAAGTGAATAAAACGAGATCCCCTCTTCCTACCCTTAACACGATTGCCACTACAACTCTGCCAGAGCAACTCCAAGTTAACTAATTTCAAAATCATTTTACTGAACGCTTCCATAACCGGATAAAAAGAAAATGGAACAGGATCCCTTATCTTACACTACCCGAAGAATGAAAATTTGCCACTTAAAGAACCATTCATCAAGATCGAAAAGGTTAGTGTAAAGATCCACTGTATCCATCATATGTGTAGAGATTAGAACCAATAGAGATATGGGAGAATAGGTTGTGTATCCAGAGATCCACACACATATATAAATGAATTATGTTAGTAATTACAAGTATACCTCTGTATATAATTGCAAGTATACTGTGTGTATATACTATTCAGACCTATATAATTCAAATGCTTAATAGTTCTTAAAAATCCCCCTCAAGTTGGAGCATATATATCATCTGTGCCCAACTTACTAAATTGTAGGACCCCTAAAAGATTTTGTAAGCATGTATGTTAACCGGTCATTTAAGCCAACAAATTCTGTGATGATCTATTGGGAAAGCAGATTCTCTCTGATGAAGTGGCAGTCTATCCCAATATGCTTTGTCCTTTCATGAAAAACAGGATCGCAAGCAATATGTAAAGCAATCTCTGATTAGCACACATAAGTTTCTTAGATCTAGGTTGTATAATACCCAGTTTTCTAGTAAGTGCTTTAATCATATCAATTCACATATACTTAGAGCCATGGCCCTATATTCAACTTCACCACTTGATCTTGCAACTACATTTTGCTTCTTACTTTTCCATGAGATCAAATTACCTCCAACGAACACAGAGTATCCAGTAGTAGAGTGTCTATCACTAGGAGAGCATACCCAAGATAGGATCTAAAAGTTTCTAATAACTACCTAACAAATTTAGATCTAGATTTATAACTAACCCTTCTAACAAACTTCTTAACAAATTACTAATGGAATAATTAATACATATTATTCTGTTGTAACAGAAACCAATTCATCAAACAAATTCTTATCTACTTCTAAACAAATTCAGTCCCTTTTTAACCACAACATATCATTCTTCTGGTAGACAATATGCCCTAGTTGTACTATGGTATGAAAGATCTACCGGGACAAGCCTTTTGTTCAGAGACCCCATTGCTTATCAACCATATAAATGTCGAAGGTCCAAAAAGTAATATAAGCAGGGCAAGAAATTGCACAAGTATACATAAACACAGACTAACATGCAATGCACTAATAGTTCACCTGAATATTATTGCATTAGACTCTGCTGCTCTCCTCCAGTCAACGCTAATTGGCAAAGTGAGAAGATAATCTGTCTTTAGTGCAGATGTTAAAATCAAATCCTGAGCTGATAGTTCTTCAAACTCTGCATTGTTGAGAAGTTGAATAAAAGAACGCTGAAAACGAGTGGCAACAGCAACCCTGCAAAACAGTTTTTCATATCAACTAAATCTAGACTTCAGATTTAAAACTGTATACATTTAAATGGAATCCAAAAAAGACGACAAATATTCATGATAATAGATTATGATTATCTAATAGACAAATATAGCCCTATTCAATAGTGACATAATATGGAACAGAGCCAAAGGAGCTACTGCTGTTCCTGTCCTCTCTTACTTGAGATGCGTAAACAAGTGTCCAAGAATTTATATAAAACAAGACACACACACACACACACACACAGAGATAAGATGCAATGGTGCCGGTAGTGGTATACAATCCAACATAGTTCTGGAGCATACCCCCTTATGCTTCTTTATGAGTTGTTTTTTTATTATTTAAAAAAAAAATGGAAAGAGAAGGCTTGCTTTTTTAACTTCAAAGAATGATATACAACCACTATTTCTCCCAATGAAAATAACACAATTTTCAACTCTTCCATTCAAAGATCGTGCATGTAAATTCTGCATACAAATCATTGAAACTTCTGCTAATATTAGCAAAATACTTTCAAGAATTCACAAAAATGCAAGAAATACATTCTCTATAACTTAGCTTCTATGAAGTGTTTATCACTCTCAAACCTTTCACTCTCACGTGTTATGCTGGATAATGAGCAACACCATTGTCTTTCTTATCACAATGAAATAAAGGACTTTGTCTTTTCCAAATGCAATATCTCCCGTTGACTTTCAATGCCCTAGAAACTTCAAAACTCTGTCTTGTTACTCAGTTCTCGCCATCTGCATCAACTTGTCGCTTCTTACATTACAATGCCAACTAATCAGATCTCTGAAAGGGGGAAAAAAAATGGTGCTGTGCTGTTCTAATTTGGACTTCCTTCAATCAAGCATTCTACTCAGTCTGCACTAGTGACTAGTTTTTTCATCAAAAGTCACCATGATTGACAAAAGATACCCTTTCTCAAGAGTAGATTTAAGAAGTTGTAGGGTACAGAAGGCGGTTCCTAAGATTAGAGAACCAAGAATCATGCTAACTACCAAAGAAAAAAGTAAAACTGCCTTGGAGATGCAGACCTGCATATAAATCTCCTGTCCAAGGTTACCAATCAAAAAGCACTATATTTTTAAAAAACCAGAATTCCATTGGAATAGAA
Source organism: Dillenia turbinata (assembly GCA_037126225.1). Lineage (NCBI taxonomy): Eukaryota > Viridiplantae > Streptophyta > Magnoliopsida > Dilleniales > Dilleniaceae > Dillenia > Dillenia turbinata. Next base: position 20,447,027 of record JBAMMX010000011.1, on the reverse strand, counting down.
AAAGGAGATTAATACAATAGGGTGAACACGAAAAAAGAGAACTAAAAAAGACAAATAAACAGTAACCAATTCTGATTCCTCTCGGATAAATTCTCTTATGTCTGTCAATAGTCAAGGTCCGATCTCCAGCCTGAGCCCCTTTAGGGGCAGGGATGGGTATGTGATACTGATTTATTGAGGCTTGAAGCCAAAGTTAGAAATGGGATGCCTTTCCCTAAACCTGTCCCAGTGCCATTCCAATTTTTATCTAAAACTTTTTATTGTATATTATGATAATATCAATGAAAGAATTCTTATTTAAGACTCATACCTGGAATGAAGAATGAGATCAGTAAAGAAATCTTAAAGATCAAAGTGCTGTTGGAGGAGAAGCTGATTGGCTACGGTGCAACATTTTTCGCTATATATGCAACACTAAAAATGTTTCTTGTGAAGATAGTGAGACTATGGCGACTACACATATTAGGAGGGAATGCATCCCAAGTTATAACACAATATAATTACAAGAAATTGGTAATCCAAAGAGTCATTCTCAACACCAGATTGTTGGGGGATTTGCATCACATGACCATAGGAACCTAAGATGGTTCATCTTAGTGGTAGGAGCAAATTTTCATGACAGTGACACCATGAGTGAGCTTTTTCTGAGGGACTAGCCTTTAACCTCTCAATTGCCCCATCAAAGACAGAGCAAACCATTTACATCTACACTGTCTTCTTTTTTGGAGGAAGAAAGTTGGTTCCTATGGCCATCTGTAGTCAAAGCACTGATCAGCTCTATAATATCTTTCCACTTTGAGTCTCCTACAGCTTCCTTTTAATCTTTTGAAACAATCACAGTGGATAAGAATCAAAGAAAAGATATATTGGAAAATATCAGTTTTATTTGACTCGGACCAGTTCTAAAAATGTCAATGTATTTCAAATTGTTTGTTGCCACCAGTAAAATCTTGATAGTGTAATAATATATATACCACGTACAGAGTATTCTTGTTTTTCAACATAAAAGATCTGTTCTTTTACATGTAATCCATGCTTGTCTGACTTAAAATGACAACCAAAATTATATTTCAAAACTCAATTTCTACCAAGTACGAAGGACTCTTTTTCTTCAACCTAAAAGATGTGTTCTTTTTCATGTAACCCATGCTTTTCACCTCATACTCCAAAAAAGGATTTGTACTCTAAAACATCCAATGTTTGCATACCACAGTGTCCAAGATGGAATCCAAACATTAGAATGAATGATCATAACAGGTAGCGCTTCCTCAAGCTTCCCTAAAACTACAAATGATAAAGAACCTTATCCTTAGTGCCTCTGAATGTGAAGGACATCGCAATTGGATTTGTTGGGCAAAGTCAAACAATAAGAACCAATATGAGAAGGCTCAAAGCTCAAATTCATTATGAAACACAAATGAGCAAAAGGTTATTGAAAAAATAAAGAAAGCAATGATTAATGACAATCTTAAGCAAGGAGTGCAGTTCTAGTATTACATGCTTCACTGTATCACATGGTCAAACTTTATATGGTCTTTATCAACCTCTCCCTGATCTCGAGTGATTCTTCTCCTCAAGCAACTATCATAGTGGGATTACCCATCAACGCCTCTTAAAGTCAGATCAAGAGCATGATTCTTCTCAGATTTGTATTTCAGAACATAAAGGTTTTCCTTCATACTCGAATTGTATCTTTGTGGAAGTACTTTATTTTCTAACACATAGGCTTCACAAAAAAAAAAAAAAAAAAAAGATGTAGAATTATTTGCTCATTTTCTTTTGTTTCTTGTACTATTATGTTTGCCACATAGGATTCACCATCACTGTGGACCTGCTAATAAGACTGCTCATTCAGCATGGCTACTTCCCCATCTTCCCTTTATCCTCGTCATCCCCAAACTTGCTATCCATCAAAGCCCCATACTTTTCCAACATCTACCATATAACATCACGAGTAAAGATGCCATTGGCTCATTTCAACACTCAGTTAGGAATGTGACGAAAACATTGAGCTTTAAGTTAGCAAGAAGAGATTAGGATGAGAGAGTTTCAGAATAGATAGTAGATAGCATCATGCTTGTGGCTATCGACAGAAACATATACAATGATTCAACAATAGATATAAGTCGATCCTTGCTTTGTCCATGTCCTCAAAATGCTTCCAGGTGGTCTTGTGGCCTTCTTCGTGATCAAGCCATTCAGATCAACCTTCATTTCTTTTTTCTTTCTTTTTTTTTTAAAGAAACCATATCTAGTATACCCATAATTTTGTTATCCCAAGTATATATTTTTTTTCTCCAGAAAATTGTTCACAGTAATTTTGTTATTCTCTAGTATACCCAGAAAATTTGTTATATACTAATATTATTTAAAGGGAAGCAATGACTAAAAGTACCCAAAAAAGCTTGAGGAGGCAGACAAACTGAAGGCAAACCTGGAGTTGTGTTGGGAAGTGTTTGGAAAAGGTCCCCCATGTTGCTGTTGCATTGAATAATCACTACGCATTGCCTCCAAAATGGCTTTGTGCTCCGCATGAAGAATAGAGTCCAGAAACCTGTGCCATGCCCAATAAAACCCATCATTCATTGAATTGAAGTGAAGTGGGTTTGAATTGAATGTGGGGAGGGGAACTTACGAGGAGAGTACAAGGAAGTGATGCCTGTCTCGTTGAGAGGGAAACAAAGAAACAAGGGCGTCCAAGAGCTGGCCTTTAGAAATGCGAATGTATTTGGGTCTGGGAACTTCAATTCCATTCCTTCTCCCAGCGACATCCTTACCCAATGTTTCGCGGGAATGGGACTTGAGGAAGGAAAAACAAGCAATTCCTCCTCTGGGAGATGATGATTGAGGAGAAAGGGCAAGGGCGTGGGCTTTGACGCCACCACCTATGAAAATCTGAGAAGATGACATGTCTGTCGGGTCTGGTGATTGAGTTTAGGTCAGCGATGGCGTCCCCGCTAGTGCTACTTCTCAGTCATTAATTAATATAATATAACCGCCATCGCCGGTGCCTCCTAGCCTTGCATTCCCGCATTTGTTTTGGTTTTGGATTGGACCACAAAAATCTTGAGTTTCTATATATCCACTTAAATAACAAAGAAAAAAAAAAAAGAAGGTTCAAAGGCAACCACTAATTTGACCACACAAGTCACCCCCTTCAATTGATCCTCCTCCTACGGAAGTAACCTGTTTAAAAAAATAAATAAATAAATAAATAAATCTTAAAAAAACCTAAATGAAAAACTAATTCTTAAAATGATTCAGAATGATCGAGTATTGAATATTCGATTAATACTATTAATCGACTGTTCACACTTGATAAAGAGGTTAATCGAGTGTTGAATACTCGATCAATCCTCTTGATCAAACATTAAACACTTGACCAACTCAACACTCGACCAAAACCCTACCCTACATGAATATTATTCTGCAACAAACTTTAAAATCCATTTTTTCCCTTCAAAATGCACAAACATTGCCTTTTTGGATTTGGGGTCTTTGGCAAGTGGGTTTTTCTTCTTTTTACTGTTCTTGTCTAAAGAAGAAAAAGAGAAGCAAAGTTGAGAAAAAGTCAACACTCCACCATGGAAGTGGATTTTTCATTGTTCTTTTTGCTTTATTTTTTTTCCACTGTTCTTCTTTTCACTGTGGTTTTGGGGGTTCTTTGACAAGTGGCTCTCTCTCTCTCTAGCTCTGGATTTTGAGGGTTTTGGGCTAAATATCGGACTGAGTTGCAAAAGGTGGTGAGGGGTGTTGGTCGAGTATTAAACACTCGACCATTCTGGATCATTCTGAGAATTAATTTCCCATGTAAATTTAAAAAAAAAAAAAAAGAAAATGGGTTATTTCTGTACAAAGCTCCCTCCTTTGGGCCGAGTGATACAAAGGGAGCTCATTCCCCTAGTTACATGGCTACACGTTTCCAAGTCAAATCTTGGTGCAAGAGGCCCAACTATAACCAATAAACCATGGAGGTTTTGGAATGCTTTAGGTCACTCTTGAATGTTGTGGTAAGCCCAAAACTTATACATAAGAGGTTAGAGTAGTATAGATTTGTGTAGGTACTTGTAAAACGTTTTAAAGACTAAGTGTTGTAGCTAACTTATTGGCAAAAGTGTGGAGTTCTCAAGAATTCTCTAAGGCACATTGGTTTTTCTATATACAAGACATGCCCACTCATTTGTAGACATCAACAATCTAAATTGTGAATACAAGTCTTTCAGATTCTCTCCAAACCTTCCTACTAGCCTCCAATCATCTAGGAGCAAGGTTAAGTTAGTAATATCTCTTAGTCTTTGAGAGTGCTAGTGTCATAGAGGTTAATATGTACTGAAATTGACATCCCGTGACAAGTGGTATCAGACCCCACCAAAGTTTTGTCATTGGGTGAAACACTGCTTCCATTTTTTACGTTTCCAACCCCATGGAGTTCAAAGAAGAGCATACAAGTAGGGAATCCGCGAGGAATGCTCAAAGCGACAAGGGCCACAAGGATAAATTGGTTGCCCGAGAGTTAATGGCTATGTTTGAGAAGAGGCTGGCATGGTTAGAGTTTGTTGTTGCCAACACAATGATGGTTGGGAAGAGTTGAACCAAAGCAGGACACAACTCGATAGGGATAAGTCATGGGAGGGCATGCAAGACGCTCTAAATCAAATCATTGATTGGCTTCTCAAAGGGGACAAGGATATTAGGCTCATGGTTGAGTCTCTTCAAAATGAGGTTGCCAAGCTCAAGAGGGATCTTGAGTCATGTTAGGCACAATTAGCAAGGGATGTTAATGTGCCTATTGGGGAGCCATCGTTCATTCAAGAACTTCATAAGCTAAGGGCCAAACTTGATGCCCACAGGTCGCAATAGATAGGGGGTGCTGTCATGGCTGCACCAAGGATCAAAGTGCCATGACCCTAGGCTTATGGAGGGTGAGGAAAGAACAAGACATAGAGAACTTTCTCTATGGGCTAAAAAGATACTTCGATGCACTTCGCATCTTGGATGATACTGCGAAGCTACGGGCAGCTCCACTAGACTTATCATTGTATTTGGATGGAGGGTTTTGCTATGAAAGAGAGGAAAAGGGAAAGTTTTTAAAGAACTCACTCAAATTTAGCAAAACAATTTATTGGAAGGAAAGGTTTTGGAGGATTTCTATGAAATTCTCTAAACCCAATTTTTCAATCCTACTAAATCAGTGGGTTTTGGAAGGGAGAGATTCTCTCTTAAAATTATAAACGTTAAATTTACTTTTATACTCTCTATTTTAAAAATCTAATAAAAACAATTCAACAAAATTCTAAACTTAAATTCAGCGCACACCTCTTATTGCTCAACTCTTTTTTTCTAGTTTGCCTCTCCACCTTCTTAACATTTCATAACCTGTTCTTCTTTGATTTGATTTAGATTGAATACTGCTATAGTATTGTTGTCTCTTATAGTTAATAGAATCCTTTTTGACTATGACGCAATAATTTTGACCTGCTATTGCTTTTACTCTTGCTCAACTCGATGTTAGTTTCTTTATCCATTTAGTTGTTATCTAATAATTTATTTTTTTTACTCTAATTTTAATGATTTCATTGATTTTACTTTTTTGTTTGCATATAGTTGAATTTGTTTTGCGATGGTTATTGCATTGCAATGTATTATTGTTGCTTAACCTTTTCTTTGAATGCAATTTCATAAGAGAAAATTTAGTGCAATAATGAGCCCTAAAAGAAAAAGAATCAAAGAGGAAATTTTACGTCAAATTACAATTAGTGAAGAAAGTCGAAAGATAGTAAGAATATGACCACAAGTTTTCTTGAATTTGTGTGCTCTTTTAGAAAGAGAAAATAGACTTAAGCTAGCAAAATGGGGTTCGGTAGAAGAACAAGTTGTCAAAACACTTTATATTTTAATACATAGTGTTTAAAAATCATGAAGTACAATTTTGGTTTCAATGACCATGTGAAACCATCTGTCGCCATCTTCATAAAGTGTTGAGGGTTATAATTAAATCGAAGACAAATTTTTATTACAACCTAATGGTTCAAAAATTCCACCTGAGATAACTCTTAACGATCAATTCTATCCATATTTTAAGGTAAAATTCTTAATTTATTTTTATAGTTTTATTTTATCTTAAAACTGGATATTAATATAAGTACAAATATTATTAGGATTGCATTTGTACAATTGATGAAACACATATGCATGTTAAAATTATTTGCACGGAACCTCCTTAATATCGTGGTAGAAAAGACTATCCAACTCAAAATGTTTTGGTTGTTTGTTTGATTTGAAATTCACTTATGTGTTGCTGGGATAGGAAGAAACTGCATTTGACTCTAGAATTTGGAAAATAATTAAGAATGGAACATAAGTTAAAAATATCTCAAGATATGAAAACTATAATCTATTTTATTACTAAATTTTTCCATTTTATTTGAAAAAGTTTTTATATTGAATATAATTTTTTAGGGAAATATTATCTTGTTAATATTGGATCATGTTAACAAGTGGGCTTATTGCACCGTATAGAGGGGTTTGATATCATTTGAAAGAGTATTTTGTAAGGAATCTACCACAAAATCCTAAAGAGTTATTCAACCTTCGACATGCATCATTATCCAATGCAATCGAAAGGGCATTTTGTGTTTTAAAGAAACATTTTGAAATTATATCCAATGCAATTGAACCGACATATGAGTTAAAAGTTCAAAAACTAATAATTTTGACATGTTGCATCTTATATAATTACTTAATGAGCATAAATCCAAATGTTGAGTTTCTTGTTGAAATGGATGAAGAACTTGCAAATTAATCTTAAGATCAACAACAATTTCAAATTTGTATGAATGAAGACGAAGATCCTATTAGAGGAGAACTTTTATAAGATTCAATAGCTAATGAGATTTGGAAAGATTATCAACAATAAGTTTATGGCTTATGATTTATTTTATAAACATTAGTTGCTTCTTGATTTCTTGTTTTTTTTTTTGTTAATATTAGTTCATTCTCTTTAATATTTCAATATTCTTTATATATTTATCATGTATATATTTGTTACAGCATGCCTAGGAAGAGAAAAGATTCAAATGACGTAAGTAATAATAAAGTAGTAACATGAACTTTTACAATGGATGATGCACTTATGCATTTATGCATCAATATGATTTGAGAAACAAAGTGAATGGACATTCACTACAAAGGCACATGAGAATGTTGTAAAAGACTTAACAAAAAAATTTGGGGAAGAGTTAATTAAAGAGAATGTTAGAAATTGATGGAAGACTATAAAGAAAAATTTTTCTGAAACTTATGACATTTTTAAGAATAAGTTGAGTAGATTTTTATAGAACCCACAATATAATTATGAAGTGCTGAACTTGAGGTTTGGGAAAAACTGATTGAAGTATGTTTTAATTTTTTTTAATCTTTTATAAATATAACATTTAAATACTAATTATAGTGTTTTTTTTTCTTTTTTTTTTTACAGTCTAAACCTCAAGCCAAGAATCGAATGTCTACTCCTATTCTAAATTATAAGAAATTAGTTATAGTTTATGGCAATGAAAGAGCAACCGGAGATTGCTGAAATTACATTTGAATCAAGGAAGAGACAATCTACATATTAGATGAAGACTACATGAATACCACGCCCTCCTCCGTCGTAGATGGCCGTTGCCACCACCCGCAGCCACCACTGTCTCTCTTTATCCCTCTCTTTATTTCTCTCCCTCTCTCTCTACATCTCACAGTCGCTCTCTCTCTTCGTCTCTCACTCCCTCGCGAATCTCTTCGCATTCCCCGCCGCGGTCCTCCGCCGCTGAGTCACACTGTCACTCCCTCCGCCTCCTTCCACTACACACGACCGGCTGATCATCTACTCTCCCTGCCTTACTCCCTGTGCGCGCAACAGAGCGCGACTGCTCGCGCGACAGCCCTGCCCCAGCGCTCGCGAGACAGCCCCTACGTGCGCGTGACCCCGCGAGACTGCCCTTGCGCGCGCGCGATGGCCCACGGTCTTTCCCCTATTCTCCCAACCGTGCACGGCTCACTGTTGGGAGCCTGTTTCGATCATCGCAGAGCCCAAGCCTGTAGTGTAGACCTTCGAAGAACCCTAGGCTGCCTACAAACTCCATTCTCTGCGTTAGGTAAGATGAGTTAATTCTAGGGTTTCGATATTCCCTTAGTGATTTAGACTTAATTGCTGACTCTTGCTTCGAATTTGAAGCATTTCAGGTCCCGGACTGAATTGCACAACGCTTGGATCACGGGATTGTAAACTGCGCAAAACCCTAGGTAAGGGAAATGCAATTCTTTTGGACGTTCGAATTATTTTTATCGAATTTATGATTGAAATTAGAATTGAAAACTATATGTATGCTTTGAAATAAGTTCGACTCAAAGGAAATGTACTTTCCTACAATTCATATGAAATTATTTAGATTAAATCTAGAATTCGATATAAATTGGATTGCGAAGCATAGAAGAATGTCTTAGATAGTATTAAGGTTTTGTTTGATTGGTTTGTGTAGCTTTCCTTGGGACTTAAGTTTAAGAATTGATTCAGTATTTTTCATTTTAAGTTATCCTGCATATAGGAAATCAAAATACAATTTTCGTAATAAGAAAATAGACTCCAATACCTTAAAAATGACATATGGCTTGAAGCATTTGGATGGAAATTGAAAAGTGTATGATTTTTCAAAGATTTTTCTATTTTGTAGACAATTTATTAATTTACGCATGTTTCCGACTTTGAGTGGTTTTGGAGTTGAATTAGACTTGGTTTTGATCGTGTTATTTATTTATAAATGAAATGCAATTGATGACATTAGAGTTTATTCATAAATTGGAGAATTGAGATTTGTACAAAATTAGGGAAAATAGATAAACCCTAAAATATTTGGAAATTAATGACGAAATTGTGATTTTGTGTTAGGAAAATATGAAAACCCTTGTTATGGGATTTTATTTGATGATAATTGCGATGTTTAATTAGGCTAATCTTTGGGGGACTTGAAAGGACTCAAATTGAATTAGATCCGATATGTGTAGGAGAAGTTACATCAATTTCTCTGTGGCTGTACAAATGCAAATTCTGAATTGTTTTAGAAAATGATTTTAAGTGGAATTGATGTTCAATGCCTTAGGATAACATGTTCGGGTTCAAAGGAGGAATTTGATTTGGTTTGGTTTGGAATTTGGAGTGCACACCCTCCCGTATACTGTGAGTGAGACCCTAATCTCTTGCATGAAATAGTGAAACCTAATTTTATCGTGTCTTTAATAAAACATGCTTTTGATATGCATTGTCTCGACGTATGGAATTGAAATTCAAATCTGTTTTATGATTATTGGAGTATCGTACTTACGTTTTCTACGATTATGCATCCATGTTTGAAAAGAAATGAAACTGTGCCATGATTTGAGAAACGGGATGTTTGCTATTCGACCATTGCATTGGTTTGTTGAATTTAAATGATTTTGATGAAATTGTATTGGTACACGGATTTGAAATGTTTTAAGATTTGTGAGGGCACTGGGATGCCCACTTATGATGATATGATTCTTACTTGCGGGATGTTGTGCCCTTGTGATACTATGATGATGACATTGATGATTCCGTAGCTACGAAGGGACTTTGCAGAGGCACGGGTTGCCCGGATACGCTTCTGCAGGAGGTATCCGCAAACGTCCAGTTTATATTTATTCATAGGTGCGGCCGGTTGAACCCACATCGGGGGAGAACGTGTGTGACGCCACCGTCTAGCACCGGGCAGGGTCCTATTTGACAAGTCTAGGTAAGCAAGGAGCTAAGCCCACTGCCAACGTCGGGGTAGAGAGCTACTTTTGAAACACTTTGCATAATAAAACCCCCGATGTGCCTGTCCTTGGTCATGGTTGACTTTTGCCAGGATCCTTTTGGCTTGCTCTATGATCTACTTGATTTTAAATGGATGCATATATGTATGATATCGTGTGATTGAATAAATGAGTTCATTTTATTGAACATATCATGATTTATTGCGAAATTTGAGTTATTGTTTACGAATGATACTATTTGACACTCCAATATTCACCTACACTATTAGTACTTGAGATTAATCCCCTCACTCACTGAGTATCCTCCCATAGATACTCACCCCTCTTCTTTCCTCCCTAAGACAGGATTGTTGTGCTGGAGTGATACTTCAGAATTTAGAGATTTTGATGGATCTGGTTATTCTGGACGGTGAGGTTTTAAGTTTAAGCTGAAACTTAAATTACGTATTATATTTTCGACCCTACGAGATCTTGTTGAGGTCCGTAGTTGGCCGTGTACTTATTTTGAGATGACTGTATAATTTATGTATATTTATTTACGAAACTCTCATATTTCATTTGCATTGAGGCGATTGTATGTATTTGAATGTTACTTGGGAAAATTGTTGTAAATTGCATAAAAATTTAGGTCCGCTCGGTATGACGGCTGCTCATGGTCTAGTTAGGCATGACAGTAGAGGTCTGTGGCTAGATTTGTTGATAGATTTTTATAGTCTTGCTTTGTTTTGGATGTCGGCTATGGGAGTTGTTGGTTTTAGAGAGGCCGGGATGACCATTTATTTTATTTTCAGGATGATTTTGAATTATACAGGTTTAAACAGATTTAATTGTATATGAGAGACCTCCAATTTATGGGGAGGTTCTGTCCGATTTTCTATAAAAATATAGTCAGCATCCAGGGCAACGGGCGACTGTTCACGATCCTGATTCGGGGCGTGACAAACTCTGTGTTTCAAATTTTTCATACAATGGAAATGAGTCATAGTCACATTATTCTCGTCGAAAAAGGCATCATTTGGGAATTAACAAAGGCAACCTATTGCCAAGACATTTGACATTAAGTGCCATAATTTTCTCATATAATTACCACTCCACCGGAGAGACCTAATAATTTTTTCAAAACCCATTTTCATTTTTTGTCTTAGTTAAGAAATACTGCAAAAAAAAAGTCATAGCGGGCACCCAATTGTACCCAAATGTGTCATGTAATTGCATGTTAGACATCCATCAACCACTGCCAACATGCAGATATTTCTTTTTGAGATCATATGTATCACCATGAGAATTTGATATATTTTTTTTTTCAACAAGAAAACTTCAAACTATATCCATTATTTACATTTTTACGACACATTGAATCTTCATAACCATTTGACCCAAAAAGACTATTCAAGAAAATATAATCAATATTTATTATTTTATTAAAACCCTAAACAATCTAACCTTTACCATTACACAGGCATCTAACATGCCAATTATAAAGAAATAATTGGCCAGATGTCCAATATGTTCAAAAATCATGTCATATGTGAAATAAAATTGCAGAAAATAAACAATGACACAATTTATTCAAGAGCATTAAACCAGTACAAATTAGTCAAGAAAATAAAATTCAGAAAAAATAAAACAATAAATTTGTGTTTTTTTTAATATATTCCTTCCATTTCTCTCGTCTAACCAAATATGGTGTGATGACATGTGGAGGGGAGTCAACCCCATCACCATGTAAGACGGGTTCGAGGCCGGGTTAAAGAAATAATTCCAACCCATGGACATTGAGGATGAAGCACGGGCCAAACTTCATTGTCTCCAAAGGATGATCATATTTGAGAGTACACGCAGGAATTTTATGAGTTGATGCTCGAGATCACAGATATGGCCCCCAAAGAGGCCTTGTTCACGTTTATACATGGTTTAAGCCGTTGGACCAAGTTTGAGTTGCAACTTAGGGGCATGCAAGATACCACTCAAGCTATAGCCATTGTCAAGTTTTTGCACGAGTTTTAATGAAAGGAAACAAGCAAGGACAAAGGCTAAAAGCCTAGTTAGGACAAAAGTGGAAGAGACAAAGCCAAATCATCTATGAAATCAAACAATGCTAGTAAGAGTTACTCGGGTCCAAGCAAGAACAATAAGCCTCACCAATCAGAGGGTTGCTTCTTTTGCTAAGGCTCATACTTCGCTAAGAACTGTCTAACCTGAGCAAGATTGCTTGTTTGGCAGAAGGCTTATGCCAAGCCAAAGAATAATGAAAGTAGCATTCATGCACTCCTCAACATGGTCCAAGCCAAGGTGTGTGACCAATAGAGGGGCCAAATGTACATGGACACATCTATTGGACATAGATGCAGATGTTAATTACATGAGCTGAGATACGACATGTTGTTGGGAATAACGTGGGTATCGGCAAAGGGGCAAATTTATGGGGGTAAAGGGTGTATAGATGTAGCTTGAAGGAGAAGCCAAGAACATGCCAGTGCAGATGAGCCAATAGATAGGTACAATCATATTCTCTATTGCCCCACTAGACGATTATAACATAGTCTTTGGCATGAAGTTCATAGACTACTTGAGACCGATCATGGTGATGAGTAAAAACACCATGCTCATCATGTAAGGTGAGAAACCTTGTGCAGTGAACATTTGTCGCAAGAAAGAGTTGAGCTTGTAATAACTCAATAAGGGAATTCGATGAGACGAGCCAACATTTGCGACAATCGTTCATAAGGAGGATCCTCCAATGCCAGAGCTAATTGTAGAGGCATCAATCCCACCTGATGTAGCAAAGGTCTTAAAGGAGTTCAAGGACATTATGCCCAAGAACTTACTAAAGGAACTCCTACTAAGACGGGAGGTGGACTTTGCCATTGAACTAGTGAATGATACTAAACCAATCTTCTAACCACCTTACTGTATATCTCCTAATGAACTTGAGGAACTCAAAAGACAACTCAAAGAACTCTTGGAGGCCAAGTTTATACGATCATCCAAGAGTCTATATGGTGCACCCATTCTCTTCGAAAAGAATGATGGCACCTTGCGTATGTGCAAGGCCCTCAACAAGTTAACGGTGAAGAACAAGTATCTTACCCACTTATTGTCAATCTATTTGACCGTTTGCATGGGGCCAAGGTGTTCTCCAAGTCAGACATACGCAAGCAATAGTCATGAGGTATGGGTCTTATGAAATTCTAGTTATGACTTTTAGCTTAACTAATACACTGGCCACTTTTTACACCCCCATGCAAAGGGTATAAGTAGAATTCATAGACAAGTTCATCGTAGTATATCTCGACAACATTGTCATATACAATGTAACACCGACCCTCGGTGTATTCTATTGTATATTCGATTATATATATATATATGATCTTCCACGAAATCATCTATAAATTTTACTAAGAATTTTTTTTTTCTTTTTCTTTTTCTGATAAAGCGACCTCAGAGAATTTTGGTCCGATCGGCGGCATGGGTAAATATTTTCAGAAATGACCACAAATGGTCTTACGATGATAATAATGAATTTGGGGAGTATAGAAATTATTAAATTGAGTGAATAAAAATTTTAGAGTTTAAATCGGCAAAACCCTAGGAAATTGTCGGTAAAACCCTAGTCGGGTCAACTATGACTCGAAAAGGTTCAATGAACTTATTTTTACACTAAATAAATTAAATTAGGTCTAATATGAGATTTTGGGTCTAGTGTGTAATTATGAAAATTTTTGGTGTCAAACTTGAATTTTTGTAAGTTTAGGGACATGTTAGCAATTAACAACAAATTTAGAATTTAATTGACAAGTGTATTCCTCTTATCGTGGGAATTAATCCAAGAGTGGAGAATCAATTGAAGTCACATGCATAATAAGGACCCTTGGATTGAGTTAGTGGGTGATGACAAGACTCATGTAATCATTTGCGGTTGGAAACAAATCAAGGGTGAAGATTTTGCACGGAGAGGATCAATGATTTTGAGCCATAGATCTTGGTTGAGTATAATGTGATAAAGCCAAACAAGAATGTCATTTCTTTCCTTACCTTAACCGTGAGAAAGCCAAGAGGGGGGCTGCCAAGGAGAGTTCTTCCATTTCCTTGCCAAACCAAGAGCTTATGTGAGAAGATCTTGAAATTTCGGCAAGTGATCTTCAATTTTCCATAGGTAAGGCCTTCTTTTGCATCTTAGAATACTATATTTTTGTTTTGAAGCCAAAGGGAGACTCTTAAATTGGTGTACATAGGGTGAACGAAGGCTGGGACTAAGTGGAAAGCTTGCTTGAGTTTTGGAAGGCAAAGAAATTGAGGTAAAAAGATTCTGTTCTGTATTGCTTTAAATTTTATTTCTGTCCGTATTTTCATCCTTATTTTAAGGTGTTTTACAGTCATAATTTGAAAACACTCTAGCTTAGTAAATTGTAGATCTAAGTCTTATGTTTCCAACGAGATAAGAACCACCTTAATCAGATACCTGTGCCAAAAGTTATGGCATTTTTCCTAAAACACAACAAAAAATGTCCTGTTTCGAACCATAACAACAATGTGTAAAAACGACCCTTGTCCAGTCCTATTTTGAAGAAACTCAAAGCATGAAAGTTGTAGGTATCCCTCTTTTCTACAACATATAAAACATTTAGCCAATTCTCACAAGGTAATCAAAAGTTATACCCTTTTTCCCTAAAAATATGTTGACAGAAATTTTGTTTTCCACTGAAACCCTCCTGTTCTGATCATGATTTGTTTTAACCCCTTTCCAGGCATAATGGAATGAAACACAAAACATGAAAGTTGTAGCTCTATGTCTTGGGTACAGCATGTTAAAATCTCATTAAGTTTGGATAAGTAGAATAAAAGTTATGGCTTCTGCACAAAAATTTGACAGAAGCTGAAATTGGAATGCGACTGAAATAAAGTGAGGATTTATGGGAATCCTGTGATGTGAATTTGAGAAAGTGTATAAAGTTAAAGTTATAGGTCATGAAGTTACCTACAACATATCAAAAGTTCGCTTAAATTTGAGTTGTGTACAAAGAGTTATGGCATTTTTACTAAGACGGGACAGGATGGACATAAAATCTGCCTAGGATAACATGATTTAATGTACTTTTATGTGTTGAAATTTTGTGTTAAAATGGCCATAAAGGGTGCAGATATGTGTGGTGAGATTTTGATGACATGTAGTGGTGTTTGAGGCCTTAGTTGTGCTGAGGATTTTGGTGCAGGGGCACCGTGCTCATGGAAGATGAGCGTACAGGCACTGCGTGCAGGCGCTGTGCGCTGCGGGCGCATGGGCGCCGAGCGATGAGCGCAGAGCGCTGGGCCACGGCCCGGCTGGCCCTGGCACACGGGTGATGAGTTGATTGAGCATTGTGTACAGCCCGGCTGGTGCGGTGCGTGCTGGCGGTGGGCCGGCATGGGCATGGTGTGAGCACGAGGACCGCGCAGTGATTTTCGACCGGGCCAAACTTTGGGAAATTTGATATATTATTATAAAAACACTTGGAGATAATTTAGAACACCCTAGAACTTGGCCCTAGACTAAGAAATTGCTAAGATACAATTTATATACATTGTTTTCCATATAGTGACTTATATGTATATGTGATCCTTGTAGTGACACATTTTGGTGATTGAGCAAAGGGAACACATTTTCCTATGCGTCGTGATATTTTGGGGAGTGAGCTACCCTCTCCCACATGTGAGTGGGACTTTGGCGTCTACTATTGATTGAAAACCTGTTTTAAATACTTTTCACTAACATGTTTTGAAATGCTGTGATGATCTGAATTTCATATGATTTATGAAATGTTTTTGTGACCATTGGAGTGTCCCAACTGTTGATCCTATTGATATGCATCCATAGTTTTGATACTTGATGTTGTGCCACTTTTCGATATATCCACATGTTTCAATGCTTCCCTTATATTTGGCACATTATTTTGACCTGATATGGATTTGGATATATGATTGAGCTGGATGCCCTGTGTTGATACTGTGATGACACTGTGGTGATTGTGATATGCTTCCTATGGCATTCCGTAGCTACAAAGGACATTTGGTAGAGGTACCCGATATGCCCAGATATGCCTCTGTAAGGGGTATCCGCCAAATTGTCATATGTATGGACGCGACCGGTTGAACCTCATCGGTGAGGACGTGAGTGCTGTCTCTGTCTAGCATTGGTCGGGGCACCATACATGATTCATAATTGACGTGGATGGTTATTTACGGGCTAGTTGGAGTAGCCTGTGGCCAACTTTGGGGTAGAGAGCCTTGTTTTATCATTTGCATTGTGAAAAACCCCTAACGTGCCCGTTTTTGGCTGAGGTAGGCCCTTGTCGGGATATTTTTCAGGCCGACTCTTTATGACTTGATATATACTGGATGCATATGTTGATTTCGATATGTGCTATGAAATGATTTATTGAAATGCCATGATTGATTTGCACACTATGGATTTATTGACCTATCATTTGACACTCCATGTTCACACATGATATTAGTAGTACGATGTCAATCCTCTCACTTATTGGGTACTATCTCCCCCTTACGGTACTCACCCCTCACATTCCCATCTTACAGGTATAGTCTTGGATTGAGAGTTTTGTTGAGGCTTGCTTAATTGAGCTGACTTTGGAGACTTACTGTGCTTGGGTATGGTTTGACTATTCTTCCGCTATATTCATTCGAGGTTATTGTTGTATTTTGGAGTATTTAGTTTGATCATTGTATTTAATTACCTGGGATGATTGTACTATTTTTGGATATGTATTCGTGAACTCTCATGTTGACATATGTTCATACTTTGAGGCACATTTTGACATTACTATATTTTTACACTTGGGAATTTATATTATTTGCTGGAATCTGGTTTGGATATATTGTTATTAGCCTTACGGTGCCTCAATATCTCGGAGGGTTGTGCCCGTGTATCGAGGTGCCGCGGCGGTTGCTCACGTGCTCGGCCCGGGGGTAGGTCAGGGCGTGACATACAACAATAGCATGGTGGGGTATATGGAACACTTTTGACTTGTTTTCCTAGCACTTTGAAATAACAGTTTGTACATGAAGAGGGAAAAATGCTTATTCAGTCTGAGCAAAATCTCTTTCTTAAGGCATATTGAGGGGACAATAAGATCCGTATGGACCCCCAAAAGATTAAGGCAATCATGGATTGGGAGGCACTAACAAAGGCAACAGAGCTGTGATCATTTTTGGGCTCGTGAACAACTATCATCACTTCATAGAGAGGTACTCAACCATAATTGCACCTTTAACCAACTTGTTAAAAAGGGGCAAGTGTGGAGTTAGACCCCTAAGTGCCAACTCATATTTAAGGTTTTAAAAGATGTAGTTACGAGTGAATCGGTGTTGACACTTCTAGACTTTGTCAAACCATTTGAGATCTACACCGATACATGTGACTTTGCCATACATGGGGTACTTATGCGAGAAGGCTACCCGAATGTATATGAGAGCCACAAGTTAATCCATGTGGAACGTCATTGGCCAGCACATGAAAAAGAAACGCTTGCAGTGGTGTTTTGCTTGAGAGTTTGGAAGCATTATCTTAAGGTTGCCACACCATTCAAGATTAAGATGAACAATACGGCTATATGTTATCATCAATCTCAAAAGAAACTCTCAAGTAAACACGCACGTTGGCTAGACTACTTAACCAAATTCAAGTATGACCTCGAGTATAGTCTAGGCAAAACTAACATTATGGCTAATGCTCTTAGTCAAAAAAGCACGATTGCTCCAATGGCAAGTGTACCTGAAGGGTAACTTTTAGAACACATCAAAAAAAGCCCAAGTGTTCAAAGAGTTGGCTGAGCAAGGCAAAACCAAGAGATTTTGGTTAGAAGATAAGGTCCTCTATGTCAAAGGCTGATGCATATATGTACTAGCATGGGACAACATGAGGCCGGACGTTCTTAAAGAATGTCATGACAGTTATGCTGGTTATTCGGGAATATATTACACATTGTCCCTAGTGCAAGAACGCTTCTATTAGCTGAGGCTAAGAGATGATACAAAGGGCTATGTATATACTTGCCTTGTGCACTAGCAGGACAAGGTAGAGAACCAACCATCTGGATGAATTGTTATAGTCATTTTGCAAATCCTTGAAAATATATGGGAGAGTGTTTCAATGGACCTCATCGTGGGGCTACCAAAATCAGAGGGATGCACGAGCATACTGATAGTGGTGAACTGTTTGTCTAAATATGTTAAGTTTATTTGTGCCCATAAGGAGTGCAGAGTGGAGGTGATCACTAAGCTTTTTATGAGATATGTGGTGAAGTATTAGGGATTACTAATGTCAATTGTGAGTAGTTGGGACTAACGTTTCATGGCTGATTTTTGGATAGAACTCTTCCGATTGCTTGGGACAAAACTCAATATGTCAACAACCATACTCCCAAAGACGAATGGACAAACTGAAAAGGTCAACAATGTGCTTGAACTGTATCTTTAGCACTACATGGCTGTAAATCAAATGGATTAGGCAAGGTTGCTTGACATAGCCCAATTCTCTTTCAACTTGTAAAGGAATAAGAGTACCAACAAGAATCCGATCAAGATAATCTTGGGGTTTCAGCCAGCGCCCCAAAAAACATCATTGCTAGCTACATGGTTTCGAGTCCTCCAGCATATCGGTTTGCCAAAGATTGGCAAGAAGAAACGAATGTAGGAAAGCTTTACTTGGAAAAGGCCACATAACAGATGAAGAAGTAGGCCAATCATAAGAGGACATTCTGTGAGTTCAAGAGGGGGGACAAGTGTTGGTAAAGCTATACAAACATGGATGAGTCAGAGGGATTCACAAGGGGCTAATGTGATAGTACAAGAGATCTTTCACCATGCTCAAGAAAGTTAGGAATGTAGCATACAAGATGGAGCTACCTGAGGAACTATCCCAACTTCATTCAGTTTTTCATGTGAGTCTACTCAAGTCGTACCACAAAGACCCCGATGACCTTTTATGAAATGTATCATCAAGAGTGCATATGGGAATAAGGGATGAATACGAGAAGGTTGCTGAGGAAATACTATTGGATCATATCGTTGAACACATGAATCATGCACTGGCAAGACTTATCGATGTCCAACACCAGCTGGGAACCAATTGAAAAGTTATGGCAATTCACCAAGCAACCAAGGGACAATAAGGTAGCTAAGGCATCCAGGATGATGCCTAACTTAAATGGGGGAGAATTACATGGACTGCACATTCCTAATCTGAATCTTGGCACAAGAGGGCCAGCTGTGGCCTATAAACCATGGAGGTCTTGGAATACTCTAGGCAACTCTTGAATGTTGTCGTAAGGCTCAGATTTGTACATAAGAAGTTAGAGTAGTGTAGATTTGTGTAAGGACTTATAGAACGTTTTAGAGACTAAGTGCTATAGCCAATTGGCAAGAGTGTAGAGTTTTCTAGAATTCTCTAGGGCATATTAACTTACCTATAAATAAGCCAAGCCCCCTCATTTTTAGACATCAACAATCCAAGTTATGATTACAAGTCTTTCATGTTCTCTCCAAGTTTTCCTACTAGCCTTCAATCGTTGAGGAGCAAGGCTAAGCAAGTAACATCTCTTAGTTAGTTTTTGAGAGTGCTAGTGTCATATGGGTTAGTGTGTAGCGCAATAGTCATTCCATGACACTAGTAAAAACAATTCATCTCTTATCACTCTTTACCCACATCACTTATAAGGGGTAAAAGTTTTCATTCAATGCGAAATGATTGAAAAATAAAAGTGTATCAAATTATTCTCACCAAGGATTTTGGATCATTTTGAATTTCTTTACTACAACAACAACAATCAGAGTGTTAATCCCAATTTTGAATTTCTCTGCTAAATACTATAAAAATATTCAAAGTTTAATTTATATCATTTTGAAAAAACAAATACAACATGAAAAGTAGAATTGTACTAGTTAAAGAGCCTAAATCAAGATTACTTTTCCTACATACCACAACAAGATCAAGATCCTAATTTCTATGTTAATTATGCAAATGATATTCAATATATACTTTGATACTTTAATTTGTGATTTTTGTATTGAAACTTGTTAATTTCTATGTTAGTTCTTTGTTACATGAACTCAAAAATAAATACTATTATTTCAAAACTATATGCATTGCCCCTCCACGTGACATCTTTATTTGAGGACAAAAAATAAATGCACTATCACCTTCTGAGTTATTTATTCTATCGAGCCTCTCATCCAAAAGAAAGATTTTTATGAATATACAACTTATCTTCTGAAGGGACATGATCTAAGGACCAGTCGGAAGGGCCAGCCCTTGAAAAGCCCACGAATGACAGCTACCGATAGAGGTTCAAATATGATTACTTACCGAAGGCCTCAGTCGCCCGGATCTCTTGAACGATAGGGTCTTAGTTGCCCCGCTAACTGAACGTGATTCATCAAGTGAAGGTAACCACCCTGATCGGGTATCCAATGGTCGGCTCCTCAACCGAAAGAGTCTTGAAGACCCTTCATCAGTCGAACGACCGATTGATAGCTAACAAATCTAATGATCCTAAAGGAAGACCAAAATATCCCATTGATTTCCGTTCCTCACGGCGAATAGCATTCTGAGGATCTTTCAGTTAAGGAAATGTTCCCTCCAAAATACGAAAGTTTCCAAAAGATAAGGAACACAACTGATTCGAAATATTGAATTCCCGATATTTCCGGATGGGCTCAATAAGGAAGGTAGGGTAGAAGCACTACAGCGGCATACGGCTCTCATTGGTATAAAACATCTCAAAAACCCTCCTAGATAGGTACGCTCTCTCGGCCTTATACATTAGGCACTTTAATCACAGGGAATTACTCCTTCGAGCTCTCAGTCTGTTTTCTTTTCATATGAAAATCGCTCTTTTCTGACTTGAGTATCGGAGTCTCCCCGCCGGAGCACCCTCCGACGGTTTTTACAGGTACCACATCCCTTTGACGGCAGCTGCTCGGGTCAACGAAGAGCCGGTATCTGTGGAATCATAACCCACCTCCAACAGATTGACGCCGTCTATAAAAAACAAACTGATTCTCCAAAAACTCATTGCGATGTCTACTACAATCATACCTAGCACGATACCAGCCAAAAGGAGAAGGCCGGTCATAGGTTTTGATGACGGCAATTTGGTAGGGGTAGACCCCCGTCGTGACGACCCCGTAGTCGTAACCTTGAAGCTAGAATCTCACACTGTGAAGAGGGTCGATTAGGGGGCTGACTGTGATCTCCTCACTTGGGACGCCTTCTGTAGAATGGGCTTCAACTCGTCCCGACTCTTGCCACCTACTGGGTCCCTCAGAGGACTTTCGGATGAGCCCACCTATCCTGAATGTATCATCTGCCTTTCCGTCACCCTTGGAAAGCCCCCTAACCATGCAACCGCCCAGGTTTCGTTCCATGTGGTGAAGCTCTATTATCCTTACAACGCCATTCTCGGAAGGCATAGTTTAGATGAACTAAAAGCGTTACCAAGCACACGGCACATGAAGGTGAAGTTCAAGACGTCGTAAGTGGTTGCCACCATACGTAGTGATCTGGATCCCTATATCCTCTTTGCAGCTCAAGACGTATAAGAGGCTTTTCCGATCGATGTTTTAGAGCCTAGAGAAGGCACTGAGTCGAAAGTGAAGCCCGAACCAGGCGAAGACATAATCGAGGTCCCTTTAATGAGCAACTCCGGTCAAACCGTCCGGATAGGGGCCAATTTATTATCTTTCTTGTGAGAGTTCTTAGTCGTCTACCTTCAAAGACACTCTAAAGTCTTCACTGGGGCCCGGAAGACATGCCAAACATAGATCCATCAGTCATAGCCCATAAGCTAACGGTTAATCCCGATTTCAAACCAATAAGGCAAAAGAAGAGGGTATTTTCCCTCGAATGACAACATGTCATTCAGGAGGAAGTATAGAAGCTATTAACGACTGGGTTCATCTAGGAAATCAAGTATCCCAAATGGTTGGCTAATATGGTCTTGGTGAAAAAGGCCAATGACAAGTGGAGGATATGTGTAGACTTCACTGATCTCAATAAAGCATGCCCAAAGGATAGCTATTTGCTTCATAGTATCGATAAACTCGTAGATAACTCCTCAAAACACCAGCTCTTGAGTTTCATGGATGCCTATTCCAGCCACAATCAGATTAGAATGGCACCCGAGAACAAAAAAAAGACCAGCTTCATCACCGAGTTCAATACGTATTGTTACCGGGTCAAGCCCTTTGGCCTAAAAAATGCTGGAGCAACTTTTCAAAGGCTAGTCAATACGGTCTTTAAGGACCAATTAGGAAGGAATGTTGAAACCTATGTCGACGATATGCTCATCAAAAGCATTGCTGCGGAAGCTCATGTCACAGACCTTGATGAGACTTTCCAAACCCTGGAACGATACAATATGCGGCTGAACCCGACGAAGTGTATATTTGGGATTGTCTCTAGGAAGTTCCTGGGTTTCATGATCACTGATCGAGGGATAGAGGCTAACCCCGAAAAGATATAGGCGATATTGGACATGACACCTCCCCATACACTAAAGGAAGTACAACGTTTCATTGGTCAGATAGCGACTCTAAGCCGATTCGTGTCTTGGGTCGGCGAAAAATACAAGCCTATATTCGATGCGCTGAAGAAATCTCAACAATTCGAATGGACATCTGAATGTCAAGTGGTCTTTGAACGACTGAAAGAATACTTGACGTAACCACCACTACTTTCATGACCCGTCACGGGGGAGGAACTCTAACTATATCTGGCTGTCTCTAAACGAGAGCTCTGCTCTGTGATGGTAAGACATGAAGCTACTGTCCAAAAACCGATCTACTACATTAGTAGAATACTGAAAGAGTCTGAGATTAACTATCGACCGATCGAGAAGATTGCCTACGCCTTGGTCATTTCAGCAAGACGCCTTCGACCGTATTTCCAGGCCCATACCATTGTGGTGCTTATAAATCAACCGCTGAAGCAAATCCTCCAAAAGAGGGATACCTTCGGTCGACTTATCAAGTGGAGTGTAGAATTGGGAGAATTTGACATCCAGTATCGACCACGACTAGCGATTAAAGGCCAAGCACTGGCTGACTTCATTCTTGAATGTACTCTCCCAACGACCCCCGAAGGATAACCTCCCAACCATCAAGAAGAATGGTCGATCCCAGAGTAGACCATGTTGATGAATCATCAAATTCTTCAGGAAGCGGTGCCGGGCTTATACTAGTGGGACCGAATGATTTTTAGGTGGAATACGCCATCCGTTTCGATTTCTAGGCTACCAACAACCAAGTAGAATACGAGGCCTTGCCAATGGGACTAAGGATCACCATTGATATGGGAGCGCAGAATGTTAGGGTATTCACGGACAGTCAGTTGGTCGTAAAGCAAATCAAAGGGGTTTACAAAACTAGAGACCCAGTAATGGCTAAATACTTGAGCAAGTTGTGAGAGACGATTGAACAATTGGGTAAGGTTGACATCCAGCAAATCTCTCGGTCGGAGAATACCCGGGCCGACACTCTGTCAAAATTGACTAGATCCGATTCAGTTGCTTCTAGTCGAACGGTATACATAGAGAGCTTGTCGTATCCCAATATCGATGAACCCAAAGAAGCTCTCTCTGTCGATCGGTCTCCTAGTTGGAAGGATCCCATAGAAGAGTACCTAAGGCATGACTGTCTGCCAGAATCCCCGAAGGAAGTGGTAAAATAGAAACGAAAGGCGGTGCACTATGCCATAATTGATGGGATCCTCTACCGTATGTCGTTCACTCACCCGTATCCACGATGCCTAAACCCCGAAGAGGGGAATTATGTCCTCTGAGAGATTCACGAAGGAATCTATGGTAATTATCTGGACGCTCGAAATCTAGTCTACAAGGCCCTTCGTTAAGGGTATTACTAGCTAACCATGAAGGTCGATTCTGACAATTACGTCAAACGGTGCGACAAGTGCCAGCGCTTTTCCTCAGTGCCTCGGCTACCCTCCACCGAGCTCAATCCTATATCCAGCTCTTGGCCGTTTGCTCAATAGGGTATGGATATCCTCAGACCATTCCCTCCAGCCATGGGACAATGAAAATTCTTGATAGTAGCAATCGACTAGTTCACCAAGTGGGTGGAAGCCGAACCTTTAGTTCAGATCATGGCAGCAAAAGTCCAATCCTTCTTATGGACCCATATTATCACCCGATTCGGTATAACGCGCGTCCTTATCATGGACAATGGGAAGCAATTCGACAACCAGTGCTTCCGAGAGTTTTATGAGAAACTCGAGATTCAACATCGATTTTCATCGGTCGCTCACCCACAAACCAATGGGCTAGCCGAAATAACCAACCGAACGATCCTGTAAGGGCTAAAGATGACACTGGAAGATGCCAAGAGGCAATGGACTGAAAAACTTTACAGTATCCTCTGGTCATATCGTACTACCCCCTAAAGAGCAACAAGAGAAACACTTTTCAGTCTAACTTACGGAAGTAAAGCAGTCATACCACTCCAGCAAAAGTTCCTCGAACAATAAAGCTCCGCACACCCAAAACGCCTCATGAAGCACCTCCATTGAAAAGGAACAACTCTTGACAAGATCCCCAATGAAGAAGAAAAGACTCGACTCTTTGCGAAGAAAAATAAGCGCCCATCGTAGCTACTTATAGCAATGGGAAAGTAAGCCCTAATTAATTCGGGGCGGGTGAAATGGACCGGGAAAGATATTTTGTCATAAATGGGGAAATAAATTGACTCCAATTCCCCATGGAGGAATCACTTCCGATGAGACACCCCCGCATTCATGGCGAAAAAGTAAGATGGTTTGGGACAACTAGCATCCCTATGCTCCTGTGACGAATTAAGTACGCCTCATGGATCTCTACTCATGACGTTTCTCCAAGAAAGTCATGAGTCGGGGGCAAATGAAATGACATGATCCAAGGCCCAGTTAGAAGGGCCAGCCCTTGAAAATCCCACGAAAGACAGCTACCGATCGAGATTCAAATATGATTACTTACCGAAAGGTCTCAGTCACTCAGATATCTTGAACGATAGGGCCTTAGTCAACCCGCCGACCAAACATGATTCATCAAGTGAAGGTAACCACCCTGATCGGGTATCCAATGGTCGGCCCCTCAATCGAAAAAGCCCTGAAGACCTTTCATCGGTCGAACGACCGATCGATAGCTAACGATTCCAACGATTCTAAAGGAAGACCAAAATATCTCATTGATTTCCGTCCCTCACAGCGAACAGCATCATGAGGATCTTTCAGTTAAAGAAAAGTTCCCTCTAGAATATGAAAGTTTTCAAAAGATGAGGATCATCGTTGATTCGAAATATTGAATCCCCGAGATTTTTGAATTGGCTCGATAAAGAAGGTAGGGTTGAAACACTGCAGCAGCGTACGGCTCTCACAGGTATAAAACATCTCAAAAACCCTCCTAGATAGGTATGCTCTCTCTCGGCTTTACACATTAGGCACTGTAATCACAGGGAATTACTCCTTCAAGCTCTTGGTCTGTTTTCTTTTCATACGAAAACCGCTTTTTCTTATTTAAGCGTCAAAATCTCCCCGCCAGAGCACCCTCCGGAGGTTTTTGCAAATACCACATCCTTTTGACGACAACTGTTCGGGTCAACAAAAAGCCGGTATCTATGGAGCCATAACCCACTTTCAACATTTTCCATTAGCCAATGATACTCAACAAGCTTTATAGTACCTGATATGATCGAAAATCACATCATTATTCTTAATTTTTGGATAATCAATTTGAACGATTTAAGCGGACGATATTGAACAAAGTTTGTATAGATTTCTTTTATTGTATGTATATTTTCCAACTACTTAATACTGTATATCCAGCCACACGAAACGCCTAGGTTCATAAAAAGTCTCATTCATGGTATATTAAAATATATAATCCTATGTTAGAATTTGTGCCATTTTGTGGCATTTTCTATACATGTTTACCAAATGATTATGAAATTTTCATATTAAAAAATTGAGTTAGACGACACATTATTATTATGTCGTTATATTTCATGCTTGTGCATGCATAAGGTTCATTTATACAATGTGTGTGATTTATATATGTGATGATGAATTTGGCGGTACATACAGTAGATATAAGTGATGGTTATATTATGATAAAATAAAATTCATAACTAATCGGTAAAACTAAATATTTCATCATGAATAAATTATAGTTCGAGAGTCTCTTGATTATTACCGATGGTTTACTTCGATCATCAGAGGGAGGTTTGGGCTCAATAATAGTTGGTACAAGTGATTAGCACTTAACGGTATACCGTAAAGCGATTTCTT
The DNA here is from genome assembly GCA_037126225.1 of Dillenia turbinata. Lineage (NCBI taxonomy): Eukaryota > Viridiplantae > Streptophyta > Magnoliopsida > Dilleniales > Dilleniaceae > Dillenia > Dillenia turbinata. The sequence continues at coordinate 20,420,887 of JBAMMX010000011.1, read as the reverse complement.
TAAGTGTACTATAAAAATAGAAATTACCACTCTGTCGCTATATGTAATTCATGTCATCCTAATTTTGCCCATATGTGGATAAATTTTTGAAACCAAGGCTATATATTTTGATGTTTTATGATTCAAGAATTCCATATACTCATGGGATATACGTATGCAATAGAGATGTATGTCGACTTACATGGTTGGGTTTTAACCCTGACTTCTGTCGCATGTTTTTCTGCGGCCTTCGAAGCTCCCTCTAGCCTCTTTAAGATGGGATAAATTTTAACTTTAATTAACTAATTAGTTAAGATAAGAATAAAGACTTTATCATAATTCTAAACTTATTTTAAATTTCCATAGTTTTATCTAATTAATTCAGGTGTGCATGAAGATTTCAAGATATATCTCTAAATGGTCTTTGATCATAGTTCCCGTAATTTTGAAAATTCTCAACAATCTCTCCGAAAGAAAAGTAAGATTTCAAGACACCCTGCACTTTACGACACCTTCTAGAGGCAACAGGTATATATACGCAATATCGGCCGTCACCTAGGTAAGTTCTTAGTAACTAATGCATCAAACACATCGACAATATAAAGCCGAGACACCATTCTTGTCAATTTGTTTATCATATTTTAAAAATTTCTCTTTCTGACTTGAATATCAGAGTCTCCCCCGCTGGAGTATCCTCTGATAATATTTGCAAGTTTTAAGCCTTGGACCACGTCCCATTTTTGAACTCCTAGTTAGACAAATAGAACGGGTATCCAAGAAGAAAACCCACCTTTATTAGATTTGTGTCGTCTGTGGGAAACAGACTAAAGAAAATCACGTCTCACGCTCTGTACCCTAAAAAGCCATGCCTCCAAAGAAAAAGACTAGAATGGCTTCCAAAGTTGCGTCCTTGAGGGAAGGATGCCCCACTACCCAACAGACTTTGTCCGTCCATCCGTCCCCATTAATTCTGTAGATCCATCCATCATCCAAGTTCAGTCACAAGTATCTCAATAGCAAAACCAACCGATTCAGACACCTGCTCTTGCCTCTTGTAATGAACCTCACCATTTCGAAATGGAGAGGTTGGCTTCAAAATTTCAAGACATGAGTAGACAATTGGAAGATCTCAGCCGTACCCACTGACAAGAAGGCCTGCCCTCTCCTCAAAGGTTAGGACACTCGTACCTACATAGGCTTTTCCCCCAGGAGATTGAGAGCTCTCAATGACATCCCAACATGATCTTGATAATCTTAGAAACCAAGCGGAAGATCTTGTGGCCGCCAAACTTAGGCACGCCAGTGTTGGGCTGAACGAGATCATCTGCCATGCGACCAACACCTCACCCTTTGACTCAAAAATTTCTTCCGAGCTCATGCCACAGGACGTGCTACTCCCTCCCATGGAGAGATATAACGGGACGACTGATCCTCGAGATCATGCAGCACATTTTATAATGACAATGATCTCAAGAGACATGTCCGAGCAGCCATGTGCAAGCATTTTCCCATGACACTCAAGGGCAATACTTTGACATGGTTCAACTCTTGTCACTATTTGATATCAAAAACTTTTCCCAACTAAGAGAACAATTCGAGGCCCATTTCATGATTAGTCAGGGAGCCAAGAGGAAATCTACTTCCCTCTTCTTGCTGTGGCAAAGAGATGATAAACCCTTGAAGGATTTTTATAGAAAAGTTCAAAATGGAGATGATGAAGATTTTAGACTTGGACCATTCCATAACCTTAGCTGCACTGTTAATGGGATTGAGGCCTTTAGGCATGAAGACCTCAATCATAAAGAATCCACTGAATACAATATAAGAATTCTAATCATGAGCCGAGAAGTACATAGCCATCGAGGAAGATAAAGCCTTCGACAAGTGTCGATCCAAACCGAATATGAATGAACACAATCATTCTCCTTGAAACACTCTCCTAAGAAAAGTAGACGAACATTACCACCCCATCATAAATTCAATCACTACACACCACTAAATGAAATTCCCAGTTAAATTCTATTGCAGATAAGGGACAAACCATATATACGATAGCCAGGATGCCTCCCAGATGATGATACTAAGAAGGATCGAACCAAGTATTGTTATTTCTATCGAGATTATAGCCATTCAACAAATGAGTGCCTCAAGCTAAAGGACAAACTCGAGATGCTAGCTCACCATGGTAAGCTCCAAAGGTTTGTTTATGAAGGCCATGATAATAACCCTCGTCGAGCTCTGCAAGGGGAGGGACGAGGGGACGTGGCACCTGAGCATCGCAACCCAAAGACTATAGGAGACCAAGCAATTAGGGTGGTCCTACACATATGAACCCAGAATCCACGCCTAGTGGATCCTTCGCCCAAGGCTAACCTGACCGTTACTCCATTTGACAACATGATCCTAGCTCCTATCTTTCAGATGACTGGACTATCTACTTCTAATGAAGTCCTCTTAGCTCACGTTAAAAAAGCACAAATACCCAAAAGGCCCATGATAGGGTTTAATGATGACGACCTTGTGAGAGTTTAGTCTGGCTGCGATGATCCCTTGATTATTGCCACAATGATCCATCAATTTATAGTTAAAAGAGTCTTTGTCGATCAAGGAGCAAGATGCAACCTCCTATATTAAGATGTTTTTAAACAAATGGGTTTAAATCGACTCATTAAAGGGCTCCCAGACGAATGACTATATTTAGAAGAGGTCATTTTCCTCCTAATTACATTGGGAACACTCCCGAACCACTCTACCAGCACCACAACTTTCAATATAGTGAAGTTTCCCTCTTCGTATAACATGATCCTAGATCGACCAAGCCTTAAAACCTTAGAGGCGCTACCAAGTATGAGGCATATGAAGATTAACTTCAAAATGCCTCTTGGTATTGGAACACTTGATGATTTACGTTATTTTGCTAGTGGCACTATGCCCCACATGAAGAGTTTTCATTTGTTTCTTTTCTTGTTCTCACTTCAATTTCTTAATAATAATATCTCGACTTCTTACGCTCCCTTATACCAATTGAGTACGCTAACTTGAATCATTTGTGAACAATTTTTGTGGGACATATCAATGAGTACCCTCGATGCAATACCTAGTACGTTAAACCATCTCAAAGCACAATGCCTTTGAGTACTCTTGGTGTAATGCCTGGTACACTAAACCATCTTAAGGTGCAATGCCTTTGAGTACTCTTAGCATATGCTAAATAATCTCATGTTCAATGCCTTTGAGTACCCTCTACACAACACCTAATATGCAAAACCATCTCAAGGCGCAACGCTTTCGAATACCATCGATGCAATGCTTGGTATTGTAAATCATCTCAAAGAGAAATGCCTAGTATGCTAAACAATCTCAAGGCCGCCTCTGAGTACTCTCGGCCCAAGAATACACTAAACTATTTTAAGGCATAACACCTCCGAGTACTCTCATCGTAATGTCTGGTATACTAAACAATCTCAAGACGCAAACCCCAAGTACCCTCGGCACAACGCCTGGTGCATTAAACAATCTCAAGGCATAATGCCTTTGAGTATCTTCGACATAACGCCTGGTATGCTAAATCATCTTAAGGCACAATGCCTCCGTGTACTCTCAACACAACGCCTTATACAAAAAACACCTTATAGTGTTCCACATACTATGCATCTGACATACTATCTTAATGCTCCTTCGCGCAATAACAAAGGCACTATTACTACAACACTCCTCTTAATTCCGCATAGTGCCTAACTATAATTCGACAAAAGGAGTCTTAGTAACAAGGATTCCCACTCAAGAACCTCGTGATGGTAAAGGAATAAGAGGCAAGCTACTCAACAATATAAAAACTCAAAGATCTTATCATTACAACATATCTATACTACAAGAAGAATACAAATAGAAATGACAAAACAAAGAAAGATCAGGGGGAAGAGGGATTGAGGCCTCTGTAGAAACTTACCAAAGTTAACCCAAAGAGTCAAAATATATGTATTAGTAATGAAGGGGCCACCGCTAGGGTTCTAGCCAAGTTTGTGCTTGAGACACTACAGTTAGAAACATCTGCTCCCTCTGCAGAAATGCTTCTCAAGAGGATCGTTTCCTCAGCTCGATGCGGCTTCCCAATTTGCTCTCGATGATCCCGTTCATAAGTTTCCCTCAGCTTTACAAGGGCAACCTCCCACTCTTGTGCTAACTCCTCAGCAACCAGATAATCTGCATCGCTATTAGCAAGAAGATCTCTCAATCGCTCGCCCTCTCTCAGGGCAGCATCAGTGACCTCATACGAATACTATAGGTCAGCCTCTAACATCTTTATTATCTTTTTATTTTTATCAAGAGCAAAAGATGCTGCCTATTTTTCCTTAGCTTCCTTTTCACCCTTCTTAATTCGAAGCCAAGTGATCTCCTTACCAAAGACCATCTAACTAACCCTTTAAATGTTCTATTAACTGATCCTTCCTTATCTGCTGGAATTCAGCCATCGCTATGGGCTTGCGAAAAAGTAAATTAGATTCACTATCATAAAGATTTTCAACCAAGACAAAATCCACTAAACAACCTGTATTTGAATCAATAGGGCAACAATAGAATCATCCCCTTGCTTCATTGACAAGTGGTTTAGTTCGGACTCTGCTCGATGGAAATTTAGTCTGTCAGTGAGCCTCCTTGCCTATACAATATCGACAAAGTAGAAATGGTGGCCGCCGCAACTTATAGCAGTAGTACCCCTCTCCTTCAGCTGTTTGGATCAATCGAATCACCAAACCAGAATAGGAGGAAGTGGGGCCGTCTACTCCGACATCTTCCCCTTGCCCTTCTGAATATATAAATACTTTGTTAGGGCACTAGAAGAGCGCAGTTCCATCCTTAAAGGCACAGGTAGTAGAGTGGTCCCTCCAACGACTGAAGGAGAGTCCTGAGTTAACTCTTTGGTAACCCGTGCCTTCTCCGTACCCATGGCGGCTCACACCTCCTCAGTACTCATGATAGGCCCCAACAACCTACTCCTTTTTCCTTAAGGGATGAGCACAGAAATCGGGCATCCATCGCTTGTCCCCTTATCAACAGATCTCTCTCTCTCTCTCCTTAGCCCTAGTAGACAATGAAGCAAATGACCTGTTGCAGGAAGTCTCTCTCGGAGTACTTTTTTTCTGCAGCAACAACAGAGTCCTCAGGATCCGGTGCTGCCACCACATCCGAACTCAACTTCGCACCATTATGTCCCTCATTGCTCGATGTCCACATGAGCATCCTCCACCTCTGGGTAACATGACTCAAGAACATGTATTCAAACGTGCTCCTTTTATCTCTCTTCCTAGATCGAGCTGCCTTGATATGGGCTCTCATAGCTTTCAAGGTAGTAACTCGGTTTAGGTCACCCGCCTCTGCAAAATCGACGATATCAACCAAACCCTTTGACCTCTTCTCCCATATGAATGACCTCTAGATTTGTACGGTTTCATCTAACAAAAGACCTACCAACTTAAGCATTTCATCCTCCATGAGGGCATCCACCCACACTGCTCTGCCGGACACTCGACAAAAGTCAACAACAGATCTTATAGAACCTGAGCGAAGAGAAGGCACAGGGGCTCTCGACCTAACCAAGGGTTTCGCATCAGGTATCCGCAGAAAATGACAATAGTTCCCTATTAGGTATCCGCAGAAAATGACAATAGTTCCCTATCCACAAATTTCACTAAGAAAAACTTACTCTTTCAAGATTTGTCTAAGGTCTCCTAATAGAAAAACTTTCAATTTGATTGACATTGGGTTTGAACACAAACCACCCCTCTATAGGGCCTCCATCCCCGCATTTCCTTCAACAAAAAATAGAGGATAAAATCTCAAAATCAAACCTCGATTGATAGAAACTTAGTAAACTAACCACTGTTATCATTAACCACCAGGTGCTAGGGACTAGAAGAGCAAGGAATATATTCCAACCCCTTAAAACAGTAGACAAAGGCACCAAATAAAGGACCTGTTATCGATACCTAACATACTCCCTATACATAGGTACACAACGGGTGGGTAGTTGGTTAGCTCTCTTTAAACCTAAGCAAAATCAAATGAAAATTCCCATCAAGATTCATATTTTTCCCCATGGATTATAACTCTTTCTTAGACATTGCACTAACAATTTCACTGATCTTGTGGTGCTTGTGCAAATCAGAGCCCTGAGCCATGATCGTCTCATAAAGAACTAAAAAACCCTAAAAATCACTCATTTTGCTATAAAAACACACAAACTGGACCTAAGGCAAAGAGGCGAGATGTATAAAAGAAGACTCGAAAAAACTGAAAAGACACGTTCCGCATTAAATGCCCCACTTTCACGCCTATCTCGCTAAGGAAAAAAAATGCTGCATCTACTCCCTGGAACCCTCTCCTACTCCTAAATGTCATTTATACAAAATCTCAATTAGGAGTGGGGGTAAATGATGAGACATGGCCCCCAAGGCCCATTATTGAAGGGATTGAAACCTCACCCTAGACCCTTTAAATTGGGATCACCGAACCAAACTCTCATAACTCTTCAATTCTCTTAGTCCTCAGTACTCAAACTCCTCGATCACTCCATTCCTCGATGATATGTCTTGAAATCATAATCCACTCAATCAATATGATAAGTACAATTTAAGATAATCCTGAAAGGAAAAAAACTTTTAAGAAAATTCAAACTTTTCTTACGCGTATGAGAATCTTCCCATTCTCAGAACAATCACTCAGAATAAAAAACCATATCTCGATAGATACACTAAATAGGGTAGGAAGTTCCCATGATTACGCGACTTTCCCTAACCATCCAGAGGTCATTCTAAAAGGTCTTTACAATTTCAGAAATTCTCAAGAATCTCTCCGCAAGAAAAGTAGGGTTTCAAGACACCTTACACTTTACGATATCTTCCAGAGGCCATGGGTATATATGCACAACATCGGTCGCTATCCAAGTAAGTTCTCAATTACCTAACACATCAAGCACACAGGCAACACAGAATCGAAATACCATTCATCTCAATCTGATTACCATATTTTATAAATTTCTCTTTCTAATTTGAGTATCAGAATCTCCCCCATCGAAACATTCTCCGGAGGTATTTGAAGATTTCAAACCTCGAATCACATCTCGTTTTTGGACTCCTACTTAGACAGGCAGAGGATGTATTTAAGGAAAAAACTCACCTCCATCATATTGGTGTCATTTGTGGAAAAACAGGGTAAGAAGAAATCAACCAAGATTTCCAACACTATCGCAATCATGTCACAAAAAAGTACAATAGTGACGGATTCCAATTTCAGAACTAATTTAAACCATAAGTACTTTGTAAAATATGTCAACTTTTTTTTTATTTATCTATCTATGCCAATAATTAGTCCGACGGGCATCTTGCAATTTCAGCCCTTGCGTGCCCCATTATGCATATTTAATCGTGATGGCTCCAGTGGCAATATACTAGATTATCTTAACAAATATCTCGAATTTGAATATTAAAAATGAAAAAATAAGTCTCAAAAAAATTAACCTCTAAGTTGGGTTTCATATCTGTCCGAACTAGATTAGTTAGATTTTTAAATATCTATGATCAAGTAAAAAAAATAATACATGTATTAAATTAAAAAAAAAAAAAAAAAAAAAACCCTAAAGCTTTCACCGTCTCGGCCACAGTCAAACCCCATTTAGAATCGCACCACGAGAACGAAATTGCGGGGTTTGCTAGACAAAATTTCTGCACGGCCGCAGCGTTTTAGGTCATATTTTATAATTATAATATGTTTAACATCAAGATAAAGTTCAGTGAATGAGACAAAGGTCACGTTTTCAGAGATGTTTATTTTACTTTATTATTTATATTATTTGTCAATTAAAATTAAAAAGTTAAAATCTAATGAATGAAAGTCAATGTTTTTTAAAAAATAATAATAATAAAATTAATATTTTATTTAATAATAACTCGTATTACAAATTCTACTTAACTTTATCTATGAGGCCTATGAGCCTTATGTGCAAGAGGGATGGATGAATGTTGAGAAAAGAGATTCTGAACCCGTGACTCGAAAAAAGTCGGTCTTTGAAAATATCCCAATACTTGTCGGTGGTTCATTTATGATGGATATTCCTATTTGTGGTTGAACCCTTTTATTTACGTGGGATTTATTCTTATTCCATCTTCATTTATGAGCTAATTTATTTGTATGTATATATATTATATAAATTTATTTAGTAAAAAAGAATTAAAATAGGAATTAGATTTTAAATCAAACTTTTTTTTTATACGTGGGACTAACGAATATTCGAAATCACGCTCTAACCCAATCGGTCCGAGTTATTATCAGATTATCTCTAAATGAAGTTTTTTATTTTTTTTTGTGTATATAGTGAGAGTCGAACCTAAATCTATTACAACGGGGGAGGGAAAAAGTACCATTTGAGCTAAAATTTATTGGCCTTTAAAGGAAACTCTCACAGTATAGATTTTTTTTTTTTTCATTTTTAAGATTTGAATTTGAATTTCAATTAAACGATTTAACGTTATTCCCATTCAACATGCTTTCCGTTGATTTTAAATCAAAAAGTTTGAAAATGAGAGTCAAAAACTCATATATTCATTGAAATTTTAAAATCCTATAATTTTATAATTAATTTCTCTCGGCCTTTTAAAAGGGAGAGACAATTGGGGATTGGAAAACACTACATTTTCATGTATGGTCAGGTAAGACCACTTGCTTAAAAGCCTTTATTTATTTATTTATTGGTTCAATCTTACCTCTATGTTTTGATCCAATGCAACACTAATAATAAAATATTTTATATATTTCAAAACATCAATAAAATACCACATACCTCAAACAAAATGTAATTCAATATTAAAAATTTATAATATTTACATTTTTTTTATTGCTTGACAATTAGGAATAAGTATAAATTTTTTGGTAGTCGTAAAGTGTTTGATGATATTTTATGAAGCCGCCGCTTATATGTCTTAACTTATCTCACTCTACATCAATTTATCTTCAAATATAAATTAATTTTTTTCATAAAAGAAGATCAAAATTTTCTTTGTACATTGAAAACCATACTCAACCTTAATCAAAGATGATATAATTGTACGTACCACCTGAAGCTCATTAACAATATAGTATAAGTGTGAATGACCCTCTATCACCTCAGATTTCATCGTCTTCTATTCGACGGAAGGTGATTTGTCGTTGGTGAGTTGAATGTATGATTTGTTCATTTTTTTTATTATTGTTATTATTAACAATATAGTATAAGCGTGAATTACTCTCTGTCACCTTAGATTTCGTTGTCCTCCATTTGGCGGGAGGTGATTTGTCGTTGGTGAGTTGGATGTATAATTTGTTCATTTTCTTATTATTGTTATTATTTTATTATTAAAGAAAAAAAAATGAGGGATGTTTTTTGTCTCTGTGAGTGGGTAAATAGACACGTAATTTCAGTGACGTGTAGATTAATTAAGGAGAATCTGAGCGGGTAAATGGACACGCAATTTCGTGACGTGCAATTAGTTGAGTAGTTTGTGAGTTGGATGTATGATTTGTTCATTTTTTTTATTATTGTTATTATTTTTTTTATTAAACAAAAAAATCGGGAATATTTTTTGTCTCTGTGAGCGGGTAAATAGACATGCAATTTCAATGACGTATAAATTAGTTGAGAAGAAATTGAGCAGGTAAATAGACACGCAATTTCAGTGACGTGCAGATCAGTTGAGGAGAATGATTGAGGAGAGTGGTATGCCATGATCCTGATGATCACAGTACATGTAAACCATTCTTGTATGCTCCCTATGTGTGTTTGTCTCTATATAAGTCGAGCAAATGGAGAGAGAAAGGTGTTGTATTTTCTCATTCTCTCTCTCTCTATCTCTAAGTGGGCCAAATGGGGACAGTCAAGGATCATTATGGAAGTCATTCTTCTATGAGGAATGTTGTAAAGGTCTGTATTCATCTTTCCTTCCATTTTTTAAACATTTGTTTTGTTTGAAGATTGTTCTACTGCTCTTGATATTGGTCGCTGATTCCAAATTTTTTGTTTTAATTTTGGATGGAGAGAATGTTGTGTCTAAGATGATTCTTTTATTTTGAAGGTTTGTGTTTCTCAAGATTTGCTTTGTTTAGCGTGTGTTTTGCTGCTGTTTGTGTTTATTGATGATTTCGATCATTCTTGATTTTTTTTTTTTTTAGTTCTTGTTGAAAAGAGTTGTGATTGTGAATCTTTTTTGTTTTTTTTTGTTTTTATATACAGTTCTTGCAGAGGAGAATGGTGTAACCGATTATATTTGTCTTTTCTGCCTCTATATATGTGACACCAGAAAACTCTGGATTCGGTGTTGAGTCTAAAGGATGATTTCAAATTTCTATATAAATTTTTTGTGTTTTGTCAAATCTGTGAGGAAGTTTAAGTATAAATATGAATGTAGATTTGTTTTTTGGACTATATGGTAATTTTTTTTTTGTCCCTCGGTGGATAACAGACACTTTAACCATTATAGTTTTCTAATATGTAAGGAAAAAGTAAGGACTTTATGCTCGAAAATTATACTGGTGTGATAGGAATTACATGTGTTGTCCAAAGTATATATCATTGTTGGTACGGAACTAAATATTATTGTTCTTCTGATGATTTAGGAGCTCTTACAGGACTATAATGGAGGAACTTTTGCACTCTTCTTGTAAATGAGGAGTTAACGCATTCGCACAGAACTACATGACATCATGCATGTGAATGGTTACTTTGTGAACAAACAATGGAGTAACCACTAGGTATCGGAACTACACGTTGTTTTGTACCAAGAATGGTATTATAAAGTTCTCCAGCTACAATAATAAATAATGTGTGGTTTTGTATGTTGAGTGCTCCATGTGTGGATATGTACAAAGACGGAGAAGTTTTGGTGTAGAACTACATAGTTTTGATATCTTGCATAACTATTATTGTAGAGCTACAGAACTGGATGTGGTTCCGATACTTGCGGGACTATATGTTATCATTGGTATTGAACTAGATATTATTGTATTTCTGATTATTGAGGAGCTCTTGCAGAACTATAATAGAGGACTTGCAGAACTATAGGCTAGATAAAAAATAAATAAATAAATAAACTGTGTTATTTTGGCTTGGTTGCTGCTCGGTTCATGGATGCAATAACTATTCGATTATCAGAAAGTGCTCCTCAATTATCAGAATCTCCATTGCAGTTTTGCACCAACGGTGCAATATATTAGAAGTGCATAGTTTTGCACCAAGGACAATAAATAATGCGTGGTTTTATACCAAAACTCTTTGTCTTCATACGTAAAGAACTAGACGAGAAATATTTAAACTATAATCGGATATGCATGAAATTATTTTTTGTGACGTTAGATATGGTAGGCAAAATGTTTTTATATATATAAAAAACATTTTCAATATTGAAATGCTAAAAAAAATTAAAAAAAAGTTGTAAGTAATATATATATATATATATATATATATGTTGGGAATATGTCTTTTGGTCACCTAAATCTGCTCGGTTAAAGTATTATGTGAGTTCAATGAAAGATTTAGAATATATATCTTTTACTGAGGAGCTACGGAGGAGTTTTCATATACCAAAGAGATTTCATGTATCGAGAAGTAATTTACAAAGTAACTATGTACCGATGAGCTTTCATGTACTGAGAAGCAATTTATTGAGGAGCTTTTGCATTTTTTTTTTCTTTCTTTTCAAGGAAGTAAAAAAAGGGATGGCACAAACGGAGAAAAAAAAAGTGAAAAAAATCGGGGAAAATATTATGTTAAAATTTTAAAAAATAAATTATTTTTTTCTCAGTGATCCCTATCTCTCAGTTTATTACTCTATTTCTCCGTATATTATTTCTCATTTCCTTCTCATCGGTACACTATTGCAATACCACAAGAGAGCCGAGAGTTAAGAGATATGCAAAAAAAAATAAAAATCAAGAGATGCATGTGAAGAATTTACTGAGAAGTAATAATTGGTATTTGCAATTATGCAAGTGTTATGGCGAGAAGCAATGTACCGAGGAGTTTTCATGTACCAAGGAACAATTTACTGAGGAGCTACGAAGGAGCTTTCATGTATCGAGAAGCAATTTATTGAGGAGTTTTCACATTCTTTTTTTTTTTCTTTTCTTTTTCAAAGAAGCAAAAAAAGGGACGACACAAATAGGAAAAAAGAAGTGAAAAAAACTAGAGACAAAATTATGTTAAAATTTAAAAAATATATATATTATTTTTTTCTCAGTGATCTTTATCTCTCGGTTTATTACCATATTTCTCCATATATTATTTCTTATTTTCTCCTCATTGATACACTATTGCAACACCACAAGAGAGTTGAGAGTTTAGAGATACACAAAAAATTCAAGAGATGTATGTGAAGAATTTGCTGAGAGGTAGTAATCGGTATTTGCAATTATGCAAGTGTTGAGAGTGGTGAGAAGCAATGTACCAAGGAGCTATATACCGAGGAGCTTTCATGTACCGAGAAGCAATTTATCAAGAAGTTTTCATGTACCGAGAAGCAATTTACCAAGAAACTTTCACATTCTTTTTTTTTTCTTTTTTTTTTCAAGGAAGTAAAAAAAGGGATGGTAGAAACGGGGAAAAAAGAAGTGGAAAAAACCGGAAAAAAAGTAGTGTTGCGATAGTGTCTCTATGGCTCTCTTGTGTTGTAATAGTGTACCGATGCCCTTCTACATGTTGCAATAGTGTCTCTCTCATGGTGTTGTAATAGTGCACCAATGCCAAGGAGCAAATAAAAAATAATATGCCTTCAAATTGACATCAAATCCCCTATATAACAAAACCTGCTAAACAACGAATATAATAGAATCTTCCTTCCTCCTCATCCCTAAACGCTACTACTCTCATTGCCCACTTTCTCTCCGTAAAAAAAAAAAAAACAAAACAAAAAAAACAAAAAAAACAAAGTCCAACATCAAATATCAAAAATAAATATAGTGAAACATTAGAGACAATATGAGAATCAAAGATAAAATCTTAAAAAAAAAAATCCTGAAATTCTTCTCCGGTGAAGAAGCTCAAGATCTAAAGCAAGAAAGCCATAGCGGTCATAACCATCGCCACAGATCCGGAAAGAGCAACTCTGTTCAAGCCAAAAGCACTGTTTCCTTGTGCGTTTCTTTTAGAGAGGTGAATGAATGATCAAATGTTCATATGGTTCTTTTTTTTTTAACTACAGCACCTTATTAATATTTCACAGTTAATTTATCATTGAAACTAGAAAAGCAAGTCATCATTCATCATTTCAAGAATCTCAACTCCAAAATAAACCAAACCATATGATGCTTCTTAACTTTTTATTCGTTTCCATTCTTGTCTCAAATTCTACTCTTTGATAATTTCTACGTCATACAAAACCAAGAAAAGTTTATACCGTAGAAAGGACTAAAATCTAAGAAAAAGTTGCTTGGCATAAAGAAAACTCCTCAATATAAAGACACCAAACTCTCATCCCTACACAAAGAAAACTTCTCAGTAGACACAGAAAGACTCCTCAATATAAAGAAAACCAAACCCTCCTCCCCTGCACAAAGAAACCTTCTCGGTAGATGCATAAGGCTTCTTGCTAATAGCTCTTCCGCACGCAAAAAAAGTAAAGTCTAGAGAAAACCTTTTTTTTTTCCCCTCCGTACAACAAAAAACAGAAAGTTCCTGCATACACAGATAAAGCTCCTCATGACCAAACCAACTTCCTCGGTTACTCGCCAATAGAACCAAGAAAAGGCTTAAACCATAGAAAGCACTAAAACTTAAGGCAAAGCTCGTCGACACACAAACAAAATAAATTCTCCTCCTTGGTAAATTGAGAAACAAAATTCTCTCTTAGAAAAAAAACATCACCAAGTGTTGTGGATTCAATTGCCCAAGTGTTGATATAAATTTGGTAGGCGAAACCTAAGATTTGGTTGATAGAGGAAAAGTTATTTTAGTGGACTAAGAGACTATTTAGTGTACTAAAAATTAACTAAAATGTGTTCAGTTGATTAAAAAGTTTAGTCGACTAAAAACTTGCTTAGTCGACTAAATAATTTGTTTTAGTCGATTAAAACGTTCTTTAGTCGACTAACGAATTTGCTTTAGTTGACTAAAAGGTTCTTTAGTCGACTAAAAAATTTCCTTCTAATCACATGTAGCTTAATCCTTTTATTGGGATTAGCATCAACGTTTTTACATGAATGTTGGTACACGTTAACAATTCTGTGCATGACCATTGCTTTCAAAGGAAAAGATACATGCATAGCAATAATTGCTTGATGGACTGTTTAGTCAATGAATAGGTTAAAAGATACACAACACCTCAATTATATTAGTTTGTATGAAATGAGTAATGTCTACCTCATGAGTAGAGATTCAAAGAGAGAGCTTATTTCTTTCTAGATCATAAATATAGATGGCATCATCACTACTTCCAGCCACAAGTTCTCAGCCATCAGCTAAAAATTTAATAGAAAACATTTTATAAGAGTATCCTGCATCATCATCTGTAGAGAAATCCAAAACTTCATGGATCTCCTCCATAGTAGATGTATCTATACATTTAAGAAATCACTTACTAATATAAAATCACCCAAACAGAGAACCTATAAATAGCAAATACAATGAGGTCCTTGATTTTATATATATGAACCTGCAAGATCAACCAAGTAATAATCCATAAGCTAATTCATGCATATGATGAACGTCAAGCAATAGACTTGAACTGGTCTAATTGTTCACATCATGGTTGCAGTGAGGTGAGTATTCCTCGTGATAAATTATAATTATAATTTATATTATTTTTATAATTATAATTGTTTACATCATGTTATGATTACAATTATTATTTTTTAATTGTAATTTTTTCAATATATTATAATATTAAAGTATTTTTATATATGCATAAATATTTTACATATAATAAAATTATAGTATTTTTAACATTATATATTTCAATTTTTTTATATTTTTAGTATAATTGTAAAATTTTATAATAAAAGTATCATTTGATGAGGAGAGAGAGAGACGGAGAAGGGTAAAGGGTGATAAAAAAAAGAAAAAAGAAAAAAAAAGGTTAAAAAATGGTGAAGGGTAAAAATAGTTTAAAAAAATTAATATTTTTAAGAAATATTATTTTTTAAAAAATGTAAAAAAATATTTTATTTATATTTGTTTTTAATTAAAAAAGAAAAAGAGGTCACATTTAAAAAAAAAAAAAAGAAACCCAAAAAACTTAAAAAAAAAAAGGTGAAAGGTGAAAAAGAAAACCAAAAAAAGTAAAAAAAAAAAAAAAAAAAAAAAGGTGAAGGGTAAAAAATAGTTTTAAAAAAAATTTAATATTTTTAAGAAACATTATCTTTTAAAAAAATTTTAAAATATTTTAAAAAACATTTTTATTTATATTTTGTAATATTTTTAATAAAATATTTTAAAAAACATTTATGATATTTTTTCAAAATATCATCACTGAAAAAAAAGGAAAAAAAAAAGATGTCTTAGTCGACTAAGGCATCTCTTTTTTTTTTTTTTTTAGAGAGAGAGAGAGAGAGATAGAATATACCTTAATTAATAAAAAATAATTTTAAGAAATTAATATTTTTAAGAAATCGATATTTTTTAAAAACATTTAAAAAATATTTTTATTTATATTTTGTGATATTTTTAATAAAATATTATAGATATTTTTTTAAAAAATTGTTTTAAAGAATATTTTTTAATATTTCAATAATTTAATATTTTAATGAGAGAATTTATAAAATTTTTTTATTTATATTTTTTAATATATTTTTTAAAAAATATCATTGATTTTTTTAAAAAATAGTTTTAGAATTTTTTTTAATATTTTTTAAAGAGAAAGATAGTAAAAAGATAATAAAATAATAAAAAAGAAAATATTCCTTAGTCGATTAAGGGATGCCTTAGTCGACTAAGGCATGGTGTTTTTTTTTTTTTTTTTAATGAGGAGAGAGAGAGTGAGGGGAAATGTAATCAAAGGAAAAAAATAATAACATTAAAAAATAAAAAAGAAAATGTCTTAGTCAATGTTTAAATTTAAGGCAAAAAAATTATAATTCAAAAAAATTTTCATAAAAAAATACAACTTCCGAACTAAAATTATATCATCTAAAATATATCAATAATGTTCCATTACATTCACCATTTATCATTATTTATTTCTTAGAGTCTAGGAGACACTTTTAATATTTGATTATATTTAATTACCAAATTCAATTTCGTTCACAAATTTTAAACACTACACCATGTGAAGCACGATATAAAACTCCTAGTTCCAAATAAGCATAATTACAACAATTTTTTTTTTTTTTTTTTTTTTTTGAAGTCCCTTGCGGAAAGCGACTTGCCCTTTTCCTCAATGGAGGCGCAAAGAAATCCATGCAAAATAACAAAAGATACTTCAAGATGTGACAAGACTACCCCATCCCCATGTTCTTGTTCATGTTCATGTCCATGCTCCCTCAATATTCTTTTCAACCCTTCACTTTAAGATCACCGAATATCATCACCACATTTAAAATTAGTTAAACAAAAACTAAATAACGATCGATAATAAGAAAAATTCACCTATATAAAAAATTAAAATCTAAGATTATCTGGATGCTCTATCTCTTATCTATTTTAAAATATAGCTCAAAATTAGTCTAATCTATTCCAGACTCAAATCTATATTTCTTAAAATAATTCAACAAAAAAAGTAACATATTATAAATGTTATTTAGAAAATTAACACTAGTCATTTATTTTAAAAACTTAGTTTTAATAAATATGACTATTTAATAATTATTTTAAATTTGATTAAATTTAATCGAATTAAATTAAACTAAGGATTGATTTATTTATACCCAATTATTATGCCCCTAAATGTCGGTAGAAGAAGAAAACTATACTGAGTAACCCAAACTTTAAGGTGGGGCCTTTCGTCACAGCGCACCCTTTTCCAGGTACATCTGTATGAATAACATAAGATAAAATGCAAAACGGGTCCAAGATTTTGTCGGTCCACTGTCATGTCATGTCATGTCACGGTGAAAATTCCTATAAACAAAAACCAGGAAAACACTTGCACTAATCAGACGAGGGAGGGAAAGTTAGGCCAGACGGCCACGCTAGAAGTTGAAAACCTTAAAACTTTAGAATTCTAGATTTCAGAGAAAATCTTGCCTTGCCTTGCCTTGCCTTGAGGTTGCCCAAAATCAGTGGAACATTTCTATCACAAATCTAAGTTTTTATTATTTGGTGACTTTCGCCTTTTCTTTTCTTGTGCTTTCTTATGAATTTTGAGCAAAGGACCTTTTGGCTTCGATTCAAACTTTGGAACCAATTGTACTCTCTGGAGCAACAGTCGAACAATTTCTCCCTGTTATCTGTAAATCCAACTTGTACCCAGCTGTTGCTGATATTTATTTTATGTCTGGAAAATCGATGCAAGTTTAGGTTCCCCAAAAAGGATGCCTTTTGGAAACCAGGGTTTTCCAAAAGTTGCCCTCTCATCAATCCTTACGACCCATCCATCTTCAATTTCAAGCCCCAAGTCCTGCGACTGAACCTATGGTTGTTAATGGAAGAAACAGGTTGAAGAAGAACAATCCTAGGAGAGGACGAGATGCTAAAATAGTATTTCACATAAAAATAGAGATTTTTTCATAACATATGAATTATAATATTTCATTATTTTTATTAAAAGACAAGATGATAGAATAATTATTCATAGCTGTTGATACGATTATGCTCGTTGCACGTATATGTCCGCCTCCCCCAATTCTCCGCACTAAGCCCCTATTCTCCGTATTAAATCGAGAAGTATTTTATAAAATAATTAATAAATTTTAATGACAGCCAACAAATCACTATGCATAAAATCTTTAGAATCCAATTTTGGGAAAGAATGTGGTCCACAACCACAGTTTAACAGAAGACTGGACAAGGATAACATTGAAAATAAATATCTAGTAATGTGGCTGGGGTGGGGGTTGTGGTCCCTTCCTTTTCATGCAGCTTAGGTTCATAACAAGATATATGCCTACCAATTTAAGAGGTTTCCTCCTTGTCTGTCTGACCAACTCCCACTCTCACTCGCTTACCCACTAGTCTCACAGTCCCAGTAGAGCAGCGGCAATGGCTACCTCACATATCCTAAACTCTTTTCTAATAATAATCATAATCTCTCTGGTCTTGTATTCAGAATCATCATCTGCTACCAATCTAAACCTCAACTCTTCTGCTTATTATTCTCATTTTTCTTCTCTTAGATCTGTTTGCAAGACGACACCTTATCCAGATGAATGCTTTGAATCACTGAAACTCTCTATTTCAATCAATATCAATCCAAACATACTGACCCATCTCCTTCAATCGCTTCAAATCGCAATCTCTGAGGTCGGAAAGCTCTCCGATCTACTTCTTAGAGCACAAGGCAATATCATTGAAAGGCAAAAAGGAACAATCCAGGACTGCAATGAGCTCCACCACATCACCATGTCGTCTTTACAAAGAGCGGCCTCACGCGTCCGTTCAGCATCACCTAATAACAATAAAGCGGATGCAATGAAATTGGCAGACGCAAGAGCATTCCTGAGTGCGGCTTTGACAAACAAGAACACTTGCTTAGAAGGCCTTGATTCAGCTTCAGGCCCTTTAAAGCCAATTTTAGTGACTTCTCTTGACAATGCGTATAAGCTTGTTAGCAATGCTCTCTCAATGCTCTCAAGCTTCCTAGGCGGTGAGTCTGAGGCACCAACACCGTCAATGTCATCTTCAGGGGATGGATACGATCCGAGTGAGGTGATTACAGTGGCTGCTGATGGAACTGGAAACTTTACTTCGATAACCGACGCCATTAACTTTGCTCCCAATAACAGCTATGACAGAACAATCATCTACTTAAGACAAGGGGTGTACGAGGAAATTGTAGAGGTTCCAAGCTATAAGACCAACATTGTTCTGGTGGGAGATGGAAGCGACGTCACTCTCATTACTGGCAATAGAAGTGTGTATGATGGTTGGACTACTTTCAGATCTGCAACTGTTGGTATGGTAACTCATTTGTTATTTACACTCCTTCCTCTCCTTGTTTTGCTTATACATCTGCCATAAAAAAATAAATTAGTCATTAGTCTATAGTCTATAAAAATTTAGACTAATATCGGAGGACTAAGAAACCACTCTCATCGATTTAAACTAAGAGATCTGTTCAGAGGACCATGGACGGACCCGTCCAACATGGTCCCTGCATTGTTTGTTCATATATAGATATATAGATATATATATATATATATATATATATATATATATATATATATATATATATATATATATGTATGTATGTATGTATGTATGTATGTATGTATGTATGTACACACACACACACATACATACATATTAGAGTAATGGTACAAAGAAACAAACGAGTTCAAGTTTAAGATGTATTAAATTCTAGGTGGCTGTCAATGACCATAAATTTTTACCAATTCTTAATCGAAATATTAGCATATTTTTTACTGATTCAAACAAATATTTGATTAAGAATCGGTGCAAACATGTTCAGTTCTGATTGTTATATAAAATTATGTGCATGTAACAATTTTTCTATAAATTTATTTGAGTACTAATAGAAACTAGCAAAATGCATAATTCTCGAGTTTCTTCTTATTGGTGTTACTTGTTTGGTTCAGCAATCTCTGGAGAGGGGTTTTTAGCACGAGACATAACGTTTGAGAACAGTGCTGGTCCTGAAAAATACCAAGCTGTTGCAGTACGTGTTAATGCAGATTTAGCAGCATTCTATAGGTGCACTTTCAATGGTTACCAGGACACATTGTATGTGCACTCCTTCAGGCAATTCTACAGAGAATGCGACATATTTGGGACCATAGATTTCATATTTGGAAATGCAGCAGTTGTGCTTCAGGCATCTAACCTGGTGGTCAAATTGCCAATGCCTGGTCAGTTCACTGTAATCACGGCACAGTCACGGGACAGTCCAGATGAGGACACTGGAATTTCAATACAGAACTGTTCCATTCTGGCCACTGACGACTTGTACTCGAAGTCCAGCAGCGTTAAGAGCTATCTGGGCAGGCCTTGGAGGCCGTACTCGCGTACAGTGTATCTCGAGTCCTACATTGACCAGTTCATTGACCCAGCTGGGTGGATCAGGTGGTCCGGAGATGAAGGTTTAGATACTTTGTACTATGGTGAATTTGATAATTATGGGCCAGGTTCAGACACGCAGAGTCGAGTTGATTGGGCAGGCTATCATGTAATGGATTATTATGATGCATCAAATTTCACGGTCTCGGAGTTCATCACAGGTGATGAGTGGCTTGATTCAACTTCATTTCCTTATGATGAAGGAGTGTAAAATAGGAGATAAGAAATTCGGGAAATGCTATGCATTGTAATGGACAATGGAGGAAACTGTTGGATCATTAATCCAACATTACGTTATATATTTAAATAATTATGTATTACATACTATCAAATTCATAAATTAATTCAGGTAAATTTGATAATTAATGTATAGATACGGATGGATATTTGTTATTTATGATGAGTTAAATAGTGAATGTCGAATGACGACTTAAGGATAGTTGAAAAATTACCTAAATTTAGGTGAATTCAATAAGGTAATTCAAATAAGTTAAATGAGTAAATTCTGTTATAAATTTGGAAGTAAAATCATCCCTAGAACTATAAATAGGGTTATAATTCTCGGGTCAAGGTATCACCCTTCTCCTTAATATCCCCATCATATAGAGAGATTCTGTAAGAATACATTTAACCTGAAAGGCCGTTTTGCCTAGGCGAAAGTCAAATCCAAGATTTTATCTTATTCAGTTTCCATCATGGAATCAAGTATAATTTCGATCATTTTTAAATTTCAATTTTACTTTATTAAGTTTTTAATTGCAATAATTTAACACGATATTTGATATACTTTTGCATCAAATTATTTTTGCAACAAATGGTATCAGAGCCACTCGTGCCTAAGTTAGTGGAATTTTTTTTTTTTTTTTTACATATTTTAAGATTTTTATGATTTTGGCAGTATGCAAATTTTGAGAATATGTATAACTTTTATTATGGATATTTCAATTTTCAAAAAAAAAAATTGGGAATTTTGGGTGTAGATTTCAAAAAAAAAAAATTCTGAAAAGTTTGTCATCAAGTCGATATTCAGTTTTCATCAAAGTCAATATTTAGTTTTTCATTAAATTCGATTTCCGGTTTTCATTAAAATTGGCACATGGTGTTTTTCAATATATATATATATGGGCCATTTTTTTTTTAAGAAAAGTGTCTTTTTTGGGAGTTCAAAAGATATATATATATATATATATATATATATAAAAAAAAAAAGAGTCTTACTTTTTAAGAATGGAAAAACGTGGGCTTTGTGCAATTTTTTTTTTTTTTGGACAAGTTGACCTTTTTATTAATGTTTGAAACTTCCAAAATAGGGTTGAAATATCCGATTTGTTATTTTTTGGAACTTACCCTTTTTTATGCTATGAACTTTCTTCCAAAAGAAAGGGTTAAAGTCAAAGATCTTTTTTTTTAGACTTTCCTTCTTCTTGGGTATCATTTTTTATGGTAATTTTTTTTAAAAGAAACTACAAATCTAATTTTGAAAATTTTTGATTTTAAAGAATATTTTGAATTTGGTTTCTAAGAAATTTTCAGAATTTGGAAACGAAACAAGGAAAACTTTTAGATTTTAACTTTTTTTTTTTTTTTTTTTAAGAATTGACTTTTCAATTTTAGAATAAAGTTTTCTAATAGAAAAAATTAAGAAAAATTTTCGGTTATGGGAAGCAAAAAAAAAAAAAAAAAAACTTCCACATTTCAATTTCCTTTTTGAGGCTTGACTTCTCAAATTCAAAAGAAAAATTTTCGGATTCCATCAAAATAAAACTTTTCCTTTTGTTGCAAATTCACATAACAAAATGATCAATAATTTTTTCTTAAAAAAAAAAAGCTTTATGGGCTATTTTGAGACCAAACAAACCTAACCCTGAATATAAAGATTTTGGAACTCATTGGACTTAATTGAACCAATTTTTCATTTTCATCATTCTTTAATGTCCCTTTTATATTCAAGACTTGCTATTCTTTTAGTATGCGATGACATGACATATTTAGGAATGTTTTATTAACAAGACGGGGATAAGTTTAAGACTGACTAGTTTTTAAGCGGTTCTAAATGAACTCACCACTTATCTAGAAACTTTCCTGTTGCCCTCTATTATAGAATGAGGATTGACCAAATTTTGGATCAGTTGTCTGCAAAAAGTGAAAATTTTGATTTTATGTCGACAACGAATGTATAGGGATGAAAAATAAGATAAAAGATTCAGTAAAATTGGGCTATTATAGGCCCAATTTAAAATTAATAAAATTAGATTTTAAATAACCCTATTTTCAAGAAACTGAGCCCATCAGGATAAAAATTGAAAATTTTTCGATTACGGATATTATTTAAATATGAATATGGTTTTGTATATATTTCGAGATAAATTAATTGAAATAACATATTACCAAAGTGAACTCTTTTGTGAAAATTAATTTATTTTTGGGATATAATATGTTGTGTGTATGCAATTCATGTGGATACCGATCGACCCAAAGGAAGATCCGTATTTGACAGAATTGCATGTACACCTTGTGGTAATAAATGTGTGACAATTATTCGGTTTTGTACGTGACTAATTCATCGGCTTAAAGGAAAATAATTTGTTGATATGTTTTTATTGTCAGCATTTGATTACTATGCTAAGATACCACTTACAAATTAATTATTTTGTCTAAAGATTAAATATTAATGGAGTGACCGGTATTTTATGATAAGGATTACTCATATTTGAATTTATTTGGTTTTAAAGTTTCATTTGAGCATATATTGATCACTGTTCTCTGTTTTGACAGTTAACATTATTCCCACCAATATTAATACTCAACTCAATTCCATTCCCATATTAAATGGCTCTAATTTCCGATCATGGCAAGAAAAATTGTTGATAGTTCTCGAAGTCATGGATTTAGATCTTGTACTGTGGGTTGACTCTCTCCCACCTCTTACAAATGAGAGTACATCTGATGAAAAGGGGGAGTTTAAAAAGTGAGAGAAGTCAAATTGTATGTACTAATGATTATGAAATTGGTCATCCCAAAAACATTTAGGGGCACAATATTTGAATCTGCTATGACAGCCAAAACTTTCTTTAATAATATTGAGAAATGATTTCTCAAGAATGAAAAGATTGAAACTAGTACATTCTTGACAAATTCTATCTTAATATAGTATAAAGGTCAAGAACACTTGACCACTAAGGAGAGGAAAGGAAAGAAAATGAAATAGGATAAAGATGTTATTATGTTTCTTAGTTTGGTTTGTTCTGAAATTAACTTAATTTCGGTATCAGGATACACTTGGTGGCTAGATTCTGCTGCAATCACTTATGTTAGTGTGTCCATGCAAGGTTACCTAAATTGCCGATTGCCAAATGATGGTGAAAGATACATCTACATAGGCGATGGCAATAAAGTTCCAGTAGAAGCAATAGAAAGATTTAAATTATTGCTAAAGACCAAATTTTATTTGGATTTACATGAAACATTTGTGGTGCCGTCTTTTAGACGAAATTTGATTTCTATTTCTGAATTGGACAAATTCCGTTTCATTTGTTCTTTCGGAAATAGAAAAGTTGATTTGTTTCTTGAATCTAAATTGGTTGGTTCCGATTCTTTATCAGAATCCGATAATTTTTATCTAATAGATACTATTGCTTCATTTAATAAATTCCTGCAAACTAATACTCGAAGTGTAAAGTATAAATTAACCAATGAGAATTCCTCCTTGTTACGGCACAAAAGATTGGGTCATATCTCTAGACGGAGAATAGAGAGATTTGTGTCAGAAGGAATTCTTAATTCCCTTGATTGCACAGATTTTGATATTTATGCAAATTCTATAAAGGGAAAACAAATTAATAAAAGGAGATTTGAAGTCAAAAGAACTTCAGATGTCTTAGAATTGATTTATATGAATATCTATGGGTCATTCCTTTTGATTTCTTGAAATGGCCAATGATATTTTATAACGTTCATATACGCTTATTTAAGATATGGTTATGTATATCTCCTTATAGAAAAGTTCCAATGTCTAGATGTGTTCAAAATTTATAACGTTGAAATTGAAAATCAACTCAGGAAAAAAATTAAGAAAGTCAGATCTGATCGTGGTGGAGAATATTATGGCAGAAATTACGGATTAGGTGAACAATGTCCGGGACCATTTGTTTACTTCCTTGAGGAATGTGGTATCGTCTCACAATATACCATACCTAACTCACCCGCCATGAATGGTGTTGCTGAAAGATGAAACAGAACTCTTCAGGATATGGTAAAGAGCATGATTGCTCATTCTGCCTTACCTGAGTCACTCTAGAGAGAGACACTCAAGACTGCAGCATATATCCTGAATAAGGTTCCTACTAAGGCAATCACTAAAATCTCCTATGAACTTTGGACTGGCAAATGTCTTAGTCTGAAACATCTGCACATTTGGGGTTGTCCAGCTGAGGGTAAGCCTTTTAGAACCAATAAAAGGAAACTAGATGCTAAAACGGTTAGTTGCTATTTTATAGGATACTCTGAAAAGTTTAAGGGGTACAAATTTTATGATTCCATAAATAAGGTCATATTTGAATCGGAAAATACCCGGTTCTTTAAAAATATTGAGTTTATGGGGGGATATGGTTAGAGACATTGTCTTCTAAGAGGAATATATTGAGATTCCCACAGGTGTTATTAGACTAAATCAGATTTTTATCCCCAATCCTATTCAAAACACATCAGAATCAAACAATACTGGAGAACCCTCCAATCTAGAAGAACAAACTCTATCACCTTAAGAACCTATGCCATTAAGAAGATCCAATAGAGAAAGAAGATATGCAATTCCAGATGATTA
Organism: Dillenia turbinata; assembly: GCA_037126225.1. Lineage (NCBI taxonomy): Eukaryota > Viridiplantae > Streptophyta > Magnoliopsida > Dilleniales > Dilleniaceae > Dillenia > Dillenia turbinata. Next base: position 20,395,898 of record JBAMMX010000011.1, on the reverse strand, counting down.
TGTTATATTTCTTCAAGAGTATGAGGTTGATATTGGAGTGATGGAAGATGATCCAATCAATTGCTGTCAAGCCATGAAATGTTGTAACTCTCAAAAGTGGATCGATGACATGAATGAGGAGATGAAGTCCATAAAGAACAATAACGTTTGGGATCTTGTTCCATTGCCTGAAGGTGCAAAACCTATTAGTTGTAAATGGATATTTAAAACCAATAAGGATTTGAAAGGCAACGTGGAGAGATATAAAACTTACCTTGTCGCAAAAGGTTCACACAGAAAGAAGGTATCGATTATAAAGAGACTTTCACTCCAGTTTCTTCGAAAGACTCTTTTAGGATTATAATAGCATTATGGCACATTTTAATCTTGAATTACATAAGATAGATGTAAAGATAGCATTTCTCAATGGTGACATTGATGAAACGATTTATATGTTGCAAGCAAAAAATTTTGTATCGGGAGATCCAAAGAATATGGTTTGCAAACTTAAGAAATCAATCTACGGACTCAAGCAAACATCTCGATAATGGTATTTTAAATTTCATTAAGTGATCAACTCATTTGGTTTTGAGATGAATTTAGTTGATGAATGTGTATACCATAAGTTCTGTGGGAATAAGTATATTTTTTTGTTTTATATGTCGATGACATATTATTTGCTAGTAATGATAAAGATCTATTACATGAAATCAAGATCTTTCTCACTAAGAAATTTGAGATGAAAGATTTTGGGGAAAGTTCTTTCGTGTTGGACATTCAGATACACCGAGATTATTTTTAGGGTATTCTATAATTGTCCCAAAAGAGCTATATTGAAAAGGTCTTAAAGAGATATGACATGCAAAATTGTAAATCAAGTGATACCGCTATGGCTAAAGAAAACAAATTTAGTCTCAAACAGTACTCTCAAAATGACATTGAGAAATGAGAAATACAAAAGATTCCTTATACATTAGCCATAGGGAGTTTGATGTATGTTCAGGTATGTACGCATCCAGATATTATGTACATTACAGGAATGTTGGGCAGATACTTAAGCAATCCGAGAATAGACCATTGGAAAGCCGTCAAACAGGTCTTGCAGTATCTATAGAGAACGAAGGAATATATGCTCACGTATCAGAGGTCGGAATGGTTTGAGATTATTGAGTATATTGATATATCATGCACTACTCCTCATGATTCTAAATATATAAGCATCCTTTTGAGACATCTATTTAATTATTTATTTATTTATTTTGAGATTTTACTTTAAAATTGTTAAAACCGAAAATTTTATTAGTAAATCGAAAACCTTCTCGGAAAGCGCCGATAAGGTCTAAAGAAGTCAAAAATTATTAAAAGAATGTCTACACACTTAAATAAAGATATTTAAATGAAATTTCACATATTTAAGAAATTTCGAACAAAATTTCATAGGGATAAAAAATGCAAATTGTTAAAGGTTAGGAGTTTAAATGTAATTAAGGAAAGTTAAGTGACTAAGTTACAAACCACTCAAGGATGGACAATTGGAGCCAAATGATTAGTCAAGAGGGAAACAAGGTTGGTTAGTAGCTACATAGGATTTTTCACATTCAAGAAAACTCATTGGATAGAAATTTATATATGAAAGCTTAGTGGATGGAAATTTTTGCATAAAACCTAATTAGAATAGTTTGTTCTAGTTTGTGACATATCTCCCCTTGACATGGACATCCGCAAGACACCTAATGGAGTGCATGGAGGTTGCTTGAATCAATAATTGCATAGTTTAAGTGGTAGGACAAGTGGAATGTTGAGATGATGCATGGAATGATCCAATGGTCAAGGATATTATGCTAGGTTTATAAAAGAACTTGTTTAAAAAGAGTTTGGCTCATTTTCTTCATTCAAACCACCCCTTGCACGAAATATGTAGAGTCCATTTCCATTTTTGAGTTCAACTATGGAGTCAAAGAGGTAAGAAAAATTTTTTAGAAATTCTTAAATTTTTATTGGAAGTATAGAAGTATTGTGTATGAATTTATGTTCATTGTGATTTGATTTTGTTAAGGTGATAAAAAAAATTCAAGGATTCAAAGGAAGTGCTGGTATTTATTGATAAAGAGATCTTACAAAGGAGGTAACATGTCCTAACTTATGCTAAGATTCAATTATTTGATGAATAGTTACTTTGGTATCCATACTAGCATGCTGATAGTGATTTCTAAATGAAGTCTTATGTAGTCTTATTATGATATTTCATTCTGTAGAAATCAAAAATCTAAGATATTTATTTCTCTATAACTATACTTCCTAAGTTTTAAAATGGTATATCATGTGAGGCATTTCATAAAAGAATCGATTTTTAGTGATTTTTGGAATTTAGCATATTTCACCAATTTTATTTCACATCCTGTATATGACCAGTAATTTGTGTAAATTTTTGAGATATCTTCTGTATATAATTTAGAGAAATATTAAACATTAAAGTTTTAGATCTCTCTCTTACCTTTAATTTGAGATAAAATTCACTTGAATCGGAGTTGTAGGCAGAAAGTTATGGTGTTTGAACTAAAACTATACAGAAGCAGTTTTAAAATTGAAACTGAGATGAAAATGAAATTTTATAAAATTATACATTTAAAATCTGAGAATTGTCAAAACTAGAAAGTTTTAGATCTATATCTTATCTTCCATTTGAGATAAGAATAACTTAAATTGGAGAAGTATATTAGAGGATATGGAAATTCTCCCAAAAACTGTGTAGAATTGGTTTTAGAAATTTAGACTAAAAAAGTGATAAATTTTTCTAAATTCGTGTATTCAGAATTTGAAGTTGGTCTGAACATAAAAGTTGGTAATATATGTCTTATCTTTAAGAAAAAATTTAAATCATTTGAATCTGATCAAGATTTTATAAAATATCATGATTTTACTAAACCTACGTGGCATAGGTTTTGTTGAAATTTTTCTCTAAGTATGAAATTTGAAATTTAATCTTATGAAAGAGAACATTTCTATATACATCTCATAATTCGACAATACAATATTGAATTGATAAATGAAGCATATTATTTAACTTAGACTTAGGGTTCAAGGGGTGACTCGTTTGAGAAACGAGGATAGTTAGGGGGAGTGTCGTACCCTCCCCAATCGAGGCGAGTAGGACGAATTATTTTTGACTTTAAATGAAAAATAGTTTTGATCATGATTTTAGAAATGAATTTTGAAATGTGATTTAGAAATGTTTTAGTGTTTGTAGCATATTCTGAAATGTTGTTCTGTGAAAATTGCATCCTGATATTATGATTACTTGATAGTGCCATATTTTTCTTTTACGAGTAATGATTTATGAATAATGACATATGACACATGCGTATATTTATGGGATGGTGTATAGTGGCTATAGCGCACTCCCTACAATGGTATTGAGCATTTACCCGACGGGGTGATATGGTAAGGTAACATGAGAGCAGGGGTTTGAGTCCCCTGTCTCTGTCCAAAGGATCCAATAGACGAGTACCATGTGAGAACCGTGTCAACACCAAGGGAAGGGGGAAAAATATATGTGTTTTATTCTTATGACATTTTGGTGGCCTCTTGGTGGATTTTATCCTAATTAGGTCAAATTATGGGTAGAATGCGTTTTTGACACCTCATTGATGCATGATTGATAATAAGAATGCATATTATTTTGAATTATACGATATATTTGTAAATGAATGAAATATAGATTTGAAAATGATGTTTTGATTTGCCACTCTCATAAATTTGTTTATTGTCATTATATAGTCATTGCACCTCTCTCACTGAGTATGTGGATTATACTCATCACTCATAATTACATTTTCAGCTTATACTGTGTTGACTTATGTTGAGATACTGTACCACGAGCTTTACCGAGAGGCACTATTAGGTATGTGTTCATACCCACCCTTGTTTACTATTGAACCATGCATATAAATGTTATATGTAAATTGGAGACAAATGTTTTAAAGAAATTTTTTAAAGATTTTCTTTTTCTTTCACTATATGATTTGACTTAGGATATTGAATAAGATTGTGATATTAGACATAATATTAGTCTTGCATCATCTCGATGTACGAGTAGGGCATACCCCTGCTTCGAGGAGTCACGGCGGTCGGTTCGCGTGCTCGAGGCGTGACAGATTTTGGTGGTATCAGAGCGCTAGGTTCTGTATCTACTCTATTTCGCTTCCGGTGTTTGTAAAAAATGTTTTCAAAGAGTTTATAATTTGCCTTCTATGGTCCTATAACGTTAAACATTATTAGGAGGTTAGGTTGGTACCTAGCCCTTTGCTTTTTCACTCTTAAATTCTAAGCGAAATCCTTTATGTAGAACTATGCGCCCTTGAGAACAACCGAGGCATACCATTGAGGTCCCGCTCGAGGCCACGCCGTCATCTCAAGCACCTCAGGCCCCTCCTGCTGGAGAATTACCATCACCGCACTCCATATTCAGGGAGATAATGGGATGGTGGATGACCCACCGAGATCAGATGAGAGCATCACCTGCACCGGCGGTTGAGACTCCGCCTGTACCCACAGCGGCACCAGCGCCCTCTCCTACGCTGACGACTACGCCGACTACTCGACAGATGACAGAGGTCTCCACCTTACTGAGAGAGGCCAGAAGTCTAGGGTGTGAGTCATTCTCTGGGACCCATGACCTTGTTGTGGCTAGGAAGTGGCTTAAACGGGTCAAAGAAGCCGTAAAGGACATGGGAGTTGAGGATAGATTCAAGCTGGTGATAGCAGTCAGACTGCTAGAGGATGACACCCGTGACTGGTGGGACGACGTCAAGGATAGAGCGGATGAGCCACTGATTTGCGGTGACTTTCTGAGGGAGTTTGATTCCCAATATTACACGATGTTCGACTGCGACATGAAGCGGCGAGAGTTCTTGGAGTTGAAGCAAGGGCAGAAGTCTGTGTCAGAGTACGAGACTGAGTTCCGCAAACTAGCGTCATTTTCCCAGAATTGGTGGCGACAGAGGAAACTAGGAGATTCAAGTTTAAACATGGACTAAATCTCGCCATCAGAGACCAGATGACAGTCTCCGAAGAGGATACATATGCTAGAGTTATGCAATGGGCACTGAGAGTAGAGCAGAATATCAAAGAACGGAACAGACTCTGCGACTAGCAAGACCAAAGGAAGAGGTCTAGATTTGGGCAGGGATAAAGCTCCAAGAGAAGCAGAGGCTGAGATTCATACAGCGACGGCCCTAGACAGGGGCCCGGGACCATACCTCATGGGCAGTCATCAACACCGATGAGTACACTGGGAGGTAACTTGGGCAATGCGCCATGGTCTGGAGGAGTGCAGAGAAGGTCCTGCCCAATTTGTAAAAAGGCACACATAGGCCCATGCTGATTCTCTGGTAGATGTTACCAGTGCGGAAAGGAAGGACACTTCAAAAACCGTTGTCCTGATTTGCGAGCTGAGGGGTACCGTCATGCCCCAGATCAAAGCTTTCCTTATGGCCCCAGGGGCAGCTCAGCACCTTCTACGGCACCTCCTGATAGTGTCACAGGGAAGTCTTTCACTGGGAGTAACATGCCTGCTCCACCTCCTCGTCAGCAGCCCAGGACGCAGGCTAGACTATATGCTATAACCGACAAGGAAGCACAGGCCAATCCAGACGTAGTAACAGGTGCTACCCCCACTCCTTATCCTGATGATGTACAAGAACTTTAGACTATGATGTATTTTGGTGAACTTTGAAAGATGATATATATATCTATTTTGAAGTTTTATTCTTAAGTAATTTTTAATTATTTTAATAATATTGGGCTAATGGAATTTATAAACTTGGATGATAGGCATCATGATTATCTTCAAAAGAGACGTCCATGTGTTGGTAGACACTAGGGCGAATAGCTTTTTTATGAGTATGGACTTCGCTCACTACACTGACAAGGTTTTAATACCACCGGATAAAGCACTGTTAGTCATTACTCCCTTAGGGGAGCAGATTGTCAGGAAAGAGGTATACCGAGATTGTGGAGTTGAGGTGGAGTGCACAGTATTAAAAGCAGATCTGATTCCACTAGACATATGGGACTTCGATGCCATCCTGGGTATGGATTGGCTACACCAACACAGAGCTTCAGTGGACTGTTTTGCTAAGACAGTCGAATTTCAGAGACCAGGGTGTCCTATATTGGTCTTTCATGGAATCAGACGGGTTCTCTTGAATTGTGTGATATTAGCTTTGGAGGCCCATAGATTGATGAGTAAGGGTTGTACAGCGTATCTAGCGCATGTTGTGGATACCACAGTGAAGGGACCAAGAATAAATGATGTCCCAGTGGTGCAGGAATTTCCTAATATATTTCCTGAGGAGCTACCCGGATTACCTGAAGTCCAGGAGTTCGATTTCGCCATTGACTTGGCACCAGGCACTGCGCCTATCTCCATTTCGCCATACAGGATGTCCCCGGCAGAGTTAAAAGAGCTAAAAGTCTAGTTGCAAGAATTGTTGGATAAGAGCTTCATTAGACCGAGCACTTCACCTTGGGGAGCTCCGGTATTATTTGTCCAAAGAAGGATGACACTCTCAGACTATGCATCAATTATTGACAGTTGAATTGGCTAATCATCAAAAATCGATACCCGTTACCTCGGATTGATGATTTATTTGATCAGTTGCAAAGGGCCCGGGTTTTCTCTAAAATCGACTTGAGACCTGAATATCATCAACTACGAATCAGGGAAAGTGATATTCCCAAGACAACCTTCAGGACCCGGTACGATTACTTTGAGTTCTTGGTGATGCCGTTTGGGCTGACTAATGCCACGACAGCTTTTATGGACCTGATGAACCGGGTATTCCACTCGTTCCAGGATAGATTTGTCATCGTCTTCATCAATGATATTCTTGTGCATTCGAGGAGTGATGATGAGCATTCCCAGCACTAACGGGCTGTACTGCAGACACTCTGTGAGAAGGAGTTATATGTCAAATACTCCAAGTGCAAGTTTTGGTTGAGAAAGATTAACTTTCTGGGTCATGTGGTTTCGGCTGATGGGATCTTTGTAGACCCGAAGAAAGTTGAGGCTATTCTGAAATGGGAATAACAACGGAACGTTACGGAGGTGTGGAGTTTCCTTGGATTGACAGGATATTATCGGAGGTTTGTAGAGGGATTCTCTAAGATTACCACTCCACTCTCCAACTTGACGTGGAAAGAAGTCAAGTTTGTTTGGGATGATCGTTGTGAGGCGAGCTTTCAGGAGCTCAAATAGCGGCAACGTGAGCACCTATCCTCGCTCTCCCTACTATCGATTGTGACTACGAGGTATACTGCGATGCCAGCCGATAGGGATTAGGTTGTGTCTTGATGTAACAGGGTCGGGTCATCGCTTATGCATTCCAACAGCTGAAAAGGCATGAACTGAATTATCCTACCCATGACTTAGAGCTTGCTGCTATTGTGTTCGCTTTGAAGATTTGGCAACACTGTCTATACGGGGTTACTTGCCAGGTGTATACAGATCACAAAAGCTTAATGTACCTATTCACTTAGAGGGAGCTCAATCTCAGACAAAGGAGATGGTTGGAGCTTCTCAAAGACTATGATTTGATTATTGACTATCACCCGGGGAAAGCAAATGTCGTTGCGCATGCACTGAGCTACAAGTCATCATTGTCAGCACCCACTAAGAGTTCTTATCTCTCATGTCTTATTGGACTCTGCTCACTAGGAGTCAAATTGACCACAGATGATTTTGGAGTACTTTTGGCTAGATTTGAGGTGAGATCAGCTCTACTTGACCATATTCAAAAACTTCAGTCTACTGATGAGGAGCTTCTAGGGATTGTTGAGAGGATCAAGAAAGGGAAAGGCGGAGACTTCAGAGTCAGGGATGATGGCCTAGTAGTTTTTGGGAGACGTATCTGTATTCCAAAGGATGATAACTTTTTGCCATATTGGAGGAGACTCACTCTTCAGCCTATGCTATGTATCCTGGTAGCACAAAGATGTACCGGACGATTTGAAAAAATTACTAGTGGGCGGGCATGAAGTGTGAGATAGCCAGTTTTGTTACTCAGTGCTTGGTATGCCAGCAGGTGAAGGCTGAGTATCAGCGACCCGCTGGCACACTACAGTCTCTTCTCATTCCTGAGTGGAAGTGGGAACATATCACCATGGATTTTGTAATGGGTCTTTCACGGACTTTAGCACGACATGATGCTATCTGGGTGATCTTAGATAGACTCACCAAGTCCGCACATTTCCTTCCCATTCGCAGTAGCTATCCATAAGAGGGTTTGGCTGGCCTATACATCAGTGAAATAGTTTGACTGCATAAAGTTCCAGTGTTCATTGTATCGGACAGAGACTCACGTTTTACTTCCTGATTTTGGCCGAAGTTGTAAGAGGTCATGGGTACCCGACTGAAGTTCAGTACTACATTTCACCCCCAGATGGATGGTCGGTCTGAGAGGACCATTCAGACACTAGAGGATATGTTGAGAACCTATGTCATAGACTTTAAGGGAAGTTGGGACCAACACCTCCCGTTGATCAAGTTCGCCTACAACAATAGCTACCATACTAGTATTGGGATGCCACCATATGAAGTCTTGTACGGGAGAAAGTGTCGGACACCCTTGTGTTAGGACGAGGTCAGGGAGAGACAGCTCAATTACATAGATTTGATTGAGAAGACCCGAGAGAAAGTAAAGGTCATCCGTACTCGGATAAAAGCTGCCCAGGATAGACAGAAAAGCTATGTAGACAGACGACGGCGACCTTTGGAGTTCGGGGAGGGAGACATGGTGTTTCTGAGGGTATCCCCTTGGAAGGGTATGATCCGATTCAGACAGCGAGGAAAGCTTAATCCCAGATATATTGAACCTTTTTGAGTCATTGAGAGGATTGGGAAAGTGGCATACAAATTGGATCTACCTCTTGAGTTAGTACAGATTCACGATGTATTCCATGTTTTGATGCTGAGAAAGTACCTTCCTGATCCTTCTATGTACTGGAGCCTCCAATGATAGAGTTGAGCTATGACTTGAATTTCGCAATCCAGCCTGTAGCCATCTTAGATAGACAGACCAAAAAACTATGGAGTGCATCAAAATCGCTAAAACCGAAAATTTTATCGGTAAGCTGAAAACTTTCTCGGAAAGCACCGGCAAGGCCTAAAGAGGTCAAAAATGGCTAAGAGAAGGCCTGCACATTTAAATAAAGATATTTAAATGAAATTTCACATGTTTAAGAAATTTCAAACAAAATTTCATAGGGACAAAAAATGTAAATTGTTAAATGTTAGGGGTTTAAATGCAATTAAGGAAAGTTAATGGACTAAATTGCAAACCACTCAAGGATGGACAATTGGAGTCAAATGATTGGTCAAGAGGGAAGCAAGCTTGGTTAGTGGCCACATAGGATTTTTCACATTCAAGAAAACGCGTTGGATAGAAATTTATACATGAAAACTTATTGGATGGAAATTTTTGCATGAAACCTAATTAGAATAGCTTGTTCTAGTTTGTGACACATCTCCCCTTGACATGGACGTCCACAAGACACCTAATGGAGTGCATGGAGGTTGCTTGAATCAACAATTGTATGGTTTAAATGCTAGGACAAGTGGATAGTTGAGATGATGCGTGGAATGATCCAATGGTCAATGATATTTGGCTAGGTTTATAAAAGAACTTGTTTAAAAAGAGTTTGGCTCATTTTCTTCATTCAAACCACCCCTTACACGAAATATGTAGAGTCTATTTCCATTTTTGAGTTCAACTATGGAGCCAAAGAGGTAAGAACAATTTTTGGAAATTCTTAAATTTCGATTGGAAGTATAGAAGTATTGTGTATGAATTTATATTTATTGTGATTTGATTTTGTTAAGATGATAAAAATAATTCAATGATTCAAAGGAATTGCTGGTATTTATTGATAAAGATATCTTAAATTATGCTAAGATTAAATTATTTGATGAATAGTTATTTTAGTATCCATCACTACAAAAAAATCATCAATTTGCGACAAATTTGTAAGAAAAATTCGTCCCAAAACAACTTTGCGATGAATTTTGCAACAAATTTTTTTTCGTCCCTAATAAGTTGTCGCAAATTTTTGGGACGAAAAAGTAATTTTTTGTCGCAAAAATTTCCAACAAATAGTTTTTTTGTCTCAAAATTCGTCGCTAATTTACGACGAATTTAGTCACAAAAAAATTTTCGTCGCAAATCTGCGACGAATTTAATTTTCATCGCAAATTTGCGACAAATCCTATTTTCGTCGCAAATTTGCGACAAATCAAATTTTCGTCGCAAACTCGGCACGAAAACAAATTCGTCGGAAAATTTGTCGCATATTTGCGACGAATCATTTTTTCGTTACAAAATTTGTCGCTAAACTAAGATCGTTTTTAGCAACGAAATTTGCGACGACCATTGTTTTTAGGGACAAATTTTGTGACAAATATATATTTTTGCGACAATTATAAATTTTATTGGCATATTTGGATCATTTTTTCCTATATAACCTGTTTTTATACCTACTCATCCAACCAAATCAACAACTAATCATTCAAATCGTTTTTAATATCAAATTTCAGGCATCTATACTCATAAATATAACTAACTATTCAATAAGATCAATAAATTAAAAATTCAATAAGAAATCACAATAATAATATCAAAGATAAAATCAACATCAGGTCTAAATGTTAAAATATCAATAACCATACATAACCAAGAAAATAAATATAACGAGTATCAAAATGTAAGTCAAATAACAGTACACAATCTCAAGTATGACCTCCACCACCACCACCACCATCATCATCATCATCATCATCACTGAAGAAATCATCACCATCGCGGGCATTATCAGGAGGAGAAATAGAAGGGGGAATCTGACTTGGAGCGTAGGCTAACTGAAGATGCTGCATGATTAACATTTGCTGCATTCGGAACTCGTTCATTTCTTGCGTGTGCTTTGCTTGAAGTTCATTGAATTCCTGATCTCTTTGCAGCAGTAAGTCCTTCAAAATCTAAAAATTGTTCCAACCCAAAAATAAACTCATCAGTTATACCCCGACGATCAGATAAGTTCTTTTTATACATCCAACTTCTTTCGTTCTGCATTTTTTCTCTCCAAATTTAAAATTTTTAAAATATTAATAAAAACTACTAAATCATCAATAATAATATCATCATTAATCCCAACTAAGTTGATATAACAATAAATAATAACGTTGATCGCATAAAAATTTAACATTAATCTCACAGTATAAATTAAATATTATAAAAGTAACATTAAATTTAACACAACTCAACATCATCAATAATAATAATCTTAATTTAACAAAAATTGAATATAATAATAAATAATATTATTAACTTAATTAATATCAAACAAATTAACTAAATTATTACAATAACATTAAATATTATCATATAATCAAATAAAGTATAAATTATTGAACATTTAATAATATTGATTATTTAACTAATCGAAATAAGGTTTACTATGTATTGCTGATTATTGTTAACATAATGTTTCACCTAATCAATATTCAACACTTTTGATTCCAATTTTATATAAAAATTTAAAATTAACAAATCCAATAATATCATTAGATCAACCACTAAATACAAAAAAAAAACTAATATTGAAATAAAAACAACACAAACACATAAATTTACATAATTGCATTTTCTAATCATTACAATACAAATTAAAACTTTTCTCACCACCAAATAATAATTCACCGATGGGCTCAGATATCAACAGCAGCAACAGCTTCCAATCCAAATATTCGATAATCGCAAATCTTGACACATCAAAAACAATTATAAATAATTAATATATTATTAAAACAATACTATAAAAACATTTTTTAAATAAAATTTGTCAAAAAAATTTTTTAAAAAAATTATGCATAAAAGGGGTTACAACGGGTCGGGCCGGGCCGGGCTCAATGGGCCTACCCGGGGCCGTGTAATGGCCCAGCCCATGGGACACGCACACAGGGGCCAGTGGTGCCTGCGCGAGGCTGGGAAGCATAGGGGCCAGCGGCCCTTGCGAGATGTTGGGCAGCGCATGGGCCAGCGGCCCCTGCGTGCGGCTAGGCCACGCAGGGGCGGCGGCCCCTTGTCGCGGCTGGCACGCGAAGGGCAGATCCAGCGGCTTGGCCGCCGGATCTGGCTTCTACAGTGCAGATCCGGTGGCTTGGCCACCGAATCTGGCTTCTACAGCCCGTAACCAGCTTCTTGCGGCCGAGAGAGAAAGAGAGAGAAAGAGAGAGAGAGAGATTACCTATCACTATCGCAGATCCGACATCCCTTCCGCCATCCCTTCGCAGAACCACCTTCGCGGAACCACCTTCGCAGAACCACGGAGAAAGAGAAAGCTAGAGAGAGAGTGAGAGTGAAAGTGAGAGTGAGAATGAAACAAAAATGCTAAGTGTTGGAAATATAGAAATTAGGGACAAAACATTTTTGTCCCTAAATTCGTCCCTGATTCAGGGACGAAAAAAAATTCGTCCCTGAATCAGGGACGAATGATTTATTTGTCGCAAATTTAGGGACGAATGTTTATTTCGTCACAGATTTAGCGACGAATTTTGAAATTCGTTGGAAATTTAGCAACGGATTTATTATTTCGTCGCAAATTTGCAATGAATTTTGCATCAAAAAATTTTCGTTAAAAATTTGCGACGAAATTTGTAACGAAAATAATTTTTGTTGCGAAATTTGCGACGAAAAATTTTTTGTTGCTAAAATCGTGGCTAATTAGCGACAATACCCTTTTTTGTCGCTAAATTTATGGTAGATTTGCGACGAATATTTTTCGTTGCTAAATTTCGTCGCTGAATTCTTGTTCTTTTGTAGTGCATACTAGCATGCTAGATAGTGGTTTCTAAATTGAGTCTTATGTAGTCTTGCTATGATATCTCATTCTATAGAAATCAAGAATCTAAGATATTTATTTCTAACTAGACTTCCTAAACTTTAAAATGGTATATCATGTGAGGCATTTCTTGAAGAAATCGATTTTTGGTGATTTTTGGAAGTTTATCATGTTTCACCAATTTTGTTTCATGTCCTATGTACGACTAGTAACTTGTGTAAATTTTTGAGATATCTTCTGTATAGAATTTAGAGAAATGTTAAACATTAAAGTTTTAGATCTCTCTCTTACCTTTAATTTGAGATAAAAATCACTTGAATCTGAGTTGTAGGAAAAAAATTATGGTATTTTTACTAAAACTATGCAGAAATAGTTTTAAAACCGAAATTGAGATGAAAATGGAATTTTATAAAATTATACATTTAAAATCTAAAGATGGTCAAAAATAGAAAGTTTCAGATCTATGTTCTATCTTCAATTTGAGATAATAATCACTTAAATTGGAGAAGTATATTGGGAGATTTGAAAATTATCCCAAAACTGTGTAGAATTAGTTTTAGAAACTTAGACTGAAAAAGTGATAAATTTTTCTAAATTCGTGTGTTCAGAATTTGAAGTTGATCTAAACATAAAAGTTGGAGATATATGTCTTAGCTTTAAGAAAAAATATAAATCATTTGAATCCGTTTAAGATTTTAGAAGATATCATGATTTTACTAAACCTACGTGTGATAGGTTTTGTAGAAAATTTTCTCTAAGTATGAAATTTGAAATTTAATCCTATGAAAGAGAATATTTCTGTATGCATTTTATAATACGACGATATAATATTGAATTGATAAATAATGCATATTATTTAACTTAGACTTAGCGTTCGAGGGGTGACTCGTTCGAGAAACGAGGATAGTTAGGGGGAGTGTCGTACCCTCCCCAATCGAGGTGAGTAGGACGAACTATTTTTGACTTTAAATGAAAAATAGTTTCCATCATGATTTTATAAATGAATTTTGAAATGTGATTTAGAAATGTTTTAGTGTTTGTGGCATATTCTGAAATGTTGTTCTATAAAAATTGCATCTTGATATTATGATTATTTGATAGTGCCATGTTTTTCTTTTACGAGTAAAGATTTATGAATGATGACATATGACATATGTGTATGTTTATAGGATGGTGTATAGTGGTTATGGTGCATTCCCTATAATGGTATTGATTGTTTACCCAATGGGATAACGTGGTGGGGTAACACGAAAGCAGGAGTTTGAGTCCCATGTCTCTGTCCAACGGATCCAATAGACGAGCACCACGTGAGGACGTGTCAATACTAAGGGAAGGGGGAAAATATATGTGTTTTATTATTATGACATTTTGGTAGCCCCTTTGTGGATTTTACCATAGTTAGGTCAAATTATGGGTAGAATGCGTTTTTGACACTCCATTGATGTATGATTGATGATAAGGATGCATATTATTTTGAATTACATGATATATTTACAAATGAATGAAATATAAATTTGAAAATGATGTTTTGACTTGCCACTCTCACAAATTTATTTATTATCATTATATACTCATTGCATCTCATTCACTGAGTATGTGGATTATACTCACCCCTCATAATTACATTTTCAGCTTATACTGTGTTGACTTACTTTGAGATACTGTACCGCAAGCTTTACCGAGAGACACTATTGGTTATGTGTTCATACCCATCCTTGTTTATTATTAGACTATGCATATAAATGTTATATGTAAATTTGAAACAAAATGTTTTAAAGAAATTTTCTTAAGATTTTCTTCTTCTTTCACTATATGATTTGACTTAGGATATTAAATAGGGTTGTGATATTAGACATAATATTAGCCTTGCGTCACCTCGATGTACGAGTAGGGCATACCGTGCTTCGAGGAGTCGTGACAGTCTGTTCGCGTGCTTGACCTAGGGGTCGAGGCATGACATATAGCATCTTCCACAATGGCGGCAGAATTCATAGCATGTCATGAGACATCCAACAATGAAATTTGGCTACAAAATTTTATTACAGGACTACGGATAGTAGATAGTATTGATAAGCTACTCAAATTATTTTGTGCCAATAATTCAACTGTTCTGTATTCCAATAACAACAAGATCTGGACAAAGTCTAAATACATAGATATCAAGTTCTTAGTTCTTAAAGAAAGAGTACAAAGTGTTAGATATCTATGGAGCACATAGAAACAGACTTTATGATTGTAGATTTGCTTTCAAAGGGTTTGCCACCCAAAGTATTCCTTGAGCACGTTGCTCGTATAAGCATAATGCCACTTAAGGATGTACAGTTTTAGTGGGAGTTTGTAATTATTAATAATCTATTGATGTAAACATTCACTTATTGCAGTTAAGTTCTGCAGAAATAAAGATTCAATTTTTTTTAAAATTTATTTACACTCTGAATTAGTATGATCTCACTAAGAATGACCAGTTGAAAATAAACATATTAAAAATCATATTGGATGACATTTCTATACTACGCATTCATAACATGATCCATGTCATTCGGTTATATCAATTTACATGACCATTGAGGGTTGAGTTACGAAAAAAATGTAACAGAAGCCGCCTTGATCCTAAGTTGATATGATTGATGGAGTGGATTGGTTATAAATACATTTCAATATTGATAAAAAAGTTGAATTCATTCAGTCATTTTACAATTATATAATTATAAGGTTTCACATATAACCCAAGTGAGAGATTGTTGAATGATTAATCCAACATTGGACTTATATGTTCAAATAATTATGTATTACATACTGTCAAACTCATAAGTTAATTCCATATAAAAGTGATCTGATAAATTTAGAAAATTCGGTAATTGGGTTTAAATATCTCAAAAGATATGAAAATAAATTAATGTATAGATACCAATTGATATTTACTGTTTATAATAGGTTAAATAGGGAATGTCGAAAGGTAACTTAAAGATAGCTGGAAAATTATCTAAATTCATGTGAATTGGGTAAGGTAATTGCAATAAGCTAAACGGGTAAATTTTGTTATGAATTTGAAAATAATGTCATCCTTACAGCTATAAATAGGGTTATGGTCATTGGGTCAAGGTATTACCCTTCTCTCTAATACCCCATCATATAAAGAGATTCTATGAGAATATATTAATCTGGAAAGCCGTTTCCCGGATTCTGGCCAGACGAAGGTCAAATCAAGATTTCATCCCATTCAGTTTTCGACTATAGAATCAGATATAATTTCGATCCATTCTAAATTTCAATTTCAGTTTATTAAGTTTTTAATTCCAATGATTTAACACAATATTTGATATGATTTTGCATCAAATTATTTTTTCAACAGAAACTCATAAAATTAGCCTAATAAATATGTACACTGTTTTTACTGAATTTAAAGGACCATGCTTTTTAATTGCTTCTACTTTCTAAACTTGATCAATAGTGCAACTTTACATTTGTTCCCCTGACATCCTTAACATAAGCCGAGGACATCTCGGGCATCTCCCTCTTGCCTCGAACCAAATTACTCACAACCCTAAAATGTCTGGATCCTCAACCACAGATTGTGCATTAATTGTGAAGGCTGAAAATAGCTACTGATGCAAACAGGAACTGCATGGGAGATTGATTCATGGTTAACATTGCTATATCTTGAAAGTATCCAGTTCTTAACACCCAGCTTGTGACAGAGATGAGATCGAGCCGGGTTAATCCGGTTCCGGTCCAGTTCCTGGGCGGGCTTAGGAACCGCGGGCCTGTTCGGCCGTGATTCCAAGGCTTCCCAGGGCTGGGCTAGTTCCAGAAAATTTTTTCTTGGAACTAGCCCGGCCCAATGAACAAGACCCAGCCCGGCCAGTTCACGGTTGGGGTTTTTTTCTTTTTTTTTTTTTATAACATTATTTTTTCTTCAAACTCTCTATGGTTTTTTTTATCTCCTTTTTTTAAAATTCTTTTTACTCTTCATTTTTTTTTAACTCTCTCTCTTTTTTTTTTTACTCTTTTTGTTTCTATTTTAACTCAATCAACCATAAATACATAAAGAAAGAAATTAGAGATACAAAAAATTTTTAGAGTGGTTCCACCGAATTCGGTGTACGTCCACTGTCAAGTTTTTCACTTGAATTTTAAAATCCACAATTTTCAATGGTTACATTTTTTTTTTTTTAATTTTTAGACAAGGATGATTTATGTTCTTTTTTTTTCACATATTTACATAATTTTCCTATGTATTAAAAATTTACTCTTCTTATTCTTCTTCTTTCCTATCGGAGTTCTTATCCATGCCTTGTCTTCATTTTTCCGCATCTTTCTAATTTTTAATACAAATCAAGGCTTCCAAAGTATTGTTCGCCAAATTTGTACGCTTTTATGTTACTACTTGACCCCTACATTAAAAGCACTTTCTGATAATATTATGGATACTAGAGAGGTTAGTATATCTTTGACTATTTTTGTCAAAATTGGATAGTAAAATACATTATTTTTCCATCAACCTATAATATCAAAATAATTATCATCGTCACAACCTTTTGTTGGTGTAAAATTAATTCATTTAGTGACGATAAAGAAATTCTTTATTTTTTTCCTAACATATGTAAAACATTAAAAAAAATTGAAGATGAACGAATTGTTAAACTACTACTACTACCAACATCACTACCACTTATATTATTATATTCTTTTTCGTATAATATAAACATGGCTTTTAAAATTTCAGATGTATGTTCTTTTAAAAATTGTCGATTTATATATAAATTTCCGTAAGAAAACTATTAACAAAATAATCTATTAAACTTTCAACACTTTCAAGTTTTACACGTGGATCTAAAGCACATACTACTAAATACAAAATAGAAATTTTTTCATAATATTTTAAAATTTTCATTTTCATTAGTTGAACAATATCACTAAATCTATTTTCATTTTCAAATTGACTAAATATGAAATAAATTTCATAAAAATTAGGCAATATTAAATGAGTTGTTGGATAATAAATTTTAAAAAATAAATTTATACATGTATAAAAAATTTTCAATAATTGAGTTAGTATGGTTATAAAATAAAAAATGACATTATCAATAAAACTATATTCATAATTAAAATTTATAAATTCAATTAAAACATTTCTAAAAGGAAGTATACATTATAACATATCATAAGTTGAATTCCATCTAATATCGCATTCTTGTTTAAATTTTTTAAATTTTATATTATGTAAATAATATAATTGTTTCATTTCTTGTGTTTTTGCTGAAAAATTTTTAATTTGATAAATTAAATTATGAATATATCGTAAAAATATTTCCGTCATTTCTAAACCATTTTTAACACATAAATTTAAAATATGACATACATACCTATTATGAAAATATATTTCATCAAATATTATTTTTAAAATATAAACTGCACTAATATTAGTCGAAACATTATCGAAAGATATAAAAAAAAAAAATTTATCACTAATTCCATGTTCATTAACAACATTCATAATTACTTTAGCTATGTAAGCACCGGAATGTGGGTGTTTTTAATGTTGAAAAGCTATTTTTTTTTCTAAACTTCAAGAATCATTAATCCAACGACATGTTACTACAATAAAATATTCTTTTTTAGGTTCATTTTTTTAAATATCCGAAATAGATGAAAATTTATTATTAGTATTCATAAAATTTACAATTAAACTATCGTTTAAGGCTTGAAATTGATTTAGTGACCTTCTCCTACCGGATTGTTTATTACTTTTTTTTTATAATCCGATTGCAAATATTTTTGAATATATTTTTCGAAACCTTCACATTCAACTATACTAAATGACAATTCTTTTCTTATTATCTATTCTATTTGACCATTTTTTTCCATTTCCGTATTATGCCTAAATGAACCCATAACATTTACCTCTCCAGTGGCTGTTTGTGTTTGATTAGTTTGAGGTAATGTATCTGGATAATCTGTAACTATGTGTCTCTTAAGTGTGTTTACTCTGCAACCCTTCAAAAATTTATATTTTTTATAACAAGTTTTATAAGTTGTCTTTTGTTCATCATAATTTTTAACAAAAAAAACCATATATTAAAATTATCTTTTCTATTGTATGTTGTGTTAGATTGTGTCTTACTAAATTCATTTTCTTCTAAAAGATTTTCAATATCTATATATTCTGAAATACTCTCTTGGCAAAATAAAAATGGGGGGAAAGGAGATTGTTGGGAAAATTATGAAGAATGCATTCTGACCATTTTTTTTTTCAAATTAAGTTTAAATATATAAAAAATAATTAATGCGAATGAATTAATTATGCAAAAAAAAAGTAAAATCGTAAAAATTTAATTGTTATCGATTTGATGGAGATCACGGTTGTTTTTCACCAAACCTTAAAAATTTGAACTCCTAACCTTACAATCTTGTCAAATCTTGATGGTGTGATTAGAAATGGTAGAGTGATTGAAAATTGTGTGAATAGTAGGAGATGAAAATGTGTTTAATGTGAGAGAGAGTTGTAAAAAATTGAAATAGAGTTATATAGTGATTTTGAGAGAGTATAGTAGTCCTAAAAGAATAAGAATGTGAGAGAGATATGAGATTTTGTTATGTGGGATTTGAATGAGGTGTGACCTATTTATAGGAAAAATTTTGACCTTACTAACCAAAATATCTCTCAAACTAGACGTTTTATAGCTGTTAGAAATAGTAAAATTTAAAAAATTCAAAAAAAAAAAAAAAAAATGGCCATTGGAACCGACCGGGCCAGGCCGGTTTCATAGCCGTTGTAATCGGCTAAGTCGGGCCAGTTCCAATTAAACATTGGAATCGCCGGACTAGTTCCGTGCCATTCTAAGCTTGGACTATACTAGTTTTCAATTCCAAAATCTATGGAACCGGACTGGCCCCCTATTGTAACTGGGCCGGTCCGATTCCGGGTTGTAGTTCACCATAGTTAATTTTCGGTTTGGATTTTTCAGGGTTGGTTTCACGGCCGGACCAACCAAGAACCATCTATAGCCTATGAAAGGCTAAAAGGTAAAGTTCTGCTCATCAGATTTTGCTCATTAGATTCTTTTTTGAAAGCTTGTAAGACTAATCACTTGTGGCCCCATATTTATTTTGCAATCTAAATCTGTGTGTGGGCCCGAGAGGCACCTCTTTGGATGCAAAGACTAATCCAAAACCCAAGATTGCAATCCACATCTCTCTTCTACCTGGCTAACCAAAATTTTCAAATGTTCATGTATGGCATGATGCCACATCCATCCAATTTAGAAGAAGAAAAATTAGTAAAATACAATCACTTGTTATTCAAATTTTGGTAAGTTAAAAAATTATAAAAATCCTTATCGATTAGTGTTGGCATATGGGGCTGGCCCACCCATGAGGGTAGACCTTACCCCCCATTCATTTGAATGGGGTGATTTTTGGTAACCACCCCCAACCTCCAACTCCCCTCTCTCTCAATTTCAAAAGGGAAAAACTTCTCTTTTGTTAATAACATATGTAAACAGAAAACAATAAAGAAAATTGGGTGCATTTCAATAACAAAAAAAAAGGAAAGGGAACCCATTTTCTCTTGAGAGAAAAAGAAGAAAGACTTTCAAAGCAAGAGAGGGTTTTGATGAAATTGATCGTCATCTACACTAAAGTGGCATTTGGATTGTGAATAATAGGAAGTGATTAGATTATGTGACACCTTCTCAACCTAGAATATCAAATCGTTGGAAAAATGTAAGTGATCTTAACCTAATTTTGATCTGAGAATTTCCACATGAAATATTTTTGTAGGTTTGTATGAAAATCATTAATGGTATCAGAGTCATTTAGGGTGTTTGTTGCCTCTTTGTTAGGTATTGAAAATAAAAAAAAATATATCTAAAATAATTTTTAAGATTCATTAATGGTAATTTGAAATTGGCTTATCGAAATGCTCTCAATTTTAAACCCTATCATGATTATGATATAAGGATCAGATTTGCAAAATTTGGCATGCATCCAATCAATACATTAAGAGATATAACAAATCCTAACCGAAACTTAATGTATTTGTAACTTTTAAGACACTATATTTCATAGTATGAAATTTATATGGTTAGATTTTTCTCAAAAAATGCTTTCCAACCATATAAAGATCGTAATAAATGGTTAAAAATTGAGAGAGATATAACCATTCAAAATTTGGGTCGAAAACTAAAAAAATAAAGAAGATGATGAACAATGCAAAAACAATCTCGCTCTCAAAAGCCTGCGTGTGCAATCCAAACTCAGGGCTAGGGTTGTCCGATCTGAAAAGTAAAACCACCATTAAATTCAGAAATCTTGAAAATGGAGGTAACTAAAATTTCTTGGTCGTTCACTGTCAGGAAGGCGAAGTGTGAGTCTCACGCACCGATGGTGGCGCTTGAGCTTAACTGTTTTGTTTTAAATTTTGCACTACCGTCCTTGGCAGTGCGTGAAGGCACGTGAAACGTTATTTTCTATCGGAATTTTTACTGAAACAAATATTTTATTTGTTTTGATTTTTTTATATTTTAAATTTATTTTTCGTAGATGAAAAATATTTTTTATTGATTATTAAATCAATAAACTATTAAAAAATTATAAGAAAATATTTTTTAGTCCAAAAAATTCTAAAACATTTTATATGAGTCTGAAAAATCATTTTGGTTTGTTCTGTAAATTATAATTTATTTTTTGGATTTGAAAAATTATTATTTATAATCAATAAATTGTTAGAAAATTATAGAAAATTTATTTTTCGGTCCAGGAAATTCTAAAAAAAAAAATTATTAGACTATAAAATTATTTTTCTTAATTTTGGCTACATAAATATAAATTATTTATACTATTTTGATTTTATACTCTCATTTTATGTGTAAAAAATTTGTTTTTTAACATAAAATTGTTTGAAAATTGAGTATATTATTTGAATCAAATAATTTTGAAATTTATTATAGTTTTATGGTTGGTTTAGTGTTTGATCTAATATTGAACCCGTTTTCTAGAGTAATGGTGATATTTAGACCGAATATTATAGTTCTTTGAGGAGAGTTAAAATATTAAGAAATTCAGAATGTATAATAAAGTTGGATCAAATTTTAATAGAATCAACTCATTCTTTATTGGATCCTTTGGAGATCATGAAAGCATAACGTCAGGAACTTCTTTGTTAGGTCATTCTTTTTGGGAGGATGTTGTATATATTTTAAGAAGTACTCTAACTCTTTATTGGAATAGTGTGGTTGATGAGATGATTGTTGAGAGAGAGAATGTGATTCTTGACAATGTGAAGTCTATATTAATAGAAATATGGAGGGTCAAAAATTTAGAGATTCAAATGAAGAAAAGTTATCCCATTGTATAAATAGCACTACTACATATGCTATAAGGAGATTTTTTCTCAAAAGGATAGACAATCTAATGGGATAGTGAATGTGATTACTCGAATTGACATATTATGAATTGAGATAATAAACATGCATGTTTTCTTTTGAACACTATGGTTAGTTGTCTGAAACATAATCATATACCATAAACTTTTATATTTATTTGTGAAATTTCTGTTGAAAGTATGATTGAGAATATTTGATATTTTTCATAGGATCATGCATGTAAAAGAAAACTAAGGTCCCTTTAGATGAAAATTTTGGATTGGAAGAATTTAAAGAATTCTCATCCAAGATTAAAATATTATTTAAATACTATATGTATTTAAATGAAAATTTTAAATTGACAGAATTTGAGTAACTCTCATCTAGAATTATAATATTATTTAAATATTTTGTATATTTAAATAGAAGTTTTTAAGTTGGAAGAATTTGATTAATTCTTATCTAAAACTTATAGAATTTTGTAATTTTAAATTAAATTTGTGATAGTGATACATTATGAGTATAGATAATAATTGGGAATTTAGTGAACTTTCGATTCCATACCTAATATTGGCCTATCATGAATGTTAATTTTTGAAACACGAAATTATGTATATGATATGAGTATTAATACATGAGTCACCCTATTAAAAAATCCAACCATAACATCAAAGTCCATTATTAGTGACTTGAATAGAAGTGGCAAATTGAATGATGACGATCATAAGATATGACGCCATAAAATGTGAAATGTGGTGAGAGAATTAGATGCCTTGAAAGGCATCAAACATATCATGTAGGACCTTAATGTGGGCAATGTTGTCCCGGTATAGAAGAGAACAAAATGCAAACCAGGTGTAGAAAATGATAGATTCCACAACTTGAGAGATGTCACGCCCCAATCCCCGATCTAGAAGCCATGAACAGTCGCCCGTTACCTTGGATACTGGCCCAACCGCGCCACGTATCCCAAGGCAACGAAGGCTAATCATAAAACAGTCACATATATTTTCAAATCATTTTCCCAAGTTATTTTTCAATTCAAAGTAATAAATATAAAGTTCTCGTATATATACAAAGTATTTAGTCAGTACAAATATGAATTTCAACCGAGAGTTCTATTACTACATATAGTCAACCCATATGATCAACTAATAAGCTCAAAATAAAGTGGAAAATAATTACCGTAATCGGTTTCCGATACTACGTACGTCAAAATAAGTCAACGTGTCTCTCCAATGAGTAACTCTGTAGAGATTTAAAAATACTGAGAGGTGAATATAATCAAATACTCAGTGAGTGAGAAATCCGTGACATGTAATTAATAAGTGAAGTGATGATGGAGTGTCAAAGTCATATATATATATATATATATATATATATATATATATATATATATCCAAACAAGGCATATTATCAAAATCATAGCAATTTTAACACAGTTTTCCATCCAATCAAATCATATGCATATAAAATCTCATGTCATAAATTGTAGGGTCATGCCAAATCATATTCTCAACAAAGGTCTACCTTGACCAATGACGAGCCACCAAGGGGTTTTTGTATGTAAACGAAAAATAACCCTAAAACCTCAGTGTTGGCGTCGGGCCTCCCCAATTAGACAAAAACGTCATTCAGTCCTCCCATTTCAGTTCAACTTGGCTAGTCTGAAACATAGTATCATATACACGCCACCCAACCATGTGGAATGTTTGCATCTCATGACATTACAAACGTGCGATAATCTATATAACGAGACGGGTCTGCTATAGCATACGAGGTGAGTCTACATGGGACGACGCCTATCATATCATAGTATCATGGCTATAAGTACTATCCCCAATCTACGATCAAGGGGATTCAGGTATTAATGTCCGAGTACCTAGTCTCGCTTCAAAATCATCAATAAAACAACCATGTCATACATGTCGAGGAAAATCATGAAAGTACATTTCATGATAGCATATATCATCAAAGTACATTTCATGATTTAAAATATAGCACATATATTTTTCATCAAAATTTATGGATGCATATTTTAAAATTTTGGGACACCGTCACGCCCCGAATCGGGATCGTGAACAGCCGCCCGTTGCCCTGGATGTCGGCTATATTTTTACAGAAAATCGGGCAGAACCTCCCCATAAATCGGAGGTCTCCCATATACAAATAAACCTGTTTAATCCTGTAAAATTCAAAATCATCATGTAATTAAAATAAAAGGGTCATTTCGGCCTCACAACAACCCACCAACCACAACAGACATCCAGGACAACGCCAGGCTAAATAAACTATCAGCAATCCTAGCTATAGACCTCTACTATCATGCCCAACTAGAGCATGAGCAGCCGCCACACTGAGCGGGTCTAAGTTTTATACAATTTACAACAAATTTTCCCAAGTTAATATTCAGACACTACAATTGCCTCAATGCAAATGAAAAATGAGAGTTTCACAAATAAAGTACGTAAATTATACAGTCATCCCAAACTAAGTACACGGTTAACTACAAATCTCAATTTCCAGACCACGCAGGGTCGAAAATAAATTACGGAATTCATCTTTTAAATTAAACTTTGATCTCACCGTCGTGAATCACCCAAATCCACCAAAATCTCCAAAATCTGAAGTGTTGCTCTGGCACAACAATAATCATGTCTGGGAAGAATACTTAGTGAGTGAGTGGGTCAATGTAATCATCTAATATGGAGTGTGAAATGGGAGTGTCAAAGCGTAAATATACAAATCATATTTCAAATCATCATGCTTTTCATTTCAACAATATATCATTAGTACCCATTATCAAGTCAAATATGCATCCAAAACACTGTCATTAAAATCATAAAGCTGCCAGCCGAAAGTGTCCTGACAGAGGTCTACCTCGACCTATGACAGGCGCACCGGGGGTGTTATATATAAATTTATTTAAAGTGCTCTCTATCTCGACGTTGGCGACAGATCTCGTCTAGGTGCTAGACTTGGAGAGAGTATATCCAAATCCTCCCCTTTTCGGGTTCAACCTGGCTAGTACCATGTCGTTAATATAATCAAGACAACTCGTGGGATACCCCAGGTCTAGGCATATCTGGATGCCACCCAAGCACTTCTCACGGTGTCCTTCGTAGCTACGGAACAATACATACCAAAGCCCTCAAGGCCAAAATCAATATCGTATCAAGAATGTGCCGTAAATCAGGTTCACAAACCAAATGCAACATATAGAGTAAAATGGCACATTATACATTTCAACCACATGGATGTATAATTTCATAATTCAACCCAATTTTTGGACACTCCATCGGTTCACAAAAAGTCAGTTCCAAAACCAGTCAAAACATTTCAAACACATGATGAATCATGCTCATTTATCAAAATGTTGTAAAATATGGTTTATATATTAAACAAAAAAATTGAAATAAATTCCACTCACTGTATACGGGAGGGTCAATCACTCCCTACAATGCATAACAAGTGTCGAAACTATGCTCCCCTCGATCGGTCTCCCCAAGCAGGTCACTACAATTGTAACACATCACATATGTCATGAATTGAAAATTTACTAATTTAGTTAGCATTTTAACTAACCCTAATCTAAGCCAAAACTAGGGCATGCTAAATACTCTCTCAACTACGCGCATTTCATCTTCCTCTTTCTCCATCACCAACAACAATTTCAATGTTCCATACATTCATTCCTCATAGTATCATCAACAAGCATACATGTCTCCCATTCCACCCTTTGCATACACAAAACAGTCTGCATACAAACATATTTATTCTTTATCAAATTTTCTCCTTCGACATACAAATATAATACACATACATTGATCATACATACATATGCACATATTTCTCACACCTCGACCTCAATTATATCCATGCACATTCACCATTGCACCACAAAAATTCCGCACACTTTCTACCATTCTCCTTGGCCTTTAAGGTGATTTTAGCACACAATGACATCCCATTATGCTCAACCAACAACACCACACTTTTCAGCCCATATACACTTGCATATACTCACAATTCAATCAAATGAAATCTTACTCGATCCTCAATTGACCTTTCCTAATACAAAATCATAATTATGTCATCAATTTCCATTTTCTCTAATTTTTGTAAAAATCTCAATTCTTCAATTCATGAATACACTCTAATGTCATCAATTGCATTTCATTTATAAATAAGTAACACATTGAAAGTCAAGTCTAATGCAATCCTAAAGATCATTTAAGATCAGAAATAACCATGAAATAATAAATCTTCTCTCAAAATAGAAATTTTTTGAAAAATCATAAACTTTATGATTCTCATCCAAATGTTTCAAAGTATATATCATTTTCAACGTAAGGAAGTCTATTTTCATAATACATGGATTGTATTTGAATTACCTATATGCAAAACAACCTATAATGTAAAAGAATGCATCAATCCTTAAGCTCCAACCCTAAATCCAAATACTTTCATGCATATTTCGAATTAAACTCTAGAGAAACTATTCAAATCAACTCAATTCGATTCTATTATTCCTTAGCATGCTTCTTCCGTATCAAACGGCCCCAAATTTACGTAAATGCCTAAACTTAATCCTAACATTTAATTATAGATCTTCAGAAATGCATTCAAATCAAATCTAAATACATCATAAACTTATAAAGATCTCTCCATCCTAGATTCACTCAATTTATCGAAGAAATCAGCATTTTACCTCACCAAGGGTTTTCGGATCGCAAACCCAACTTCTGTGCGCTGTTCGATTTAGTCCGAACCTTGCAACACTATTAAACTGATATAAAATTTAGTAATTTAGCCTAACATCAAACGAGATTGAAACCTTAGAACTAAAATTCTGAACTCAGCCCTTACCTGTAGAGAATGGAGTTTATAGGCAGCCTAGGGTTTTTGAGATCCTGTTGCTGTCAGTTTGGGGCTCCTGCAAAGATTGCAGGAGCGCTCTCGGCTGAGGGGAAACAAGGCGCACAAGCGCGCGAGCAGGGAAGAAGCACTGCAGCCGCGCGCGCGGGAGCTGTCGCACGCTACAGTCGAGCGTGCAAGGGCAGTCGCGCGCACAGGGGAGCTGTCACGTGCTGCAGTAGCACGCGCAGGGAGAGAGAGAGAGAGATCGCGACAGAGAGTGAGAGAAACAGTGAGTGAATGAGAGCGATTCGAAGAGAAATCGCAAGAGAGAGAGCAGGTAGTGAGAGAAATAGAGAGAGGGAAACGGAGAGGAAGAACCTCCACTTACGGTGGCATGGGCGGCGGATGAGAAGAAGAGAGACTCGCGGTTCGCTGAAGAGAGAGAGAGTGCGAAGGAAAAAAAGAGACAGAGAGTGGTAGAGAGAGAAATCGATAAAAGGGATGGAGATGGTGGAGGGAGGAGGCGGTGGCGATGGTGGGTGAGCATTGTGGGTGGCGGTTTACGGTGGAGGACCGCGAAAGGGAGAGATCGGGAGAGGGTGAATCGCGAGAGAGAACCCGCGAGGGATAGAGAGAGAGAGAGAGAACCGAAGGAAGAGAGAGAATAGGGCGGTGGTTGACGGTCGTCTGTGGCAGAGGAGGGCAGTGGCGGCAAGGCGAAGGCGGCGGTGAATGAGGGTTTCGGTGAGGGAGAGGAGGAGACGGAGAGTGGAAGAGGGAGAGAGAGAGATGAAATGTGAAAAGGGTTAGGGTTTCCTAACTCTAACTCTCCTTTTTTATTATTATTATTATTATTATTAACATATATATTTATTTTTTATAAGAATAGATTTATAAATAAATAAAAGAGGGAATAAAAAAAATTTAATAAATGAAATTTATTTTTATACTTGATTCATATTTCGAATCAGAAATATGGACACTTTTGAATATACTAAAAATTTGAATTACAAAACCCCAAAATCGAAAATCAATAAAATTAAAATTTTTTCTATATATATATATATATATATATATATATACTGAAGAGTATTTTATATATATTTCATGAATAGGAGTACAGTAGTATGAACACCGCAGTGTCGGTGTTACAGACACTCCATATATCACAAAGTATGTTACCAATCATTTAACAAATCCATTTTACAATCATTTCACAAATCATACTTTGAAAACAATAAAAAATAGTTTTGCTTATTAATTACATGGCAACAGTAAGACGCGCTCACCTTAACCGGGGGGTACGACACTTCCCCTAAATCTCCTCGTTTCTCAAACAAGTTACCCTTCGTACAACTATGTCTCTATGCCTAAGTCAATAACAAGCCTAATTCATTAATTTAATCATTTTGACAACAACGTATCATCGGACTATGAAATGTATACATATACATATATGTATACGTTTTTATGTATACTCTATGTGTCTCCATGGGCGTTCCCTCGTTAGGGCTTAATTTTTATCATAAATATACTAGTCTTTAGTTCCTATTTAAATATAACATAAAACTAGGTCACTTATATATTTATAGTAAACTCCTAAATTCCACTTAGCAAAATAATCTCAAATTTCATAATTTTCCTCTTACGCTGGTAATTTCATGATAACTTTCTCTATTTAAATCAGATTCGAATGATTCAAATTTCTAATTAAAGCTAAGACATATATCTACATTTTTTGTGTTCAACTCATCTCCAAATTCCCACTACACGAATTTATAAAAATTTATCTTCAATACAGTTCGTACTTATATAACTAAATTTGCGCAGTTTTTGTAGAAAATTCATATCTCAGTATATACATCTCTGATTTACATGATTCCAAGTTCTACAGAAAGATAAGAGATAGCCCTACAACTTTCATGTTTAGTATTTTCTTTAATTCGAAGTACAGAATTTTATAAAATTTTATTTCTGCCTCGATTCCAGTTCTAAATTATGCTCTTCACAATTTCAGTAAAAATGTCATAACTTCCAGCATACTACTCCGATTCAAGTGAATTTCATATCATTTTAAAGAAAAGATAGAGACCTAAAAGTTTCATGTTTAGAGTTTTCCCTAATTTTGTTCAGAAGTTATCTTAATATTTAAATAAAATTACTAGTTGTGCACAGGACCGTGAATAGCACATCGATTTTTACCGTTTCTTCTAAAAATCCCCATAATTTCATTTCTTAATAAAAAATTTTACATCATAGCTCATTTTAAAGTTTAGAGAGTCTAGTTTTACTAAAATAAACAAATCTAAATTTTGAATAAAATATCATAGAATTACTATAACTTGCTGATCATGCTAGCTTACTTAAACAAACCTATTTTTGGGACCAATTTAATCCAATGTATACTCAAAGAAGAATGTATTACCTCTTTAATAAGATCTTGACATCCAAATATTCATCACCAATACCATCCTTTAGCACTTGATCACCACATCTTGCAACATATATACATCAATATAAAAACCTCTATATCATACTAATACTATCTAAACAATTAAAATCCTATCAACCAAAGATTTTCCTTACCTCTTCAACACCTCAAGTGCTTGGATGAACACAAGAAATTATCACTTCCTACACTAGAACTCATGGTCAAGAGGGTAAATTTTGAGAAGAAAATGAGGTCCAATTCTTGAAACAACTCATTTATGCAAACCTAGCAAAAATTTTGACCATTGATTCATTTCCAAGCAAGATCTCTACTCTACACTTGTCTTAAGTTTTTCTCCCATGAAAGGTTGCTTACAAGCTACCTTCATGCACCTCCTTCATGTCAAATTCGGTCATGATGTATTATAAGCACAAAGAAAGGGGTTTTTGACCAATTAATGCGAATTCACGCAAGGATTTTTCAACAAATGAGGTTTCTCCTTGGTGGAATGAGTTTAAGTGGCCACTATGTCTGCTCTTGGCCAATGGTTGATCTCCAATTGTCATGCAATGGTTGGCTTTGCAACTTAGTCCCTCAAGTTCTCATATTTGCACTTTTAGTCCCTAAACTTTTCAAAAATTATAAATTTGACCCTATGCGATTTTTTTTTGCAAATTTTCAAATTCACTACTTAATACTTACACTTAAGTGTTTTGGCTTTTGTTAGCCATTTTCAGTGATTTTAGGGTTTGTTGACATTTTTCGAGAAAATTTTCGATTTATCGATGGAATTGTTAGTTTAAGTGATTTTACGGGCAAAGTTTTAGATATTTCAAATCATGTATCTCAAATGGATGCAATATCATATATATGAATATGAGGAGAGTATATCATACATCGAGAGTCGGTGTTAAATTTTCTAACCCCTTAAAATAAAGTTTCGTTCTCGAAACTATACATCGAAAAGCTCGAGGTACTGTCTCCTCATAGCATCCTCTGGTTCCCAAGTCTACTCCTCGACTTGGTCACTCCTCCACAAAACTCAGACCAGGGGCATCTCTTTGCTTCTCAGCTTCCTGGTCTGCCTATCAAGTATAGTCATGGGATGAACAGTAAAGCTCAAGTCGTCTTTTAGCTCTACTGGTGGAGGTTTTAGCACATGAGAGGGATCTAGTAGATATTTTCTCAGCACAGAGACATGGAATACGTCGTGAGTACGTGTAAGTTCAGCTGGTAGATCTAATATGTAAGCTACATTTCCGATCCTTTTCAAGATTCGGAATGGTCCAATGTAACTGAGGTTAAGTTTCTCCCGCTATCTGAATTGTATCAATCCCTTCCAGGGAGATACCCGTAAAAAGATCATGTTTCCCTCCTCGAACTCAAGAGGTCTCCGTCGCCTATCAACATAACTCTTCTGTCTATTCTGGGCAGGCTTCATCCGAGTACGGATGACCTTCACCTTCTCTCGAATCTCCTCAATCCGCTCAACACTGCTGAGTCGTCTTTCTCCGACCTCGTCCTAACATAATGGTGTCATACACTTTCTCCCTTACAAGGCCTCATACGGTAGCATCCCAATACCGGTCTAAAAGTGTTGTTGTACATAAACTCCACCAACGGGAGGTGCTGCTCCCAACTACCTCTAAAATCCATCACACATGCTCTCAACATGTCCTCTAACGTCTGGATGGTCCTCTCTGACTGACCATCTATCTGGGGGTAGAAGGCAGTGCTAAAGTGTAGCCTGGTACCCATGGCCTCCTGTAGTTTCGACCAAAACCTTGAGGGAAAATGGGGATCTCCGTCTAATACAATCGACACAAGAACCCCATGAAGTCTGACTATTTCGCTGATATATAGGAGAGCCAAACCCTCCAGCGGATAGCTACTACGAATGGGTAGAAAATGTGCAGACTTGATGAGTTTGTTAACAATTACCCAAATAGTATCGTGTCGTGCTGGAGTCCGCAGAAGTCCCACAACAAAATCCATCGTGATATGTTCCCATTTCCATTCGGGAATGGGAAGTGGCTGAAGTGGACCAGCTAGTTGCAAATGCTTTGCCTTTACCTGTTGGCATACCAAGCATCTGGTTACAAATTCAGCAATCTCTCATTTCATCCCGGCCCACCAATAACTCCCTCTGATAGTTCGATATATCTTAGTATTGCCTGGATGCATCGTATAGGTAAATGAGTGGGCCTCCTCTAGTATAGTTCTCCTGAGATCGCTATCATTTGGGACCCAGACTCGGTCCCTAAATACTATGAGTCCATCCTCTCAAACTCTAAAATCCCCACTATCTCCTCTGCGGACCCTCTCAACAATGCCCTGGGAACTCCTCATCTAGACCATGGAGCTCTCGAATATGGTTAAGAAGAGTCGGTCTCATCTCAAATCTGGCTAGAAGTGCACCATGCTCATCACTAACCAAACTAACTCCCAACGAGCGGAGTCCCACAAGAGACAAGAGGTAGGCACTCTCGAAAGATGAAAAAGAGGATGACTTGCGGCTCAGAGCATACGCAACTACGTTCGTCTTACCAGGGTGATAGTCTATAACCATCTCCTCTGTCTCAAATTGAGCTCCTTCTGCATGAATAAGTGTTTCAGGCTCTTGTGGTCCGTGTACACCCGGCACATCTCCCTATAGAGGTAATGTCGTCATATCTTTAGTGTAAGGACTATGGCTGCCAACTCAAGATCGTGGGTTGGATAGTTCAGCTCGTGCCTCTTTAATTGTCTAGAGACGTATGCAATGACTCAATCATCTTGCATCAATACACAGCCCAAACCTTGCCGACTGGTATGGTTGAACACTACATACTCCCGACCACTGGTGGCAAGGACTAAAATCGGTGCTGAAGTCAACCGCTATTTGAGCTCTTGAAAACTCTCCTCACAATGGCCATCCCAAACAAACTTGACTCCCTTTCGTGTCAAGTTAGATAATGGGACAGCAATCTTGGAGAATCCCTCAACAAATCTCCAATAGTATCTCGCAAGTCCGAGAAAACTCCTGACCTCAGTAACTGTCTTTGGCTGCTCCCACCTCATTATGGCTTCAACCTTCTCCG
This sequence comes from Dillenia turbinata, assembly GCA_037126225.1. NCBI lineage: Eukaryota > Viridiplantae > Streptophyta > Magnoliopsida > Dilleniales > Dilleniaceae > Dillenia > Dillenia turbinata. The sequence continues at coordinate 20,363,292 of JBAMMX010000011.1, read as the reverse complement.
GATCGACATAAATACCCTCTACAGAAACAATATGCCCCAGGAAACCGATTTGTTTGAGTCAAAACTCACACTTGGAGTACTTGGCATATAATTCCTTCTCGCGGAATATCTGTAGTACGATTCGAAGATGTTGGGAGTGCTCCTCATCACTATATGAGTATACAAGTATGTCATCAATGAAAACTATGACAAATTGGTCAAGATAGTCACGGAATACCCAGTTCATCAAATCCATGAACGCGGCTGGGGCATTCGTCAGCCCAAACGGCATGACTAGAAACTCAAAATGACCATATCTCATATGGAAAGCAGTCTTGGGTACATTTTCGCCGCTGATTCGTAATTGATGATACCCAGATCTCAGGTCAATTTTTGAGAAGACTCTGGCGCCCTAAAGTTGATCAAACAGATAATCTATATGTGGTAACGGGTATCGATTTTTGATGGTCACTCTGTTCAATTGACGGTAATCTATGCAGAGTCTGAAAGAGCATTCTTTCTTCTTTACAAATAATACCGGAGCACCCCAAAGCGAAGTGCTTAGTCGAATAAACCCCTTGTCTAATAATTCTTGTAGCTAGATCTTTAGCTCCCTCAACTCAGTTTGTGTCATTCTGTATGACGGAATAGAAATCGGTGTCATCCCGGGAGCTATATCTATCTTAAAATCAGACTCCCGAACTGGAGGTAGTCCCGGTAGCTCCTCAGGGAATACATCAATAAACTCCTGCACCACTGGGACTTTATCAAACCTTGGGCCTTCTACCGTGGTGTCTATTACATGGGCAAGGTGGGCTGTACATCCTCGGCGTATCAATCACCTAGCCTCCAGTGTTGAAATAACACATCAGGGTAGTATCCGTCTCTCTCCCATAAATATCAGTAATGGCTATCCCAACTTTCAAAATGTTATTTCCTTAGTGAAACAGTCAACAGCGACTCGATGGAAACTCAGCCAGTCCATTTCTAAGATAGCATCAAAATCAGATATGTCGAGAGGTATAAGATCTGTCTCTAACATCACCTTCCCAATCCATATCTCACAGCCCCAGTAAATAGAATTCTGAACCAACTGCTCGCCTAATGGTGTGATAACCAATATCTCATCGGTCAATAGAGAAAGTTGTCTATTAAGGTGCTGAGCAAACTGGGTGCTCACATATGAATAATTTGACCCGGCGTCTATCAAAACTCGGGCGTCAACTCCGAAGATTTTCATGGTACCTAATGGTGAATTTAAATAAAAGAGAATCATCAACCTTTATTTACTCGGGAAGTCAACATGAGATCATATATATATATATATATATATATATATATATATGTCAAAAGGATTGAGGCTTCTAGCGTCTTAGCTGTTGAGAATTACTTGTGTCACCATAGTATATCATGCCTCAAAATAACTATTAGGAGATGAAACCTATATAGGAGAGTCTATCGGAGGGTTACCGATAATCACTTCGGGATTGGCTTGGGCTTCCTTGTACGTCATTACAAAGATGCGAACCTGAGTCCTCTGCTGCTGTCGTTAACGAAAGGGTACGATGTTGCTTCCGGTCACAGTCCGTGGAGCAATAGGAACTGATAAGGCAGGTGATCTCAGCTGACTCTCGCGTGGTCCACTCGGGCGGCTCTAACTTGGCTGCCCCCCGGATCCCAAATCTGGGCAAGTGCTACGAATATGTCCCAGTTTCCTATACTAGTAGCATCTCGCAGGTTCTCTATAGAATTCTGAATGAGTCTTGCCACAATTGTGGCATAGGGGACCATGCTAGCTTACTTGAACAAATCTATTTTATAGGACCAATTTAATCCAATGTATACTCAAAGAAGAATGTATTACCTCTTTAATAAGATATTGACATCCAAATATTCATCACTAACATCATCCTTTAGCACTTGATCACAACATCTTGCAACACATATACATCAATATAAAAACCTCTATATCATACTAATACTATCTAAATAATTAAAATTCTATCAACCAAAGATTTTCCTTACCTCTTCAACACCTCAAGTATTTGTATGAACACAAGAAATTGTCACTTCCTACACTAGAACTCACGGCCAAGAGGGTAAATTTTGAGAAGAAAATGAGGTCCAATGCTTGAAACAACTCATTTATGCAAACCAAGCAAAAATTTTGACAATTGATTCATTTCCAAGCAAGATCTCTACTCTACACTTGTTCTAAGTCTTTCTCCCATGCAAGGTTGCTTACAAGCTACCTTCATGCACCTCCTTCATGTCAAATTCGGTCATGATAAATTCTAAGCACAAAGAAAAGAGTTTTTGACCAACCAATGAGAATTCATGCAATGATTTTTCAACCAATAAGGTTTCTCCTTGATGGAATAAGTTTAGGTGGCCACTATGTGTGCTCTTAGCCAATGGTTGATCTCTAATTGTCATTCGATGGTTGGTTTTACAACTTAGTCCCTCAAGTTCTCATATTTACATTTTTAGTCCCTAAACTTTTCAAAAATTATAAATTTGACCCTATGGATTTTTTTTTTTTAATTTTCAAATTCACTTCTTAATACTTATACTTAAGTGTTTTAGCTTTCGTTAGTCATTTTCAGTGATTTTAGGGTTTGCTAACACTTTTCGGGAAAGTTTTCGGCTTACCGATGGAATTTTTGGTTTAAGTGATATTAAGGGCAAAGGTTTAGAAATTTTAAATCATGTGTCTCAAATGAATGTAATATTATATATATGAACATGAGGAGAGTACATCATACACCGAGAGTCGGTGTTACCAGAGATCCTAGTTAATTTTGTGATTGATGACATGATGTCTGAATATGAGCAATATGTGATTGCTCATGACATTTCGGTATACCTCAGAGAGAAATATAGAGATACTAGTAACTCATTTTAAACAGTTAACCATAAAATTTGATACCTATAAAAGGTAAAGTGGTACAATATCAAACGGTATTTGAGGGTCATTCTAACATAGCTAGAGAATGAGAGTCAACTGGTCATGTCCTCTCCAATGAACAGAAAATTCAAATCTTGATACGATGCCTTCCTGTCAACTGGGAGCACCTGAAAGTTAATTCGTTTGATAATGACATTGTGAAGACTTTCTTAGACATTACTCTCCATATTGAGCTAGAGGATGAGCAGCTTGGTACCACAAGATTCATAGCTAATGCTTTTGTTGTAAAGTCTAGTTCTAAGAGAGTTTCATACCCTAAATGTGAGAAGAATTGGAACAAAAAAAAAAGAAAAGGGAAAGAGATTGGAGATGGATCACAAAAGATAAATTCTGGATATAAAAACAAATAGAGAGACATTTATGAGTTTTCGTTGATTGATTTCTGGCAATAGATAATATGTGGAGAACGATACAAGAGTAAACGTTAGAGGAGTTGGCACTTGTAAATTGGAGTTACGAAGTGGTCGAACTCTCATTTTGCATATTGTTCTCTACATGTCAGAAATTCGACGAAATTTTATCTGTTCTTGTTTTTTTTGAAATTTTGGCTATATATTGAACTTTCAGAGATATAGTGTTGATTTGTATTTGAATGACATGTATATTGGTTTTTGACAACTTGTAAATGGTATCATCATTTTGCTAATATTGATTATGTGATATGGTATGCTAGATTTGGTCGTATTAGGATAAGATAGAATAAATCAATTAGTGAGAGTGAAACCATTGGATTCAATCATAAAAGTTGATTTACCAACGGGTGAATATTTCTTCCCAACAAAATACAAGAAAACCATTTGGATAAATCATATGGGTTGTATTTTCATTGTTATTAGTCCATTCGGACATTCGTGGTCCAATAAATGTAAAGGTTAAACATGGAATTTCATGTTTTATTACATTTATTGATAATTTTACACGTTTGATCATATCTATTTGATTGCTCATAAGTCCGAAACACTTGAGTGCTTTAGACATTATATGAGAGAAATAAATAATCAAACAGATAGATAGCGTGAATATCTATCGGATCAATTTAAAGATTTGAGTGTTGAATAAGCCATAATCTGACATTTGACTATTTCTTATACAACTCAGTAGAGTGGTGTTATAATGAGAAGAAATATGACATTATTGGATATAACAAGATCCATGATGGTGCAGGTTAATTTGTTAGTTTCCTTTTAGGGAGATGCCTCATTGACTGCAGTTTATATTTTTGAACAAATCACCTTCAAAGTTAGTACCAACGACATGATAAACTTTGGACTGATAGGAGGTCATGCCTAAATGACCTCAGACCTTGGGGATCAGCAGTATGTATTTTGAGATTTTTCTAATAAGTTTGGAAAATTAGATCCCTATAAAAATAAGAGTATCTTTATAAGATACTCCGACCAGTCTGAAAGTTAAGTGTTCATTTGTGAACAAGACGATGATATTACAGTAAAGATTAGATCACGGATGTCACATTGCTGGAGATTGAATTTCTTAGCTGAGGTGATGTAAAGGACATAGAGCATCTTGTTTAAATTAGTTAATTCACAGGATGGCTCTATCCATAGAGGACCATTGGAATGATGTTAATCTCAGTGGGAGAAATTTAAATTCTAATGATCTAACTGAATTACAAATTCAAAAAAGTGTTAAAAAAATCGTGCCCAAACGTAACTTAGAGATTGAAGGGTACGTATTTGTTGTTTCTTTATAAGAGGAAGAAGGGTCTCAGAACGTATATGAGACTTTATCTTGTCCTACCAAGGGTGAATAGAAAAGGAAATGGAAGAAAGAATAGAAGTTAATGAAATCCAACCATATTTGGGAATTGGTTGAACTTTTATCAGGACGCAAGGTTGTTGAGAACACTTGGGTTCTCAAAACTAGACGTAAGGCAAATAGAGCTATTGAGAAGTAAAAAACTCAACTAGAAGCAAAAAGTTACACTTAGTAAAAAAATGTTGATTATGAGGAAACATTTTTCTTGGTAGTAAGATTTATCTCCATTGACATGCAGTTGGCAATAGTGGCCAATTTGGAATTAGAATTACGTCAGATGGATGTGAAGATTGTCTTCCTCAGTGGTGAACTTGAGGAGGAAGTCTATATGGCAAAACTAGAGGGTTTCGTTATTAAAGGTCAGGAAAATAGAGTTAATTAATTGAGTAAATCAATTTATAAACTTAAGCAACCTTCGAGATAATGGCATTTAAGATTTCGTAGAAATGTAATATCTTATGATTTCATCATGATAGACGAAAACCATTGTTCTATTTGAAAAGTCCAATAATAAGTTTGTAATTCTATCCTTATATGTTAAGACATATTGTTATTCGTGAATGATAAAGAGTATGTATTTCTGAACTTGAAATAGTTATTCTTCATTTTTTTAAAATGAAGGATATAAGTGAGACGGATTGAGAATTGAATTCCTGAGAAATCATTTCAGGAGATTATTAGAGTTATCTCAAAAGTCTTATATTATAAAGACTCTGGAACGGTTCACCTTAAAAGACTGCAAACCCACTAAAACTCCTGTGACTATAGTTAATAGTTCAAGAGATGACATATACCCTAGAACTTATAATGAATAGATAAAATATCCAGAACACCATATTCTAGTATAGTTGAGAACTTGAAGTATGCTATGATACGTACTCATTCTGATATTTGTCATATTATAGGGTTTGGTTGGCAGGTATCTATCCAATCTAGGAAGAGTGATTGGATTGTTGTGAAAAGGATGTTGAGATATCTGAGTAGAACTGCAAATTATTTCCTATTATTAAGGAAAGAAACTAGTATTGAGAAAATATACGAATGTTGATTGGAGAGATGATCTAGATGAGAGAAAATCTATCTCTGATTTTATTTACTTGCTTAATGATAGCGCTATCTCATAGAGAAGTAAGAAACAAACCTATGTATCACTTTTTATGATAGAAGCAGAATTATAGGCTATGCTTCTATAGTTTAAGAATGACTTTGGTTGAGTAGATTTGTAATATTTGAGAATAATAAATAACTCAATGGGAACTTGACGATTCATTAAAATAATCGATTAGTTATTGATTACATAAGAGACTCCGAATATCATGGCAAAATCAAATATAGACACAAATATCAATCTTGTCAGAGACATGATTGAAAAGAGAGAAATGACACTAAGGCACATGACTATGCTTTTGATAGTGGCCGGTCCTTTTATGAAACCAATACCTAAAGACATGATTGTGAGACATGTCAGATGACATGAGTTGTGTGGATTGTGACAGTATTAGTTACTATGGTTGTGATTATAATCATATACAGAGAGTATAAATTATATAATGCTTATATTCGATGACATTTGAATTTTATCTTTGTGTCCAAAATTCTTGTGTCTGGTATTGAAAGTATGTTAGGCAAGTTTTGAGATTGACTCTCTCACACGAGCAATTGCCTATAATGTTTATGTAACATATGGAGACGAAGCGTGTTAATTTGTGGTGGATTAATACACATATAAGCCACCTTAGTTAAGTACTAAGATGAGATTACCGATTAAATATATTACACATATGGTAATCAAAATAGATTCCCCACAATTCATTAAACTTGTCGAATAGCCAAGTGTAGGTTTTTCTTGACATTGTGAGATGTTTTGAGGACTTGTAGGAAAAAATACTCATATCAAGTATTGTGTATACTTAAATTAAGACTTATATGATGCATTATTTTACAAAACAAGACATACGCTTCCAAATTGAAGGAAAAATATCGTAACACGTGTTTCATACTATGTATGCTTAAGTGACCATATGAGTAATGAGATGGTGCATCCCTCTTTGTCTCACTGTGTCCATCTCATTGTGTGAAACTCAAAGGTTTATATTTAACCTCAATTTATATCCTTAACACTTTCGTCTATCTCTTAAAATTTTATTTTAGTGTTGCTACTTTAGCATGTCACTAAGGAACCATGGATGATTTGTGTTGGAGGTGTATTTTGACTTCACAGATCTGGCTCCTTGTAACTCAAACGGATGCTCAACGAAGAGGTTTGAAACCTGCAAAAGACCGTCGGAGGGTGATTCAGCGGGAGAAACTCTGACACTCAAGTCAAAAAGAATATTTTTCGAAAGGATAAACAGATAGAGAGGAAGGGAGGAGGATCTCCCTGTGACTTTTATGTGTTCTGTGTCGAGTTTTTGAGAACTTACCTGGTTTGATGTATCGAGGGCTTTTATATGATGTCCTGCTAAAACCGTATGATCTCGAGGCGTCACAATCCTAGTTTTCTTACGAAACGATCCGAGGATTCCGGATCCTGATTGTCCAAGATGTCAAATTGTAAATTGAATTATACGGGAAGATTCTTTATATTATTGATTAGATCCTTAAAGGTTTTCTTTCTTATCCTAGAGATGCGTTTTGTATTAAAATAAGAAATTTAATCAAGATGAGATTCGATTAAATAATTCCGATTGAAAGTAGAATTGTTCGGTTCTTTTAGCAGTTGATAGTCATCGGTCAGGTGAGAGAGAGAAAGAGACAATTGTTTGGTTTTACCGAATGCACTTGTAGATTGGATCACATAAACCTCATTAGGGGCCGGCTAATCAGCGAGTAAAATACCACGGAATCAGACTCCTTTGATGGTCAGGGCGACAAAGGCCCATTTAGGGAGATAAATTCCATCGGTGGAGCGGGGCAACATAAACTCATTTGTGTTTAAGCGTATTGAGTTATGGGCCTTATGTCAACTATTGGACGTACTACGTATTGGGTGTTAAACAAAATAAAGAAGGTCTCATCAATTTGGTTTGGCAATGCATGTTTAGGAAAACAATTAAGATAAAATTGAAAATTAGTAGTATAAAAGGATAACTATCTTTAACCGACACACTACTCTGTATTCAAAAGTCAACCAATTATTTCTATGACTTAGTGTTTAGAGACGTAATTGTAAATACATGATTGTGTTTGAGTCAAATATGCTCTTACATTGTTTTGAGAGATAAGATATATGTTGACTGTGTCGAATAAAAGAGGTCTGATGTCACGCCTCGAACCAGGAATCGTGAACAGTCGCCCGTTGCCCTGGATATCGGCTGTATTTTTACAAAAAATCGGGAAGAACCTCCCTATAAATCGGAGGTCTCCCATGTACAATTCAACCTGTTTAAACCTGTATAATACAAAAACATCTTGAAAATAAAATAAATGGCCATCCCGGCCTCTCCAAAACCCATCAACCACAGCAGACATCCAGAACAACGCCAGGCTAAGTAATTCACCAACAGTCCTAACCACAGACCTCTACTGTCATGCCCAACTAGAGTATGAGCAGCCGCCACATCGAGCGGACCTAAATTTTATATAATATACAATAGTTTCCCAAGTAAAGAGTTTAATGTTTACAAATGCCTCAATGCGAGCATAATATGAGAGTTTCACAACAATGTCCATAAATATTACAATCATCCCATAAAAATATACACGGTCAACTACGGACCTTAACAAGACCTCGCAGGGTCGAAAATAAAATACGTAATTCATCTTTCAAATTTAAACTTAAACCTTACCGTCGAGAAGAACCAACCCGCCTAGGATCAGCTGAAATCTCTAGACTCTGAAATATCGCTCTAGCACAACGATCCTGTCTGAGGGAGGAAAGAAGAGGGGTGAGTATCTATGGGAGGATACTCAGCAAGTGAGGGGAAGGACATCGTGCTATCAATATCAAGTGTGAACTTGGAGTGTTAAAGCATTTAATACAATATCGAGTATATAAAAACAGCGTGCAGTTTTAAACATATCTCAAGGCACACATCAGAAAATAACATATGCATCCATCCAAGTATCAAATCACATAAGAAGAGCGGCCGAATAAACAACCCCGGCAATGGTCTACCTCGACCAAGGACGGGCGCATTGGGGGTTTTCACAATGCAAATATCAAATAATGGCTCTCTACCCCAATGTTGGCCACAGACTACTCCAACTAGCCTGTAAATAATAATAATAATAAAAATGATATACGTATAAATAGTCAGCTGTGTATGATGCCCCCGCCCAGTGCTAGACAGAGATACAACTCACGTCCTCCCCCGATAAGGGTTCAACCTGGGACAACCATACACACGACAATCTGGCGGATACCTCCGGCCGAAGCGTATCCGGGCACAAGAGGTGCTGCTACCAGATGTCCTTCATAGCTACGGAACAATATCAAATCAGCCGGGCACGTGACCCCATGCATCCCAACACCATTTCGGCCGGGCATATAGCCCCATGCATTGTATCATAATATCAGCCGGGCATGCAGCCCAAATGGTACGTATAAATCCATTCAAATCATGTGCCAATGCAAGTGGAAGCATTTAAAACATATCAATATATCAAAAGGGTGGCACAATATTCAGTTATCAAACTCATGGATGCATATCAATAAAATCAGCAGTTGAGACACTCCAATGGTCACAAAAATATGTACATATACTTATCAAAATCCAAAAATTCAATTTTCACACGTATAGAAATTATGTCATTTGAAAATCGGTAAAACATGGTTTATCAATCAATAGTAGATGTCGTAGTCTCACTCACTGTATGGGGGAGGGTAGTGCACTCCCCAATAATACCACGAATCGAATCAAACTCGACTCCTCGAGTCTCTAAGAAGTCAACCTAATCAAATCACGAATTTCATCAATTTTCCAACTAATTTCTGGATTTATCATTTTCCTTAAATTCGTACAAACCCTAAACTCTTTAATTTATAAATGTACTCCAATGTAATCAATTTCATTTCATTTATAAATAAATAATGAAATCCAAACCAATCTAAATTCAAACACCTAAACCATTCAAAATCGAAAACCAATCTCAAATAAATAAATTTCCTACAAATTGGAAAAATCCTTTGAATAAGCATACACTTTTACATTCTCATCCGATTCCTTCAAACCATATGTCATTTTAAAGGTATTGAAACCTATTTTCATAATACGAAAATTGTATTTTGATTTCCTATATGCAGGGCAACTTATAATGGAAAAGACTACATATATCCTTAAACTTAAATCCCAATTTACAACTATTTTCATGCATACGTCAAATTAAACTCTAAGAGAATCATTTCAAATCACCAACGACTTTAAATTTATAATATTCCTCAATTTTTACCAATTTCTCCCGAATTTACATAATTCTAATTTAATTCATGTCAATTTCAATTCAAATAAAACTCTAATACTATCTATGACATTTTAACATGCTTCGCAGTCCAATTTACATCAAATTCTAGACCTAAATTCAATCATTTCATACAAACTTCCAATAATAACGCATTTCTTACGAATTCAACTCATTTTCAATTCACATATAAAGTTTCTCATCCTACATTCAACCTAAACTAAATCAGTTATTGAATGCATTTAGAAATCCCTCTCACCTCGGATTCCACAATTTGCAGCCTAAATCGAACACCTCCTCAGTCCATTCCAAAGCCTGCAAAAGTTCCAATTTGCATTAATTTCAGAAATCTAAATCTAATTCCTAAGAAGGTTTGAAACCCTAGAATTAGGGTTAGGGTTTGATCTTACCTTTGCAGTGAAAGTGGGTTGCAGTCTAGGGTTTTCAGTCTCTCAAGGGTGGGTTGCAGTCGCGCGCAGAAGAAAGGAGGCGCTAGAAGTTGTCGCGCGCGCGCAAGGAAAGTCGCGTTGCAATAGCACGCGTGCAGGGGTGGTCTCGCGCAGGGGATGGCTGCTAAAGAGGGGTCTCAGTCGCGAGAGGTGGAGAGAGCGCAACTGTGAGTGAGAGAGAGAGTTCGAGGAAGAGAGAGATACGGTAGAGAGATAGAGAGGGAAATCAGGGCGGCGAAGAGAAAACAGAGAGAGAAAGGGAGTAGCGGCGACAGTGGTGGTGGTGGTGCGGCTTATCGCGGCGGAGGTAGGTGGAGAACCGCGGCGAGAAACGCGAAGAAATTCGCGAGGGAGTGAGAGACGAAGAGAGAGGGCGACTGTGAGAGGTAGAGAGGGAGAGAGAGAGAACCGAGAGTGGGAAGGAGAGAGATAGAGAGATGGAGATGGTGGTGGCGGCTACGGTGGTTGGTGGTGGAGCACGGCGGAAAGTGGCGGAGGAGGGCGAAGACGAGAGAGATCGCGGGAGAGAGAGACGAAGAGAGAGAGAGATTGGAAGATGTAGAGAGAGAATCGAAGGGAAAGAGAGAGAATAGGGAGGTGGCAGTGGCGATGACGGTGGACGGTCGCAGCGATGGCGGTGAAGGCGAGCGGCGGGTGAGGGAGGGCGGCGGCGAGGAGAAAGAGATAGAGGAAGAGAGAGTGGGAAAAGGGTTAGGGTTTTCTAACCCTAACCCCCTTTTTTTTTTTTTACTATTATTATTATTATTATATATTTAATACATATATATATATATATAACATTTTATAAATGAATAGATAAGTAATTGATAAATTAATAATTAAATAAATATTTATATATATATATATATATATCTTTATACCCATTTTATATTTAAAGTTCAAATTTTTATCAAAACAAAATGTACTTCGAGTCGGAAGCACGAATATTTTAAATATACCAAAAGTTCGATTTAAAAACCCCAAAATCGAAAATTAATAAAAATTAAATATTTTTTCATATATATATATATAAATTGAGGATAATTTTATTAAATTAAAAAACGGAAATAATATACGAACACCGTAGTGTGGGTGTTACATTTTCTAACCCCCTAAAAACAAGTTTCGTCCTCGAAACTGAAAGAAGGCCTTAGAGTTCCACGACTCTGCGAGTATACATCTGTAACCTCCTGCACCACTGGGACCTCATCGATCCTTGATCCTTCCACGGTGGTGTCTATCATGGGTTAGGTACGTCGTGCACCTTCAGCATATCTGTTGCATGACCTTCATCACCAATACAACGCAGCGAGGTAACATTTGCCTCTCGCAAAAGAATAGTTCGACCCGATGTCAATAAAGACACGGGCGTCGACCCCCGATATTTTCATAACTCCCAATGTGAGAAAATAAAGAGATTAGTTAGTAAATATGGAAGAAAACATATACTCACACACATATATTTACATATATATATATATCTCAAAATGTATGTACAAACCAACATAGCTAAGCCTCTAAGGCTTTAACTAGTGATGGTTCTCAAAAGGAAGTACATGGAACCCAAAAGAAAGTATATGGAAGCTCTCTAAACATGGGAACCAGTGGGAGGAGTACCAATAACTACGTCAAGATCTGTCTGATCGTCCTCCTGCGTCATGGCGTACACACGGACCTGTGTCCTCTGCTGCTGTCGGGATGATCCTGGCACCGTGTTGCTCCCGGCTACTGTCCGTGGAGTGGTGTGACTCAAGTGCGCAGGTGCTCCCTGCTGTCCTCCTCGTGGAACACTCGAGTAGTCCGTAGCTGTCTGACCCCCAAATCCCAACTCAGGGCAAGTACTTCTGATATGCCCTGGCTTCCCACACCAGAAGCATGTAACAGGCACCCTACACTCTCCAAGAGGGTGGTGTCTACCACATCGGCGGCAAGAGGGGTACCACTGAGCTGAAGTCTGAGTAGTGGCACTAGGGTTCGGTGCTCTGAACCCCTGGGATCGTGATCCCTACTTAGAATGTGCCTGTCTCAGCTGAGAAGAGCCTCCCTGATATCCTGAAGTCCTGCCCCTCTTCGAGCCCTGGCTCGAAGTAGCCTCAGATTTCTTCTTTTGCTCTCTGTTTTCCCACTGTCTGCCCTCAGCACGGACGATCTCCTCCGCCCTAAGTGCTGAGTCTACGATCTCCGTAAAGGAGAGACTAGGAATCACCGTCATATATCTCCTGATGTTCAAGTTGAGGCCGTCCTCAAACTTGAACCGTAGCTGCCTTGGCGTCGCCAAGTCTGGAACAAAAGCAGCTAGTCTCCTCAACTCCGCCTCGTACTCTGTCACTGTCCTGGTTCCCTGCCGCAAGTGCAAAAACTCTGCCCTCTTGCGGTCCTGCTGGAACTCAGAGAAATACCTGCGATCGAACTCCCGTAGGAAGTCCTCCCATCGCAGAGGCCCGATAGCATCGTCACGAATTGCCTCCCACCAAGTGAGGGCGTCACCATCCAAAAGTCTCTCTGCTACTCGCAGCCGGTAGTCCTCGCTCAACCCCAAATCATTCAAAATTCTACGAGTGCGGTAGATCCAATACTTCGCTGCGGTGGAATCACCCGTCCCCGCGAAATCCGTGCAGCCTAACTGTCTCACCTCCTTCACCAACTGGGTGAGCTCGTGAATACGTCTCAAGGTGGAGGAGGTAGTGTCACTAGGTCCTGAAATAGTAAAAGGACCAACAAATGGTGGCTGAGCTGGTACAACTGGAGGTGCACGGCCGTAGGAATCGGCGCGGCCATCGGTACTGGTGGAGGTGGCATCTGTATGCCATGTGAACTATACCACTCGAACACCAGTCTATAGGCGTCCAGTGGGTTCAGTAGGAGCGAAACTAGTACCTTGCCTGGTCGTCATACTACTACAAGGAAAAAGGTACTAGTTAAGCAGAAATGTTAAGATTAGGGTTAGTTACGAAATAACTAACCCCTTAAAATGAATGAGCTTATAAGTTTAAGAATCGATAGAACTAATATACTAGGTTAGATACACACCGTATCTAACCCCCTAAAAAGAATAACTCATACGCCTAAGACCATATACTGGGATCTCATGACTGTAATGAAACTCTCATATGCATTTAGGACTTTTAAATCGTACTTGGGAATATTTTCAAAACTATTCTATAAAACACAGCTCTCAACCTAGAGCTCTGATACCAACCGAACTGTCACGCCCCGAACCGGGAATCATGAACAGTCGCCCGTTGCTATGGATATCGGCTGTATTTTTACAAAAAATCGGGCAAAACCTCCGTATAAATCGGAGGTCTCCCATGTACAATTCAACCTGTTTAAACCTGTATAATACAAAAACATCCTGAAAATAAAACAAATGGTCATCCCGGCCTCTCCAAAACCCATCAACCACAGCAGACATCCAGAACAACGCCAGGCTAAGTAATTCACCAACAGTCCTAACCACAGACCTCTACTGTCATGCCCAACTGGAGCATGAGTAGCCGCCACATCGAGCGGACCTAAATTTTATATAATATACAATAGTTTCCCAAGTAAAGAGTTTAATGTTTACAAATGCCTCAATGCGAGCATAATATGAGAGTTTCACAACAATGTCCATAAATATTACAGTCATCCCATAAAAATATACACGGTCAACTACGAACCTCAACAAGACCTCGCAGGGTTGAAAATAAAATACGTAATTCATCTTTCAAATTTAAACTTAAACCTTACCGTCGAGAAGAACCAACCCGCCTAGGATCAGCTGAAATCTCTAGACTCTGAAATATCGCTCTAGCACAACGATCCTGTCTGAGGGAGGAAAGAAGAGGGGTGAGTATCTATGGGAGGATACTCAGCAAGTGAGGGAAAGGACATCGTGCTATCAATATCAAGTGTGAACTTGGAGTGTCAAAGCATTTAATACAATATCGAGTATATGAAAACAACGTGCAGTTTTAAACATATCTCAAGGCACACACCAGAAAATAACATATGCATCTATCCAAGTATCAAATCACATGAGAAGAGCGACCGAATAAACAACCCCGGCAATGGTCTACCTCGACCAAGGATGGGCGCATTAGGGGTTTTCACAATACAAATATCAAATAATGGCTCTCTACCCCAATGTTGGCCATAGACTACTCCAACTAGCCTGTAAATAATAATAATAATATTAATAATGATATACGTATAAATAATCAGCCGTGTATGATGCCCCCGCCCAGTGCTAGACAGAGATATAACTCACGTCCTCCCCCGATGAGGGTTCAACCTGGGACAACCATACACATGACAATCTAGCGGATACCTCCGGCAGAAACGTATCCGGGCACAAGGGGTGCCGCTACCAGACGTCATTCGTAGCTACGAAACAATATCAAATCAGCCGGGCACGTGACCCCATGCATCCCAACACCATTTCGGCCGGGCATATAGCCCCATGCATTGTATCATAATATCAGCCGGGCATGCAGCCCAAATGGTACGTATAAATCCATTCAAATCACGTGCCAATGCAAGAGGAAGCATTTAAAACATATCAATATATCAAAAGAGTGGCACAATAATCAGTTATCAAACTCATGGATGCATATCAATAAAATCAGCAGTTGGGACACTCCAATGGTCACAAAAATATGTACATATACTTATCAAAATCCAAAAATTCAATTTTCACACGTATAGAAATCATGTCATTTGAAAATCGGTAAAACATGGTTTATCAATCAATAGTAGATGTCGTAGTCCCACTCACTGTATGGGGGAGGGTAGTGCACTCCCCAATAATACCACGAATCGAACCAAACTCGACTCCTCGAGTCTCTAAGAAGTCAACCTAATCAAATCACGAATTTCATCAATTTTCCAACTAATTTCTGGATTTATCATTTTCCTTAAATTCGTACAAACCCTAAACTCTTTAATTTATAAATGTACTCCAATGTAATCAATTTCATTTCATTTATAAATAAATAATGAAATCCAAACCAATCTAAATTCAAACACCTAAACCATTCAAAATCGAAAACCAATCTCAAATAAATAAATTTCCTACAAATTGGAAAAATCCTTTGAATAAGCATACACTTTTCCATTCTCATCCGATTCCTTCAAACCATATGTCATTTTAAAGGTATTGAAGCCTATTTTCATAATACGAAAATTGTATTTTGATTTCCTATATGCAGGGCAACTTATAATGGAAAAGACTACATATATCCTTAAACTTAAATCCCAATTTATAACTGTTTTCATGCATACGTCAAATTAAATTCTAAGAGAATCATTTTAAATCACCAACGACTTTAAATTTATAATATTCCTCAATTTTTACCAATTTCTCCCGAATTTACATAATTCTAATTTAATTCATGTCAATTTCAATTCAAATAAAACTCTAATACTATCTACGACATTTTAACATGCTTCGCAGTCCAATTTACATCAAATCCTAGACCTAAATTCAATCATTTCATACAAACTGCCGATAATAACGCATTTCTTACGAATTCAACTCATTTTCAATTCACATATAAAGTTTCTCATCCTACATTCAACCTAAACTAAATCAGTTATTGAATGCATTTAGAAATCCCTCTCACCTAGGATTCCACAATTTGCAGCCTAAATCGAACGCCTCCTCAGTCTATTCCAAAGCCTGCAAAAGTTCCAATTTGCATTAATTTCAGAAATCTAAATCTAATTCCTAAGAAGGTTTGAAACCCTAGAATTAGGGTTAGGGTTTGATCTTACCTTTGCAGTGAAAGTGGGTTGCAGTCTAGGGTTTTCAGTCTCTCAAGGTGGGTTGCAGTCGCGCGCAGAAGAAAGGAGGCGCTAGGAGTTGTCGCGCGCGCGCAAGGAAAGTCGCGTTGCAATCGCACGCGTGCAGGGGCGGTCTCGCGCAGGGGATGGCTGCCGGAGAGGGGTCTCAGCCGCGAGAGGTGGAGAGAGCGCGACTGTGAGTGAGAGAGAGAGTTCGAGGAAGAGAGAGATACGGTAGAGAGATAGAGAGGGAAATCAGGGCGGCGAAGAGAAAACAGAGAGAGAAAGGGAGTAGCGGCGACAGTGGTGGTGGTGGTGCGGCTTATCGCAGCGGAGGTAGGTGGAGAACCGCGGCGGGAAACGCGAAGAAATTCGCGAGGGAGTGAGAGACGAAGAGAGAGGGCGACTGTGAGAGGTAGAGAGGGAGAGAGAGAGAACCGAGAGTGGGAAGGAGAGAGATAGAGAGATGGAGATGGTGGTGGCGGCTACGGTGGTTGGTGGTGGAGCACGGCGGAAAGTGGCGGAGGAGGGCGAAGACGAGAGAGATCGTGGGAGAGAGAGAGCGATTGGAAGATGTAGAGAGAGAATCGAAGGGAAAGAGAGAGAATAGGGAGGTGGCAGTGGCGATGGCGGTGGACGGTCGCAGTGGTGGCGGTGAAGGCGAGCGGCGGCTGAGGGAGGGCGGCGGCGAGGAGAAAGCGGGAGAGGGAGAGAGTGTGGGAAAAGGGTTAGGGTTTTCTAACACTAACCCGTTTTTTTTTTTTTTTTAATATTATTATTATTATTATTATTATTAGATATTTAATACATATATATATATATAACATTTTATAAATGAATAGATAAGTAATTGATAAATTAATAATTAAATATATATTCATATATATATATATATATATATATATATATATATCTTTATACCCATTTTATATTTAAAGTTCAAATTTTTATCAAAACAAAATATACTTCGAGTCGAAAGCACGAATATTTTAAATATACCAAAAGTTCGATTTAAAAACCCCAAAATCGAAAATCAATAAAAAAATAAATATTTTTTCATATATATATAAATTGAGGATAATTTTATTAAATTCAAAAACGGAAATAATATACGAACACCGTAATGTCGGTGTTACATCTGAGATATAGTGAGATACGTTGTTCTCATCACCACATTGATGATGAGATACTACATATCTTTAACCGGTGTATAACTCTAGAGCTCTTAGTATTATTACAGGTCACATGATTCTCTTGCTTATATGAAGTTGGTGTTCGATAGTGATGATCACGTTATGTGCGAGTCTATCCCTCATGTGCGAGTGAAAGATGTTGGCATATGGAGCGGGGTCTGCCCATAAGGATAGACCTGCCCCTCTTTCATTTGAATTTAAAAAAGGGGGGTTACGTGGTTTTTGGTAACCTCCAAGTCCCCTCTCTCTCTCCATTTCAAAAGGGAAAAACTTCTCTTTTATTAATAACACTTGTGAACAAAAAGCAATGAAGAAAATGGGGTGTATTTCAATAACAAAAAAAAAAAAAAAGGAAAGGGAACCAATTTTCTCTTGAGAGAGAAAAAAGAAAGACTTTCAAAGCAAGAGATGGTTTTGATGAAATTGATCGTCATCTACACCAAAGTGGCATTTTGATTATAAACAATAGGAGTGATTCGATTTTATGACACCTCCTCGACCTAGGATACCCAATCATCAGAAAAAGATAAGTGATCCTAACATAATTTCGATCCATGAATTTCTATATGAAAATATTTTTATAGGTTTGTATGAAAATCATCAATTAGGAATCGAATAAGTTTAGTTACTAGTATGGATGGCAACGGAGCAGATATGGTGTGATTTTTTGTGTTATCATATGCATCCTAAAATCTAACTTTGTGATTCATATTTGATTTTGATCCTACTTGAGTCAATAAAATGAAAAATCATACTCGGCCCTGTGATTTTTTTTAAAAAATGGAACCGAACATATGATTCCATTCCCTAAATTCACATGTTCTTCTACTTTTCTCTACCAAAGACACCCCACTTCCACCCAATCAAATTAGGTGTCATAGGATCAACCTACAATCAAGCAATTTAAAGCCTATGAAAATACCCAAGACATTAAATACTTAACAATAGAAACACAAAGCATATTTAGCCTCACCCACTTTTGATCAAAATTTGATTGCGTTATTAGCCTCAAAAATTTAGAATCTATCCTATTATAGGCTTTGCTAATGAAAATATTCACGTCTGCCTCTCTCTTTTTTTCTCTCTCTCTTTCACACTCTAAAAATCAACATCATTTTTCACCGAAATCGATGAAGGAAAAGGCCTAACTGAAATGAAATCGAAGGGAGAATGGTTGTAAGTGGGGGAGGAGGAGAGAGGTAGAGTAGAGGGTAGGCTGTGTGCATGTAGTGCATGCATGAGCTATTAAAGATTAGAGATAGAATGGTTTCAAATTGTTTTGAAGGAAAGAAATTTGTTAAATTTTAATTTTATTTAATCAAAATTTTATATTTGTCGCATTACGGTTGGGTTAGATTTTTTATAAGTTAAATCTGTATCCGTAATAACCCGATTCAAAAAAATCCACCCCTAATTCATCTCTTATCCATTTTTTAATAATAATAATTAAAAAAATTTAACTTATCAAATCGAATTAATTGATTTCCTTCGCTTCAGGTTGGATATTGCCATCCTCAAGTACTAGGCAAGTTATTGTTGGAAATGGAGTATTCCCAGAGAAATTTGTAATGAATGTGTGTTATTAGCTACAATTAATTTAACTTTTTTGCTTATTATAATGAATATGACTCTTATAATCATTATAAATATAATTAATTTATCATATTTGCTCCTTTCTTTTTTACCATAAGCCAATAAAGGAGAGGATGCAATCATTACTTCATAGAATGCAGAAAGTAACTATTACACCGTAAGGAAGTAGAGAATTTCAATAAATATCACAAAATTGAGCACGTGGATATGGATTAATATGGCAGAGATAAAGTAATAGGGTCTGCCCAACATCTACATATATATATATATATATATATGAGAACAATTTGGGTTTGCCTATCAATTGCACGTGGACAAAAACCCACAGACACAACTCCTTTGTGTGAGTATCTCATGGCTCCATTTAATGGACTCAAACTTAATTAAAAATTCAATTTAAAAAATTAATTTATTGAATGAAAAAAATTTTTGGATTTAATTACTATTTTATGATTTTGTTAGGAACTAATATGAAATTCATGACTTTAGCCGTCTCTTGAAAAGTCAAACGTCCACGGACATCTCTCACTTTGGACGACTCTCACTCTGAACTCTTTACTACACCAGATAGTCCTTTTCATTTTTTTTTGGGATAGCTCTCACTCTGACACTAAGTAACCATTTTCTTCTTTTGATGGTTCTCACTCTGATATCAGGTAATCATTTTTTCTTTAGATGGCTCTCACTCTAACACCAAGTAGTTTTTTTCCTCTCTGGACGGTTCTCACTCTAACATCAGATAACCCTTTTCCTTCACCAAGTAGCCATTTTCTCATTTGGACAGCCCGCACTCTGGTAATAGGTAGCTCTTTTTCCTTTAGATAGCTAAATTCTAGGCCTTATCAAATATCAAGTAACCTTCTTTCAGATAATTCTTTTCCATTTTAGCATGTCTCTGATATTAATTTATCACAGGCCCACTTGATGAACTTAAATTCAATAGAGAATTCAAACCAAAAGATCGACCTATTGGGTGAAAGAGTCTCTTGAATTTAATTATCATTTTATAATTTTATTGGGAACTAATATGAGATTCATGACAGAGTAACGTTGCGGGGGCGAGGCATATTTGGGAAATAAAGTGTGAAGATTGCTTTTCTTTTTTGCGGGCCCTATTCATTTTTTTCTTTTTTTTTTTCCTTTTAAAAAATTTTATTAGCATGAATATTTACTAAATATATTTTATATTTATCTAAAAAATTATAAATTTTTGAAAAACATTTTTTAATTATTTTAAAAAACCAAAGTAGAAGGAAGCATTTAAATGAAAGTGTTTTACATGTAATCTAGATTGATATACTAGGTAAATTATTAAAATGTCAACAAAAAAAAAACTCTGGTGACTTTAAATTGATTAAATAAATAATAGATTAAATTAAATGAATCAAATTTTATTTTAATATTTGTTAACCAAATTTTTCTTGATCAAATCACGAGCATATGTTGTTTAATTTAAATAAACTTTTAATTAAAAATTTAATTAAAACATATTGATGTAAACTATTTTATAAAATTAATTTCATTTAATTAATAATTCAATTACTAATTTAAATACGATTGAATTGAAATTAATAGATGGGTTCTAAGACTGCATAACCCAACATAGCAAGGAATAACAAATACAACTAATAAACTTTTAAGATTTAAAATTTAGGGTTATTAATATGATTTAGTATTTAGAATTTAAAATTTAGAATTTTAGACTTTTAGAATTTAGAATTTATAGTAAAGTTTTAGCGTTTAGGGTTATAATTAGGGTTTAGGGTTATATTAATGGCAACACTTCATTTGATATGTATATATGTGTGTGTGCACGCACGCTCCTTGTTTCACGTTTTATAAATATATTTTGTAAATTTAAATAATTTTTATTTTAAATAGAGTTTGCAAAATATTCTTCATAGGAATTATAAATGTCATTTAATTAATGTAATTAATTATAATTAGTGATACATTATATAAATTTTAACTCTAATTATTTATTGGGTCAAATAAAATTGATAAAAAATTACAAAAATTTCTAAGCCTCTCGGCTGGACCTTGTGTGGCCAGGCCTAGCATAAGCACATATCTTTAATGCACCATCCAAACCATTCGTTTATTTTTGGTTATGGATCCATTTCCTCAAGGTTCAACCACATTTACAATTTTGATCTAAATGATTTTGTTTTGCTTTTGATTTTATTCTTCACATTATTTTTTGAAATATGATATGATTCATCGGGGAAAGAGACTGAAGAGAACTTAAGGGGCTCCTTTGATGAGAATATCATGTTTCATTTTTTGGAAGAAATTGGAGAGTCCAAGAATAATTCTTCAATCTATTGAAGAAATCAATTGTTGAAGGAGATGAAGGAGCGAAAGAATCGGA
Organism: Dillenia turbinata; assembly: GCA_037126225.1. Lineage (NCBI taxonomy): Eukaryota > Viridiplantae > Streptophyta > Magnoliopsida > Dilleniales > Dilleniaceae > Dillenia > Dillenia turbinata. The sequence continues at coordinate 20,341,797 of JBAMMX010000011.1, read as the reverse complement.
AAATGTTGATGATGGAGAAGAAATCGAAGAATTAAAGAATTTTCTGGGGAAAGAGATTTCCCCGCCCCCCCCCCCCCCGGGCGAAGGAAATTGAAGGAGATGAGGGAGTAGAAAGATAAAGTGATGGAGATGAGCGAAGGGAGGGGGGGAGAGAGAGATGAATATTGTACGGAGAGATTTTTGGTTTGGTCTTGTGGAGAAATGAGAGGCACTGGGCATGCTGCCCCCATTTCTAAAATTTGAATAGCTCTCAATCACAGGTCAAATTCTAAGTTTATTAGTGATTTTTTTATGATTTTAATTTTAAACTTTTTTCTTTTTCACGGTTTCAATCTAGTTCTTTTGGTATTGTTCCAATATGGTTTTGATACCAGATTTGCGTTAACGGCCAGTTTTGATTTTAAACTGAGCTGATGCTCATAGTTTCGGGCGGAATCGGCTGAGTTCAATCCTCACTAATACCTATCCGGCAGTCCCTTTTTTTTTTTTTAATACATAAGAGGACTCTAACTCGAGACTTTTTACGGGACAATGTCGGTTGAGTTGTAGCTTATTAGTTTATCTGGTAGTTCATTTCACAATTTCAAAAGTAACAATCTTCTCTTTTGAGTTTATGTTCCGACAAATTATTTTCTCTCCATCACTTGTATCGGCATTTTATATGGAATTATTTTTTAATAAATTATAACTCTAAATATTATTTACCCCTAAAAGTTTGCCTCTTAATTAAAAAAACCAAAAAAAAAAGCTTAAAATGTTTTATTTACAAGTATTCTAAAGCTAACCAATCACCAACTTAGACCATCTTTTCTTTTTGTTTTTTGTTCATTTTGTTTCTTGGTATTTGACTTATCCATATCCAATAACGAATTTATTAATTTTGATTAAATTCGATTTGAATTTGCTAAAAAATTATTATATATCAAAATCAAATCAATTATTGATTTGACATTTTATATTTTATATTGTAACATCTATTTCTATATTTCTAATAATGGATTTTTTATATAAATCCAACTTATCATAATAATTTATTAAGAAAATTGAGACAATTAAGTATTAAGTTTTATATTATTATATTATTCTTTATCTCTAGCATAGTACCACAACCATATTATTCAGTTTCTCTTATATATAATAAAATATAGAGAATTTTCTCTCCTACATTATTGCTCTCTATTTTTACATGGTATCAAAGCCCTCTTTACAAAGAAAATAGTTATCTATCCATTCACATGCGTGTCCAGAAAACTCTTGGTCCATTCTAAAAAAAATTGCTCTTTAGTATGCATCTGCATATATCTCTAAAAGACTTCTTATCAGTTTTGAAAAAATTGCTTATTAATATACACTTATCGCATATTTTAAATTCAAGTGATTTTTATTATATCATTTTGAGTTTGAGGAAATATTAGAAAAATATATTACATACTGATATATATTTGATTTTTCATATTTTTATATCTCTATATTTATAATTATTGTTTCTATATTTATAATAAAGAGTTTTCTATGTATACTCAATTTATTATAATAATTTATTGAGTCAATAAGGGCAATTGAGTATTAAGTGTTCACTACAACCATATCATTCAATCTCTATTACATACAATAAAATATAGAGAAGTTTCTCTTGTACATCATTTCTCTCTATTTTCTACAGAACTAACTATCGAATGCGAGTTTTTCAAATACCTATTTTTTTCATTCTCAAAATTTAAATTGGAAAATAGTTAAGACAATTTAGTATTTTTTTGTACTTAATCAACAACGGGTTGGTGTTAAATGATCTTTCTTGAACCAGAAGGAACACACCTTCTTTCTAGACCTCTCGTCTGTGTTCCCAGCCTACTCATGTCTAACTCGAGGGAAGACACCAAAACTTCCCCCCTTAAGCTGGAACCAAAGAAAAGCTATCCTTCTTTGGGCAAAGTCTTTCATTCACTTTTTCCTCTCCGCAGTTCAATTTTCTCATCCAGCTTGTGTTGCAATTGCATTGTTTGGGCTAAAATTTTGAGTCTTTGTACATGTTGGAGTCGATTGTTACTCCACAGATACCTATTCTTCTGACTTGAGCAAGGAACTAATGTCGATTGTGTCCGTCAGTTCTTCACAGATAAGAAACCTGCAAAAACGCCACCGGGGCTGGCTCAACGGGGGGACTCCGATATTCAAATCAGTAAGAGTGATAAAATAAAGATTGATAGTAGCCGTAGATGTGGCCCTGATGGCCTCTGTGCATGTTATACATTGTTTGAGTGAATATCGAAGCCCCGTGCGTATGTGTAGCATGTATGAATATTGTCTAGTGAGTGCTATGTATGAAAACATATCGTATATCACATATATAATGTCATGAGATTTTACTTGTGTGATATATATCATACTTCTAATTGAGTATTCAGTATGAAATTGTACCATTGATCGTATAGAGTTGGTTATTGAGTTATACCTCAGATCATATAGAATCGACTATGGAGCCATATTTTTGACTGTATAAAATTCTGTATCAAAACCCCATCTACATGGTATATAGGATTGGGTATGAAATCCTCTCTGAATGATAGAATTGTCTCTTTCTCGTGTATTAAAACTAAGTCCCCTTTAAGGGTTGGCTATACTTTATATTTATAGCCTTCCAAAGGGTATAGAAAACTCTAGATTTCTTTTGCCTAAGATCTTTTAAAATGGTAGAGATTGTAGTCAAAGGCTTTAGAAAAATTTAGATTTCTTTGAAATTAAGAAAAATTTAGAATTTTAGAAAAATTTCATTCTTTAGTGAGAGTTCCTAAGAACTAGAATCATACATGAATGTAAAAAGATTTAAATTTGGTGGTGATTGTCTTTCTTATTGGATAATCATTAACGATTATGAAAACTTGTTAAGTAGGGTACCATCAGTATGTTATTTATTTATTTATTTTGTGTAACGTTTGCTGATAAATGGATTGTTGATGATGGATTTGAAGGGAAGACGCCAAAAAAAAAAAAAAAGGGTGTTCATTGAATTGCTAGTTGAAGTTGGGGTTTCTTAGTTAGCAATAATATACCAAAAAAAATAAAAATTTTAAAATAACTTTTGGAATGGTGTAAAAGGTCATAGGGAAAACGAACAGAAATGTAATGCTTCTCCTTCTTTGTATTTGGTATGCACATCGATATTTGTATAATTTTTACTCATTTATAGTTTAGCTATTATTTTTCTTTCTACAAATTAAACTTACAAAGTGAACACGCTTAATTTTCTCCCTCTAAAAATAAATTTATTTTATATCTGTTTTTATGAATTTTTGTATTATCATATCCATCTCGAACCCCTAACCCTGTGAATTATATCTGACTTTGATCCTGTTGAATTCAATAAAATAAAAATCATATCTAACTCTACGACTTTTATGAAAAAACCGAACTGAATATACAATTTTTTAATGACCCGACCCGACTTCATGCTTTTTGGTCCTTTTCCATTCTTTAAACTCACCTGCCCTTTTATTCTTCTCCACCAAAGGCACCTCCACTTCACCCAATCAAATTAGTTACCGTAGGATCAACCCAAAATGAAGTAGTTTAAGGCTTATGAAAACATCCAAGGCACTGAACACTTAAGGATAGAAACACAATGCATAATTAGCCTCACCCACTTTTAATCAAAGTATGACTACATCATCAGTCTCAAAAACTCAAAATCTATCATATTATAGGTTTTGCTAACGAAGATATTTACGGCAACCTCTCTCTCTCTCTCTTTCAAAATCAACTTCATCTCTCTAAAGTTTTCAAAATCTGACCAAAATTAACGAAGGAGAAGGCCTAATTGAAATAAAACGGAATGGAGAATGGTTGCCGTTGGGGGGGGGGGGGAGGAGGGAAGTAAAGTAGAGGGGAGGCTACGTGCGTGTGGTGCTGCGTGCCTGCGGTGCTATGTGGTTGGAGATGGAATTGTTTCAAATTGTTTTGGAAAAAAAAAATTGTTAAATTTTAATTTTATTTTATTAAAAATTAATATTTGAGTGTTGGGTTAGGGTCGAGTTGGATTTTTCATGAATTAAATCTGTACTCAAACAGACCTGATTTCAAAAAAAAAAATCTACCCTAATTCATCTCTGATCCATTTTTCAATTTTTTTTTTTAAAAGAAAACTTGATCCGTCAGATTGGATTAATTGAGTATCCTTCGAGTCAAACCGGATATTGTCATCACTAGGTCCTAGCTAAGTTATTGTTGGGGGCTTACTAGATAAATTTGTGATTAATGCGTTAAATGCTACAATTAATTTAGCTTTTTCGCTTATTAATTATCTACTAATATAACTCTTATAATCATTATAAATATAATTAATTTATCACATTTGTACTTTTTTTTTAACCATAAGCCAATAAGGATAGGATGCAATCATGGCTTCATAGAATGGACTAAGTAATTATCACACTGTAAAGAACTAAAGAATTTCAATAAATATTACAAAATTGAGCACGTGGAAACATCGCAAAAATTAAGTAACGGGGTGGTAGAGTATAAATTAGTATAATAATTTTGATTTATTTTATTTTATTTTTAAATAAATATTATATTAATTATTGTGTTTTATGATCATTGATATAATAGGAATGATGGAGAAATTTTTTTTAAAAAAAAAGGAAAGAAAAAGCCTAATTTAAAAATATGAAAGATTTTGAAGATATTATTTTATTCATAATATTTATAAATATAAATTTTAAATAAATCTATTTTTTGTAATTTTCTATTTTACTTATATTATCTATTTGATAAGCCAGGTTATTTGTCATTAGAATTTTTTTTTTTTATTTTGTAGTTACGTAGAATTTAGAAAGATTTTTTTTAGAAAAATAAATAACTTATATATATATATATATATATATTTATATGAAATATTACACAACTGAAAAAGAGGGGAGAAGGAGAGCAGCCCAAAAGGGGCAGCAGCCCCCACGTCCCTGGAGTGCACGTCCAAGAGCAATAGGCAGCAACGGAAGGAAGCCATGTTCTTGTTGTTTTCTTCCGGCAGCAGCAAATCAATTTTTTTATGCTCTTTTTCCGACATATTTTTGTATTTCTTTTAAAAGTCTTTTAATTCTAGCAAGATTTCTTTTTATCCGTGAGTTTTTTTCCATGTTTTTATTTTAATTTTATTTTTTTAGTTAATGGGAATTAAAATCTAGTAGATGATTATAAGATTTAATTGAGTTTATTAAATCAAAATCTCATAGTTATTTATTTGATTCCTGTATTTTATAGATCATGATTTTTTAGGATTTGTTAAATAGTGATCAATGTTTAATAATTCTAGAATAATTTACAATTAATTAAAATGATAAGTCCGTAATTATTTATTAGTTTTAATAAAGTGGTAAATGACATTCGTGTCATGAGAATGACATTCATGTCATAAAATTGAATAATTTAATTTAAATGAATCCGCCGTATATTTGTTAATTAGAATTGAGTCTCTCTAATTTTTAATGTTATTGAGACTTTCAATCCTAAAAAATTCTTTGAGGTTGACTTTCGATTAGGAAAATAATTAATGAATTTTTCTATATTATTGACGAAGTAAAAAGAGATTGATCGTTGAGCATTTGTCAATGACTATAACTAATTTATTTATAGGTATTGAAATTTTTAAATAAATTGATAATCAATCACATGATGAAAATAATTCATTTGACTAGAAAAATTGATTTTCCATTAGTTTTTTTATTTTTATTTTTATTTAATTAGTTTAGTTAATTTTCTAATCTCTATATTTTTATTTTTTTTCTTAAAAAAAGTAGATATACCGTTCTTTATGGAGATGATCCTATTCATTCTATATTAATATTTAGTGAAATAGATTTTTTTTTCGTGATTGTTTGACAATATACTATAGGGTTTGCTCAACATATAGTGTAGGCATATGAATTTTGATGCACCCGCAATTAGCACATATCGTCATGCACCATCGAGACCACTCGTTCATTTTCGATTATGGTTTGGCCCTCATGGTTGCATTTCCTCAAGGTTCACCATCCAAATGATTCTGTTCTTAATATTATTTTTTGAAATATGATATGATTCATCGGGGGAAAGAGATTGAAGAGAAGTTAAAGGAGTTAAGTTTGGAATTGACCTAAAATAAAAAAAAAAAATTAAAATAACATCAATATGAAACATATTAAAAAAATGATCTAAGTTGATCGAGTTTTGAAAACTCGACTAAAACTATAAATATAGAGGTTGGTCGAGTTTTAAATACTCGATCAATCTGTAAACAGTGTATGAATAATATTGATCGAGTTTTGAAAATTCGATCAACCTATGAATAATGTTAACGAACATCAGCAAGAGAAGGGGGGGGGGAGGATGAATATTGTAGGGGGTGATTTCTGGTTTGGTCTTGAGGAGTAATGAGAGGCACCGGACACGCTGCCCCCTTTTCTAGTATTTCTATGTCTCTCAATCAAAGATCAAATACTTGATTTATTAGTGATTTTTTTTATAATTTTAGTTTTTTGGGACTAGATTTGGGTTAATGTTGAGTTTCGATTTTAACACTTACCGATTCCGAAATAGTTCGAATGAATTTAACCATTTACTAACATCTATTTAGGAACTCGATTCACAATTTCAAAAATAACAATTTTGCGTTTATATTTCCGTACATTATTTTCTCTCGATCACTTGCACAGGCTCTTTATATTGGATTATTTTTTAATAAATTATAATTGTAAATGGTATTTATCCCTAAAAAGGGTTACACCTTAAACATTCTTTTTTTAAAAAAAAAATCAAAAGCTTAAAAAAGTTTTATTTACGAGTATTGTAAAGCTAATCAATTCCCATCTGACCATCTTCTAAACCCTTTCAACCTCTCCCCCCCCCCCCTTTTTCCCAACCCATCCAAGCCTAACCACCCCAACCCCCCCCCCTTGACCCGGAACCCAGAAAAGGAGAATGTAATGTTTTCCCTTCTTTGAATTTGGTATGCACATCAATACTTATATAATTTTTACCCCTTTATAGTTTAACTTTTATTTTTCTTTCTACAAATTAAACTTATATAAGTTATCCATTTATGAAAGTTAACACATTTAATTTTCTCTCTCTAAAAATAAATTTATTTTATATATTTTTTTGTTCCTTCCACGGATATTCAAAATCATACTCCGACTAATCTGATTCTAGCATTTGGATCCTAAACTACAAAGCCCTATTATTCTAATAAATATATTTTTCTTGAATTTTCTTTCGATGAAAGAAATATTAGTTTCTGTTTCTAGAAGCTAAACATATTAACTTTTGCTCTCTACAAAATTTAATTTATTTTAAATTTGTCTCTTTAAATACATGGATTTTAAAACTTCCTCTCTCTAAAAAAATAAATTTAATTTTTTCCTCACTCTCAAACAAGACATTTTTCTTTATCCAGAAAAAATTTAATTCATATTAAACACAATGTTTTTAGGATTTCTCTATCTAAAAATCCAAATTCTGTTTTCTTTCTCTAAAATTAAGCACATTTAATTCAATTTAATTATTTTAAATTTTGCCTCTGTAAATATATATTTTTTTTCTTTTTGAAATACTAAATTCAATTTTTTCTCTAAAATTAAAGATTTTAGTTTTATGTCTATAAAAAAATTAATTTATTTCACATTTTCTCTCTCTACACATATTGATTTTGATTTCTCTCTATCTAAAGAAATTAAATTTAATTTTAGTTTGATTTATATTTTCTATTTATAAATGCATTAATCTTAAACTTTCTCTTTCTAAAAATTCCAAATTTAGTTTTTCCTAAAACGAATCATATTAATTTTCTTTCTAAAAAAAATTAAAATTTACCTCTACAAAAGCAATTGGTTTAAAGGTTTCTCTTTCTACAAAATCAAAATCCAATTTTTCTCCATTTAAAAATCAATTTAATTTATATTTTTTTTTTATCTAAACACATTAATTTTAATTTTCTATTACTAAAACAACAAGTTTAACTTTTCGTAACTTAATTTAAATTTTATATTTCCTATATATTTTTTTTCACTCAGGAGATTTAATTAAATAAAATAACATTATAATCTTTTTTTTCTTTTTTCCAACATAGGCTTTCACATAATAGAAGAAGAGGTTGGGGACCGGGACTCCCATAATTGTTCCTGTGCTGTGAATCCATCATTGTCTCGTGTGATCGATGAGTGGAGACCGCATATTCTTCTATACCATGAGCATGAGCTACCAAGGCAGGTCGCGATATCACCCGGTGAGTGTTTTGTTATATAAAAATTTAAATTTAAAATTTTTAAATTAAAAGAAAAGATTATGACCATTACGTTATTTTTTTAAAACACTTTATTTTCTTATACATATTCAAATATGTATATAGTTTATTCATTTCACAACTTACCACAGACTTTCAAAATTAACAATAATATTAATATTAGATTATCTTCACTCATTTGTTGTTATCTTAAACATCTAACTAGAGAATTTTTTGATAAATTTTCTTTGATCCTCTTACTTTCTTGGAAACTCTCAATTCTAATAGAAATTAATCATTAAAATTCAACATATTTTGAATTAATTAATATAAAAATTTTATATAAAAGATGATAGAATTGAGTATAAGAACATTTTTAAAAAATTAATTTCGAAAATGACAATTCTTTACTTAAGAAAAAAGAAAATTCACAGCAGATAGTTTATAATTTGCACTTTCAATATATTTTTGTGTGGTGTGAGTGACTCATTATTTTTGTCAAGTATTTTAAGATTAATTTTATTTGATCCTTCTTTTATTTATAATATTTTCAATTAAAATAAAACTTTTTAGTAGAATTATTAGAATTTTATAACTACAAATTAAAATTTCCAATCTAGGTTTCAATCAAAAGGATTTATATAATTATTACAATATTAATAACTTTTTTTTTTAATTGATCGATTGATTGAATAATTTTTTTTATTCTACTTATAGAAACAAAACTTAAATCTATAAAAAGAAAAATATAAACAAACCCTAATTTGGAATCTCCTTTGCCTCTGGGCGGGGGTTTCCCTCTCCACTTCGCAAATTGAAAGAACAAAAGGGTTAAGAAGAAAAGGGTTAATAGTAAAACAGCACAGGCACCACGCCAGGGGTTTTTCTCTCGCTTCCTCCTTTCTCCATCCCAAAATTAATCAGGTCTCTCTCTCTCTCTCTGGTTTCCAGTTCATTTTGTAGTTATCTTTGTTGATTCCAAGAATTCAATTCCTTTGTTTTAGCGGGTGATTTGATTATTGCTTTTGCTGGTTTTTAGATTTCTCAAATTTGGCTTCAGATCTCCATCGTGAGGATCGGCCATGGATGAAGAGTATGACGTGATTGTGCTGGGAACTGGACTCAAGGAATGCATCCTCAGCGGTCTTCTCTCCGTCGATGGCCTTAAGGTCTCATCTCTTACTCACTCTCTCTTCAATCCCTTATTCATTACAATCTGCTGTTGTTTTTGTTTTTCGGCTTTTGGAATGATTTTGTTCCAGTTTGTTCCCGATCGTCTGGATCTGGATGATCAAAATCGCCTAATGTGTTAGGATTAGATCTTACAGGCGGAATGTTTGTTTCTGTCTGCATGGTGGAAGTCAAGGGTTCTTTATTTCCTTTGCTACCCATTTCTTTTCGCAATATTATCTTTAGAGATGAGTCTTGGAATTTCAGGCGTGCTGAATTTCAAACCAAGGCCACTCAAACAACTACTTTTGATTTTGGCCCCAATTTTGAATTTGGGTATTTGGAACTTCGACTAGCCTGTGATTGTGATGTGATGACTCCTCGGTTTCAGAAGTTTTAGTTCTTTGAGTTTCCTTGACCAACGGCTGAAGATAGTCCATTAATTTGCATTCCCATGTGAGAGAAAATGGAGGGGGTATTTCAGAGAGAATCTGTGGACTTGGTTTTTCTTGGATTGTGAATTTGCCCACTCAGATAGAAGATGCTACCTTTTAGAGACAAGAGTCAACTCTTGTTTACAGTTTTTATGGATTGTGTATTCTCGCCATTTAGTATTTTTCAACCCATCTGTCTCTTCATTTATCTTGAGTTCATCTAGGCTTTACGCATGTTGACACCATGCAATACAAACATAGAGCATGTAAGATGAGTAGGATGTTCGGTCTTTTTTTTTTTTTTTTTTTTGGTTTTATTACCAAACAATAATGATAAAACGGCCCAAATCCTAATTGTTACTGGAACGGGCAATTGCAAACTTGCATCACGTATCATCTGCACTGTTATCAACTCTGTAGAAATGCTTGGAAAATGTCAGTTTAAGGGTTGCTTGTGCTAATATATATGCTTTCTGAAACTATTTTCACTGCTTCTGGTCATATTATTGTCATTTCATGTAGTTGACTTTAACCTTATTTTGTTATCTGAATATTATTTTAAACTAGGTTCTGCATATGGATCGAAATGATTATTATGGAGGGGAGTCAACTTCACTCAATCTCATTCAGGTCTATTTCTGGACAAGCCTTATGCGTTTTATTAGAACTAACTATGTCAGTATAGTATTTTGGTCCCAACTTCTTGAGTGAAAAATGTCTACAGCTGTGGAAGAGATTTAGAGGTAGTGACAAGCCACCTGCAGAATTGGGCCCAAGTAGAGACTATAATGTGGATATGATCCCCAAGGTTTTACCCTTTTTCCTTTTTGTTCTGCGTTCCATTGTTGAAACTGGCTTTCTGATCTATTTGACTAACTTTTCTATTTTCCTTTTTCCATTTGGCTAGTTTATGATGGCAAATGGTACTCTTGTCCGGGTTCTTATTCATACAGATGTAACAAAGTATTTATATTTTAAAGCAGTGGATGGCAGCTATGTCTTTAATAAGGGAAAGGTATAATTTATTAGTTGCATGTCCAATTTTTGCTATTATTTGATTTTTTATTTTTAATTATTTATTTTTTTAAACTCCGCCATGGCTAGTCCCAAGGTAAAGGATGAGGGTTGCATTAGGTAGCCAGCGATCATGGCAAAAATTTATGTGTGGATCCTTTACAATATTGTGCTTATGCATGGTTTTTATATGAAATAGAATACAATGATATACAAGGATCCGTATAGCCTACTCTACTTAGTGTGGTAGTCGACCCCACTTAGTGGGATAAAGGCCTGGTGGTGGTGGTGATAGTGGTGGTGGTTGTTGTTGTAATTATTTATTTTTTACTATAGTTGCTTATTCACTTATCCCTATGTAAAATATAATGCAATAGGTAAACAAGGTTCCCGCAACCGATATGGAGGCTCTCAAATCACCACTTATGGGCATATTTGAGAAGCGGCGTTGTCGGAAGTTTTTCATATATGTTCAAGATTATGATGAAAATGACCCCAAAACACATGAGGGAATGGACCTGACAAGAGTGAAAACCAGAGATCTTATTGCGTATGCTCTTGATTATGACTATGATTATGTTCTGTTTATCGCTAATACCTTACTGTTATCTGAGCAAGAATCTTGTATACTCTAATTGTAAAGTAGTTCATGTGTTGATTGGAAATTATAGAACTAGATGCAACTTGCATGAATCTGACTACAACCTCATTAAGATGGCCTTTTTATTGCTGACTCTTCAAATGTCTCTAGCCAACTTGGGAGCATGTAGAACTAAAGGCTTAGCAAAATACAATGGATTGATGAAGTCAAATATATCAGTACCTCTACCGAACTGGTGGGGAGGAAACTATTGCTTAATGTTTTGGTGAACGAAATGTGTGAGCCCCAGATTTATAATTCTGGGCCTTCTTTTTTTTTTTAATTTTTGAAAGGGATCGAGTCTTCTTAGGATCCACGGTACTATCAAGCTTTAACCTTGTTGTGTTGGCAACTCTTCAAAATAACTTGCTTTCATTATGGATGTCAATTGTGCAGGGGGGTTGGTGGAGAAATTAGATTTCCCTTTTTCCAAAATGGAGACATCTTGCTTTAAGTTTTTGTTAGGGTTGAAAATGTTATCCTTCTACTATGTTATGCAATTTGTGACCTTTATTCTGAAGGATGTTAGCTTCTTTTGCTTCTTGTACCCTTGTTCTGAAATCATGCAACATTTGGAGAGGGGAATCTAGGGTTGGGTTGGTGGTGATATACTCTTAGTTGGCCAAATTAGATTACATATTGATCTGGAGTTGACAAAAGGGAAAGTGGTATATAATCAAAAGACTGTTTAAGTTAGTTAGTTTGTTATTATTTATTTTTAAAGAAAATATTAGAATTAGTGTCTATTAGTTCTATATCCAAATAGATCGGTTGTCCATCCTTTAGGTTGTATGGGGTGCAGCCCTTTGGTGCCTTTCTTAATGCATTTCTCTCTTACAAATCTCATCTCTGCAGGGACTGGGCATTTCAACCATGAGCTACTAATTGTAATCTATTGTGAAATTCATCTTGCAAAAGCTTCCATTGTGCTTATTATGCTGTCTGTTTCAGGAAATATGGTCTTGATGACAGCACTATTGACGTAATTGGTCATGCATTGGCCCTTCACAGAGATGACCGCTACCTAGATGAACCAGCTCTGGACACAGTGAAAAGAATGAAGGTGAGAAATGCTTCTTTTTCCTTCTTTTTGGTGTGCACATTGGATTTTTCTATGCTTTCTTGCAGATGTTGAAAGGTGTGGTTCCTTGCTTTTTGCTAGCTTTATGCGGAATCTGTTGCACGTTTTCAAGGAGGATCACCATATATATACCCATTGTATGGATTAGGCGAGCTACCTCAGGTTCATCATGATATATTTTCTCTTGCCTTTCCTGCTCATTTCTTATTGATATATTTATTTCTTTTGTTCCTTCTCTATGAGCTTTCTCAGCCTTGACTCCAGCCTCTTATTCTTGGAATTCTTGGTTGATGGAAATATTCATTTTAGACATTGTTGCAATTGCTTTCATGCAGGCCTTTGCGCGGCTTAGTGCAGTTTATGGTGGGACATACATGTTAAATAAGCCTGAATGCAAGGTACTCTTTTGTTAATTGCATAATCCATTCTCTTCTATGAGGCTTGATGTGAAATTTGTCATACTTGAATAAGGTTGAATTTGATGAGGAAGGCAAAGTTATTGGTGTCACCTCAGAAGGGGAAACCGCTAGGTGCAAGAAAGTCGTCTGTGATCCTTCCTATCTACCCAATAAGGTATTTGTCTTTATTAAACCCTTGCACTTGGAATTATATGGAAGAAATTTTGTACCTACATGTGTACAGCTGTACAAGATTTTTACATTCAGCTGTAGTAAGTGTTCATTTATTGAAAGGATAATTTATAGTTATGTAGCATAATGGCACTTCAATAAAAATTGAACTGGATAATTTATGTTTTAAGTATTTTGAGTTGGTTAAAGTGTCTGTGTACAATGAGCTCTGGACCTCTTAGATCTCTACATCTGTTTTATGGTTAATGCTTAGCTAAATTTGTTACTGTTAAACAGGTTAGGAAGGTTGGTAGGGTTGCAAGGGCCATCTGCATTATGAGCCACCCCATTCCAAACACAAATGATTCTCATTCCGTGCAGGTTATCCTGCCACAGAAGCAGTTGGGACGAAAATCTGACATGTGAGTTCTAGCTACATTTATCCAAAAAAAAAAAAAAAAAATCATGCGTGTTGCTACACGGGAGAAGTATACTTAATTATAAAAAACAGACTTCATTATAAGAACAGGCTATGTGATAAAATTTGCATGGCATGTGCATGTGACCCACTTATTAACAAGCTATTACATTTTTCCTGAACTTGAAATTTGATATACATCCAGATTGAAAATATTGGAAATCTTGACTGTTGGTTATTAACTAGAAGTGATCCCTTGGATATAAAGTCTTTTAATGATCATTTCCATCATATAGGCTAAAATCGTGTCAGCAGCTTCATTATGGGCTACAGCAGCCTGAGTTTTGAATGAGTTCCTTAGGAGATATTGAAGAGGGACTGAAGAACTGTTCTAGTTTGATAATCTCTTGTTTTGAAGTATTTTTGCTTAGTCTTTGTTTGTTTGTTTTCCTTGTCTTTCTTCTTCATTTTAAGGAAATATGTCAATCCTCTTTTGATGAATTGCGTTATCTTTCATAATTTTTAATAGTTTATGAATGAAATATCTCCCCTTGGCTAACAGATGGGGCAAATATTAGTTGTGCGGCATGTTCTATTATTTCTCCAATATCTATGGGTTAAAATGATAGTGATGGAGCAACCATTTTGGTCTGTGATTTTGTATAGTAATTATTGTTTTCTGTCACATAATTATGGCTGTGCAGGTATCTCTTCTGTTGTTCTTATTCTCACAACGTAGCTCCAAAGGGCAAATTCATTGCTTTTGTGTCCTCTGAAGCAGAGACTGATCAACCTGAGATTGAACTGAAGCCAGGAATTGACCTTCTAGGACCAGTTGATGAGATATTCTTTGATATCTATGACAGATTTGAGCCGGTTAATGAACCCTCCTTGGACAATTGCTTTATATCAACTGTAAGTTGCTTTACATGCTTTGTGAGTTCTTACATGGTTTTAGACGTCTTGGTTACTGAGTCCTTTTTATGCATCAACAGAGTTATGATGCTACAACTCACTTTGAATCGACTGTTATGGACGTGCTCAACATGTACACCATGATAACGGGGAAGGTAATTTTCTTTCTTCTTCTACCCATGACATTTTGATGTGCAGGTATGTGAGCAACTAACTTGTCATTACTGATTTATTGACTTTTTATTTCTATCATGGTTTTAAATATGCATGTTTTGAAGCCCACCAGTGTTATCATTACTAAACCCATTGCTACCTTTCCTTTCTTGCTTGCTTTGTATGTAAGACTATTTTCTTCGTTAGGGTGGAATCTATGGGATAACACTAATTATAGATGTTATAACACCTTTTTGTTGGTTGTGAATTAACCACTTGTATTGGATCTACAGTCTTGATCCAAATGGTCATCCTAGTGAGTTGAAAACCTTGCTTGTGAAACGATACTAACTTTGGCATTGCCTCCAGCCATTGTATAGTAAAAAAGATGCCACTTTTTGTGGTTGATTGCCAAGATTCCTAATCATATTTTCATAGTGGGTAGCTGATTAACCAAGTTAATTATGGTTGCTGCAACTACTACTGGTCAGGAACAGTACTCATATATTAAGATACTCAGCATCAACTGGGTAGCCCTCTTTTAGAACAAACTTTGTTAAGGTCATGCTGTTAATAATTGACTGTTAAGATATATAATTTATCTTTTAACTTATAATAATTTATGGTTATTATAAATTTCGTTGCCCCTTTCAAAGGTTAGAATCATTGTTATGAGGCATGTACTACTTGATTATATGCTGAGAAGAGTGGTTCACTGCTTTGAATTTTCTTATGAACATATCTCATCTTTTGAAACACCACATCATTGGTATTGTTATATTCTTTATGCCTGCTGTCAATGTTGGTAGATGGGTGCCTTGGTTGCTTTTGGCCTAAGTTCTAGCACCTTAATAATGCTGGTTTTATGGTTGTTGTTGTGTACTTTGACCTTGCAATTCTTATTGGGTTAGACACAAAAGAAGCCGGTTTATTATATCGTGATTGTTCCAGAGAGATGATGTCGCTTAACACTTTGCTTTCCCTTGCCATAAGTGTGCAACTTGGCTAATAGAGATGCTTAGGGCAGGTCTTAAATGTTAACAATCCTGTATGAGCAGAACACTGGTTATTGTGCCTACTGATTAACAGCCATGCATAATAGCCTACTGGATTCAATTGTGGTAAGATCCTTCATTTGATGGAGAAAGAAAAGATGAATTTTGGAGGATCAGAAGCATGACTATTCCAGTTGACTGTTTCTGCATTAATTGCTGCACCAATCTTGTTGATTAGCTTGCCTGTCTTTTTGATGGTCGTTGGATGGTAACAAGTGTCTTTGCGTGCAGGTGCTGGACCTGAGTGTGGATTTAAGTGCTGCCAGTGCGGCTGAAGAATGATAACTTATTTGATATATGCATTTGATGTTCATTTTCATTCGATCCCATGCATAAATTCCTCAAGAGTGCCTAATATCTTGTATTTGCCTTGCAAAAGTGGAATTGGACATATATTTGTTTTGGTTTTCCATCATAGATGACATTACTTAATTAATGTTCCCAAACGCTGCTAGAATCTGAGATGCAGAACCCGGGGATGCTTTTTGAGTTGGCACGAGCACTTGAAAACAATGACCATCTCCGCTTGAATAGAATTCCTGGAACTTGAGCGTTAAAATAATCTGCTATAAATCAATGCATCATCATTGGAATTTGGAATGCTATCAGCAATCAAGGGCAAGGACCAAATTAGAGGTTGAGCTCTAGGGGCTTGCTGCATTGTGCTTCCATGGTATTGATTGTTCTTGGGAGCTGACATTGGGAAAGAGATTTGAGCCCCACACTCGTCTTAGGAACAACTGAGTAGGCAATGGGCATGAAGCAACTTGCACTTGATTGTTCTTCATCGTAGCATACCAACACGGGCATGGCTGAAACTAGTCGAAACAGCGCCCTCATGATATGTAGCTCCTGATGTTCCATCATCAACAATCTTGCCCCACAAATAGGGTTTTTATCTTCTTTGGATTAGCGTAAATCTCCTCTTGATACCACATGATCGACAAGGGTAAACCTATTCAATCAGAACACGAAATTGTGGAACCAAGTAAACGATTGTTTTGACCTCAAAAAGTGCCAACACTCCTATAAACTGAGAGAATAACAAGATGGTGTCGAAGAAGCTCAAAGTTCCTCTCGAACACTTACTCATTGTATCCATGAAAATTATTTCCAAAAGTATCACAGCTTGCATTTTCAACCTTTGCACGACGATCTCAAGTAAGTAGACTCCTCCTAATACCAATTCCAGTGAAAATGCTGAGTCGATCTCTAACAAGTAGACACGTCAACTCATCAAATATGTTGTTGATCCTCACAAGCATGTTTTGATTCTAAAAAGTCATTATTGTCAATTAACAATATCCATTCGTATGGACCCATCCATCCTACAACTACAACACAGGTGTTCCCCAAGGTGACGTACTACGAGGAAAGAAGCCCTACTCCAAAAATGCATGAAGCTGCTCCAATTCTTACAATTCTGCATATGCCATCCTAAAAAGTGGGATGGAGGTAAAAGCCAACCGAGAGTCCGCTTGATTGAAAGTGATTCTTTTGGCGATAATCCTCATAAAACGTCTAATGCACATATGTGAATGCACTAATTATTGGCAAATCCTTAATTTGAGATGCTTCCGCTTGATTGTTAGCAACGCGCGAAAAACTCATTTGCATAAGTCACCACTCGATACCAGCAACAAGTTTTCACCCCTGCTGGGGAAACAAAAGCAACTATCTACTCAGAGCAGCCAAAGGAACTGGGGGAAGCCAACCAATCCAAAAGTCAAGAGGCGGATTAGTTTAATGCGCGCAGCTGATACTAATACAATAAGGAGGCTTTAGGTAAGGATGACTAGCCTAGCCAACACAACTCTAGGGAGTGTTCACAGCCAAATCATCCCATAGGCTCCAATAATACAAACAGAAAAGGCAACGAGCACAAAGCAGCCACAAAGAACATGCACCTTCTATGGTGTAGAAGAAAATGAAATTCTACCAAGCACCCTATCTAGGTAAAGAGTAGTTCAAACACTGCTCTCAGCTTCTTAGAAGGTTTGCCTATTCAATAGGGCTAACAACCTAAATAAACTTTCTTTTTACCTCCATTCAATGCCTAAACAGACTTCCTTTTTACCTCCAATCAATAGGGCTACACTACACCAGGCCTTTTATACGCCCAAGAAGGCTTATTCAAGAAGTTTTGAAACTCCAATTCTAAATAAACTAGGGTTTTCTAAATTAAAAGTTAAAACAATAACACCATGTAAAAAGCTTCCTATTGGACTCCCAAAGGGGCCTCAACCTAAGACCAACCTTAAGCCAAACTAACCTGAAGGGACATGATCCTAAGCCCAGTCGGAAGGGCCAGCCCTTGAAAAGCCCATGAAGGACAGCTACCGATCGAGACTCAAATATGATTACTTACTGAAGGGCCTCAGTCACCCAGATCTCACGAACGAAGGGGCTTAGTTGTCTCGCCAACCGGATAGGATTCACCGAGTAAAGACAATCACCCCGATCGGGCATCCAATGGTCGGCTCGTCAACCGAAAGAGATCTGAAGACCCTTTATCGGTCGAACGATCGATCGATAGCTAACGATTCCAACGATCCTAAAGGAAAACCAAAATATCCCATTAACTTTTGTCCCTCACGGCGAATAGCATTCTGAGTATCTTTCAGTTAAAGAAATGTTTTCTCTAGAATACGAAAGTTTCCAAAAGATGAGGATCACATTTGATTCGAAATATGAATTCCCAAGATTTTCGGATCGGCTCGATAAGGAAGGTAGGGTTGAAGCACTGCAGCAGCGTACGGCTCTCATAGGTATAAAACATCTCAAAAGCCCTCCAAGATAGGTACGCCCTGGGGGCCTTACACATTAGGCACTCTAATCACATGGAATTATTCCCTTGAACTCTCAGTCTGTTTTCTTTTCATACGAAAACCGCTCTTTTCTGACTTGAGCGTCGGAGTTCTCCCGTTGGAGCACTCTTCGGCGGTTTTTGCAGGTATCAATCCCTTTAACGGTAACCGCTCGGGTCAGCAAGGAGTCGGTATTTGTAGAGCCATAATCTACCTCCAACAGATTGACGTCGTCCGTGGGAAACAGACTGATCCTCCAAAAACTCATGGCGATGTCTACTACAATCATATCTAGCATGATACCAGCCAAAAGGAGAAGGCCGGTCATAGGTTTTGATGACGACAATTTGGTAGGGGTAGACCCCTGCTGCGACGACCTCGTAGTCGTAACCCTGAAGATAGAATCTCACACTGTGAAGAGGGTTCTAGTCGATCAGGGAGTTGACTGTGATCTTCTCACTTGGGATGCATTCTGTAGAATGGGCTTCGACTCGTCCAAACTCTTGTCGCCTACCGGGTTCCCTCAGAGGACTTTCGAACGAGCCCACCCATCCTGAAGGTATCATCTGCCTTTCCGTCACCCTCAGAAAGCCCCCTAATCATGCAACCACCCAGGTCTCGTTCCATGTGGTGAAACTCTACTGTCCTTACAACGCTATTCCTAGAAAGCCTAGTTTAGATGAACTAGAAGCGTTACCAAGCACATGACACATGAAGGTGAAGTTCAGGACGCCGCTGGGGGTCGCCACCATACGTAGTGATGCGGATCCCTATACCTTCTTTGCAGCTCAAGACGCACAAGAGGCTTTTCCGATCGATGTTTTAGAGTCTAGAGAAAGCACTGAACCGAAAGCAAAGCCCGAACCAGGCGAAGACATAATCGAGGTCCCTTTAACAAGCAACCCCGGTCAAACTGTCCGGATATGGGCCAATCTATTACCCTCCTTGCGAGAGGCCTTAGTCGTTTGCCTACAAAGACACTCTAAAGTCTTTGTTTGGGCTCCGGAAGACATGCTAGGCATAGATCCATCAGTCATAGCCCATAGGCTAACGGTTAATCCCGATTTCAAACTAGTAAGGCAAAAGAAGAGGGTATTTGCCCTCGAACGACAACGCACCATTCAGGATGAATTACAGAAGTTGTTAATGGCTGGGTTCATCTGGGAAGTCAACTATCCCGAATGGTTGGCTAATGTGGTCTTAGTGAAAAAGGCCAATGACAAATGGAGGATGTGCGTAGATTTTATTGATCTCAATAAAGCATGCCCAAAGGATAGCTATCTGCTTACTAATATCGATAAACTCGTAGACAACTCCTCAGGACACCAGCTCTTGAGTTTCATGGATGCCTATTCTAGCTACAATTAGATTAGAATGGCACCGGAGGACGAAGAAAAGATCAGCTTCAACACCGGTACATATTGTTACCAGGTCATGTCCTTTGTCCTAAAAAATGCTAGAGCAACTTTTCAACGGTTGGTCAATACGATCTTTAAAGACCAACTAGGAAGGAATGTTGAAGCCTATGTTGACAATATGCTCGTCAAAAGTGTTGCCGTGAAAACTCATGTCATAGACCTTGATGAGATCTTCCAAACCCTGGAATGATACAATATGCGGTTGAACCTGGTGAAGTGTACGTTTGGGATTGCCTCTGGAAAGTTCTTGGGCTTCATGATCACTGATCGAGGGATAGAGGCCAATCCTGAAAAGATACAAACGATATTGGATATGACACTTCCCTAGACACTAAAGGAAGTACAACGCTTAACCGGTCGGATAGCGACTCTAAGCCGATTCATGTCTCGGGTCGGCGAGAAATACAAGCCTATATTCGATGCACTGAAGAAATCTCGACAATTCGAATGGACATCTGAATGTCAAGTGGCCTTCGAACGACTGAAAGAATACTTGACGCAACCACTACTACTTTCACGACCCGTCACGGGGGAGGAACTCTACCTATATCTGGCTGTCTCCGAACGTGCGCTATGCTCTGTGATGGTAAGACAGGAAACTACTGTTCAAAAACCAATCTACTACATCAGTAGAATATTGAAAGAGTTCGAGATTAAGTACCGACCGATCGAGAAGATTGCCTACGCCTTGGTCATTTCAGCAAGGCACCTTTGACCGTATTTTCTGGCCCATACCATTGTGGTACTTACAGATCAACTGCTGAAGCAAATCCTCCAAAAGAGGGATACCTTCGGTCAGCTTATCAAGTGGAGTGTAGAATTGGGAGAATTTGACATCTAGTATCAGCCATGACCAGTAATTAAGGGCCAAGTACTAGCCGACTTCATTCTTAATTGTACTCTCCCAACGACGCTCGAAAGACAACCTCCCAACCATCAAGAAGAATGGTCGATCGTAGAGTAGACCATCCATGTCGATGGATCATCAAACTTTTCAGGAAGCGATGTCGGGCTTATACTAGTGGGACCAAACGATTTTGAAGCAGAATACGCCATCCGTTTCGATTTTCAGGCTACCAACAACCAAGCGGAATATGAGGCCTTGCTAACAGGACTCAGGATCACCATTGACATGGGAGTGCGGAATGTTAGGGTATTCACGGACAGCCAGTTGGTCGTAAAACAAATCAAGGGGGTTTACGAAACTAGAGATCCAGTTATGGCTAAATACTTGAGCAAGCTGTGAGAGACGATTGAACAATTGGGCAAGGTTGACATCCAACAAATCCCACGGTCGGAGAATGCCCGGGCCGACATTCTATTGAAATTGGCTAGTTCCGATTCAGTTGCTTCTAGTGGAACGATATACATAGAGAGCTTACCATATCCTAGCATTGACGAACCCAAAGAAGCTCTCTTTGTCGATCGGTCTCCTAGTTGGAAGGATCCCATAGAAGAATACCTAAGGCATGACCGTCTGCCGGAATCCTCGAAGCAAGCGGTGAAATTAAAGTTAAAGGCAGCGCACTACGCCATAATTAATGGGATCCTCTACCGCAAGTCGTTCACTCACCCGCATCTGCGGTGCCTAACCCCCGAAGAGGGGAATTATGTCATCGGAGAGATTCACGAAGGAATCTGTGGTAATTATCTGGGCACTCAAAATCTAGTCTACAAGGCCCTTCGTGAAGGGAACTACTGGCCAACCATGAAGATCGATTCCGATAACTACGTCAAACGGTGCGACAAGTGCCAGCACTTTTCCTTAGTGCCTCGGCTACCCTCCACCGAATTCAATCCTATATCCAGCCCTTGGCCGTTTGCTCAATGGGGCATGGATATCCTTGGACAATTCTCTCTAGCCATGGGACAGTAAAAATTCTTGATAGTAGCGATCGACTACATCACCAAGTAGGTGAAAGCTAAACCTTTAGCTCAGATCACAACAGCAAAAGTCCAATCCTTCGTATGGGCCCATATTATCACCCGATTCGGTATGCCGCTCGTCCTTATTACGGACAATGGCAAGCAATTCGACAACCAGCGCTTCCGAGAGTTCTGCGAGAAACTCGAGATTCAACATCGATTTTCATCAGTCGCTCACCCACAAACCAATGGACTGGCAGAAATAGCCAACCGAACGATCCTGCAAGGGCTAAAGACGACGCTGGATGACGCCAAGGGGCAATGGAATGAAGAGCTTTACGGTATCCTCTGGTCATATCGCATTACCCCCCGAAGAGCAATGAGAGAAACACCTTTCAGTCTAACTTACGGAAATGAAGGAGTCATACCCATGGAGATAGGTATTCACTCATTGCGAGTGACTCAATATGACGCCGGGCAAAACGAATGCAACCTGCGAGAAAGATTGGACTTACTTTCAGAGTTGTGAGAATCTGTATCGACACAAATAGCAGCCTATCAGCAGCAGATGACACGATATCACAATCGTAGGGTCCGAAACCAAACGTTCAGACTCGAAGAATTAGTGCTAAGGAAGGTAGAAGCTACCGGTCAGCCCCAACCCGCGGGCAAGCTCGCTTCTAATTGGGAAGGCCCATATCGAGTACATTCTGTGGTCTAACTGGGAACTTATCATCTCGACCATCTGGACGGATCGGCAGTGCCCAGGACCTAGAACATGAAAAACCTACGCATATACTACCAATGAGTTTCAGTGCTATCCAACAATCGAAAGGTTTAGCCAATAAACATTTTCCTATCGTTTAGAAGGCCTTAGTCGCCCAGCTTCTATCGTTCGTACGCGTCGTCTATAGGAGATATAACTTCCCGGACAGGTGGACGCGGCCCACAACTTAAAAATTTTCCTATCGATTGGAGGGCCTCAGTCGCCGAGCCTCTATCGTTCGTATTCGTCGTCTATAGGGGATTTAACTCCCTGGATAGGTGGACGTGGCCTACAACTTAAAAATTTTCCTATTGATCGGAGGGCCTCAGTCTCCCAACCTCTATCATTCGTACGCATCGTCTATAGGGGATGTAACTCCCCGGACAGGTGGACGAGACCCACAACTAATTTCCTATCCTTTGGAGGGTCTCAGTCGCCCAACCTCTATCGTTCGTATGCGTTGACTATAGGGGATGTAACTCCTCGGATGGGTGGACGCGACCCCAATACTCAAAAAATTCTCTATCGCTCGAAGGGTCTAAGTCGCCCAACTCCCACCACTCGTGCAAGTCACGTGGAGTCTTCCAAACGAATAAGTATGATCCCCTAATCTAGCTGACCATAACCGTCCATCCAGTAGTTCGAAAGGCCGGTGTTACTCAGTATCTCAGGGGAGGATCTACTCTGACGAAGATTGAAGAAAGGCATACAACCATATGAGGAATTAGAAAAGAGAAAGAGCAAAATCCAAGAAGTAAAGTACGATCTTTCATTTACATCTGTGCAAAATAGTACATTCGGCTATACAAGAATATACACAAGTCGCTAAGTCGGGCTGATTACACCACGAGAAATACATGGTGGGATTATTCACGAAGAGGAAGAACACAATCCCTATGCTGGATAGTACAAAAATATAGTGTTAGGGATAAGAGAAGATGAGCCCAGGTTTTGCCACCCCCAACGCTACCCGGGACAGACTTACCCATCTAAAAACGGTCGGGAGATATCCCCACCATAAATGGATGGTGAGGATAGAACTAGACGGACCATCCAAGGCGGTACAAGAATATACCTCCATTGGCGATGGATGATCCCATGACACCAGCCTAATAGCAGCCGACATAATGAGATCTCCGTCCGACAGTCCCCTTTCTTAATGAGATCTCACTCCAGCAGAAGTTCCTCGAACCATAAAGCTTCGCACACCCAAAACACCTTATGAAGCACCTCCATTGAAAAAGAACAACTCTTGACAAGATCTCCAAAGAAGAAGAAAAGACTCAACTCTATATGAAGGAAAATAAGCACCCATCGTAGTTACTTATAGCAACGGGAGAATAAGCCCTATTTAATTTGGGGGAGGTGAAACGGATTGGGAAAGATATTCTATCATAAATGGGGAAATAAATTGACTCCAATTCCCCATGGAGGAATCACTTCCGATGAGACACCCCCATATTTATGGCGAAAAAGTAAGATGGTTTGGGACAACTGGCATCTCTATGCTCCTATGACGAATTAAATACGCCTCATGGATCTCTACTCATGACGTTTCTCCAAGAAAGCCATGAGTCAGGGGCAAATGAAGGGACATGATCCAAGGCCCAGTCGGAAGGGCAAGCCCTTGAAAAGCCCATGAAGGACAGTTAACGATCGAGGTTCAAATATGATTACTTACCGAAGGGTCTCGTTACCCAGGTTTCATGAACGAAGGGCCTTAGTCGCCCCGCCAACCGGATAGGATTCACCGACCGAAAACAATCGCCCCGATCAGGCATCCAATGGTTGGCTCCTCAGCCGAAAGAGATCTGAAGACCCTTCATCGGTCGAACGACTGATTAATAGCTAACGATTCCAACGATCCTAAAGGAAGACCAAAATATCCCATTAACTTCTGTCCCTCACGATGAACAGCATCCTGAGGATCTTTCAGTTAAAGAAATGTTCTTTCCAGAATACAAAAGTTTCCAAAAGATGAGGATCACATTTGATTCGAAATATTGAATCCCCAAATTTTCGGATCGGCTCGATAAGGAAGGTAGAGTTAAAGCACTGCAACAGCATACGACTCTCACAGGTATAAAAAATCTCAAAAGCCCTCCAAGACAGGTACGGTCTAGGGGCCTTACACATTAGGTACTCTAATCATAGGGAATTACTCTTTTGAACTCCCAGTCTATTTTCTTTTCATATGAAAACCGTTCTTTTCTGACTTGAGCGTCGGAGTCCTCCCACCGGAGTACCTTCCAATGGTTTTTGCAGGTATCATATCCATTTGACGGTAACTGCTCGGGTCAGCAAGGAGCCGGTATTTGTGGAGTCATAACCCACCTCCAACATAACCTTTCCATCTGGCATCTCGAAAACCCAAGCACTATCTGTTCCCTAACAAGAAATTGGAACTCACAATGGCTCAAGATCTATCACTCATGAGTTTGTCCGGTTCAATGGTATAGAGGGAACCAAAAGAGCTTTGTACGGATATGGTACCCTTTGATTTTTTTTTTTTTTTTAAATAACATAGTTGAGGAAAAAAAATTTCAAAACTGATTCATATATATTGAGTTTTCAAGACTTGACGATATGTGAACAGTACGTGTCGATTCTTGAAAACTCGATATAAACTGTTTATGCCTTATATATGCCTAGTTTATCAAAACTCGATATATACTGTCCATGTTTAGTTTTCAAAACTTGACATATATTGTTCATGTATGTTTTTACATATGTCGAGTTTTGAAAAATCGACATATGTATGCCAATTTCGAATTTTTTTTCCAACTATGTCATAATTTTTTTTTTTTTCAAAAGGTGCTATATCCAGAGTTTTGTACGAATATAACATCTTTTGAATTTTTTTTTTTAAATAACACACTTATGAAAAAAATTCTAAAATTAGCACACATAGACCGAGTCTTCGAGACTCGACATATGTAAAAAAACGTATAAACAGTACATGTTGAGTTTTGAACACTCGACATATGTGAGTTAGTTTTGAAATTTTTTCCCCAACTATATTATTTTAATTATTTTTCTCCAAAGGGTGTTATATCCGAACAAAGCTCACTATATCCGTAAGCTCGGAACCAAAACTCTCAAAGAAAGACTTTTATTTGCATGGTCTTAATGGACAATAAACTCTCACCTAACCCACATAGGGCCAATTCCAGGGTTTTTTACCTACATATTATTTTTTAATAAAAATTATTTAACTATGGGTTTTTTTTTCCTCAAAGAGTATTTATTTCGCACTCTTAAAGTGCAAAATCAACTTTTTTTCTATTTATTTTGGAAAAAAATTTTCATGTGGTTTTGTTCCGTACTCTTTGAATGCGAAATTGCCATAGGCACAACTCATGACCTGGTGATCTGTGGCTTGTGGCTTGTAGGTCACGATGCACGACTCGTGTCATGTCGTCTGTGTTTTTTTGACTTTGCTGCTTACCCTACTCCACACCAAAAATACTACTAACAATCCACAACAATTTACAAAGCAACAGAATATCCACTAACTCTACTCCATATCAAATAACCATATTCCACCAATTTTACTCCACACTGAATAACCATACTCCAAAACACTGCCAACAAATAGCCATACTCTAAAATACCACCAAATAGCCATATTCCATACCACAAGATAATTTCAATACAAAATAAATATGTCCAACCCAAAAATCAACAACCAAACACAATCAAACAAATTAAACCATGGCCACCACCAAGTTTTAGCCAAACAATTTCAACTAAACATTCAACACCTCCAAAACCTCCATTATCAAAACAATATTAATCAACAACCAAAACACAACCAAATATCTTCAACCATCGCCACACCAAACTTCAACCAAACAATTTCAAGCAAACATACATCACCTCCAAAATCTCCCTTATGAAAACAACATAAACCAAACTATTTATAAATGTTTAAATAACATAAAGAAAGAAATTACAAAAAAGAGACAATAACAAAAAATTATGGATAGGAATTCAAATCAATGTTTACAAAATTTAAATATAATACATATAAAATGTTAAATCTAAACTAGGTGCCGTAAGAAGGTTGTCTAGTATTGTATCACGGCTGATGTCTGATAGGAATACGAGCTGATATATCAGGTGGAGGTGGAGATATATCATATAACTATGTACACTCATTACCCTCAGGGAATGCAACCATAGCAACATTATCAAAATGTCCACGTTGGCAACAACGTCGCTCGTAAACATTAAGTTGTGGAGACTTAGTCAGTGCAATATCGTCAACATCGTTTGTAAATGTCAGAGTCGAAGTTGAATGCGAAGATGACACATGTATCTTTATTGGCTCATCATAAGTATCGTCTGTAGCTCGAACATGCCACAAACATTTATTCTCATCGTACAATAAACACCTCACAAACCATATGTTTGGAGAACTCTCGTACACTTTAACGTACATGTGCTCCAACATCGAGCAACACTAATAGTATGCTAAATTTTCTCTTTGAATTTGAAGACCATCCCAACTTATAACTCTGAAGTATGATCATCGTTTCATGTTGGACGGTCATAGTCATTGTACTCATCAACCATTATGATCCCTTCCCCCATAGTGTATAGGTATGATATTTCATTTTCTTCTTCAACAACTTGATCTTTTTCATTTACAACATTCCACTCATCATCACTTTTACCCTCTGATTCCTCATCATCAAATGCTTCTACCGGATCTATTTCTTGCCCTTTATAGGTTCCTCATATTTACTTGCAATAGACATAACTGATTCATGATGATCTACCAAAGCAATATCATCTGAAATGAATGCCTCATACTATACCCACTCATCTCAAATATTCCCACTTCTCAACATCTCTATATAAAAACCAAAATTTGTCTCACCTCTCAAAATCAGGACAATTTTGAGTCTCAGATAAGCTATCTAGGATGTTTGACACATTCTCCCTACCCCATTTTGAGCAACCGATTATGGGTGGGCCAACAAATGCACTCACAATTGTTTTTGACTCTAAAAGAGTTCAATTATCATCAAATTCAGGATATATTTGGGGAGTGATATCACTTTCGGCTAGAATTCATTGTCCTTCACTAGTGTTGGAGGTGGGTTATAGTTTCACAGATACCAGCTCCTTGCTGACCCGAGTGGTTATCGTCAAAGGGATGTGATACCTGCAAAAACTGTCGGAGGGTGCTCTGACGGGAGGACGCCGATGCTCAAGTAAGAAAAGCGCAGTTTTCGTATAGAAAAAAACAGACTGAGATTTCGAGAGAGTAATTCCCTGTGATTAGAGTGTCTAATGTGTAAGGCCCCCAGAGCGTACTTGTGTTAGAGGGCTTTTGAGATGTTTTATACTTATGAGAGCCATATGCTACTGTAGTGTTTCAACTCTACCTTTCTTATCGAGCCGATCTAAAAATCTCGAGAATTCAATATTTCGAATCAAATGTGATTCTCATCTTTTGAAAACTTTCATATTCTGGAGGGAATCTTTCTTTAAATGAAAAATCCTTAGAATGTTATTCGTCGTGAAGGATAGAAATTAATAGGATATTTTGGTCTTCTTTTATGATCGTTGGAATCGTCAGCTATCGATCGGTCGTTTGACCGATGAACGGTCTTTAGATCTCTTTCGGTTGAGGAGCCGACCATTGGATGCCCGATCGGGGCGATTGTCTTCGCTCAGTGAATCCTATCCAGTTGGCGGGGCAACTAAGGCCTTTCGTTCATGAGACCTGGGTGACTGAGGCCATTCGATAAGTAATCATATTTGGACCATAATTGGTAGCTGTCCTTCATGGGCTTTTCAAGGGCTGGCCCTTCCGACTGGGTCTTGGATCATGTCCTTTCATTTGCTCCCAACTCATGGATTTCTTGGAGAAACGTCATGGGTAGAGATCCATGAGGCGTATTTAATTCGTTACAGGAGCATAGAGATGCCAGTTGTCCCAAACCATCTTACTTTTTCACCATGAATGCGGGGGTGTCTCATTGGAAGTGATTCATCCATGGGGAATTAGAGTTAATTTATTTCCCAATTTATGACAGAATATCTTTCCAGATCCTTTCACCTCCTCCAAATTAATTAGGGCTTATTCTCCCATTGCTATAAGTAGCTATGATGGGCGCTTATTTTCCTTCGTAGAGAGCTGAGTCTTTTCTTCTTCTTTGGGGATCTTGTCAAGAGTTGTTCCTTTTCAGTGGAGGTGCTTCATGAGGCATTTTGGGTGTGCAAAACTTTATGGTTCGAGGAACTTCTGCTGGAGTGAGATCTCATTAAGAAAGGGGACCGCTAGATGAAGATCTCATTATGTCGTCTGTTATTAGGCTGGCGTCGTGGGATCATCCATCGCCAATGGAGGTATATTCTTCTACTGCCTTGGATGGTCTGTCTGGTTCTATCCTCACCATCTATTTATGGTGGGGATATCTCCCGACCGTTTTTAGTTGGGTAAGTTTAGCCCGGGTAGCGTTAGGGTGGGAAAACCTGGACTCGCCTTCTCTTATCCCTAGCACTACATTTTTGTACTGTCCAGCATAGGGATTGTGTTCTTCCTCTTTGGGAATAACCCCACTGTATATTTCTCATGGTGTAATCAGCCCGACTTAGCGGCTTGTGTATATTTTTTGTGTAGCCGAATTTACTATTTTGTACAGATGTAAATGAAAGATTGTACTTTACTTACTTGGATTTTGCTCTTTCTCTTTTCTAATTCCTCGTATGGTTGTATGCCTTTCTTCAATCTTCGTCAGAGTAGATCTGTCTTTTAGGCCCTCCCCTGAGATAATGAGTAACAACGGCCTTTCGGACTACTGGATGGATGGTCAGCTAGATTAGGGGATCATACTTATTCATTTGGAAGACTCCAAGTGACTTGCACAAGCGATGGGAGTTGGACGACTTAGACCCTCTGAGCGATAGGGAAGTTTTTGAGTATTGGGGCCGTATCCACCTGTCTGGGGAGTTACATCCCCTATAGACGACGTGTACGAACGAGGCGACTGAGGTCTTCCGAAGGATAGGAAATTTTAAGTTGTGGGCCGCGTCCACCCGTTCGAGGAGTTACATCCCTTATAAACGACGTGTACAAACGATACAGGTTGGGCGACTGAGACTCTCCGATCAATAGGAAAATTTTTAAGTTATGGGCCGCGTCCACCCGTCCGGGGAGTTACATCCCCTATAGATGACGCGTATGAACGATAGAGGCTGGGCGACTGAGATCCTCCGATCAATAGGAAAATTTTTAAGTTGTGGGCTATGTCCACCCATCCGGGGAGGTACATACCCTATAGACGACGTATACGAACGATAGAGGCTAGGTGACTGAGGCCCGCAGAACGATAAAAAAATTTTAAACTGTGTCTTGGCTAAACCTTCCGATTATTGGATAGTGTTGAAAATCATTGGTAGTATACGCATAGGTTTTCTGAGTTCCAGGTCTTGGGCATTGTCGATCCGTCCACATGGTCGAGATGATAAGTTCCCGGTCGGACCATAGAACGTACTCGATATGGGCCTTCCCAATTAGGAGTGAGATTGCCCCTAGGTTGGGGCTGACCGGTAGTTTCCATCTTCCTTAGCAGTAATTCTCTAGGTCTGAACGTTCGGTTTCGGACCCTGCGATTGTGATATTGTGTCATCTATTGCTGATAGGCCGCCATTTGTGTTGATGCAGATTCTTGCATGGAAGCAAGTCCAATCTTTCTCACAGGTTGCGTTCATTTTGCCTGATGTCATATTGAGTCACTCGTAGTGAGTGAATACCTATCTCCACGGGTATAACTGCTTCACATCCGTAAGTTAGATTGAAAGGTGTTTCTCTCATTGCTCTTCAGGGGGTAGTACGATATGACTAGAGGATACCGTAAAACTCTTCAGTCCATTGCCCTTTGGCGTCATCCAGCGTCATCTTTAGCCCTTACAGGATCGTTCGGTTGGTTATTTCGGCCAGTCCATTGGTTTGTGGGTGAGCGACCTACGAAAATCGATATTAAATCTCGAGTTTCTCACATAACTCTCAGAAGCACTGGTTGTTGAATTGCTTGCCATTGTTCATGATAAGGACACGTGGTATACCGAATTGGGTGATAATATGGGCCCATACGAAGGACCGGACTTTTGTTGCCGTGATCTGAGTTAAAGGTTTGGCTTCCACCCACTTGGTGAAGTAGTCGATCGCTACTACCAAGAATTTTCACTGTCCCATGACTGGAGGTAATGGTCCGAGGATATCCATGCCCCATTGAGCAAACGGGCAAGGGCTGGATATATGATTGAGTTCGGTGGAGGGTAGCCGAGGCACTGTAGAAAAGCGCTGGCACTTGTCGCACCGTTTAACGTAGTTATCAAAATCGAACTTCATGGTTGGCCAGTAGTACCCTTGACGAAGGGCATTGTAGACTTGATTTTGAGCGCCCATTACTACAGATTCCTTCATGAATCTCTCGGAGGACATAATTCCCCTCCTCGGGGGTTAGACACCGCAGATACGGGTGAGTGAACGACTTACGGTAGAGGATCTCATCAATTATGGCGTAGTACGCCGCCTTATGTTCAGTTTCATCGCTTGCTTTGGGGGTTTTGGCAGATGGTCATGCCTTAGGTATTCTTCTATGAGATCCTTCCAACTAGAAGACCGATCGAAAGAGAAAGCTTCTTTGGGTTTGTCAATGCTGGGATACGGTAAGCTCTCTATGTATACCGTTCGACTAGAAGCAACTGAATCGGAACTAGCTAATTTCGACAGAGTGTCGGTCTGGGCATTCTTCGATTAAGGGATTTGCTGGATGTCAACCTTGTCCAATTGTTCAATCGTCTCTCGCAGCTTGCTCAAGTATTTAGCCATGACTGAGTCTCTAGTTTTGTAAACCCCCTTGATTTGCTTTACGACCAACTGGCTGTCCGTAAATACCCTAACATTCCACGCTCCCATGTCAATGGCAATCCTGAGTCCCTTTAGTAAGTCCTTGTATTTCGCTTAGTTGTTGGTATCCTAGAAATCGAAAGGGAGGGTGTATTCCACTTTAGAATCATTTGGTCCCACTAGTATAAGCCCGACATCGCTTCCTGAAAAGTTTGATGATTCATCGACATGGATGGTCCACTATGGGATCGACCATTCTTCTTGATGGTTGGGAGGCTGTCCTTCGGGCGTTGTTGGGAGAGTACATTTCAAGAATGAAGTCGGCCAGTGCTTGGCCCTTAATTGCTGGTCGTGGCTGATACTGGATGTCAAATTCTCCCAATTCTATACTCCACTTGATGAGCCAACCGGAGGTATCCATCTTTTGGAGTATTTGCTTCAGCGGTTGATCTGTAAGTGCCACAATGGTATGGGCCTGGAAATACGGTCAAAGGCACCTTACTGAAATGACCAAGGCATAGGCAATCTTCTCGATCGGTCGGTAGTTAATCTCGGACTCTTTCAGTATTCTACTAATGTAATAGCTCGGTTTTTGAACAGTAGCTTCTTGTCTTACCATCACAGAGTAGAGCGCACATTCAGAGACAGCCAGATATAGGTAGAGTTCCTCCCTTGTGACGGGTCGTGAAAGTAGTGGTGCTTGCGTCAAGTATTCTTTCAGTCGTTCGAAGGCCACTTGACATTCAGATGTCCATTCGAATCATTGAGATTTCTTCAGTGCATCAAATATAGGCCTGTATTTCTTGCCAACCCGAGACATGAATCAGCTTAGAGCCACTATCTGACCGGTTAAGTGTTGTACTTCCTTTGGTGTTTGGGGAGGTGTCATGTCCAATATCGCATGTATCTTTTTGGGGTTGGTCTCTATCCCTCGATCAGTGATCATGAAGCCCAGGAACTTTTCGAAGGCAATCCCAAACGTACACTTCGCCGGGTTCAACCACATATTGTATCATTCCAGGGTTTGGAAGGTTTCATCAAGGTCTACGACATGAGCTTCCACGGCAACACTTTTGATGAGCATATCGTCGACATAGGCTTCAACATTCCTTCCTAGTTGGTCTTTAAAGACTGTATTGACCAGCCATTGAAAAGTTGCTCCAACATTTTTTAGGCCAAAGGGCATGACCCGATAACAATACGTACCGAACTCGGTGATGAAGTTGGTCTTTTCTTCATCCTCGGGTGCCATTCTAATCTGATTGTAGCCGGAATAGGCGTCCATGAAACTCAAGAGCTGGTGTCCTGATGAGTTGTCTACGAGTTTATCGATATTAGGAAGTGGATAGGTATCCTTTGGGTATGCTTTATTGAGATCAGTGAAGTCCACACATATTCTCCACTTGCCATTGGCCTTTTTTACCAAGACCACATTAGCCAACCATTCGGGATACTTGACTTCCCGGATGAATCCAGCTGTTAACAACTTCTGTACTTCTTCCTAAATGACGCATTGTCATTCGAGGGCAAATACCCTTTTCTTTTGCCTTACTGGTTTGAAATCGGGATTAATCGTTAGCCTATGGGCTATGACTGATGGATCTATGCTTGGCATATCTTCCGGGGCTCAGGCGAAGACTTTAGAGTATCTTTGTAGGCAGGTGACTAAGGCCTCTCGCAAGGAGGGTAATAGATTGGCCATATCCGGATGGTTTGACTGGGGTTGCTCGTTAAAGGGACCTCGATTGTGTCTTCGCCTGGTTCAGGTTTCACTTTCGGTTCAGTGCCTTCTCTAGGCTCTAAAGCATCGATCGGAAAAGTCTCTTGTGCGTCTTGAGCCGCAAAGAGGATATAGGGATCCGGATCACTACTTATGGTGGCGGCCCCCTGCGGCATCCTGAACTTCACTTTCATGTGCCGTGTGCTTGGTAACGCTTCTAGTTCATTTAAACTAGGCCTTCTGAGAATGGCATTGTAAGGACAGTAAAGCTTCACCACATGGAATGGGACCTGAGCGGTTACATGATTAGGGGGCTTTTCGAGGGTGACGGAAAGGCAGATGATACCTTCAGGATATGTGGGCTCGTCCGAAAGTCCTCTAAGGGACCCGGTAGGTTGCAAGAGTCTGGACGAGTCGAAGCCCATTCTACAGAAGGCATCTCAAGTGAGAAGATCATAGTCAGCCTCCTGATCGACCAGAACCCTCTTCACAATGTGAGATTCTATTTTCTGGGTTACGACTACGGGGTCGTCGCGGCGGGGGTATACCCCTACCAAATCGTCATCATCAAAACCTATGACCGGTCTTCTCCTTTTGGCTGGTATCACGCTGGTATGATTGTAGTAGACATTGCCATGAGTTTGTGGAGGATCAGTCTGTTTCCCACATACGATGCTAATCTGTTGGAGGTGAGTTATGACTCCACAGATATCAGCTCTTTGCTGACCCGAGCGGTTACCGTT
Organism: Dillenia turbinata; assembly: GCA_037126225.1. Classification (NCBI taxonomy): domain Eukaryota; kingdom Viridiplantae; phylum Streptophyta; class Magnoliopsida; order Dilleniales; family Dilleniaceae; genus Dillenia; species Dillenia turbinata. The sequence continues at coordinate 20,307,908 of JBAMMX010000011.1, read as the reverse complement.
AAAGGGATGTGATACCTACAAAAACCATCGAAGGGTGCTTCGGCGGGAGGATTTCGATGCCCAAGTCAGAAAAGAGCGGTTTTCGTATGAAAAGAAAATAAACTGAGAGTTCGAGGGAGTAATTCCCTATATTTAGAGTGCCTAATGTGTAAGTCCCCCAGAGTGTACCTGTCTTAGAGGGCTTTTGAGATGTTTTATACCTGTGAGAGCCGTACGCTGCTGTAGTGCTTCAACCCTACCTTCTTTATTGAGCCGATTTGGAAATTTCGAGGATTCAATATTTTGAATCAAATGTGATCCTCATCTTTTGGAAACTTTCGTATTCTGGAGGGAATCTTTCTTTAATTGAAAGATCCTTAGGATGCTGTTCGCCATGAGGGATAAAAGTTATTGTGATATTTTGGTCTTCCTTTAGGATCGTTAGAATCGTTAGCTATCGATCGGTCGTTCGTCCGATGAAGGATCTTCAGATCTTTTTCGGCTGAGGAGCCGACCATTGGATACCTGATCGGGGTGATTGTCTTCGCTCGGTGAATCCTATCCGGTTGGCGGGGCGACTAAGGCCCTTCGTTCGTGAGATCTGGGCGACTGATCCCCTTCGGTAAATAATCATATTTGAAACTTGATTGGTAGCTGTCCTTCATGGGCTTTTCAAGGGCTAGCCCTTCCGACTGGGCCTTGGATCATGTCCCTTCAACTGGTAATATACAATAAGAGAAAAACTGATCAGATCAAAGAGGATATCTACATGCCACATTCATCTTGAATTGCCTAAAATCAATCTCTCTTCAATGATGCAAAATTTTTATAAACTCTTGCTATTTAATTATGCTATCAACTAGAACACATGTTTTTGGACCTACACTATACCGATACTCATCTTTAACCCCACCAATTATACCCCTAATAAAGCGGTAGGTTTACATAGTTGTCATCATCTTCCTTTCTTCTATCAAGTACAACAATAACCAACAACAAGACATCAACAACAAATATAATGCAAATCTTAGAACTAAGTCTAACAGAATATCAACAATAAATATAATGCAAACCCCACAAATATAGTGCATTTTTTTTTATGTTGCCATAAATATAATACAACAAATATAATGTATAGTGATTTTTTTTTAAGTGTTGCCACAAATATAATGCAACAATCTTTTTTTGTTTTTCAAATATATTTCCACCAACAATATTTTTTTTTCTCCTTTGAATGCAAACCTTAGATCCATCATAACACCGTCTTTTTTTTTATATGGTTAATGCAAACCCTTGATTCAAACAAATAAAGCATAAAAGAGCATAAATGATTCATTCAAATAGTAAACCCTAGAAACAAACCCTAGATTTGCAAGAAGAATGTGGGAACAAACCATAGATTTTCATAAAACCCTAACATGTTCTGTGGTCTAACTCTAACTATTTCATAAAACCCTAACATGTTCTGTGGTCTAACTCTAACTAATTTCGCAGAAAGGGAGAAGAAAGGGAGAACACAATTTCAAACTAACTCCAATAAATTTTATAGGAAGGGAGAAGAAAGGATGAAGATTGGAGGTTTTACTACTCGATCCAAGCTCCACAACCTTCTTGTCTTAAAAAAATCCTCTAGGGTTCTGCCGCAAAAGAGAGAGGAAGCGGAAGAGATTAGAACACAAAATATGTTTATTGTTCTAAATTAGAGCTTTAAGCTTGCATGTTTCACACTTAGTGATTGCGAAACGGTTTTTTTTTTTTTTTTAAATTAATGCAAAAAAAAAATCTGATTTCGCATTCTCAAGGTGAGAAATCAATAATTTTGAGAAAGAAAAAAAATAACGATAATTAAATAATTTTAATCAAAAAAATATTTTGGGAAATATCCCCACCAAACTCCACTTGTTCAGCTATAGTTTGAATGAAAAGAAAGACTTGTATTTATTTGCATGAACAAACTGTTCGGAGCAATGAAACATAAAGCAAAGATTATAAAGTTTCCAAACTCATTACTGAAGTACCAATTGCATAGAGCCCTACTCAAGATTCTCTCAAAAAAATTACCCATCCGCTAGAATCTTACTAGAGATCAACTAACAGGAAGCAGCAACACATACATGATGCCTCTATCTATAAAATAGACTTCTTAATTCGTGTGTTGCAATAGTTAAAGAAAATGGTAATGTAACTGTTGGAATTAATCGAGTCACATGCAGCGGAAGCATTCATAAATAATTTTCGGGAAAAATAAATATAGATTGGGTATAGGGTATAAATACCTCGAATATGTAGAGCCCAAAAATCGACCGTGCGTCCCTCGATCGGATCTCGCGGTCGGGATGGTGATCACGATGTTAATCGAACCACCACCGCAATGTCACGACGCCGCAACCCTCAGTCCGGCGATTATCGTGACGGGAAAAATTCCCTACGTGAAATTTTTCTCATGCCATCTATATTCTCTCTCTAGAGAATAAAGAACTCTCTCTCAAGCATTCATCCATGGCTGCTCACACCATTTACTTTCACGTACAATCATAAAGAAGTAATTTTTTTTTCTTCCACAAATGTTATGCTCATATCTAGGAGAGAATCATGGGAAGTTGGAGTTAAGGTGGGGTTAGTTGGAGTTACCCACTAACCCTATCACAAATGTCTAAAATGCCACTCATGGGCATTCTAAACTAATATCTCTCACTTACACGTGAGGGCATTTTAATATTCGTCACAAGATCACAACTCATGCGATCACATCACCCTGCTGGACTTTCATACAGAATTGGCCGTCGTGCGACCTGCGAGTACACCTGCAAGCAAAAACCTCTCGATGCACCTGTTAGGATGATTGAGAAGTCATCGTTAGTATCAAAAGAACTCGCTGCACCCCAGATCCAAGACTAAATACATCCGTCGAGCTACTTTCCTCAACGAAAGTAATCCCCAATAAATGCTCGACTGTGTATCCACTATTATGCTTACATCCCAACATGGACAGACATAATAGGCTAGCCGGTGAATACAACACAATGATGTAATGTCAATTGGTCTTCCTTTTCCCAAACTCGAATCTATTAGCCTCAATTCAGCTGCTTTCCTAGACCTGTCCCTCAGACCTCAATTTATCTTCCGGGCCATCGGTAAACAGACTAAAGTAGCAACACTGAGCCAAGACTTCTAGAAACAGTCGAAAGTAATAAGGGTACAAGAGATCCCACCCAATGGATCTCGGGTCTCACACAGTGGGAACGGGGATCAAAATCATATCAGTGTCTCAAATAATGCTCCCACTATCCCTGGTCGACATATCACACGCGGTATGAAACGCGTGCCACAGTGTTATTCCCCCAACTCTTAAAGTGCATATGTCAGATTTCTCTAACACTGTGCAGGTATGGGACTCAGTCTACACATAAGACTTTACCCAGAGATCTCAGAGAGAGTATCTCAGAGACAATATCACTAGTCGCAGGTGATATCTGAGATCTCAAACCTGGCTACTTACAGGCAACATGGATGTGGGTACGTCCATGCTGGTCATATCACATATGATCTCATCCTGAACACATATCAGGGCGACTTATGTTCTAGTAGGGCCACTCTCAAAGCCTCTTACAACTAGAAACCGTCCCATCTCCGCTCACTCAGAGCTGGAGGTGGTCACTCGTGTGAGAGAGTCGACTACGCCTGCCTGACATATCATTTATCACAACATATCACAAAATATATGACAATTAAAATAGTGCAATAAATAAGTGACCCAATCATGCACACATGTCATATATATAACACAATAAGCATCAGTACAAGGTGAGAAATGTGAATGTACATGCAAACCCAATGATTCCAATATCTCATACAGGAATCTATCACAATGGGTTTATTGAAGGGATCAGCCAACATGCTGTATAGTAATGTACTTAATTTGTCACTTCACCCTTCTCGGTGATGTATCTCATAACGTAGTATTAGGTATCAATGTGTTTGGACTTATTGATACTTAGGGTCTCAAGTGTGGTCAAAGGCGGCCTGATTTTCTCAATAAATCATCACTGGCCTCCCACTATCTGACACAACCCCTAAGTGATCCGGAAATCTCCGGAGCCAAACACTCTCCTGAACTGCTGCCGAGCATCTCATAAGCTCAGTCTCTATCGTAGATAGAGATATACATGTTTACTTCTTGCTACTCCAAGACAATAAAACCTAATATCGATTTGCATACGTTCAGATCACCAACCCAGTTGGTATCTGAATACCCAATAAGATACAAATCACCTCCTCCGTAACACTAGAAGAGGTCCGCAGTTCTCTCGAGATATCTCGGAATCCTTTCACCGCTCTCCAGTGATCCCCTCTAGGATTCGTTCGATACCTAATTACCATAGTGACTGCAAATCAAACGTCTGAACGTGTACGCGACACTGCGTACATCAGATCACTCAGTGCACTGGAACAAGGGATTCTACTTATTTCCCTTGTCATTTTCTGAGTCTTAGGGCATATGTCAAGAATTAGGCTTTAACCTTTTAGCGATAAGAGTATCTTTAAGGTCGTAGTCGATCTTCTCGAAGTACTCGAGAACTCTCTTGATGTTTGACTCCTGTGGAAGGATCAACACCTGTCTCGAGCGATCCCTCTGGATCTTAATTTCGAGGAAGAACTGAGTCTCACCCATGTTCTTCACATCAAGACTCGACAATATCCACATTATCGTGGTCATCATATACTCTCTGTTGTTCCCAGTCAACAGAATGTCATTCACATGAGGACATGATCAAAAGAACGTAAAAGGTATACGCGATGATCCTCCTCGATCATCACGAAACCGTAAGATATCACTTTCTCGTAAAATCTCAAACGTCACTGTCTGGATTGATGATTAAGGTCATATGTAAACTTCCAAAGTCAATAGACCTTATCATCCAGATCTATAAGAATAAAGCCAGATGGCCATTCCTTATAGATCCTCATCCAAACTCCCACTCAGGAGAACAGTCTCAACGTTCATCTGGCCTCACTCCAGATCCATATCATGTCCACGACAATCGCTAAAAGTAAACGGATCGAGATAATCTTGCCCTCAGTCTGAGTAACCCCTGGTTATCAGATAGGCCTTATACCTCTACACCGATCCGTCGGCCTTTTTCTTGATGTTGAGAATTCACATATTCTCAACGGCCCTACTTCCCTCAGGTAAATCAACTGGATCCCAGATCCTGTTGATTCTCATCAACTCTTCTCACCCATGACCTATAATCAATGGTCCTCCATGGAACCCTCAAGAGCCTCTAGGACAGTTAAAGGTTTCTCGTAATCCTCAAGAGTTACATTGAGAGCCTCTCCCTCAATCGGGAAGCGACGGTTAGGTACGCATCCTCGACTACTCTTAAGAGGATGGGAAACCTTTTTACCTCTAGATGGATCACTCCCACTAGAACCCAGATCCGTAATGGATTCTTGGATCCTGCCACTGGGATTAGCCAACCACTAGGCTCATCCATCTCATGAAAGGTAAAGTCCCAATTGATTTCACCTCTCATAGGGAAATCACTTTCAAGAATCTCGGCATCATGAGACTCAATCTCAGTGAGAGTGCCATCTGTATGCTCATTAGAAATACATCTCTTTTCTCGCAAGCCTAACTCGCTGTGTAAATGCGAGAAATAGTGAACATACGTTGCATAACCCCATATTCTCGAATGGCTAAGGTCAGGCTGCCTCCCTGTCCAAAGCTCATATGGAGTACTGACTGCGGACTTTAATAGAATACGATTGAGAACATAGGCTGCAACCAATAACGCATCTCCCCAATGGGAAACGAGTAAATTGGTTTGCGCCATCATCGACCTCACCGTCTCAAACAAAGTCCTATTCCTCTCTCGCGGCTACTTTACTCCACTGAGTAGCGAGAAATAGTCAGTTTCTCGTAATGCCCTTATTGAAATAGAGCTCTTTAGACAAATACTCGCGTTCTCGTTCGATTCTGAGAGTCTCTACTCTCAAGCCTAACTGATTTTCAACCTTGCTAGTAACCTCCTGAAACATCTCAATGCCTCAGACTTGCGTGAGATCAGATAGATGTAACCGAAACACGTGTAATTGTCTATGAACGTAATAGAGTACCCAATACCATTTTAGGTTCTCACGTTCATAAGGCCACAGATGTTGGAGTGAACCGACTACAATGGAGTCCCAGCCCTCATTGAATTGTCGTATGGTTTTCTTATAAGTTTGCCGTCTAGGCAAGACTGGTTAGCGGGTCCTACAAAACCACTCACTGCTAACCGGTTCATCCTCTCTCACACTAAGAGGACAACAAGAAATACCATTGAAAAGAATTATTTCCAGTGCATATAGTCCCTCATGGACCAAAATAGAACCAATCATAGAATTGTCGTAACAAATAGAAATTTTAAATTTCTAAATTAACAGAGCATATCCTAAACTGAAATCAAGTTCCGTCAAACTTTTGGAATGTAAAAACCATACAGAGTCTAGCAACTTTGCAACTCTAACTTGCAAGTGCTACTCCCTCTGATGTCAACAAAACACTCCGTTTCTGTACGTAAATCCTCATACTTGAGGACTTACTGGACGAAACTTTATAAGCGCGCTCCTATCTCGAGCTGCGAAGTATTATCGGTTTTCTCGGATGGTTTTCTTCTTACCTGAGGTTCGAGTCACACAAGAGTCCTTGCTCGACTCCACTGCATAAGCATGACCCGAGTATGGCCTACTCGCCTCTAGATGCTCCTACTCGAGCTCACTGTACCTATTCACATTAGTGAAAGTGCGAATACTTTCGTCGTATGTGAAATAAACTTTCATGATTTCTCATGAATTAGGTAAAGAATTGGATCACATCCAGTACAAGAAAATATATCCGAAATGGACTCAGTCACATTCCCCAACTCGGCGATCATACTCGACATTTTTATCAAATGTTGCATCATCATATGATCAACCCTTTTCTTATAAGTTGTTACACTTATAAGTCAGTATCCTCATCTCAGGATCTGTAAGAGCACCACAATACTCTTTATAGGGTGAGCCAAATCGATAAAACCGTAGGATATTGCTCATAGACTGGGATCACATCATCGTGCATGCTACTCAGGAGGATTGCCCTGACTCGGCTATCATTCCTCTTTCATACACGTAATGTCTCCTAATCCTGTCTCTCTGAGGTGTGGAACCCTCCCTGGAGTCCACTATCCCATGCCTCAGAATTTTAATTAGATCTTGCTCCTCGAGGATAAATTGAATCTACCAGTGAAAAATCTCGTATTTATCACCATTCAATTTTATCCCCATTGCAAAAATCAAATACGATAATTTTAGAAGCAGTCAATGAGATAGTCGTGACTTGTGATGCTTATTCTCACATTTTGTGCACCCTACGAATCAACAAGACCCAAATAATTCGAATACATACCCCAGGACGAGCATATGAATCAACAGACACCATACACCACAATCCGGGATAGTATCTCACCATTTGGACTAGGATTTGATGCACAAAAACCCACAAAAAGTCAATTTTATGGATGTGGGACTCTCAAAAATTGAAAAAATTTCAATTCCGGACGACCTGACGCGCCGCCGGTGGTCCCACGCGCCGCTACGCACTGGCGGCGCGTCCCCACGTGCCTCCATGCACCGGGAACTGCTTTTATGTCGTGCCAGACGCGCTGCGCGTCTGGCACGCGCTCACACGCGCGCTCTGCGCGTCGGCTCACGCGCCTGACGAGCAGGTGCTCGGGGTCACGCGCTTGCATGCGCGCGACCCGCGTGAGGGGTCGGTTCCGGACCCGGATGCGGGTAACCCGGATCTGGTCCGGTCGCGGGTCGGACACACGTGTCCAGGTCATAACCGACCCGGACGACCAGTCCTCTCACGCTCCATTTTTCGAGCGTGAAGGACACGCTCCAGCCCCTGCTGCTTCACTCGCCTTCCTCGCGCGTGTAGCTCACGCGCCCGCGGGTTTGGAGCTCTTCTTCTTCACCCGACGGTTCCTGTAACCGGGTCTTTCGACCCGGTTGCCGGAAAACTCCATTTCTGGCACCATTTTGACCGGATTTTTTATGAAATCTCTAATTCCATTTATTTCAAGCATCCTTGACTCGATTTTTGGAATAATTGCGCCCTAAACTTGGCGTATTTTGGATCCAAAAATCCGACCCTCCGCGGTCAAATTTGAAACCCAATTTTTCGGCCACAATCATATGCAATATATATACCAAATTGAAGAGCATGAAACAAGGATTACTGATCTATAAATTTCATGCGTTGATTTGCCCTAGAACTCGACAAATCTAAGATTGAATGGGTCGGTCACTATTCACGGCCGAAACTTTCAACTGGAATTTTCTTCGCCTAATCGTGCTCAGAAAATTACGAAAAAATCATTTGCGTGTTCTAGGGATCATGAGGAACGCAGTGGTGTTCTCGGATTCACGAAACTCATCCGTGATCCGAACCCCAAATTTTAAACCCTAAATTTTTTATACCCAAAAATTAATCCGAAAATTATTTTTTTTTTAATCCAACGTATCGCTCTGATACCAATGTTGGAATTAATCGAGTCACATGCAGCGGAAGCATTCATAAATAATTTTCGGAAAAAATAAATATAGATTGGGTATAGGGTATAAATACCTCGAATATATAGAGCCCAAAAATCGACCGTGCGTCCCTCGATCGGATCTCACGGTCGGGATGGTGATCACGATGTTAATCGAACCACCACCGCAATGCCACGACGCTGCAACCCTCAGTCCGGCGATTATCGTGACGGGAAAAATTCCCTACGTGAAATTTTTCTCATGCCATCTATATTATCTCTCTAGAGAATAAAGAACTCTCGCTCAAGCATTCATCCATGGCTGCTCACACCATTTACTTTCACGTACAATCATAAAGAAGTAATTGTTTTTTTTTTTCTTCCACAAATGTTATGCTCATATCTAGGAGAGAATCATGGGAAGTTGGAGTTAAGGTGGGGTTAGTTGGAGTTACCCACTAACCCTATCACAAATGTCTAAAATGCCCCTCATGGGTATTCTAAACTAATAGTAACAATTCCAATGACATACCATGCATCCAAATCCCCTCGATGAGGAAACCCTCACACATGAGATCCCGCTCATGAAACCACCTCGTATAGGTCTCCAAGAAAACAATCTAATAGTCACAATCCCCCTCCCTCATCGTGATAATTCCAAATTTAAATCGCGATATAACAAAAAAAATACCACCTTGTATGGGCCCCTACTGATCCCTCGGGAGATTCCGTGATAAATAGAACTCAGCCCCCCACTTCACATATTTCTATAAATATCAATGTTTTCAATTCCTAAAGGTTTGATTAAATCATTCCCTTCTAATAAAAAGAAACAAAATGGAATGAATTTTATTTTACTCAATATCTTGATTTTAAATTTCTTAATCAAGTATCAGTGTAAACTTTTTCGAATACATTCCATTTATTCATTCATCAAAAATAAGAGAAAATTACAAATTTATCCCTAAAGAACTGAAGCCCCAATCTAATTTTACCGATTTTTCTTTACTCTCTCTCTCTCTCTCTCTCTCTCTCACGTTAAGCATTAGGCATTTGTAACCAGTAAAGCATTTTTAAATTTTCCAATATAGTTAAAACATCTGAAACACATAATACATCCATACATAGCTGAACCAAATCTCTGTATGACAAAGTGACCCATAAAACCCTTTCTATGCCTGCTGTACCTCCATGTCTTGTTTATACAGCTCTTCTGTACAAACGAATAACAACCATGAGTGCATGTGACCATGTTAGCATATGAGGCGGGTCCACCCATGAGGGTAGACCCGCCACCTCATGCATTTTTCATGAATTTAAAGAAAAGGGGGGAAGGGTGGTTAATTAGGAAACCACCCCTCAACTCCCTATGAAAAACTCCTCTCTCTCTCTCTCTCTCTCTCTCTCTCTCATAAGTGTGTTAACAATGATAGAAAAAAAATGAAGTTCTTCTATCCTTTGAGAAGGGTGACGGGAAGAACCAAAAATGGAAATGGCACATTGTCATTTTTCTTATGAATGAACAAACCTAAGTGATAGAGATTGAAATATAGAGAAATGTTAAAGGGCTTGATGTTGGTGATCATTTTACACCAAAGTGACATTTGGATTGTGGAACATAGGAGATGATCCGATTTATGTGACATCTTCCTCGGTCTAGAATACCTATCGTCGGAAAGAGATAAGTGATTCAAATTCAAATCTCGATCCGTGAATTTCTGTATGAAATTTTTTCGTTGATTTGCACGAAGATTATCATTGGTATTAGAACATGTATGAGTTGTTTTCTACCTCATTTGGGTATTTTAAAAAAATAAAAATTATCATGCTTGATCTTAAAGGTTTATTAATGGCAACTTGTAGTAGGCATCACGAAATTCTCTCAGTTCTATACCGTAGCATGCTCATGACATAGTGATGAAATCTAGAAAGTTTGGCAGGCATGTGATGAGTACATTAGAAGATATTTCAAACGCTAGCCGAAAGTTAATGTACTCGTAGTTTTCAAAATACTGAATTTTATGACATAAAATTTATATGGTTAGATTTTTTATTAAAATACTTTCCAACCATATAAAAATCGTAAAAAATGATTAAAAATTGAGAGAGATATAGTCATTCGAAATTTGAGTTGAAAATAAAAAAATTGAAGAAAATGATAAACAGTAAATAAGTCATTTCCACTCTCGGCAGCAACAAGTGAACTCCACCATCCAAAATAGAGATATCCGATCCAAAATCTGAGACCACCATTAAACTCACTGATATCGAAAATGGGGGATAGCCAAAATTTGGTGATTGGAACTCGTTAGGAAGGCGGCGCGTGTGAATCACGCGCCACCGTAGGAGAGTGAAAGTCTTTTCAGATTTTATTTTGTTACAATCAATTCCATAGGTGCGTGTGGGCGTGTTTCTGGCTAATTTTGGTCCTAATTTTTTGCATAATAAATTTTGTATTCATTATGATTTTTATGTGATTTATAATTTATTTTTCGAAAATGAAAAATATTTTTTATTGATTATTAAATCAATAAATTATTAGAAAATAATGAAAAATATTTTTCAATCTGGAAAATTGTAGAAAATTTTTTATGCATATGAAAAATCATTTTGGATTTTTTTTTATAAATTTTAATTTATTTTCTAGAATTGAAAAATTATTATTTATTGATTTATAATCAATAAATTGTTAGAAAATTACAAAAAAATTATTTTTCTGTCCACAAAATTTTGAAAATTTTTTAATGGACTAGAAAATTATTTTTCTTAATTTTGGCTACCTGAGTGTAAATTGTTTACACTCTTTTGATTTTATGTTTTCCTTTTATTATGAAAAATTTACTTTTTCAACATAAAATTGTTTGGGAATTGAGTATATTATTTAAAATAAATAATATTAAAATTTATTATAATATTATGGTTGGTTTAGTGTCAAATCTAATATTGTACTCATTTTCTTGAGTAATGGTGATATTTGGATAAAATATTGGAGTTCTTGGGAGTAGAGTTGAAATATTAAAAGTTTAGCGTGAATGATGACGTTGAGTCAAATTTTGGTAGACCTAATTTATGCTTTATCGGATCTTTTGGAGATCATGAAAGTATAACGTCTGAAACTTCTTGGATTAAATCATTCTTTTTGAGAGGATGACGTGTATGTTTTAAAAAATACTTTGATTCTTTATTGGGATAGTGTAGATGATGAAATGATTGCCGAGAGAGAGAATGCGATTCTTAACAATGTGAGTCCCACATTAATAAAAATATAGAGGGTCAAGAATTTGAAAATCCAAATGAAGTAAAACTATCCCACATTATAAAAAGCACTAGCTCACGTGTTATAAGGAGATTTTTCTCATAGGGATAGACAATCCATTAAGGTATTTTGAAAGAAATTTTAGATTGGAAGAATTTAAATAATTCTCATCCAAAATTGAAAGTATTTAAATATTTTGTGTATTTAAGTGGGTGGTTTTAGGTTGGAAGAATCTAAATAATTCTTAACTTAAATTTATAGACTTTTATAATTTTAAATTAAATTCATGATAACGATACATTAGGATTATAGATGATGATTAGGAATCTAGTGAACTTTCGATTCTATACCTGATGTTGACTTATCATGGATGTTAATTTTGAAGTACAAAATTATGTATATGATGTGAGTATTAGTATATATGTTTACCCTTTTAGAAAATTCAAACCATAGCATCAAAGCCCATGATTAGGGATTTGAATAGAAATGACAAATTGAATGGTGATGATCATGAGATATGACATTATAAAATGTGAAATGTGCTGAAAAAATAAAATGTTTTGGAAGGTATCAAGCATGTCAAGTAATACCTTGTAGTGGGCAATGCTGCCCTTTTAAGAGAGAGAACTAGATGCTAACTAGGCATGGAATTGATAGATTCCATAGCTCGAGTGACTTTGGTTAGCTTTGAGATTGAAGACATGATATCTAAGTATGAACAATACTTTAACTACTCATGACATTAGGGTGTACTTCAAAGAGATATAGAGGTACCAGTGACTCATTTTAGACAGTTGATCATGAAGTTTGATACCTATAAAAGGCGAAGTGATCACAGTATCAAACGGCTATTGATGGTCATGTCTAGCATGATTAGAGAGTGGGAGTCAGCTGGTCATGTCCTCTCCAATAAACATAAAATTCAAACCTTGATTTGATTCCTTCCTGCCAAGTGAGAGCACCTAAAAGTCATTTTGATTCATAATGATTGTGTGAAGACTTTCTCAGACGTTGCTCTCCATATAGAACTTGGAGATGAGCAGCTTGGTGCTGCAAGATCCATAACTAATGCTTTTTTGTTATATAGTTTAGTTCCAAGAGAGTTTCAAACTCTAAGCGTTAGAGGAATTGGAACAAAAGTAAGGAAGGAAAGAAAATTGTAGACGGATAACAAAAAAACAATCTTGGATATAAGAATAGATAGAGAGTATTTATGAGTTTTCGTCGATTGCTTTCTGGTAGTAGATAGTATGTAGAGAACGATGTAAGAATAAACATTAGAGGAGTTGTCACTTGTAAACTATAATTACAAAGTAGTCGAACTCTCATTCTACATGTTGCTCTCTATGTGTAGAAATTCGATGGTTTCATCTGTTCTTGTTCTTTTGGAATTTGACGATGATTTGAACTTTTAGAGATATAGGGTTGATTTGTATTTGAATGACATGTATATCGGTTCTAGACAGTTTGCAAATGGTTTCATCATTTTGCAAATATTAATAATGTGACATGATAGATTTGATCACATTAGGACAAGACATGATAAATTAACTAGTGAGAGTAGAACCATTAGGTTCACTCACAAAAGTTAATTTACCAACGTGTGAATGTTGTCTTGTAAGCAAAATGACGAGAAAACCATTTGAAAAACACATACGGGCTAAATTTCTATTACATTTAATCCATTCAGATATTTGTGATCCAATAAATATGAAAGATAAATATTGAACTTCGTATTTCATTACATTTATTGATGATTTCACGCGTTTGACCATATCTATATGATTTCTCATAAGTCTGAAGCATTTGAGTGCTTTAAATATTATATGAGCGATATAGAGAATCAGACGGATAGATAACGTGAATATCTATTAGATTAATTTAAAGATCTGAGTAATGAAAGAGGAACAATCTGACACCATTCCTAATACACCTTAGCAGAGTGGTGTTATAGTGAGAAGGAATATGACATTGTTGGATATAAAAGATCTATGATGGCGCAGGTTAACTTGTTGATTTTCTTTTGGGAGATGCCTTATTATTTTGAACAAAATATCTTCACAGAAAGTATCAACGACATGATATAGACTTTGGATTGGTATAAGGTCGTGTCTTAGTGATTTCAGACATTGGGGATTGGTAGTATGTATTTGAGATTTTTTCAATAAATTTGAAAAATTGTATCCCTATAGAAGTAAAAGTATTTTTATTGGATACTTTGATCATTCTAAAAGTTAAATATTTGTTTGTGAATAAGAAGATTGTACTATAGTAGAGATTAGATCATGGATGTTATATTTTTGGAGAATGATTTTTCTAGCAGAGGTGACATGAAGGACATAGAGCTATTATTTGAATTTGTTAATTCAAATGATAGATTTGTCTATTATGGATTATTAGAATGACACTGATCTCAGTGGAAGAAATTTAAATTCTAACAATCCAATTGAGTTACAGACTCAGAAAAGTGTTAGGAAAAACGTGTCTAAGCGTCACTTTGGGATTGAAGGGCACGTATTTGATATTTCTTCAGGAGATGAAGAAAAGTCCCAGAACGCATATGAGACTCTATCTTATTCCACCAAGGATGAATGGAAAAGGCAATGAAAGAGAAAATAGGAGTCAATGAAATCCAACTATGTATAGAAATTAGTTGAACTTCTATCAGGACGTAAAATTATTGAGAATAACTGGATTCTCAAAACTAAGCGTAGGGTAGATAGAATTATTGAAAGATAAAAGACTCAATTGGTAGCAAAATGTTACACTCAGTAAAAGAGTGTTGATTATGAGGAAACCTTTTTCCAGTAGTGAAATTTATCTCCATTCGCGCGTAGTTGGCAATAATGGCTAATTTGAATTTAGAATTACATCAAATGGATGTGAAAACTGCCTTCTTTAGTGGTAAACTTGAGGAAGAAATCTGTATGACACAACTAGAGAGTTTTGTTATTAAATGTCTGGTAGACAGAGATAGTAAATTGAGTGATCTATTTATGGCCTTAAGCAGTTTTCAAAAAAATGGTATTTAAGATTTCACAAAGATGTGATATCTTATGATTTCGTCATACTAGACGAAAACCATTGTTTCTATTTGAAAAGTCTAATGACAAGTTTATAATTCTATCCTCATATGTCGAGAACATATTATTAGCGGCGAATGATAAGAAGTATGACCTTCGAGATGAACGATATGGGTAAGACGGATTGGGAATTGAATTCTAGAGAAATCGATCTGGAAGATTACTGGAGTTATCTCAAAAGTTTTATATTATAAAGACTTTGGAACGGTTCAGTTTAAAAGACTACAAACCCGCTGATACCCCTATGACTATAGGTGATAGTTCAAAGGATGACACATACCCTAGAACTCCTAATAAATAGATGAAATGTCCGGAATATCGTATTCTAGTTCAGTTGGGAATTTGAAATATGTTATGATGTGTATTCGTTCTGAAATTTGTCATGCTATAGGGTTTGGTCGGCAGGTATTTGTTCAATCTAGATAGAGTGATTAGATTGTTGTGAAAAGGATATTGGGATATCTGAGCGGAACTACAGATTATTTTCTTTATTATTAAGGAAATGATATAATATTGAAAGGATACACAAATGTTGATTTGGAAGGAGATTTGCATGAGAAAAAATCTATTTTTGGTTATATTTGCTTACTAATTGATAGCGCTATCTCATGAAAAAGCAAGAAA
Organism: Dillenia turbinata; assembly: GCA_037126225.1. Lineage (NCBI taxonomy): Eukaryota > Viridiplantae > Streptophyta > Magnoliopsida > Dilleniales > Dilleniaceae > Dillenia > Dillenia turbinata. The sequence continues at coordinate 20,292,405 of JBAMMX010000011.1, read as the reverse complement.
TAAACCATGTATCACTTTTTATGATGGAAGTAGAATTTGTGGTCATTGCTTTCGCAGTTTAGAAAATTAGTTTGGTTAAGTGAATATTGCAATATTTGGAAGTAGTAAACAATTCAGTAGGAGTTTGATGATTCATTGTGACAATTGGTTAGCTATCGTTTACACAAGGACCCCAAATGTTATAACAAAATCAAACATAGACACGAAAATCAGTCTTATTAGAGACATGATTAAAAAGAGGAAAATGACATTGAAATATGTATTTATGCAGTTGGTAGTGGCTTGTCATTTTTCGGAGGCCAATGTCTAAACACATATTTGTGAGATATATTAGATGACATAGATTGCATAGATTATGGCAGTGTTTGTTACTGTGATAGTGATTGTGATTACAGAAAATATATATGTTATAATGCTCATATACGTTGACATTTGAATTTTGTCTGTGTCCAAAATTTTTGTATTTGGAATTAAAAATATGTCAGGCAAGTTTTAAAATTGGCTCTTTCATACATTTAATCACTTCTAATATTTGTGTGACATATAGAAATGAGACATGTTAATTAGTGGTGGATTAACACACGTATAAACCGCCTTAGTTAAGTACTAAAATAAAATTACTGGTTAAATATACTACATATATGGTAATCAAAATAGATTCCCTACAATCCATTAAACTTGTCGAATAGTCAGGTATGGATTTTCCTTGATGTTATGAGATTTTGGAGGACTTATAAGAAGGAAAACTCAGGTCAAGTATTTTGTACATTTGGACTAATACCTGTACGATACGTTATTTTGGAAAAGAAGACATACGCTTCTAAATGGAAAGAAAAGTATCGTAACACGTGTTTCATACTATGTATGTTTATGTGACTATATGACTAATGAGATGGTACATCCCTCTGTATCTCATTGTATCCATCTCATTGTGTGAGACTCAGAGATTTATATTTAACCTCAATTTATATCCTTAGAACTTTAGTCTGTCTTTTAAAATTTTATTTTAGTGTTGCTATTTTAACATGTCACCAATAAGTCATGGATGATTTGGTTTAGTGGTGCATGTCTAGAAAAACAGCTAAGATAAAGTTGTAAGTTAGTAGTATGAAAGGAAAACTGTATTTGACCGACACGTTACTCTGTAATCACATGATGACCAATTATGTCAATAATTTAGTGTTTTGAGACATAATTATGAATATATGATTGAATTTGAGTAAAAAATACTTTTATATTGTTTTGAGGGATGAAAAATACATTGATTGTGTCGAGTAAAAAGAGATATGGGGTATAGCGAGATCCGATGTCCTCATTACCACTTTGATGATGAGTTTCTATATATCCTTAATCAATGTAGAGCTCTAAAGCTCTTGATATTTTTATAGATCACACGATCCTCTTGTCTATATAAAATTGGTGTTTGATAGTAATGATCACGCTATATGCGAGTCTATCCCTTATGTACGAGTGGGAGATGTGGGTAAACTCGCTCCCTCATGTATTTTCATGAATCTAAAGAAAAGGGGGGGAGAGATGGTTAATTAGGAAACCACCCCCTCAACTCCCCATAAAAAAACTCCCCTCTCTCTCTCATAAGTTTGTTAACAATGATAGAAAAAAAATGAAGTTCTTCTGTCCTTTGAGAAGGGTGACAGGAAGAACCAAAAATGGAAATGACATATTGCCATTTTTCTTGTAAATGAACAAACCCAAGTGAGAGAGATTGAAATGTAGAGAAATGTTAAAGGGCTTGATGTTGGTGATCATCTTACACCAGAGTGGCATTTGGATTATGGAATGTAGGAGATGATTCGATTTATGTGACATCTTCCTCAGTTAGAATACCTATCCTCAGAAAGAGGTAAGTGAGTCTAATTCAAATCTCATTCAAATCTCGTTCTGGAAATTTCCGTATAAAAATTTTTCGTTGATTTGTACGAAGAACATCAGACCACTAAATGTGTAATGTTAATAAAAGTCCAATGCAGCCTGGCTAACTCCCCTATTGACTCTGCAAGTCCAAAAAAGAAAAACAAAAGGCAAAAATTCGATCCCCATTCATGTCCTCGGGGCTATATCGCAAGACACCTGTGGTGCATGAGCCCAAAGAGAAGCAAAAAGCATGAATAACAGTTCAATAAATTCCCAAATATCCTATAGCATTATGATCCATCTTTACACTACAGAACAGATTTTGGTGTTCTCTTTCTCGTCTTTAATTTGTTCAAACATGGTAGTGTATTCACTAAACATTCAGGAATGGATACAAGGGCATGACGCATGGCAAAAATGACCTTTATGGATGCCCCAAGCTCTTGCTACCTCCTACAAAATTCGCCTTATACAAGCCAACTCTACTTGCCATCTTGAAAGTCTGATCCTTATTATTTTTCGAACTTGTACATGATGGGTGCTCATGCAAAATTTGAGCTCCCTAGTTAATCATTGGTCCTTTACGTCAAAAGAGCTTAAAAAGTAGTCCACTCAGAATTAACCTGGTATAAATTTTGAGGTACCAAATACTGTCAACAGCGAAGTCCATTTGTTCCACAAACTGACCTCTACACAAGCGTGCAACACTCCCAGTTCAAACAAAACAAACAGTCAAATGAGAAGACAATATATAGATATATCTTTCCTGACCCTACTCAGTAAACCAAAAAACTAATAAAGTATTACTCATAATTTAAAAGCCCGACTAGTAAGTAACATTTATGATTTTAGAATCAAAAGAGTATTGGAGTGTCTTAGTGATCGTTGCGGGCAATATCACGATATGGATGGATCTGTGAATCCGTCAACCACAAAAGATCTCTTGGGAATATATCCATATCTGATAGAGAAGCAGATTCCTCATCAATAATCATGGAGTCCTTGTGAATTATCTGATTTTCCTTCAAAACCTGCCAACACTATCACATGTTACAAATTGAACATAGGTACAAAGCAATCTATAACTCGACCTTAATGTTCCTAACAATACATCAACAATTCAAATTGTTGGTAAATGCCAAGAAGGGATGTATTTTACCTATGTTAATATTCCAATATTGGAATTTACAATGGGAATGAGATAACTCCCATTCCCATAACTACCTCCCTATTATTATGGAAACTTCCCTTTTGTATAGTAATTTAATTTAATTCCCTTCCTTTGAGGGAATAGAGTGAATGAGGGAAGTCTAACATAATTCAAGGTCTTGTGAGAAGAGTTACAGATCTAGAGGATCACCATTGATAGACTTTTTGCACTTTTGTATTTTTTGAGGGAGAAAAATACATCGTTGAGAGGGTTGAAGAAAGTCTGAGTAGGGAATTTCTACGACAATTAAATCACCGGATTTAGAGTTGCAACATCGTAGAATTGTGATTATAGATCGGTTTTCGTGATTATCACTCGACTACGAGAGAGATCTAGACGAATGATTCGCGATTCCCGGAGTATTCGAGATTGCTCATCGAGGTATACCCTAAACCATACTCTTTTTATGATTCTGAAAATTAAGATATATGTTTCCGCTGTGTGATAGAGTCACCGTAATCTAATATTGGTATCATAGCATGTTAGATTTAATTTTAAATAAATTTTTGGAATTAAATTTTGGGTATAAAAATATAGGATATAAAATTTAGGGTTCAGATCACGGATAAGTTTGTAGATCACGAAAATAATTTTTTCGTAATTTTCTGAGTACGTTTAGGTCAAGAAAATTCCGGTTAAAACATTCGGACGTGAATAGTGAACGAACCTTTCAACCCCAGATTTATCGAGATTTAGGACAGATCTTTACATGAAAATGGTAGATATAGAATCCTGAGGTCGAGATCTACATTTTAACATGCATATTGTATATTGTTATTGCCGGAAAGTGAGGTTTCAAATTTGACCGCGAAGGGCAAAAAATTTAGACTCAAAATATGCCGAGATTAGGGCATAATTATTTCAAAAGTTGGGTCAAGGATGATTGGAATAAATGAAATTAGAGATTCTTGAAAAAATCTGATAAAAATGGGGCCGAAAAAGTGGTTGTTCAGTATCCAGGTCGAAAGACCCGGTTGCAGAAAAATTCGGGCGAAGAAGAAAGCACCTGACACCCAGGTGCGTGCGTGAAGGGCAAGCGGGTGCGTGGAGCTCACGCGCGCTGAGGCGCGTGAGCTCTTGGGTCAGACGGGGTCGGAACCGACCCAGATCCAGACTTGACTCGTGAACTGGATCCGGTTTTCAGGTTTTGACCCCCACCCACGAACCTGGAACCGACCTGCATGGGCGGGTCGCGCACATGCGGGTGTGTGACTTGGGTGCCTGAGCATCAGGCGTGTGCGCTGACGCGCATAGGGCTCGTGCAGGCACGTGCCTGATGCACTGCGTGTCCTGCACGCGCCCAGACCCCTTCCCAACCCGTGAGAGTGAGTGGGGACGTGTCACCGATGTCTGGCGGCACATGGGCCCTCCCAGCGGCACGTGGGCCCTCCTAAAATTGGAATTTTTTCAATTTTTGAGGGTTCTATGAAAAAAATGTGACTAATTGTGGGTTTTTGTGTACCAAATCTTAGTCCGAATAGAGAGATGCAATCCCGGATTGTGGTGTATGGTGTCCGTTGACTCATACGCTCATCTTGAGGTCTGTATTCGAGTCATTTGGATCTTGGTGATTTGTAGGGTGTACAAAATTATGAATTTAAGTATCAATTGTCACTAACATCTCTCTTTTCTGTATGACAGAGATATGGCTGCAACAAAGAATGTCGTTCTAGATCTCGTGAAGGGAGACAAGCTGAACGGTGACAACTATGATATTTGGTACCGGAAGGTTTAGTTTGTCTTTGAGGAACAAGAGCTCGGGGAAGTTCTTAGGCACGAGATAGTAGACGCCAGGAAGGGTACCATGGCACAGGCTAGATGGGATCAGGGGGAGTATCGTGCTTAGAAAAAGAAGGATGGCCAAGCCAGGGTAATCCTTCTTAGTTGCATGCATGATGAGCTGATTCTAGTATACGAGTAGTATCCTACTGCAATTTCGGTTTGGCATGCTCTGAGAGAGCACTATGGCACCCTGTCAGCTCCTAAGTTGAGGATACTGACCTATAAGTTCATCACTTACAAGAAGAGGCCTGATCATACTATGAAGCAGTATTTGATGTACATATCGAGTATGATTACCTCTATAAAGAGTATGGGGGAGCCGATGTCTGATGAGATTCAGGTACTAGGTGTGATATAGTTTTTGCCTGACTCCTAAGATGTGGTTAAAACCTATCTCATGCACACTGAGAGTATTCATACTTTCAGGGATGTGAGTAGGCACTATGAGCTCGAAGAGGAGCACCAGGAGGTGGCTAAGTCTTCTTCTTCTACTCAAGCTAACATTGCGGAGTCGAGTAAGGGCTCTCGAGGAGTAAAGTGCAAGTGGAGCAAGCATGAGAAAAAGGCCAAGGGCCAAGACAAGAAGAAGCAACTTGCCAAGACGACGACAAATGACAGAAATACAAGAAGAAGAAGTTCGATAAGAGCAAGGTCCAGTCCTACGTGTGTGGTAAGAATGGGTATTTCGTACGCGAGTGTGGCGAGTGAAAGGTTAGTCATTCTTCTTTACATGGTTTGAGTTATGTGTCATCTAGTGTGATGTTCGCTAACTCTTCTTCTTTGAGGATTGTAGACTCATGAGCCACAGACCATGTAGCTCGCGATAGGAGTGCAGTTGTGGAGTTCCTCTGTTTGAGTCCCCATACGAGGAGGCTGTACGTGGGGAACAAAACATTTGTAGAAGTGAGAGGGATTGACATGTGCAAGTTGTTGCTGTGAAGTGGCCAACTCCTGTATCTACATGATGTATTATATGCTCCTAAGATTAGGTAGAATCTTTTATCGGTTCGATGTCTAGACTAGTTAGGATACTCTATTTTGTGAGGAAACCCTAGAGTTCCTATTTCTTATGACAGTACTTTGAGATGTTTCGGTTTAGTCCACGAGGGACTTTATGTACTGGATTTGATTTCTTTTTATGAAATTTATCCTTTTTCTCCTATTGCCTTTGCATCTGATAGTGTAGTGGATGATGTAATTGTATGACATAGTAGACTTGACCACGTAGGGCAAGAGAGGATGGGCCGGTTAGCTTCGAGTGGCTTATTAGGCCCGCTAACCAAAGTCGAGTTGTCATTGTGTGAGTTTTTCCTTATGGGCAAAGCCACTAGAAAACCATTTGGGAAGGCCATGAGAGTTGGGACTCCATTGCAATTAGTTTATTCTGATATTTACGGACCCATGAATGTGAGAACCCGAAATAGAGCTACGTATTTCATTACGTTTATAGGTGACTACACGTGTTTTGGTTACGTCTACCTGATCTCGTACAAGTCTGAGGCACTAGAGTACTTCAGGAGGTTTATCAGCGAGGTTGAAAATCAGCTAGACTTGAGGGTGAAAACTTTCAGAACCGATCAGGGAAGTGAGTATCTGTCTGAGTAGTTCAAATAGCTCTGTTTCGAGAGAGGCATTACGAGACAGCTGACTATTCCTACTATTACTCAGCAGAACGGAGTAGCTGAGAGAAGGAATAGGACTCTGTTGGAGATGGTGAGGTATATGATGGCATAGGCAAATTTACATATCTCCCATTTGGGGGATGTATTATTGACTGCCGCCTACGTCCTTAATCGTGTTTCGATGGAGTCCGCAGTCAACACCCCATACGAGCTTTGGACAAGGAGGCAGCCTGACCTTAGCTATTTGAGGCCATGGGGTTGTGCCGCGTATGTTCATGATTCATCGCATCAGTACAGAAAGTTAGGCCCCCGAGGAAAGAAGTGTATCTTTATTAGATACTCTGAACACTCCAAGGGACATGTGTTCCTAGGAGAACATACGGACGGCACTGTCATTGAGATTGAGTCTCATGATGCCACGTTTCTCGTGAATGATTTCACTAAGAGAGGTAAAATCGATCGGGACTACACCTTCTATGAGATGGATAAGCCCAGCGGTTCAGTTGGCCCTAGCGGCGGGACTCAAGAGCGGTTACGGATCTTGGTCCTAGTGGGAGCAGTCTATTGGAAGGTGAGCAGGCTCTATCTCCTCATAGGAGTAGTCGAGGACATGTATCTCATCATTGTTTTCCAATTGAGGATGAGATCCTCATTATGACTCCCGATGACGATGAAGAGCCGAGGACATTCAGTGAGGCTCTCGAGGGTCCAACAAAAGACCAATGGTTACAGGCCATAAAGGAGGAAATGGAATCAATGAGAGTCAACAAGGTCTAGGACCTAGCTGACTTACTTGAGGATAAAAAGACCATTGGGAATAAGTGGGTTCTCAAAATCAAAAAGAAGGTTGACGGATCAATCGAGAGGTATAAAGCCCGTCTAGTATCCAAGGGTTACATGCAGACTAAGGGCATTGACTACGAGGAGACTTTCTCCCCAGTATTCAAGTTTACATCGATCTGTTTGCTTTTGGCTATTGTCGCTAGTTTGGATCTGGAGTTACACCAGATGGACATAAAGACCGCATTCTTTAATGGGAGTTTGGTTGAGGAGATCTACATGGAACAACCCCCTGGGTTCGTTCTAATAGGTCAAGAGGATAAGATGTGTCGACTTCGGAAGTCGATATACGGCCTAAAGCAGTCATCCAGGTGGTGGAACCTAAGATTTCACAAGGAGGTGATATTTTACGGTTTTACGATGGTCGAGGAGGATCATTATGTCTATCTAATACGGTTTGATAACCCTTTTGTGATGTTGTCATTGTATGTGGATGACATAATGTTGGCTGGGAACAATATTCAATATTTAATGACCATTAAAGCATGGTTGTCATCCTGCTTCGACATGAAAGACATGGGTGAAATTGAGTTTATCCTCGGAGTTTAGATCCAGAGGGATCACTCGTAGAAAAGGTTGGCTCTTTCACAAGAGACCTACATTAAGAAAATTTTCGAGCGCTTTGGGATGAGTGATTGTAATCCCATAGATACTCCGATTGCCAAAGGTGAAGGCCTAAGTCTGGAAATGTGTCCTAAAACTCAGGAAGAAGTAAGAGAAATGAGTAAAGTACCTTTCTCCAGTGCAATAGGAAGCTTAATGTATTCAATGTTGTGTACCAGACTGGACATATATTATGCAGTAGGTCTAGTGAGCAAATATCAGGCAAATCCTAGAAGGGGTCACTGGAGAGCCGTGAAAAGGATTTTCTGATATCTAAAGGGAACTGCAAACTTCTCCTTATGTTACTGAGGAGGCGATTTGCGCCTTATGGGTTATTTGGACGCCAACTGGGGAGGCAGTTTGGATAAATGCAAATCGACATCAGGTTTTGTTTTCTTGCTCAATGGTAGGGCCATCTCTTGGAGCAGTAAGAAGCAAACTTGTGTTGCTCTATCTACGATGGAGGCTGAGTTCGTGGCTTGCTCAGTTGCAGTTTAGGAGAGTGTTTGGCTCCAGAGACTACTGATGACTTAGGGATTATAGTAGATAGTGGGAGACCAATAATGATTTATTGTGATAATCAGACCGCTATTGCTTATACTCGAGACCCTAAGTTCCATAGTAGGACCAAACATATCGACACTAGATACCATTTTGTGGGAGACATCATCGAGAAGGGTGAAGTGACCGTGAAGTACATTTCTACACACAACATGGTGGCTAACCCCTTCACTAAACCCATCACTAGAGATTCCTTTTTAGGGTATAGAGAGTCATTAGATTTGGGTGTTTTTTTGACATTTCTCAGTTTGTACTTATTGACAACATTGATGTTTATTGATTTTTCTATATATATATGATTATTGTGTATTAATCAGTCACACTTATGTTATATTTTAAGTAATGCACTTACGTTGATTATCATATCTATGTTCTGTGATGTAATAATAGATATGTCAGATAGGCGAGGTCCACTCTCTCACACAAGTGACCACCTCCACCTCTGAGTGAGAGGGGATGAGACGGTTTCTAGCTCTAGAGGCTTTGAGAGTAGCCCTGCTAGAACATAAGTCACTCTGATACGTGTTCAAGATGAAATCATATGCGATGTGACCGACATAGACGTACCCACATCCATATTGTCTGTGAGTAGTCAAGTCTGAGATTTTAGATATCACTTGCGATTTGTGATATTATCTTTGAGGTACTCTCTCTGAGATCTCTGGGTAAAGTCCTATGTGTGGACTAAGTCTCATACCTGTACAGTGTTAGAGAAATCTGATATATGCCCTTTTGAGAGATCAGGGAATAACAATGTGGCACGTGTTTCATACCGCGTGTGAAAAGATGACTTGGGATAGTGGGAGCTATATTATTTGAGACATTAACTTTAAATTTATCCCTGACCCCTACTGTGTGAGACCCGAGATCCATTAGGTGGGATCTCTTGTACCCTTACTACTTTTGGCTATTTCTTGAGGCCATGATTCAGTGTTTGTTATTTTAGTCTGTTTACCGATGGCTCGAAAGATAAATTGAGGTCTGAGGGACAGGTTTAGGAAATCATTTAAGTTGAAACCGATAGATTTAAGTTTGGGAAAAGGAAGACCAATTGACATTGCATCACTGTATTGTATTCACCGACCGGTCTTTTATATTCGTCTGTGTAGGGATTTGAATATAATAGTGAATACATAGTCGAGCGATATCTGGGGATTATTTTCGATGAGAAAAGTAGCTCGATGGATGTAATTAGTCTTGGATCTGGGGTATAACGAGCTTTCTTTTGATATTAATGGTAACTACCCGATCATCCTAACAGGTGCATCGAGAAGTCTTTTATTTGCAGGTGTACTCGCTAGTCGCATGACGACCAACTCTGTATGAAAGTCCAGTAGGGTGATTTGGAGAGATCACATCAGTTGTGGTTTAGTGATGGTCGTAAAATGCCCTCATGTGCAAGTGGGAGATGTTGGTAAATGCCCAAGAAGGGGCATTTTACCTATGGTAGTATTCCATTATTGGAATTTAAAATGGGAATGAGATAACTCCCATTCCCATAACTACCTCCCTATTATTATGGAAACTTCCCTTTTGTATGGTAATTTAATTTAATTCCCTTCCTTTGAGGGACTAGAGTGAAAGGGGGAAGTCTAACATAATTCAAGGTCTTGTGAAAAGAGTTACAGATCTAGAGGATCACCATTGAGAAACTTTTTGCACTTTTGTATTTTTTGAGAGAGAAAAATACATCGTTGAGAGGGTTGGAGAAATTCTGAGTAGGGAATTTCTATGACAATTAAATCACTGGACTTAGAGTTGCGATATCATAGAATTGCGGTGATAGTTTGGTTTTTATGATTATCACCCGACTGCGAGAGAGATCGAGACGAAGGATTCGCGGTTCCCAGAGTATTCGAGATTGCTCATCGAGGTATACCCTAAACCCTAATCTTTTTATGATTCTAAAAATTAATATATATGTTTCCGCTACGTGATAGAGTTACCGTAATCTAACACAAATAATTACAGTTTGTTTGCACTGATAGTTTAAGCCTTATAGATACCAAACTTGCTGCCAACAATGGGTTATAGAAGTTGCTCCTAGTTCTGTTTGCATCTTGGAACCCATAAACTCTTATTTGCTACAATACATTGCACCAAAAAAGGCTATTCTTTTATAGGAAAGAAAGTACATTAAAAAGCACCAAGATGTCAAATGTTTTATTACATCCACAAAAGTGTTTCTTGAAATCCTTTTTAGCTTTACTCCTTTCGAAGTGCGAAGAGAATGCCAAATGAGTGCATGAGATGATTTGTAGAAGTACTCAAACCATCATCCACCCTAAATCTAGATCTTGATACACCAACTTTGTTGTCATGAAAGCATGTATCTATCAATCAAATCCTAATTTGATTTTGAAGAAGTAATGAGTCAAAGGAAAAAGTACTCAAACCACCATCCACCATAAATCTAGATCCTGATACACTGTAATATCGAAAATTCAGTGTTAGAATATTTTAATTTAATTTATTGAAAAATACCAAGAGAAATCGGATTGTAATTAATTTTTGGACTTGAACGGTAACACCGAAAAATATGGTGCTTGAATTTTCAATTTTTCATGTTACGTGTAATTTTAGAAATAATGGTAACTAGTTTATAAATATATTATTATACCACATATATATCAAGGAGTTAAATTGGCTTAGTGGTTAAAATTTTATTAGAGAAAATTTTGAGCATGAATTCAATTCCCATTGAAGACACATGTGGAAGGCAAGTTGAATTGATTGTAAATTTGTGAGTTGATTTGTGAAGAGAGGAAGCCGATTCGTGAGAGAGAGAATGGAGGTGATGACAAATCGATTGGCTTCATTTGTGAGTTGATTTACAAGAGACAAATACAAAGTAAGCAAATCAATTTATGAGGAGGACGAATTGATTTATAAGGGAAAAAGGAATGGTTGAATTGATTTATGTGAGGAAATAGCAAGGCCAAATCGATTGGAAAATAAAAAGGGGTAAATTGATTTGGAAGAATGGTGAGTCGATTTGGTGGTATTCAAAAATGATGTTCTCTGTGTTGAGTTAGACAAATCGATTCATTATGGGTGATGTGATGAATTGATTTGTGAGAAGCAAAAATGGAAAGGGAATCGAATGGGGCAACAAGAAAATCGATTTATGTAAGGAACCGGGGGAGAGAAATCGATTTACAAAGGAGATGAATCGATTTGTGTTTGAGAAAATGCAAGGGAAATCGATTTGCTTGAGGGGATAAATCGACTTGTGAGAAACAAAAAGGAAGGGAACTCGATTTCCCAAAGGCAGTAGGCGATTCACTTGCTTTGCAGTCCAGATCTCTAAGCCTTGGTCCTCATGAGTCGATTTACCAAAAGAGGAAATTGATTCAGTTTGCAAAATTGAATCGATTTACCTTAGTGGAAATCGACTTGCTCCTCTGCAGAAATGACTTCTTAGCCATGGCAATCATGAATTGATTTACCAATTAAGGGAAATTGATTTAGTTAGCAAAGTTGAGCCAATTTACCTTGAGGGTAAGTCGATTTGGCCTCTTAGTCTTGTACTCACATGAATCAACTTGCGGAGGAACAAATCGACTTACACTCTCCGTGGAAATGAGAAATGACCAAATTGCCCTTCAAATTCAATAAAATCTAAAAATTCATAGGGGCAAAATGATAATTTCATCACCTAAATTAATAAAAAATGAATGGACCCATTTCGTTTATCTCATTTTCATCTCTTCCTTCGAATACACAGCAGCTTCCTTCCCTCTCTCTGCATTCATTTTCTCCTACCCACCTCAATTGATTTCTTCCCGCCCACTTAATTACTCTCCACTTAAATTCACTTAATGGACTTCCAAAACTTCAATTAAACTCAAGGAATGGAGGATTAAATAGATGCGTCTAGGGTTGCTTTACGAAGGAAAAAATTAGGGTTTTTGAAACCCAACTTCCAAAACTCAATCTAACCCCAAAATCAAGGTAATTGTATTATTGAGATTTGATGGAATTTCATACAAAGATCAAAAACCTAAGCTCGTGAATAGTGAAAAATTAGGAGAAAATGAAATGAAAAATTGTAGAAAGGTCCAAATGATGTACAAATGGTGGAAATAGAACCATGAACATGGATTATTGGATTTGGGAAAAATTAGTGTTTATGTAAAATTAGGGAAAAATTTATAAATCCATTGAATTGAGTATAATTTAACATTAAATTTGAAATTATTGGTTGCCAATTGGGACTTGAAAAAGATCTCATAGGATTCAAATTGGAATTTGGGAGTGAATACCTTCCCAATAGGTAAGTGGGTGGTTATGTTTTATATGAATGTGTAAATTGTTTTCAATTATGATTTATGAATTATATTTTGAAATGAGTTTGAAATGAATATATAATATTTTGTGATTGTGGTGTGTCTGAAATGAAATTGCGAAATATCCATAACTCTTGAGCTTGAATGTTGAAATATTTGCACCATGTTACATTTGGACATTCGTGTGGATTTTGAAATTTTGCTCTACCTTATAATTGAGCATGAATTGATTGATAAATTGAATTTGATAATATGGAGTTGATCGGATCATTGGGGCGGCGTGGTTAAAACTGGTTAAAATTTAGTTTGGTGGTAGGTGGGTTGGAACGCCTCCTCAAGCCACAGTGATAATGTGGTAGCACCTCATGGAACTCCGACCCAATGCCAAGGTGAAGGGGATTTTATGAAAATTATAAAAAAAACCCCTTGGCGGATCATACCAACTGTCATTGGTAGAAAATTGTTTTCGGCAAGCCATAAAATTATGAAAATGAAAGTTTAAGTTGCTGATTTGCATATTTGAGTCATTATGGCTTGATACGAATTGTTTTATGCAAAATATTTCTTTTATTGCATTGGATTATATTTGTTGTATGTGTTTGGCACCATTACCCTTACCCCTCATTTATGTGGTACATACCATTGCACTTCACTCACAGGTATTCATAATACTCACTTATCTCTTCTAAATTTTTCAGAGGAAGCTTAGGAGGGAGACACCATATTGAGATAGTTGAAGAAGAAGTTATTTTTTGCTGAACTTTGATAGGTATTGGTGAATGTGAGTTATATTTGTGGGATTGATGTAATATGATCCATGGAAGGAAACTTTTGTATTCTTCATTTGGTTTGGATTTGATTGATACTTGCTTTATTTATTTTTGAGCAAGTCTTGGTAAAATCCTTACTTGGGCAATATGGAACTTTGTTAATTTTTGCTTAAATTTTCCTTTTACAAAACTTATTGTCTTTATTGGGGCATTTGGATTTTATTACGAATTTTGAGTTTGTAAATTGATGAAAATGTTTGGAAACTGTTTGGAAGGCCAGATTGGCCAAATTACATGTGTGCATGAACAGGGATGGATCAGGTGGATCATTGATTGTGTGATAAATGTATGCATGTTTGAAACAGAGATGGACTGGATAGGTCCTTTGAGTGTGATATGGATGCATATTTGTTTATTTTGATGGTTACTTTATTTTGGAAAATTATTGCATGAATTGAATGTCTTGTGCTATCCCGGTACGTGGAGGTTATGCCCGTATGCCGAGATAACGCAGCGGTTGTCACGTGCTCGATGAGAGAGTCGAGGCGTGACAATTCTATTAGTATCAGAGGTTAGGCTCACGATTTTAAATATTTAAAAGCTTGAAATGTTTCCAAATGTCCCCAAAGGTTTTCCAAAAAGTTTTAAAAACATTTTTTTTTTCATTTGAAATTTTAGATTTTAAAGGATTTTTCAATGGAAGTATAAAAAATTTCCATGGATTCTTAAGGATTAGAATCAATTTTATTTTTACGGGGTTAAATACATGGTCCAATATCTCATTTAGTGAGCTAAGGATAATATCTCTTCTTATAGGAATCATGCCTTCTAGGCCAAGGATAAAGAACGTTAGTGAGATTTCTTCTTTCGAGCACAATGATGAATTGTCCTCACATGCTCCAACTTCTCCTCCAACTGTATCTAGTACTCACCCGGCACCTTCAACCGGGATTCCTCCACTATCACTCGATACACTCTGATAATGGACCGAGGGGTATAATACTTATGGCACCCATCTTCAAGTTCCTCCTGAAGTGCCAATTCCTCCTCCACCAAGCCCAACTATTCCACCTACTCCTTTGGTAGAACCAATTGCTCCTCCCACTTCAGTGGCTACTCCCATCACCCGTCCAACCTTTGAATTGTCCAAGTTGATGAACGAAGCCTAGCAACTTGGATGTGTCACCTTTACGGGGACAAGTGATGCTATGGTAACAAGAAATTGGATAAATCGGGTATGGGAAATGGTATCCGAGATGAGGTTGGATGATGAATTGAAACTCTTAGTAACCGTAAAATTACTGGATGAAGATGCTCGATAATGGTGAGATAGTCTTAAGGAGAGATCGACAACACCTATCTCTTGGAATGAATTCCTTAGCGAGTTTGATGAAAAGTACTATACTCGGTTCCATCGAGACTTAAAGAGAAAGGAATTTCTTCACCTTCGCCAAGGCAACAAGTCAGTGGCAGAATATGAGACAGAATTTAGGAGACTATCCTCATTTGTTCCTGAACTAGTGATCTCCGAGGAGTATCTACGGTTTAAGTTTGAGGAAGGTCTGAATTTGGCCATTAGGAAGAAGATGTCTGTAACCTTGGCCCATACTTCCAAAGATGTTTTGGAATTGGCCTTAAGGGCCGAGAAAATGGTTGAGAAAAGGGAAAAAACAAGAGAGGGACAGAAGAAGAAAATGAGGTCTAAGCATATATCGGGCCAAGGTTTAAAGCAGAGTAGTAGCACAGGCTCCTATGGTGGAGATTCTGCCACCGAGTCCATTGGTATTCCTTAAGGCCAACATATATCTCACTTTGGGAACCCTACTCCTAGTGTGTCCTCAGGAAGCAAATCGGCAGGGAATAGGAAGGACAAGGGTATAAACTATGGGAAATTCCATGTTGTGATTTGTCAAGCATCCAAGTGGTGCTATCAGTGCGGAAAAAAGGGCTATTTCCACAATGTTTGCCCAGAATTAGGACGGGGAGGTCAATCAAGTCGAGAACGCTCTAGTGGATCTATGGGCAGTCAAGCCAATACCCTTATCTCACCTCCTAATATTACACCACGGACAGAGATTGAGAGCAACACAGTAGCTACTCCAACCCAACGTCCGCAAATAAGGACTCAGACTAGAATCTATATAATGACCAATGAGGATACCCAGAACAACCCGGACATAGTTACAAGTAAATTTCCTAAAACTTGAATTTGATGATTTAGATATTTGAATATAAACAGTTTGAGATTATGATTGCATAGTTATAAATTTGAGGTATATTAGAGATATTGATTGATACTAAGGTGATTGAAAATGATTTTGATGTTTAATGATAGCTTAGTTGCCATTGAGGATTTTAAATTTCAATCGAGTTTGATTTAAATCAAAGTTAATTTTTATCCTCCATATATATAGGTATGATGAAAATTTTTGGGGTTGACGCCCGTATATTGATTGACACGGGGTCTAAAAATTCCTTTGTGAGCACGAAATTTGCTAAGCACTAAAATAAGCCTTTGGTCCCACTTGAAGAGGAGTTAATGGTTATCACTCCTTTTGGGGGAACGGTTGAATAGAGGCACCATATTCGAGGCATGTGAAGTGGTAGTAGAATGTGAAATTCTTAAAGCGGACTTAATTCTGTTGGAGAAGAGGGATTTTGATGCCATATTGGATATGGATTGGCCCCTTATAGAGTTTCAGTAAATTGTTTCACCAAGGAGGTGGAGTTCCGTAGACCGGGATGTCCTCCACTTGTATTCACCGGTGAAATGCGAGTTTTACCGAGCTATGTAATCTCGGCATTAGAGGCACGAAAACTAGTGTACAAGGGTTATGAGGCTTACTTAGTCCATATCATTGACACCACTATACAGAGTCCAGAATTGATGAATGTTCTGGTGGTGAGTGAGTTTCTAGATATCTTCCCAAACAATTTGCCCGGTTTGCCTCCCATTCAGGAGTTCAATTTTGCTATCGATTTGACTCTCGACACTGCATCAATTTCAATCCCTCTATATAGGATGGTGTCTGCTGAGTTGAAAGAATTAAAAGTCTAACTTTAAGAATTATTGGATAAGAGATTTATCTGACTAAATACTTCACCTTGGGGTGCTCTAGTTCTATTCGTGAAGAAGAAAGATGGCACCCTCCGGTTATATATCGACTACCGGCAGCTAAACAAGGTAACCATTAAGAACAAATACCCTTTGTCGAGAATTGATGATTTGTTCGATCAACTCCAAGGGGGCTAGTGTCTTTTCGAAGATTGATTTGAGGTTCGGCTATCACCAATTGAGGATAAGGGATGATATGTCTACAAGACTATGTTTAGAACACTGTATAGACACTATGAATTCTTGGTGATGTCCTTCGCTTTGATGAATGCTTCTGCAGCTTTCATGAACCTCATGAACTAAGTCTTCCATTCCTGCCTCGACAAATTTGTCATTATTTTTATTGACGACATCTTGGTGTATTCCAAGAATGATGAAGAACACTCAGAACATTTTCGGATTGTGTTACAAACTCTCTGAGAGAAGCAACTGTACGCCAAGTTTTTCATGTGTGAGTTTTAGCTTATAGAGATTGGCTTTTTGGGGCATATTGTATATGGAGATGGGATATTTGTTGACCCGAAGAAAGTATAGACAATTCTGAGATGGGAACAACCCAAGAATGTCACCAAGGTGAGATGTTTCCTTAGATTGGTAGGGTATTATCGGAGATTTGTAGAAGAATTCTCCAGGATAACAGCACTGCTGTCTAGTTTAACTTGGAAGGGAGTTAAATTTGAATGGAGTGATAAGTGTGAGCAGAGATTTTAAGAACTCAAAAGGAGACTCACGTCCACTCCTATACTTGCTCTTCCCACTGGCGGTGGCAATTATCTGGTCTATAATGATGCCGGCAAATAAGGGTTGAGAAGTGTTTTAATGCAAGACGATAGGGTGATCGCCTATGCTACTCGACAGTTGAAAAAACATGAATTGAATTACCCTACCTACGATCTAGAGTTTATTGCTATTGTGTTCGCTTAAAAAATTTGGTGACATTACTTATATGGAGTCACATGCAGAATCTTCATCAACCACAAGAGTTTTAAGTACTTACCCACTCAAAAAGAACTCAATTTAAGGCAAAGAAGCTAGTTGGAGTTAATAAAAAACTATGATTTGGTGATTCACTATCACCAGGGCAAGGTGAATGTTGTTGCCGATATTCTAAGCTGCAAGTCTTCATCTTCTTCTTTAGCTCATGGGAGTTCTTATCTCTCATGTTTAATAGGACTCTATACATTGGGAGTCGAGTTGGCCAGTGATGACAATGGTGCACTTTTGACCAGATTCGAGATACGACCATCCTCAGTGGACCGTATTAAGGAGTTCCAAGCAATTGATGAGGAGTTAAAGGGGATAGTGGAAAAGGTTCACAAAGGAGAAGGTGGTAACTTCCATATTCCAGAGGATGGCATGATGGTATATGGGAAACGGATTTGTGTTCCCAAGAATGATGGGTTTCGAAAGGCTATACTTGAAGAGGCACATTCTTTGGCTTATACTATGCATCCCAGGTGTACTAAAATGTATAGGACCGTCAAGGAAATTTATTGGTGGTCGGGATTGAAACAAGAAATAACAGAATTTATGGCAAGGTGCCTTGTGTGCCAACAAATCAAGGCCAAACAACAGAAGCCAGCTGGAACACTTCAACCATTTCCTATACCCGAATGGAAATGGAAGCACATCACTATGGATTTCATGGTGGAATTGCCACGTACTCCGAGCTGTCATGATTCTATTTGGGTGATAGTAGACAAGCTTACCTAATCAGCACACTTCCTTCCGATCCAAAACACCTACTTATTAGAGAGGTTAGCTAAACTGTATATTGATGAAATTGTCTGGCTCCACAGGGTTCTAGTATTGATTGTATCAGATCGTGATCCCCGATTCACGTATCAATTTTGGCCTAAGTTACAAGAGGTCTTGGGCACTAAGTTAAAATTCAGCATTGCATTTCATCCACAGATGGATGGACAGTCAGAGTGTATAATCCAGATGTTGGAAGACATGTTGAGAGCATGTGTTATGGATTTTCAAGGGAGTTGGGATAGGCATCTTCTGTTAGTTAAATTTGTATACAACAATAACTATCAAGCCAACATTAGAATGCCTCCCTATGAAACTCTCTACGGAAGGAAATGCCAAACACCTTTGCATTGGGATGAAGTTGGAGAACGAGAGATCGAAAATATAGAGCTAAATGAGGTAACTATAGAAAAAGTAAAAGTGATTTAGGCAAGGATGAAGGTGGTTCAAGATAGACAGAAGAGCTATACCGACAAAAGAAGGAGACCTCTGGAATTTGAAGTTGGAGACATGATTTTCATGAAGATATCACCTTGGAAGGGTGTAATTCAATTCCGAAAACAAGGTAAATTAAACTCTCATTACATTAGGCTTTTCAAGATCTTCGAGAGGATAGGAGAGGTAGCCTATTGGCTAGAATTATCTCATGCATTGAGTAAGACTAAAAACAAAGTATAGAGAGAGATTTGAATATCGAGAGACCTAATAGAGAGCATTCAACTAGGAGACATATACCGAGAGATATGCACCGGGAGGCATGCACCGAGAGACATATACTGAGAGGCATAGAAAAACAAATGGGGCTAAACAAATAGGTTTTGCTATAACCTCAACAGTTAATCAATCATTACTTTGTGACCAATTAGTTTAGAGAGTAAATATGTTACCAAAATATTAAAATGGTAAATTAAAACAATTCGAAATAAAAAAATAAAAACAAAAATTTATTATTTTTTAAAAAATATTGGTATGTTCCACCAGCATCGCACCAAAACCATTTAATGGTACTTGGCCCAAATCATGATAGGCTCAAGGTTAACAAAGCCTGCGCCTTATTAAGCAACTCCTTGGGTGCTCGCCGACCGGATCCATCTTGGTGTCAACTGCTTGGTCTTGGTACCTCCTTGGTGCTCGGTGATCATCACTCGATCCACTAAGATAATATTCACTTTCCCTAAATCATGGGGGTAATCTTGTGTAAATGGGAAGGAGACCTTCAATCGTAACCGATAAGGAAAAGAATTTCTATGACGATCTGGACTTTCCAAATGAGTAAAAATTTGAAATCTTAGAGAATCCTATACGATGATTTCTATAATCTCATGACGCTCTTGTAAGGAAGCTAGGGTTTCAACACCCTGCATGCACACGACTCTTACCTATTGAGGCTATATATACTGCATCAAGTCAATCGGTTATGTACGTTCTCTAGACCTACACACAACACACAAAGACATATAGAGCTCTCTTTCACTCTGTTTCTTTATTTTCCAAAACTGCTCTCTAACTTGAGAGTCGGAGTGTCCTCCGCCAAAGTAGCCTCCGGTGGTCTTTTGTAGGTCTCATCGATCAAGATCATTAGACGCCAAGTCATCCCGTTTGAGTTAACAAAGCTATTATCTATAGAGCTAAATCCACCTCCAATAGATTGGCGTCGTCCATGGGAACAGACTAATAAAACCAACTCTCACCACCGCCTTCTTCCTTTTTCTATCATGGCTTCAGTCAAGAGAAAGTGACCAATCATTGGTTTCGACGATAACAACTTGACAGGAGTCGACATCAATCAAAATGATCTACTAGTCATCACGGTAAGATCAGATCTTACCTCGTCAAATGGACTTTCATAGATTAATGAGTACACCGCGACATCCTCTTCTGGGATGGCTTCTAGTGAATGGGTTTTGTCCCATCTCATCTCCAACCTTCTGACCAGTCCACTAAAGGATTTGTTGGCGAATGTATACTTCCAGAAGGCATCATCTTACTCGTCATAACTCTAGGAATGCCTCCTTGTCATGCTATTGCCAAGACCACTTTTTACGTGGTAAAAGTTCAATATTCTTATAATGCCATCCTAGGTAGCCCTAGCCTAAGTAGTCTCGAAGCATTACCAAGTGGTAGACACATGAAGGTCAAATTTAGGATACCTTTGCGGGTCGCAACACTTTATAGCGACCCCGATCAGTTAATCATCCCCATAACGAGAGAAAAATGAGAAGTCATAGCAGTAGACATTATAGAACTTAGAAACGAACCTTAATTCAGAGAGGAAGTAATTGAAGTCCCTATCACGATCACACCCTGTCAAACCATTAAAATCGGGGCCTATCTCCTAATGTCCCTTCAAAAGGCAATCTTGGATTTCCTGCGGCATCATTTAAAAGTTTTCGCATGGTCCCCCGAAGACATGCCAAGTATCCATCTCTTGATTATGGTTCACAAACTGACTGTAGATGCCAGTCGTAAGCTAGTTAAGCAGAAGAAAAGAGTGTTTGCACTAGAACACTTACGTGCAATTCAAAAAGAAGTCCAGAAACTCCTAGTAGTGGGGTTCATTCAAGAAGTAGAGTACCCTGAGTGGTTGGTCAATATAGTCATGGTAGAGAAAATGAACAACAAATGGATGATGTGTGTGGACTTTATTGACCTTAACAAGGTGTGTCCAAAGGATAGTTATCCACTTCTCAATATTGACAAGTTGGTGGACAATTCATCAGGCCACCAACTCTTGAGTTTTATGGATGCCTACTCCGATTACAATCAGATATGTATGGCTCCAGAAAATGAGGAGAAAACTAGCTTCATCACACTGTTCGGTAACTATTGTTATAAGGTCATGTCGTTTGGCCTCAAGAATGCTAGGTCAACCTTCCAATGCCCGGTCAACAAAGTTTTGAGTGAGCAACTCGGTAGAAACAAGGACTCTTATGTTGATGACATGCTCATCAAAAGTACTAATGCTGAAGACCACGTCGCAAACCTAGAGGAGACATTCCAAACATTAGAGCATGAATCTAGAGAAGTACAGTTTTGGAATCTCATTTAGGAAATTTTGGGTTTCTTGATTAGCAACCGAAGAATCAAAGCATATCTGGAGAAGATTCAAATCAGACTTGACATGGCACCACCGAGGATGGTAAAAGACATGCATTGCCTTACTGGTAAAATTGCAGCTCTAAATCGATTCATGTCGAAAGTAAAGGAGAAATATTAGCCCTTCTACGATACTCTGAAGAAGTCCCAAAAATTCACATGGATGCCCAAAGAATACTCGCAGACCAAATGGACCCTTCATGTAGATAGGTCATCTAACTCTTTAGGAAGTAGAGTCAGATTCATTTTAGTGGGACCAGACAATTTTAAAGATGAATAAGTCCTCCACTCCAACTCCTGAGCAACCAACAATCAAGCCGAATACGAAGCTCTTCTGATCGGATTGTGGATCACAAAATCACTAGCAGCCCAAAATATATGGGTTTTTACTGACAACCAACTGGTTATTAAGCAAATCAAAAGGGACTACAAAACTAAATAGCCATCGATGGCAAAGTATCTATCTAAGATACTCAAAGTAAAGAACAAGTTTGGAAAGGTAGACATACAATAGATCCCTCGATCAGAGAACATGCGAGCCGATACACTCTCAAAACTAAGCAGCTCTAATTCGGTAGCAACTAGTTAAACGGTCTATATAGAGAGCTTACCACACCCAAGCATTAAAGAGCTTGAACAAGTCTTGCTGATGAATAGTTCACCAAGTTGGAAAGACACCATAAAGGCTTACCTCAAGCATGAGTAGTTACCAAGTTCACCATACGAAGTTGATAAGTTAAGGCGTAAGGCCACCCACTATGCTATCATCAATGAGGATCTCTATAAGAAGTTCTATAACCATTCGTATCTGAAGTGCTTGATGCCCGCGGAAGGGGACTATGTACTCTAAGAAATCCATAGAGGGATATGCGCCAACTAGTTAAGCGCTCAAAATCTAGTAAATAAAGCTCTCCGACAAGGGTACTACTGGCCTACCAAGAAGATCGATGCGGATGACTATGTCAAAAGATGTGACAAAGGTCAGTGCTTCTCATTAGTACCATGTCAGCCCTCTACCGAGCTCTGCCCGATAGCCATCCCGTGACAGTTCACCGAGTAGGGAATGGACATCCTCAAACCATTCCCCTATCCACTGTATAGCAAAAATTTTTAGTCGTGGCCATCAACTACTTCACAAAGTAGGTAGAAGTCGAGCCATTAGCCCAGACCACTACCAGTAAGATGTAGCGTCCCTTATAGATATCCATCATCACCAGATTTGGTGTAC
Organism: Dillenia turbinata; assembly: GCA_037126225.1. Taxonomy (NCBI): domain Eukaryota; kingdom Viridiplantae; phylum Streptophyta; class Magnoliopsida; order Dilleniales; family Dilleniaceae; genus Dillenia; species Dillenia turbinata. The sequence goes on along the minus strand of JBAMMX010000011.1, from coordinate 20,269,659 downwards.
CCCATGTTCTGATTGCCGACAATGGTAAGTAGTTTGATAATATAAACTTTTAAAACTTTTGCAATAGATTGGAGATACAACATTGTTTTACTTCCGTCACCTACCTGAAAGCCAATGGTCTTGCAAAAATAACTAATTGAACGCTCCTGCAAGGCCTAAAGGCCATACTAGACGAAGCCAAAGTTTGCTAGGCAGACAAGTTCTATAGTATTCTTTGAGTTTATCGAACAATGCCCCAAAGGGCAACAGGGGAGACACCATTTAGCCTAATATACGGTTGTGAGGCGGTTATCCAGTAGAAATTAGCATTCATTCACTCCAGGTTGGTTTATACGAATAGGGGCAGAACAAATCAGCACTACGTGAATGGTTAGACCTACTCCCCGAGCTAAGGGAAACCGTATATGTCCGAATGGCTGCTTACCAATAGCAGATGACAACGTACTACATTAGATGGGTCAGAACTAAAACATTTAAGCTAGGCGACCTGGTGCTCAGGAAGATAGAAGATATTGGTCAACCTCAACCAGGGGGTAAGCTAGCGCCTAACAGGGATGGACCTTATAGAATACGCTCAGAAGTCTACCCAAACACATATTGCCTCAATCACCTAGACGGATAGACTATACCCTAAACTTGGAATTCTGAGAACCTGCGTATCTATTATCAATGACGATCATCACTCTCCCATAGGAATGCCTCCTTTTTTGTGTCTAGTTGAATGATCAAGTAAGACCTCTATGGTCATACACCTCATTATATTGTCTACTAACTGATTTATTTTTATGTTTATGTTTCTCAAAACGTATCGTCAATAAGGCATCTGTCTCTCCGTTAGATGGACACGGCCTCTCCTATCGAATGCACGTGTCGTCAATAAGAGATCCATCTCCCCGTTGGGTGGACATGGCCCCTCTTATCGAATGAACGTGCTGTCTATAGAGAATCTATCTCAAAGATGGGTAGGCATGACCCCTTCACTCGTTGGTCTCTATCAAGCGAACGTGTCGTCAATAAAGGATCTATCTCTTGGACAGGTAAATACGGCCACTTCACTCGGTTCTATCAAGCAAACGTGCCATCAATAGAGGATTTATCTTCTCGACGGGTAGGCACGACCCCTTCACTCGGTTGAGCTCTATCAAGCAAACATGTCGTCGACAGAGGATCTATCTCCTAGATGGGTAGGTATGGCCCTTACAATTGATTGAGCTTTATCAAACGAATGTGTCATCAACAGAGGATCTATCTCCTAGACGAGTAGGCACGGCTTCTTCTATCGAACGAATATGCCACCAATAAAGGATCTATCTCCTCGACGGGTGGACATGACCCATTCACCTGCTCGGATAAACACAACTCACTCTCTCGATTGCAAATAATAGTGTCCTATGCCTGATGACTAAGTCTATTGGTCAAGAGATATCTTATTGGTCAAGTTACTCACTCGGTGGTTCAGCACTTGATAGACTACTAATGAACAAGGCGATTATTCTATCGACTAAAACATGATTGGCAAGTAAGTAACAAAAACTCTCTTTTTATTTCAATGAGATAAACATATATCAAAGTACACAGTTGGATACAGTGTGGAAGAAAGTTTACAAGTCTCTGAGTCAGGCTGGATTACATAGAAAGGGATACATTAAAGACCGAAATGACATGTAAACCCCTACATTTGAAAGCTAACTAAATGCAAATAGGAAACAGGAGAAAACTCCATGGCCTACCAATAGTAATAATAAAAGAGACATCATGTAATTAGAACAAAAGTTGCAAATTAATTACGAGAGAAGCTGGAAAGGACTTTGAGAAGATAGAAGTTTTCCAAAAAGATAAAACAGCTGCATCAAGCCTCTGATCATCTCTCCAACTCCTCATATTGCCCGACCTGATAGAGCGTCAAAAAAGTATCTTCAACAACCCCTGCTACACCTATTAGTCGGATGACAATTCTGACCTTGAGAAGAGAGCTTTCACTATGAATAAGAATCTCTCCTGTTTGAGCTAAAATCCCTCTGTGAACAAGGCCAGAATCCTGATGAGAGCCCTGACAGATTCCACCATGATGCTTGAATTTCGGACAACATAATGAGACCTTGTATCGGTTGTCCCGTTTGTGATGGAGTCTTGTATCGGCAAAAGTCCTCTAAAATACTAGGTTTTGCAGTTCAAAACCGATACTCAAGCTATCTCTCGAAAACGTGGACACTTAACAGAAAGGGTTCATAGAATCACTTTTGGAAGTACTTCAAATCACTTTGAGATGGCATTGAAGTCCCCCAACTCCTATTTATAATCATAAAGACGTGGCTCCTAAAATCTCGAGCCGACAAAACTACCTAATGAGAAACGTGCGCAATGAATGAAGAATTCAAGCCTTCCAACTTCCCACACAACATTTATTTCAGGATCATTTATTTGGTGATTATCTACATTTACGTTCCCATAACCTTCCAAAGAGCAATCCTTAAATTACTCCTTATGCCTCTTTCAAAGTAAAATAAGGAGTAGGGGGCAGATGATGGTACTTGACCCAAATCTTGATAGGCTCAAGGTTAACCAGGTCCGCACCTTGTCAAGCAACTACCTCGGTGCTAACCGACTAGATCCATCTCGGTAGTCAACTACTTGGTCTTGATACCTCCTCGATGCTAGGTGATCGTCACTCGATCCTCGGTGATCATCACTCGATCCACTAAAATAATATTTACTCTCCCTAAATCACGGAGGCAACCTTGCGTAAATGGAAAGGAGACCTCCAATCGTAGCCAATAAGGAAAAGAATCTTCATGACGATTTGGACTTTCCAAACGAGTAAGAATTTGAAATCTTAATGGATCCTACGCTTTGATTCCATAATCTCGAGACGCTTTCATAAGAAAACTAGGGTTTCAACACCCGCATGTACATGACCCTCAGCTACTAAGGCTATATATACGCCACCAAGTCAATTAGTCAGCTGCATTCTCTAGACCTACACACAGCACATAATGGTATATAGAGTTCTCTTTCAGTATGTTTCTCTCTTTTTAAAAATCACTTTCTAATTTGAACGTTAGAGTCTCTTCTGTCGGAATACGTTTCGGCGGTCTTTTGCAGGTCCCATCAATCAAGACCATCAGATGCCGAGTCATCCCGTTCGAATTAGCAAAGCTATTACCTGTGAAGCTAAACCCACCTCGATCACCATTGTTTACTTTTTCAATAATCTTTAGCCATCAAGTGTTTCCATTAATCTAAATACATAACTGTAATAATAATTTAAATAAATCCTATCTTACAAAAAAGTAAAAATAATAGAAAATAATTTTTTAAAAGTCAGAAGTAATTCGAAATCGATAACTTTTTTTTTTTATATAATTTTTGAATTATCGGTTAAAGTTGTGATTAATACACAAAATAAGAAAAAAAAAATGCAAACAATCAGAAATCTCCAGACAGTTATATCAAACACCCCCTTTATCTTTATTTACTCTACTTTCTCCCATCAGCCAACAAGCCAAAATCCGACTTGAACCGAAACTTCGCCTCATAGCTGATTCTGAGTTAATGCCTGACTGCCCAAATTTTTGCATCGACAATATGAAAATTCTGCTAATATCAAGCTTAGGTAAATTTCTGGGCAAGGGATAAGACTTATAATTTGTGTCAACAATGTCAAAATGCTGCTAATATACGGCCGACAAGCCCGTATATATCTAATAAATTAAATTTAGTCAAATTTAACGTGATTAAGTCATTGGATAATGGTGGTTTATAAAAAATAATGATAATAATATTTTTACCCCTTTGGAAATAGAATGAATTATGAATTATGTAGGCCCTTATCAACAAAATCGGAATAGAATGAATTATGAAGTTGAAAGGGTAGCAATGTAATCGATGTCAAACCCATTCTTTTTATGGAAACTTAGGAGTACTTGAGTTTAATGGAAATACCAAAGTAGCAAAAATTTTAGTAGTTAAGTTTCAATATATTAAAATCGTACAAAGAATAAATATTGAAGTACCAAAATTCAAGGAAATTTGGTTGCAATTTGATTTAACTCTCGGGGATGAAAAATTTTTTTAACAAACATAGGTTTTTTTTTTTTTTTTTTTAATGAATATGATTTTGATTTTTCTTACATGGATTAAAGTTGTTTAGTACTAGTCTATACTATTACATGAAAGGGAGAATAAGCAGCTCTGATTGAAATCTTGCCCCGCCACCCCACTTGTAAGTCACCTGCAGAATGACAAATTTAGAAAGAAAAAAAAAAAAAAAAAAGACTGTGCACTCTCTTCTTTCTCCAGAACGCGCCCGGGATCTGTCTCTTTGGTAAAATAATTTTCTCTCTTCTTAATTTTTCTTTGTGATATGTCTCTTCATGATAAAGGAAATGTTGAAAATTAATACCAAAGAAATTAGAGATTAGGAAATGTTAAAAATTAATACCAAAGAAATTAGAGATTAGGCCGTTGGCATAACGAGAAGAGCGCTGCGACCCCTTAATCAAATATTCAAATTCAAGCCACTTTGGGAACGAAAAAAATTATTTTGGAAAAGTCTTATCCCGATTGGGACCCAATAGCAGCTCCGCTCAGATTAATCAGAATGTAGATCCAAATACTAGGTGGTAGACTAAGTTCAGACCATAAAAAAAATTAGAGATTAGAGAGAGGGGGCGAGAAGATGGGCGAAACGGATGAAAAGTTACAGAGGATAAATATAAGTATGCATATGTGTTTATAAAATTCAGAATACGCATTTTAAATTGTGAGTCGAAATGAACATATTATAGCTGGTTGGGTTTCCTCTGCTTTCTGTTATTTCAAAGGTAAAATAGTTAAAAGAAAGGAAAAAAAAAAGGATTTGCGATTCATATTTAATACATGTGCAAGAAGCCAAGAAAAATGTGATAAAAAACAGGGCAAAGCAACCAATACATAATTATACATCAAAAACAGGGGACGCCAACCTTTGCTTTTGCCTAGTAAAAACAATGACATGAAGCAGCCACGATAGACTAGTCTAGCAAAAACTAGAGCCAACATAAAGAACACCTGCAGCCGTACTAAAGTTCTCAACGGGAAGCAGTGATCAAACCACATGAACTCTTCCAAAAGGGAGAACCTAATTAGGCAAGTAGGCGACAAATTGTAAGCAATTGAAAATGGTTACCTGAATTTGAAAAATGCAAAGAGAAATTTATCATTCTTTTTTACCTCATTGTATCTGTGTGAGCCTTTCATCTCGAAGAAGCATGTCGCGGACAAAATGCAACTCTTTCAGAACATTGCTGATGGTCATTCTTTCTTGAGGGGACTCCATAGAGCAACCAATTCCAATCTTGATTAAGGAGACCACGTACTCCATTTTGCAACTATTGCTAGCGCCATGCACAAGGATAGGATCCACAACATCTATGATCTGGTTTGGGAATGCCATCATAGCGAATTTGCGAAGATTAAGTCCATTAGAAAACATGGTGTCAGTGGGCCTTTTGGCTGTGATCATCTCCAACAATAAGATCCCATAGCTGTAAATGTCCCCGGCTGTCATGATCTCACTTCCTAGACCGTACTCTGTTCGATCATTTCACATATTACTAGAAATATGTTATATCTAAACAAAATAAGTACTTCTCCAAACCAAAATAAGTGATCAAAGAGCAATGATTTTAATGTTCTTGTACATGTTGCGGTGCATGAGACCAATTGTATAGTACAGTGGTTCGATGACTGAAATGTTTTCATTCGTATATCTATCTAAATGGTTACCATTTTCCTGGACAGCATGTAGATCACCCTTTAATTTCTCAGAATGATTCAAAGAAAGCAAACTTTAAAAAACCAACCTTAAGGATTGAGAAGTACACTTACCTGGAGGAGCATAACCGATTGTCCCCCTTAATCCAATTGAGCTACTTTGGCCATCATTTCCTTTTGGGAGTAGAAACCTTGCCAATCCAAAATCCGCAACGTGTGCAGTCATGTCATCATCCAAAAGAATGTTGCTGGGCTTTAGATCACAGTGGACAATTGGACTCTCACTTTGGTGATGAAGATAACAGAGCGCACAAGCTATATCAATTGCAACATTGACTCTTTGCAGAATGTTTAGATGCCAAATCTCGATATGACTGCCATCTGTCTGTGGAGAAGGATGCAGCCAATTCTCTAAACTTCCATTGGTCACAAACTCATAAACCAAAGCCTTGAAATCATTCCCCTGCAAATCAATGCCTGTGCAAGCAGTTATGATCTTTACAAGATTTCGATGCCTAATATTTCTCATGGCTTCACACTCAGCTAGAAAACTCTTGAAAGCTCCATGGCATTGAAGGTTGAAGACCTTGATTGCAACAGGAGTACTAGATTCCCGGAGTATTCCTCTGTATACAGTGCCAAAACTTCCCCTGCCAACCATATTTTCCAAGGAGAAGCCATTTGTTGCCTTCAGGAGACTTCTATATGACACTTGCAAAAGACTTTCGCCTAAAGGTGCCATAGATGATGGTTGCTTTTTCAGCATTGCTCGACTTCTATATTGACAAACCAGGAAAGGTAACACCACAAATACAATGAATATTACAACTCCAATCAATATTAGCACAGTGTGACCATGCAATACCTTTCTTTTCTTTGAGCCATTGGTAGTGTTACATTTAGGCAGATGTAGTTCGCTTATTCCACCGCAGAGCCTATAGTTTCCTACCAAAGATACTGCACTTGTGTTTAGGAAAACACCCTCCATTGGAACCTCCCCTTCAAAGTTATTGAAAGATAAATTCAGACTGTTTAGGAGAAATGAATCCAGAAATTTTGGAATGTGACCAGATAGATTGTTACGAGAAAAGTCAAGGTTCTGTAGGCCTCTCAAAGAACTTAATGGCTCAGGAATAGATCCATTGAATAAGTTCTCTGATAAGTATAATTCTACAAGGCTTATGCAACCACACAAGGTGCTCGGAAGCTCACCTGATAAATGATTGTTCGATAAAGCCAACACAGCCAAATGAACCAGATTACCAATCTCAAACGGTAGGGTGCCTGCAAGTTGGTTTCCAGACAAATCTAAAGCGATTGATAATGCCGTGTTAGAATTTTTAGGTGACTCAACACGCAGCGGAAGTAATAAAATAATTTTCGGAATCGTAAAAGGTTAGGGTTCGCGATATACCTCAATCGGTGATTCGAAAATCGTCAGAACCGCAAACTCCCGATCTGAACTTCTCGTAGTCGGGATGATAATCACGATGAACGGACTATCACCGCAATGCCACAACGATCCAACCCTCAACCCGATGAATCGTAGACGGATCCGGAAACCCTCGAAAAATTAATCGTTCTTCGCAACAATTAATTTTTCCACTCTTAGAAATATTTTTCCTACTCGAAAAATATCTCCTCTCAATTTTCTCTCAAAGAAAAATGAATTGAATGGATAGAGCAAAAGTCTCTCACCATTAACAGGAAGAAGGCTGCTGTTTTTTTTTTTTTTCTTTTTCGAAGAACAAACGTAAATTCACTCTTCCGTTTGCTCTCTCACATAGGAAGGTAAGTCACACACCAATAATGGAAAATGTAACTCCATTAGCTAATAACTCAACCATTAATCAAGGAAGGTAATTAAGGAGAGAGAAATGAGGGGTAGGGATTTGGTAACTGCCCCACGTGGGCATACCAATCAACATGCCGAAATACTAAATATTTGTTTTGGTACGGACCCATTAAGATTATTCAAGGAAAGATCCATTAGGATCAAATCTCCACACTTACCCAACTCTGGTGGGATGTTTCCTTGTAATGAGTTGTTGTGCAAATAGAGTTCGTTAAGTAATGACAAGTTTCCTATAGAAGCTGGAATCTTCCCAGAAAGTTTGTTGGAGTCGAGAGCCAAAATTTGTAAACTCTGAAGCTTGCCAATCTCTTTGGGTATTGGCCCAACCATATTATTAACTTGCAAAGACAGCACACCAAGGATAACAAGGTTACCTATCTCTGGAGGGATAAATCCGGATATTTCATTTTCTCCAAGGTTTAAATAAGTCAATGTAGAGGAGAGATTTCCAATTTCTTTTGGCAATATCCCGGCTAGTTGGTTGGCTTGTAGCTCTAATGCTTCCAACTTAGTACAATTTGAAAGAGATTTGATGAAGTTCATGCCATCGGGCTCTCCTCCTAAGCCATTAAAGGCAATATTAACTATTCTCAAATTTTGTAGGCCTCCAAAATCCACCAAAATTTCTCCGGTAAAATTGCAATGTCCCAATTCAAGAACCTCAAGATGAGTTGCATTGGATAATGAGAATGGAAGAGGACCACTGAAGTGGTTGATTCGGATTTGAAACTGTTCAAGATTAGGGAGTGTGAGGCCAATGCTGGAGGGAAGTGTGCCATGAAAATGATTTTCAAAAATGAAAAAATCAGTAATAGAAGATAAGTTATATATGGATGTGGGAATCGTACCATGAAGCTCATTGGAACCTAGTCCAAGAGCTTTTAAATTTCTTAGATGACCCAAAGCCTTTGGAATTGTCCCTCCCAACTTGTTTTCTGACAGATATAAGTGTTTGAGTGATGTGAGGTTTCCAAGAAAGGGACTTATACCTCCTGTTAAATTGTTTGCAAAGAAATCGAGGTAAGCGAGTTTTTGCAACTGGCCAAGCTCCTTTGGAATTTCTCCTATTAACTTGTTATCGGATATTTGTAGCTCTGTTAGGTTGGTGCAATGAGATAGAGTACCAGGGATATTCCCTTCAAAGGAATTGTCACTTAGAAGCAAATGGTTCAGCCTATGCAAATGACCAAGTTCAGGAGGGATTTGGCCGTGGAAACTATTGTTGCCTAGGGAGAGTATCTTAAGGAAGCTTAAGTTCCCTACATGAGGAGGCAACGAACCACCCAAACCACTCGAAGTCAGATTCAAAACAGTGACCCTTGCATGCTGGCGAGAGCATGTCACACCCTTCCACTCGCAGAAGTGCACAGAATTATTCCAAGAGCTCATCACCCCTAGAGGATCATAAAAAATGCTCTTTTTAAATGCCAGCAAAGCGTCGTGATCACTGTTGTTTGTGTGCTGCATGGCCGCGGCTAATGGCTTTGTCTTAGTTTCGTGCAGAATTATTGAGGTGTTGAGGAAGCATAACGAGAGTAAAAGTGTGTGAATCTTATTAGGTACGCAGAGCACATTAAAGCAGCTCATCTCCGAATTGTATCAAGAAAGCTGATTGGCTCTACCTTCACGATATACATAGATGGTGATTTTAAATGCTGATCCTCATGGAGACAAGGATAGATGTCTCAAGTCAAGAAGACTTTGTTTTGCCCATTGTAAGGGTTTTGTGAGTGAAAATGACAAAGATATTTTGTCAAAACAACTCTACCAAGTTTTCTAACTCAATTTGAGGTACACATTTTCAGCCCTCTTGAACTTTGACAAGAGTAGTCATTTTTGGCCGAATTTTGTTTGGAACCTTCTATTAGGTAAGTTTAATAGTATAAGTCAAGTTTTCTTTTCCTATCCTATCATGGTCATATTAACTTTTAAATCCATTCCTTTGTATCTAAAGCCGTTTCCGGTATACTATTATTACCTTTTGTATTTATCTAAATCTTTTTTTTTCCTTGCATATTGAGACTCGAAACCGAGTCTATTACAAGGGAGAGAGAAAGGATCCACTTGAGCTGAAACTCAATGTTATATTTATCTAAATCTATAATTTAATACAAAATTCAAATTTTCTCCTTGATAAATGCAAAGACACTTTTTATTTTACTTTTACTCCATGTGGGCAAAGCTCATGTGGGTGGGTTAGTGATGTAGCCATCAACCGTGGGGACTGGGATTCCAAATTAAAGAGAGTTTGGGTCAACGCATGCAGAAAATGGTGGTGGTGGGGGATTAGTAATGCTCATGTCCCGTCTCTGACTTAATCAAGTCCTCTATCGTTTTCATTCTATTGACTCAAATCTCCAAATTGCAGGCATACTTCCTCCACTCACGCTTTCTAGAATCAAAGGGGACTTGATAACTTTCCTAAAGCAAAGATAATTCCTCTCTCTCAGTAGAAATCTGGATATTTTTGATTGAAAATACAATTTAAATATCTATTATTTATCTAGTATTTTAATACCTTATAGTGCCGTAAAGATTTTTTCATATCTTGACTCAAGAAATCAATCCTTGGCACCATGAGGATCCATATTTAACATCATAATCAGCTGGGAATGAAGGTGGAGCCAAATATTAAAATATATTTAAATTATATTTATACATATATTTTCACCTTCAAAAATATTTAAGTTCTATTTTCTTAGCAAAATGTATTTTATTTTCCTTTACTATGTGTGTTAGTTATTGTGCTAAATTTAAAATTTAATAAGTGATAAGAGTATCATGACCAACAATTGGAAACAACATTAGCAAAAAATAATAATAATAATAATAATAATAATAATAATAATAATAATAAAAACAAGTAGCTAACTAGTTCGTTTACCGAATGCTTCCATTGATTTAAAAATAAATTCTGCATCTACTAATGTTAAAAAGATTCATAAGTAGGAAAAAGAACCACCTTAATAGAGGACTTCAAAGCTAATTTTAGGGAACTTGATCATAATGCCCTCCATTCTTGTACAATGAACAACAATTTTTTATTTTTTTTAAACTTATTTTGTATTGACAAAAAATTTTAAAATTTATCTCTCTCCCTCTCTCTCTCTCTCTCTCTCTCATCTTCTTGGAACCAAGCATTCATTTATATATATATATATATATATATATATATATTTAGAATTCATTTCCAATTCCAAGTTTTGTCAATATTCTTTTTAGAATACTTCCCTAAAATTTGGTTCAAATTCTCATCTTTGATCACCTATATGTTGACCCAATCTCCCACCTCACCCTTCTCTCTGCAGAAAAACACATGCGTACTCTTTCTCCTTCCCTTTTGACTGAAATTGTGGACCTTTCTCTCTGTTTCTCCCTTCCATCCTCACAAAATGAAACTTGTGAACATTACTTGTAACCATGTGCTTGCGTGACCCTTAACGAAAGGCATGAGAACTTGGTGCTGAGTTGGAATCCCATTCTAACTAAAGATTCTTGTGGCTCTGAAGGATCTAGGTACAGGAGAATCAGGAAAGGAAAACTTTCCCTCCTTTTCCGTCCAACTCTTTAGTCTTAAAAATGCTAGTTTTAAAAATGAGTAATTGCTCTTCTCCAACCCTTACTGCCCAATTTGAGAGCAGACAACTAATATGTTCTGCTTATTGAATAGAGTTCTTTGGTCGGCTAAGTGACCCCTGGATGCCAAAGTCGTCCTTGAGGTGATCTCGTGGTTCCTATGGGATGGAGATGATGGGTTCAGTTCATGGGTTTTCCTTCCTTTTGTCATAGGAGATAGTGCATTAAACATGCGTAAGCAATACTTAATTGATTGTTAGATTTAGTTAGTGGATATATGTTAAATGCCTGGGGATTTCTCTAAGCAAAATGTGAGCTCTAGCTTATCGATATGAGTTCGCATACTTATGAATATCATATTGAATTTGAAATATCATATTGAACTTGAAAAAAAAAATGAGCAAGCAATATGTGTTTTATTATCAAATTAGTTATTTAAAGTATAAGTAATGTACGTGGAGATAGTTTGGGGATTAGCAAAACAAACTACTCGAAAAACAAGCAGAGCACATATGCATAAAACATGTTGATGATTTGGGTTTAGCAAAAGAGGATTGTTTAAAAACATAATAAGATGTATTGAAAACCCATAACCAAAATGAGTGATCTAAAAAAATATGATAAAATGATAGCATGAGAAACATACTCTAGTACTTAAAACGTAGTAAATAAAATTCCGCCAATAGAAAGTTTGAGAAGTGGATTATGCAATCTAAGAAAATGTAAATAACTAAAATCATATATTGTTGGAGACGAGGACGATGCATTTTGGTTAACCCTTGGGATTAGCCAAATTATCCCGATTTGTGAAAATGTACATCCTGGTGAGGCTTTCTCTGTAAAAATAAAAATTGGAGGGATGGGTATATATTATAACTAGTGAGTGATATATAAGTTGTAGATGAATAAGATTTGCATCGTAGATATATCAAATATATATATTTCAAACCATTATGTTATTCTCAAATTAAATCAACAAAAATATTTTTAATCCATTATTTCCAAAATTATCATAATTCACAATCAATATAATTCAATTTCATATGCATTCAACTATTTCACATTTTCAAATACGGGATAACCCAAAATCATTATTCCCAATAAAAATCTACCACGATATAGGGTGAAACTGCCAAGAGTTTAAGTAATTTATATTCTAAAATACTCCTATCATTGGCATTGGCTATGAGTTTTGTTGGTGGTACAACCAATTGTTTCACGTTCTTTAAACGATGTGTTATTCGATCATGAATGTACCGTCGCGCTCTGTTACATATCATATCTATTAACCCCACCATGTCACCTCGTCAGATCGTTCTACGGAGGGAAATGACTAATCATTTTTGTGGATCGGCTATTCCCCCCAAAAACCCTTTTTACACTATTTCACAAAAATTAGAAATTCATTTTATGTGCCATCAATTTTAATAATTTCTCAATAGTAATCACCATAACGATATGTTCAACATCATTAAATTCACATTGCACATTTATTCATTCAATGTAGAAAAGATGCATAAGAATTCAAAATTCAGTTTTTGGGATATTCCACATATACTAAACCACATAAATCTAAACTCTAAAAATCATTTAGAAAATTCAATAAAAGTATATTTTTCTTATTTAAATATAAATATGAAATCACTTACCTCTTGGGAGAGCGGACACGCTCAATTTACTCTGCAATGAAGTTCAATTCCTACTTAAGTCTCAATTACTTTAAATCTAAGACAATAAATGCCAATGAAACATTTGATCTCTTGTGGGAATAGGGTTAATCGACTTTCCCCAGTATATCACAACCCTAATTTCCAAAACCTATAAATTATGCTCCAACTCCCTCAACCACACAATAATTGCATATATATATCATTACCATTCATAATATCCCCAAATCTCAATATTCATAGACCTTGACTCTAAATCCTCATTTTCACATTCCTTAAATCCTAACATAAATCTTGAAAATAAGCAATCTAAACTCAAATCTAGGATGAGAGAAAATTATTACCTCTATTTGGGTTGTTGATTTCGTCTCCAAATCGAAATATCTCAAAATCTTAGATTTTCTCTATCTAAAAATTCTAATCATCTCTCTATCTTTGGTCCTCTATGTGCTTGCTTGAGGAATTGAAGACCCAAATCTGTAGGTTTAGAAGACGTTGATCGATCTCAAGGGAGGAAGAGAGAGAGAGAGAGATGATTGAGAGAGGGGGAGAGAGAGTGCTCATGAGTTTGGGAGAGGAGAGGAATGAGAATGAAATCTTAAGCTTTACTCAAGCCTTTTATGGTAAAAGGGTCATTTACCATGTTGTCCTCCTTGTCTCAAAGATTTGAATCAGGTTGGTTGTCCTTTTTCGTTATTTTGTACCTCAAACCACAGAAATTCGCCTGGGCGAGTCAACTTGCCTATGAATAAGTCGACCTGTAGGTTCCAATTTTACATGGACAAGTCGACTTGTTATGAACAAATCGACCTGAAATTCTGGAATCTAATCCTCAAGTCGACCTGAGCCCCTAGACAAGTTGACCTGTCAACTCAATATATCAGAGTTTAGGCTTATGATTTTAAATGTTTAAAGATCTAAGATATTTCCAAATGTCTCCAAGAGTTTTCCAAAGATTCTAAAATGCTTTCCTTTTTGAAATTTTGGAGTTAAAAGATTTTTCAAATGATGTTTAAAAACCTTCCATGGATTTTAGGGACTAGGGATTATTTTTTTTTTTAGGGGGTTAAATACCTAGTCCAAATTCTATTTACAGAACTAAGGATAGTATCTCTCTTCTTATAGGAAATCATGCCTCCAAGATGAAGATTGAGGAATGTAAATGAAATTCCTCTTTTCGAGCACGAAGACGGATCGTCCTCACGTACTTCTTCTTCCCCTTCGGCTGCTACTTGCACCTACTTGACTCCTTCAACTGGGATTCCTTCACCACCACTTGATGCACTCCGACAATGGATCGAGTAGTGGAATACCTATGGCACTCATCTTCAAGCCCCTCCTCAAGCACCAATATCTCCTCTACCGAACTCAACCATTCTACTTACCTCTCTGGTAGTACCAGTTGCTCCTACCACTTCAGTGGCCAATCCTATCAACTATCCAACTATCAAATTATCCAAGTTGATCAAGGAAGCCCGATAACTTAAATATGTCACCTTCATGGGGACTAATGACATGATGGTAGCAAAGAATTAGATAAACCGGGTTCGAGAGACTGTGGCCGATATGAGGCTTGACGATGAGTTGAAGCTCATGGTGGCCATGAAATTATTAGATGGAGATACTCGAGTATGGTTAGATAACTTAAAAAAGAGGTCCACAACACTCATTTCTTGGAATAAATTCCTTAGGAAATTCGATAAAAAATATTATACTCTGTTCTACCGAGACATGAAAAGGAAGGAGTTCCTTCACCTCTGCCAAGGCAACAAGTGGATAATGGAATATGAGATAGAGTTGAGGAAGCTATCCTCATTTGTCCCAAAGTTGGTGACTTCCGAGGAGTACTTGAGCTTCAAATTTGAGGAAGGCTTAAACTTGTCTATCTGGGAGAAGATGTCCGTGATCTCGGCCCACACCTACAAAGATGTCTTGGAATTGATATTAAAGGTTGAGAAAATGGTTGGGAAAAGGGAAAGAATAAGAGAGGGACAGAAAAAGAAGAGGAAGTGCAAATCTCCATTGGGTCCGAGTTCAAAACAAAGCAAGAGCATGGCTCTTACGGTGGAATCTCAATCTCTGGATCCATTGGCACTCCTCAAGGCCAATGAACATCCCATCTTGGGACTCCCACATCTAATGTCGCCTCCAGGAGTAAATCGGCAGTAAACAAGAAGAAGTAGTGTAAGAACTGTGGAAAATTTCATTTTGGGGTCTGTCATACACCCAAGAGGTGCTATCACTGCGGAAAGGCGGGTCAATTCCATAATACTTACTCAGAGTTGGACCGGGGATGCCAATTGAGTTGAGATCATCCTAGTGGATCAATGGGCAGCTAAGCCAATCTCCCTTCTTCCTCTTCTAATGTCACACCACGGATGAGGACTGGGAGCAACACAGTAGCTGCTCCAATCAAATGTCTGCAAGCAAGAACTCAAACGAGGATATATGCAATGACCAATGGGGCTACACAAAACAACCCGGACATAGTCACAGGTAAATTTCCTAGAATTCAAAACTTGATGATTTAGAGATTTGAATGCAAACATTATGTGGTCATGAATGTATGATTTTGAATTAGAGGCATATTGGAGATATTGCATGATACTGAAGTGATTGAAACTGATTTTGATATTTGATGATAGTTTTGGTGACATTAAGGACTATAAATTTTAGTTGCGTTGGGTAAATTGAAGATTAATTCCTTTTCTCCGTATATAGGCATGTGAGTCAACTTGTTTACATCTATATGTGAGTGTAGGCCTACTTGTGTTGCCATAGATCGATTTACTTGAGTCACAGATATTAATCTCTATGGCCTTGACTTCTTAAGTCAACTTGGCTAATGGCTACATCAACTCACCAATCATATAGGATGATTCGCTCATACTAGATTCCCTTTTTACTTTCTAGGTTTTAAAATGTGACACCGAAAATTCGGTGTTAGAGATATTCTGTAAAAAGTCTAAATAAATATAAAGGAAAATTTTTAAATTTTTTATTTTGGGGTTTTAAATTGGAATTTTTGGTTATATATAAAGTGTCATGTCCGCGATTCGTAGTAATTTCATTTTTATGAAATTTAAATTTTGGTGAAAAGTGAGTATAAATGTATATGGATATATGTATGTATCTATATATATATAAATATATACATGTTTATTAAAAAAAAAAAAAGGAAGAAAGGAGGGGAAAACAAAACGCAGCGTTTTGTCCCCTCCCCCAAAATTCGATTAAAGCTAAAAGCCCTAATCTTACTCCCATCCCTCTCTCTCTCTCTACTCCCTCTCTCTCCCACAGCTCTCTCTCCCTCTCTCGATTCGCTCCGCCGCGTGTCTCCCTCTCCTCCGCCTCTCTCCCTCACCTGCGACCGCTGTTGGCCACTGCCCTCAAACCTTAGCCGCTGTTTATCTTCTCTATTTCCTCCTGTCTCTCTCCCTCATCTCTTCTCTTCCGTCTCTCTCTCGCTATCACTCTGTCTCTCTCTCAATTCTCCCTCTCCCGTGTCTACGATGCTTTCTCTCGGGCTTCTCCGACCACCGTAGCCGATTGTTATCTCACAGAGGCTGCCCTACCCTCTCACTCGTCACTCTCACCCTCTGTTTCTCTCTCTTTTTCTCTCCTGCGCGTGACAGCGCTCTGTTCCTCTGCTTCTCTCCCTCACTTACGCGGCGCTGCTCCGCCGCTGCAACCTCCTTCTGCGGCCTTCGCAGAAGCTCTAAGTCGGCAGTAGCATCACTGTCAGAAACCCTAGACCGCGACTTGCATTCCATCCCTTGCGTTGGTAAGGACAATTCTCTGATCGATAGCTTAGGGGTTTCGATTTCTCTTGATAGTCAGGACTAATTGTTAAATTTTTCTTTGGTCTAGGAGCACTGCAGGTCTCAGACTGAATTGTAGGTGCACGGACGTTAGGGTTGTGAGCTACGAAAAACCCTAGGTGAGGAAATTTCTAATTCCTTTGACAATTGAATGAAATTAGGGTTAATTTAGGGTGAGACTCTTGTATATATCTTGAAATATGTTGAATTTGTGGAGAATGCATTTTCTTGGAATGTGATATGTGATTTCTAGGGTTACGTCTAAATTCTACATGAACTTAGGCCGAATAACATGAAAAAACGTATTAAATGAAATTAAAACTTTGTTGAGTTAATTAGAATAGCTCTCCTTAGAGTTGATTCGAAATGTGCATGAAAAATATTACAGTAATGTAAATGCGGAAGACATTGAGAAAATTGCTAGAAATTAGGAAGAATTGTGGTATATTGGGAAATTTAGGTCATTAGTGATACAAATGATCTTGAAATGATGAAATGAGAGAGTAGAATTTGTGGATGTGCAATTTGAGGTTATATTAAATTAAGAAAATTTTGAAAACCCTGTAATGAGATTTTATTTGATGAAATTGTGATTATTGGTATATGATAACCCATTTGAAGGTTGAGAAGGGTTTTCTTGGATTAAATTTATGGAATTGGGAGTGGATACCCTCCCAAGATGTGAGTAGATACATGCTTATGATTTTAAGTGAGAAAATGTTTTATACTGATTTTATAAATGTTTCAAATGAGTTTACGAATACTTTTAAAATTTTTTAAAATTGTTTTATGATTGTGGAATGTCTCGAAAGGGGATTTGAATCACCGAATGCATCCATGTGTTATTTGAAAAATTACGTGCCATGTTTATTGACTTACGATGAATGCGATTGATTGAACTTATGTACTGAGAATCTGAATAATTGTTGGCACATTTTGGTATATGATTTGATGATTACGAAATGGTGCTGTGTCCATGGATAATGGCTATAGTCATTCCCTCCACGGAGCGACTCGACAGGGTGATGTGGTTGGACGGTTATTTGGATGACGAGGTAGCTGCGCTCGAGAGGTGCCTCTGAATCCCTCCCTTCGGACTAGCCTGGTTGAACCCAAGGGGAGGCCCGAGCCAAAGCTAAGAAATGGGGTATTGTGTATGATTTATTGACATTGATGAGAATCCCTTGGCGATTCCACCATTGGTCAGAGCCAAACCTTTGGTGGAAAGATTTTGACAACCCCGTGATTTTGGAAAAATAGAATATGATGACTGGATGCATATAAATTATTTATCACGATTTGTTGAGATCTTGTTTATATTGTGATTTATCGATGTGATCGTATGATTTTGAGAAAGATATTTGACATGTCCACAATCATCACTTATTTATTATCATGACATGCTATACACTCACTGAGTATTTCCCAACACTCACCCCACTTTTAAACCTTTCAGAGGAACTTTAGATTTGTGACAGTAATTGGAGCTTATGAAGGATTGTCCTGCTGACTCGTTAGATATCCAAGTAATGCAGGTTTTATTTTGATGCGATCTGAAATCCATGGAAGGGAAAATTTGTATAACTCTTTTGGTATGGATTTAATCGATACTTGTTTCATATATAGGAGCAAGTATTGATGGAATCCTTACATCGATTATGTTGAAACTTGTTCATTTTCCTTTAAATTTCATTTTTGGTAAAAACTTATTGTTTAAATGAGACATTTGGACTTTATTTGATCTTTGAAAGGCCGAGATGGCCGGATACGTATATGTGATTTGGATTGGCCGAGTTGGCCTTGTGTGTGTGCTGATTTGAGTTAAATGGACCGGTGCGTCCTTTGATTATTTGTTGAATTCTGGAATGGCTGGGATGACCAATTATACATGCGTGCATGTACAAGAACCCCCTCCCCGAATGTTTGCTGATGTGTGCTTGTGTATACAAGGACGGACCGGATAGGTCCTTTACATGTGTATTGATATATGATTTTCCTACTTTGATGGATTTGTGGATTGGAAGATTTGCCATACTGTTGTGTAGCCTTGCAGAGTCCCGGTATATGGGGAGGTTCTGCCCGTGTACTGGGACAATGCGGCGGTTGTCGTGTGGTCGATCCGAGGATCGGGGCGTGACAACTCTATTGGTATCAGAGTTTAGGTTCACGATTTTAAAAGTTTGATAATTTTGAAATGTTTTGAAATGTTTCCAAATATCCCGAACGTTTTCTAAAGATTTTGAAATGTTTAATTTTTGAAAAAAATGTTAGATCTTTTAAAAGATCTCCAAAGAATATATAGAGTCTTTCATAGATTTCTTAGGAAATTAGAAATATTCTTTTTAGGGGGTTAAGTACTTGGGTTAGTATCTATTTTAAATTGTTAAGTTTAAACCCTCCCTGTAGAGTTTTGCTCCCCATACGAAGAGTAAGGAATCCGAATAGGATATTTTTTACTCCTCCTGCTGAGGAGAATTTCTTAAAATTCCCAAATCAGTCCTATAGAGACCAAAGAAGGTGAGAGTCTAATTACTGATGGCAAATTTGGTGCTACTAAGATTTGAAATTCTCTTTATCTCTTTTACTCATTGTAGCTATTGATCATAAGCCATAAAGATGACGCTATCATAAATTTCATTGTATTTCTCTGGCCTTTACATTATTTGGCGAGGTTAGCCAATTCTGTGATCCAAGACTGCAATTTGATTAGAAAGGGTATAAATTTAGTTGGAGGTAAAATTAGCAAATGCACTTGCAATTATGCCATGTTGCTTGTAGCTGCTCTCAGACACATATTACATATATGTATTCTATTTGTTCGAGATGTTATGGACAAAGGTCTTAAAAGGTAGTAGATGATTATTAGAGAGAAATAGAAGATGGAGGATTTCAAGTGCATCATAAATTCAAAGAGTCTCTGAAAGTTGGATAAGGAAACTTCTAGAAATATTAGGGTAAAGAATGGTATCATCCTTGAATAGATAGATGTTTCATAGGTTGGATATTTAATGTGTTAGATTTCTTATGTGATTTCACTTTACACCCAAAATAATAATATATTAATCCCATATAAATTTTCTCCATTAGTCTTCCAAAACCCTAATCAAACCTGTGGAAATGAAGATTTGGAAAAAAAAAAAACCTAGGGTTTACACCACAAAAAGGAAAATCTAGAGTATTTGTAACCTGACACCCAATGCTCAATCCAACCTCATAATCAAGGTAATTTCCTTTTCCTAATCTTAGATTTAGCTTCCTTATTAGTAGTTTGAAATTTATTTTTGAGTTTTGAGAAATTTTGTTGGAGATTAAAATCTTAGAGTTTGTAAATGGTAGAAATTCGGGAAAATTGAAAATGAAAAATTTTATATAGATCCCAACGACATATAAATGAATTTTACAAATAAGGCTTGTGCTATATTAGGAAAAATTCATAAACCTTAAAAATGGATAAGATTTAATATTAAAATTGTGGTTATTGGTTTAGGATAATCGATTGAATTCTAAGAAGAGATTACATTGGGTTTGATTGTGGAATTGAGAGTGAATACCCTCTCAAGAGGTGAATGGATGACTATGTTGTATGTGAATGGGAAAATAATTTCGAATATGATTTGTGAAATGAAATTTCGAAATGAATTTTGAAATGAAATTTAAAATATTTTGTGAATGTGGTGTGTCCAAATTGAATTGCTCATAAATCCATGACTCTATTGTTGATCTTTATACTATTTGCACTGTATTACAATGCAACATTAATTGTGAATCTATGAAATTGCTCTCCCTTGTAAATGAGCATGACTGGAATGATAAATTAAATTTTATAATATAGTGTATAGAATATAAAAAAGGACATAGTCTAAGTCTTTCCACGGATCGGAACCATTGGGTCGGTGAGGTAAAGTTTGGTTATAATTGGCTTGGTGGTAGGCGAGATAGAGAGCCTCCTCAAGTTATTCCTGCGATAGCGTGTTAGCACCCCACGAAACTCTAGGTCAACGCAAAAAAAATAGGTATTTTAAGAAAAGTTATGGAAAACCCCCATGGTAGATCCTACCAACGGTCATTGGTAGGAAAATGGTTTTAGCAAACTCCAAGGTTATTGAAAAGAAAAAATTCAATTTGTTTATTGGATTGGAATATCTGAGTTATGGTGAATTTGATCTGATTTCATTTTATACGAATGGATTTATTGATCGCATTTGGATATATTTTGACACATTTATTTGGCACAACCACTCTCACCCCTCATTCATGTTCAATATGTCATTGCACTCCACTCAATGAGTATTTTTAATACTTACCCCTTCTTTCTAATTTTTTAGAGAAAGTCTAGATTGGAAGCATAGAGTTGGACTAGCGCCGGCTGAAAGAAATCTTTTGGTGACCTTCTATAGGTATTAGATATGTGAATATTATTTTTGGGAATCATATTATATGAGCCATGGAAGGAAATTATTTTTTTGTACACTTTTTTATGTTTGGATTTGATAAATACTTGCTTGGTTATCTTAGGCAAATATTGGAAAATCCTTATCTTTACAATTTGGAACTCCCTTTAATTTCTTTAAAATTTCATTTGCAAGACTATTGGTTTTACTGGGACATTTAGAATTATTTGATGAATTGTGAATCGAGGTGGATTTTGTAAATTCATTTTTAAGTGCTTGGGAATTGTCTCGATGGCCCGGTGGGCCTATGAATGATTTGAATTCTATTCAACAATGCTTGGAAATTGAAATGCCTTGCAGTATCTTGGAACTCGAAGTGAGATTCATATGTGTTTCAGGGTAACGCGATGATTGTCAGGTGCTCGATAGGAGAGTCGGGGCGTGACACAATGCCTCAGAAACTTAACTTGTAAACTAATCAAGTCGACTTCTTGACATTACAAGTCGACTTGTCAACACCAAGTCTCAAAATTCTAGTCTGTGAGCTAACCAAATCGACTCACCAATTGCACAAGTCGGCTTGTCCCCATAAAAACAAATCAACTTGACAACAACATAAGTTGGTTTGTCCTTTACATTCCATAAACACAAGTCAACTTGACAACAACACAAGTTGACTTGTCTCTCACACACTTCATAAATACAAGCCAGACTACTAACATCACAAGCCTACTTGTCCTTTACATTTCATAAACTCAAGCCAACTTAGTAACAACACAAGTCTACTTGTCATGTCTTGCAAATGGGAGTAGTAAATTTGTAATCTTCGATCACTTGCATCCAAGGAGATTTGAACCCAATCACTCAAAGTTTTCAAAAAGGTTTACACCACCAAACCATTCAATCCTTTTAGAATTATATGGAAGAATAAATCGAAAATTCAATTACAACTGATTTCTCTCGGTATTTTTAGAAAAAACATTGAAAATTCAATAAAATTTCTCTAATACCGAATTTTTGGTGCTACACCCTTGGCTTACTTCTTATGCCTCTCCTTCGAAATGGCATGAAAAGTAGGGGCAAATGATGATATGTGGCCCAAATCATACTAGGCCCAAAGATAGCCTGATCCCCAGCTCGTTAATAAACTATCCTGATGCTTGTCGATCACCTCTCTCCTTATAACCACCTACTTGGTACTTCAACTAGTCGGTGCTTGCTGGTCAATGCGTTAGCCGCTAACATAATATTCGCTCTCCCTAAATCACGGGGAGAATTTTATGGAAATAGAAGGGAGACCTACAATCGTGATCCTGGTGACCTCGGTGCATGTAATGCAATGTTCGAGTGGATGTCGAAACCCCTATGCATGTGTTTAGCATGCAGGAGTATTGTACAGTGAGTTCTATGTATAAAGACATATCATATATTGCATTTTTAATATCTCACGATGTAATCTGTGTGATGTATATTATACCTCCGATCGTGTATAGAATAGAATATAAGACCGTACCTCTGACCATATAGAATCAGCTATAGAGCCATATCTTTGGCTGTATAAGATTGGGCATGAAGCCATACCTTCGTTGGCGTATATGATTGGGTACGAAACCCCCCTAAATGGTGTATAGAATTGGGTATGAAATCTCCTCTAAATGGTGTATATGATTGCCTATCTCTCATGTGTCAGAACTGGGTCCCCTCTAAGGGTTGCCTATACTATGTATTTATAGTCTTCCAAATGATGTAGAAAACCCTAGTTTCCTTTTACCTGAGCTTTTTTGAAATGGTAAGGATTGTAATTAAAGATTTCAAGAATATTTAGACTTCCTTGAAATTAAGGAAAATTTAGAATTTTAGAAAACTTTCATTCTTTCTTAAAAGTTCACGAGAATTAGAATTCTGCAGGAATATGGAAAGGTTTGAACTTGGTGGTAATTGTCTTCCTTATCGGATAACCATGAATGATAATGAAAACATATTAAGTAGGATACCATCATTTACCCCCATTCCTAATGGCATTTTGAAAAAATGCTATTAGAAATAGAGTGGATTGAAGGAGGCCTCTCGAGAGACCGACAGGTCAGGTGACTGATAGGTCGAACGAGTTAAGAGATCGAATGTCAGGAGACCGAGAGACTGACAAATTAAATGTTCAAAAGATTGGGCAACCTATAAGTCAAATGATTAAGATCTTGTGAGACCGATAGGTCGAACGATCGAGAGATTGAGAGACCGACATGTTGAGTCATCGATAGATCGGGTGATCAGAAAGTTGAAAGACTGACAGATCAAATAATCGAGAGATTAAGAGACCAACAGGTCGAACGATCGAGAGATTAGGAGATCGACAGGTCGAATGATTGAGAGATTGAGAGACCAACAGGTCGAACGATCTAGAGATTACAAGATCAAGTGGTCGAATGATTGAGACAATGAGAAATTGACAGATCAACAAACCGAGTGACTGAGAGATCAACAAATCGACAGGTTAAGTAACCGAAAGGTCAGGCAATCGGGAGGTTGAGAGACCGATAAGTCGGGTGATTGAGATACCTAATCGAGTACATTTTGAGAGAGTTCGGTAAAAAAAAGTTCAAACGATTGAGAGTGGGCTGTGTTCGCCCATCAAGGAGATATACTCGACACGTTATGTTAAAAGAAGTGTTCGGTTAATAGGATTCAGTTGATAGGATGAGCTGTGTCTACCCGTCTAAGAAATACATCCTTAATTGACAACACGTTTTCAATCGTTTCAAAGAGTTTAACCGATTGGAGGGGCCATGTCTACCCGTCTAAGAGATAAACAGATCAGCGGGTGGCGAGATTAAGTATACATAGGTCGAGTGATCCGGAGACCAGGCGATCGTGAGAAGACATAGAACCAAGAGATAGAGTCACTGTGAGACTCTGACTCCCTTAATAGGTTATAGACTTAATGAGCTCTGAACATAGTGGTGATAAGTTTTTTAAGCCATTCGGGCCGTGAACCATAAGAATTTCCAACAAATATTGAGATCCGAGCAGGTGACTAATAGAGGGGCAACAATCATGAGACACAAACCAAGAAAAGATTTTACTTACTCTGCCGAGAGCAAATCAAGTGGTCTAGTATTGGTCAATTGACAGATCCAGAGTTAAGTGTCCGAAAAGTTGAGAGACTGAAAATTTGAGAGGCTAGAGGGTCGTGAGTCCGATAGGTCGAGAGACCAAAAGGTCAGGTTACCAAGAGGTCAAGAGATTGAGAGATCAAGTGATCAATAGTTCGAGAGATCAAGTAACCAAGTGACTGAGGGATCGAGTGACTAAGAGGTCAGACGACCAACAGGTCGAGTGGCTAAGAGATTGAGTGATCGATAGATCGTGTGATCGGGAGATCGAGAGATTGAGTGACCAAGTGACTAAGGGATCGAGTGACTGGTGACTTATAGATCGAGTGACTAAGAGATCAATAAATCGACAAGTCAAGTAACCCAGAGGTCGAGAGACTGATAGGTCGAACGATTCAAATAATCGGGAGGTCGAGAGACTGACTAGAGATTGAGAGACCAACAGGGTAAAATGATAGAGAGACTGACAAGTCGAGAGATCGATAGGTCAAACGATTCAAATGATCAGGTGATCGATAGAACGACAAGAGATTAAGAGACCAACAGATCGGACGATAGAAAGATCTATAGGTCGAACAATTCAAATGATCAGGAGGTTGATAGACCGACAAGAGATTGAGAGACCGACAGGTTAAATGATGGAGAGACCAACAGGCCGAACGATGGAGAGACCGATAGGTCGAACAATTCAAATGATTAGAAGGTCGATATATTTAAGCGAAAGTGTCTGACTGAGCAGTAGTTGAGAGTGTAAAGTGCTTGTGTTATAAAAAGCAAAAGTAAAAGATCTGAAAACTAACTTGGAGTCTGTGTTCCAATAGAATGACGTAACTCTAGGTGAGTGTGAGAGGTTAAAGACCGATGCGAGAGAGAATAGAGCCAGACTTTGCATTTGTGAGTGTTGACTTGTTGTTGAGGGCGTTGTAGCTGATGGGGTATTAGGCATCAGTGCCATGAGAATATACTAGAGTAATGTTGCAGCTGTTGTGATGTGATTTCAAAAGAAATTGAGCTAAATATCGTCCGAGTAATAGTCATTTTAAATAGAAAACCAAGAGGAAGAGAGTTGGATTTCATCTGGGGACCAGAGCTCATCAATAAAATACCAAGAAAGGGGAGTTAGATCCCATCCTCATGCAATACAGAAGACCGAGGGAGAGAGCTGAACCTCATCCAGGGCGTTGAGGCCCTAAATAGAAAATCAAGAGAAAGTGGATGTGGAACCTATGTGAGGCATATGATTACCAGCATAAATCATATGTATTTGGTTGAGAGTTGTATCCAAAAGAGTTTTATTAAGAGATTTTAATCGAAAGAGTGGGTCAGATTTGTCCATTAAGGAAATACATCCCTAACGATAAGCTCTGTTCGGGAGGACTTATATAAAAGATTTTGTTAGAAAGGATGGGCTACATTTGCCCGTTCAGGGAGACACAGCCGTAACGATATGCACCGTTCGAGAGGACTCATTCATTCAATTGACTGGGCGATGTTTACCCATTTGGGGAGATAAATCCCTAACGATAGATTCCATTTGGGAGGACTCATTCGTTCAATAAACTAGGTGATGTTTGCCTGTTCAGGAGGATTGAGTGATATTAGCTCGTTCGGGGAGATAGATTCCTATCAATAGACTTTGTTCGGGAGGACTGGGCGATGCTAACTCGTTTGGGAGGACTGGGCGATGATAGCTTATTCGGAGAGATAGATCCCTATCAATGGACTCCGTTCAGGAGGAGTGGACGACACTAATCCGTTCGGAAAGATAGATCCCTATCAATAGACTCTGTTCGGGAGGACTGGGCGACACTGACCCATTCGGGGAGATATATCTCTATTGATGGACTCCGTTCGAGAAGACTAGGTGATGTTGTGCCATTCGGAGAGATAGATCCCTACCGATGGACTCCGTTCGGGAGGACTGGGGAATACTAGCTCATTTGGAAAAATAGATCCGTATCGATGGACTTCGTTCGGGAGGACTGGGTAACACTAGCCCATTCAGAGAGATAGATCCCTATCGATGGACTCCATTCGAGAGAACAATCGATCAGTAAGTAAAGCAATGAAATAAAGCAAAAGACCATAACGGTTTTACCTTATCGTTATGTCAAGAGAGCTGTCCAACGAAGGGGTACCCGCAACTGTGTCATCACTAGCCGAAAGTTAGTTCCGATTATTGCATTGTCAACATGATCAAATTAACTGATCTAGGTCATATTCGAGCATTCTAATACAAAGAGTTGTCCCAAGGATGGGCAGTAAGGTAGCTGGGGATCTTGTTGCAAGGGTGGTTCTACTCGGTATCACGCATAGATGTTGGAGTCATGGCGATAGGAGAGACAAAGCGAGACAGGGTGTGAAGATTTTCGACTTATCAGTCACTCATTTCCACAAACTGCGCCAATCTATTGGAGTCGATTTTGACCTCCACGGATATCTGTTTTTCTGAACCAAACGGGGAGCCTATGACAAGAATGTTCATCGTATCGGATGGAAAACCTGAAAAAACCCCACTGGGGCTGGCCCAGTGGGGGGACTCGAATGCTTAAATTAGAAAAAGTAATGATAAAAGGAAAAACTGAAAATATTCAAAGATATGGTCCAGGTGACCTCGGTGTGTGTAATGCATCATTCAAGTGGATGTCGAAGCCCCTATGCGTGTGTGTAGCTTGTACAATGAGTGATATGTACAAAAACATATTGTATATTATATTAGGAATATCATGTGATGTAATATGTGTGATATATATCATACCTCCGATTGTGTATAGAATAGAATATGAGACCGTACCTCTTATCGTATAGAATCGGCTATAGAGCCATACTTCTGACTGTATAAGATTGAGAATGAAGCCATACCTTCATCGGTGTATATGATTGGGTATGAAATCCCCTCTAAATGATATATAAAATTGGGTATAAACCCCCCTTTGAATGGTATATATGATTGTTTCTCTCTCATGTGTCAGAATTGAGTCTCCTTTGAGTGTTGTTTATACTTTGTATTTATAACCTTCCAAGGGATGTACAAAACTCTAGTTCCATTTGCCTGAGGTCTTTGAAATGGTAAGGAATGTGGTTAAAGATTTTTAGAAGATTTAGATTTTCTTGAAATTAAGGAAGATTTAGAATTTTAAAAAAATTTCATTCCTTCTTGAGAGTTCACGAGAATAAGAATCCTACAGAAATATAGAAATGTTTGAATTTGGTGGTGATTGTCTTCCTTATCAGATAACCAAGAATGATAATGAAAACTTATTGAGTAGAGTACCATCAGAGATGATAAAAAACATAAAAAATTATCTTCCCAAAAGTGAAAAGAAAGAAAAGAAGAGAAAACCTGAGTCATTTAACTTTTTAATATATCAAATTTACCTACATCGTTTGCAGTCTTAGTTGGCTGATTTTTTCAGTCAGTCGACCGACAGCATTAGCCTCCATAGAACCTTAGCTGACCCCTCTTCTCTCTCTCTCTCTCTCTCTCTCTCTCTCTCCCCAATACACCTACACGCGCACCCTAGTCTCTCTCTCTCTCTCTCCACCACAACACCTCTTATTTAATGGGGAAAGTGGTTGTAATTTTTTTCTTATAGCTGGTCGGCTATTTCTTCACCTGGTTGATCGAGAGCTTCTTATAACTCCTCTGTTGCTGCTCGGTTGACTAGTTCTTTCATGGATCGACTGAATTTTAATGTGTTTTTTGTAGAGTAATTTAGGAGGGCACTTTTGTAATTATGGGTTATGAATGAAACTTTTTTTCACTGTTTCTCTCCACTGTCAAACAAAAGAAAGTTATTTTTTTCTTTATTTTCCTAAAACAACCAAATAAAATAAAAATAAAATTTCATTATTTCTATTCTTTTAATTCTTTTATTTCCTAACTTTTTTTTTCTTTTCTTTCCTAAACTCAGGACGGCTATCTTTGTATATGAAATTGGTGGATTCAAGCAGGTAAGTTTGAGCATAACCCCTAAAAGGCCCTACATTCTTTCTTCTTGTGCTTGTCAAATTGAGCATATTTTCTGTTATCTGTTTTTCTCCGTAAATCTTTTGAAATGTTCTTTCAAGTATATCAAATGTCGTGTTTATTGTACTGGATTTTTTTATGCTCACCAGTTTGATTTCTGCAATTTCTTGTGTTGATTGTTTTGAGCTTTTCATTTGCCAGAGAATGCGAGGTTGGAAGAAGAAGTTCTATTTCCTTTTTCAAGATTTTGTTGATCTGATTACCTGGAGGGTATGGTCCCAACACTTTGGTTTACGTGGGTGTATTTTTACATGGGACCGAGTTGCAATATCTTCTCTCTTTTAAAACCTTCAGACTTTCATCGTCGTTAAATTGAAAAGAAGAAAAAACAAAAGTATTTCTGTGCACTTTGAACAGGTGCAATTCTTGGACTGGCATCACCTGCTAATCAAATTCGGTAGTGTTGATGGAGGGGTGTGTTCTCTCTCTCTCTCTCTCTCCCCCCCCCCCTTGTGTTTGGTGTTTTATCTGTTTGGATTCTCAATTAATGAATTTCTCTTCGTCCGTTACTACCGTATGAGGACCAAACTTGGAAGGATAGATCATAGAAACTGGCCTGTAGCTTCTGCCCTTTTGGACTTATCCCTTGGTAGGGGGTTTTAGCATATGAATGGAGCTTCTAGTGGAATAGATTTCTGCATAATTCTTACTAGAGTTATGTAGAAATACACTGAAACCTTAAAAGGTCAATTCATTGGCTTCCAGTCCTTGCATTACAAATCATGGATCTAGCACTGTTGTTCTTGGCCTCTTAGTTACCAGCTCTTTTGAAGATCCCTTAATTCACAAAAAGAAAAAGGTGGGTTCCATTGCATTTGATTTCGTTCTTGGAAACTTAAAATCCACTTGTATCTAATTGGATGTTTCCTTTGCCAGTTAAAGCATTTTGATTTAATTCAATTAAGTGATATGATAATGCTTCTGTTAGAACATAGTGACTCAATCACGTAGCGGAAGTATATAATAAAATTCTCGAAATCATAAAAAAGAGATTAGAGTCTTGGTACATCTCAGTGAATAATATACAAAACTCCGGAAACCACAAATTCTGTCTCATTCTTTCTTGCAGTCAGGATGATAATCACAAAGATCAAACTATCACCGTAATTCCATGACGTCCCAACTCTAAACCCAATGATTGGATCGCTGTAAAAATTTCCTACTCAAAATTTTTGTTAACCCTCTCAATAGAATATTTTTCTCTCAAAAACTCAAAATGTGCAATTCTCTCTCAAGAGCAAACACTACAAAAAAACATGATTTTAGCCACGAACCTTAGCCACGGAAAAAATTCGTCGCTATTTACCCATGAATTTAGCGACGAAAATGGATTTGTGGCAAATTAGCCATAAATTTAGTCACAAACAAAATTCGTCGCTATTTACCCACAAATTTAGTAACGAAATTCATAATTCGTCGCTAAATAGCCACGAATTTCCCATTCGTGACAAAATTTAGCCACAAATTTGAAGTTCGTGGTAAAATTTAGCCATGAATTTGAAATTCGTGACTAAATTTAGCCATTGATCAAAAATTCGTTGCTAAATAGCCACGGATTACGAATTTGTGACTAAATTTAGCCACGAAATTCGAAATTCGTGGTTAATTAGTCACGAATTTTTGGTCCGTGGCTAAATTCATGACTAAATTCGTCGCTAATTTGAAATTCTGTTAAATATAATTTTATATTTTTATTAAATATAAATTTATATTTTATATGTTTATTAAATTAGGGTATTGATTTTTATTAAATATATTTTTGTATTTTTTAAAATATAATTTTGTATTTTTGTTAAAGATAATTTTTTAATTTTATTAAATATAATTTTGTATTTTTATTAAATATAATTTTATATTTTATATTTTTATTAAATTAGTAAATTGTATTTTTAATGGTAAAAGTTAGAAAGAAAGTAATGAAGTAAAAAAAAAAAAAAAAAGGTATATCAAATAAGTTAATATGACATAGTAGTTGAGAACGCTCCAGATGTCCTCTTAGTCCCAGGTTTAAATCTGGCTAAATGCACACTTTCTACAAAAATATAAAACAGCAGGAAGTTGGTTCATACATGAGCGGGGCCCGTCGAGTGGGCCGGCCGCCGGCGGCCGGCGACGGTGGGCTGGCGGCTTTTAAAATTAAAAATATAAAATGAAAAATTTAGTCACGAATTTAGCCGCGAATGCCGACGGCGGTGGGCTGACGGCTTTTAAAATTAAAAATATAAAATGAAAAATTTAGTCACGAATTTAGCCACGAATTCATTAATTTGTGGCTAAATTTAGTCACGAATTTTTGAATCCGTGACTAAAGTTAGCCACAAATTTAGCCACGAATTAGAATTCGTGGCTAAATTTTGAATTCGTGACTAAATTTAGCAACGAATTTAACTATGGATTCGAATTCATGACTAAATTTAACGTATCCGTGACTAAATTTAGCCACAAAATTCTGAATTCGTGGCTAAATTTAGCCACGAATTCAAAAATTCGTGACTAAATTTTTACGATACACCATTAGCCACGGATATGAGTTCGTGGCTAAATCTGTTGCTAAACAATTTAACCACGAATTTTTCTGATATTTTCATGGCTAAATCCGTCGCTAATTCGGTATTTTTTTGTAGTGAAAACCCTAGATCCCTAGGAATTGTTCTCTCAAGAATAGTCTTAATCCCTTTCCAATATTGTTACTCACTCACAATGGAAGAGAAATCAATTACCTACACATAAAAGGAAAGTTGCACTGAATGAGGAGGAAGTTATGGGTAATGGGGGATATCTCATTTTCACATTAGAATTTCAAAAAGAAATTTACCTAAGGTAAAATGCTCCTACGTGGGTATTTACCAATATCTCCCACTTGCATACGAGAGCATTGTACGATCATTACAAAATGACAGCTCATGTGATTTCACTATATCACCCTACAGGACATTTATACAGAATTGGACGTCGTGCGACTAACGAGTACACCTGCAAACAAAAGAATTTCTCGATGCACCTACTAGGATGATCGAATAGTTACCGTTAGTACCAAAAGAAAGCTCGCTGTACCCCAGATCCAAAACTAATTATATCCATCGAGCTACTTTCCTCATTGTAAATAATCCCCAGAAATCGCTCGACTATGTATTCATTATTATGTTCAAATCCCTACATGGATAAACATAAAAAACTGATCGGTGAATACAATACAATGATACAATGTCAATTGATTTTTCTTTTCCCAAACTCGAATCTATTAGTCTCAACTCAGCTGCTTTCCTAGACCTTCCCCTTAGACCTCAATTTATCTTTCGAAGTATAGGTAAACAGATTAAAATAGCAAACACTGAATCAGGACCTCAAAAAACAGTCGAAAGTAATAAGGGCATAAGAAATCTCATCCAATAGATCTCGGGTCTTACACAGTGAAACTCAGGGATAAATATCAAATTATCATTTCAAATAAAACAACTCCCACTAACCCCAATGTCTTATCACACAGGGTATGAAACACGGTCAAAGTGTTATTCCCCCATCAAAGTGTTATTCCCCCATCTCTTAAAGGGTTTATGTCAGATTTCTCTAACACTATACAGGTATGGGACTCAGCCTACACGTAAAACTTTATCCAAATATTTTAGAGAGAGAACCTCAAAGACAATATCACAAATCACAGGTGATATCTGAGATCTAATACCTGGCTACTTACAGTTAACATGGATGTGGGTATGTCCATATTGGTTATATCGCATATGATCTCATCCTGAACACATATCAAGATAACTTATGTTCTAACAGGGCTATTCTCAAAGCCTCTTATAGGTAGAAACCAATTCATCCCCGCTCACTCAGAGCTAGAGGTGGTCATTCGTGTGAAAGAGTGGACCTTGTCTGCCTGACATATCTATTATCACATCACATAGCATATATATAATAATAAAAGTAAGTGTATTAACTGAAATATGACACAAGTGTGACTGAATAATGCACAATAATCATATATATATAAAAGGTCAATCAAGTATCAATGTCGTGAATATAATACAAACTGAGAAATGTCATAAAATGCCCAAACCCAATGACTCTCTATGCCCTAGAAATGAGTCTCTAGTAATGAGTTTGGTGAATGGGTCAACTACCATGTTGTGTGTAGAATGTACTTGGCGGTCACTTCACCATTCTCAATGATATCTCTCACAAAATGATATCTGGTGTCTATGTGTTTGGTCCTACTATGATACTTAGGGTCTCAAGTATAAGCAATAGCGGTCTGATTATCACAGTAGATGATCACTGGCCTTCCACTGTTTGTTACAATCCCTAAATCATCCAATAGTTTTTGGAACCAAACACTCTCTTGAACTGCAACTGAGCAAGCCATGAACTCAAACTCCATCATAAATAGAGCTACACAGGTTTGCTTCTACTGCTCCAATAGATGGCCCTGCCATTGAGTAAAAAAGCAAAACCTGATGTTAATTTGCGTTTATCCAAATTGTCTCCCCAATCAGCGTCTGAATAACCCACTAGTCACAAATCTCCTCCTCCGTAACACAAGGAAAAGTTTCCAGTTCCCTTATGATATCAAAAAATCCTTTTCACTGCACGCCTGTGACCCTTTCCAGGATTTGACTGATATCTACTCACTAGACTGACTGCATAGCAAATGTCCGGTCGTGTACACAACATTGCTTACATTAAGCTTCCCACTGTACTGGAGTAAGGTACTTTACTCATTTCCATCACTTCTTCCTCAGTTTTAGGATACATTTCCAGTCTCAGGCCGTCACTTTTAGCAATCGGAGTATATATGGGATTATAATCACTCATCCCAAAGTGGTCGAGAATTTTTTGAATATAGGTCTCTTGTGAAAAAGCCAATGTCCTTCTTAAGTTATCCCTCTAGAACTTAACTCTGAGGATGAACTCAGTTTCACCCATGTTCTTCATGTCGAAACTGGATGACAACCATGTTTTAATGGTCATTAGATACTCAATGTTGTTCCCAGCCAATATTATGTCATCCACATACAACGACAGGATCTCAAAAGAGTTATCAGAATGTATCAGCTAAACACAATGATCCTCCTCGATCATCGTAAAACCATAACATATCACCTTCTCATTAAATCTTAGGTACCACTACCTGGTTGACTGCTTTAGGCCGTAAATCGACTTCCAAAATCGACAGACCTTATCCTCCTGACCTACTAGAACAAACCCAAGGGGTTGTTCCGTATAGATCTCCTTATCTAAATTCCTGTTAAGGAAAACGATATTTATATCCATCTGGTGTAACTCTAGATCCATACTAGCGACAATCGCCAAAAGCAAACGAATCGATATAAACTTGAGTACTGGGGAGAAAGTCTCCTCGTAGTTAATACTCTTTATCTGCGTGTAACTCTTGACTACTAGATGGGTCTTGTACTCTCTATCGATTTGTCGACCTTTCTTTTGATTTTGAGAACCCACTTGTTCCCAATGGTCTTTCTATCCTCAGGTAAGTCAACTAGGTCCCAGACCCCATTGACTCTCATTGATTTCATTTCCTCCTTCATGGCCTTTAACCATTGATCCTTCGCTGAACCCTCGAGAGCCTCCTGGAATGTCCTCGGCTCCTCATCGTTCTCGGAGTCATAATGAGGATCTCATCCTCAATTAGGAAATAATGACGAGATATATGTCCCCGACCACTCCTACGAGGAGGGAGATCCTCCACACCTTTAGATGGACCACTCCCACTAAGAACAAGATCCGTAATAAGCTCTTGAGTCCCGCCGCTAGGCCCAGCTGAGCCATTAGGCTCATCCATCTCATAGAAGGTGTGTCTCGATCGATTTCTCATCTCTTAGGGAAATCATTCTCAAGGAACGTGGCACATGAGACTCAATCTCACTAACAGTGTGGTCCGTATGCTCTCTTAGGAACACATGTCCCTTGGAGTATTCGGAGTATCTTATAAAGATACACTTCTTTCCTCGCGGGCCTAACTTGCCATACTAATGCGAGAAATTATGAACATACGCGGCACAACCCCATGGTCTCAAATGGCTAAGACAGGCTGCCTCCCTGTCCAAAGCTCGTATGGGGTGCTGACTACGGATTTCGTTGGGATATGGTTACGAACGTAGGCAGTAGTCAATAACGCATCCCCCCAATGAGAAATAGGCAAATTGGCCTGCACCATCATCGACCTCACCATCTTCAATAGAGTTCTATTCCTTCTCTCGGTTACTCCATTCTGCTGAGAAGTAGCAGGAATAGTCAATTGTCTCGCAATACCTCTCTCGAAATAGAGCTCATTAAACTGTTCAGACAGATACTCGCGTCCTCGATCGGTTCTGAGAGTTTTCACCCTCAAGTCTAGCTGATTCTGGACCTCGCTAATAAACCTCCTGAAATACTCAAGTGCCTCAAACTCGTGTGAGATCAGATAGATATAACCAAAATGCGTGTAATCATCTATAAACGTAATAAAATACGTGGCTTCGTTTCAAGATCTCACATTCATGGGTCCACAAATATCGGAATGGACTAACTGTAATGGAATCCCAGCTCTCATTGCTTTCCCAAATGGTTTTCTCGTAACTTTGCCAGCCAGGTAAAACTCACACAAGGGCAACTGGACCATGGTTAGCGGGCCCAACAAGTCACTCGCAGCTAACCAGGCCATCTTCTCTTACCCTATGTGGCCAAGTCTACTATGTCATACAATCATATCATCAACTACACTATCAAATACAAAGGTAATAGGAGAAAAAGGAAAATTATCATAAAATGGAGTCAAATCCAGTACATAGAGTCCCTCATGAACTAAACCGGAACAAATCAAAATGCTGTCATTATAAATAGAAACTCTAGAGTTTCCTAACAAAATAGAATATCCTAACTGGTTAAGATATTGGACAGATACGAAATTCCACCGAATCTTAGGAGCATACAATACATCATGCAGCTACAAGACTTGGTTACTTCGCAGCATCAGCTTGCACGTACCAATCCCTCTCACTTCCACAAATGTTCCGTTCCCCACATACAACCTCCTCCCATGGGGACTCAAACGGCAAAACTCAACATACGCGCTCCTATCTCGAGTTATATGGTCCGTGGCACTTGATCCTACAATCCACAAAGGAGAAGAGTTAGCGAGCATCACACTATGACATATAACTCAAACCATATAAAGAAGAAGGACATACCTTTCGCTCGCCACACTCGTGTGCAAAATGCCCATGCTTACCACACACATAACATTGAACCTTGCTTTTATCAAGCTATTTCTTCTTGTGTTTCTGTCCTTTGTCATCGGTTTTGGAAGATAGCTTCTTCTTGCCTTGGCCCTTCGCCTTCTTCTCATGCTTGTGCCACTTGCGCTTAATACCACGGGAGCCTTTGCTTGACTCCGCGATGTTAGCATAACCTAAAGTAGACCTAGCCACCTTCTGGCGCTCTTCCTCGACTCACAATGCCTACTCATATCTATGAAAGTGCGAATACTCTCAATGTGTATGAGATAGGTTTTAACAACATTCCAGGAGTTAGGTGAAAACTGGATCACACCCAGTACCTGAAACTCATCCAACATAAACTCCCCCATACTCTTTAGAAAGACAATCATACTCGACATATGTATTAGATATTGCTTCATAGTGTGATCGGGTCTCTTCTTGTACGTGATAAATTTGTAGGTACTCTTCCTCAGCTTAGGAGCTGACCGGGAGCCGTAATGCATTCTCAGAACAAGCCAGACCGACATCGCAGTAGGATACTGCTCGTATACCAAGATCAGCTCATCGTGTATGCTGCTAAGAAGGATTACCCTAACTTGGCCATCCTTCTTTTTCCAAACACGATACGCCTCCTGATCGCATCTTACCTATGGTGAGTTACCCTCCCCGGGGTCCACCATCTCGTGCTTAAGAACCTCCCCGAGTTCTTGTTTCTCGAAGATAAACTGAACCTTCCAGTGCCAAATGTCATAATTGTCACCGTTCAGCTTATCTCCCTTCATGAAATCCAAATCGACAGTCTTTGTAGCAGCCATGTCCTTGTCACACAGAAAAGAAGAGATGTTAGTGACCAATGATGCTTAATATCACAATTTTGTGCACCCTACGAGCCCACAAGACCCAAATGACTTGAGTACAAACCCCAAGACAAGCATATGAGTCAACGGACACCATACACCATAATCTGGGATTATATCTCATCATTTGGATTAGGATTTGGCACACAAAAACCCACATTTAGCCACATTAAATAACATAGAACCCTCAGAAAAATAAAATTTTTCATCCCAACAAGGCCTGACGCTCCTCCGGTGGGTCCACGTGCTGCCAAACGCCGGCGGCGTGTCCCCACGCGCCTCCACTTGCGCAGGAGAGGTGACAGCGCTTGACAAATGCACGGTGCATCTGTCACGTGCCTTTACACGCACAGAGGGCCACGGAGCCAAGTCGGATACGGATCCGAGTCAGACCGGATCCAGGTCAGGGCGTGGGTCGAGTCTTTAGATCCGGGTCAGAACCGACCCGAATCGGACTTCGGGAGCTTACATGCCTCAACACGCGTGAGCTCTACATGCCTTCTCCCCTGCACGTCACATGCCTGCCACACGTGTGATGTGCACGCGCCTTGGACCCAAGTTGAGTCTTCTTCACCCGATGGGTCCTATAACCAGGTCTTTTGACCCGGCTGTTGGAAATCGACTTTTCCAGCCCTGTTTTCACCGATTTTTGTTGAAATTTTAATTCCTCATATTCCAATTATCATTGACTCGATTTTTGGAATAATTACGCCTTAAACTCAGCAAATTTAGAGTCCAAAATTTTAGACCTTCGTGACCAATTTTGAAACTCTACTTTTTGGCAATAATAACACATAATATGTCACGCCCCGATTCTCAATCCAAAGCCATGAACAACTACCCGTTACCCCGTATGCTGCCCATCATAGGACACACATACAGAGGCAACGAAGGCCAAAACCAACACCTGTTCAAAACTGTTTAAAACTCGTTTTTCCTCAAAATATCGTTTCCCAAGTAAAAGTATATAAAAATATAAGTCATTTGTCTCAATGCATAAGTATACAATACTATCGAGAGTTTCAAATACATTACATAATACAATTATAGTCATCTCAATAAATATACAATAGTCATTCTATGGACTCAAATATACATCATCATTAAATTTCACCAAGGAAAAATAGTTGGTTCCATACCCAAAAACCCAAAGTCTCCAAATGTGTGTCACGTATAGTTTAAGCTGAAAATATTAATATGAGGGGTGAGTATTGTAACACCGGACACGTCCGGATTGTGATTTTTGCTTTAAATAGACAATCAGAAAATTTTTATATATGTGTAAATATGGGAGAATAATTTATGGGAATAAAATATAAATTTTTATCATTCAGAATGGTCAGGACTTTTTAAATACATAGTCGATGGATTTCTAAGATTTTTAAGTTACCAATCGTTAGAGTCCTGATCACCAGAGCCGTCGGTTATTTAGGTGTTCGGCAATCAATACTTGGTGGATTTTAACCGTTCGATACTCAGAGGAATTTTAGTGTTCGGTAGAGATTTAAGTTCAATGAATAGTCCCTCAAATTTTTAATTTCCCAGTCAATAGTCGATGGTAATCATCTGCCGATCAATAATTATGAGACACCCATCGGTATTGTGAAGATGAAGTTTATATCTATCGGTAATAAGTTTATAAATTCCTATTTGTCATCTAGCCACCGGTTAGTATTGGAACTCCCGTCGGTATTGTGAGAAACCGTCGGTATTCAAATTGTGAGACTTCTTGGTGAATAGTGGAAGATAGAATTTTTGATCCCTCATTTCATACACTTGTCGGTATATTTTGTGTCCAAATATTTTTCCATCGGTACCTTACTCTATCATTTATCTTACCCATTCGATATTGAAACAATTTCGCCATCGGTATGTTATGAAACAGATGGGTTGACTGTCGATGATATCCAATATTGAATTTCTATTTTTATTTTTATTTTTATTATGATATACCCATGAATTTTCTAATGATTATTTTGCTACCGATCGGTATTGCGTATCTACGATCGGTAACGTCCACTATCGATAATATGACACTCTATATGGTTAGGTGGCGTGTATACGATACTAGATTTTCGGACTAGCCAAGTTGAACCAAAAGCCGAGGACTGAATGACGTTTCAGTCTAGCACTTGGGGAGGCCCGACGCCAATGCCAAGGTTAGGTCGTTTATTTGTTTAAAAGAAAAACCCTTGGTAGCTCGTCATTGGTCAAGACATACCTTTGTCGATAGCTTGTTTTGGCATGACTCTACGATTTATGATAGAAAATTGGATGCATATGTTTTATGGATGATGATGTTAGAGACATGTGTTTGAAATTGTCATGCATACTTAAAATATGGTATAAAGTATATTTATATATATATAGTTTTAATACTCCATTTTCACACAACTTATTAACTACATGTTACGATTATTCAGTCACTGAGTAAATAATTTTACTTACCCATCACTCCCTTAAATTTTACAGAGATAGTATTTAGAGGGACATGTTAATAAACATCGACGTACGTAAATTTCAGAGACTATCGTTAAAAACGTATCACGGTATGGAACTTCTGCTATATCTTTGAGAATATTAGTTGATCATATTAGAATAACTATACGAAACAAAGGAACTTTCATTTGCAGTATATATATATATTTGAGAACTTTTGTATTTAAATACTAATAAAATATTTGTAACTGAAATTTATGATTAGCCTTGCGTTACCTTGAGGATATGTGATAGGGTTGGGCCGGTGTCTGAGGTAACGGGTGACTGTTCACAGCCTCGGGATCATGGATCGGGGCGTGACAGTTTTTTTTGTATCAGAGCCCAGGTTGGTTGAGTCTGAGTTTTATTAAAGATTTTTTAAAATTTTCCAAGTATTGTTTTCAAGATCCTCAATATTTTGAAATAAATTTGAAAGTTTCCTTACAGTTATAAAATCCCTAAAGATGATCTTAGGCAAATGAGTTCATTCCCTTTAGGGGGTTAGATCTGATAGAGGTTCTTTCATTTCAGAATCATGTCTCCTAGGCACAACGTGAGGCGGACTCGCAGAGTTACATCTGTTGCACCAGAGGTCGCGTCGTCTTTGCACACACCCCCTTAGTACCACCTCAGCTGACACAGTCAGCTAGGATCCCGACACTACTACCAGATGCCTTGAGACAGTGGCATGAGTGGTGGAACACTTATAGGGCACAGATGCCGCCCCCACCACCACCTCCGACAATTCATACTTCTACGGAACCGACTTCTGCACTGGCTACCCCTACTACTTCAGTGTCTGCCCCGAGTGACAGCACTATTCTGGTACTCCGTCACATCCACGAGTTGACCCAGTTGGTCAAGGAAGTTCGACAGCTGGGTTGTACCGATTTTAATGGATCCGGTGATGCTACGACAGCAAAGCGCTGGGTCAACCGAACCCACTGAGTGTTGATAGATTTGGGTCTAGAGGATGAGTGGAAGTTGAGCGTTATAGTACGGTTGCTAGATGGTGATGCTCTCATCTGGTGAGAGACCATGGTAGATGACTCCGCAGAACCCTTAGGATGATGGGAGGACTTCTTAAGAGAGTTTGACGGTAGGTACTTCTCGAAGTACCAGCAAGACCAGAAGAGGGCAGAGTTCCTTTATCTCTGCCAGGGGACCAAATCTGTTACAGAGTACGAGACAGAGTTGAGGAGACTATTTGTCTTTGTCCCCGATTTGGCCACACAAAGGCAGTTTCGATTCAAGTTTGATGATGGACTCAACTTGAACATCCGGAAATACATGGCAGTAACGAAAAATCACTCATTCACAGAGGTCTTGGAGTTAGCCTACCACGCTGAGGATATCATACGGGCTGAGATTAGGCAAAGAGAGAGCCGAGACCAGAAGAAGAAGAGACCTGGATTTCAAACCAGTCAGAGTTCGAAGAAGGGCCGAAGTCAGGGCCCTCAGAGAGATCCCACAGCTACAGGGTCAGTTAGCTTTCCCCAGGGGCCACGCCCTCAGAGTTCTAGACTCCCCGCCCCTAGTATCAAATCTGTGAGTCAGTTTGCTGGGCCGAGGAAGCCCCTATGCCGCAATTGTGGCAAGACTCATTCGAGATTCTATAGAGAACCTGCGAGATGCTACCATTGTGGGAAACCGAGACATATTCGTAGCACTTGCCCAGATTTGGGATTCGGGGGATAGCTAAGTCAAAGCCGCCCAAGTGGACCACGCGAGAGTCAGCCGAGAGCATCTACCCCATCAGTTCCTACTGCTCCACGGACTGTGGCCGAGAGCAACACTATCCTCGTTCCTCAGCGACAGTAGCCGAGGACTCAAGCTCGCGTCTTTGTAATGACGCACGAGGAAGCCCAAGCCAATCCTAAAGTGATTACAGGTAACCCTCTGGTAGACTCTCTTGTATAGGTTTCATCTCCTAACAGTTATTTTGAGGCATGATGTACTATAATGACTCATGTAATTCTCGACATGCTAAGATGCTAGAATTCTCAATCCTTTTGATATATATATGTATATATATGTTCTCATGTTGACTTCCAGAGTAAATAAAGATTGATGATCCTCTTTTATTTAAATTCGCCATTAGGTACCATGAAAATCTCAAGAGTTAACGCCCGAGTTTTGATAAACACCGGGTCAAATTTTTCATATGTGAGCACCCAGTTTGCTCAGCACCTTGATAGAGAACTCTCTCCATTGACCGAGGAGATATTGGTTATCACGCCATTGGGCGAGCAGTTGGTTTGGGATTCTGTTTACCGGGGTTGCAAGATATGGATTGGGGAGGTGATTTTAGAGGCAGATCTAATACCTCTCGACATATCTGATTTTGATGCCATCTTAGGGATGGACTGGTTGAGTTTCCACCGAGCCACTATTGACTGTTTCACTAAGGAAGTAGAGTTTTGAAGGTCGGGATAGCTTTTACTGATATTTGCAGGAGAGAGACGGTACTACCCCGATGTGTTATTTCAGTGTTGGAGGCTAGGTAGTTGGTACGCCGAGGATGTACAGCCTACCTTGCCTATGTAATGACACTATGGAAGAAGGCCCAAGGCTTGATGAGGTCCCAATGGTGCAGGAGTTTGCTGATGTATTCTCTAAGGAGCTACCTGGACTACCTCCAGTCCAGGAGTCTGATTTTAAGATAGATATAGCTCCTGGGACGACACCGATTTCTATTCCGCTATACAGAATGGCACCAGCTGAATTGAGGGAGCTAAAGGTCCAGTTGCAAGAATGATTGGACAAGAGATTTATTCGACCAAACACTTCGCCTTGGGGTGCTCCGGTACTATTTGTAAAGAAGAAAGACGGCTCTTTCAGATTCTGCATAGATTACCGTCAATTAAACAGAGTAACCGTCAAGAATCGGTACCTGCTACCACGTATAAATGATCAGTTTGATCAACTTTAGGGAGCCCGAGTCTTCTCGAAGATTGACTGAGATCTGGGTATCATCAATTACGAATCAAGGGCGAGGATGTATCCAAGACTGCTTTCCATACGAGATATGGTCATTTCGAGTTTCTGGTCATGTCATTTGGACTGACGAATGCCCCAGCCGCGTTCATGGATTTGATGAACCAGGTATTCAATGACTATCTCGACCAATTTGTCATAGTATTTATTGATGGCATACTTGTATACTCACGGAGTGATGAGGAGCACTCCTAGCATCGTCGAGTCGTACTACAGAGCCTCCGCGAGAAGGAATTATATGTCAAGTACATCAAGTGTGAGTTCTGGCTCAGACAAATCGGTTTCTTGGGGCATATTGTTTTTGCAGAGGGTATTTTGTTGATTCGCAGAAGGTTGAAGCCATCATGAGGTGGAAGCAGCCGCTGACAGTTACGAAGTCAGGAGTTTCCTCGGACTTGCCGAGTACTATCGGAGATTTGTCGAGGGATTCTCCAACATTGCTGCCCCATTATCTAACTTGACACGAAAGGGAGTCAAGTTTGTGTGGGATGACCGTTG
Source organism: Dillenia turbinata (assembly GCA_037126225.1). Taxonomy (NCBI): domain Eukaryota; kingdom Viridiplantae; phylum Streptophyta; class Magnoliopsida; order Dilleniales; family Dilleniaceae; genus Dillenia; species Dillenia turbinata. The sequence continues at coordinate 20,227,408 of JBAMMX010000011.1, read as the reverse complement.
TGAGGAGAGCTTTCAAGAGCTCAAACAACGGTTGACTTCAGCACCGATTCTAGCCCTTCCCACTAGCGACCAAGAGTATGTAGTGTTTAGTGATGCCAGCTGGCAGGGTTTGGGCTGTGTACTGATGCAAGACGATCGGGTTATTGCATACACCTCTAGACAGTTAAAGAGGCATGAGCTGAACTATCCAACCCACAATCTCGAGTTGGCAGCCATAGTCTTTGCATTAAAGATATGGCGAAATTATCTCTATGGGGTGACATGCCGGGTATACACGGACTATAAGAGCTTGAAATACTTATTCACGCAGAAGGAGCTCAATCTGAGACAGAGGAGATGGTTAGAGTTTCTCAAGGATTATGACCTTATTATAGACTATCACCCTAGCAAGGCGAACGTAGTTGCAGATGCTCTGAGCCGCAAGTCATCCTCTTCCTCATCTTTCGAGAGTGCCTACCTCTTGTGTCTTATGGGACTCCGCTCGTTGGGAGTTAGTTTGGCTAGTGATGAGCATGGTGCACTTCTAGCTAGATTTAAGGTGAGGCCGACTCTTCTTGACCTCATTCGAGAGCTCCAGGGTTCAGATGAGGAGCTCCAGGGCATTGTTCAGAGGGTCCACAGAGGAAATGGTGAAGATTTTAGAGTTCGAGAGGATGGACTCGTAGTATTCAGAGACCGAGTTTGGGTTCTGAATAATAGTGATCTAAGGAGTGCTACACTAGAGGAGGCCCACTCTTCTGCCTATGCGATGTATCCAGGCAGTACTAAGATGTACTGAACTATCAGGGGGAGTTATTGGTGGGCCGGGATAAAACTGGAGATTGATGAATTTGTAGCCAGATGTTTGGTATGCAAACAGGTAAAAGCAGAGCATCAACAGCCAGCTGGTCCACTTCAGCCACTTCCAATTCCCGAATGGAAGTGGGAACATATTACGATGGATTTTGTTGTGGAACTTCCGCGAACTCCAGCACGAATGATGCTATTTGGGTGATTGTTGATAAACTCACCAAGTCCGCACATTTTCTACCCATTCGTAGCAGCTATCCACTGGAGGGTTTGGCTAGCCTATATATCAGTGAAATAGTCAGACTTCATGGGGTTCCTGTGTCGATTGTGTCAGACAGAGATCCCCGTTTTACCTCGAGATTTTTGGCCGAAACTACAGGAGGCCATGGGTACCAGGCTACACTTTAGCACTGCTTTCCATCCCCAAACAGATGGTCAGTCAAAGAGGACCATCCAAAGTTAGAGGATATGCTAAGGGCATTTATGATGGATTTCAGAGGTAGTTGAGAGCAGCACCTCCCGTTAGTGGAATTCGCATACAACAACAGTTATCAGGCTAGTATTGGGATGTCATCATACGAGGCCTTATACGGGAGAAAGTGTAGGACACCATTATGCTGGGACGAGATCGAAGAGAGATGACTCAGTAGTGTTGAGCTGATTGAGGAGACTCAAGAGAAGGTGAAGGTCATCCGTGCTCGGATGAAGGCTGTTCAGGATAGATAGAAGAGTTATGCTAATAGGCGGCGGAGACCTCTTAAGTTCGAGAAGGAAGACATGGTCTTTTAATGGGTATCTCCCTGGAAGGGAGTGATACAATTCAAACAGAAGGGGAAACTCAACCCCAGATACATTGGACCATTCTGAATCCTGAAAAGGATCGGAAAGGTAGCTTACAGATTAGACCTGCCGGCTGAACTTGCATGTATTCACGACGTATTCCAGGTCTCTGTGCTGAGGAAATATCTACCATATCCCTCTCATGTGCTAGAACCTCCACCAGTGGAGCTAAGAGACGACCCGAGCTTTACTGTTTAGCCTATGGCTATACTTGATAGGCAGAACAGGAAGCTGAAAAGCAAAGAGGTGCCCCTGGTTTGATTTTTGTGGAGGAATGACCAAGTCGAGGAGAGACTTGGGAACCGGAGGATGCTACGAGGAGACACTACCCGAACTTTTCGATGTATAGTTTCGAGGACGAAACTTTAATTTAGGGGATTAGAAAATGTAACATCGACTTTCAGTATATTATTACTCTCCTCATATTTATATATATGATATTGTATCCGTTTTGAAACAAATGATTTGAAATTTCTAAAACTTTGCTCTTAAAATTGCTTAAATAGAAAATTTTTTCGGTAAACCGAAAACTTCCTCAAAAAGTGCTGACAAAACCCTAAAATCACTCAAAATAGCTAACGAAAGCCAAAACACTTAAATATAAGCATAAAGAAGTGAATTTGAAAATTTTTAAAAATTTTCGGATTAAAAATCGCATAGGGTCAAATTTACAATTTCGAAAAGTTTAGGGACTAAAGTATAAATATGAGAACTTGAGGGGACTAAGTTACAAAACCAACCATTGAATGACAATTGGAGATCAACCATTGGCCAAGAGTACACTTAGTGGCCACATAGGACATTCCACTACCAAAGTTTGAAGAATGTTGCTTGTAAAGAACAAAATGATGCATGAAATGTGATTTGAAGGTTTTTTTTAGTGGTTTCTTGTGTCTTCTTTCCTCTTGGCCGAATTTGGACACTTCCTTTGCATGCATGGTGGTTGCTTGCTGCCATTTCAAGTACATAGAGGAGTCTTGACAAGTGTAAGATGAGATAAAGCATGCAAAATAAATCAATTGTCAAGATATGTTGATTTGGTTTATATAAAGACCAAAACCAACTATTTTATTCATTGTCTCTTCCATTCACCTCACTTGGATGAAATTTTTAGTGAGAAAAGAGAGGATTTCTTGTGTTCATCCAAGCACTTGAAGTGTTGAAGAGGTAAGAAAAATATTTGGTTAATAAAATTTTAATTGTTTAGATAGCATTAGCATGATGTAGAGATTTTTTTTTTTATATTGATGTATATATGTTGCAAGATGTGGTGATCAAGTACTAAAGAATAGTGTTGGTGATGAATATTTGGATGTCAAGATCTTATTAAAGAGGTAATACATTCTTCTTTAAGTATACATTGGATTAAATTGATCCCATGAAGTAGGTTTGTTCAAATAAACTAGCATGGTCAATGAGTTGTAGTGATTCTATGATATCTTATCATATGATAATTAAAATTTAAATTGGCTTAATTGTAGTAAAACTAGACTCTCTAAGCTTTAAAATGAGCTATGGTGCAAAATTTTTCATTAAGAAATGAAATTATTGTGATTTTTAGAAGAAACACTAAAAATCGATGTTATATTCACTGTCCTGTGCACAACCAGTAAATTGATTTAAATATTAGTATAACTTCTGGACCGAATTAGGGAAAACTCAAAACATGAAACATTTAGCTCTCTATCTTATCTTTAAAATGAATAAAATTTACTTGAATCGGAGTAGTATGCTGGAAGTTATGATATTTTTATTAAAACTGTGCAAAAGTAGTCTTAAAACCAAAACTGAGATGAAAATGGAATTTTATAAAATGATACGTTTAAAATATGAGAATGGTCTAAACTATAAAGTTTTATATCTACATCTTATCTTCTATTTGAGATAAGAATCAATTAAATTGGAGAAATACATAGGGAGATATGGGAATTCTCCCAAAACTGTTCAGAATTGGTTTTAGAAATTTAGACTGAAAATGTTATAAAATTATATAAATTCATGCAATGGGAATTTGGAGATGAGTTGAACATGAAAAATGCAAATATATGTCTTACCTTTAATTAGCAATTTGAATTACTTAATCCTGAATTATATAGAGAATGTTATGATGTTTTTCCTAAGACTGCACAAGAGTAAAATTTGAAAAATTTAAATTATAGATGTATATGTTTAAACAAATTAGGATGAATTGGAATTAGACTAAATCAAATTAGGATGAAATTATTGAAAGAAATAGGAAGGATTGACATATATATGTTGTTGTCTTAGGAGTAGATGATTGAACTACACTGGAGGGGCAACTCAACTAAATAACAAAGTTTTAGAGAAATGGCGTACCCTTCCTGTACATGTAAGTGGGTCTTACTGTTGCCATGTAGTTAATAAGCAAAACTATATTTTATCATTTTCAAAGCATGATTTGTAAAATGAATTATGAAATGACTTGTTAAATGGTTTGGTATCAATTTTGTGATAAATAGAGTATCCCAAAAATTCCTTTTAAATATGCATCCATGAATTTTGAAAAAAAAAATATATGTGTCATGTATGAACCATGAAATGTACTTTGATGATATTTATACAGAAATATATGAGATATTAGATTTCATAATTCTTCCTTAACTTATATGGCACGATTGTTTGATTGATGATTTTGATGCGAGACTAAATTCTCGAGCATTTGTATCTGAATCCCCTTAATCATAGATCGGGGATAGTACTTATAACCATGATATTATGATAAAATAGGCATTGTCCCGTGCAGACTCGCCTCGTATGCTATAGCAGACCCGTCTCGTTATATAGATAGTCGCACGGTTGCAATGTCATCGAGACGCAGACACTCCACATGGTTAGGTGGCGTATATACGATACTAGATTTTCGGACTAACCAAGTTGAACTGAAAGGGGATGACTGAATGACGTTTCAGTTTAGCACTTGGGGAGGCCCGACGCCAACGCCAAGGTTAGGGTCGTTTATCTGTTTAAAAGAAAAACCCTTTGTGGCTCGTCATTGGTCGAGGCAGACCTTTATTGAGAGTTTGTTTTAGAATGATTCTGCGATTTATGACAGAAAATTGGATGCATATGTTTTATGGATGCTGATGCTAGAGACATGTATTTGAAATTGTCATACATACTTGAAATATGGTATAAAGTATATTTATATATATAGTTTTAATATTTCATTTTCACACCACTTATTAATTACATGTTACGATTATTCACTCACTGAGTAAATAATTTTACTCACCTCTCACTCTCTTAAATTTTACAGAGATAGTATTTAGAGGGACACGTTGATAGACATCGATGTAGGAAAATTTCAGAAACTATCGTTAAAGACCTATCACGGTATGGAACTTTTGTTGTATCTTTGAAATTATTAGTTGATCATGTTAGAATAACTATACAAAACAAAGAAACTTTCATTTGCAGTATATATATATATATATTTGAGGACTTTTGTATTTAAATACTAATAAAATATTTGTAACTGAAATTTATGATTAGTCTTGCGTTACCTTGAGAATATGTGGCAGGGTTGGGCCGGTATCTGACGTAACGGGCGACAGTTCACGGTCTCAGGATCACGGATCGAGGCGTGACATGGACTGCCCTGACCCTCCACGCGCCTCACTAGCGCGTGAAGTACACGCGCTTGCACCCCTGGGCATCACGCGCCTGAGAGCGTGTGCAACCCATATGCCTGCAAGTCTGGTGTTCTTCTTCGCCCGAATTTTTGCAACCGGGTCCTCTCGACCCGGCTGCTGAAAAACACCATTCTGACCATTTTTCTCACCAGATTTTGAATCAAAACTTCAATTTAACTTCCAAAAATATTCTTGACACGATTTATTGGAAGATTTATACTCTAATCACGTCGAATTAAATTTCCAAATCTTGACCCTAGCGGCCATTTTTGAAAACGATTTTCTGACAACACAATATCACAATTAATATGTGAAAAATGTAGATCAACGCACGTAGAATACATTTACACCAATTTTATAGATCAATTAATCCTAAATCTTGACGGATCTAAGATCTAAATGTTTAGTCACCGTTTAGGCTGAAAATTTCAACCCAATATTTCATTCCCTAAATGTATTCAAAAAATTCAACAAAAAAATATATTTGTGATCTACAAGTGATGGGTAATATCATGGTATGATCAAATTCATGAAATTCATCCATGATCCGAACCCTAAATTTTTATACCTTATATTTTTATATCCAAAAAAATCCAAAAATTATTTTTAATAATTCCAACCTTACTCTGATACTAATGTTGGAATTTAATTCATATACGTGAAAACAAGATAATTTTTGAAAATTTAAATGAATCAAGAATTCGAGTAAATATCTCGTCATGTAAGTCCTCTAAAATCAATCGAACCAAACGACAAATCTCTCGAATAGATCACACGGCCATGATGATGATCACGAAGTTAATCAAACCATCATCGCAATATCACAACATGTCAACCCAAAGTCCGATGATCACAACGATAGAAAAAAAATTTCTATGCGAAAATTTTTCAAATCCTCATTTGATTCTCACTCTTGAGAACTTATAGTTTTCTCTCTCAAGAAAACAATTCTCTCATTGTTTTCAATGTTCTCTAAAAAAATTGTCTTTCAATCATTGAAGAGGTTAACTCGCGTCAAGAGAAAGAGAGAGATATTTTTGGGGAAGCAATAGGTGGTTAAGTGATAATAGGATCATGTGGATAATGAGGTTTAACTCATTATCAATAAATTCAATTTTAAATTAAATTAAATTATTCTTAATAATACCCCTGCGTGGGCATAAAAACTGATATATACATACATATATATATATTTGTGTTAAACTAAAATTATATTCTGATTAATCTGATCTGTGAGTTACAGTGGCCTATTCTGGAAATGACCCTCCTAGTGTAGTCATTTCTGTTTCCAAGACCCGAGATTTTAGTTAAGGGATCTATTCAGATCTCACTAAACCGACTATTCGTTAGTATGTTCCCGATATATAAAACATGAACATCTATTGATTCAAAAATCATCTGGTATACAACCTTTGTCCTAATTCTTTTGATATCCATTGAGACACAAATAGAAAGCAAGTCAAAAGCACTTAACAAGTATAATAATAATTTTGGATAGATATATATATATATATATATATATATATATATATATATATATCTATATCTATATATGACACAACTCTCTAAAGTAAGGCGCTACGGTAATATTTCAAAAATAAAGTATTTCACAAATAACAATAGTCAAATTTAACATATTTCAAAACCCAATAGAGTCGAATTTTTTGATAAATTCTTGTACCGTTATGGCCAGTATTGACACACAGCCGACCATTTTTTCAAATGGCATAATATGTTGCTACATTTGAAATTATCTCGATCCTTGTATCTTTTAAAATAATATTGGCACACCTCTAAATCATTTCCCAAAATTTTCACAAATAATCTCCAAGTATTTTTGAGGTACCATAATAATAAAGCATTTATAATCACCTTTCAAATATTTTCAAGAATTATTTTCTCAAAATAGTGATTAGTTTGGCCATTTATCTTAGTAAAATGAACTCAAAATACAATTTTTAAAATTCCAATAATATTTCCATAATATAATTTTAGTAAAACATATACTTTCCTAAAATGTTTCTTGAAAATAATTACAAACATTTTATAAATCTTTACATATATATATATAATTTTGAAATACTAAATATTTCTTTTTGCAGTTATGCCGGAGATAAGAAATTTGAAAGGTCAAACTCAACTCTGTTAGATAGATGGTGAAAACCCAATTCGAAATGTGACTTTAGGAAGGGTAAACTGAGTTGCACACTCTTGAAAAGCTATACAAGTATGGTTGTAATACGAAAGACCCTATGAAATGTAATTCAGAGCACTAAAGGAGGATGAGCACGAGTCACGCCATGAATCCACTTAAGGAGGATGAGCACCTATGTGTGCTCAATTCTCTATTAGATCCACCATTTGGGTTGAAAAGCATTGTTGCTTAAAACATTAAAGAGTATGCAACCTGTTTGTTGTATTTCTTTCTATTGCGTTTTATCTTTTTCTGAATCACGGGTTAGATCCAAAATATTTCTTTTATTAGTACTAGTTCTGAGATATAATTAAAGAGTTCTTAGATAACTGTTAATAAATTATGATATGAGAGATAAGTTGTGGCTGTTGAACCTCAAGTGCTGTGGTAGGAGAGGCTGCATCAGCCCTAAAAACTATTCCTATGGTTGCATAATGGGTTTTTTTTAAATCTTATGCAGCCAAATTCCATAAATAAGTTTTAGTATTTTATTTGGGGAATTTCATTAGGCTAACTTTGAAATTTAATTGTGCATAATAAAATTTTGAGGGCCCCCGCAGCCGCAGTGGGGTGACCATGGCTCGTGATTATGCCAGGTTTTGCAAGAGGAACAGAACGGGTACTTTCTTCTTTCCTGTATAAATTTTACCCAAAATTGTCTCATTCCCATCTACTTCTGATCTTATATCCATGCATATGCAATTTGATTGCAGACCCATATACTGCAAAGCAATTATATGTTTACATTTGGAGTCAGACTGGAATTGAGACATTGATTTTATTTTATATATTTGTTGTCATTTGTTCAGTGAAATCAATTGGGGTGCCCTAATTTGAGTGTGCTCAATCAAGTCATGCTAAGACACTACACTCAGTATGGGGGTTCGCCCTCAAATTCCCTTCTCCTGCATTAGGGGTATTTTCACAAACAACCCCAAATTTCATTTCAATGATCCCTTGTAGATCAGATGGAGTTGATAGCATCTCTGACCACTTTTAAATAGGGACTTGGGTGAGCGCGTTGCATTTGATATAGAATAGAATACAAAAATGTGTGACTTGAAAGTGATGTAGGAGCAGTGTCATTACTTATGATCAATTTCATTTGGTATCTTTTGGATTGGAGACCTTCAGTATGGCGTGTTTAAAGGCTAGTACATAGATACGGTGTATCTAAATTGACTAGTTTCTCTGTTCTTGAGTCATTGCCCCTGCGCTTGTTGAGTCTTATTGAGGAGTGAGGATATACATCTCGCAAGCATGTGAATTTACTCGAGCCATTAAGTGATCTCGAACTGCTGGCAGTGTTTTGTGCTGTGGATGAACTTCAAGGATGAGCATGAAACCAGTACAGTGCTTTCTAATTATAATGAAAATCAAATAATAATAAAAATTAATCCCAAAAATAAAAAAAATAAAAAAAAAAAAAAACTCACTGCCCATAAATCTCGAGCATTAACAACTGTTGATGGATTAAGACCTATATCGGACCAGTAAGCGGTAATATCTGCCTGTGAAGATCCTCTATTCCATAAAACTATTGCTACCTTGTTGTTAGCAAGAGGTCCAGCCCACACCTTATTTAATAAAAGAGAAAGGAAAAGAAAAAGGCTTGTTATGAGCTATAAACCTCCTGAACTTGATTTTGAAAATGCGGTAAAAACATTACCTCAAGATCTCCATCTTTCTTGACCTTTTTCCCTTGAACTCCAAGTAAATCTAGTTCAAAAAGAAGATGATCCTTACTTTCATTTTTTTGGAATTTAGAATTAAAATCACTTTGCTATTGTCGTCGTAAGATGTTTCACAAAATTGATCTACTTGGGCTCTAAGCTGCAACAAGAATCTAGATAACACCAACACCACCCATTTTTGCTACGAAAACTAATCAGTTAAGAAATCAAGACCTTGATTTACTGCAATAACTTCTATGTTGCTAAGTACATTAAAGGTCTCCTTATCCATGGAACGGATATCACAGCCAATCAACAATGGTGCCTACACAAGAAAGTGAGTCTGTTATTGAGAAACATATGAAAATACATGACACCTCTTGCATTTGTTCTTGAATTCATCTGACAGGCAGAAAAAGAAATTGATGTACTCATACCTTAACTAGTGCCCATATGCTGAAGTGAGAGCGATATTCCTCTGTTGTCATGCCCCCGTTCCCGACTTCAAGCATGTCAGGATCTGAAAAAGAAGTGTTGAACTAGTAATTCTCAAATTTTAGTGGTTAAAGTAATCTAAAGGTATAAAATAAATCCAATGAAGGCTATAGCCTACTTAGTTTTGTTGGATATTGTTTGTCCTACTCCTGACATAGATATCATGTGTTAGTAGTTTCTTGTTCATAGTCAAGGACTTCATGAATTGAACTGAAATTTTCAAGTTCACAAAGATGAAAAGATGTGAATTGTCTTTTTACCGTTCCATCCACCAGGACCTGCACAGGATGCCCATTTGTCGTTCTGATCTGCTAGAGATGTAATACTGAACAAATAGAATAGCATTAGATTCTGAAGGAATATAAGGTAAAATTTCTCTGTTACATTTACATTTTGTCCCATTTATCTAGCTCATGCATGCTTGTGGTAAAATTTATATTATATTCAATCCAAAGGATTTCAAGTCATGTTTGATGTTTTCTAAGTTACACACAACAGACATGACTAATTTTACGATAACTTCTCTTCAAAATAAGAAATGGAATGGGAGAACAACACATACCTGTTCCAGTTATCTTGAATGTCTTCTGTTGTTCTCCAACTATTTCCGATGCCTGGTGCCCAAGTTGCTGGATCCTCTTGTCCCCTAACAATAGTTAAATTTTTCAATATCTTCATGGAAAATGTTGTTTCCACTTTTCAAGCACTGGAAGTGTGTGCATTTTTGCGATTAATATTATCTGATTTGTCATTGACTCTAGCAAGCAGCATAATTGAAAGAAAGTACGCAGCTGTAGCTAAACTAGATCCATTTGTGAATCAGCTGAAATTAACTATGGAAATGTATGTATGCTCCATCATTTGCCAAGTTATACCCCAAATGTAAACATTTTTTTTCCCCCGAATAGACAGAAAGTTGACCTACCATTCACACATTGAGAAGAATATCAGTCGACCTGAATTGAGTAGAGCTTTGCTCATCTTAGGATACCTGCTGAATAAATTTGTGATTAGAATGTGAATGTGTCTAGAGGTGGCCTTGTGATTTAGTGCACAAAAATGGTGCCAACAAAGGCATGCGATCAATGGGAGTACCTCTCCTTTGGGCTTGTTCCAGTATTTTCACAGTTATCATATTTCAAGTAGTCAATTCCCTGTGTTGAATATGCAGATAAGTATTCAGCGCATTTAAATCATTCTTGACATCAGAATGGCATTGCATTATGAAAATACGCTTTGATAAAGCACAAACCCATGAGGCAAAGGTTTTTGCATCCTGTTCTTCATAGCCCAATGATCCGGGCATGGTTCTGCTACAAGTCTGGGTCCTGGAAGATAATAAAAAGAAAAATAAATAAAGCTGTCCTTTTAAATTACAATATATAAGGGCTAGTCAAGCTTCAGGCAATGTGACCTACAAATTCTGTTGGCTGAAAATTACACATACCCTGCATCTGAGTAAATCCCAATTTTAAGTCCTTCGCTATGAACATAATCTGCTAAAGCCTTGATGCCTGAAGGGAATGATGAAGCTTTAGGGACCAGATTCCCCTGACACAATCAAATTGAAATTAGATTAAACGACTCATAGTCTTTGACACTGTGGGAGCACCTTCGTAATTTTTTACTTCAACATACTGTTACACCTTTAATAGCTTTTTAAATGATTAATACTTTAATTCTTTTACTGGCCTTGCTTATCCTACTTTAGCTTATTCCAACAGCACCTTGCAGTTGCACCTTCGCATAACCCCCAAAATGCCTGGGAAAATCCTGTGGATCTTATGCTCCAGTTAGGTGCACTACCAGCTGCACTAACAGCTGCTACCAATGAACACAGACAGACCGCTTAGGATAAGCATTGGTATTATTGGCATGGCATGCCTATAGAATGGGCCAGGTATGATTTCAGCCCTTTGGAAATAAAAAAGCAATTAAATGCGTATCCCCCACTGTGTGCTGGATGTGGTCTGGATAAACTTCTCAAAACTTCAAAAACATTTGGAAGCAAATTTATGTTCAATTATGTAATTGCAGCTTTCAGCTTTAATAATTGCTGTTGTGTTAATGATGGTTTGTTGTCTGATTTGCTCATCCCAATTCATTGGTCATAGGGAATATCTTGATGTTAATATATTTAGATTTCTTAACGTACATGTGTGCATTTTTCCATTCAGAGTATGTTTTATGCTCAATCTTGTGTTGAATCTCATAGTCCGTTTTGTCAATTTTATTATTTGCCAGTATTAATCTGAAACAATTTATTGGCTAGTACAAATATATTGTGGTTCAAGAGTAGAACCAAAACAAGATTAGCAAAATTAAATTAAGTAATAATAATCATAAATGAATAAAAAAGAGCAGAACTAAACAAATACTTAGGACTATAAGAAAGTTTTGCAACCATGAAAGGAGATAATCAGAACTATGTTACCTGGGAATCTCTATTAAGTTCAGCCCAACAATCATCTGAACAATAGACATACAAAGTTATAATTAGGGAAAGATTGATGCAATAGTGTGCATTCTCACACCACAAGATGCACTACACGATTGAAACTGTTTTAACTTGGTTGATCACCTAGGTTTATATACATATATCCTACTGCTGCAAGTCCACTCGAAACCATTGCATCCGCTGCAGAATAATATATTATGACCAACATTACTCTTGCTTTGTCAGTATTAATGCTACAATGTGATATTTTCAATATATGGTGTTTATTACCTGTCTCCTTTATTAGCTTTTCGTCAATGTTGCAATGAAAATGGTTCCAGCTGTTCCACCTAATAACCAGAGGAAAATTACATAGTTCAGACATTGATAACACTATAATTGGTTCTTAAGACATAATACCGTTGTTTTATAATGAAGGCTTTTAGCACAGATCAAAGAGTATTCAGCAAGTGCTGAAGTTGGCACAGATTAAGGTTTCGGGCCTAGTGGGTGAAGACTTAATGTTAATGTCTCAGGATTGGAAATTATATTTGTGAATCAACTATACATTTCAGAAGCTAGACTACTTGTCACATTGCAGAATCTTGTGGACAAAATAGGTTTTGAATATTCTTCTGGTGTTAACACATAGTAGTGGTGTTCCCAAGGACTATAGACGTTCTTGGTTCTTGTGGGCCTCGGCCATGTCCGGGCAGCCGTGGCCCTTCAGCATGTGCAAGTCTTTGATGCAGGGCATGAGTGTCTTGCCCATTTATTATGACTATCGTTACATTCGTCTGGATCACTCCATTATCTTAAACTTGAATCTTAACCTGATGACACCTGAGGGCTTGGGTTTGATTTTTGGTGAAAGAAGTTATGGTTGTTTACATGCCACTTCTAGGTGACTTTTGTTACTACATGCGTAACTTCATCGTTTGAGAAAGTAATGACAGAGAAAGTGGATGTATGCGGGTGAATAAAAATGAAAAAAGTTATGAGAGAGTAGAATTTACCCCATCTGAGGAGTCCGAGCAAGGCCATTCTCCGACATAAGCCGCTCTATCCTCATCTCTGCAGGGGTGGAATTGCCGAAAAAATGCAGGTTCCCCAGGCGAGCTGAGGTTGCAATAGAAGCCATATTAAAACCGACAACTAATAACAGCAGGCAGGCCATCAACCTTGCCTTGGGATGCCGGGAAATGAAGGAGTTGTCGATAGCCATAGTTTGAAGTGAAGTTTTTGTGTATGCAGCTTGTCTTTCCTTTCCTCCTTGGGTCTCTCTCAGTTCTCACGCTTACACACTTGCTTCTATATATATGTGGGTGTGGGTGTGGGTGTGTGTATATGCTGACAAGCAAGCACAAAGGCATACAAGTGAAAACAGATCAGGAAGGCAGGTGTAGCAGATGAGATGAGATGTCACGACGGTCCAAGGTGTGTTAATTCACACTGATAGCAATGTGGGTGTTGGGGTGGAAACTGTGCCACTGTTGATTCCTTTTGAGAGAGAGAGAGAGAGAGAGATCCTTTTATGTCAAAATTAGGAGCAAGTAGATGATGGTTTTGGTGGGTGGGTTGAGATGTCCCTTTTTATGTCAAATATTACTAACCCCAATGGCGCCAAAGGTGAAATATATTTGCTACGTGTAATTAATGCAGGAGACCACCTCTTGTTATGTACAAGAAAAAAAAAGAGTAAAACGTGTTAGCAATTTTTTCATTTAAATTCAAATTCAGATTTAAGATAATACATTCAAAATCAAATTAATAAAAAAAATATAATTAAAACAGATTAAATAAAAAAATATGAATTGAATTGTATTTGATCGGATTTTGATGATGCATTCAAATTTTTACATAATTAATCTTATTTTTCGTTTTAAATGTTTAATTATCTTCTTATAACATTTAACAATAATTTAAGATGATAATTATAGAGTTTTAATAGTTAAAAGTCTATATAAAATCTCCCTTCCGGTCAATGGTGGATCTAGTACCCAAGATAGTTGGGGGCAAAATATTTTTTGTGAAAAAGAATATCATATATCTTAAGTTGAGTAAGAGTAATATTTATTTAATACGTAAAAATTAAAAAAAATATATATTTTGATTCAATGGAATAATTGCCTATCCTGCTTTATATATAGCTCCGCCGGCACCGGATCTCTATAGGTCAATGGTTTAATACCATAGAGTGAGTTTTTCAATTTAAAAAGATAAATGGATTTTTGGAAATATAAGTGGGGAAGCGTTAGGGGAATAAATAGGGTTTTTGTTTTGTTTTTATCGCAACCAACGGGAACACGTGAGTGGGTGGGTGCGAGTGAGTGCGGCCAAACTTGGACGTCGGTGGTGACCGCTGAGGGGAGGGGACTATCACTACATGCATACAACACAACGTTGCTGTGACATGAGATGTTCTGTCAAAAGCTAATGCTCATCACCACCCACCCCACGCCTTCGTTGCCCTCTATTTTTTTTTTTTTTTTTTTTTTTGGTAAACCATTTTCCTTGCCCTCTATCTCTCTCTCTCTCTCTCTCTCTCTAATTAGTTGTAGGATAGTCTGAAGTGTTATTGTTTTAAAAGATTATATTATTTTTTTTCCCCAATCTATCATGAGAGCCCCTATCAGAGATCAAAGGTAATTTAGTCAAACACTCTTTCGGTGGAAGTTATTAAATGTCTTTATTAATTGAGCGTATAACTTGCAATATTTAATTTTTTATTTAACAGAAAATATACAGATGCACACAAGTTTTGCATATATCACAAATAGTTATTAGGTTTATTGATGCACACTTTATTTAAAAAAAAAAAAAAAAAGAAAAAGAAAAGAAAAGAGAGTGAGGTAGAACCATCCTTGAAGAGGCTTCAAATAGTCCACGTCAATATCAACTTTTGGTTGATATAATAAGATAACTCTATATTAAATATTCGAATTCAAATTTAATATTAAAAAAATGATATTAAGAGAGTCGAATAAACATTTAATAGTGATTCAGTTTAGATTAGTCAAAATAAAATTTTAAATATTATCTCATGAAATCCAGATAAGCCCGTGGATTTTGTTGTTTTTTTGGGGGGGGGGATATTTGTATTTTATTTTTTTTTTTGGTCTCCTGAAATTGAAGGGGCGAGAGGCTGTTTCTCATCAAGAGTAGAGGTTTTGGGAGGTGGGTTTGTAATTTTTTTTGGGGTTAAATTTCAGAATTAGCAATGGTAATTATATATATATATATATATACATGGAAACTAGGTGACTTGCAAAATCCAAAAGAGTGAAGAAAAAAAAAATGCCTTTTTCTGGGATACATTGAATAACCACCTGGGTGGAAGATCACGCCTGTGTAACTATTTTGTTGATTTCTTTTATATATATTCGTATATACACGCGTGCGTATATATTATGTCATAAAAAACTTTTATCAAAATTATATATGTATATGTATATATATATATATATATATATATATATATATATGCATATACATAAAGGCTTTTTGTTTTTTTTTTTTTTGTTTTATGTTACATTTTTTAATAAAAATAAAATGAATAATTATATGATTTTCATTTCAAAACATATACAAACCAAATATTAACAATAATAATTATATTTATTTTAGAATTTGAACTAAATAAAAGATATCGGATTTCGATTCTAATTTTAATTCTTAAGGTTTTTATTCCAATTTCAATTCTCAAATACAAACAAATGCTCTCTTAAGGTACTATCAAAGTATTATGGGTTATTTCTGAATATTATAAAAATTTCACAAAATCCAATAAATGTAATATTTTTTTCCAAATAGTGAAGTCAACTTTAAAATTGATTTCAAATTATCCAAATCAGTCTGTCCAAATTTCAAAAAAAAAAAAAAGAAATCGATTTCGAAGTTAATATCAATGAAATCGATTTTGCCCTGCTACTCTCTCCTCCCCCTCTCTCCCACCACTCTCCTCTCCCTCTATCTCTCTCTCCTCTCTAACTCTCTCTCTCTTCTCTCTCTCTCTCCCCTCCCCCCTGTCTTCTCTTGTTCACCTGCCAAAACTCTCTCTCTCTTCATTAACGGTACGTTTTGGAGTTTTGAAAAGAAAAGAAAAAATTAATTAGGAAAGAAAAGAAAAAAAAAAAAGAAAATTATTTTCTTTTCATTTTAATTGAGAGTTTTATGAAAAAAAAAAGAAATGAAATGAGACTCATTAAAAATAAAAAAAATATATTTTTAACTTTTAAAGGGTAAATATTATATATTTATAAGACACTTTTTTTTCCTCACATTTTCTTTCTTTTTCTTCCCACTTTTGGGAAAAAAAATTTTATATTAAAAATTACACCATTTCTTTTCTTTTCTTCCCACATAAAACTTTCAAACGAAAAAAAATAAACAATTTTCTCTCCTAATTTTTTCTTTTCTTTCCAAATCTTTCCATTCAAACATATTATAAAACTCTCTCTCTCTCTCTCTCTCAAGTTTTTTATTAATTTATTTAAATTTTAAAATCAAAATTATATTTAATTTATAAAAATAAAATAATTTTTCAAAAATTTGTATAAAATCAATAAAATAATAATTCTTTAAATCATAGTAAATAATGTAAAATTAAATAATATATATAAAATAAAAAATGTATTTGAAATATAAAAAGTATTTCTATAATATAATATTAATTTAAAAATAAAAATGTTTTTATCAAATCAATAAATTAAAATAAATTACATTATAAACAATAAATTTTAAATTATATCTTTTTTATAATTAAAAAATATATTAAAAAGAGATAAAATATATTAAAAAGAATATAAAATATTAAAATGAGAACAAAATCTTTTGATTTATATTCTTTTTTAATATTTTTAATGACTTTTAAAAGTTTTTTTTTAAAAATTATATTCTTTTCAATATTTTTTAATCTCATTTTTTATTTTTTTATTATAAAAAAGGATATAAGTTAAAATTTATTGTTTATAATGTAATTTATTTTAATTTATTGATTTTATAAAAACATTTTAATTTTTTATTATTTTATAAATTTTTATTTAATTTCTTAATTTATTAAATTAAAATTGCATTATAAATATACTTTTTATATTTCAAATACATTATTTTTTTATATAGGATTTTAATTTTACCTTATTGATTATGATATAAAAAACTATCATTTTATTGATTTTATTCAAATTTTTTAAAGAATGTTACAAAATATTAAAAAAGGATATCAAAATCTTTTGATTTTATACTCGTTGTTAATATTTTTATTGAATTTTAAAAGTTTTTTAAAATTTAAAAAACATTTTTAATGATATTTTTTAATATTTTTATATAATAGATGTTTTTATATTATAAAAAAAAATTAATACTTTAATATTTTAATATTTTTTAATATTACAGATGTTTTAATATTAAAAATTTTATAATATAAACAATTTAAGAGGGAGAGAGAGAGTTTTAACGAGGAGAGAGAGAGAGAGAGAGAGATGAGAAAGAGTTAATCACAGGAGAGCGAAAGGGAGAGGAGAGAGTGGCGGGGAGAGAGAGAGAGAGAGAGGGAGAGGAGAGAGGGGCGGAGTAAAGTCGATTACATTGATATTGACTCTGAAACCGATTTCTTAAAAGTTGATTTCAATTTTTTTTTTTTTTTTTAAGAATTTGGGTAGCCTGATTCATGCAATTTGAAGTCGATTTTATTGAAATTGACATAACTCTTGATCTCATTTCTTGATTGAATTCTGAGAAATGGTCTGAAATTTTCTTTTAATATTTTTTATTTTTTATTACCGGACAGCATTTTCAGGTACACCCTTTTTCATTTTCTATATTTGACATAAATCTATGAAGCAAAATTAAACTATCTACTTAATTAAAAATAGAGATCAGCAATTATAGGAAGATCATCTTTAATAAACGATGACCAAATGCATATTAATTATGACGCAGCAGTAGAGTAGATAATC
Organism: Dillenia turbinata; assembly: GCA_037126225.1. Taxonomy (NCBI): domain Eukaryota; kingdom Viridiplantae; phylum Streptophyta; class Magnoliopsida; order Dilleniales; family Dilleniaceae; genus Dillenia; species Dillenia turbinata. The sequence continues at coordinate 20,209,370 of JBAMMX010000011.1, read as the reverse complement.
TTTTGAAGATAGTAAAGAAGTAATAATGGCAGCAGCAAGCAGCCAATTATAGGAGAGCCTGAAAATCTCCTCTCTCTCTCTCTCTCTCTCTCTCTCTCTCTTTATTCTTGGTAAGAAAAAGAAGAGAGAGATCCTATACACCTACATTAGGGTTTACGTAGAGGAGCACTATTTGATTAAAAGTTGAAAAAATTATTTTTTTAATCTTTTTAATATTTCAGATGGTTAATTCGATTTTAAAATTGAATAAATTAAAAATATATACACTTTTTATATAATTTTTATTATAAAATATTAATATAATATTATAAATAAACATTAGAAAGAGAAAATAATATTGTAATTAAAAAATCTAAAAGAGATTATATAATATTATGACTAAAAGTTAAAAGAGAAAAATATTTTAAAAACTATTTTATTGAGATATGATGTAATATTAGTTACTTTTTTATTTTATGAACTATTTAATTTAAAAGTTTAATATTTTGTTACTTTGTTTGAATTTTAAATTTTCAAATTTTCAAATTAACATTTGGTGGAGTATTATTATTAGTAAATTTTAAAATTTAAAATTATAATTTATAATCATAGATTAATATAAAATGATATATATTATATTTACATAGATAGAAATGGGAGACTATTTTATTTAAGAATGATATAATGTTAGTTCCTTTTTTATTTTATGAGCAATTAGTAGAGCTATAGATTTAGTTTAAAAGTTTTGTGTTTCGTTAATCCTTTAAAATATGAATTTTGAAGTTTTTAAACTCATATTTAGTGAATTATAATAATTAGCGAATTTTCAAGAGTCGGCGTTGGTATTATTTAAAAATCACTTATAGAAATTTTAATAATTCAATCAATTAGACAAACTAACCAAATTAACAATTTAATTCGATTAAACAAAATTGTAAAGATTATTAGGTTAGATTATGGTCATGATAATTGTATAATCAAATTAAATCGATTATTTCAATCATACGGTTTCACCAAATCTCACCTGAAGTTTATGTCATAGCAAGTGCATTGCATTTCATTTCGAGATCTTGATGGAAAAGGTAGCAGAGAAAATCACATAGACTAAAGTGTTAACATAAGTGCATAAATTGTATGCGGAAATCTCATCATATCAGAATGGGCAAATACAAATGTAAAGGTTCATGTTAAATTAGAATGTGGTAAGAGTAGCCTAGTAGAGGTTTACCATGATAGAGATGTATAACTCACGAGAGATTAACAAAAAGATGAGTTGTCTATAATGGGTTCTATATAGATTCCACGATTGTTAATCATACTTGAAGCTAGTGTGTTACCAAGAGCATTATTTATGTGTTGTGATCGTAAATCTTAGTATTAGATTTAAACAATAGTGTAATTGGATAGAAAATCAAGTTAGGATAGTCGAAGAGATTTATTGATTTTAATGGTTGATTAAATGAATGAATAGTCACAGCGGGTTCAAGTCATGAAAATAATGTTTAGGAGAATCAATCTCTTAATAGGTTTCATAGTGTTTGAATCAGATTAATCAGATGAAACCCAAATAGCAATTGATAGTATAACTCAATTAACACAAAAAAAAAAGCTATATAAAATGTTATCATTTTAATTATTTAATTCATTTTTGTTACACATGTATTGTTAATGTTAAATATTTGCTTTTATGGTGGAGTCTTTGGTTACTGGCTGGGAAAGGGAGAATTTTATAAATTGGTCAAAGCTGGTCGGGCACATCCTCTCATGTCAAGATGCCATGGTGTGTGGTCTTAGCAATTGGCGTGGGATCCGTCTGCCAATGGTTTTGGATGTGTTTATTATTTTGGTCTGTTAAGGTCTGCAAAGAGTGCACAGCCCTACTAGTAGGACACAAGTCCCTTCCCTTCCCCAATATCCTGACAAGCCGTTTCCAACCCAACTTGCCCTGCCTTCCAAAAGTTGGCTTTTTGTTTAGATCTTTCGAATTCACTTGTAATGGAAACAAACTGAAGTAACCCATATAGAAGTATGAAACATTGAAGATGGAGGAGGAGTAGGAGGTAATGTCTCCTACCAAATATTTATTGGACAACAAAGAAAGTGGAAGAAAGAAATTAGCCTTCTTAGGCTTTGGCTTTGGGCTTGGATTTCAGGAGATGGGCGTCAACACATACATTTTGCAGGCATGGGAGTCGACTGTAGCCGTAATTTTGTCTGTAAATGTTTTCTCCAATGTCTTGTGCTGCATCAGAAATCAGAATGACAGTTGATTGAGACACCAGGGTTAGTATCATGCATAAACGTAGTGGACAGAGTGATTTGTGAGTTTACCCGCCAAAGATCTCTAGCTTGAACAACACTCTTTGGAGGGAGATCAATGTCGTCCCAGTTAGCTGTTATGGCTATACGCTGAGGCGCTCTATTAACTAGCAATACCGCTACTCTATATCTCGAAAGAGGCCCTGCCCATATCTGGATTGACCTTGTTTGAGTAACAAATACCCAAGAGAAACACAAATAATCCAGCAAATGGTTAATGATTTTACCTCTTGATCGCCTTCTGATCTAACCTTCTTTGCCTGAATACCAAGGCTATCTACTCCAAAACAAAATCAAAAGAATTAACAAACCAAATTATAAACCCTCTACTAACTAGATGCATGCGCTGCCTGTGCTTATGCTTACCCACCTTGGTTAACATCGATTACTTCCTTATTTCCAATGATCTCCATTGTTTCCTTTGTTGCATTCCTCACATCGCAACCAATTAGAAGGGGAGCCTAAAATGATTCTATGAGTTAGAAATTGCTTATATGAGACTCTTAGCAAAACAGAAACCTCCCTAATACCTTTGAGATGGCCCATATACTGAAGTGAACTATATATTCATTCTCAGTCATCCCTCCATTTCCCACCTCAAGCATGTCTGGATCTGCATAAACGTAATTTAGCAGACTCAACACCCAATGAAAAACAACAAAGCATACATCTTCATATATCCTCATCAAGCAATAAGCACAAAATTCTAACCATTCCAACCACCGGGCCTTGCTAGGTCAGCATAAAATTCATTCAGATCAGCTCGGGACACCATACTGTGCTCAGACTTCCAATGTTAAATTTAAAGAAAAAAATCAAATAAATGTTGCATATAAGTGGGTTTTACCTGTCCCAATTATCAGCAATGTCATTCGTAGTTCTCCAGCTATTTCCAACGTTAGCACCCCATAGTGCAGGATGGAGGTCTCCCCTAGAGGGCATTAGGTAAATAGCATGACAAACGTAAGACCTGCAACAACTTAATTATGAAAAACCAAGTTTCCCACAAAGTGCAGTAATATTACCATTCGCACAATGAGAAAAAGATGGGGCGGCCAGCCTTCATTAGAGCACGAGTCATTACAGGGTATCTAAAAGATAATAAAATTACAGAAAATCACGATCAATTGCAGTAGTAACATGAGGAAATGAAGAAACCACAAAAGTGGCAAAAAAAATTACCTAACAGTAGGCTTTGAACCATCATTGTTACAATTATCATACTTCAAATAGTCAATTCCCTGCATACAAGGATATTAGCTTCATGCTGTGCATCTTCAATTTACGCCATTTTTAAGTTAGAAAACTTGTATGCATTACCCATGAAGCAAATGTTTTGGCATCTTGTTCCTCATGACCTAGTGAGCCTGGCATTTTTTTACTGCACGTAAAGTATCTGCAAGAAGAACAAGTAGCTCAACTCATACTCATTATAATAACCAAAAGCTGAAACAGTTTAGAGAGCGAGTTTCTGAGTGATGGCCATACCCTGCATCAGAGTAAATGCCAAGTTTGAGACCCTTGCTGTGAACATAGTCTGCAAGAGCTTTAATGCCAGATGGGAAAGTTGACTTCTTAGGAACTAGATTTTTCTGCAATTGAAGTTTTGAGATTAATAATTCATGTTAAATTAAGATTCCAAAAACATCCATAGAAAATGAAAATTTTCTGTATCTGAAAAGGGAAAAAAGAAGCAAAAGGAGAATGCAAATCAAACCTTGTCATCCCGTGCTATTTCAGCCCAACAATCATCTAAAAGTGCAAAATTTTGCAAAGAATCGGTGATCATAATATAGATCAGGAGAGAAGTGGTATTTGAAATGGTGATTTTTTTTTTTTTTTGGTAAATGAGTAAATGCCAACCTAGTCATGAAAGGAATTGCATTTCTCCTGATTTCTTATGTGATACATACCTATGTTAACATAAATGTATCCAAGCTTAGCAAGGCCAGTTGAAACAAGAGCATCAGCTGCAAAAAATAAGAGAAAATTAAAGATTGTGTGGATGGAAATGGAAATGGGGCAATAGCATGGCTTACCAGTTTCTCTGATGGTAATCTCATCAATCTTGCAGTTGAAGTGATTCCAACTATTCCACCTGAAGCAATAGTAAAACATGATCATAGATTTGGATGAGAATAAGTTTAAAAGAGAGGTTGACGTTCGGTTGGATAGCAAAAAGACCGTAAATTTGAAGGAAGTGCGATGGGATTGAATTATATTGAGAGGGAAATTATAATTTTCAAGTTTAATTAACATCTCCACCTACCACCCAAGGGAATTAAATTGGGTAATCATCACCAAAGCAGAGCAAAAACAAGGAACTTTTGCATTGTATGCTTAAAAACAAACTCCATTAATAACACTACACTTGAAGCAGCAGTGAGAGAGAGAGAGCGATTGAATGAATGGAGATTACCCCATGGGAGGAGTGACGCCAAGGCCATTGGAGAGCAGAAAGCGTCTTAAACTGCCGCCATCGCCATCTTCTTTATCATTGGATAAGTTTCTGCACCAAACAGCAGAAACCCCACATCCAATCACCATTGACATTAATAACATCAACATTCTATTCCTTCCTCTCCCACTCCTTTCCATTCTCTCTCACTTTCCACAGTCGTCCACACTCACTTCCACAGTCCAAGTCCACACTGGCTTCCAATTGGGACTATTTGTAGTCGGATTCTTTCACTTCTCCACAACCACATTGCCTCTATCTTTCCGCTCACTTTACTCTTTATAGGCCAGTGTAGTCACTCCGAGAATTATTATATGGTCCCATAGTCTTAGGATGTGGATGTTTATCTAATGAGTTGAACTTGGCGGTTGTTACTCAATGGAGTGAACACTAACGCTACAATTTCGAGTTAGTTCATGTCGGTGACCCTGGAATTTATTAATGCCTCTATTAGGAGACATCTAGGTTTTAGGAGATATTGAAGCTTTAAACTGAATATTTACTATTTTTGTTCTTATGAAGACGGGACTGGGGAGAAAGATGACATTTTATTTTTGTGTTTCTCTTCTTTGGGCCGTGCTATTTTTTTTTGGGTGCAAAATCATAAGGAATATGCCTTCTTGCATGCTATGTAATATTTGGCTTTGATCAAGATAATGACATTAGTCATAGGTCTTGATCTTTCAAAATATTGCTTACCATGAACCAAGGGCAAAGGAGCACATGACAACATCTCCTCTCCTGTCATCACTCTCACAAGCCTTTCAATGACAATTAGGTAAGAAATTAATATATTTCTTTTTCTTGTCTTTTGTTTCAGAATTAGTAGGGTCTGGAATATTTCCAAAGAGATATCTTAGAAATTTTGGAAGGATAGAATGCATGATTGATGCCTGATGGTAGACATGGAACCGGGCCCTGCCGGTTCCCGGAACCGCGGGCCGGGTTGGCAGCGTTTCTAGGCCAATCCAGTCCGGGTCAGGCCGGTTCCAAACTTTTTTTAAGTGAAACCGGTCCGGTCCAGTGAACTGGAACCGGCGTGCCGGTTCAAGTCTGGCCCGGTTCCGGTTGGGAATTTTTTTTTTTGGTTTCATTGCCTTTTTTTTCTCTACCCTTTTTGGAATCGACAGGCTAGTTCCGGACCCGGGTTGATTCCGTACCGGGCAGGGTCAGTTTCCGGTTTCAAAAAGAGTTGAATCGGACCTGCGCTATAATATTAGGGCCGAGTCGATTCAGGTTACTATTCATCCTGGTCTAGTTTACGGGTCGGGCTATTCCGAATCGATTGGGCCGATTTTCAACCCAAATCGGCCTGGTGACATCTCTACCTGATATGGGTAGGAAGAGAAGCTGCAGACGGACCACAAGGGGAGTCCCCCACAATTATTATTCCAAGAAACAACCGAAAGGGTTGTGGAAAAGTGAAAAAGCGAAAAAGCAGACAGGAATGCATTGGACAGCTAAGCTCAAAGACACTAGGAATGCACTGGACAGCTAAGCTCAAAGACACTTTTATCACACACCAAACGTGTGACTCATCCACCATTCCTGCGGTACTCGATTTTGAATTCCAGACCCATTGGCAGCACCAGCAAGGACCCACCGTTCATCATTCATCTCTCTCTCTCTCTCTCTCTCTCACACACACACACACATTTTCTTTAAGGTCAATTGAGAAGAATAGTACTATGCGCCTGTTAGGTTTGGGGAGATTACTACAGCAGCTTTAAGGATGATACTAGAAGATATGAAAGCTACACGCTATGCAGCAACATCCATACAAAGAGGAACTTCAAGGCGATTCAGATTCCACCTTCCAGATTAATAATATCGTAGTTCTACTAAACTTTTTGATAAAAGTTTCTGAGACAACACTGCCAGCAATGAAACAAACATGTAAAAATGTCGCAACAATTAATAATCTACAATGATAAAAGTTCCAAAATAGAAATGTGTATCGCTAAATGCCTACCATCACAACAGAGGAAGAAGCAGCATAGTTTGATGCTTTTTCTACTGCAAGGGTATGCTTGCGGTGCGAGGCAAATATCATAACATCATCTACCTATTTGCAGTTGGATAACTTTTCCCTGAAACTGGATTCATGATATGGATGAAATCTTGTGTTTTTTTTTAAAAAAAAATTTTTTTCCCACGACTAGAAAGAGAATTCCCCATCATCAAACTGGGAAGTCATTGGGATGAAGCAAAATATTCCGGTGCTAGATTCAATCACAAGCAAAGCCAATATAAACTCTCAACGCCTTTGATACCCTCAAGGCATATAATAAGATTTATGCATAGAGGAAATCCAGAAGCAAAAAACACAGGTCCACCCAGCCATCAACTCATTAAAAATCCCACATCCACATCTTCTTAATGAAATTTCACTTAACTAAGCAGATCTTAATAACTGAGGCAGCTCCAATACGATGAAGTGCCACAACAGCATCACCAGGTTTGCACAGCCCCTTCTCCACTGCCGACTTGAGTGCAGCTTCTAAGATCACTTCAGTTGATTCTGCATCAGTGGCCTTTGCTGATCCTTCAGCCAGTAATGGAATCAATCCCCTGTATATTAGACTATGCCTTGCCGGGGTCTCATCACTGCACATCCAATCAAATGAGTCCGTTGTCAAAACTGGAACAACGACAGAAAGGATTGGAACAGCTGGCCTGTACTTGGCAACCAACTTAGCAGTAGTTCCACCACGGGTCAATACAACAATGAGCTTTGCTTTGGCCTTATTAGCAGTTCGAACAGCTGACGATGCCAGACTCTCCAATGGGCTCATAGGAAGAGGGGTTGACCTAATCCTCTCTTTGAAAATAGCATCATAGTCAAGGGATGATTCTGCTTCAATACAAATTCGGTTCATAATCTTCACAGCAAGCTCGGGGTAGGCCCCAGCTGCACTCTCACCACTGAGCATGACACAATCAGTTCCATCAAGAACAGCATTAGCAACATCAGTGGCCTCAGCACGGGTTGGTCTAGGAGACTTGATCATGGATTCAAGCATCTGAGTAGCAGTAACCACAGGCTTCCCAGCAAGATTGCACTTGTATATCATCATCTTCTGAGCCAGGAAAATCTTCTCAACTGGGATTTCCATACCAAGATCCCCACGAGCAACCATGAATGAGTCAGTCTCTCGCAAGATTTCGTCAAAGTTGATTACCCCTTCTTGATTTTCAACCTTTTCAGATCAATGTTAACAAGAGAATAGCATTAAACACCTTATAAAAGGGGGAATCAAAAGTTTGCAAGGAAGGGTTTTTTAACTGTTTGGCATCCTGAAGGTCGTGGCAAAAAAAATAAAAATAAAAATAAAAAAATTCACAAGCAACAAAAGCTCATGCATCATCATCTGTTTTTCCCATTATGACAATTCTTTTATATCTGGAGGCCTTGGAAGAAAAATGTTGCTAGGACGCATGGTGCATTCACTCTCCAAATGAAATATAAATGACAGGTCAGTGTTTATCAGCTAATGTAAGCCCCCAGAAGATAATGGCTAATCCCATCAAAATATTTCCAGGCACGAGAAAGAAGTTTAGTTTTAAGCTCCATTTATTTTTCTTATTTAATTTCTGGCTCCATCTCTTTTTTCCTTTAATTTTCCTTTTTCCAGGGACAAGGGAAGGGAAATATGAAGCCTGGGTCTCCTGAACAAAGTTAAGTTTAGCCTCCTTTTCTATGACATGTACACGTGCAGGAGTTCAATCATTTTACAAGCTTTATCCTGGATATCACATTTTTGAAAAATTAAGGGTACGCATACCTTTGACATCAACTGTATTGTTTTGGCATGGGGCCCAAGGAGCTTACGGACAGTAACAAGATCTGAGCCTTTGCGTACAAATGAAAGAGCAATCAAGTCAATCTTGTTTGGAACACCCCATCCCAGAATATCTTCTTTATCTTTCTCAGTCAGTGTGGGTAGATCTACCACAATACCAGGAAGATTAACATTCTTTCTCTCACCAAGCATATTGGTGTTCTCACAACGGCATCTCACTGTTCCAGAAGCTGGATCACAAGACAAAACAGTGAGGGTAATTGTGCCATCAGAGCATAATATCGTATTTCCTGGTTTTAGGTCCTCAGCCAACTTTTTATAGCTCATTGAGATCATCTCGGAATCACCCTTGATGCTGTAATCTGTGGTAACAGTAATTTCCTGGCCTTCTTTAAGCTGGATGGGTTTTCCATCCTTCAAAAAGCCTGTCCGAATTTCAGGACCCTGTAAAAATATGATAAAAAGAATTTAAGTACATTTTCAGAAGCAGCTTTTAGTACAAGAAAGAGCTTCATCAGCTAAGAATCCACCTATCCAGACAATGTTTAGCATCTTTGGTCATACTTCAAAGTCCAAATAGGCTCCATTTTGAATGAGATGATCCAAGAAATATCTTCATTTCTTGCCTAGATATATTCTTTTTTCTGATAGAAAAAGAATATAAATAAGGAATGAAGAAAGAATTCAAGTAGCCAAATAAAAAAAAAAAAAGAGAAATCCTCAAAGAGAACATCAACAAAACAGAAAACTAATGGAGAACTCCTTTCCGGTCTCAAGAGTCCCCTAGCCCATACTCTAATCTTTGAATATCCCTAACACAAAAAGAAAGGCATAAATATGGTCCCATAAAAGAAAAATACCAGTTATTTGATCTCTAGTGATTCTAGCATTCTGCACCATCCAAATACATCAAAATGGAAGCACCCTTTTGCCCTCCATGACCTCTAAATTTTGTTAAAAGTAAATCAAGCAGGTTTATAGGTCAAACCAAGTGGTAATCACAAATTGCAAAGAAGCAAATCCACTTATCTCATGCCACAGAACAATATAGAAAGGAGTGTGGCCTCAAAATCGTTGTAGTATATAGCATGAATATCGGGAGAAATAGCTTTCCCTTTTTGCAACAAATCATGCATTGATCATATTAAGCACTATAACCAAATAAAAACCTCAGCTTTTGGAGGAATCTTTACTTCCAAATGAATTCAATTATCGGATGGAGGGGTTAACTAAAAGGTAAATGATGAAAGCAAGACTTGCAGGAAAATGACTTTAAATATCAAGGTTTTAAACTCTAGCATCAGGCACATTAGGAGGAGTAATCCCCTCAGAAAAGGAAAGTAAATAAAGAAAAATCCGCACCTTCCTTTCATTTAGAGTTGTTTAAAAAGTAAAAGTTTGGAGACTAAAGTATTGGACATGGGCAAGATGAAGCAGGGATAGACGATAGTGTCAAGGAAAAGCTATAGAAAGGAACAAATACCCAATCCAAATATCCTCCCAATATTGAATACACAACCACGCTTTTAAAGATACAAGAAGAATAAAAGAGGAATGAATTTTCCTAGGATGCATCCATTCCAGCCTTGGCATCTCATTCATCCAGGCCAAGACAATGCATGTTTTTTATAACCTTGTACAGTAAAGAACTAGGTTCTAAGGAGACCACCAGAGCAACTTTCCAACAAGAGACATGTTTTAAGACACCATGTTAAATAGGACTAATCCACTCACAGATTTAGATTTAGAGATCCCCTCCCAACACATAGGATGATATCTTGCTCATATCACTTCCCAGCCAAAAGATATCTCTCATCAATTTCTCAATTCTCTCAGCTATTTACTCAGAGTTTAAACAGAGGGATAAAAAGTAGAAGGAGATGTCAGAATCAAGCATGAACCAGAGAAATATGCTCACCTAACGGAAGAAAACCTCTCTTCAAGCCATACAACCTTATAGCTATACCGGACACTGTAGGATCCCAAAAGGAAATGCTCCCCAGATTTATCATTTCTTCCCTAGATATTATTCCAGAAACAGCCATCCAAGGAATGCTATGCTTTTTGCAAGTTATATTTAATATGTTCATGCCATAGTACAACAGTTAAAGAGAATAGACAAACATACATTTTTTTTTCACGTTACAAGTTTGTTTTTTAAATGAGTAAAATTCAATTTTGGAAATTCTAAGCAAAGTTCGATAGGACAAACAAACACCAGCACAACTATAGCTAGGGCTGGGTTAGACCCGAACAAAACCCGTGACCTGCCCGAACCCGAGGTGTTCGGGTAGGGTTAATTCGGGTTTTTTGTTATACCGAGTGAGGTTCAGGTCGGTAATTAAAAAAAACCCGAATTAACCCAACCCACCCAAATTAACCTAAATATATTTGTAAATATATTATAATTATAAGGGTAAAGTGAAATTAGGGTAAAAAATGTTTTATTATTATGTCATATTCAAATTTATTATTATTATTATCTTTAAATTTATTGTTATTATATTCAATGAATCAAACAAAATAAAAAAGCAATAACAAAGTTGTTATTTTTTTTTGGGGTAATGTTAGTTTACTGTAATTTTAAATTTTAAATGAATTTTATTATTTATTTAAATTTGTGTTGTAAAATTAAATAATGTGAATTTAATTAATATTATAATTGTTATTTAATGTGTTTATAATTTGGATTTGATAAAATAGAGAATTTTCACTAAAAAAGAATTTTCGGGTTAGGCTACCTGCCCGATTCTAAGTATTTTGCTCGGATTCGGGTTAGAAGTAAAAAAGTATACCTCGGATACCTCAGGTTCGAGCTAAAATAGTGTGTTCGGGTTCGGGTACTCAACCTGGACACACCCCTAACTATAGCACAAAATATAAGAACACTACAAGATAATTTTTTTTAAAAAGTCGCAAATATCAACAAGAACTTGTGTTTGAAAATTTCCCTAGCTACATCATTCTTTTAGTGAGATCAAGTGCACCCAAAATCATCATGTTAATCCATTTCAAAAGCATCAGAATGTCATGTATAAGAATTAATTTATGCAAGTTAATCAGCCAACGTTATCAAAGATGAAACAAAACCAAGAACTAAAAATAAATAAAAATAAAAAATTAAGAATCATTGGCAATAAAAAAGAATGCTAAGATAGGAAAGATGAGTCCATCTTTATGCCCAACAAGTTCCAAATAGCATAAGATGTTATCAAATCCCAAGCAGTGAGTACTCTAGAACATGATGCAGATTAGGGTTGCTAACAAGCTAAGGTACTCATGTCTACTCAAGCCCAATCTATTTCAAAACCTAAAATCAAAATGCATAAACCAATCTCCAGCTTGTTTTAAAACTCAAGTAGTCTATAGTTAATGAGCAAAAATCAAACAAATCATGTTGGCAAGCTTGTTTTAGAACTTGAGCAGCAATAGTTCTTTCCACTAACATAGGCCAAAGGTTGAACCATGGTAATCGAACTCTCACCCTTCCGATTTGCATATAATGAATAAAAATTATGCAAGATTCTGTTTTATTTTGTTCTTTCACACAAGTACCAATAGATTTTATTTTTCTTTTCTTTTCCTTTTTTTGGGGGGCCAGGGGGAACACTCGAGGGGCAGTTATCTGTTTGCAGGTGTCCATTTACATTATCTTCCTCTTAAAACAATATATTTAGAACTTGAAGTCCATTTCCCATATATCACTTCCCTACCATTGAGTTTCTTCACCAAGGGCAATGGTATCGTAAGAGAAAGTTTAAGAAAAAAAGGCTCTGATCCTGAATTTGAATATAATTACCATTACAATCATAGGTCTTGTGAGCTTGAAACAACCTTAAATCAGTAGTTTTCAATTGGTTAACCTCAACCCCTCCAACACGTCTCAAATCAGCACAAATGCATCACCATTCACCTATGATGAGTGAAAGTGGGAAATTGGGTTCCCAATAAAACAAAGTAAAGTAAAATTTGATATGAAAATATTCCATCATGATTTCCCTTTGAAATTAAAGAACACAAAAGGGGAAGATATCTCACGAGAAGAAATTAGTAAATTTTCAAAGCTACAAAAGAAGACACAAATAACAAAGAAACCATTGCCACTTCTTGAAATCTCTAAAATTTGTAATTGCCAGAGCAAAGTAATATCACCACATGACCCTACCAGGCTAAATTTAAATTGATTGCAATGTTATGTTTCATTAGCTAAAGCAGGCAGTCTCCATCACACAGGAGGAAATCTTATGAGGAAATCTTATCCCAACTGTTATTATGGTTGAAGACCTCTTTACATACACATCATTTTAATGTCATCTTTATTCAAAAGGGGCATATAGAGATCCTAAAGACATAGTTTGCATCTCAACCCTAATGGTCAATTTCCTATGAGCTCCACTCAGCTTTGCAGTCAGTTCCTCTTTTTCTTTGCAATCTTCCTATACCAGCCCCAAAGGATGGCCATGTCATCCTATCATAGTCCCATATGTAAAGAAAAATAGTGACCATTGTGCAGAAACTCTTAATCATTCTGTTAAGCCCGTAAGTGCGGTAAATTAACTTGTTATGCATGTGTGAATACAAGATAGATTTTGCCAACATATAAATAAAAAGTGAAGACACCAACAGAAAGAAGAAGCCCAAAGATCCAAATCAAGGCCAATAAGGATTATAGCACAGGAAAACAACAAATAAATTCCAATTTAAAGATTTTGTTATTAAAAAAAAAAAAGATACATGTGTCTATAAATCTAAAATAACATAAGTAGAAACAACGATGCTATATTTATACTCTTATCATCTGAATTCAGAAAGAACATGAAATTACATGACAATCTATCAAACCCATGAAAATGCCTATCAAACCAATCACCTTCTACAAGACCAAAATTTGGAGCTAGTACAAAACTGTTAGGTAATGCTCCTAGCTGCATGTTTGATAAGATATGCACAAAGAATTATATCCATTTTCCACAAAAAAAAAAAAAAAAGAAAGAAAGAGACCCACTACAAAATTTCCAAAATCCACATGATAATCACTAGACCTAAAAGATCACCAAAAGATAAATTTTTCCAAGAAATAATCATTTCATTATGATCCCTCCAGACAAGCCCAATATTAGCAAGAAGGATCATCCTGACTAACCTCCATATCATTGTACAACCCCTAAACCCTTCGGAATGCATAATTTTAATAGAAGCAAATCATATGCAGGAGATGAAAACAAGTTCCCACAACTTAGAATAACCCCAACAAGTCAACAAAGTCATTTTTAATTCTTCGCATGCTTTTACCTCAAAGCAACAATGACAAGATGTACAATTAACATACATAAATATGAAAAAAGTATCTGGGTTCAAAAGTTGTACAAGTCTCCCAGTCAGGGCACCATTAACCTGCATGGACAAGAAAATTTTCCCAACTGAACTAAATGGTCTATGTGATTCCTTTCCTTCTTTCAAGTTTTAAAATGATTTGGAATTTAAAACCCCAGTCAAAGATTGGAAATAATGATGCAGAAATGAAAAGAAAAGGGGGGACCGGAGGGGAGGACCTTGGTGTCAAGCATAACAGCACAGAGAATCTGAGTATTCTGCATAGCAATACGGAGATTATCCAGAGTCTCCTGATGGTACTCGTGAGAACCATGAGAGAAATTGAACCTGGCAACGTTCATGCCAGCCCTAAGCAGCTTCTCCAGCATCGGCACCGAGCGAGAAGCGGGGCCCAGCGTGCAAACGATCTTGGTCTTGGCCACCCGTCCGTCATTGGGTAGCTCCTTCAATATTCCCTCTATGTCTATGTTCGCCATTGTTTTGATTTACCCTAAATCAAATCAAAGATATTAAACCCAGCAGAACCGATTGGACTTGTAGGATCAAAACGATAAACAAATCAAAGAGAGGAAGAGAGTGAGAATAAGGACCTTGTTCTGAAACCCAAAACTGAGGCGGGGAGGGATGGTGTGGGGAGAGAGAGAGAGAGAGAGAGAGTGAAGTGGGTCGAGAAAGTAACAGTACTAGGAGTAGATGCGCACGTTATTCCTTTGCCTTCTGCTGTGCGGCGCTTGTAGAGAGAGAGAGAGAGAGAGGCTCCTTGTCCTTTCCTCCCCAACTTGGAACTTGGTTTTTAACGACGAAAAGCGTGTGAGAGAAAACCAAACCCCCCCCCCCAAAAAAAAAAAAACAAAACAAAAAAAAAACAATATAAATATAATTAAAACTGTGAGCAGCTTCGTTAGTTTTGCATGAAATTACTAATTTTGGAATTACAAAATTTTTTATTTTAAAATTATTTTAAAACTATTTTTAGTAAGAAGATCATAGGACTTTTTCAAGCCATTATTTTTAAATATATTCAATCAAAGATATTTAATTAAATACAAAATATTAATATGTAGATCAAGTTCTTTTTAATTAGAAATGGTTAAAATTAATTTAAAATAATAATTATTTAAAATTTTATTTAAAATCTCATATTTAAAAATTGTATTCCAAGGACGGAATATTTCCTCCCCATCCGATCCCATCCCACCCCACCCTTTTAAAATTTAGGAATCCGATTCCAAATCTCCACCTCCCATTAAGCTACACAAAGATTTAACTAAATTATATATACTATTTCTAGAAATGGAAGACTCGGCTGAAAAAAAATATATTGAAGGGTTGGGGACATAAAAGCATTTGAAAAGGCACGTGGGCTTGGGTTCCCCACCACTATCGTTCAATAGAATCTTTTTATTTTTATTTTTATTTTTATTTTTATTTTTATTTTTTGATTTGATTTGATTTAATTATATTATTTTATATTAAAAAATAAAAAAAGCACGTGGGCTTTAGGAAGTTCAAGTAACCATGTTTGCTTTGTTAGGTTGAGGAGAGTTAAGAGCTCACAGAATGTTATTATTTAGTTTGGTTGGACCAGATCTTACGGTTGGTGCTTCACATGCTCTTGGATTGAGACTATAGGCTGATGCTGGGGGCTTCATATGGTCAAGATTCACTTGCTTATTTTACTCGATATCACAATCTTCTTATAAAATATATTATATCTTAAAATCAAATCAATATATTATATATCAAAATATATTATTTTATTATATATTTAATTTTTTAATTTTTATATTTAAAATAAATATTTCTATATTTATGATAATAAATTTTTCATACAAATCTAATATACTGTAATAATTCATTGAGAAAATTGAGTATTAACTTCCATATAATTATATTACTCTTCATATTTAACATAATATCACAATTATATTCATAGATCTTTAATATTTATATTATATTTTATTTTTATCATAATATAGGAGATTCCTTTACAAAAAAGGGTTATCCACGCACCTCCACACCCTTCCGACAACCAAAACCAATGTTAAAACCAAATCAATCAGAGTTAAAGCCAACAACAAATAGCCGAAGCTAAAGTCAATGCCAGAGTCAAAACTAAAAGTCAGATTGTGAGCCTGCCTAAGCCGAAGCTGAAGCCAAAGCTAGAGCCAGAGCCAAAGATAGAATGAGAGCCAAAATCCAGAGCTAGCACAAGGGTTACAAAAAACACCCCTAAAATATTAAATCCTTTATTCATATTTTCTTTCAAATTCAACTGTTTTCTATTATATCATATTTAATTTAAGAAAATATTAGAAAATATATTATATATCAAAATCAAATCATTGATTTGATTTTGATGTATATTTAATTTTATTTATTTTTATATTTCTATATTTAAAATAACTATTTCTAAATTTATGACGATGAGTTTTTTTATATAAATATAATATATTATAATAATTCATAGAGACAATAGAATATTAGGTTTAATTATTATATCTCTCTTCATCTCTAAAAGGATATCACGGCTATGTCTTTTGATCTTTAATATTTATGTTATTTTTTATTTTTATCAAACCTAATATTAATAATTTAAAAATAATTCTTTAATAGTATTCAATTATTTATTTTTAAATTAATTTATAAATTAAAAATCACTTACAAAGTGAATGGTTAAAAGTACCCTCTTCTTTACCGACGCAGAGAGCTCCAACCATGTGATCCGCTGAATTTGCATGGGCGATGCCAAAGTTGGGTACCTAGAGCATGTTTAGCAAAGTTTTTTTTTCCCTCCCTATTTTCTCCTTTTAAGAAGAAACAAAAATTAATATCTTTTGAAATAAAATTAAAAGTTGTTTAGGATAATTTGATGAGAGATTGAGAGAGAATTTTCAAATTTGAATATATTTGAAATATTTAAAATTTCAAATTTTAAATTTCAAATAAAATTCCAAAATTAGATGATAGGGAAATATTAAAAAAAAAAGAGAAAAAGCTTTTCTTAGGAGCTTCTCTTTTAAAACTCCTTTTTTATTTTTCTTTATAAAAAAAATTATTTTTAAAGAGAAGAATTCTTATTTGACAGGACTTCTACTTGGAGAAGAGAAGTTAAAAAAAAAAAAAAAATCTGTCAATCGGGCACTTATTTTATCTTTACTTGGCCCAAACTTTAGCCTTGGTCCCCTAAGAGTGACAGTTCAAACACTTTATTTCTTTTTTTTTTTGTGAAGAACAAAATAACAAAAAGAAATAGAAAAAACCACATACTAACACTGGGAAGGGAACAAGGACAGGCTAATGGCCTGACTAATTCAGGAAGTTAGCATGCCCTTTATTCTCTCAATACCATCTTTATCTTCTCAAAGCAAATTAAGGATGGAGTTTGGCTGATCCCTCGGCTCCATTACCCTTTCATCCCCATAATGGCCCCGGGAAGACTATGGTCAACACATGCATTAGCTTCCATGTAAACATGCTTCACCTGACTCATGTTTGAGAGGTCCATAAGCTTTCTGCACTTCTAAAGAATGTAGCTCAGGGGGTGATCCTCTAAAGTTTTGTCTTTCTAACAACTTGACTAGAATGATGTAGTCCACTTCCACTTCTAGTTTGTTTAACCTTTTCCTTTTGGCCAACAAAAGTCATCTCTTAGACCATGGATCTGTACCATAAACACCTACTCTTTGCTAATGTGGGACACAAAGCCAGTCACCCAGCTTCCTGAGCTATTCCTTATAATCCCTCCGGCACTAGCTTGACTTGTACTATAAGAAACTATGCCATCCATGTTCAGCTTCCAATACCCTTCTTGTAGAGGGTTCCATTCTATTTTCAGCTCCACCTAGGTTTTCCCACTAGCCTTCTCCATCCAAGGTAGGTCTGCCTCTTTAGCCAACCTTAGCGCCATCACGGCCACTTCCTAGGGGGCACCTGGGCATCTTGGAGAGCTGCTTTGCACCTGTATTTCCAAATGCACCAAACAATAAACATGAACAAGATGTTCATATATAAGTTGTCAGCTTTGTCTGTCCCATTGGCCTTTTCTTCTAGCCATTTGTGAAGCGGATTTCTCGAGAAGGCTTTCTCATTTGCTAGCTTTGGGCACATAAAGGATCAGGCCTACTTAGCTTTATTGTAATCTCTCAAAGCATGAATCACTATTTCTTCTTGGGAGCTACATAAGGAGTAATTGTGATTCTCATCGAACTTCCTCCTCTTTTTTTCCACATTCGTCATAACCTTCTCCATTCTTGCTAGCCACATAAAGATTTTGATTCTTCCTAGACATTTAGCCTTCCAAATCCAACAACGAGAGATATCATCCTGCACTAACTGAATAGCACCAACCTCCTCAACCATCGTTCTATAAGCGGAAGTCACTAAGAAGGTCTCATCCTTGTTCCTATTCTAGTAAAAAGCATTTGAGATACTCCTACATCTTGGAACCATAATCCCCTTGATTTCCTCCACTCTCTCTCTAGAAGTCACACAGTTTAGTTCCTCAATTCTCTGATTACCATCTGCATCTAAGAAGTTACTCACTCTCATGTTAGTATCACCTATTTGCTAGGAGTTAGAAGAAACTCCACTAAATTATTATTTCCCACCTATCTATCTTTCCAGAAATTTATATCCTTGTCATCCCCAACCTTCCACTTCAAGTCTCTTCTTATGCATTCTCTACTCCTCAAGATACCACTCGACAAGGTGAAACTTCCTACTTTCTTGTTGTACTCCATCAAAGTACTTTTCAATAGGTACTTGCTTTTCAATATTTCATACCAAAGAGGTTTGTTATCCTTTACCAAATTCCAGCCTAACTTGTCTAGCATGGCAATGTTAATTCTCCTTAGGCCCCAAACCACCTTCTTTCTTGGAGAGGTAGACCCTAGACCAATTTACCAAGTGGATCCTTCTGCCCTCTTCAGAGCTTCCCCAAAGGAAATGTCTATTTAACTTATCAAACTTGTTGCAGACTTCTCTTGAAATCCATGTGGTTTGTATAGAATAGATAGAAATAGCTGTAGTAACCAATTAGATGAGAGTTATTCCTCCTGCCATGTATAACAGCTTCACTTTCTAGTCACTTAGCTCTCTCTGTACCCTCTCCACCAAGTGGTTATAAAAATTCCTTCTTGTTCTTTTTGTGAATGATAGGCACTCCGAGGTATCTCCCTAGCGCTTCCATGAGGATAAAATTGCTTACTGTTGCAAGGAGTTTTTAAGGGACCAGAGAGCTCATAGAGAGATCCATAGGCTCAACTTTTAGAGTTTATCTCTAATCTGCTTTAAGTGGAAAACTCTTTAAGGCAGCACTACACTTAAATTGAGATGCTCTACTTTAGCCAAGAGGATCAAATCATCTGTAAAAAAGAGATAAGATATGGCAAGCCATTTTTTAACGATCTTCATAGGGTTACAAGATCCCCTCCTAACTCTTTCCTAAATCATATAAACCAATCTCTCCTTGACTAGAATGAAGAGGTAAGAGGATAAATGGTCTCTTTGCCTTGCCCAAGCTTGTTGGTTGGAAGAACCTTTCCATTTCAAATCAAGGAAACATCACCATTAGTAACTGCAAATATAATCAACTCAATAATGGGGAGAGAAATATTAGCATTCCTTATAACCCTCCTCAAATAACTACAATTCACATTGTCATAGACTTTCCTCAAGTCCACCTTAAGAACTATGCTATGCCTCTTGATTTTGGAACAGATGGTGTAAATGACTTCCTACAGAATGATAATATTGTTAACAATCCTCCTTCCTGGCAAGAAACTATTTTGATGTAGACCTATGATCTTCTAAAGATGAGTCCTTAATCTCTAGACCAGCATTTTAGACAGGACTTTATACGAAGCGTTCAAGAGACTTACAGGTCTATAGTCTCCTATGTTCATATATTTGGGCTACTTTGAAATTAGAACCATTAATACTTTGACATATTCCAAATAGAAGAACCTTCCCCTAAGGTGTCATTCATGAATCTGCAGAGAGCCTCCTTCACAATGTCCTAGTGCTTTTGGAAGAAAATGGGCTACATAACATCGGCGTCAGGGACTTTTAGGCCTTTCATGGAGAAATGGCCACTTTAATCTCCTCTTCATCTACTACTCTAACCATCTTCTTGTGAACTTCATCCCAGAATTTTTGTACTTATCTATTGAACCTGGTACTGGGCATCCCTACTGCCTTGCAAACAAAGAGGTCTGAAAAGAAATTCAAGGCATGATCCTTTAGGATTTCTTGGTCAAGGCGCCATTCTCCTTCCACTTGAAAAGTGACTATTTTGCTGGTTTACCTTCTCAACTTTGTCAAGATATGGAAGAATCTCGTGTTCCTGTCTCCATTGATAGACCAACTAATTCTTAACTTTTGATACCAGGACACCTCTTCCTAGTTTAGGACCCTTTGATACTCCCCCAACAGACTATGTTCCAGGTTTTGGAGGAAAGTTAACTTGTCATAATTCTTGGAATTTTGAATTCCCCTTAACTTGGATTCGATATCGATTTTTCTCTAAAAAATATTGCCAAAAACTAATCTATTCCAAACTTGACCTCTTCTACCATGCCTTAATTGTGTGTAGAAGGGGACCATCCACTACATTCCATGCCTTTTCAAAGACTTCACTGAAAGTGGGGTGCTCTAACCATGTTGCTTCACATCTAAAGGGCTTTTTGTCCTTTCTGAGCTTGGAAGATAGTTTAGTGCTTAACATTATAGGATAGCGGTCACCATGCAGCCGAGGAAGGCTAACTACTTTAAATTCTGGGAAGTTCAACTTAGCTAGTATGTTATAAGCACTCTATCTAACTTCTATTATAGGATAACTCGACCCTCACACTTCCTTGTCCAGGTAGATTTTGCCCCAACAACTTCTGTATCCAAGAGATTGCATCTTGATCACCCTTCTTGAAATCTCTGGCTTCTATTCCATACTTTCCCCTTCCTATTGTTCATATCCTCCACTCTCACAATGTCATTAAAATCCCTCATTACAAACTGGGGACCAATTATATCATGAGTGTGCTCTATAAGCTCCCTCCAAAACACTTCCTTGGCTATATAGTGCAATTGTACATATATAAAAGTTATTACCCACATTGTTCTGTCATCGTCTACTTAAACATGAACCCACAACTTAGAATGATTTAGAATCATGAACTTTATCATGTTGATATTCCTAGAGAGCCACACGCCACCTCGGAAACCTGAAGAGGCTATTACAAAATCCCCGTTCATGCCATACTTGGTTAGAAACTTAGAAAAGTAGCTTTTATCTGCTCTTATCTCCAATAAGCACAAGATTCTCAACTTAGAGTATGTTTGGTAGAGTTTTTTTTTTTTCTCCTTATCTTCATCTTTTAAGAAGAAAAAAAAATTAATTTTTTTGGAAATAAATTTAAAAATTATTTGACATTTTTATATTATAAAACTATTAAGAAATTATTATCAAACTCTAATATTTTGATAATAACAAAATATTATATATGTTACTAATGAATTTATCAAATGTGCAAATATTTAGAATATGTAACACATGCATATATATAGAAAGTTTCAAAATATAGAAGTGGTCAGAAAATACTGTCACAGAAGTTGAGTAAAAACAAGATGGGTAAAAGCAACGAGAAGAGTATAAGCAGTCGAAAGTCAAAACTGTGTTTTCTACTACAATTTTATCTTATTTTCAAGATCTAGTTCAGCATGTTGAGTACAGATTAGGTGTTGTATTTGACTAGTAAACCTATTCAAATGGATGATTCAAATTCAAGTGAAATTTAATCATTTATTGAAGGTAAAACTCAAGGTTTAGAATTTGACTTCAATATTTCTGATGTTTAGACTGATTTTTATGAGGTTTTTGATCACATATATCTTCTCCACCTCCTAAACTTTTTGAATTTTGATTTCTCCTCATTATAAGAGTATTGTTGGATTTTGAATTCAAAAAGTTACAGTGGTAAAAGAAATTTTTGAAACACCAAAACTAAAGACTGAAAATTAGGAATCTGCAGAGTTTTTTTTTTTAAAGTTAGTTGGTTCTAAATGTGTGTTGGGAGGCTTATATCAATTCAAAATTTGAAAAGTTTTAACAGAACACGAATTGAACTTTGAAAATCAATATTCAGTCCCTATTCAGAAGTCTTTACAGACCATTTTTGAGTTTTGAGTTGAGAGAAAACATAACCTGAAAATAACTACTCGATCACTATTTTCCGCTATATTCCTTGTTGTCCATTATGTTCTTCTCTTTTGTAACTTCTGTTTGAAATTTTGTAAAGACTCACAAGTCGAAGGGAAGTGTGAGGAACATTCTCTTGGGTTGATAAGTTAGGTGTAAGAGAGTTTGTGTTGAATAAGTATTAGACTAAGTCATCTTCAAGGGAGAAGATGCAAATTGTCAATATCTTAGCATTATACTAGTTTTGTAACTCTCATGACATAGTGAAAACTAACTATCGCTGAACTCTGACTTGCTAAGATGGAAGAGTGGACGTAGACACCAAACCGAACCACTATAAATCGGCCTTGATCTCTATCCGTACTTATTAAATTTATGTACTTACATTTGCATATTTTATATAGTTTGGTCTTAAATTTTAAGTTAGATTTTAAATGGAGTAAAATATATAATTTGAAATCAACCAATTCAACCCCCTTCTTGATTATATAAAGACCAACAAGTGGTATCAGAACGAGTGTCTGACTCCACAAAAGTGTTGACTATTGAGCCAAAAATCTAATGGCATCATACTCAACTTTTGGCCAATATATTAATAGAACTCCTTATTTTGATGAAATAAACTTTACTCATTGGAAGTGTAGAATGGAGATCTTTATTAAAACCACTGATTATGACGCTTTGAAGGTTATTTTTTCTAAAAATTTAGATATTAAATCCTCAATCATAACAGAGGATGATAAGAGAAAAATCTCAATAAACTTTAAGATAAAACATTTAATTTTATGTGTTATTTTTCCCATGAAATTTAATCTTGTTTCTTCTTGTGAAATAATTAAGTATATATGGAACAAATTGTGGATCACTCACAAAGGCACGATAACTGTTAAAGACATAAAAATTAACCTTTTAATATAGGAATATGAATTATTTAATTTCAACATGGAAAACAAGTAAATGACATGTTCAATCGACTCATATCCATTACAAATAATTTGAAATCTCTTGAAAAAGGATTTTCAAATTCAGATCTAATCAGAAAAATTCTAAAAATTCTTCCTAGAGTTTGGGATGCAAAAAAGACAACAATTGAGGAGGCTCAAGATCTGTTGAGGCTGTCCCTAAATGAACTAAGAGGGAAACTTATGGTTTATGAAGTTAAAATACACTTTTCTACTTAAAATGATGGAAAAAAAAGGCCATTGCACTTGTCACAAAGAATGAACAGCAATCTGATAAAGAAGACAGCAGTGAGGATAAGTTGAACTTGTTGTCAAGAATGCTATCTCGTATCCTTAAAAAGAAAGGTAAAAAATTTAATAAATTTAAGAACACTAATATTTTTCAAAAGTCCAAAAATGATGCAGGAAAAAGAAATAAATTGAAAGAAGAAATGGTGTGTTATGAATGTAAAAAACTTGAATATATAAAATATGAATGTCTAATCCTTGTAAAGAAGATGAAGAAATTTCAGGAAATAAACAAAATCAATGATGGTTACATGGAGTGATTTGGATGAATCAAACTTAGAATCAGAGTCTGAAGATTTATAAAGTCAGAATGAAATAAATTTCTGTCTAACGGCAGATTTTCAGGTGAATTCTAACTCTGAATATTGTGATGATTTCAATCTCGATGATAACTATGAACTAAGATTAATTTCTAAATTTAAATGCAGAATACAGGACTTAGAAAATAAGAAATGACTTTTGAAATAGATAAATCATATGTTGAATACTGAAATTGTTGATCTAAAATTTAAAAAAAAATATTCTAAAATTTAAAAAATCTGCTGCAAAATCTGAACTGATAGCTTTAAAGTCTAAAAATGAGATTCTAAAATATGAACTCAAGGTTTTAAAATTTGAAATAGAAGAAGTGAAGTCTGAAAATATTGTTGTAAAATTAAAAATTTCTGCTACGAATGATGAAATATGTGTGCTGAAAACCAAGATAGAAAACTTGTCCATCTCTATCAAAATACTTTCCAAAAATTCAATGAAAGTGATGAGAAACTTACTAGGTTACTTGTATTTCAAAAACATGATTTCTCTAGAAATGGTTTACAGTATAAATCTGAAAATGTGTTTGGTTCACAAGCTAATAAAGTAGTATTTGTTAAAATAGTAAAAATTGTAAAACACAAAAAATTACAGACTGCAGAAATCAGAGGTAGAATAGAGTTATAGAAGCACAACATATAAGGGTATAAGAAGTTATAAACCTACCAGTTTTAATAGAAATTTCAAAAACTTATCTAGATGTCAAAAATCTGATTTCTCACATATAAAACATAGATATATGAATAATTTTTTTTAAAAAAAAAAAAAAATTATGCTACTATTGCTATACAATTGGACATGTTACTAAAATTTGTTACTTGAACAAGTTTAGTAACAAAAAAGAAAAATCTAGTACCTCGTCTAGTAGTCATAGCCTTACAAAGGAAGAACTTTAATTAGGTATGATTCAAGCATTAGAGTTAGTTGCGAAGTAACTAAACCCCTAAAATAAATAAAATCATAAGTTTAAGAACTGATAGAACTAATATGCTAGGTTAGATACGCACCGTATCTAACCCCCTAAAAAGAATAACTCATATGCCTAATACCATGTATTGGGATCTCATGACTGTAATGAAACTCTCATATGCATTGAGGACTTTTAAATCATACTTGGGAATATTTTCAAAACTATTTTATCAAACACAGCTCTCAACCTAGAGCTCTGACACCAATAGAACTGTCACGTCCCGAATCGGGATCGTGAACAGCCGCCCGTTGCCCTGGATGCCGACTGTATTTTTACAGAAAATCGGGCAGAACCTCCTCATATTTCGGAGGTCTCCCATGTACAATTTAACCTGCATATTAACAATCATCCTGTCAAATAAACAAATGGTCATTTCAGCCTCTCCAAAATCAACCAATCCCACAGCAGACATCCATGACAACGCAAGGCTATAAAATTTACTAACAGTCCTAGCCACAGACCTCTGCTATCATGCCTAACTAGAGCATGAGCAGCCGCCACACCGAGCGGACCTAAAATTTATACAAATATACAACAAATTTCCAAATATAAAGTTTAAATGTTTACAGGTACCTCAATGCAAGTATAATAATATGAGAGTTTCATAAACAATGTCCATAATTTATACAGTCATCTCATAAAAATGTACACAGCCAACTACGGACCTCAATATCAAGACCTCGCAGGGTCGATATAAAATAAGGATTTCAAATTTCACCTTAAATTAAATTCTCACCGTTGTAGTATACCGAATCCACCAAAATGCTACCAACATCTCTAGAGTCTGATGCTTCGCTCTATCACAATAAACCTGAGGGAGGAAAAGAGAGGGGTGAGTATCAAGGAAGATACCCAGTGAGTGAGGGGATTAATATCAAGTACAAATAGTGTGGGTGAACCATTGGAGTGTCAAACAATATTATTCGTAAGCAATAATTTACGATTTGCAATAAAACATGGAACGTTCAGTAAAATGAAATCATTCAGTGAATCACACGATATCATACATATATTCATCCATTTAAAAATCAAGTATCATTTTAGAGCAAGTCGAAAATGATCCTGACAAAGGTCAACCATGACCAAGGACAGGCGCATCAGAGGTTTTATTATGCAAGAATATTCAAAAGTTACTCTCTACCCCGACGTAAGCCACAGGCTACTCCAACTAGCCCGTAAATATCATATATATACATATAACTAGTCGGCCGTGTATGGAACCCCACCCGATGCTAGACAGAGTTGTACTCACGTCTTCTCCGATGAGGGTCAACCGGATGCGTCCACACACATGACGATCTGGCGAATACCTCCGGCCGAAGCGTATTCGGATACAATGGGTACCTCTACCAAATGTCTTTCGTAACTACGAAATATTGCTATACAGCGGGGGAGTGGGGGGCACAACTCATTTCATAGAATTATCAATTAGTCAGGCACGCAACTCGCATGCATCACATCATCTCGTCGGCCGGGCATACAGCCCCATGCATCGTATCATAATGTCGGCCGGGCGTACAGCCCAAATAGTACATATAAATTCATTTAAAACCATGTGTCGATACATTTCATCAAATCATTTCAAATCAACATACCAATGCATTGGTAGAATAGAAAATGTTCCGGTTCTCAAATAATGGCACAATATTAATTCATTTCAAACTATGAATACATAGTCATCGAAAACATAAATTTACGACACTCCAATAGTCACAAAACAGATTTGAAATTTAATAACATACGTCGAGTCAATGCAAATCAAAAGCATGTTTTATTGAAAACACGGCTAAAAACAAGTTTTACTATTTTATGCAAGAGATTAGGGTCTCACTCACAGTTCAGGGAGGGTACGTCACTCCCTAAAGTGTTCCACAACGACAGAAAGAGTCCCCCTCGAACGATCAACCAATATATCACTACAATATTGACACATATAACACATAAAAATGTCATAACATTGAAATATTCAATGTTACATTTTATTTTAACAACTCTTTTATATAAGATTGAGGTCTATACATTTTAACTAGACTCTCAATGTCTCATATAAACCATCCCCTTTTTAAATCACCAAAACTAACAACTCCAATCACACCATTCTAAAGGTACAAAATTTAACCGACACAATGTCATTTTCAACCATCAAGATCATCATTCATACATATACAACTCAAAATTTACGTAACCCTCCATTTCCAAATCTCTTCGATGTTCTCGGTCAAAGTAAATACACACATTTACACTCCAAATTCTTATAAACTTCTCTCCTTCGACATACCTATACAATACACATACAACAACTATACAAATATACATATCTATTCTTTACATAAGCTTTGTATTCGGAAACATCGTTTTCAACTCACAAATCATATTAACATAATCTATCCTCTTGGTCAAGGTTAATACACACACTATACTCATATACCTTTATTCAAATCCCTTCTTTAACACCAATACACACACCTACATTTCTCATACATGCACATACACATATTCTTCACACCTTTGGCATAAATTGCACATACATACAATCCCAATTCTCCAATTTATGAATACATTCTAATGTCATCAATTGCATTTCTTTTATAATTAAATAACACAATCAAAACCAAGTCTAATTCAACTCTAAGACGTCTCAAAGTCGGAAATAAGTATGAAATAATTAGTTTTCTACAATATAGAAATTCTTTGAAAAATCATAAACTTTTCAATTCTCTTCCAAACGTTTCAAATCATATGTCATTTTCAAGGTGTAAATGTCTAGTTTCATAATACGAAGATCGTATTTAGATTGCCTATATGTAGGACAACTTATAATGAGAAATGCTACATTAATCCTTAAACTCAAATCTCAAATTCTTACTATTTTCATGCATATGTCAAATTAATTCTAAGGAAAACTATTCAAATCAATTCAACTCGATTCTATTATCCTTTAACATGCTTCTTTCATATCAA
This sequence comes from Dillenia turbinata, assembly GCA_037126225.1. Classification (NCBI taxonomy): domain Eukaryota; kingdom Viridiplantae; phylum Streptophyta; class Magnoliopsida; order Dilleniales; family Dilleniaceae; genus Dillenia; species Dillenia turbinata. The sequence goes on along the minus strand of JBAMMX010000011.1, from coordinate 20,181,790 downwards.
ATAGCCAAATTCATATAAAATCATATATTTATCCTTAATAATCACATATATAATGTCAGACAATACATTCTAATCGAATATAACATACACCTAAATATATATTATACTTCTTATTCTAAATTTACTCTAAATTCAGTCAACAAAATTGAATGAACCAGAAATCACTCACCTAGGGTTTTCTCGGTTCACGACTTTCGTCCGAATGTCTCCTCAATCCACTCCAGAATCTGCAGTGCTTCCTAATTGTAACAAGATTTACTAATTAGGTCTAATTTCTTAGAATAATCAAAACCCTAAGCTAGGACTAGGAAACAGTTACCTGCGTAGAGGATGAGGTGTTGTCACTGCCTAGGGTTTACGAGCGTCCAAAGAGCACTGATTTGGGTCGCCAGCAGAGGTGAATCAGTGCTCACCACGAGCACTGTGCGAGCGAGCCAAGGAGGGAGAGGGGAAAGGCTCTGCAATCGCGCATGAGGGAGAAGGGAAAGCTCAGCAGTCGCGCGCGAAGAGCAAAGAAAGCTCTGCAGTTGCGCGTGGTGGAGACAGTCGACCGAGGGTGAAAAACTGTTTCGCTAGTGAGAGAGAGAACTGAGAGAGAGCACGACAGAGGTTGAGAGAGAAACATAGAGTGTGATAGAGAGAGAAGACAGAGAGGGGGTCGGCTAGGTGGTAGTGTGCGATGGCGGAGAGGGTGGTGAAGAAAGTGGTGGCGGAGTGGCGGAGAATCACAAGAGAGAGATCGCGAGAAAGAGGGAGAAATAGCGAGAGATAGAGAGAGAAAGATAGAGAGGGAAAATGACGGTGGAAGGCGGTGGTGTGCAGTTGATCACGGTGGAGGGAGGTGGCGGTGCAACGGAGAGGGCGGAGGAGGGCGAGAGAGAGAGCGGCGGAGAGTGAGATCGAGAGAGGAAGAGAGAGCCGCGGGGGAGAGAGAGAGAGATGAGAATTAGGGTTTTCTAACCCTAATTCTAATTTGGGGAAAATACAGCGTTTTGGGTCAAAATGTTGCATATTCACTCATACTCTCTTTTCTTTTTTTTAATTATTATTATTATTATATATATATTTCTTTTTATAAAATAAATTTAAAAATAATTAAATGAGTAAATAAATAAATTAATAAAAGAATAAATATTCATCTGTATATATTTTTATACTCACTTTACACTACAAATTGGAAATACAGATACTTTAAATATACCAAAAATTTCAATTTAAAGACCCCAAAATTGAAAATCAATATAAATAAAAATTTCTCTCTATATAGATAAACTGAGAAATATTTTATATATATTTCATGAACAGTACACTAATACGAACACTGTAATGTCGGTATTACAATCACTATTTTCTGTTGTATTCCTTGTTGTCCATTGTGCTCTTCTCTTATGTAACTTCTGTTTCAGATTTTGTATAGACTGACAAGTTTAAAGAGAGTGTGAGGAACATTCTCTTGGGTTGATAGGCTAGGTGTAAGAGAGTTTGAGTTGAGTGAGTGTTGGACTATGTCATCTTCAAGGGAGAATGTGAAGATTGTCAACATCTCAATATTGTACTGATTTTGTAACTCTCATGATATAATGGAAACTAGCTATCACTATACCCTGACTTGCTGAGCTAGAAGAGTGGAAGTAAAAATAAGATCGAATAACTATAAATTGGACTTGATCTCTCTATCCATACTCTTTAAATTTATGCACTTACATTTAAATATTTTATATAGTTTAGTCTTAGGTTTTAAATTAGATTTTAAGTGAAGTAAAATCTACCATTTAAAACCAATCAATTCAACCCCCCTTCTTAGTTGCATAGGGAGTAACAAAAACTATTTCTATACTCCTTTTTATAAATAATCTATTTGACAAAATAATTTTTATAAACTCTATTTTTAATGAAATTATCATAAAGAGTATACACATAAAATATAATTTTTTTCCTCACTATCAATTGATTAAATTCATATCTCTACGTTTTAAAAATAAAAAGTATTAAAAAAATAAACTAATTATTTTTCTAAACTATTAAAATCAAATATTTATAAATATAAAATCATTTTTATATAATATAAAGAATTCAAAAATTCAAAAATAATATAAGTCATATATTTATGAACACTTAAGTCATATAAATAAAATAAAAAAATATTTATGAATATATTTGAAATTCGTGAATATATTTGGAATTTATAAAAAAAAATATTTAAAACCGCCCAAGTCATAACATTTATGAACACATTTACAGTACAGACATATTCGAAATATCATCTCATTTAAGTAAGAATATAAATGAAATGAAAAAAATATGGTTCTAAAAAATTTGGAATATTAAAGAGAGAGAGAGAGAGAGAAGAATAAACTCTGTGAAGAGTTTCTTCATATAAACTATTTTTTCTATATATTTTCATAAAAAAACTATTTTTAAGAATATTAAATTTTGTTTGGTAAGATTTCTCCTTATAAGAAGAAGAAAAGTTAAAAAACAAATCCTGCCAAATGGCAACTAGACTTTTTCACTTTCTCCTTACGAACTCTATTGATTCTATTATTCTCACTCCTCTGCCATTCCACGCAACAGAAATCGTATTCATTCTTAAGACTTAAGAGGGTTTTAAGGGAGGATCCTAGCAGAACTCTACCTCCATAACTTCCTCCTCTAATGTCTCCCCGATTTCTTTCGACCTATTCTCTGACCCACTCTCCATGTCTTTTATTTTGTTAACTTTGGAGTTACCATTAATTTTAAAATTAGCAACCTCCAAAGTTACCGTTAATTTTAAATTCGGGGCTTGCTTTAGGCTTGGATCTCCGGTGTCAGCAGCTATGTTTTTGAGCTTTTTTTTCCCACCTCTAGCCAACCTTCTTTCTTCCATGGATTGTACTTCTCCTCCACCAATTTTATGTATACAGTGAGAGCCCAAATTGTGTTGTGCTGAGAACTCTTCCCTACCCATGCTTTCTACAGTTGGGCCCCCTCCTCCAACCTTGGCCCTTTTTTGTTTGAGTCCAGCTCCTTTTCTTCATTACTGCTTCTTTGCTTCTCCTTACCCTTCATGCTTCCCTTCCTAATGTTGTCTTTCTTTAAAGCCACTGAGCTGTCCTATTCTTACTGCCACCATGACTGCATCAATGCCTTTTCTGGCTCTCACTTTTCTATCTATCTTATATCCTCCCCATGTTTTTCTCACTCCTATGTTCTATCTCTCTCAATGGCTGAGTTGATTGTCCCATCTACTTCACTTCCCCATGTTCCAACGCACCGTTTTCACCCAAGCTCGAGAATTTGTTCTGCCTCAAGCCCCTGTGAGTGCCCTTGCTCCTTTTTTATTATTATTTTTATATGTAATTATTTTTTTGACTCAGAAAATGGGAAATTTTTAAAAAAATTACAATTTAAAATTTTTTTAAAAAATAAATTTAAAAGAAATGGATTTTTATCCCCAAAATCATAGAGAAAACTCGTTCAAATCATTCTAATTCCTAAAATTTCTCTTAGATGTGAGTTAAAGAGTGTTGTGGGAGTTTTCCACGTTTCAATTGGGGTTACAGAGAAAGAGAGAGATGGGGAGTCCAGAGAAAGAAATTTTAGAAATTAGGAGCAATTCATAAGCGATTCTTCTTCTTAAAATAATTTTAGAAAGATTTAAACTTGAAATAAAAAAACCCAATTAGAGTTGCCAGAAACTGGAGGAATGAGTCATCGGAATCCGTATTTTTGGACAGTTTCAATGTACCATTTTTGAGTTTTGATTTATCTTTCTATAGTGAATCTTTTTCTAAGATTTTTAAACCATTATAAAGTTGATATTTCATAGATTAATTTAACTTTTAGAAAACTAAACCTGAAACCCTTAAAATAATAGAGAAAAATACACTCAAAAACTCTCTGTTGCAAACCAAAATCCCAAAAATATAACCCAAATTTTTAATTCTATTTCAAATAGTCAAATTTGACCGCTAATAAATTTCTCGTCTGAACTCCTTTTCATATGATTTTTAGACCATTTTAAAAATCATATTTTTTTAAAATAATTCATCTTTAGAAAATAGACTCAGATCCTGCCAGATCTGAGTCAAAAACCATGTCGAATGCCCCCTGTAAGCCAAGTGAAAACTAGGGAAACAGATTTGGAGTACACTTGCAACTCAATTTTCCAATGACCTAGAGTTGTTGTTGGTAACTCCAATCGACCTTAAGATGATGTTCACATTTCCTACTTTCAGGTCCAAGTGTTGGTTACCTCTTTCTAGTACCAAACCGCTATGAAAAATAGCGGTCAAACTATCCAAAAAACCACCTCAAAAACCTTGAATCCCACATTGGATATGAGTTTCCACTATAGTCTTTATATATACCAACTTTCCCAATCTCATGTCACAGTCTTGGTAACACGTAAACTAGTTGACTTTTTTACCCGAACCCGAGACCCAATTCCACATGTTATCCACATGGCAGAGATCGACCAACCACAAAACAACACGTGACAATAGTTGATCACGTGAGTAGTGACTCGACCTAAACCAGCCATTCTGAAGGTGACATGTGGTAAAGTGTGTCACATGGCATTATATTGACCAGTCATGTATAGTACATGTGGCTGATACCATATACTTGGACCAATTAGATGCTGATATGTGGTATAGGTAGTCATGTGACAAGATGTGCTTCTTTATATAGATACCTTATATTTTCTTGTGTTATTTTTATCATTTTGTTAGGGATTTTTGAGATTGATCATATGGAAAACCAGGCAAGGGCTAGATAAACACAACCGTTTTCAATCATCCGTGAGTTTTACCTTGATCAAAACTTTTATAAATTATTTTTGTGAAAATATTTTTAAAATCTGAGATATTTGAAAATAACTTATTAAGATTGTTGTTTTATTTACTATTCATATTTTCATGTGATTTGGTCCACGATTTATTTATTTATACACATATTTTTGAAATTATGATGATAATTGCCTATTGTATATGGGATAGTATCCGATTTTTTAACGATCATATGAAATCTTAAAATCTATTTATTTTAATATATGTCAAGCTCGTGGGTGACATGTTGCATATGCTTTGATCTTGTTTGGGAGTGTTATACTATCTGGGAGTATGAGTTAGGGATCTTTTGGTTGTAAGGATAGTTTTATGGTTTAGATTTAGCTATTGTGGAGGACCTAGATGCGGGTCATGGCATGTAATGCCTTAGCACCTAGAGATAGAGGGAAGATATTATTTTTTTGAGATCAATGCTAGCCGATGGCCTTTGGTATGTCTTGGATCGACCCCGAGCCTATTACATAATATGATGTGTTTTGTATTTGAATGTGAATGGGCATAAATTTTGAAATGTATATTTTATTGAATTCCATAGACTGTGTTTTTTATATGAGCTGTCATACACGGATTTTTTATTACTGGTTTTATACGGATTTTAGTGCATTTGAAAATAACTCCCGTTGTAAGTCTGGTAATGCTCACTAAGTCTTTTTTGTCTCACATCATTTTCTCTCATTTCCCAGGTAAGGATTAACTTATGGTTTACACTCTCTTTCGATCATTCATCCAGTCAACGTTGAGTTATGGTTTACACTCTCTTTCGATCATTCATCCAGTCAACGTTGAGTTCAAGTGGGATGGATTTCGGATTTCTATGGAGGCTTGGATATTTGCATGTGAGTATTTAGTTTTTAGGATGTCTTTTCTCGTGTTTCATTCATTTTGGAAAAATTTGTAGTTTGAACTAATTATGATATTTTGTTTAATTATATTGACTTAGAATTTGATAAAACTCGACTTAATTTATTCATTTAATTTGACCAAATTTTTGTTTTATAAAGTATTCTTTTCTTTTCACTGTTCGTTATATTATTTTGTTTATATTTTAAGATGTCTAGTTAAGTTGGTAATGGTATTGACAGGTTCAATAGCCCACCGATGCCTTCACACCAGTAACACCCTGGGGTAGGGGTGTTAGACTTTTCCAATCCTTCCTCCTAAAATTGCTTGTCTTAGCAATCCTTTGTGTCCTTTGGACAAGAATCCATGGATCTAGTCCCTCATCTCTTTTCACCTCGTCGAGCATCTAAATGTTGTCACATGTCGATGGTGATGCTTGACATTATACTATGGGCCAGTTGGTAAGTTGATTTGATCATTGCATTATTCACTATTGTGGTTAATTTTTCCACATTTGAAGCAAATTGTGTGTATGCCCTTATATTTAACTCTTTGAATTTTTTTCCTGATTCTGACCCTTAAGACCAAAGCTTTGTCTAGGTCTATCTCAACATAGATTCATGCAATCTTACCTCTTAATGCATGGGTCGTATTTGTGTTTGCTTGGATCAGTTTACCGATTGCCTTTTTGATTTCAAACACTACCTCCTTATAGAAGAATTCGATTGGCAATTAGGGTAGTCTAACCCTGGCTTTGATTCTATCTGTAGTTGGAGAGAACCATGGCTTTTACATCAGTGGTCATAGATTAGCCATGGTCCTGGTCATGGTAATAGTCTTCTCGAGATGTGAACTTAGCCAAGAAGTAGTCCTCTCCTAATTCGAGTAACTCTAGATTGCCTTCAAGTTTTGACATGTATGTTATCTTGTTGAGCATTAATTGATATCCGATACTTTTCCCTAACAGTTTAATAATCAAAGATTGTTTCCATGGTGTTGGATGGAGCATATTTTTGACTCTATAAACACCTGTTCTTTTGACTCGAATGAGGAGCCTGTGCTGAGAGGTGTTTGTCAGATATTCTTGGATGGGAGACATTCAAGAACCTCATTAGGAATGTTCTAGCAATGGCACTCTGATGTTTAAGTTAGAAAGAGCAAAATAAATTAAAGACTAAGAGTAGCTTGAACTATAGTCCTATGTTGTCTATGCGTGTCGTATGTAGATTTGACCAATGTCGATGTATCAGTTGGTTCATCATCATTGGAAAAACTAGAAAAAACCCCGTCAAGACTGGCTCAGCAGGAGAACTCTGACACTCAAGTCAAATAAAGTAGTAAAAGAAAGAGAAAAGAGTGAGAAGCCTCAGATATGGCGTTGTTTTATATGTGCAGAATTTGTCCCTGCATGTATTGTGTGTAGATAGTCATGAATATGGCCCTATGTGTGATGTATGCATACAAAAAAAGATAATAAATGTATTACGTGGGCATAATTGAGTATGAAGTTATACCTCTGACTGGAGTATGAAATTATATCACAGATGGTGTATAATTTGCTACGAAGCCATACTTATCTCTCATTGTGGGTTAGGTGTGTAGTTATGACTGTGTATAGAATTGAGTTGCCTCCTTCTTTGTGATATGTGTAGAGAGAGAGAATTTTGGGGTCCCTTTTGTTGGCTACCTTTGCTCTATATATATAGCCTTCCAAGAGGTGTGAAAAACCCTGCTTTCCTTTTGTATGAGATCTTCCGAAAGAGTATGGATTGTGGTCAAAGACTTTTAGAATATTTTGAATCTCTCAAAATTAAGAAAGGTTTAAAATTTAAGAAAAGTTTCTTTCTTTATTGAGAAGACAAGAGAATTAAAATATTACAGTATTAAGAAAAGTTTGAACTTATTAGCGATGTCTTTCCTTATTAGATGATTATAAGAGAATTGAGATCTCACAGGAATAAAAAAAGTTTTCGCTATTAAGCTGGGTACCATCATTTGCCCCCACTCCTAATGACATTTTGAAAAAATAGTCTTATGAGTAAAGTGAATTGTGGAATCAGAAAAGGCACGAAAGTGGAGTATTAAATATGAAATATGTCAGTGATAGATTGTGAGAATTGCTTAAGAAGAATCTTAACTTTAGGGTTTGTGAAATTTGTGAGGTGACCGAGATGTCGAAAGACCGATAGGTTGAATGTTCGGGAGGTCAAATGATTGGAAAGTTGAATGACTGAGAGATCAGGGGACCGAGAGATCGAGAGACTAAGAAGTTGAGAAACTGAGAAGTCAGGAGACTGAGAGGTCGAATGACCAAGAGTTCATAAGATCAAGAGGTCAAGAAACTAAGAGCTGAGAGACTGGGAGTCAGAAGCCTGAGAAGTCAGGAGACCGAGAGATCTAAGCGCGAGTGTTTGATCGAGTAGTGGCCAAGAGTGTAACATGTTTGTGTTATGAAAAGTGGAAGTAGATGTTCTGAAAACTGATCTAAAGTCATAGCTCTTGGTGAGTGCAAAAGACTAGAGACCATAGCAAGAGAGAATAGGGTCGAACTACTAGTTGCTTAGAGATTGGAAGAAAAATGATAGCATTCTCATCTAGTCATAGAGAATTTGCTTCCTCCACTATACTATATAGTGTATAAGAACTTGTATGAATGAGAAAGAGATTTGTTTATTACCTTTGAATTCTTGTTCCCACTTTGATCATGCCTTGGAGTAACTTGAGCATTAGGCTGTTGTTGAAGGCATTATAGCCAAGAAAGTATTAGGCATCAGAGCCGAGAGGATAAATATATATATATATATATATATATATTGGAGCAATATTACAGGTGGTATGATGTGGGGCTAGGAGAAATAGAGTGAGATCTTGTCCGGGATAGTAGTAGCCATATTAAACAGAAGACTGAGAGAAAGGAAATTGAATCCCGTCCAGACATCACGGCCCAGATAATATAGAAGATCGAGAGAAAGAGAGTTGAATTCCATCCAAGAATCCGAGCCTATTTAATAAAAAAGATCGTGAGAAAGGGAGTTGAATCCCATTTGGACACTAGGCCCCATATAATTCAGAAAATCAAGAGAACGGAAGTTGAATTCTGTCTGGACATTGAGGCCCATATAATACAGAAGATCGATAGAAAGAGAGTTGAATTCTGTCAAGCCATCGGGGCCCATATAATGCAAAAAAATCTAGAGAAAGGGAGTTGAATTCTGTCCGGACGTCGGGACCCATATAATATAGAAAACCGATAAAGTAGATATGGAACCCATATGTAGCAAGGAGTCGAAAGAGTGGATACAAAACCCTGGAGGCCTTGTTGGCATTGCACCAGATAACAAAGTTTAGAAGCATTATGCCGAGAGTGAGTGTGAGCCTCAAGAGAAAAGGTGGTAAACTAGACCTTTGCGGTTACAAGAACTTGAACTACAGTTAATAAAGATATAATAAAAAAGTGATAGAATATGTAGAAATTGACAAAGTAGTAGTAGGCAATGAACAAAAATTACCAAGAAAATACTTGCGTAAGGCCGAGAGATTGGCCTGCAAGAGAAAGAGAGGGTGACAGACTCAAGTTTTATGGAAACAAGGGCCTAAATTTCACTGTTGATCCAAATGTAATAAAAAAGTTGTAGAGTAAATAGAGATAATAGTATCATGATGATCGTAAAGAAAAATTCTAAATTGAGATAACTAGGTGAGAATGTTAGAAGATTGATAGAGTGATAACAAGCGGTAGATGGATAGGAATCACAATTGTTGACTTCGGTGTCGAGAGAATGTTGCCTTCCGAAGCTTCTAATTACTAGGCATAAGGGTCAAGTCTTATGATTGCTCAACAGAATTGGATTCGGGAGTAGCTCAATAGGATCGATCTTTATAGTTGCCTAGTAGAAGGGTACTCCTAACTGTATTATCACCAGCTAAAAATTGTTTTTGATTATTACTCGATCGATATGAAAAAAATTCAGAGCGTGTAAAATAAAGATATAATTGGTATAATAATCATAAGACAAGATCCAAGATCAGATCAACTGTTTAAGAGTATTAAAATACTATCAAAGTAATAATAGGCTGCAAGTGATAATTATTAAATCAAGCCATTTAATCGATATAGATCATAGCTTTGCACTCTGATGTCGAGAAACATTCTAGACTTTTGGTGGTCAAAATATAATGAAAAAGTGACAAAGCGTATAAAATAAAAATATGTAAAAAATTGACAAAACAGTAGTAGGAAGTGGACAGAAATTACTAAACCGAGGATTTCGATGGATTCAAATTGCGGTTGAGCACTCCGATGTTGAAAGACATTCTAGACTATTGTTAGTCAAGATAAATAAAAAAGTGACAGAGTATGTAAAACATGAACATTATTGTCGCAATGAGCATAAAGCAAGATTTCATATCAAAATAATTTGTTAGCAATACTAAAACATTGACAAAGTAATAATAGATTGTGAATAAGAATTATTGAACCCAGACTATCAGTGTTAAGTGGGGCCAATGGTTAGACGTTCGTTCCCCCACTTTATGTCTGGCTTTGGAGGCGTCACCTCCATTTCTTTTCTTTAGTGACTTGGTGGTAGGAGAGAGGAAGTAGGACATGAAATCTTTATAACTAGTCAGTCAGTCATTCCTACTAATGGTGCCAATCCATTTGAGCTGATTTTTGACTCCACAAACACCTACTCTTTTGACTCGAACATAGAGTCTATGTCGAGATGTGTTCGCCAGATCTTCTTAGATGGGAGACCTGCAAGAACCCCACCATGACTGATCCGGTGGGGCATTCCGACACTCAAGTCAGAAAGAGTAAAATAAATGAAAGACTGAGGGTAGCCCGAACTATAGCCATGTGTTGCCTCTATGGCAAAATTCGCCCTTGTGTGTATTGTATATAGAGAAACATGAATATGGCTCTATGCGTGATGTATGTATGTAGAGAGAGATGATAAACGTATTACGTGGGCATAATTGGGCATGAAGTCATACCTCTAATAGTGTATAGAATGGAGTATGAAATTGTATCTCTAATGGTGTATAATTAGCCATGAAGCCGTACTTCTCTCTCGTTGTGAGTTGGGTGCGAAGTTGTGATCATGTATAGAATTGAGTTGCCTTTTTCTTTGTGATATGTATAAAGAGAGAATCTTGGGATTTCTTTTGTGGATTGTCTTTGCTTTATACATATAGCTTTCCAAGAGGTATAGAAAACCCTACTTTCCTTTTATATGAGGTCTTTTGAAATAGTAAGAATTGTGGTTAAATATTTTTAGAAAATTAAGATTAAAATGGTTTAATATTTAAGAAAGGTTTCTTCCTCAATAAAAATACAAGAGAATTAGAATCCTATGAGGTTAAAGAAGGTTTGAACTTGTTAGTGATTTTCTTTTTTATTGAATGTTTAAAAGAAAATTGAGATCTTATAGAACTAAGAAAAATTTCGATTGTTAAGCTTAGTACCATTACATGGTTTCCATAACTTTCTTAGATCCTCATCTATCACCAAGACTATGGGGATTTTACCTTTTGTTTTGTTGGTAAATATGCCCATGAGGGGCTTTTTACCATGAGTTAAAAACTTAAATTAAGGATTGTGGGATAATGGGGAGTTAACCCCATTATTTCAACTTCCTAATATCTCTCCCATTCTCTCTCTAATGTGAAGTGTGTGTGATAACTTCTCTCCATACGTTGATTGATTCATCCTTGGGAGATTGTTGAGTGGAGAACAATATAGGCAATTGAGTATTGCTAATTGAGACAGAGATAACAACATATTTAGTGAGAATTAACTACAGGATTAAGAAATTTTTGCGTAGAAAAATTTTTATGGCCACTTCAATTCACTGGATCTAGGGTTGAGGTGTTGTGTTATTATGGTAATGGTTCCATTAATCTCGTGATCACATCTCGACCGAGTAATTGTTCAATAGCTCGTGGATCGCCGATTGATTGATTTTAGAGGCCCCACACATAGAGGTATTCACCCAAATCTTGATTTATTTAAATTTTTAAAAATTATTTTGCTTCCGTTGTACATAAAATAAATTCCAATATTGGTATCAGAGCGTAGTTAAAATTATTAAAAATAATTTTTGGATTTTTTTGACATAAAAATATAAGGTATAAAAATTTAGAGTTCAAATCATGGATGAATTTCGTGAATCCAATTATACCATGATGTTTCCCATCATTCATAGATAACAAATATAATTTTTGTTGAATTTTTTGAGTACATTTAGGGCATGAAATGTTGGGTTGAAAGTTTCGGCCCAAACGGTGATCAAACCTTTAGATCTTAGATCTATCGAGATTTAGGACGAATTGATCTATAAAATTGATATAAATGTGTTCTACGTGTGTTGACTACAATTCGCATATATCAATTGCATGTTTGAGTTGCTGGATTGAGAATTTTAAATTGGCCATGGAGGGTCAAAATTTAGGAAATTAAATTCGCCGTGATTAGGGAGTAAATCTTCTAATAAATCGAGTCAATAATATTTTTGGAAGTTAAATCGAAGTTTTCAATCAAAATTCGATGAAAATTAGGCTAGAAATGGAGTTTTCCGGAAGCCAAGTCGTGGGACCCGATTGTAGGAAATTCGGGCGAAGAAGAACTGGACCAGACCCGCAGGCGAATGGCGTGCACACACGCTGAGACACGTGACGCCCGCGGGTGTGGGCACGTGAAGTTCATGCGCCTTCACGTTGGGTGAGGCGTGTGAACAAGGGTCGGGTGATCCAGGTCAGTTTCGACCCGGATCCGTGTCTCGACCCGTGCCCCGACCCGGGAACACGATCCACATGCATGTAGGCATGTGGACGATGTGTTGCGCAACTAGCGCATGTGCCAACGCGCAGCCAACTCGTGGGACCTCCGACATCGCATCAGGCTTTGCTAGAATGAAATTTTTCACTTTTTTAAGGGTCTCATGCCATTAAATATGTCTTTTATGGATTTTTGTGTGCCGAATCCAAATTTGAATGGTAAGATGCGATCCCGAGTTGTGGTGTATGGTATTTGTTGACTCATACGCTCGCTTTGGGTCTATAAATCATTTTGAATTTGTTGATTCCAAGGGTGCACAAAATTGTGAAAATAAACATCACAAGTCACATTGTCTCTTGGACTGGCTCAAAAATTGTCGTATTGGATCTTTACAATGGGAATAAATTGAATGGTGATAACTATGAGATTTTACACCGATAGATTCAGTTTGTTCTCAAGGAGCAAGATCTATCTGAGATTCTGAGATATAAGATGATGGACTTTAGGGAGGGTATCACACCTCAGGGAGATGGGATTAGGAGGTGTTACGTGCATAGAAGATGAAGGATGGTTAAGTTAGGACAATTCTCCTGAGAAACATGCACGACGATGTGATCTCGGTCGATAAGTAATATCCTATGGTTATGTCGGTTAGGATCTCCTTAAAAAGAGCATTGTGGTGCTCTTACAGCTCCTGAGATGGGGATGTTGATTTATAAGTTTAATAACTTATAAGAAAATGGATGATCATACGATAATGCGACATTTGATGCAAATTTCGAGTATGATCGCCAAGTTGAGGAATGCGAATGAGTCCATTTCGGATCTGTTTTTCAAGTACTAGGTACGATCCAGTCTTAACATGATTCATGAGAGATTATGAAAGTCTATCTCACACACGACTAGAGTATTCATACTTTCGCTAATGTGAATAGGCACTGTGAGCTCGAGTAGGAGCATCTGAAGGCGAGTAGGCCGAACTCAGGTCATCCTTATGTAATGGAGTCGAGCAAGGACTCCTGTAGTACTAAAAACGAATAGCATAAGCATGATAAAATGATTCGAGGTTCAGGTAAGAAGAAACCATCTGATAAATCCGACAACAAAGTACTAAAGTGCATAAAGAAAGAGTTAGATAAGATCAAGATGTACTGCTACATCTGTAGTAAATTTGGTCATTTTGCTTATAAGTGTGATGAGCGGAACCTATCTCTTTCTTCTTTACATGGTTTGAGATACTTACTATTTTTCTCTCTTTCGTGGATTGAAGACTCAGAAGCCATTAACAACAAAACTCAAAATAGGAGCACGTATGTTGAGTTCCATCGAGTGAGTCCCTAACTAGGAGGATTTACGTAGGGAATGGAGTGTTTGTTGTCGTCAGAGGGAGTGACACTTACAAGTTGAAGTTGTAAAGTGGCCAGACTTTGTAAGTTCTTTACACTCGGATATTCGATGGAATTTTATCTCAGCCTAGGATATATTTTGTTAATTTGAAAACTTTATAGTTTATATTTGTTACGACAAGTTCTTTGATTTGTTTTGGTTTAGTCCATGATTGACTATATGTACTGGATGTGAATCTTTATAATGGTATTTCTTGTTATCCTCCTAAGGTGAGAGAGGACGAACCAGTTAGCAGTGAATGGTCTGTTAGACCCGCTAACCAGAGTCGAGTTACCCGTATGTGAGTTTTGTCTGGGCGGCAAAATTACAAGAATACCATTAGGCGAGGCAATGAGAACTGGGACTCCATTACAATTGATCCACTCCGATGTTTATGGCCTTATGAATATGAGAGCCCGAAATAGAGTTGTGTACTCTATTACATTCATAAATGATTGCACGTGTTTCGGTTACGTCTATTTGATCTCGCGTAAGTCTGAGGCATTGGGATACTTCAGGAGGTTTATTAGTGAGGTTGATAATCAGTTAGACTTAAAAGTGGAGACTCTCAAAATGGATCAAGAGCGTGAGTATTTGTCTGAAGAACTCTATTTCGAAAAGGGTATTACGAGATAATTGACTATTCTTGCTACTCAGTGGAGTAGAGTAGCCGTGAGGAGGAATAGAATTTTGTTTGAAACAGTGAGGTCAATGATGGCGCAAGCCAATTTGCTTATTTCCCATTGAGGAGATGCATTATTGGCTGCAGCCTACGTCCTCAACCATGTTCCATCGAAATCTGCAATCAATTCCCCATATGAGCTTAGGATAGGGAGACAGCATGACCTTAGCCACTTGAGGTTATGGGGTTGTGCAGCGTATGTTTACGTTTTCTCATACTCACATGGCAAGTTAAGCCCACAAGAAAAGAAGTGTATCTCTATGAGATACTCAGAACACTCCAAAGTGAATGTGGTCTTAGGTGAGTATACAGATGGCATTGTCACCAAGATTAAGTCTCGTGATGCCGCATTTTTGGAAAGTGATTTCCTTGAGAGAAGAGATATCAATTGGGACTTGACTTTCTATAAGATGGATAAGCCTAGTGGCTTAGCTAAACCTAGCGACGAGACCCAAGAACCCGTTACGGATCTTAGTCCTAGTGGGAGCGATCTACTTAGAGGTAAAAAGATTTTTTCCTTCTCGTAAGAGTATTCGAAAAGATGTACTTAAACATCATTTCTTGATTGAGGGTGAGTTCCTTATTGTGACTCCTGAGAATGATGAAGAACCTAAAATAGTCCAGATAGCTTTTGCGAGTTCTATGAAGAACCATTGATTGAAGGCCATAGATAAGGAGATACATTCAATGAAAATTAACAGGATCTGGGATCTAGTTGATTTGCCTAAGAGTAGAAAGGTCATTGAGAATAAGTGAGTTCTCAAAATTAAGGGAAAGGCCGATAGATCAGTGGAGAGGTATAAGGCCCTTTTGATAACCAAGGATTACACTCAAACTGAGGGCGAGATTACCCGATTCGTTTACTTTTAGCGATTGTTGTGGATATGGATCTGGAATTACACCAGATGGACATTGAGACTGCCTTCCTGAGTGGAAGTTTGGATGAGGAGATCTATATAGAATAACCATCTGGCTTTATTTCTGTAGGTCAAGATGGTAAGGTCTATTAATTTCGGAAGTCGATATACAACCTTAATCATCAATCCAGACAGTAAAATATGAGATTTCACGAGGAGGTGATATCTTACGGTTTCATAATGATCGAAGAAGATCATCGCGTATACCTTATATATTCTTCTAACTCTTTTATGATCATGTTCTTATATGTGAATAACATTCTGTTGACTGGGAACAACAGAGAGTATCTGATGACCATAATCACGTGGTCATTGTCGAATCTTGATATGAAAGATATGGGTGAAACTCAATTCTTCCTTGGAGTTAAGATCCAGAGGGATCGCTCGAGATGGATGTTGGATCTTTCATAGGAGTTCTACATCAAGGGAGTTCTTGAGTGCTTTACGAAGAATGATTACAACCCTATCGATACTCTTATCGCTAAAGGTTAAAATCTAAGTCTTGACATTTGCCCTAAGACTCAAGAAATGATGAGGGAGATGAGTAGAATTCTTTGTACCGATGCAGTGGGTAGTCTGATATACGTAGTGTTGCGTACACAACCAGACATTCTTTTAGCAGTCAGTCTGGTGAGTAAGTATCAATCGAATCATAGAAGAGATCACTTGAGAGTAGTAAAAAGGATTCAGAGATATCTCAAGAGAACTACGAACCTCTCGTGGTGTTATGGAAGAGGTGATTTGAGTTTCATTGGGTATTCAGACGCCGATTGACGTAGTGATCTGGATAAATGCAGTGTATCTCTATCTATGATAGTTTAAGAGAGTGTTTGGTTTTGAAGATTTCCAGATAACCTAGGGATTGTGGCAGATAGAGGGAGACCAATGATGATTTATTATGAAAAACAAGCCGCCATTGTCCACAACCAAGACCCTAAATATCACAATGGAACCAAACATACTGATACCTAATACCATTTTATGAGAGATATCACCATAAAGGGTGAAATGATAATTAAGTACACTTCTATATAGTATGGTGGCTAATCCTTTCACCAAACCTATTGTGAGAGATTCCTTTGTGAGATATAGGAATCATTGGGTTTACATATATTTTGACATTTCTCACTACGTATTGATAATGCTTATTGTTTTGTATATATATGACATGTGTACATGATTCAGTCACTTATTTGTTGTACTAATTTATTGTCATATATTTTGTGATATGTTGAGATAAAAAAATATGTCAGACAGGTATGGTCGATTCTCTCACACGAGTGACCATCTCCTGTTTTGAGTGAGTGGGGATGAGAGGATTTTTAGTTGTAAGAGACTTTGAAAGTGGCATTGCTAGAACATAAGTCGTCCTGATACGTGTTTAGGATAAGTTCATATGCGATATGACCAACATGGATATACCCACATCCATGTTGCCTGTAAGTAGCCAGATATGAGATCTCAGATATAATCTGTGATTTGTGATATTATCTCTGTGATACTCTCTCTGAGATCTCAGGTAAAGTTTTTATGTATAAACTGAGTTCCATATCTATACAGTATTAGAGAAATCAAACATATACCCTTTTTTGAGAGATGGGGGAATAATATTGTGGTACGTATTTCATATAGCGTGTGATAAGACAACTAGGGATAGTGAGAGCTATATTATATGAGACAATGATCTGATCTTGATCTCCGTTCCCACTGTGTGAGATGCAAATCCATTAGATGGGATCTCTTATACTCTTACTACTTTTGACTGTTTCTAAAAGTTTTGGTTCAATATTTACTATTTTAGTTTATTTACCTATGATTCGGAAGATAAATTGAAGTCTAAGAGACAGGTTTAGGAAAACAATTGAATTGAAACCGATAGATTCGAGTTTGGGAAAAGGAAGACCAATCGACATTACAGTATTGTATTGTATTCACCAATCGACCTGTTGTATTTATCGATGTTGGGATTCAAACATAATAATAAATACACAGTCAAACAATTATTGGAGATTACTTTCGATGAATAAAGTGGTTCGATGGATATAATTGCATTAAGTCTGGGGTGTTGTAACACCGAAAATTTAGTGTTTTAAAAATTTTTAGTTGATTATTAGTTTCCCTTGCAAATTTTCTAGAAGAATTCGAATTTTAATCGGATCTGGTGTGTGAATGTAACACCGAAAAATGATACAGTTTTGATGTTGTAGATGATATACCGCACCATTTGGGGGTCTTTATGTCAAGTCGTTGTAGTAATTCTTGAGGTGGAGACTTAGTATATCAATATATCCTAAGGTGGGTTGATATATCAGAGTCTGAAAATGAACTTCCTGAGAGCTTGGTTTAATATATCGATATGTCTTAGAGGAGTATATCGATATATTGAGCTCTGAAACAAACTTCCTGAGAGCTTGAATTTCTATATCGATATATCCCAATGGGATATATCGATATATAAGCCTCTGAAACCAATTCCTAAGAACATGCATTCATATATCGATATACCCTAAACTTCTGTATCGATACGCGTTAGTGGAAATGAGAAATGACCAAAACACCCTTCAATTTCAACTATGACCTTAATTCTAAGAGGGGTAAAATGGCTCCTCAATCATCCTAACAGGTGCATCGAGAAGTCTTTACTTGCAAGTGTACTCGTCAGTGGCACGACATTCAATCCTGTATGAAGATCTAGCAGAGTGATACGATAGATCGCATGAGTTATGATGTTGTGACGAATGTAAAATGGCCTCAAGTGTAAGTGAAAGATGTTGGTAAATATGCTCATGAGGGGATTTTTACCATGAGTTAAAAACTTAAATTAAGGATTGTGGGATAATGGGGGGTTAATCCCATTGTCTCAACTTCCTAATATCTCTCTCATTCTCTCTCTAATGTGAAGTGTGTGATAACTTCTCTCCATACGTTGATTGATTCATCCTTGGGAGATTGTTGAGTGGAGAACAATATAGACACTTGAGTATTGCCAATTGCGATAGAGAGAAAAATATATTTTAGTGAGAATTAATCGAGAGACTAAGAAATTTTCGGTTAGAAAAATTTCTACCGCCATTTCAATTCACCGGATTTAGGATTGAGATGCTGTGACATTACGATGGTGGTTCGATTAACCTTGTGATCACCATCCCGACCGAATAATTATTCAATGGCTCGTGGTTCACTGATAGATTGATTTTGGAGGCTTTACACGTAGAGGTATTTACCCGAATCTTGATCCATTTAAACTTTTGAAAATAATCTTGCTTCCCAAATAAATTCCAACAGTTTCTCCCTCTTCCATTGGTTCCTCTGTCATGGGTTCAAGCTCCTTTTGAATCTTCTTCATATTCCATGTCTACGTTGCTTAAACTTGCCTTTCACATTAACACTTCCTTGAAAGAAGGCTTAATACTCTCCTCCCCCCGCTATCATTGGCTTTCACCTTCTCATTCCTCTTGTGCAAATGATCTTCCTCCTAAGACAGGGTCTCCAAGGTATCCCCTACCCATGTTTCCTTCCTCTCTCACTCACTCGCTCATGGTTTCCTTTATTGTTGCTTTTCGGTTCTCCAAACACATACACACGCCCTCTCTCTCTCTCTCTCTCTCTCTCAACCAAAATCAAAGTCATTTACCTCTTGCAAACGTCAAATTTTGGTTTAGACAATGAGTGCACTTTTTTTTTAGTGCCCACAACTTCATATGTGTTTCGACCAGAAATGAAAGGAGGAACCCTCTGTGTTAAGAACTCCATTCTCTGACCCACTTAGGTGTTGAATTTTCTTCTTATTCCTTTGCACTAAAATCATGATTATGTCAAATATTATTTATTATGGCATAACCCTACTCTTCTCCTGATAACAATATTTTTATACACTTGAATTTATTTTATTTTATTTTATTTCAGACTTTATTTATGACTTTTAGGACTATTTTTAGGTTTTATTTCATGATTTTGCATTAATTATTTTCGTGGATTTTATTTTAGAATTATTGGGCTTATTTAAGAATATTAGACTGTACAGACAACTTTAGTAGTTTGGACATAATTTTCTATTCCGATATCCGATTGACCTGATTTTTATTGGGTTGGAAAGAAGACTTCAAGACCTACAAATCTTATGAAGCCCTCAGAGACTGGGACATACCAGAAGATATCCGAAATTTGAGCCGAAATTACTGCAATGCTGAAAATCTAGACCCATGAGTTCTAAAAGTATAAGTCCAAGTGAAATATCAAACTGTTATAAAGACCCACGAATTTTAAGTCATTTAGAATTTTTAGGAATTAGATTATAAGGATGAGACATTCTTTACACTAAAGGGGGAGAGAGAAGAAACCCTAGCAGCCACCTCTTTTGGAGGAGGATTCCTTCGGGTGCAAAGGGGATGTTTTCTTTACCTTTCTTGCTTTTCTTTATCATGTCTACTTAGATTTTTTGTTCCTATGACTTGATGGATTCTGTTCTTTGATTAATAACATGGTTTGATTTATTTCTTTCCCTTAAATCTTTATTGGCATGTCCTTTCTTTGATGAGATTTTATTATTGAACTTAATGCTTCATTCGTATAGGTACCTACGGTTTGATGATTTGCGATTACATACATGAGATCGAAAGAAGATTGCATGAAATCTGACCAATACAATAAAATCCATATAGGGTTATGAGATCGACGGATGATTAACTCTGTGTGTGGGGATTTTAGGGGAAACTCTAAATTACAGATATTCCATAGATCTTAATGTAGTTCGGCCTAATCAATATTGCATGACCATTGGGTGTTGGTTAGTCGAATTAGGGTTTCATTGTATGACCATTGGGTGAATCTAATCTTGGGAAATCTGCCATCATCAAGAATAAATGTTTAGTCAATAAACTTTAAGGGATTTGAAAGATTTTGACCATGTGAAATAATTGGAGATAGATGAAATCGATATCTTAGGGTTTTTGTCTATCAATATTTCTATTTTTAATATTTTCGTAATTTTAGCATTTTTATTATCTTGATTTGTTTTATCCAACTTAAATAGGGTATTTTATATTTTGTAATACATAATATCCTTATGGGATTGACACTTGTTCTGCACTATACACAACACTCGACTAGGGTATACTTACCTGAAATCGTGATACACCTAAATCGCGTAACAGTTTGATGGTGAAAGATTCGAGGATCCAAACAACCACCTAAAATTTTTTGGAGATCAGTGACACGATCAAGCTAAACGGAGTCAGCGCAGATGCCATCAAGTTAAGATTATTTCATTTCTCTCTTAAGGGAAAGGCAAAGGTATGGTTGAACTCCTTCCCTGCTAATCATTTTAAGAGTTGGGAAATTCTTTCTCAGACATTTTTAGCTAAATATTTTTCACTTGGTAAGAAAGCTAAACTACGTAATGACATTATTAGTTTTAGGCAATTTGAGGGTGAGTCTTTGTATAATACTTGGGAACGGTTTAAGGATTTGATTAGAATGTGTCCACATCATGGTATTCCTGACTGGTTAATTTTACAAATTTTTTATGGTGGTCTTTTAAATTCTTTTAAAATTACCATTGATGTTGCGGTTGGGGGTGCATTTATGAGCAAATCATATAATGAGGCATGGTCATTATTGGACGATATGGCTTCTGACCAATTTGATTGGTATAATGAGAACGAGATTCCCAAGCAAAAGGCCAGTGTGCATGAAGTTGATAGTTTTAGCATACTCAATGCGAAAATTGACTCTTTGATTAATTGCATGAAAACTAATCAACTTAATGTTGTGTCTAACCAGACCTTATATTGTGATTATTGTGATGATTCTACTCACATATCTTTTGAGTGTCCACAGATGCAACAAACAAACTATATTTCTAATTTTGACAGATCTCAGGATAACCCTTACTCTAACACGTATAACCATGGATGGAAAAACCATATCAATTTTTCATGCAATCAAGGAGAACCATGGTTGAATCTTGTATTATTCTTGATTTTAATGAAACTATATGAGATACAATAGTTTCTCTAGTGCTGGATACTACGAAGCATTGATCGTTTTGATTTTAATTCTGGTTTGAACTTGTCATATGCATGGTTAGAGACTTAGGATGTTGAATTGGTTTTGAAGAAAATTTATTCCTACTTGAGGACAAGCAAACATTCAAGTGTGGGGGTATTTGATAACGATATTTCTATACACATGAATTTATTTTATTTTATTTTATTTCAGACTTTATTTATAACTTTTAGGACTATTTTTAGGTTTTATTTCATGATTTTACATTGATTATTTTTGTGGGTTTTATTTTAGGATTATTGGACTTATTTAAGAATATTAGATTGTACAAACAGTTGTTAGTAGTTTGGGCATAACTTTCTATTCCAATATTTGATTGACCTGATTTTTATTGGGTTGGAAAGAAAACTTTAAGACCTACAAATCTTATGAAGCCCTCAAAGGCTGGGTCAGACTAGAAGATATCCGAAATTTGAGTCGAAATTACTACAGTGCTGGAAATCAAGGCCTATAAGTTCTAAAAGCACAAGTCCAAATGAAATATCAAACTGTTATGAAGATTCACGAATTTTAAATCATTTAGAATTTTTAGGAATTATATTATAAGGAGGAGACATTCTTTACACTAAAGGGGGAGAGAGAAGAAACCCTAGCAGCCACCTCCTTTGGAGAATGATTCCTTCGGGTGCAAAGGGGATGTTTTCTTTACCTTTCTTGTTTTTCTTTATCATGTCTACTTAGATTTTTTGTTCCTAAGACTTGATGGATTCTGTTCTTTGATTAATAACATGGTTTGATTTATTTCTTTCCCTTAAATATTTATTGACATGTTCTTTCTTTGATGAGATTTTATTGTTGAACTTAATGCTTCATTCGTATATGTACCTACGATTTGATGATTTGCGATTACATGCATAAGATCGAAAGAAGAATGCATAAAATCTGACTAATACAATAAAATCCATATAGGGTTATGAGATCGACGGATGATTAATTCTATGTGTGGGGATTTTATGGGAAACTCTAGATTACAGATATTCCATAAATTTTAATGCAGTTCGGCCTAATTAAGATTGCATGACTATTGGGTGTTGGTTAGTCGAATTAGGGTTTCATTGCATAACCATTGGGTGAATTTAATTTTGAGAAATTTGTCATCATTAAGAATAAATCTTTAGTCAATAAACTTTAAGGAATTTGAAAGATTTTAACCATGTGAAATAATTGGAGACAGATGAAATCGATATTTTAGGGTTTTTCTCTATCAATATTTCTATTTTTAATATTTTCATAATTTTAACATTTTTATTATATTGATTTGTTTTGTCCACCTTAAATAGAGTATTTTATATTTGATAATACATAATATCATTGTGGAATCGATATTTATTTTATATTATACACAACACTCAATTAAGATATGCTTACCCAAAATCCTAATATACATAAATCGCGTAAGTTATCCCCATCTCTACGGGAAGAAATTGCAAGGGTTGACTTTTGAATCAAATCATTTATTTTAGAAACGAATGGGAAGTTGCACCACAACTTGGGTACATGGTTTGACTTTTGAAAAGTTGAGATAATAGATCAGAAGCGAAGAGGGAGGAGAGGAGACATTTGTTTGCCATGGGAAATGGACGAATATCAATGTCGAGGTGTGCAGCTTACACGGTGTTTTGCTTTGTGTTGATATACATTTCGGCATCTTCATGGATTTATACTTTCTGCTCCACCGTCTCAGCCTCAGCCTCCTCTGTAGACCGAATGGGGGCCAGAAAGAGGAATTTCTTTTATTACAATTACAATGGTCTTGCTCTAACTCCACCAATGGGGTAAGGGTTACTCTCTCTCTCTCTCTCTCTCTCTCTCTCTCTCTCTCTCTCTAGTCGTAACTGCGGATGATGATGATTATATAGGTGGAATAGTTGGAATTTCTTTAAGTGCAATATAAACGAGACAGTTATAAAAGAGACGGGTAAGTGAATTAGACTGATTGTTTTATATTATTGCAGTATTCTTTTTCTACTTACAATTCAATTATTCATTATTCAACAGCTGATGCCCTCATCTCAACTGGTCTTGCCAACCTTGGATACCAATATGTTAATATAGGTGCGCTCAACTATTTCATTTTCAACTCTCTCTCTCTCTCTCTCAATTAAACTTGCAAATTCGGTACTAATTTTTTTGGGGCCGACAGATGATTGCTGGGCTGATTGGGATCGCGACTCCCAGGTCCAATCTTTTCCTCATTTTCAGTTATAGATAAAATCCTCTTCTGTCTATGTGGGCTTGCTACAAATACAATTTTCATATCATTTTCCAACATATATTTATGAATATTGATTTTGCAGGGATACCTAGTAGCTAACAAGTCCACATTTCCATCGGGCATCAAAGCTCTTGCTGACTATGTTCATAGTAAGGGTCTTAAGTTGGGTATTTATGCTGATTCTGGGTAATGCGCCACATTCAACCCCCCCCCCCCCCAAAAAAAAATTGTCTGAATTTTTGGTTTTTAGGAGCAAAACATAGTAGCCTGCCCTCTGATGCATTTTATTTCAATGGCGGTTAGGTTTCGAACATGTTCAGGAAGAATGCCAGGTTCACTTGGTCTAGAAGAACAAGATGCTGTGACTTTTGCTTCATGGGTAATACTCTACTCCCTCCCAAATCTTTGTTTCCAAAACCTCAACCAGTGATTTTCTTTTGCTTGGTTTCTGTCTCCTTCTTGTTCTTTTTATTTTGTGGCTGTGGTGGGTAGGGAATCGACTACTTGAAATATGATAATTGCTACAACAATGAGACAAGGCCAGCGGATAGGTAAGGTATCACTTAGCTCTTCAACTTTTTCTTTGGATACGTTAAAAGTCATGTGCTGCAAATAAAATGAGTCGATGTCTTTCTGTCTTTGCATAGATACCTCAAAATGTCCCGTGCCCTCAGGAAGACTGGAAGACCAATACATTTCTCCATGTGTGAATGGTATTTCTCACCTTTCCTTTTCTTTTCAAATGGATTTTTTTTTTATTTTTGATAAAGATATATATATATATATATATATATTTGGAGTGAACCAAGCCTTTTGTTTCTGCAATGGCGATGATGATCAAGGGGAGATATGAATCCAGCTTCTTGGGGTGCTGACATATCAAACAGTTGGAGAACTACAGATGACATCTTTGATACATGGGAGAGGTGAGAACCAATTCTCTCTCTCTCTCTCATAGAACCCCAACTGGTTTTCATTTCTTCACTCCTTGTAGGATATAGTAATATTGTGAGAGAACAATTACATTGGCAATTTGAAAGTTCATCAAGCATAGCAATAGCATACTTTGCCATGTTAAGGGTGAAGATGAATCAACAAAAGTCATACTTGTTGCTTTATGTAAAATGTTACGTGCAATATCTTTTATTGCCATAACATTAATCAGAATTTAATTCCGAAATTCTATATTTTTCCAATTTGTGCAGTATGCTGCATATAGCTGACTTGAATGAAGTGTACGCGGATTATGCAAAACCCGGAGGCTGGAATGGTGAGCATCATCTTCGTATGTTAAAAATAATTGTCAATTACTAGTTTGTATGTTTGCTGTACTATGGGTTGGAGACAAGTTTGCCTCAGCTAAAACCATTTTTGATATAAATATTATTGCATAGATCCGGATATGCTTGAAGTGGGAAATGGAGGAATGACTCATAATGAGTACATAGTGCATTTCAGCATATGGGCCATCTCCAAGGTAAATTGTACTTGGGAGTTCCCAAGTAAAGAAAGGGAAACATTTTTGGCAATTTCATTCTTCTGCTGAACTTTAAAATTCATCGTGAGGATGCAGGCACCACTTCTTTTGGGATGTGACCTTAGATCTTTAACAAAAGAAACTATGCAGATCATAAGCAATGAGGAAGTAATTGCAGTCAATCAAGGTAATCACACATTGCATTAGCATAGCAAATCCTGTTTAATTAGTGCTATGTTGTGCCATGAGACACATACCTATTCTCATCACTCCCAGAAGCAAACAATTCTTTCTTTGATGAGACGTAGAGACCACACAAGCTCACTCCTGTTGTGTTACTTTTGCTAGATCCTCTTGGTGTTCAAGCAAAGAAAGTTAGAAGGGAAGGAAGGCGCGAGGTAGTGGTTAATGATAGTTTGTTTAATCAATTTGATCTTCTAGTTCATGAATCTCGGCATGAAATTATGGAATAATGGCATCTCAACTTAGACCTGCACTAACCTGTGATGAACTGAGTGGATTCTATTCGGCTGATATAGTAAGATAGGATGGACCATAATCATTGTGAAATGGAGAAACACTTGATATATTTACACACACATATCTATACATACCGTCACAACTTGCTTGTCAAAAAGGACCTTGCAGAGAGAGAGAGAGAGAGTGTAAACCAGTAACATAAAGAAGCAGAACCAGCAAGCTCTGAAGAATTAGAATAATAAAGACCCCCGGAAGAAAAATCATAGCAGAGAGCAAACTGGATCCCTTCACGGCAGAAAATGGGCAATAATACCAAGAATGTAAACTTGTTAAATTAAAAACAAGAAGTTGATATGATATGTTATTTGGTAGATATGGGCAGGACCACTTTCAAAGGGCAGAATGGTTGTTCTATTTGTGAATCGAAGATCTCGGAGGCTAACACTCGCAGCACATTGGAATGATGTTGGTTTCAAGTCCAACAACCAAGAAGCTGAGGCCAGAGATGTTTGGGAGGTACGCCTACTTTACACTGCATTCCCTTTATTTGCATTCCTTATTGCACTTTGCATGCCCTTATATACTAGTTAAGCACATTAAAGTTGCTCTGTAATATACTTCACTCTTGGTGCAAGGAAGACCTCCTATGCAGTCTTATTCAGAGATTAGCACAAGCTTGAGAATGACTCTTTTAACATCATTAAAAGAAACGCATCTGCCTCTTTAATTAGGAATCCCATCATTGCAGTCCCTTCCATTAATGGAAGACTAAAGTTCATGTAGTCATACTGCATTTTTATTTATGAACTTGGATGATCATTTATAATTTTATAGCTAATGTACCAGTTAGGTCTCTCCTATGTTATATACTCATGACATCATTTTGTTGCACCCAATTGTATATTTTAGCATAAAACATTGGAGAAGCCAGTGCAAGGGAGTCTGACAACAGAAGTGGAACCTCATGCCTGCAAGATGTATGTGCTGACACCAATTGCTTGACAACCCCCCCCCCCAATTCCCTCATTTAAACTATTTTTCAAACTGTAAAATGTAATATGCCCCCCTAGCCCATTGTACTACGATTTATAAAACTTATCAATATGACTGCATTTGAATAGAAACTGGGGTTGGATAGTGTAATATTCAAATCCCAACCATGCCGGCATGAGAAATCCTAAGTTTGATCCTTTTCCTTAGTACTGTTTTGAAATTTCGAATTTAATCAACTCGAGGATGACAGAAAAGGGAATTACCAAGTTCAAAATTATACCAAATTTTAGATTAATATACAAAGTTGCAATTAGATTTTGGAGCCGTAGAAACCCTAATAATAGTGGTGTGACAACTCAAGTAAACAAAATAGGGGAGCCAGAATAATCTCTTCGGGGCAGAAAAAAAAAATCAAAATTTATGATAAACAAGATTAAACAAAATTGTTTTTTTTTTAAAAAAAAAAAAAAGAACATTTAAAATATCTAAGAATGTATAATCAAAAAATTATTAATCCACGTGGCAAAGAAAATTATAATTTTGATGGAAAATATCTAAAATTACAGCAACAAAAACAACACTACATAAACAAATTTAAAAAATATGTACCATTCTTGAACTCAACATGAAGACCACTAACAGTAAAAAGAAAATGATCTCAAACAATTTTCAGAAAAAGGAAAAAAGAAAAAGAAAAACTGGATATTGTAAGGTAATACTTTGAATGAAAAAAATATTGAGAATAAAAATTGAATAAGAATCTTTGAATAGAAATGTATAGTATAGATACAATAATACTTTTAATTCTTGTTATAAAAAACTGACTTTTATTTACAAAACCGCAAATTCCTACAAAAAATAATATTATTTTTATAAAATAATATTGCAAGTAAAATAGACTTGAAAAGTAAAAAGCCACAATACTAAAACCAATTGAGACATACAATGCCTATAGAACGGACAGACTCCACCACAGTGCCAGCTAGTCACGCCAAGCCTACACATAGATAGCATGATTAGAAAGAGGCCATTTGAGCAAAAGAAGACTAAAATTTTCACGAATCAAGATTACTTGAGCAAAAGCTCCACTTGACCACTTGAGTTAGTTGAAAACATACCTTTTAGTTTATAATTCAAGAACATTTGTCCAATGCGTTTTGCAACTACATAAACATCGTCAAAGAGACATGTACTAACAGAAGTAAAAGCAAATCTCTGGCCCAGAAAAATTCAGAATTCAGCCATTTTTGTAATCAATTACCCTACCCAACCCCCTTTTCCGAAGAAAAATACCCAAATCAACAAGAATAGCATAAAATGACCAGAACCAAGCAACACATTACCAGATCATTACACAACTTTCCACAGAAAGAGAGGTAAATATCATCACAGATCAAAACTAAAGCCTGAAGAACCAATTTAAGCCAATAAACAAAGTGAGAAAGCAATGGCAATGTCAAAGAAGGAAACAGAAAACAGATTACTCAAATTCAAACAAGTTTCATTTCACATGATATAGAAATCTCAAATTCCGCAAACCAGTGCTGCTAAAAAACATGTCCATTAAGAAGAATCGCAAAATATAGTGCATGACTTGAAGGGGTAGAGGAAAGCCGTAACACAAAGCTCTTAACCGATAGGAAAGGAGATCAACGCAACCTCCTTGCCTCTCTTTCAGATTCAAGAAGGGTGAGAATATCTCCTTCCCTGACTGGTCCCTTCACATTCCTCATGATAAATCGGTTCTGATCATCCAAAAACTTGACCCTCACTTGAGTAACTTGCCCTCTCGAACCAGTACGCCCCATAACTTTCACCACCACGGCATGCTTGATTGTGGACTCCATCCTGTTCATGCATTACCAAGAAAACATCCTGGTTAGCCCTGAAAATCATATTCACCCCAAAAAAATAAAAAATAAAAAAAAGAAAAAAATATGAGTGAGCAGCCACAAAAAAATCTATACAAGGGCATTGATCCATAATGCGTTTGAGACCATGTACCTTCAACATTATATAAATAGTTTGTAGGTAAATAGTTTGAGACCATGTACCACTACAGCAAACATTCAGCGTGATTGTTTCATATAGATAGTTTGTAGGTAATTTCACATAACCAACACATTTATCTATGATATACCTGGAGTGGATACATGTATAATATATGATATCAAATATTAATATTTGAGAAACAACTAACTATTCTAAAAGCTTAAACTTATTGAATAAGATATAATTATTTTATGTTTTTAACACAGTTGTTTCTTGGGGCTCATGATAACTTATAAGAGGACAATGGTTGAGAAAATGAATGGTATAAAGAGAGACAGAGCAGGGCAGGCCAACCCTGTTAACAGCTAACCTAAACCAACAAAAATACAACGTTCATCCAGAGAAACCCCCCCCCCAACGTCTAAAAAGAAATGCAAAGCTGTAAGTCAGCCAATTTATTGCTGAGACCGCAGCAATTCTATCAATTAAAAGACCTTTATGAGTTACTAAGATTTCCTAAATCTGGGATAATATCAAGTCATCCATTCATTGTTCTTTTGGGATAATTACTGGTTTCGAAATTCAAAGAGAAGGATTAAACTTCATAGAGACATTAATTTACAGAAATCTATACAGTCACAGATCTAAGCATGATAAGGGTTAAACTTCAAAGGGAAGAAGAAGAGAATGAGGCACCAAGATTAATCTAATATATATATATATATATAACGAAAACGAAACAGAGAAGTTCAACACTGGAAACTACGAAAATCATTATATCCACGAACATAATATCATCAAAAACGACTAAAACAAGGAGACCTAGAAATCGTAGAAATAGTTCGTGATCATCAGGATTAAAAACCCAGAAGAGATTCAATTACTTGGAAGCATTAATCATGAAACCCTAATTGGAAAGACGAAGGATTAGATCGACAACAAACCTGTGCTGAACCGAGCGAGCGAGGAAGAGAGAAAACGGCGGAAGAGAGAGGAGAAATCCTTGCTTCGCAAAACCCTAGTTTCAATTTAACTAACACTCCTACAGCCCATTAGATATAAAGGAAGAGTTTCATTTGGACTCATATATTTATTAATATTCATAAATATTTTTTTATAAAATCTTTTAACAAAATTTCACAAAATCTTTATAATTTTTTTAAATATTTTTTTATATTTTTGAACATTTGACAAAATATTGACACTACAGATTTTTTTTGTTAAAAAAAATTACAAATTTAATAATTAATTAAAAATTTTTTTTTTTAAATTATAAATATTTTTTTTTTTAAAAAAAAAAAAAAAAAAAAAAAAAAAAAAAAAAATA
Source organism: Dillenia turbinata (assembly GCA_037126225.1). Lineage (NCBI taxonomy): Eukaryota > Viridiplantae > Streptophyta > Magnoliopsida > Dilleniales > Dilleniaceae > Dillenia > Dillenia turbinata. Next base: position 20,151,805 of record JBAMMX010000011.1, on the reverse strand, counting down.
ATAATTAATTTAAAATAGGTAAAAATAAATATAATACTTGACAAATAGAGGTTATATTTCTCTAAAACTCTTATATTTAAACAAATAAAAATCACAATTAAATAAAAATTTTAAAAAATAGTAATAATAAATACTGAAATATCATAAAATAGATATGACAAAATTCATAATTAATGAAATGGACGTAAAATTTTATATAAATTGAATTTCTACATTTAAAATATTTTAAAAATTATAATAGTACTTAGAAAATATTTTGTACAATTCATTTTTAGAATTTCGACTACATCTCACAATTATACAGCGTTTGAACCACAAAAATTTTCATATAATACTAATAATGAGAATTTCTTTGGGACTTTTGCAATTTATTAACTTTAATTATTATGTTTATTCAATGTAAAGACAATAGAGTGTAAGTAATTATTTTATTATATAAAATTTTATATTTCACTACATTACACGTATATATATATTTTTTTTCAAATTCTTTTGTTTTGATTGATATATCTAAATTTTATCTTTTAAATTCTCTCACACTTTGCTCATACTTCACTCTTTTCTTGAAGTTAAAATTTTTCGATAATAATAATTAATTTGAAATAAACAAAAGGAAGAATAATAGTTGACAACTGTCGTCATAACTTTTTAGAAACTTGATAATCAAATAAATAAAAACCAAATCGAATAAAAATAAAATAAATAATAAATACTAAAACCTCCTAAAATAATTACGACAATATTTACAATTAACACAACTAAATTGAAGAACAATCGTAAATTATTTTATACAAATTGAATTTTTATGACATTTAGAAAAACTTAAAAATATATAAGCCGTTCAAAAATATTTTATACAACTCATTTTTGAATTTTCCAATGCATCTCACAATTATAAACTCTTAAACAACAAAACATTACATTTAAAACTTATAATGTGAATTTCTTCAATATTTCTGTGATTTGTTAAATTTAATTATTATGATTATAATAAATATAATGACAATAATGAGTAATTCATTAAGTTTAGTTATTATATTTATAATAAATCTATAGTAAGTTAATTATTAATATTCAAATTTTACAAAATAATATTATCTCAAAAAAAAAAAAAAAAAAACCGAGGGTTGTTCTATGCTTACTTTGTAGAGTTGTAGACGTTTTTCCAAAACTTTAATTTTCTAAGCCTATTTGTATCTTTTATCTAATTTGGACATAATTTTCCAAAATATATCGAGTTACTCACGGTATTCCTAAGTGATAAATATATATATATATATATATATATATATATATATATATATATATTTCAGAATTAGAGTTCTACCGAAAAAGTTTTCAAAAATTATACTTTTACTCCAAAAATTTCAATAAATTACATTTATTCCTAACGATTTTAAATTATTTTACAAAAATCCCCTAAACAAAATTTTTTTTAGAAGAAAATGAATATTTTTGAAATTTTCATAAATTTCCCTGAAAATAATTATGAAAATATGAATTTCCAAAAAATCATCAAAAGGTGATAGTTTTGCAAAATGATGGGACATAACCCTAAACCCAATTCGAAATGGTCAGCATCAACAGAGACCATGTAAGAGGCCCACAGAGAGTAGCCATCGATCGATATTTAATGTTTTCTATTACTATTTACCGAAGGGTCTTAGTCATCCATATCTCTCGAACGATAGGGTTTCAGTTATCCCGCCTACCGAACGAGATTTACCAAGTGAGAGCAATCTCCCCCCGATCGGATACTCAATTATTGATCCATCGAACGACCGATCGATAGCCAGCAGTCTTGATAATTCTAAGGGAATGTCAAAACATCCTAATAGCTTTGATTTCCTACTTAAGAATAGTATCTTCAGGATCCTTCAGTTAAGGAAAGTATCTCTCCAGGAAACGAAAGTTCTCATACAATTAAAATTATGATCAAATCGGAATATTGAACTCCCGAAATTTTCGGATCGGTTCGATAAGGAAAGTTTTTTTCCCCTTTTTCCCCTTTTTTTTTTTTTTTTTTTTTCTATATTTAAAATTTTTTATATTTTTATAAATAAAAAATCCCCCTTTTTTTTTAACTTCCCCCTTTTTTTCCTTTCTTTCTTTTTTTTTTAAATTTTTTTTTTTTTTTTTTTTTTTTTATTCTTTTTTTTTTTCAATAATTATTTTTTTTTTTTTTTTTTTTTTTTTTTATTTTTTAATAAATTACTTACCAAACCCTTTTTTTTTTTTATTTTATTTTTTTTTACCCCCATTTTTTCCCCATCCTCCCCAAAATTTTTTTTTTTTTTTTTCCCCCATAATTATAAATAATTTTTATTTTTTTTTTTTTTTTTTTTTTTTTTTTTTTCTTTTTCCTCTTCTTTTTTCTCTTTTTTTTTTTTTTTTTTTTTTTTTCCTTTACCCCCCTTCTTTTATATATTCTCCATTTTCAAAAAAAAACCCCAAAAACAAAAAAAAATTTTTAAAAAAAATAAAAAATTTTTTTTCTAATTTAAACAATAAAAAAAATTTTTCTCTCTTTTCACCAAACCAAAAAAAAACCTCATCCCCCCCAATTTAAAAAAAAAAAAAAAAAACCCATTAATCCAATTTATTATAAAAAAAAAAAAAAAAAAAAAAAAAAAAAAAAAAAAAAAAAAAAAAAAAAAAAAAAATAAATACAAACAAAAAAAACAAAAACACACATAATATTTTTTTTTTTTTTTTTTCTCCAACCAACAAAAAAACAAAAAAAACCCCCAAAAAACACAAACTTTTAAAAAAAAAAAAAAAAAAAAAAAAAAAAAAAAAAAAAAAAAAAACCCCCAAAAAAAAAAAAAAAAAAAACCAAAAAAAATCCCCCCCCAAAATTCCCCCAACCCATACCTCAAAAAATAACTAAAAAAACAAAAAAAAAATTATTTACCAAAAAATAAATCATTTCTTTTAAAAAATTATTTAATTCAAAAAACTCCCCCAAAAAAAAAAAAAAAATAAAAAATTTTTAAAAAAAAAAAAAAAAAAAAAATTTCCCCCCCCAAAAACAAAAAAAAAAAAAAAAAAAATTTTTTTTTTCCTTTTAAAAAAAAAAAATTTTTTGTGGTAGTTTTTTTTTTTTTTTTTTTTTTTTTTTTTTTAAAATACTTATTGCTTTTTTTTTTAATTTTTTTTTTTTTTTTTTTTTTTTTTTTTTTTTTTTTTTTTTTTTTTAAACAAATCGAAGGGGTCTACGAGACAAAAGACCCGATCATAACTAAATATTTGAAGAAGTTGCGTGAGAAGATGGAACAACTAGGGAAGGTCGACATCCAGCAAATCCCTCAGTCGGAGAATGCACGAGCTGACACTCTATCTAAACTGGCTAGCTCTGATTCGGTTGCCTCTAGTCGAACAGTATACATTGAAAGTCTGCTATATCCCAGTATTGACGAGTCCAAAGAGGCTCTCCCTATCGATCGGTCCCCTAGTTGGAAAGACCACATAGAAGAATATTTAAGGCATGACTGTCTACCAAAGTCCCCGAGGGAAGTGATGAAACTTAAGCGAAAGACTGCCCACTACTCCATAATTGATGGGATTCTTTACCGAAAGTTATTTACTTATCCATATCTGCAGTGCCTAACTCTTGAAGAGGGGGACTATGTCCTCTGAGAAATCCACGAAGGGATATATGGTACTCACTTAGGCGCTCGAAACCTAGTCTATAGAGCTCTTCGCCAAGGATACTATTGGCTAACCATAAAGGTCGATTCTGACAACTATGTAAAACGATGCGACAAGTGTCAACGTTTCTCCTCAATGCCTCGGTTACCTTCTACCGAACTCAACCTTATATCTAGCTCCTGGCTATTCGCTCAATAGGGCATCAATATCCTCGGACTGTTTCCCCCAGCCACGGAGTAGGGAAAATTCCTTATAGTAATGATTGACTACTTTACCAGGTGGGTGGAAGCCGAACCTTTAGCTCAGATCACAGCAGCCAAGGTCCAATCTTTCGTGTGGACTCATATTGTCACCCGGTTCGGTATATCGCATGTCCTTATCATGGATAATGAGAAACAATTCGACAACAAGCACTTCCGGGAGTTTCGTGAAAAACTCCTAATTGACTGAAATAACCAACCGAACGATCCTACAAGGATTAAAAATGATGTTAGATGACACCAAGGGACAATGGGCCGAAGAGCTTTACGGTATCCTTTAGTCATATCACACTACACCCCGAAGAGCAACGGGAGAAACACCATTCAACCTAACTTATAGAAGTGAGGCAGTCATACCCGTGGAGATAGGAATTCATTCACTCTGGGTGGCCCAATACGACGCTGGGAAAAACGAACATGCCTACGTGAAAGACTGGACTTGCTTCCAAAATTAAAGGAATCCGCATCTGCACGAATGACGGCTTATCAACAACAGATAACACAATATCACAATCGTAGAGTCAAGAACCGAACGTTCAAACCTGGTAAATTGGTACTAAAGAAGATAAAAGCTAGTGGTTAACCCCAACCTGAGGGCAAACTCGCTCCTAATTGGGAAGGCCCATATCGAGTGTGTTGCGTGGTTCGACCGAGGACTTATCGCCTCAACAATCTGGACGGATCGACAGTGCTTAGAACCTGAAACTCATAAAATCTACGCATATACTATCAATAAACTTAGGAACTATCTGCAGCCAGAGGAACTAGCTTAGTAAGGATCAAATGATTTTTGTCCCTCAATCGAAAGTCCTATCGTTCGAACGTGTCATCAATAAGGGATGGAACTCCCTGAACGAGTGGACACGCCCCTCTATCTAAAAGTTTCTATCGCACGGAGGACCTAAGTCATCCAGATCCTATCGTTTGAACGTGTCGTCAATAAGGGATGGAACTCCCCGAACGGGTGGACACGACCCTTCTATCTAAAAGTTTCCTATCGCACGAAGGTTCTAAGTCGTCCAAATCATATCATTCGAACATGTCGTCAATAAGATATGGAACTCCCTGAATGAGTGAACACGACACTCTATTTAAAAATTCCCTATCGTACGGCGGGCCAAGTCGCCCAGTTCCCATCGATCGAACATATTATCAATAAGAGACAAAGCCTCCCGAACGAATGGGCGCGACTATCCAACCTAACTGCCGAATGTCCGGCGGATCGAAAGGCCAGTCGTACTCAACATCTCAGTATAAAGCCCAAACATCTTAGTATGGAGCCCAAAGCCAGAGACAGATTTACTTTGACGAGAGTTGAAGAAAAGCACATAACCAGACAAGAGATCAAAAGAGAACGAAGACAAGACTCAAGTAAGTAAAACATAACTTTTTATTTATCCTTATAAAAGAAATACATTCGGTTATATGAGTATATATACAAGTCCTTGGGTCAGACCGACTACACCAAGAAATGCATAACAGAGTCACTCAAAGATATAGAAACCATAGTCCCTACGCTAGAGAGTACAAAAACAATTCCAAATGTAATGTTAGGGACAAGAGAAGGCGAGTTTAGGTTTTGCCATCCCCAAACGACCCGAACCCATCCTACCAACAGAAAACGATACGAGAGACACCCCCACCATGATCAGATGATAAAGGGGAAGCTGGACAGATCACCCAAGGTGGTACAAGACGCGTCTCCACCAGCGATGGACGATCTCACCATGCCAACCGAATAATGGCCGACATAATGAGATCTCATTCCGATGATTCCCCTCTTTAATGAGATCTCATTCCAGCAGAAGTTACCCGAGTTATAGGGCTCCGCATATCAAAACGCCTCACAAAACGACTCTTGAAAAGAAACCACTCTCAGCGGAACCCCAGAAGATGAAGAAAGACCTCAATTATCTATGAGAAAGAACGGGTACACATCTTAGCTATTTATAACAGTGGAGAAATATGCCTTAATTGGCTCAGGATAGGTGAAACGGATCAACTAGAATAGCCAATCATAAATGGAGATATTAATTTCTTTAATTCCCCATGAAGGGGTCACTTCCGATGAGACACACCCACATTCATAACAAAAGGGCGGAGCGGATTAGGACGAACCTAGCACCCCTATACTCCTGTAACGTATTAAGCATGCCTCACCCTAATAGGTCTCTACTCATGGTGCTTCTCAACCAAGAAGACCATGAGTCGAGGGCAAATGATGGGATACAACCCTATACCCAATTCGGAAGGATCAGCATCAATAAGGTCCACGTAGGAGGCCCACAGAGGATAGTCATCTACCGATATTCAATATTCTCTATGACTATTTACCAAATGGCATTAGTCACTCAAATCTCCTGAACGATAGAGGCTAAGTCGCCCCACCTACCGAACGAGATTTACCAAGCGGGAGTAACCTCCTCGATCGAGTACTCAATCATTGGTCTATCGAACGACCGATCGATCGCCAGCAGTCCTTATAATTCTAAGGGAATGTTAAAATATCCTAATAGCTCTGATTTCTTACTTAAGAGCAGCATCTTCAGAATCCTTTAATTAAGGAAATGATCTCTCCAGGAAACGAAGGTTCTCATACGATGAAGATCACAATCAATTCGGAATATTGAACTCCCGAGATTTCCGGATCGATTTGATAAGGAAAGTAGGGTTGAAACACTTCAGCGGCATACGACTCTCGCAGATATAAGATATCTCAAAACTCCCCAAGTCAGGTACGCTCTCTTAATCTTATACATTGGGCACTTTAATCATAAAGAACCTCTCCCTTTTTGAGCTCTCAGTCTATTTTTTTCACATTTGAAGATTACTCTTTCTAATTTGAACGTCGAAGCCTCCTCCGCCGGAGCACTCTCCGACGGTTTTTGTAGGTTTTACATCTCATCGACGACGATTGTTCGAATCAGCAAAGAGCCGATATTTATGAAACCGTAACCCACCTCCAACACAAAAAATAATTCAAAAATGGACATGTGATGAAACCATCTGATTTTTCTGATTTTGGGGGGGTAAAGTTTCTCCTCTCTAGTCCTCCAATTTTTGGCTAAAATTGCCACTGTCTGATAAGTGATGAAACCTTCCTTTCTCTGTCCTTTTTTCCCTACAAGAACATGATTTTCTCCCTTTCGTTTTTTTTTTTTTTTTAACTCTCCTCTTTGTTTCTTTCTCTCCCTCTTCCTCACTACTATCCTTTTTTAAATAATAATAATAATTATAATAAATCATTAATATCTGATAAGTTTGTTAGAATTTACTAAATTTAATTCAAATTGAATTGGATTGTTAAGGGATAAAAGTTTCATAACAGTTGCTGTTGTCGTACACAAAATTCAAAACTAAAATTTTACTTAAATAATATCAATATTTAGTCACTACACCAACTAGCTATTGATCTCACTCCTCTCCTCTCTTTTTATGTAACCCCATGATCTCTACTACTCCATCATATAGTGGCATGCCTTGAATGTTTAAACATCACTATTTATAGGTTGATCTTGCATGTGAAGTGGAAATCAATTATAGTGATAAGAGGAGTTTTGAGAAGATCGAGTTTGTTAACTTGCTCAAGACAAGTGTAATATTTTTAAAAGTTGTTTGATATTTTTATTTTTAAAAATTATTTCTATACTCCTTTATATAAATAAACTGTTTAACAAAATATTTTTTATAAAGTTCATTTTTAATTAAATTATCATAAAAAGTATACACAAAATATAATTTTTTTTTCATTATCATCGATTGATTAAAATTCATATATCTATATTTTAAAAATAAAAATTACAAATACTAATAATTAAAATAAAAATAAACTAATTATTTTTCTAAACTATTAAAATCAAACATTTATAAATATAAAATCATTTTTATATAAAATAAAGAATTAAAAAATTTGAAAATAATATAAGTCATATATTTATAAACACTCCAGTCATATAAATGAAATAAAAAAAAAATTTATGAACATATTAGAATTTATATACATATTTGAAATTTACTAAAAAGTATTTAAATCCACCCAAATTATAACATTTATGGACACATTAATGGCATGAACATATGTATCATTTAAGTGAGGATATAAATGGAATAAAAAAATAATTCAAAAAAAGATGGAGTATTATATAAAAAAACAAAGAGAAGAAAGAGCCCATCTCAAGAGTTTCGCCTTTAAAATTATTTTCCTATTTTTCTTCTTTAGAAAAAAAAAAAAAAAAAAAAAAAAAAAAAGAACTAAACTAAACTAAACTACTTTTGAGGAGAAGAAATTTTGTTAAACAAAACTTCCCATGATAGGGAGAAGAGAAACCTGAAAAAAAAGCCTCACCAAACGGGCATTAAAACTTTTGTTGACTTGCGATTTTGGTGGTTTAATACAAGGGTTAAAATCAAAATATGAATTTTCATTTTGTACCAATATTTAGTATCATTTGTATTTTTTAAATTATTCATTTTGAAAATATATTATCCAAATTAAAAATTTTAGGATTTTTTAATTTATCGGCTAAGGTTTTATCATTACTTGAACTTGACTAGATCAAAATCTAGCCTGAAAATCTAAGACAAGGCAAAATGACAGAAAAAAGTAGAATAAATTGCAAAATTGAAGGGAATAAAAGTACATGAAAATGTTAAGTACGTGAAACATAAAGCAAGCTCATAAAATATTTATCCAAAAGGACCGAATGAAAATAAAAGGCTAAAATAAGACTAGACAAAAGCTGAAAATAAATAAAAAAAAATAAATAAATAAAAAAAAAAAAACTTGGTGATTCTTGTTGTTGAGAGTGATCGAATAGTTTTCTTTCATCCCCAGTGTTGCTTCTTTTATGCTTCAACCATATTGAATGGCCATGGAAATCTCCCATGAGGAGCTCTCTCTCTCTCTCTCTCTCTCACACACACACACACATAACAATCACATCATCAGGCATTAATCCTTCAACTGGTAGAATGATAGATGCACAAATAAAAGAAAAAGCAAAACTCAAGCACCTCAGAATAGGTTTCTTCGCTTCAAAATCTCAAATGCTACATAATAACAAAGCAGCAAACACAGTTTCACTTTCAGCACAAATACAATGGTGCTTTTGATGTTGCGGCTTTCTTTGCATGGTGCGCTGCTTTCTGCGAAGCTTGCTTCTAAAAATTTTTAAGGATGGATTTTGCGAACCTTCTTCCATTGGCATGCCACTCAAGTCTATATATCTAAATGCACATGCCCTTTTCTCCTTCTACACTTTTTCCATAGACCACTGTGGCCAAAATAAATAAATAAATAACCCCAAGTTTCAATGTACAAATAATGAGGTTTATCATGTTAAATTCAGTAACCATGGAGGGAACAATAGCATGATATTGTACATATCTCAAGCAACAAACTTGAAATCTCAATTTGCAGATAATGGGATCTTGGTGTTAAATTCAGGTGCATAGGCATTGAAGTAGCATTTCAAACAGATATCATGTATATGACGCTCAGGCATGAACATCAACATGACCACTGCCATCTAGTTCAACTAGTAAAGCTCTTCAGGTAGTATCAAAGGTGTTATGGTTCAAATCCCACAAGTACCGGTTTGGAGGATTACAGGTAAAGGAAGAGTCATCTCTCATCCCACTAGCCCAAAGGAAAGGAGCAAGCAGATACCAATCAAAAAATGTCACAAACAATACCAAATCAAGTAGATACCCAAAGCATAGATAGCATGATTAGAAAGGGGCCATGCCTTGGCTCAGCAATAAACAATCTAAGGACACAAAGACACTGGATTTTAGATCAAGGGCTGGAAGAAAAATAAAAATCTGTAAGAAAAAGAGTAAAATTTTCATTAATCACGATTACAAGAACAAAAGCTCCACTTGACCATGTGAAATACATACCTTTTAGTTACGATTCAAGAATATTGGTCCAACGCATTTTACAACTACATAAACATCATCAAGAAGAAACGTATACTAACAGAAATAAAAGTAATTCTCTGGCCCATAAATACAAAATGTGGGAACTTTTACAGTCAATTACCCAACCAAACCCCCCCTCCTTGCAGAGAAAAACACATGGCATAAAATACCAGAATCAAGCAACACACTACAAGATCATTACCCAACTTTTCACAGAAAAAGAGGAAAATATCATCACATATCAAAACTAAAGCCTGAAGAACAAATTTAAGCCAATAAATAAAGTGGGAGAGCAAAAGAGATGCCAAAGAAGGTAGCGGAAAATAGATTACTCAAATTCAAACAAGTTTCATTTCGCATGAAATAGAAATCTCAAATTCCACAAACAACCTGTGCTACAAAAAACACATGTCCGTTAAGAAGAATCACAAAATATAGTGCAATACTTGAGGGGGTAGAGGAAAGTTGTAACACAAAGCTCTTAACTGATAGGAAAGGAGATCATCGCAACCTCCTTGCCTCTCTTTCAGATTCAAGAAGGGTGAGAATATCTCCTTCCCTGACTGGTCCCTTCACATTCCTCATGATAAATCGGTTCTGATCATCCAAAAACTTGACCCTCACTTGGGTAACTTGCCCTCTCGAACCAGTACGCCCCATAACTTTCACCACCACAGCATGCTTGATTGTGGACTCCATCCTGTTCCTACATTACCAAGAAAAATCCTAGTTAGCCCTTCAAATTATAATCACAAAAAGCTCATTTATGGGTGAGCACCCCCCCCAAAAAAAAAATCTATACAAAGGCATAGGTCCATAATTAGCTTTAGCAAAACATAAATAAATAATGCATTTAAGAATATGTACCTGACAATACACAACGCCTAACATTTTGCATGGCAACTTTAACTAGCATTTAATTACTTCCAAAGGATTATGGTAAACGTGTGAAGTATGGATACCGGTACAGGACTCGTCAAGCAAAAAAACAAAGTAACAAAATAATATCACAACATGTAATTCAGAGAGCAAGCTGTCATGGCGTGTTCATTGAACATGTTCATCTAGAAGACATAGAGATAAACAGTAAAAACAATATGTGTACACTAGTCCTAGAAATAAAACCCAATAGACATAAGCATGGGGAGCCACCCCTGAACATCTGTGACAAAAATTTGTCATATTCACTAAAAAGAATAAAAAATAAAAATAAAAATAAAAACAACACAATCAAAGAAAGGCAACCAACAAAACTCAAAACAAAAAGCAAAGAACTATGTGCAAAATTATGACTGGAAGACAATGAAGTCTAGACAACGTAGGCTGATGTTATATATCAAAACCTGACTTTCAGCAAAAAAGCATTTAATTACTTAAAGTGGATTAGAAAAAACAGGAAAAAAAAATCAAATTATTTAAAGTACAAACCAGTCATTACCCCCAAATAGCAGGGAAAATTAGTAAGACTTTTGGGAGATATTCTAACAAAACTGGAACAACAGCCACAAAAATTAGGAAAGATTATTTTTCATGGTCATGAAAAACTCAATCGACAGAGAGGAACCAACAGTTAACTTTCAGCATGATTGCTGTAACCCACATTCAATTTCTTCCAATGAACTAAGCTAAACATGAAAAGACAATAATTTGACATATAGAAGAGTCATTAGCCCCCCCCCCCCCAATAGCTGAAAAATCATTAAGAAAACTTTAGAAAAATTGCAAGCACTGTGCTGGTGCACTGGTGGCCTCCCATATTTTGCCCAACACAAGTTTTTTATGAGATTGTTTGATATAAGTAGTTTGTAGGTAATTGCACATAACCAACACATTTATCTATTATATACCTTGAGCGGATACAAGCATAAGACATGACATCATTATTAATATTTGAGAAATAACTAACTATTCTAAAAGCTTAAACTTATTGAACAAGATATTTTGTGGGTAACTGCACATAACCAACATATTTATCTATTATATACCTTGAGCAGATACGAGTATCAGACATAATATCAATATTAACATTTGTGAAATAACTAACTATTCTAAAAGCGTAATCTTACTGAATAAGATATTTATTATTTTATATTTTTAACACACTTTTTTCTTAGGACTCGTGATAAGTTATAAGAGGACAATGGTTGAGTAAATGAATGGTATAAAGAGAGACAGAGCAGGGTAGGCCAACCCCGTCAACAGCTAACCTAATCGAACAGAAATACAACAAAGTTCATCCAGAGAACCTCCAATGTCTAAAAAGAAATGCAAAGCTATAAGTCAGCCAATTTATTGCTGAGACCACAGCAATTTTATCAATTATAAGACCTTTATATGTTGCTAAGATTTCCTAAATCTGGGACAATATCAAGTCCTGCGTTCATTGTTCTTCTGGGATAATTACTGGTCTCTAAATACAAAGAGAAGGTAAACTTCATAGAAACATAAATTTACAGAAATCTATAGAGTCACAGATCTAAAAATGATAAGGGTTAAACTTCATAGAGAAGAAGAAGAGAACGAGGCACCAAGATTAATCAAATATATACAACGAAAACGAAACAGAGAAGTTCAACACTGGAAACTAAGAAATCATAATACCCACGAACATTATATCATCAAAACGACCCAAAAAAGGAGACAGAGATCGTAGAGATTGCTCATGACCACCAAAATTAAGAGATTCAGTTACTTGGGAGCCTTAATCATGAAACCCTAATAGGAAAGACGAAGGATTAGATAGAGGACAAACCTGGGCTGAGACGAGCGAGAGAGAAAGAAAGAGAACCTTGCTGGTTGCCAAGGCAGAAAGCAGAACCCTAATTTCTATTAGAATATAATATAAAGGTCCGTTTCAAAGAACACTTCTACTGCCAATTAGATATTAAAGAAGAGATTGCCCTTGGGCAGGGTTTTTTTTTTCCGTGTTTTCTCCTCTTTATTTTATAAAATAATAATAATAATAATAATAATAATAATAATAATAATAGTAATAATAATAATAAACTTATTAGATAAAATTTTTGAGAAACTCTTAAAAAAGAATGGAGCTTCTTTTCTGTTCTATGAAAAAAAAAAGAAGAGAGAGAGAGCTTCACCGAAAGCTCCTCCGGCTTTAGCTTCTCAAAATCTTGATATTTTTACTTTTCATTTATATCTTCATTTTAAAATCATAATTCTAATTTTCTATCATTTCAAAATCCTAATAGCCCCAAAACAACGATACCTGTAAAGGCTTTCCCCGTACATCAAATCCATTTGCCACATACACCATCACGCCTCTTCCATTCTCAATCATTCACCAACTTTATCATTCTTAGGTTCTCTCTTCTCTCTCTCTCCCTTACCCAACATTTCTCGTTGAACTTCGAAATTCAGATTATCTCTGGCTTTTGCAATCGAATCACAACTTTTTTTCCCTTCTTTATTCAATGCTAATCAAACTGGAGTATTTGAACTTTAACTAAAATGTAAGGAAAGATTGCGTATATATACGTTTATCCTTTTTCTATTCCTATATTAAGTCTGAAAGCATTTTTTACACCGCGTAAATCCTTATGTTTAATCTAACTTGAGTTTAGTGAATCACTATTTTCCTTTGTAATTTATGAAATTGATGCATTATTTTCTTTTTTTTCTTGTAGGATATAATATCAAAACCTGACCTAGAAATCGAATACTTACCGTTGTTTTTCTCTTCTCTGGGTTCGTTTTCTTCGAATTTTCTTATTATTAAATATATTCTTTCACTTTTAACTTCATATTTGAATTCTTTTTTTCTGGGTTCATCTGTTGAAGATTTAGTTTGCTTTTCTCTTTTTTTTTTTTCTTTTAAGAGAATCATGTAATAACTTAACCAATTTGATTTTCTCTGGGTTCGTTTTTTAGATTTATTTCGTTGCTCCTCTATTGAAGATTTATATGTTTCTTTGCTGAAGATTTATTTTTCTTTGAAGATTTATCAGATTAGGGAATAGGGTTATTTTCCAAAGTGGCATCTTTTTTCATTAAAATTCCTCAAATGGTGTCTTTTTTTTTTTTAATTCCAAAAATAGGGATAACGCGATCCATGATCACACTTTCTCCCTTTCTATCAAAAAAAAAAAAAAAGAAAACGCAAGTAACATTGGCGCTTTCTGAAAAGTTAGACTGTCACTCTCGCTTTTCTTAATTTTTTTTTTAATCTAATATTAAACAATATTATTAAATTATTAAAACACTATTATTAAAAAATTAATAGAAACTATTAAATTAATAAAAAAATTAAATATTAATAAAAAACTGTTATTAAAAAATAATTATTAAATTAAATATTAACCAATATTATTAATAAAAAATTAAATATTAAACAATAATAACCATTAATATTAAATAATAAATTAATAATTAAAAAATTATTAAAAATTAATTAAAAAGAAAATATATAATTAATAAAAAATTATTATTAATTTTTTAATTAAAAACATAATCAATAAATTTTTAATAATTAAAAATTAACCAATAATTAGAAAAATTAATAAAAATTAACCAAAATTTAAAATTTGTTAAAAATTAAAAATTAACCATAGAAAAGGTTTCAAAATAGACGTATTTTTTATTTGAGAAAATGGATCATTGGTCCAAAAACTGTCACCGGAATTCAAAAATTCAACCTCTCATTATTTTTGGACAATTTCAAAATAGTATTTTTGAATTTCGATTTCTCTCTATAGTGAATATTTTTTTTGAAATTTTTAAACCATTGCAAAGTTGATACTTGATAGATTAATTAACCTTTAAAAAGGTAGATTTGAAACTCTCAAAATCATGAAAAAAATACACTCAAAAATTCCTTGTCACAAACTGGAATAATTCAGATTTTTAACTCTATTTCGTGTAGTCAACTTTGACCGTCCATAACTTTCTTATCTGAAACTTCTTTTCTTGTGATTCTTGAACCATTTTAAACATCATATTTCGTAAAAATTTTATTTTTAGAAAGTAAACTCAAAATTTCACAAGATCTAGATCCAAAATCATGTCGAATATGCCTGTCAACCATGTGAAAAATCAAAAAAAAAATTTAGGAACACACTTTAACTCAATTTTTTGATGACCTAGTGTTGCCGTTAGTGATTCCAATTGATTCTAGGATGATATTCATATTTTCTACTTTCAATCTCAGGTGTTGGTTACCTATTTTCGACACCAAACCACTATGAAAAATGAAAATCAAACAAGTTGAAAAATCATCCTGAAAATTTTTCACACGTGAGATTTAAGATTTTCAGGTTGATTTTTTGGTTGATCATCATTTTTCATAATAGTTCATTGTTGACTTAAATTGTGCTCGTCGCAGTACGTTGGTCTCAACTCCAATATGATTGGAAGGCACACTAAATCTACATTGCATTCCCTTTATTACATTCCTGCATTCAATTATATTTTCTACTTAAAACCACATTAAAGAAGACCTCCGAAGCACATATCAACCCTCTCCTAGACCAAAATACTTGTTTAGAGTTTAGCGCAAACTCAAGAATGGCGCTTAATTTTTATTTTTTATTTTTTACAAGGAAATGCAATGATGTGGGATCGAATTGGAAGAAGAATGATAAAAATGGAGAAACTTTACTACTTGAACTACTGTTGTGGGAATGGTGCTTTAATATCACTAAGGGAAGCGCATATGCCTCTTGAATTGAGCTTCCTAACTCCTATAATTGGAGCCACATGCCTGCAAAATGTATGTTCTTCAGGCCCGTTTGATGACCCCTTTAATTCCCACACTTCAAACTATTTTCCAAATCATAAAATGTAGTATGCCCCGTTTCCCTGTTCCCTTCTTAAAATCTCATGGTATTGTATGTATGAGCCAAGGGATTTGTTACTATATCCGATATGTAAAAGTTACCAATATCACTACGTTTATTTGCAAGCCACTGTTCAATTGAATCTCGGATTGGATAGTACAATTTTCAAATTCCAACCATGCTAGCTAGACATATCCTATGTCTGTTATCCATTTCCTTGGGTACTATTTCCAAATTTTGAAAGCAAAACAATATAAATGTTTATGTTAATCAACTCGAGGATGCAGAAAACAAAACTGTCACTAGCTTGACAGTCAATGCACCCAATGGTTTTCCTGGAAGAGGCGACTTCAAGTGTTAATAGTGATTCTGTTTTATTAAGTGATTATATTATCTGGGAAAAGTTACCCCAAATGGTATATCCCCAGAACCACGGGCCTCCTATTGAACCAGGAGAGAAAAAATAAATAAATAAATTACCAAATTCAAATCTCTCAACATTAGTATTAATGAAAAATCATTACAACCACAATAGTCAAAATATGGGCAATAGAATTGAAGCATCTTAATTCCAAAATAAATGGCATCATTGACAAATTTTAAATTAACAAAAGAAGTTGCATTTGGATTTTAGACCTGCCTCAACAATCTCTAGGAACCCTAGTCTCTTAACATTGACATAATCACAGAATAACACTAGCTAAATGTAAGGAAAACAAGTAACACTAATGGAACAAAAGCATTATCAGCATAGACTCCTCTCTGCAATCTCACCAATTTTTATATCTTATCCTATCAAATCACTTTCCAAAACCCCACAATCCCCCTCCCCCTGGAGCTATATTCTTATGATACAGCAGCAGCTTGTCTAGTCTGTTCTCTCACCATTGTCTGGACAAAGAGCTCTCCTGCCCTATAAGATGATCGGACCTAAGAACACAATGCAACAACTTATTAGGAACTTTTGAGCGGAACAATAACATCATATCTTTGTGTGGACAACCAAAAAGTAAAAATAAAGGTAGTGCAGCATCTCAAGTAAAGGATGATAGGTGATGGTGTTGCATGTGAAATCAAGGCCACTTAAGACCAGTATAAGGCCACTGAGAGGTGAACTAAGGCAATGGATCAAAGAGGCTGTGAAGATAATCAGCACACTTACCCATTTATTGAAGGGTTCGTAAATGAGAGAATATAAATAAAATCCATAGGCAGCACCTACCCAGAGGACCAAAATTGCTGAAAAATAACAGCATAGGTTGTAACTTACCAAGGGTCCACTTGCAACATAGCGGAATCCAATAGATTCTCCATATTCCTTCCAAAAGGAAAATTTTTCAGGGGTGACGTATTCTTTCACCGTCAAATGTAGCGGTGTTGGCTGAAAAAGTACGATCACTATTTGATTAGTTTTGGTTCACAATAGTTTATATGGCTCTGATCAAAGCTGCAGCTAATGAGTATGTGTTGCTGGCCATGGCAAAAAGAAAAGCACTTGTGCACATGCATAATTATGTTAACCGATAAGAGGACCAATCATAGAAATATTTTTTTTTTGTTATAATCAATCGATCACAATTTCTGTCTGGTATATCAACTCACCTGCAAATACTGTCCCAGTGTCAAAATATCAACATCTATAGCCCTTAAATCTGCCATAGCTTCCTTTAATTCATCATCTGTTTCTCCAAGACCCAACATAATGGAAGTTTTTGTTATCATCCCATCTTTGGCTATTTTTGCATGTTTAAGAACTGATAAACTCTGATCATATCTGCATCACCACAGAACATCTTCTGATCACTATTAGTGTCTAAAAATATTAGCAATTTTTTCAGATATTCAGCATATGGAAATAACATCGGAAAGCCCATCATTTACTAAAGAATGAGTTAAGAGCACTGGTACCTCAATGACTTTCTAGCAGTATCATTAGAAATCCAAAATGAATCAAAAGTCCAAACTTAGTGAGAAAACGTCATCCAGTAGCAGCACTGAACTCCAAGCATCAAAAACATACAACTAACTGATAGACAAAGATAAAACATCCAGGCTAGATTGTTTTCCCTCTCGAGGTGCAGTCATATGTCAAATCAAATGAAAAATCTAAGGTACAATAGGCAGTAAATTTCAGTGCTGCTACCGACTGCAGAAGGTGGTAGTTGGATAAGCCCGATGAAAAAAAATAATAATAAGTGTTATAGTTCCTTGACATAGGGAGAAACAAAGAGATCATATGATGATTCATGACATGTTCGTACACAAGCAGATAAAAGTTTAGAGACAAGGAAATAAGCTTGATTCAGTAAGGGGACCAAAAAAAAAGAAAAAAAGCAAAGTTGCAATATGGGTTGTTTCATGGACAAGGACGTTGTTATTGTCTGTTCGACAGGAAGTACAGCTGGTTACAGGAAGATAGTTGACATCAGATAAGATAGAAAACCTCCCTAACAAACCAGTTCATTTGACTTCACAGAGAAGGGGCGTTTGTTTACTCTACGAAAAAGCTCTACTAGAGAAAAAAACACTATTTCTTTCTTTCTGCACTCTAGTAGATATTTACCTACAGAAGTGTTTTTTGTTTGCTTCCCAAACGATCCTACTACTTAATACAGGTAATATAGTGCTCACTTTGTTGAGCCAAATCAAACAGATGGTGGGGGGAAAAAATCTATGAGGGTGTGCTTTGTCAACAGAGGATTTGAAGAATCCCAAGGATTCTTCAAATATGGTTCTTTAAATGCCAATTATCTCCTGGGCCCACAAAAACCCAGAAATCACCAGAATATAGAATACCTCGAAAGAGCAATTGATTTGAGAAATTTCAAACTTTTTGGCTCTCATGAGAAATTTAAAATAACATGTTTCAAAATGCTAACAATTCAAATTCAAAATTCCACTATAAAAGATCAAAATACTGAAAAGTTGTGCATTTAAATAAATCTAGATTTTAAAGTACCATGACTAGCTAAATCTTATGCTTTTCAAATATTTCAGAAAGAATGAAAGTCAGACTTTAAGGGATGCCAAAAAAATGAAAGTCGTCAATCAATCTAAACATTAGTAACACTTGAAGAGCAAATTTAAAATCCGCTCTGCTCTCTCTTCCCAACCCTCTACAAAGTTAACTGCACGGAATCCATGGATAACCCAAAACAAGGGCACAGCGTCACGAGCTAGGCCACCAGGGATTTCAGCAATTTAGAACAAGAAAATGGAGTACACAGTACACTATAATCATTTTCATAGCATGACTGGCAGGCATATATGCAACCAACTCAATCAACTTTGTACCAGACACATCGGGAACCCTACACAGACAAATTATAACATTCTGATGACCAACTAAAATAACAGCAGAGGCAAAGGAACCATGTACGGCAGATTCTGCAGATTATAAATCGCATGACTATTATCAAATTTAATAGCTCAAGCAGCAATCCGTAGCTAGCAAAATAAGAAACATTGAGGATGCATTGTTGATAACTCCAAATCCCCTTCTAAATGAGATAGCCACCGGTTTTAGAATTTTTAGTCAAGACAAATGATAAAATTAACTGAAAACCAATGATTCAACAAGCAACAGGAATCTAGCCAATTAAAGAATGAGTATGTGATGTAGGACAACTTTAGAGGAATTAGAGCAACGTTTAGGGCCAAGGAATTTAGGTTTTATTGCAGAAAAACACACCAACCAAATTTGAAAGAAAGAGAGCAACAAATAGGAACAAAGAGGATAGGTTTACTAGCATCGTAGATCCTCAGGCATCACATCTAGAGCAAGAAAGCATCACACCATCTAGGGTTTGAGAGAATTGAAAGCATAACTTCTGAGTCTTATTCTTCATCACATAATAAGGTTACAAATCTTTGAATAGACAATCAACCTTAAACAGAATAGAACTTATACTAATACTAACATAAAGAAACTCCTAAATTGTGACTCTTTAACAATAACTAAAAATAGAAAGGCTTTCTAAATAACTAGACACAAAAAATAGAAACTAAATTAAGTAATAAACTTTGTAAAAAAGTAAAGATTCTGCCGCAGGAAAAAGTGCTTATGACTCCTCTACACTAACTCCTAAAATCCTAATCAGACTCCTAAAAAATAAGGATCAAACCTTGGATCTTTGATCCCTATCAGTATGCAAATCAAATACCTCTAAAAGCTAAAACTAATGAAATTAACTAAAATATAAACATAATCACTGAGGGGTGAGTGACTAATTATTGCAACTCACCCAGCACGAGGATCTCTGACAATTCTCTGAAGACGCTTCACAGTTTCAATGTTGTGGGCAAAAACATCTAAACCAGAATGAACAAGAGTTGAAACAGCAGTTAAGTCGCCCCGGAAGTCTGATGTCAAACACTCGACCATGATCTCAGGCTTGATTTTCTGCAAGATTCAGATAGCCTTGAATATGCTCAAATTTTCCCTCAAAATTTTTCTGGAATTAAACAGTGTAGGAATTTCAACAATTAAAGTGAATTTGACTACTTTAGAAGGGGGAATAAGGACCTTCAATGCTTTAACAGTCTGAGCAAAATGGCCACTTCCACCATCAGGTAGATCATCCCGATCAACACTTGTCAGCACAATATAATCCACACTGCAAATCAAACAATGTGCGTTATGTTGTCAATATTATTACAGTTATCATATAAGATCATCCAATACCACAACTAAGCATGCATGTCATAGGACATGGACACAGCATTCAATCAGCCTGCATAAATATATATCTTGTATTTATGTTTCTCTAGAAAGAAACTAACTGAGGTGTTGGCATGTCAGGCAGACCTCTGCAATGTTTTGATCTTGGACACAAATTGAACATGCACCAACACTGCAGATCAATTTGTGCTCTTAATGTTAAAAAAGAAAGTACTTTTAAAATTTTAATAACAAAATAAACATATATAATGAATTTTAGTCTATTGTATAAACTATTGCATGAGTAATTTCTTATCAATTACAATGTTATTAACATACTTTCACATGCTAACTTTATTTACTCATTTATTTGGTGAGCCATAAAAATAGCAAAATTAATTTTTCTTATCACATGCAATATGTTTTTAAAAAGAAAAAAAAAATCTAGAAAAAACTCTATATGTAAAAACTATATAATTTTTAAAAAAAATACCACATTAGCACTCATATTCAAATTCACAGTTATAAAGAGTGCCCCCTTAAATCATTATCTTTCTTGCAAGTTAAAAGCTTAAACATTTTACTCTTGTTATTAACATTAAATGGGTTGAAACTTGAAACAATAGTCTAGGGCTAGTATAAGATGCTTGATTTAGAATTTATGCTGTATGCCAACTAGTTTGGGTGGCATGCATGAAATGCTCTCATGGTAAGGCGAAAAGAGAGAGAATTGGTGGTAATTTGGATCCTTCATCATCAAATCCAACACTTAGGCATAGGCCTAATGAGTTCTTTTTTCTTTAATTATTTTCTGTATTATTTTCCCTTGAACCATAGCAAATTTGACTTTACCACGCACCATTGAGATAATTATTTTTTTTTATAATGATATTTCAAACAGCCAACCTCAAAATTTAGGATTAAGACTCAGTTTTTTGTTGTTGATGGTAGTGTATAATTTGAACTGGTTTGAACATGTGCGACAAAGATCCAAGGACACCTGTTAGAAATACTGAGAATTTAAATATAAGAGAGTTAATAAAATGTAGAGATAGACCGTTAAAAACTTGAATGCAAATTATTCGTAAAGACATGATAGCCATGGATTTAGTTGAAGAGATGGTCTTAGATAGAGCTGAGTGGCGTATGAAGATCCGCACAAACTAAATCAACCTTTATTTATTATTATTTTTATTATTATTATTATTATTATTATTATTATTATTATTTTATTTTTAATTTTTGTCGCCCATATGACCGATTCCAAATTTTGAGATATAAGGTCTAAGACGATGTTGTTGTTGTTATCTTTTATATATGCATTAGTAAGCTCATATGCATTAGTAAGCTCATCGGGTACATGTAATAACTTATAGATCATATGTATAAAATATATATATTTTAAACTAAACGTAACCTTGCCTCATGAATAAAGAGAAGAATCTTCACATTATGAATACCAAAACTTAAACTAAATTACTCATGACCAGTAGTTTTTTTTTTTTTTTTTCCTTTTTTTTTCATTTGAGCATTTCAAAGGTGACTCTCTATCACCTATAAACTCTTTAGTATTAAAAAATTCAATTACATAATTTCTTAACAGTAATTTTTAAGAAATTTTAATTAATTAAACTAATTCGAAACCTGAATACTACAAAATTAGTTTAAATAATTTAACTAATTCTAGGTTTTACTATGTTTCCCTGCCCGTGTCTGTACCACATATGTGTATCTTAGTGATAAAAGCCACAACCAAAGATACAAACTCCACCGACTTTTCATTTTTTATGGCCAGTCTATAATTCCTAATGAATATTTCAAGGTGTTACATACTTGAGGAATGGCAGACAGTCCTTTCCTTTCATGAATGCATTTTAGTGTTGCATGTAAATGCAAATGTATGAACAGCATTGTGTTTGCTTCCAACAATTTATGAAATAAAACTAATTTGACTCTGCATAGCCATAAACCAACTCACAATTCTTCCAAATTATTTACTCTTTATTGTCTCTTGTCACCACCTTAGTTCCCCAATCTCTGCTGAACTCAATATATGATGCCTTTGTTAAACAATTTCAGAAAGAAAAGCATCCACCTGAAAATTCAGGAATGTAATTGCAAAGGCTGTCCATGGAAGAGTGCCATATCTAAAAAGAACTGAAAACTCACTCTAGAATCATCAACTTCACTTCCCAAAACACAAGCTTCTTCCAGAAATCTCCCAAATCATCATAATGCCTTATACCCACACAAATATATGAGACTTGATCCTCTTGTAACAAAGTTAAATCCAATTTTTCACTTGCACCACACTTAACTCCCCAGTCACAAACTTCTCAGCCAAACTATGTGTTTTCTTATGAGGCATGGACACTTCAAAATACCAACCATGACCCTTCAGACACAATTCGTGGTATATCTGATTTTTCATTATTTATTTTAGGCAGTGGACACTTCTCACATACTCCTTGAATACTTTTATTACACTTCTTCAACCCTTAACGACACTTTATATTGCTATGACTAATATATTTGAAAAGGTAATATAACTTATATATTCATAACAATCTCTCATTCAAGAGTAAATTATAGTAATGGTCATTTGGACAATTCAATTGCTTATGCTAATTTTGCAATATTCATAGCCAAAACTTATTGCTAATGCATATTACATGACATGAATAAGTACACAAAAATTAGATTATCCAAATGTCATGTAAAAACAAGGTCAGCATCATTATATAACAAGTGAATTTCATTTCATGTTGTGCCCCTATCACGTGACAATGTTCATACCTCGCAGCGGGTTTTAAATTCCATCCAGCAAAGGTCAAGTGACTATACAGTCAAAGTATGCAGATTGCTTAAACAACTATAATTTGGAGCTAATGCCGAATGGCTGGGAAACAAACTAACGGATGCATGCAATAAATTGGATAAACCCGTGACACATTTATCAATAGGAGATAAAACAAGCTAATGGGCTAGCCTCGTAGAGGATCTAAAGATTTACAACATGAGGCTATCTTAATAGTTGAGAAACCAATGCTTGTATGAACATCAAATTTTGTATTCCTGACCCTAGCTTTTACTGAATTAGCACCAGTGAGATGTCCTGGCTACAAGTACTAAATCTTCTCTTAAAACAAGAACAACTTACTTTTGATAAAAGATAAGAAACGGACATCATAATTTATCCCTTCAAGAAAACTGAATATCAAACATGAAACAGGACACGGCTCAATTTTCAAAACATCAAACTTTTAAGCACCTTTTGGAAGCCAAAATGATTTCATTTTAAACTAAGCTACATTGTGAACGTCACAATAAATGGTCCATTTCAAGATATAAAGCCAACAAAGTAGACAATCTTAACATTTTAAATTTTAAACAAACTTTTGTGTGGCAAATGACATTTCATAACCACGTGTGCGAGTCAAGCACAAAAAGATCTTGAGATGGTGTCATCAAAAGGTCCACCGGATGCAATTCCCTCCAACACAAAATAGGAGGGTTAATCGATAGGGAAGTGCCAACCCCACTGTGTATGTGTGTGACTCAGATCACCCTTTGGACCAAAACAAATGCCCTCCCATGGCAGAATATAGTCTAAATATAATCAATCACAATGGCAAGGAAATGATAGTTTCGTGTCAAAGGGATGATGAAAAGACAACATACCCCCAACTTGCAATAGCCTTGGCGGTGTTTTGAGGCTCCATGGGATCAGGTGGCGGGGGATTCCTGCTAGTTTTGACAGCACAAAATCTACAACCGCGAGTACAAGTATCCCCTAGAAGCATGATTGTTGCTGTGGCAATACCATCTCCACCTCCATTCCAACACTGTCACCAACCAAGAGATAATAATTAAATAAATAAAAATAGTAAAAAGAATGAAGAATGAGGGTACCAACCTCCCCAATATTGGGACATTGAGCTTCCTGGCAAACGGTGTGGAGATTGAGGGTGGAAAGAGTGTCCTTAACCTCTTGAAACCTCTGCCCCTGGGCAGCTCTCTGTCGCAACCACTTGGGTTTCTTCACATCCGGATCTCTCCCCGTGTATGGACCCATCCCCTTTGTCGCCGAGGATTTGAGTTCCTGGGGTGTTTGGCTTTGGCCTCGAATCTTGGGAAGAGAAAAGCATGAATATTTGTAGTAGTGGGAGACGGAGGTTGAAGAAGGAGTTGAAGAGGAGGTGAAGAATGACTGCTTAATCATTCTTCTTTCCCTACAAGAATTTGTGGGGTTGTACCGTAGATAGACAAAGCAAAGGGATCTGCTAATTCTTTTCTCGATTAATCAATGACTTGTGAGGGAGAAAAATGAATAAGAAATTGAATTGCCGTCCTTGTTTTCTCCGTCAAAACACCAGTCCATTCGCAAATAGCCAGACAAAATTGTTGGGGGTTGTTTTGTTTGGTTATCGGTCTTCAACCTCTTGGTTTAAAAGAAGTGACGATGAATCGAGACGGGGAGAGATGTGGTAAGGTTTGTGGTTTCCATTTGGGCATTGCGTCGAACACGGTGCATGCAAAGAAAAGACACAATGTCACCACTTACCTCATCTACACTTGAAAACCTTCGTCTTCATCGCATTTCGCATCATGATTTCCACCGCAAAATAGTCTCTCCGCATTCAGAGCCACCGGCGGATTCTTCAAAGAGGCCCTTCCATTTTCCGTTTTTCTTATTTTTAATTAAGTATCAATAATTCATTTAATTAGCATAATAAAAGATAATTTTATTAATATATTTGAAAAAATATATTGAACAATTTGACTTCCGGTATTAATATTCCTTTTTCTAATACGTATTAAAGAAATGGAAAAATTATATTTTTCATAAAATATATATAAATATTCTTTTTAATAATAGAATTACCTTTTGACGATTTCAAGATTACAAATTTAAACTGTGAGAATAATTTCTTTACAAAATATAAGAAAAATAATACATACATATTTATTTATCATCCTCCTACCCCAAACTATGTCAAAAAATATTTTATACCCGAATAAACCATTTTTATTTATATTCTTCCAAAAAAAAAAATCAACATTTACAATTTAATAATGAGTTTCATTGACCCACTCAAAAATTAATATATTCCGATCATTACTAATCATGATAAATTGTAAATCAGAATATGTTTTCTACACTTCAAACACAAGAAAATGCAATTTAATTACATTTATATGCATTAACATAATGGAATGCATTAGGCTTCCAAAAAACAAGAACCAAAATACACAATTCGTGGTCCAAAAAGATAAAAGCCATTCTCCTTTTGTGATACATACAAACAAAATAATCAACAAAAGCAAACTTTTTCTTATTACTTAAATTAACCAATCAAAATATTAACAAAAATAATAATTTATATTATAAAATATAGAGAAAAGAAAAAGAATTTAGAGAGAATAAGAGAAAGAGAGTTTATTTCTCTATTTCATCTATATTTACAAATGAGGACGTAAGGTCTATATATAAACAATTAAAATGAGTTTAAAGAGTTATCCACATTAAATACAATCAATCCAAAAACTAAAAGATACTCAAGAAATCAAAAGTCAAGGGTCATACATCAAAATCACATGTTGAAAACTTGAATAGTCATCCACAAAAGTTCATAATATTTATAACATTCCCCTTTAGATATCAATTATATAAAAAATGTCTCATTAAAATTTTAGTAGAAAAAATCCGGTGGGACAAAATTTCTAATGAAGGAAAAATAGTCCATCCTTTCTTATGCATGAGCTTTTATATTATACTCCCCTTGTTAGAGACATCACTTAATATTTTTAAAATGTCACATTCTAATCTTATGAATCAATTTCTCAAATACTGTAGTGGATAATACTTTTATGAATAAATTTGTAAGATTCTCGCTTAATTGAATTTTTTGTATGTCAATATCTCCACTTTGTAGTAAATCATATGTGAAAAATAATTTTGTGAAAATATATTTCGTTCTATTACCTTTGATGTATTCACTTTTAACTAGACTATGCAAACTGCATTGTTTTCATGAAATATCGTTGGAGTTTTCTTATTTATTAACAAACCGCATAATTCTTGAATATGATTAATCATTGACCTGAGCCACACACATTTACAACTTGTCTCATGAATTGCGATTATTTCATCATGATTTGATGAGGTAGCAGTTATAATCTGCTTCATAGATATCCAATATATCATTGTATCACCATATGTGAATATATAACAAGTTTGAAACCTGGCTTTGTTTGGATTAGATAAGTATTTTGTATCTGCATACTCAATCAATTGTACATTTGATTTATAAGGATAAAATAGACTCATATCAATAGTTTCTCAGAGATATCAAAAAATATGTTTAATTTCATTCAAATATCTTCTGATATGAGCATAACTATATCTTGCTAATAAATTTATAGTAAAAACAATATCAAGTAAGGTATTATTAGCAAGATATATTAAAGCACCGATTGCACTTAAGTGTGATAATTCAGAACCAAGAATCTTCTCATTATCATATGGAGGACGGAAAGGATCTTTTTGTATATCAAGTGATCAAACAACCATTGGGTTGGTTAATGGATACAAGTTATCCATATTAAATTGTTTTAAAATTTTCTTAGTATAAGTATATTGATAAGTATATTGATGGATAAAAATCTCATTTTTTTAAATACTCGAACTATAGGTCGAGACAAAATTTTGTTTTTTTTTTAAGATCTTTCATTTCGAATTCTTTTTTTGAATAATTTATTGCATTTGACTGCTCTTTAGGAGTGTCAATAATATTTAAGTCATCAACATATATAACAATTATCATAAAACCATATTCGAAATTTTTTATAAAAACGCATGGGCAAATATGGTTATTTATATAACATTCTTTCAATAAATATTCACTGAGATGAATGTACCACATATGTTCAGATTGTTTTAAACCATACAAAAATCTTTATAATTTAATAGAAAACAATTCTCGAAATTGCATCCTTATGGTATTTTTAGTTCTTTTGAAACTTTTATGTATATGTTATTATTTAGTGCACCATATAGATATGTTGTAACAATATCCATCATCTGCATATGAAATTTTTTCTGTACTACTAAACCAATAAGATAGTGAAAGGTAATAGCATCTATTACAGGGGAATATGTCTCTTCATCATCAATACCAAGTTTTTGCGAAAAATCTTTTGCTATTAATCAAGTTTTGTATTACATAATTTCATTTTTCTCATTTCTTTTTCGCACAAATACTCATTTGTATCCTATTAGGTTAATATCTTTAGATGTTTTGATTATGGGCCCAAAAACCTCACGTTTTGAGAAAGTTGTTAGTTTTGCCTGAATTGTTTCCTTCCATTTAGGCCAATCATCTCTTGATTGACATTCATTTAAAGTCGTGGGTTCAAAGTCCGCATTTTCACTCAGAATATCAACTGTCACATTGTATGCAAATACATTATCAAAATTTGTATTTGTTCAATCTCGTGTTTTCATTGTAGAAATGCATTTTATTGATATATCTTGATTATCTAAGTCAACTTCTTCTGAAAGTTTTTTTTTCTTGGATCAAACTATTCCCCTTTTTTATATGGTCAATTTGTCATTTGTTTCTCTTTTTTTCGAGGGTTTTTATCCTTAGAAACTATTAGTCTTCTATGCTTCAGGTATGATTTAAGTTCATTTGTTGACAGAGGTTCTTTAGAAACATCAATTCTGATAAAAACATTTTCTACTAGAACATATAATTTGGTTACTCATTTTTTATTAAAGAAATTATCTGACATTTTAATTTGCAATCTGTTGCAAATGAATGATTTGTTGAACTTCTAGTTCACAATATTTTGTACGAGAATCAAGATAACACAATAATGGATTATTCGAGATAATCTCTTTTTTCTAACTTTCCTTTTCTGGTATTATCTCTCTCCCTAAAGTTGAAAAAAAAATATCTCATTAAACTGACAATCAAGAAATCAAATAGTAAAGATATCTATGATCGTGGGTTCAAGATATTTGATAATTGAAGGAAAATCATAACAAATATAGATGCCTAATTTCCTTTGAGGCCCCTTTTTGTTTTGTGAGGGAGAGCAATAGGGACATAAACTGTACATTCAAAACTACGTAAACGAGAGATATTAGATTCTCTTTCAGTGACTAATTGTAAAGGGGAAAAATTTCAAGAACTAGTGAATCGGATTCAAATTAGTGTTGCTGCATGCAAAATTACATTTCCCCAAGTATAAATGGAAAACTTAGATTTTATAAGTAATGGTCTTGCTATCAATTAGAATCGTTTAATAAATGATTCTGTTAGATCATTTTGAGTATGAATATAAACTACAGTATGTTCGACCTTTATAATAATAGACATACAATAATCATTAAATATTTGAAAAGTAAATTCTCCAACGTTATCAAGGGGCATTGTTTTGATAGGATAGTCAGGAAATTATACTTGTAATCAAACTATCTGAGCAACTAATCTTGAAAACGCCAGGACAGAGATTCTTATCTTCCATATTTGATCTGATCGCAAATATAATGACATCCATATGTTCTAAAAATAAGTGAATAAATAAATAAATAAAATTTTCAATATTATTGATAAAATTTTGAAAAGAAAATATAGGATATTAATATGAAAATACATAATAATTTAACTGAGATCATCTGCATTGTCGAAAAAATCGTCAATATCTAGATGGGGAAAATTTGTAAGACCCTAAAAAATATTATCAGGGTTATTATTTTGATATAAAAGATTTGCCTCTATATTATTATCTTTTTCTTTTTCAACAAGATTTTATAGAGTTTGACAAGATGATTTGGCATACGATAGGTACGCCACTAATATCCAGTTGTCCCATATCGATAACACTTATTTTGATGTTTTGATTAGATCCACCTTTCTCTTGTTTTGTTGTATTATTTTTCCAATTCTGGTGATTTGTTTGGTTACCATGATCATTATGATAATTATTTCTCGAGCAGCCACGACCACGACTTCAACCACGACCTCAACCACGACCACGTCCACAACCACGACCAGGGTTGTTTCCACATCCTCGTCCTCATCCTTGTCCAGAATCATTATGAATGGTCGCATTCACTTCAAGGAGTGGACTAAAACCAGTTGGACGCGATTTGTGATTTTTCATCAATAACTAGTTATTTTGTTCAACCATAAACAAACAAAAATTTAGTGTAGAATATTTTTTAAAACCTTTCTTTCAATATTGCTGTTGTAGAAGTATATTTAAGACATGAAAAGTAGAAAGTGTTTTCTCTAACATATTATAATCAGAAATATTTTTTTCACATAATTTCAACTGAGAGGTGATTTTAAAAACAACTGAATTATAATCGCTTACAAATTTAAAATCTTAGAATATTAAATGAATCCAATCATAATAAGCTTTTGGAAGGATTACTATTTTTGGGTGATCAAATCTTTCTTCCAAATTCTTCCAAAGTTCAAATGGATCTTTCACTGTTAGATATTCAATTTTCAAGTTTTCATGGAAGTGATAGTGAAGAAAAATCATTGTCTTCACTTAATTTTGCAAAGTCACCTTATTGTTTTCTTTAATTGTTTCGCTAAGATCATTCACATTCAAAATGATTTCAACGTCAAATCTACATGATAAATCAGTTTTTTCAAAAATTTCAAGGGTCATAAAGTTGAGTTTTGCAAGATTCGTCATTATCAATTATAACAAAAGATAAGGAAGTAAATATATATATATGTATTTATATGAAAATTAAGATTCTGGTTTCCACACTATATACTGAATCAATAATAAGATTATTATTAGAAAACAATGAACACAATATAATTATGGTAGTTCCTTTTTTTAATGTGAAAGATCAGACAAAACTGTACCAACAGTTTATATTTTGGAAAACCATAATATATATACTAAGAGAAATACAATCTATATTATTGAAAAATCATAATATTTAATAAAATTTTTTGCATAAAAAAATGATAAATAAAAATTATAAAAATTTATACCAAAGAAAGCTTCTTCTTTGTTGGGCATAACTTTATGCAAAGAAAGCTTCCTCTTCGTTGTGTAAAGATTTGTGCTAATGACGTATTATAAAATATAGAGAAAAGAAAAAATTTAGAGACAATGAAAGAGAGAGTTTATTTCTCTATTTTATCTACATTTACAAATAGGTTGTGGGGCCTATATATAGGCAATTAAAACGTGTATAAAGGGTCACCCACGTTAAATACAATCAATCCAAAAGTCAAAGGACAGTCAAGAAACCAAAAGCCAAGAGTCATACATCAAAATCACATGTTGAAAACTTAAATAGACATCCACAATAATTCATAACATTTATAACAATTTAGAAATAATTAAATATGTATTCCAGCATGAGTACTTGCAACACTCAAGGCATTCAAATGTTCATTTCGTATCTTTTGACCTCAAAGGAAAGAAAAGGGGCAGTCCACACCATCAGCTCTGCCCAAATCAAGTTCTTTTGTCTTAATTTGGCCAAGGGATAACGCACTGATAATAAAACCTACAAATTTTATTTAGCATCACACACATTACAAGCTTAACAAAATTGGGGTACTCGAATTCGTAGATGCCAGATTTCAGTCTACCAAAGGGACTACAAAATTCTCTCAGCTCATATGATCCTGGAGGACACTCCCATTTGAAGGATGGCTCGAAGACAGAATGCTCGAACTCTTTCAGGGGACAGAATGCAAACTCATGCTCCAACATCAAGGATCGGAAGAGGCCCCAGTGGATTCTTCCAAATCGGAATCATCAACCATTTTCTCAAGCAAATCAACATCGCCAGCTTCAGAAACAGTATGGAGTCGTAGTTTGTCTGCATCATCGCTGAGCAAAAAAAACAAGTCAGGACTACCATTCTTTATTTATCATGGAAGAGGTGAGACGAGTTAAGAATCTGGGGCCTACTCTGTAACACCAAATATTTCCTTGACAATTAAGGAGCTATCTCTCGAACAGAACTCCGATAGCTGATCCAGAAATCAACAAAAGCATCATCAGTATTTTGACAAGATATGGAAGAAAAGATCAAAGTAACAAGTAACATTCCAAATACGGGAGCCAGCCTCAAGAATAAACAAAATTAACAAAAAAAAAATTAATCCATGTGGGACTCCTAATTCAGGGCAGTTAATTACACCAAGGCTCAGAATATGAGGTCCATATGGTGGCTCATAGTCTCAAGCATGTTACATAGGCACTTTCAAATTAGGAATACTCTTCTTTAGGAGGTTATAAAAGAGCCTAGTATCAAGCAATACCCAATCACAAACTCATGACTTCATTAAGGCAACTCTATCTCCGAGAGTTCTACTAATAGGCAGCCACAGTTGGGGCAAATGACTGAATCTTGACAAGCAATCACTGACTTGAGTCTACAATTTGACTATATCTTTCAACTTTATGTCACGTTTTTAATTATATAATGGTCAAAGGAATCCACACTAATTAATGATAGGGGCAAACATGAAATTCTCATACCTCAGAGAGATAAAATATCTTCCCAAAAAGTGACTGTACAGCAAGTTTTCTCTTGAACCCCTTTGAAGAATAGCCCTCCATATCCATGACAACGGGACCTATAACAAAATCTTAGTACTCGGCATTTGCATTGAGATTAAAAGATGGAGGCAACATACTGTAAGACTAAAAATTTCTGATCATTGCCAAGAAATGCCACATTACCACCCTTGATCTACAACAGATGGCTTGTTTCATTTATTTTTCAAATTTTTAAGCAAGCAAATGTTGCTAGCTGTTTTTACTCTATATTTTCTAATTCAAGAAAACAAAGAGAAATCATTTTGAATCACAGTGACTCAAGGAAAATAATAATAACATACTTATAAAATTGAAAATTCATACATCAAGTGAAGAGAGATTTTTGCTCTATATTTTTAATGCAATAAAACAGAAATAGAAATAATTTTAAAACACAATGTTTTAAGGAAATATCTCTACTCATGGAATGAAAAATTTATACACGAGAGAGAGAGAGAGAGAGAGAGAGAGAGAGAGAGAGATGTTGGGTTCTTGAATAAGGAATAGAATATATGGATTTATGGATTTTAAGATTTTAGAGGCAAATATGGTTTCCCCCCCCCCCAAAAAAAAAAAGAAAAAAACAAAAGGTATTAGCGCTTGCCCCAATTACTGGTACCTTAAAAGTAGTAAATTGATAAGGTGATGACAGCTCATATTTTGCATATTGCATCACCAAAACTTTCAACATGAAACAACATAAAATCAGAGATATGTAACTTGTTCAATATGCTTACTTTAATTAGTTTCAACCTACTCTGTATTAACCTAATCCTGCATGGTAGTAATTTCAGATCTACATGATCTAAGAAGAACAAGTGAAAATGATGCATAATATCTTACCTTTGTCCTTAACAATTCGTCTTGAGATTTCATTTAGTATTTCTGCTACCTTAGCATCATCCAACATAGAAGCCTTCCTTAACTCAATTAGGTCTTTAACCAGCTTTGCATCAAAAGGTTTTTCATTCAGAGCACAGCGGATGTATTTGCGCAGAATTTCCTCCATGCCGAAACCTGTCTGGATGTGAATTAACAATGTTGTGCAGTGAAAAGTTAAAATAAAAGAATAAAATAACGATGGATAAACTTTATGTGTGAGAGAGAGAGTGAGAAAGCTGTTCATCATATGTTATTTTAAAAAAAAAAAAAACTAATGTGATGGACATAGCCAAACAGGAAATCTTATAAAAGCATCCTAAACAAGTTTAGATTCTGTACAATTTCAATTTGGCGACAGCCTATACATTAATTAAAGAAATGACACAAGTCAAAGAACTTAATATTTCCCCTTTTATTAAAACTCAATACTGTTGTGGAGGTTGAATACAAAAACATACCATAAGTTCATGACTGTGAGAAACCTACAATGAAGAACACATCTAAAAGTATAAAGTACAGGGATATGGCTTTGAAATTTCAATACCATGCAATAGAGGTGATGATTGAACCATCTCCTCATAAAAATTAGTTCTAACTATCTGCAAAAAGTTTCAAGTTACTAGGAGCTCACCTTTTGTGCAAGTTGCTTTAAAGCTGACTCCATCACTTCATTTTCTCCTTTCTCAAATAGCTCATCTATGGACTTGCATAGTGTAGCATTTTTATTAACCTGAAATTGCAAAATCATATTCCCCATATCAACATCAAATTCATAAAAAAGACCAATTAAAAGCCTCTTATTCTCTGCTTTCTTAATTGTCATATGAACCACGTGTAGCAGAAGCGACTCAGGACATATATAATACAAATGATAGGTAAAATATTTCAAGTGGGTAAGATTTTTGCTCAATAAGCCCTCTACATTAGCAGTATGCAAAATCAAACAATATATCTCCAAAAGCCTTACAGTTCACGTTACAGAAACTATGAAAGGTTAAACCATATGGCTATATTGTTCACTCAAAGGCCTGCCTTGTTGCCAGAGGATATGTCCAAGACTTTTGTTTCTGATCATTCTAAGACGTTCTCTGCATTTGCTAAGTTGACTTCTTTGCACCTTTTTTTGGCTTCTTTACTAGCCATGTTAATAATGTTTCTTTTTCTCATGGTGTTCAACAGGAGGTGTACATAAAACAACAAATAAAGGTTTGTTGCTAAGGGGGAGCCTAGAGAGTGCGTAAGCTCAGGAAGTCTTCATCGCCTGAAAGAGTCACCCGAAACATGGTTTGGGAGGTTTAGTAAGACTATCTTGGAGTTGGGCTTACAAAGGAGTGGAGATGACCACTCAGGATTTAATAAGTATTCAGATATTGGATGTATCCGCGTGGTTGTTTAGGTAGATTATATTGTAATCATCAGTGGTGATGATGGTGGTATTAGTGCTCTCAAAAACTCTGTAGGGTATCTGAGGTATTTATCATAGGTGGTCTCAAGTCCTTTCTTAGAAATTTCAAATAAAGGTGATTTACGGAATTTTTTTTTTTTAGGGACCAAGGTTGCTTGTATCAAAAGAGGCAATTCTCTTGTCCCAAAGAAAGTACGTCTTGGACTTACTCGCTGATGCAAGTGTGCTCAAGAAGCTAAAAGTTGTGATTCTCCAATGACTCCAAATGTTAAAACAGGGAATTGAGGAAAGGGATTGGAAATTGTCATAAAATTAAATTGAATTGCATTCGGGTAAGGGTAGTTGATTAGTTAATGTCCCCACCAAGTACAACACATTAGGATATGTTGCCCGCATCTCTAAGTATTTCAAGTGAGGCCTTAAGCATAGTATACCATGCGGGGAGCATGGTTTAGAGGTGGAAAGGATGCTGATTGGCCTAGGGTGTCATGATGGTAAACCAACTACAAGGTACTGTGTGAGTATGAGGAAACTTGGTACTGTGAAAAAATAAGAAGCAATCCGAGGATAGGATCATGGCTCAGCTCAGATGTGGAAACACCACTTGGTGAAAGAAGCCTCGGATTATTACCTCCAATGTTGTGTTTTTTAAAGAACCAAAAATATTAAAGTTAATAATCAGTTAGTTAACAAGGTCTTATTACAACCAAGCATCTTAGGATGAACAGAGACCAACTTGCTGAAATGTTCACAAGAGCTATTTAAGGAATCAGGGTTGAGCATGTTAACATCGATGTTTCAGCTTGAGGGATAGTGTAACGTGTAAGAGGATTATGCCTTTGCAAAACCTAAATCTTTATGTGAATAACCAAGAGAAAAGGTTAAGGCTTTCATACCCAGCTTTCACTTTCTGAGGAATGTTGTTTAAAGTCATTTTAAGTGGTTATATTTCTTAGGAACTGCACATAATCTCCTGTTGCATCCGCATGTTAGTCCTTGAGTTGTAATTAAATGATCATCTTGTATGAAATGAAAGAGCAACATGATTATCCCCAAATGGAATTGAGCGGATTTTGTAGCTTCTTCCAAAATCTGAGTCAGAAGGGGTTTTCTCAATTGTAAACCTAGACCTTGTAAAGCTAATGAATAAGAAAAAAACCGAAATAAGGAATCGAGAGGGAGAATGAGAGAGATACCAGGTTCTTGCGCTTTTGCCTGGGAGAATTGAACTTGCGAACAGTCTTGACGAAAGCAAAGACAAAAGTAAGAGCAGCATAAGCCAAAGGAACGGCAAGAAGCCAAGGGAGGGAGCTGCTACCGACTCTGGGACCAGGAATGGCCTGAGTGACAGACCCGGTGAACTCGACCACGTCCAACGCCTTCTCCTGTATCCATGGTAATTCTTCTTCCACCTCCACTTCTTCCTCCTCTTGCTTGTTAGATTTGTCAGAGGAATTGGACTTGGCGTGAGGAATGATGCGATTGCGGGAGCAAGTGGAGGTGGAAATGAAGAGACTGCTCCTATTTCTATTGCTATTCCGCTGAAGAAGAACAGAGAAAGCGAATGGAGAAGAAGCAGAGCGATGGAGTGAAGATGGCCTTCCCACACAACAACACTGCATCGATGAAGATGATGCTGCCATTTTTTTCTTCTCTCTCTCTCTCTCGCGCGCAGTAGAGGTGGAGACTCCCGAGACAGAACTCCCTTCCCTCTTCGGTTTTATCGCATCGTTGCCTTCCAGCCGACCCGATTCACTTCAACCCGACTTCACTATATATGTTTGAAGGGCTCCACTTGGGTTGGAGAATGAAATGTGGGCTTCAACGTGAATTGGACCTCAGAATGGGTTGAGCCCGAAATTCGACTTAGGTTTATTCACCCAAATATCACCATTTGGTCCTACTACATTCTATGTTCACAGCCCAAATTTAATTAAACGTAAGTTTGGATCACGAAAGAAAAGGAAAAAGGAAATGAAGAGATTTATTTTACCTGATAGAAATAAATATCTTTTTTTTTTTATTTTTATTTGATAGGGATAGAAGGAAAGGAAATGAACGATACTTTTTTGTGTTTGATTGGAATAAAAAGTGGAAGAAAATAACACATAATTTACTATTCTATTCTTATAAAATAATATTTTTAATCTTCACCAAAAAATATATATTTATTACTTTATATTTTTTATTTTTTAATTTAAAATATTTTTCTAAAAATATAATTTTTTCTAAAAAAAGTTATTTAATATATTTTTCTTATTTTTTTAAAATTCTTTTTATTGTTGTTTTATATTAAATAAAATTAGAATATTAATGTAAAAAAAATAAAAAGAGTAAAAAATTTAAAATTAGAAAAAATAATTTATCTAATAAAATTAATGAAAGAAATTAAATTTTATTACGTTATATTAAATAAAATTGTAATAATAAAAAATAATAAATAATTTTATAAATATTAAAAAAAAATAACGGCAAAATCATTTAAAAATTTTATTTCCTTTCATTTCTGTCCATTTTAGGACGAAAATGATTTTTTAAAAGAAAGAAAAATGGATTACACCCTACTTTTATTTTCTCTCCACTTTTATCTCCTTACCAAATAAGTGAAATTTCTAATTTTCCTCAACTTTTATCTATTTTCCACTCAGAATTTTTTCTTAATATAAAAAATAAATATATTTGTTTGTGCCGAGTAAATTTAATTTGTGAAGAGATGGTATTTTTTAAGACGATACACTCCTTCTTATAAATTAATACAAAATAATCGATAAAATTAGTAAGTTGAGAATGATAATAAATAAAGAGAGAGGAGCAAAAGTTATTTAATTCTCTTTCAACTTAAGAAGCACATAAATAGAAAGTAAAAAGAAGAGGATATCCACCAACGTGGGTCTAATAGTAGAATATTAAATTTTTTTAATCAACATTTCAAATTTAATTTTTGAAAATAAAAAAGTAGATCCTGAGAAAGTCAATCTCTAAATTGGGTCCACAATTACTCGAATTAAATTATTTAAATTTTTGAACATCGATGATCAAATAAAAAAAAAAAAAAGAGGATATCCAATCAATAAAGACTTTGCACAAAAGCTAAATAGAAAGACATAATTGACAAAATCCATGCCTACAAGCAAACCTAGGAAAAAATAAAAAAGAAAGGAATTCTCCTTCCTCCCCCTGTCTCGAAACTTATATATATATAAATTATTGGATTGATTAAATCTAATTAAGTGTCCGTTTGACAAAAATTTTTTTTTCAACTTCTCTTCTTCTTATAAGAAGAAATCTTATCAAATATTTTTTTCCCCTTAAAAGTAGGTTTGTTATGAAAAAATATAAAAAATAGTTTTAAAGGAAAACCTCTTGAAAGCTTTTTTAATATTCCAGTTTTTCTAGAATCATATTTTTTTATTTAATTTATATCTCCACTTGAATTATACGAAATTTCACATATGTCAATGCCATATATGTGTTCATAAATATTATGAGTTGAATGAATTTAAATATATTTTTTTATAAATTTCAAATACGTATATAAATATTTTTTTATTCTATTTATATGAATTGAGTGTTCATAAATATATGACTTATGTAATTTTCATATTTTTTAGTTTTTTACGTTATATAAAAATAATTTTATATTTATAAATGTTTGATTTTAATAGTTTAGGTAAATAATTAATTTATTTTTATTTTAATTATTAGTATTTATATATATTTTTTAATGTAAATATATAAATTTTAATCAATCGATGGTGAAGAAAAAAAATTATATTTATGTTTATATTCTTTATGATAATTTTATTAAAAATAGAGTTTATAAAAAATATTTTGTCAAATAGCCTATCTATGAAAGAGTATAGAAATAGTTTTAAAAAATAAAAATGAAAAATAATTTTTAATTATATTTTAAAAGAAATTAATTTTTATTTTTTCTTATAATGAGAAAATAAAAAGAAAAAAGCTATGCCAAGCATGCTTTAAATCTTGATAGAATCTAAGGAGCAAAATTCTACAAACTCTTTTTTTTTTTTTTTCGTCGTATACAAAAATTGAATATAATATTTTGGATTTAGGTTTTCTCTTCTCTCTCAAAACAATTTCAAAGCCACTCTCTACCTCTTTCTCTAAAAAATGAGATGGATTCAGAGAATTATTCCCTCCAAAAGTCCTCCTCCATGCACTCATTTTATTGGGTTTCATCAAAAACTGATTTTCTCTCTCTTCTGACTTTTGGGTCCCCCAAAGTTTTGTTCTTGTTCACAGATTTCACAAGAGAGACTCATTTTTTGAAGGATTTAGAGTTTGGGTTAGAATTTATAGAAGAAATGGGCGTTGCAAGCAATTCAAGTGCTGCGACTGAAGTTTTAGGGTGTGCAGGAATATCTTAAGTGGTAGAGTTTTTTTATTTTTTATGATTTCTTTTCTGATTTAATCACGATTGATTATACTTTCTTGTAAAAAAAAAAAGTAAAATTTTAAGATGACTGTTCAAATAAGATGTTCTCTAATTCAAAGCTGTTCTTGGTGTTGGGGATGATTAAACCCTTTGAAAGCTATGGTGTGTCTTTCTTAGCTTTAATTTTAACTTTTATTTTTATTATTTTTTAATTTTTTTGGGTATTGAATTAAGTTTCTTTTCTTGGTTTTGCGCCTTTTTTTTTTTTTTTATAATGCAAATAGAAGTAGTGGGCGGGATGAAGAGTTGGCATTTTTATCCAAACTTTTATGTAAAGGAGTGTGTGTGGTTATGGTGCCCATTTCATAAATTTAAATTTTAAAACTTCTAATCTAAATGGGAATTTAGGTTTAAGTTCAACCGAACAAAATTGCTTATAAAAGTACACTCACATTGCTCGAATCATGAAACGGCAGCACTTTGATGAAGCAAACATTTATTGCTTTGAGATTTTGGATTCAAATTTAATTAATGCAAAAATTTTTTGTCATAGCACACTTAGATCATTCGCACCTCTTTCACCTTTTTGGTTGGCCGGTTCAAATCAGAATTTTTACAATAAAGGAAGATCATAATGGTAATGAAAAGTTTAGAAATGGTAGCAATGCTTACCTACATCCTTTAACCAAGGGAAAAAAAATAAATAAATAAATAAAAAGTGAAAAGCATGAAGAAAAGTTTAGAAATGGTAGCAATGCTTACCTACATCCTTTAACCCCCCTTTTCATTTTTAAAAGCAATACTGATTTAAAATGGATCGAATATGGTTTGATAAATAACAATTTTACATGTGAAAATGGCGTTATATGATAGGTTAAATAGTTAAAATTCAATACAAACAATTTAATTCTTGTAAATTTAGAAGTAAATCAATAAATAACATAGGGTTGTATAATATTATTATATTGGGCACATAATTAGAAAAGTGCTATTAAAAATAATAATTTCACTTTTAAAAACAATTATTGCCAAGGAAATTCTATTTGTTTCATGTAATGTTAAGTTTGGTGACTTTAGAAAGAAGAAAATACATAATGATGGTGCAAGATGATTAGGTTGAAAAATTATTTGTTGAATTGGTATAGGCAATTGCCGAAAATTACAGTTTTAGATAGGGGTGTTAAGATACTCAGAACTCGATTGATTGTTCTCGATCTCGAACGAAGCTCTCAGTCTCGCTCTCGCCTCTCAGACCCCTAGCTCTTTCCTCTCCACCTTTCGAAAAGGCGAGAACCCTAGCTCGTCGACGCTGCACCCCGCTACTGTATCTTTGGAGTCGAAGCTCGAAGGTAATCTCTCTCTCTCTCTCTCTCTCTTTCTCTCTCTCACAATCTCAGGTTTTTGTGATAGGGTTTTGATTGATTTTTGTTTTTTCCTCCGAAAACCCTAGCTCCCTCGATCTCGAGCTCGACGTTGCACAATCGCTTCCCATCGAGTCTTCGTCGTGTCTGCACTCGCTACTACATCTCTTGAAAGTAAGCTCTGCCTCTCTCTCTCTCTAGGGTTTTGCGATAGGGTTTTTTTCAATTTTTGTTTTTCTCCTCTTTGATTTCTATTTATGCTCTTCCTGATTTGCATATTTCTCATCACGAATTGATTTTGATCTTGACCTAGCTCTCGAATGTTGTTGCTGCTGCATCCTGTCTAGGGTTTTTTGTTCTTCTCGAACTGATCTTGTTCTTCTCATCACCAATTGATCTTGTTCTTCTCCTATTGCATCGAAGGTAAACTCTATTTCTATCTCTATCTCTGTTCTGTCCCTCTCTCGATTTTTTTTTTTTTTTTTTGGTTTTGAATCTAGGGTTTTTGTGAATTTAGGACTTTCAGAGATCTGTGAAATGTTATGTTGAATTGTGGATGATTTATTGAATTGTGAATCTAGGGTTTTTTTATTTTTATTGCATTGTGCTGAGTTCATATTGATTTATTGATTTGTTTTCTTGCCTTTTTTTGTCCTTTGGTGCTTGCATTCTACAAACTTGTAAATGTTATCTTGCGAACTTGCATTCTACAAAAAATTATTGCATTCTGCGAATTGTTGTATCTACTGCAACAAATTCTTGCATTCTGACGTCTTCATTCTCTTGCAAAATGTTCTATGAAATGCTCTATTGCCTGTTGCCTCTATTTGTATTGCATTCTATGAAATATTCTCTTCCTTAGTTTATGTGAATCTAGGGTTTATTGCATTCTTCGAAATGTTATCTTACCTCTTTTGGTCCTCGATTAATGTTGTATCTTTCCTTTTTCCTCTTATTGTCTCTTTTGATTCCTAATTTTTTGACTCCAATTATTTTGTTCTTAATTTTTAATTGTTTTTATTTTTGTTCTTAATAAGAGAATGGATCCAAAAGAAAGCATAGGTAGTGGTAGAAAGAGAAAGCGAATTGAATCTGATCCAACTGAATTATCGGCTACACCTATTATTGCATCAACTGATTCTACTACCCCTGTTTATCAAGAAGGAGAGAATTTGCAAATTCCACATCAAGGTAGTGATGATACATTCATTCCGATAGAGGCAGAAATTGAACAATGGACTAAAGAAATAGAGGAACAATGACATGGTGGTGAAGAAAAAGGAGATGATGATGATGTTGAAGAAGAAGGAGATGGTATGGATAGTGAAATGCCAACTCATACAACTGAAGAAGATGATCCTTTTGGGGAGCAACAAAGAGAAAAAAAAATCATGGGTTTGGAAATACATTTCTCATATTGGGCTTGTAAATAGTGTTGAAAAGGTGAAGTGCAACCATTGTGATTCAAAACTGAAAGTCCATAAGACTAAGTCAACAAGCACCTACATTAGACACAAAAAAAAATGTAGATAGTTTATGGGGAATATTAAAGTACACAATCTACACTCATCAACTTTCAACCAATTAGAGTTGTTACACCTTCTAAAGGCCCTCAACTTGTATTTGCGAAGTTTGACATACGGAGAATGAGAGAGGCAGTTGCACATTGGATTATGATGCATGAGCATCCCTTTAGCATTGTAGAAGAGGAGGGATTTAATATGATGCAAAGGTGTGAGATGCCAGAATGGAAGCCAATATCAAAGCAAACTAAAAAAAATGATTGCATGTTGGTTTATGAGACTGAAAAGAAGAAATTGAAGAATGTACTTGCTAATGTTTCAAAGATTAGCTTGACAGTAGATCTTTGAAAGTCAAAGATCTAAAAAATTGGGTACATGGTTGTAACAGGTCATTGGATTGATTCTGATTGGAAGCTACAAAAGAGGATATTAAACTTTGTCAATATTCCACTGCCGCATACGGGTAGAGAAATTGTAACTATTTTGTTCAAGTGTGCTAAGGAATGGAAAATTGAAAGCGAGGTGTACACCGTGTCGGTTGACAATGCCTCTAGCAATGACGTGACAGTAGCTATTATGAAAGAGGACTTTTCTAGCTATAACAAGTTGATGTGTGATGGAAAGATTTTTCATGTATGATGTTGTGTGTAATACCGAAAATTCGGTATTAGAAATTTTCTGTAAAATATCTCAGTAATTATAAAAGAAAATCCTAAAAGTTTTGATTTTCGATTTTGGGTCTAAATTTTAAATTTTTGGTATAATTAAAATTTCGAGTCGCAAATTCGTAGTGTATTCTATTCTTGATAAATTTAGAACTTCATTGTAGTGAGAGTATAAAAATATATATATATATATATATAGATATATATATTGGTATTTATAAAAAAAAAAAAAAAAAAGAAAAAAAAAGAAAAGGGGGGGGACAAAACGCAGCAAAACGCTGCGTTTTGCCCCAAATGAGGATTAGGGCTTTTAGCCCTAATCCCTCTTCCTTCTCCCTCCTTCGTCTCTCACTCACTCCCGAATCTCTCTCTGCTCTCTCCCTCCCGCGTAGTCGCGCACTCCGTTTCTCTCCCTCACCGCAAACCACCGCAAGCCACCACCACCGTCGTCTCTCTCCCTCTACTCACTCTCTATTTCTCTCTCTGTTTCCAGCCTCAGCACTCTCTCTCCCTTCGCGATCCCCCTGTTTGCCATCTAGACCTCACCCTCCATCGATCGCTACCACCGCGACCACCGCGAACTACCGCGGTCGCCACCTCTGTCCC
The DNA here is from genome assembly GCA_037126225.1 of Dillenia turbinata. Classification (NCBI taxonomy): domain Eukaryota; kingdom Viridiplantae; phylum Streptophyta; class Magnoliopsida; order Dilleniales; family Dilleniaceae; genus Dillenia; species Dillenia turbinata. Next base: position 20,109,081 of record JBAMMX010000011.1, on the reverse strand, counting down.
GAACCATCTCTCTCGGTCTATCACAGTCGCTCTCTTCCACGCACGAGCGGGCGATTCTTCGTCTCCTTCCCGTGCGCGCGACAGCAAGGCTCTTGCTCTCCCTCTCCTCTGCTTGCTCGCACGCTTGCACGGCCCCTGTCCTCTGTCAAGAGACATCACTGCAACCCACTTTCACTGCAAAGGTAGGATCGGTCCTAACCCTAGCTTTAGGGTTTCGAAATTTTGTGGTAATAAGCTTAGATTTACTGAACTTAACTTCGATTTGGGAGCTTTGCAGGTCTGAGAACGGACTGAGATGACATTAGAGCGAGGATTTCGAACCGCAAGAAAACCCTAGGTGAGGGATTTTCAATCCCTTCAATACTCAGATTATTTGTCTAATTTAGGTTGAGAATAAGTGTGGATATATTCTAAAAATATGCTAGATCCGTAGGAAATGCGTTATTGAAAGTTTGTATGAAATGATGGAAGTTAGGTCTAGAATTTGATGTAAATTGGACTGCGAAGCATGTTTAAATGTCGTGGATAGTTTTAGAGTTTTATTTGATTGAATTGCGTAGTTTTCCTTGGGAATTGAATAGAAATTGGTGTGAAATAAATTAAGATTATGTAATTTGGGAGAAAATTGGTAAAATTGAGGAATATTGTAAATTTAAAGTCGTCGGTGATTTGAAATGATCCTAAATTGATGAAATGAAAGTGTAAGAACGTGGTTGTGTAAATTTAAGCTATTTTAAATAAAAGGGAAATTAGAAAACCCTTTTATAGAGCCTTAATTGATGATGATTCGTGTTGATTGGTCTAGGTTGACCCTTGGAGACTCGAGGGGAGTCTTTTTGAGTTGATTTCGAAAATAGGGAGTGAATACCCTCCCTAGAGGTGAGTGGATGGATCGTTGTGTAGTAAATAAGCAAAATGTTTTTAAATTCTTTGATAAATGATTTGAAATGATTTTCACATGATTTATATGCCATTATTTGTGATTGTGGGATGTCTGAAATGAGAATTTGAATTATGAATGCATCCTATGTGATTTTACATGAATTTGTGCCATGTGACTTGATTTCCTGATTGGTAAATGCTCATGACATGATTTTCGGATTGAATTGATAAAATATGGCACATTGTTGGAAATGGAATGATTGTGAAATGATGGTGCACGAGAGAAATGGCTATAGTCATTCCCCCCACGGAGCGACCCGACGGGGTGACGTGGATTGGGGTATTATATGCGAGAGAGGTATGCGGCCTCTGCTCTGCCACGTCGGACTATCCGGATTGCACCCCGGTGAGGTTCGAGCCAACGCCAAGGAAGGGGGTTTGTTTTGAGACATTGGATAGAAAAACCCTTGGCGGGCTTTCGTCTGGGTTTGGCCGCCCTGAGACGGAAGTGTTTTCGATGGGACCCTTATGATTTTCTGAGAAAATGTTTGATATGGATGCATATTTTATAAATGATGTTGAATTACTGAAATGTTTGGATATGAAAATGATGTTTGAAGTATGCTTTGACATTCCCCACTTTCACCCCTTATTTATTACACAATCATGCCATTGCACTCCACTCACTGGGTATTTATAATACTCACCCCACTCTTTAACATTTTTCAGAGGAAGATTAGATTTGTGACAGAGATTGGAGCTTGGGGAGGGCCTACCAGCTGGCTTTTGTAGGTATACATCGAGATGTATAGTCATTTTTGGTTTGAATTGAAATCCGAAGAAGGGAAGACTTGTACAATTCTTTTTGGTATGGATTTAATCGATACTTGTTTCCTGTATAGGAACAAGTATTGATGGAATCCCTACGTGGTTGTTGTTTACTTTCTTTCTCTCCTAGTTTTGGTAAAAACTCATTTTTGAGTGGGACATTTGGTTTGTAATATTGAGAATGGTTATTTTCTTTCGATTTCACGAAGTCTTGGACAACTCATATCGTTTGGATCTTACGGACGTTTGCTTGATTCTTCAAGCGAGTGTTAGTAAGATCTTACGACTATGTTTTGGGACTTCTTGTTTGTTAATTGCTTTCCCTATACTGTAAACTTTGAAATGGCTTGGATGGCCATATTGTGTGCCGTGCATGCACAGTTCCCTCTCCCGATTGTGTGTTGATGCGTGAAAGCGCATGTACAGGTTACCTCTCCGCGATGTGTGCTCGTGTGTACAGGGATGGACCGGATGTGTCCTTGCATGTGTTTTGTTATGTGATGTTTTCTATTTTTGATGATTGATGTATGGAAAGAAGCTGTTTCTTTGTAGCCTTGCGGAGTTCCGGTATATGGGGAGGTTCTGCCCGTATACCGAGATTTCGCGGCGGCTGTTGCGTGGTCGATCCGAGGATCGGGGCGTGACAGCTTTAGTGGTATCAGAGCTTAGGCTCACGATTTTAAAAGTTTATTGGTTTTGGAATGTTTTAAATTGTTTCCAAATGTCCCGAAAAGTTTCTGAAGACTTTGAAGTATTTGGTTTTTGAAAATGGTGTTTTTGAGAATGTACAAGTCTTCCATGGATTTCTTAGGAGGATAGGAATGCTCATTTTTTAGGGGGTTAAATACCTAGTTCAATTCCTATTCTATTTGTTGAGATTTGACTCTTCTTCGTAGAACTATCCCTCATAGACGAAGATTGAGGAACCGAATGAGATTCCTCCTACACACCTCTACATATTAATTATAGTCTTCATATATCTTGATTTCATCTCTTTATTGAGTTGTGGTTAAGATTCTTGCTAGTAGATTGCTTACGGTACTCGGTGATACTATTATCTATAATTTAATAATTAGGGTGTTTTTATTGAAGATAGATTCTACTTCTGATTTTAGTGGCTTATTAAGTGGTTCATTTTGCTAAGAAGCATGATAAAAGAGTATATTTGAGATTTAAAAGAACCTGGCCATTAGGGGTTCATTTAGAGGGCACTTTGAGGAGTGTTCCTAGTTGTGGAGTCTTGATAGCACGGTGGTGGTGAAAGATTAGATTGAAATGATGACATGAAAAGTTACAAATGTGATGTCGTGACTTGGTAGGGTTTCCTACAATCGGAAGAAGGAAAGGTTGTAATGAGGCTGTAGATTGGATAGTAAAGGAAGTGTGCACATTGAAATTTATGGTTCAAAATTGGTTGAGTTTGTGAGATTCAAGAAGATTTAAATGCCGAAAAGTTTGGAGTATTTTATTTAGAAATTGTGTTCAAAGGATTCTAATATGAGGAAAACCTGGCAAATCTGCCTTCAAGGCCCTAATAAACAAATGGATATTTCTAAAAGGAATTTATGGATATTTCTTCTTAAACAAGCAATGGCCAAGTGATTCATGGTTAGGGATTGAAATACTAGAGCTGGTATCAATTATTTCTTTTTCCCTAAATAGTGGGAGTTCGAAATTTTTTTTAATCATGGACATGAGAACTTTATTAGAACCATATGGATGTAAATTTAGTATATTAGATAGAATGAAGGAAAGGTTGGTAAGGATAAGCTGAAATGATATTGATAGGAATTGTTAGAAAGTTTCTTCCTATTGCCTATACCCGATATGGAAAATTTTGATGATTTGAGAGGATATTTGTATTGTGAAGATAATGTTACCGTTAATTATTGGCATAAAAAGGGAATGCTTAGTTGTGTTTTGTTAGTAAGTGCAATTTGTCATAAAGTTAGATAGGGAAATGTGCAATTGCATAAAAGGACTATTTGATCTTGAAGATGGTAAGTGGTTTGGATTAATGCTAAGTAGATTCTTGGAAAATTTGGAGTCTTCGGAAACTCATAGAGGTGTATATCATGTGTTCAATGATGGTATTTACTTGAACTTTTAGTAGTTCGGCTAATAGAAGGTAAATGAGAAATTTTAGAGAAATCAACGTAAAGATCGCCCTCACATTATCTTCGATTTGTATGAGCTAGTGAATCAATCACTAAGTGGGGACTATGGTGTGGTAAGGCAACCCAACTGTAGTCTAGTAAATTCCTTAGAACTTGAACTTGATGATTTAGAGATTTGGATATAAATATTAAGTGATCATGATTGCATGATAATGAATTTAAGGAGAGATGATTTTGATGTTTTGAGATATTCATGGTGTTAGTGATAATTATATACCTTGATTGAAATTGATAGAAAGTGTCATTTGATTCTTTTCCCATAGACATATAGTATTATTCATTGGTGGTCAACTCATCGAGATTTTGAGTTGAGTTGTTTCCAAATTTAGAGATGTTTGGATCAACTCGTTGATAAATTGGTTAACTCTCTTATAGGAGATGTGAATGGACGGCTTTGATGCATATGAATGGGTTAATTGTTTTCAATTATGAATTATAAATTGATTTTTGAAATGACTTTGCAAATGGATTCGAAATTGATTTGTGAAATAAATTTTAAAAGAGGATTAAAATATTTTGTGAGTGTGGTGTGCCTGAAATGAAATGGCAAAATATCCATGACTCATGACTTTGAATATTAAACTATTTGCATTTGTTACATTTGGATACTCATGTGAATTTTGAAGAATAGCTATATCTTATATTTGAGATTGTGAATCGATTGATAACTTAAGCTTGGGAACATGGTGTTGGAAAACCAATAATGACTAAGTCTTGCCACGGATCGAGGCCATGGAGGCGTGGCAAAGGTACGGGTAGGAGAGTGATTTTGGACAGACCCGAAAGTTATTGAAAGGAAAATATAAAATTGTTTATTGAATTGGAGAATATGAGTCATGGAAAATTTGATATAAATTTATGTTATTACAAATGATTTTGGCATTACACGGAAATGAATTTTGATATATGTGTTTGGCACAACCACTTTCACCCTTCATTCATGCTCAATATGCCATGCCGTCTATTCACTAAAAATTTTCATGCTTACCTCAGTCCTTCCTAATATTCTTTAGAAGAATCTTAGATTCGAAACACGAATTTTGATTTCTAGCAATGGCTAAAGTCAGATTCTAAAAAGCACAGATATGCATAACTAGTGAAACACGATAATATTATTAAATGAGACTTACAAAGGTAGGTACTGTGATGAAAATGATTTGCTTCAGTTGGTCTTTTATTTTGTTTGGTGAATTAATATTACTTTAAAGAGAATGATTGATAGTAGAGAGATTTTGTACGATAATGCATTGAGAAGATCTATATGTATCTAGGATATGTTTTGTTGATTTAATCGTTTTGGCGACGTGTTTTGTTTAATGAAAGGTTTGTTCATAACCCTAGGAAAGACTTATTGCTACTCATGTTGATGAGCAGTTGGATTTTTAGAAAGAAATTGAAAAGGGAAAATTCAGAATTTTATCACTAATTATGATTTTTTTTTATTTTAATAAATCGAGACCATCAAGTTGTTACGGGAGAGATCCAAGTAATTAGGATTTTATTTCTCTAATTTCTATCGGAATGGAGTCTTTGAGTCGATTAAAGTCGAGTGACAAGTGGATGTAGTTGATCGAGTGAGTAAAGTTGAAGGGATCGAATATAGGAAATTATTACAAGGTAAGATCAGTAGTAGATTAAGTGAATGCAAAGCGAATTTTTATGATGTATCTTTTGTGATTATATGATTATAGAATTGATGTGAGAGACTAGGTATTTTTGAAAATATTTTTTTTGAAAAGAAGTAATCTGGTTTCAAAAGCAGGGAAACTTGTATATTTGTCAAGCCGATCAATTCAGGGTTTAAGAGAATATGAGAATTGTATTGAAAGCACTGTATGTAAATGAGAAGATCGTAATGTCTAGAGTGTAACGGTGATAAATATAACAGACACTAGAAGTGGTTATTACTTTGATAATTTGGGGATATTAATGCGCATACCAGGGTAATATGCAGATGTATGTACTAGATTTGATTTGGATAGAATATTGGTGATATTGCATGATAAAAAAAGTGATAGAGAATGATCGTGATAGAAATACCTTGATTAAAAAGCTATCCGGCTAAGGATTGGAGATTTAAAACTTGGAAGCATACAAATATTATCAGTGGAGTAAATTTCCTCACTTAGTCTAGGCCATATTGAGGTTGATTTACATTTCGTTATACACAAACTTGAGGATATAAGGATTTTCTCTATCTTGGGATCTGCAATTGATATGGACATGACATGGTAGTGGACATTTCTTATTTAAGGTCTCTTTTGAAAAATAATTTAAGGAATTTTGTGTTGGAGTCTTGATAGTTTAGTTGTTGATTCTGAAGGTGAAATAGTCCTAACATATTTTAAGAAGTATTTGCCGGATCCATTTCATGTGATTGAAGCTTCTCTGATAGAATGAAATTCAGACCTAAGTTTCAAAGTGCAGCCTGTGTTAATACTAGATCGGCGGATTCAAACAGTTGAGAAATAAGTAGATTCCTATAGTTAAAGTGTTGTGGAGAATATAATCAACTAGAAAAACAAACTTGGGAGACGAGAGGAATTAATGTAAAAGCAACATTCGCAGCTCTTTGATGTATGAATGATATTTTGGAATTTCGAGGACGAAATTTGTTTTTAGGGGGTTAAGAGTTGTAATACCGAAAATTCGGTATTAGAAATTTTCTGTAAAATATCTCGGTAATTATAAAAGAAAATCCTAAAAGTTTTGATTTTCGATTTTGGGTCTAAATTTTAAATTTTTGGTATAATCAAAATTTAATGTCGCAAATTCGTAGTGTATTCTATTCTTGATAAATTTAGAACTTCATTGTAGTGAGAGTATAAAAAAAAATATATATATAGATATATATATTGGTATTTATAAAAAAAAAAAAAAAAAAAAAAAAAGAAAAGGGGGGGGGGGGGACAAAAACGCGGCAGAAAACGCTGCGTTTTGCCCCCAAATGAGGATTAGGGCTTTTAGCCCTAATCCCTCTTCCTTCTCCCTCCTTCGTCTCTCACTCACTCCCCGAATCTCTCTCTGCTCTCCCTCCCGCGTAGTCGCGCACTCCGGTTTCTCTCCCTCACCGCAAACCACCGCAAGCCACCACCACCGTCGTCTCTCCCTCTACTCACTCTCTATTTCTCTCTCTGTTTCCAGCCTCAGCCCGCTCTCTCCCTTCGCGATCCCCCCCCCGTTTGCCATCTAGACCTCACCCTCCATCGATCGCTACCACCGCGACCACCGCGAACTACCGCGGTCGCCACCTCCGTCCCGAACCATCTCTCTCGGTCTATCACGGTCGCTCTCTTCCACGCACGAGCGGGCGATTCTTCGTCTCCTTCCCGTGCGCGCGACAAAGCAAGGCTCTTGCTCTCCCTCTCCTCTGCTTGCTCGCACGCTTGCACGCCCTGTCCTCTGTCAAGAGACATCACTGCAACCCACTTTCACTGCAAAGGTAGGATCGGTCCTAACCCTAGCTTTAGGGTTTCGAAATTTTGTGGTAATAAGCTTAGATTTACTGAACTTAACTTCGATTTGGGAGCTTTTGCGGTGCCGAGAACGGACTGAGATGACATTAGAGCGAGGATTTCGAACCGCAAGAAAACCCTAGGTGAGGGATTTTCAATCCCTTCAATACTCAGATTATTTGTCTAATTTAGGTTGAGAATAAGTGTGGATATATTCTAAAAATATGCTAGATCCGTAGGAAATGCGTTATTGAAAGTTTGTATGAAATGATGGAAGTTAGGTCTAGAATTTGATGTAAATTGGATCTGAAGCATGTTTAAATGTCGTGGATAGTTTTAGAGTTTTATTTGATTGAATTGCGTAGTTTTCCTTGGGAATTGAATAGAAATTGGTGTGAAATAAATTAAGATTATGTAATTTGGGAGAAAATTGGTAAAATTGAGGAATATTGTAAATTTAAAGTCGTCGGTGATTTGAAATGATCCTAAATTGATGAAATGAAAGTGTAAGAACGTGGTTGTGTAAATTTAAGCTATTTTAAATAAAAGGGAAATTAGAAAACCCTTTTATAGAGCCTTAATTGATGATGATTCGTGTTGATTGGTCTAGGTTGACCCTTGGAGACTCGAGTGGAGTCTTTTTGAGTTGATTTCGAAAATAGGGAGTGAATACCCTCCCTAGAGGTGAGTGGATGGATCGTTGTGTAGTAAATAAGCAAAATGTTTTTAAATTCTTTGATAAATGATTTGAAATGATTTTCACATGATTTATATGCCATTATTTGTGATTGTGGGATGTCTGAAATGAGAATTTGAATTATGAATGCATCCTATGTGATTTTACATGAATTTGTGCCATGTGACTTGATTTCTCGATTAGTAAATGCTCATGACATGATTTTCGGATTGAATTGATAAAATATGGCACATTGTTGGAAATGGAATGATTGTGAAATGATGGTGCACGAGAGAAATGGCTATAGTCATTCCCCCCACGGAGCGACCCGACGGGGTGAGGTGGATTGAGGGATTAAATGCGAGAGAGGTATGCGGCCTCTGCTTCGCCACGTCGGACTATCCGGATTGCACGCCGGTGAGGTTCGAGCCAACGCCAAGGAAGGGGGTTTGTTTTGAGACATTGGATAGAAAAACCCTTGGCGGGCTTTCGTCTGGGTTTGGCCGCCCTGAGACGGAAGTGTTTTCGATGGGACCCTTATGATTTTCTGAGAAAATGTTTGATATGGATGCATATTTTATAAATGATGTTGAATTACTGAAATGTTTGGATATGAAAATGATGTTTGAAGTATGCTTTGACATTCCCCACTTTCACCCCTTATTTATTACACAATCATGCCATTGCACTCCACTCACTGGGTATTTATAATACTCACCCCACTCTTTAACATTTTTCGAGGAAGATTAGATTTGTGACAGAGATTGGAGCTTGGGGAGGGCCTACCAGCTGGCTTTTGTAGGTATACATCGAGATGTATAGTCATTTTTGGTTTGAATTGAAATCCGAAGAAGGGAAGACTTGTACAATTCTTTTTGGTATGGATTTAATCGATACTTGTTTTCTGTATAGGAACAAGTATTGATGGAATCCCTACGTGGTTGTTGTTTACTTTCTTTCTCTCCTAGTTTTGGTAAAAACTCATTTTTGAGTGGGACATTTGGTTTGTAATATTGAGAATGGTTATTTTCTTTCGATTTCACGAAGTCTTGGACAACTCATATCGTTTGGATCTTACGGACGTTTGCTTGATTCTTCAAGCGAGTGTTAGTAAGATCTTACGACTATGTTTTGGGACTTCTTGTTTGTTAATTGCTTTCCCTATACTGTAAACTTTGAAATGGCTTGGATGGCCATATTGTGTGCCGTGCATGCACAGGTTCCCTCTCCCCGATTGTGTGTTGATGTGTAAAAGCGCATGTACAGGTTCCCTCTCCCCGATGTGTGCTCGTGTGTACAGGGATGGACCGGATGTGTCCTTGCATGTGTTTTGTTATGTGATGTTTTCTATTTTTGATGATTGATGTATGGAAAGAACTGTGGTGCTGTCTTTGTAGCCTTGCGGAGTTCCGGTATATGGGGAGGTTCCGCAGTATCGAGATTTCGCGACCGTTACGTGGTCGATCCGAGGATCGGGGCGTGACATTGTGCACATATTGTGAACCTTTTGGTTCAAGATTAACTTGGAGAGATATGTGATATTGTTGATAAAGTAAGGGATACGGTTGATTATATCAACCGTTCAGAGTCTAGGATATTCATGTTCTCTGAATGTGTAGCGGAAAGAAACTTGTTTGGTCCCGGGAGAAAATTGATTAATGATTGTAAAACCCGTTGGAACTCAACATTTGATATGTTGAGGTGTGCTTATGATTTTCACGTTGTTTTTCCTCATTTTAGAGAACAAGATCCCAGATATATTTATTGTCCAACAGTGGAGGATTGGGAGAAAGTTGACAAGGTTTGCAAGGTGCTTGAGTATTTTAAGTCTGCTATGTTACTTGTTTCTGGAACTGATTATCCAACCGCAAATTTGTTTCTCAAGGAAGTGGCTGCTATAAAGAAGATGTTAGATCAAAAAGTTTATGATTCAGATGATTTTATTGCAAGAATGGTGGGAAAAATAAAAATCAAATTTCATAAATTTTGGGAGGAAGTTAATTTGCTTATGACAATAGCTACTGTGTTAGACCCTACAAAGAAGCTAATTTCGGTTGAGTATTATTTTGAACTCATGGTTGGAGAGGATGTAGCAAGGCAATATGTTAATAAGGTAAGAAATGTTCTATATAAGTTGTATGATGAATATACTTTAGCTGAATCCTTGCATGGCAAAGAACTAGCTCCATCTTCCCATGTGAGTTCTTCTAGTCAAAGGTTAGAATTTTCACGTGATGTTGATGCTGGTCTTGAGGATTTTGTTAGGAGAAGATTTGGAACACATCCTCAAATCAATGAATTAGATGATTATTTAGCCAAACCTCCCGAAACAAAATCAGATAAGAATGAGAGCTTGGAATGGTGGAAGGTCAACAAGATTGGTTACAAAGTTTTATCTGTGATGGCTCGAGACATATTAGTCATTCCTCTTAGTATAGTAGCTTCGGAGGCTGCATTTAGTGCAGGAACGCCAGTGATAGATGCATATCGTGCTTCTTTGGCTCCAGAAACAGTTCAAGGACTCATGTGTGGAGGAGACTGGCTGCGAAAAATTTATGGGGTTAAAAACAAGGCAAAGGTAAGTATTAATACATATTAATACGTTTTATTGTGTTAAATTTTATATATATTTTGTTAATATATATATTGTTTTTTGTTATATGCAGAAAAACATCTTTATAGTGAAGAAACTTCATTGGTACGTCCAACAAAAAGTAAGTATGTGCCTCTTCGAATGTTCACTCGTTCTTATTCTATTTTCATGCAAAAATGTGCATTAAATCAAACTTGATAAGTCTTGCATTCAAGTTTTACCAATTTTAGCCAATTTCCAACATAACAAATAGCAGGGACCTTGTTTATTATTGAAATTTTTTATTTTTTGGTGTTGTGCATGAATGGATTTGATGAGAAAAATTGGTGGAACCTATTTTGATGAAATTAGTGCTTTACTTTGTCGAATGTGGGTCTGATTTTTTATTGTGGACCTAAAGGATGTGAAGATTGAATTAATTTGTTGAGTTTTGAGTTCTAATTTTTGATTATGGACCTGATTGTGGGTCTAAATTTTGAGTTCTGATCAATGAGGATTTCAGCTGATTATGCTTCCGAATTTCTTTGAACTAATTTGTTGCTGTCTTTTTTTTTTCTTTATTATTTGTTGAAAGTTTTTCATCTTCTTCTTTGGTTTGTCTTTTGACATGCTGATTTCTGATCATTTATTTGTTGCTGTTTTTGGTTTGTTTTTTAATTTGTAGAATGCTGTTCCTTTTTAGGTAATTCTATTCTCCTATGATCTTTTTTTAATGCTTTTTGTGTGTTTTTTAAATTGATTTCTCTCTCCAATTTGTGTTTTCTCCTACATATCAAATTGAATTCAACAGAGAGTTTGGTCTCTCTCCAAATAAAAAGGCTACCTTATTTATATAAATCAAAGAAGAATCTTATTTGCCATCTTTTTTTTTTCTTCTTATTTTAGTTGTTGATATAACTTTATCTTTTTATGATTTGTATAGATTGAGCTGTTGAGTGCTAGAAGATGTTGCTGATGCTGAGTTGTTGTACAACTTGCTAGATGATGATGCTGAGTTGTTGAGTGTTGGAGGATGTTGCTATTGGGGATCTTACTGTTGGAGGATGATGTTAGTTTATTGATGTTCTTAAGACTTATGTGGTTATGCACCTTCATGTCATCATGTTGTTAAGATTTGACATAGTTTTATTTTGAAGGAATTATAATAATTGTAATTTGTAGATTTGTGTGGTTGCAAATTTATGTGGTTAGATTTTATTTGATACATCGTTATGGATTTTATTTAATATTTGTGTGGTTGCAACTTGCAAATTGGATTGTGAATGGATTTAGTTAGAATTTTCAATGAAAACAGGTTTTGAATTTGAAATGATTCTATCAAATTGGAAACAAGAATTTGAAAATGAGTTCAGGTGTAATCTCGGGTTCGGGCTCGAGCTTGAGCTCGGGCTCGGGTATGATTTCGAGCTCGAGCTCGGGCCCGGTTTCATTTAATTCAGCTCGTGACACTCGACCTCGAGCTTCTTAATGGCACATCGAGCTTGAGCTTGGAAAATACACGATCGGCGAGTTCGAGCCCGAGCTCTAGCCCACCTAAAAAGCACTCGAACTGAGCTCAGGTGTCGTGATACTCGAGCTCGACCCGGATATCATAACACCCCTAGTTTTAGATACATGGAGGTCAAAGGGGACACTTAAATTGTTATTTTTTTTCCTGACTTAGTCACCGCCCGGTATCCGAAACTAAACCCTGACTAAATCGGATTGACCTTCTGTTGGGTCTAGAATGGGGGAGGTCTCCCACCATGATTATTTTACGTTGTCAAGAAAACTCAAACCTGAACTCTTGGAAACAGAATGCAATGTCATTCCCATTACACCCAACCTGCGGTGTTACACTTAAATTGCCATTGATTATGCAAAAGATGGGAAATCTGGTTTCCTACCATGACTGGGTCTTCGTGGCCTGCCATCATCAATGGTGAGAGAGGGTGGATGGTGGATGTGAGTTTTCTGGTCATGTGAAATCAACAACGGAGGTGTGATGTGCTGTGACATCAAATGGTGGAGGTGAAACAAGTCATATAGCCCTGGAGAAAAGCCGGGCCAACAGCACTTTAAAAGTTTTGCATTCCAGCTCCCTAACTTACTACGGGAGGGGAGATAGAGAATGGACGTATATATACGCAGCTTTCTCTTTACATTTTGTAAAGAGACAATTTCCACATCTCGAATCCTGAGATCACAAAAAGAATAATTCTACCGTTTTGTCAAAACTCTCAAAAGTTCTACGACACTTTCCGATGCACAAACAAATTGTACTATAGATACAAAACAAAACAGGTCCTTCATCCCTTTGGAAGCAACAACATAAATGGACAGTAAAAACGAACCTTGAATTGAAATAACTCTAACCGAATGAACCACTATATTATTAATGGTTCCTTAATTTCCCTAAAATGGAAGGGACCGCATCTCTGATTTGTCCTGAGGTTAGAAAAATGCAACAATTTTTCCATTTGTCTGTTCCAGTTGTGATCAAGTTGTACATACACAAGAAAAACACCATCCTACAATATCATTTGGCCTCCTGCACCAGCTTAACCTGTATATCCCGTATCAACTGATGATGCCTCCCCAACCCAATCCTGTACTGTAACTCAAAAGCTGACAACAAAATGATGTAAACCATTTGTTTAATGAAAACAAAAGGAGAGGACCCGAATGGTAGTCTGTCTCACAGAAATGCAAAAGCTCCTTGGTTGTTCTATATCTACCTCCAATATACACCTGGCATACGGCCAGAGTTATACTTCAAAATGACTTGAGTTTTTTAATATGAATAAAAATAGGAGTAAGAAAAAAATGGTTGTGTATTGTGGAGCACGTTATATCCTAATTCTTGGATTTTAGACTCTTGGATTCTACAGACCATGAAGGAGGCGTGACTTTGTATTCTATCTTTGCTTCTTCCCCTTTCTCGTCTTCATCTTCACCTAAAACATCCTTGGAAATTGCATTAGGGTTAGCTTTGATGCAGTTCTGTAAAGCCACAAATGGGTTGACACAATCAGAGCCCTGAAAAAGGAGAAAGCCTATGTAAGATCAAGTTACATTGACTAATGTGAGTTATTGAAAGAAGCTTTTTCCATCTACCAAAAGATAAAAATTCCAAAAAAAAAAAAAAAGAGCAAAATATAAATAAGGTATGGTTGCAGTACCATTAAACTACTACATCAGCCTAAAAGTGCATAGATTGATCCAGATAAACTTATAATGATAATAATGATGATCAAAATGATAAAACCTGTATGCAAGTTCAACTTTTGTGTCAATCTTAAACTTCAGTTCATAAACTAGAAGATTCAGAAATTGACACCAGGGCCAGCTTCATTTAAACATACCAGTGGGGCAAGGGTACTCTTCATTCTAGTCAGACTTGTACTCTGGAGTCATGGGTTAACAGCCAAATCCAAAAGGGTCTTGTCCTCGCTCAAAACCTACAAGTATTCTTCACAAGCTGGGTCCAACACTTGTGACATGTTTGGCTTAGGTAGCAACTTGGAAGAAAAGCTGAACTTCCCAAATAAAACCACAATCCTAGAGAGAAGGCTACTCCGAGATCAGGTAATTGCCAGATCATTTAGCAAGCTTATTACTTCCAAGGAGCTGACCCTAAAAGGCACTCATGTTAAAGTTAGTCGAAGGCACCTTAACGCGGAACAGCAGTCATCCAAAGAAAAAGTAAAGAGAACTATGATGTTTTCAGGGGACACGTTCGCGCATGTGCGTGCACACACATATGAATGATAAAATAAGAAACGGTATGATGGCACATGTGAGAATAGACAGAAATGAGATCTAAGGTGGCAAATGAGTACATGGACAGCCCAATCTCAACTTAATGTCACCGGGTAAAAGAATGCATAATCAAGTGGTGCACCATCATTCGGAGTAGATAAAGATTGCTACAACCATGTTGAACAGGTAGCACAGACAAACAAACATAAAAATCCAAAAGCATTTAAAAGGAAGTGATTCGTTTTGATCCAGTCAGAGCAAGTTTCGCCCACTCTAGCTGCCAACATGGACAAATCATCATCTGCCAGCTCATCAACTTTGGGCCAAAGTATTTAATGCTTCCAATTACCTTTTTTTTCCCCCCTTGTTTTTCCTTGCCTAGGTCCAACAGCTGCTGAGGTGATACACTACTAACATTACACGGCATGGCTGTTAGTCAAAAGTATGGCAAAATCAATGCCAGCTAATTTAAACTTGCTGGGAAGGTGATGGGGATCCGATGTGGGCATCCTAGTTGGAATTACTCGTGAGTCTCAGGCACCTCACAATTATTACTAAAAACCCACAATCTCAAATCGAGAAAAACTTGTTAAAGAGGTATCTTCTAGTTTACCCCGTCTATCACTTTTGCCTCCACCATCTGGTTTATGGGGTTTAAATGTCACAAGAATCATACGATTAAAAAAATTGGGTTTGCTGCACCACCACCAGACTGCCGTTGTCTATTTTCTCTCCAATACTGTCCATGCACCACCATTACCCAACTATTCCAATCATCAAAAAATTATAAACCCCAATCACATTTTCTTTTATACCTTTTTTTTTTTTGGTATTGCAGAAATTAATTTATTTTGTAAATTGGATTCAAACCTAAAATTTTAATGAGTTAGGGTCTCTAAATTTTTTGAGAAGAGATTATAGTCAGTGGTTGCAGAACAAACTCAATACTTATATTTTTAGTAAGATTTTAATTTATCTTTTTTTTAAAAAAATTTTTGTAACACCAAAATTAGATGAAGGGGGGAAAAGTGATAACATGGTAACCCATAGGAGGGCACTTTACAAGTCTGGAACCATAGGTGGCTAAAGTGATTTCAGGGAAAACAATAATGGGCAAAATGATTTTTCCCATAATATTCTTGAGAAAGAGAACCACAAGTTTGAATGGTAAATAATATGGTAATTTAAGGCTTGCCTCTTTATTTTTGCAAACAAAATATTTAAGTCATTATTATTACCTTTTCTTCGGCGGTACTCTTGAAAAAACATAAGAAAGCCTCCGAAAATTGGCTTCCACATGGACCCTTACGCAAGTCGGCTATACAGGGGCAGTCTAGTGCTTTCTGAGCCTTTGCCTCAAGAGACTGAAAAATTGTATCAGCTAATCAAGACGTGACATGTAGAAATTAATACCATATAGCAATTAGTTAAAAGCAGGTAAAATGTTAAGAGCAGGCCAACCTCATTCTCATCATCACCGTAGGCTGCAGCTTCTGTAAAAAATAAATAAATATATTAGTAATTTTTTTTTAAAAAAAGAAAGACAAATTGTCAAAAACAAAAAAACTTGGGAAATCTTACTCCGAAACCTTGACTGCAAGTGCTACCATAATTTGTAATGGAAAACTGCTTCTATTTGTAATAAAATAGATCTAAAGAAAGCCATCCTCATCCACCAAATATACCTGGAAGGAAAGTTAGACATGGGACTGGTCTGGTTCGAGCCGGCCGGTTCGGCCACAGTTTTGAGGCCTTCCCGTGCTGTGCCGTGCCAGTTAAAAAAATATGCTTAGAATCAACTAGACCCAGTGAACGCTACAAGAAAACAGACTTTCAGCGATAGAAATTAGCGATAGAAAAAAATCCGTCGTTATTAGCGACAGATTTGCGACGAATTAGCGACTGATTTAGTGAAAGAAAAATCCGTCGCAAATTTTTTGATCACTAATTCCGTCGCTAAAATTAGCGACAGAAAATATCCGTCGCTAATTTTTCCGTCGCTAAATACATCACAAAAAAATTTTTGTTTTTATTAAACATAATTTTTTTTATTAAATATAATTTTTTGTTTTTATTAAATATAAATTTTTAATTAAATATAATTTTGTGTTTTTATTAAATATAATTTTTTGTTTTTATCAAATATGATTTTTTATTAAATATAATATTTTGTTTTTATTAAATATAATTTTGTGTTTTTATCAAATATAATTTTTTTACTAAATATAATATTTTGTTTTTATTAAATATAATATTTTGTTTTTATTAAATATAATTTTTTATTAAATATAATTTTTTTAATTAAATATAATTTTTTATCAAATATAATTTTTTTTTGCTTTTATCAAATATAATATTTTGTTTTTATCAAATATAATTTTTTTAATAAATATAATATTTTGTTTTTATTAAATACAATATTTTGTGTTTTTATTAAATATAATATTTTGTTTTTATTAAATATAATATTTTGTTTTTATCAAATATATTTTTTTTATTAAATATAATATATTTTTTTTAATTAAATATAATTTTGTGTTTTTATCAAATATAATTTTTTGTTTTTATTAAATATAATATTTTGTTTTTATTAAATATAATTTTTTTATCAAATATAATTTTTTA
Source organism: Dillenia turbinata (assembly GCA_037126225.1). Lineage (NCBI taxonomy): Eukaryota > Viridiplantae > Streptophyta > Magnoliopsida > Dilleniales > Dilleniaceae > Dillenia > Dillenia turbinata. The sequence continues at coordinate 20,092,104 of JBAMMX010000011.1, read as the reverse complement.
TTAAATATAATATTTTGTTTTTATTAAATATAATTTTTTTTGTTTTTATTAAATATAATTTTTTTGTTAAATATAATATTTTGTTTTTAATAAATTTTATTGTCTTTATTAAATATAATTTTTTCTGTTTTTATTAAATATAATTTTTTTTGTTAAATATAATATTTTATTTTTATTAAATTTTATTGTTTTTATTAAATATTTTTTTTCTGTTTTTAATAAATATAATTTTTTGTTTTTATTAAATGTAATTTTTGTGTTTTTATTAAATATAATTTTTTATTTTTATTAAATATAATTTGTTTTGTTTTTATCAAATATAATTTTTTTTATTAAATATAATATTTTTTTATTAAATATAATTTAGTGTTTTTATCAAATATAATTTTTTTATTAAATATAATTTTTTGTGTTTTTATTAAATATAATTTTTGTTTTTATCAAATATATATTTTTTTGTTTTTATTAAATATAATATTTTGTTTTTATTAAATATAATTTTTTTCTTTTTATCAAATATAATTTTTTATTAAATATAATATATTTTTTATTAAATATAATTTTTTATTAAATATAATATTTTGTTTTTATTAAATATAGTTTTTTGTGTTTTTATTAAATATAATTTTTTGTTTTTATTAAATGTAATTTTTTGTGTTTTTATTAAATATAATTTTTTGTTGTTATCAAATAATTTTTTTTATTAAATATAATATTTTGTTTTTATTAAATATATTTTTTTGTGTTTTTATTAAATATAATATTTTGTTTTTATTAAATATAATTTTTTTTTATTAAATATGCGGTTGAGTCAGCGACGGACGGGGCTGGCCAGGCGATCGGGTTGGGTCGGGCACTCGGATTCAGGGATTTTGGTTTGCCCTTACTCACTTCATCAACGGATTACCGACGACTTTTCTTAGCGATGGAAATTTCCGTCGTTAAATTAGCGATGTGACTTTCAGCGATGGAAATTTGGGTATCGATGATTTTTCGTCCGATCCCGCCCTACGGGTAGTGGAACCAGACTTGCTGAATCGGGCTGGGTCGAGCCAGTTTTTCAAAATGAAAAATTTCCAAAATGAAAAAAGGCCATTGGAACCGAGCCGGACCGATTCCATTTTCGTGCCGATACGGTTCGGGTTTACTGTTCACTTGAACCGATTATCAGGCTTAAACGAGGCAACTGGGCTGGTTTCCAGGCTAAAACCGGCCCATGCCCATCTCTAAGGAAAGTGATCCTCATCTACCAAGTGCTACAAATAATTTAAAATGGAAAGCTGCTTCTATTTGCAACAAAATAGCTCCAAAGAAAACATACTCATCTACCAAATATACATGGAACGTGTTTGAAATAATTATTTGCTTAGATTACATTCCTAGGCATAACATGATTGCTTAAGAAAGCTTTCCCCACCCCCCGGGGGTTTTTACCAACGATTCGCATTGACATAGATGCAGTAATAGATTGGGTGGGGAAACAAATAGCTCTAGCAAGCAGAACACTTCCCCCAGCCCCTGGGGGGGTGGTTACCAAATATTCGCATTAACATAGATACAGTAATATATTGGGTGGGGGAACAAATAGCGTTAGATATATTTTTGTGACTCAATCATAGCGGAAGCATATATAATAATTTTTGAAAAATAAATTGAGAATGAGTATAGTAATAAATACCTCGAATGTAGAGCCTCCCAAAAAATTGACCATACGTCCCTCGATTGGATCTCACGGTCGGGATGGTGATCACGATGTTAATCGAATCACCACCGCAATATCAGAATATCGTAACCCTCAGTCTGGCGATCATTGCGACGGAGAAAAAATTTCCTACGTGGAATTTTTCTCATACCCTCATTCTCACTCAAGCAATTCGCATAATGCTCTCATCATTCTCGGATGTCGCCAGGAATCAGAGTTTTCACACACTAACCAAGGTTCAATTAGAAAGAGAGAATAGTAGAGATATTTTAGGAAGGTTAAACAGTTATGGAAGTAGTGGGATAATGGGTGTTAACCCATTATCTCCAAATTTAAATTTGAATTTAATTTTTTTTATCTTCCAAAAATGTCTCACATTGGCATACCAACCAATATCTCCCACTTACATATGAGGGCATATTACATCTATCATAAGATCACAACTCATGCGATCACATCACCCTACTGGACTTTCATACAGGATTGGATGTCGTGCGACCTGCAAATACACCTGCAAGCAAAGACCTCTCGATGTACCTGTTAGGATGATCGAGAAGCCATTGTTAGTATAAAAAAAATAACTCGCTGCACCCCAAATCCAAGACTGATTACATCCATTGAGCTACTTTCCTCATTGAAAGTAATCCACAATAAACGCTCGACTGTGTATCCACTATTATACTTATATCCCAACATGGATAGACATAATAAGCATGCCGGTGAATACAACACAATGATGTAATGTTAATTGGTCTTCTTTTTCCCAAACTCGAATCTATTAGTCTCAATTCAGCTATTTTCCTAGACCTGTCTCTCAGAACTCAATTTATTTTCTGGGCCATCGGTAAATAGACTAAAGTAGCAACACTGAGTCAAGACTTTTAGAAACAGTCGAAAGTGATAAGGGTATAAGAGATACCACCCAATGGATCTCAGGTCTCACACAGTAGGAACTAGAATCTAAATAATATCAATGTCTTAAATAATACTTCCACTATCACTGGTCAACATATCACACGCGGTATGAAACGCGTGCCACAGTGTTATTCTCCAATCTCTCAAAGGGCATATGTCAGATTTTTCTAACACCGTGTAGGTATGAGACTCAGTCTACACATAAAACTTTACCCAGAGATCTCAGAGAGAGTATTTCAGAGTCAATATCACTAGTCGCAGGTGATATCTAAGATCTCAAATTTGGCTACTTACAGGCAACATGGATGTGGGTACGTCCATGCCGGTCATATCGCATATGATCTCATCATGAACACTTATCAAGACGATTTATATTCTAGTAGGACCATTCTCAAAGCTTCTTACAACTAGAAATCGTCTCATTTTCGCTCACGCAGAGTTGGAGGTGGTCACTCATGTGAGAGAGTCGACTACGTCTACCTGACATATCATTTATCACGACATATCACAAAATATATGACAATAAAATAGTGCAATAAATAAGTGACTCAATCATGCACATATGTCATATATATAACACAACAAGCATCAGTACAAGGTGAGAAATGTCAATATACATACAAACCCTATGATTCCTATATCTCATACAGGAATCTCTCACAATGGGTTTATTGAAGGGATCAGCCAACACGTTGTATAGTAGTGTATTTAATTTGTCACTTCATCCTTTTCGGTGATGTCTCCTATAACATAGTATTAGGTATCAATGTGTTTGGACTTACTGATACTTAGGATCTCAAGTGTGGTCAAAGGCGGCCTGATTTTCTCAATAAATTATCCACTGGCCTTCCACTGTCTGTCACAACCCCTAAGTGATCCGAAAATTTCTGGGGTCAAACACTCTCCTGAACTGCTGCTGAGTATACCACAAGTTCAGCCTCTATCGTAGATAGAGATATGTAGGTTTGTTTCTTGCTACTCCAAGACAGCAAAATCTGATATCGATTTGCATACATTCAGATCACCAACCCAGTTGGTATCTGAATACCCAACAAGATACAAATCACCTCCTCCATAACACAAGGAGATATCCACAGTTCTCTCGAGATATCTCGGAATCCTCTCATTGCTCTCCAGTGATCCTTTCTAAGATTCGATCGATACCTAATTACCATACTGATTGCAAAGCTAACGTCTGATCATGTACGCGACACTACGTATATCAGATCACTCAGTGCACTAGAACAAGGGACTCTACTCATTTTCCTTACCCTTTCTCTGAGTCATAAGGCATATATCAAGAACTAGGCTTTAACCTTTTAGCGATAAGAGTATTTTTAGGATTGTAGTCGATCTTCTCGAAGCGCTTGAGAACTTCCCTGATGTTGGACTCCTGTGAAAGAGTCAACGCCTGTCTCGAGCGATCCCTCTAGATCTTAACTTCGAGAAAGACTAAGTCTCACCAATGTCCTTCATATCAAGACTCGACAATATTCACGTCATCAGACTCGACAATGTCCACGTCATCGTGGTCATCAAATACTCTCTGTTGTTCCCAGTCAACAGAATGTCATTCACACATAAGGACATGATCACAAATGAATCAAAAGAACGTAAAAGGTATACGCGATGATCCTCCTCGATCATCACGAAATCGTGAGATATCACATCCTCGTGAAATCTCAAACGCCACTGCTTGGATTGATAATTAAGGTCATATGTCAACTTCCGAAGTCGACAGACCTTATCATCCAGATCTATAAGAACAAAGCCAGATCGTCGTTCTTTTGTAGATCTTCTCATCCAAAACTCCTACTCAGGAGAACAGTCTCAACGTTCATCTGGTCTCACTCCAGATCCATATCATGTCCACAACAATCGCTAAAAGTAAATGTATCAAGGTAATCTTGCCCTTAGTCTAAGTAACCCCTGGTTATCAGATGGGCCTTATACCTCTACACCGATCTGTCGGCCTTTTTCTTGATGTTGAGAACCCACATATTCCCAATGGCCCTACTACCCTCAGGCAAATCAACTAGATCTCAGATTCTGTTGATTCTTATTAACTCTTTCTACCCATGGCTTTTAATCAATAGTCCTCCACAGAATCTTCAAGAGCCTCTAGTACTGTTAAAGGTTTCTCGTAATCCTTAAGAGTCACACTGAGAGCCTCTCCCTCAATCGGGAAGCGACGATTAGCTACGCGTCCTCGACTACTCTTAAGAGGAGGGGAAACCTTTTTACCTCTAGATGGATTGCTCCCACTGGAACCAAGATCCGTAATAGATTCTTGGGTCCTGCTACTGAGATCAGCTAAACCACTACGCTCATCCATCTGATAAAAGGTAAAGTCCCAATTGATTTCACCTCACATAGGGAAATCACTTTCAAGAAACTCGGCATCATGAGACTCAATCTCAATAAGAGTGTCGTCCGTATGCTCACCTAGAACATATTACTCTCGGAGTGTTCTGAGTATCTCTTAAAAATACATCTCTTTTCTTGCAGGCCTAACTCGCTGTGTAGATGCGAGAAACAGTGAACATATGCAGCACATCCCCATAATCTCAAATGGCTAAGGTCAGGCTGCCTCCCTGTCCAAATCTCATTTGGAGTACTGATTGCGGACTTCAATAGAATACGATTGAGGACGTAAGCTGCAGCCAATAATGCATCTCTCCAATGGGAAACGAGTAAATTGGCTTGCGCCATCACCAGCCTCACCATCTCAAACAAAGTCCTATTCCTCGTCACAGCCACTCTACTCCACTGAGTAGCAAGGAATAGTTAGTTTATCGTAATGCCCTTATTAAAATAGAGCTCTTCAGACAAATACTCGCGCTCTCGATCGGTTCTGAGAGTCTCCACTCTCAAGTCTAACTGATTCTCAACCTTGCTAATAACCTCCTGAGGCACCTCAATAACTCAGATTTGTGTGAGATCAGATAGACGTAACCGAAACGCAGGTAATTGTCTATGAACGTAATAGAGTACCCAACACCATTTCAGGTTCTCACGTTCATAAGACTATAGATGTCAGAGTGAACCGACTGCAATAGAGTCCCAACTCTCATTGCTATGTCGAATGGTTTTCTTGTAAGTTTGCCGTCTAGGCAAGACTAGTAAGCGGGCCCTACAGACCACTCACTGCCAACCGGTTCATCCTCTCTCACACTACGAGAATAACAAGAAATATCATTGAAAAGAATCACTTCCAGTGCATTTAGTCTCTCATGGACCAAAATAGAACTAATCAAAGAATTGTCGTAATAAATGGAAATTATAAAATTTCTAAATTAACAGAGCATATCATGGCTGAAATTAAGTTCTGTCGAACATTCGAAGCGTAAAGAGCATACAGAGTTTAGCAACTTTGCAACTCCAACTTGCAAGTGCTACTCCCTCTGATGTCGACAAACGCTCCGTTTTTCTACGTAAATCCTCCTACTTGAGGATTCACTGGGCGGAACTATATAAGCGCGCTCCTATCTCGAGCTACGTGGTCGGTTGCTCCCGTATTTATAACCCACGAAGGAGAGAACATAATAAGTATCTCAAACCACGTAAAGAAGGAAGAGATAATTTCCACTCGTCACACTCACGAGCGAAATGACCAAGTCTACTACAGATGTAGTACTACACCTTGGTCGTATCCAACTCCTTCTCGCTACGTATTATTATTATTGGTTTTCTCGGATGTTTTCTTTTTACCTAAATCTCAAGTCCCACAAGAGTCCTTCCTCGACTCCATCGCATAAGCATGACCCAAGTATGACCTACTCGCCTCTAGATGCTCATACCCGAACTCACTGTGCCTATTCACATTAGTGAAAGTACGAATACTTTCGTCATATATAAAATAGACTTTCATGATTGCTCATAAATCAGGTAAAAAACTGGATCGCATCCAGCACAAGAAGACATATCCGAAATGGGCTCTGTCACATTCCCTAACTCGGTGACCATACTCGACATTTTTATCAAATGGTACATCATCGTATGATCAATTATTTTCTTATAAGTTATTAAACTTATAATTCAGTATCCTCGTTTCAGGATCTGTAAGAGCACCACAATGCTCTTTATAGGGTGAGCCAAATCGATAAACCGTAGGATATTACTTATAGACTGGGATCACATCATCGTGTATGCTACTCAGGAGAATTACCCTAACTCGGCCATCATTCCTCTTTCATGCACGTGATGACCCCTAATCTCATCTGTCTGTGATGTGGTACCCTCCTCGGAGTCCACTATCTTATGTCTCAAAATTTTAGTTAGATTTTGCTTCTCGAATTGAATCTGCCGGTGAAAAATTCTCATAATTATCAACATTTAGTTTTATCCTCCTTTAAAAGATCTAATACGACAATTTTGTAGCAATCTAAGAGACTTTAGTGACCTATCGATACTTATTCTCACATTTTGTGCACCCTACGAATCATCAAGACACAAATGATTCGAATACAAACCTCAAGACGAGCGTATAAATCAACAAACATTATATAGCACAATCCGAGATTACATCTCACCATTCGGACTAGGATTCAGTATACAAAAACCCACTAAAAATCACTTTTATATCATAGAACCCTCAAAAAAATTAGAAAAATCTAATTTTTGGACAGCCTACGTGCCGTCAGGAGGGTTCACGTGCCGCCAGACCCCCGGCGGCGCGTCCCACACTCTCTCAATCACTGGGGAGGCGCCCGAGTGCGTGCAAGACACGCAGCGCGTCAGGTGACCCGCGTCCCCTGGTCGGATCCGGACGCAGATGCGGGTTGGAATCGAAACCCCGGTCTGGATCCCAGCACGGGTCGGGGTGCGGGTCGGAGGACACGTGTCCGGGTCATAACCGACCCGGACAACCCCCGATCGGTTAACGCACCTTTCTCGCACGTGAACCTCACGCGCCACATACCTTGCGCTACACACGCCTGCCTCACGCGTGTATCTCACGCGCCTGGGAGTTGGGCTTCGTCTTCTTCGCCCGACTCCTTTGTAACCAGTTTTTTTTTACCCGATTTTCGAAAATCTCACATTTCGGTATCAACAACATGCAATATATATCAAAATGTAGATCTAACAGAGACAAATACGGATCTACCAATTTCATGCACTGATTTGACTTAAAACTCGCCAAATTTGGGGTTGAAGGGTTCGATCACTATTCACGGTCGAATGTTTCAACCAGAATTTTCTTGACCAAACGCACTCAGAAAATTACGAAAAAATTATTTTTGTGTTTTAGGATCATGGGTAACACAGTGGTGTTCTCGGATTCACGAAACTCATTCGTGATCCAAACCCCAAATTTTATACCCTATATTTTTATATCCAAAAATAAATCCGAAAATTATTTTTAATAATCCAACGCTTGTTCTGATACTAATATTGGATATATTTTTGTGACTCAATCATAACGGAAGCATATACAATAATTTTCAAAAAATAAATAGAGAACATGTATAGTAATAAATATCTCGAATGTAAAGTCTTACCAAAAAATTGATCATGCGTCCCTTGATCGGATCTCGCGATCAGGAAGGTAATCACGATGTTAATCGAATACCACTGTAATATCACAATGGCGCAACCCTCAGCCCAGCGATCATTGCAATGGAGAAAAAATTTTCTACGCGAAATTTTTCTTAAACCCTCATTCTCACTCAAGCAATTCGCATATTGCTCTCATCATTCTCGGATGTCACCAGGAATCAGAGTTTTCACACACTAACCAAGGTTCAATTATAGAGAGAGATTAGTAGAGATATTTTAGGAAGGTTAAGCAGTTATGGAAGTAGTGGGATAATGGGTGTTAACCCATTATCTCTAAAATTAAATTTGAATTTAATTTTTTTTAATCTTTCAAAAATGCCTCACATGGGCATACCAAACCAATAAATAGTTCTAGCAAGCAGAACACTTCCCCCCCACCCCGGGGGTGCCTTTTATTCTAAAAAAAAAGGGTTTAACATGGAAGGAGAAAAGAGGAGGGTTTAAGCTAATAGAAATACATTTTATACCAGGAATAATGTTTTTCACAAAACAAACCAAATCAGAGATAGAGAGACAATTCATGAAGAAGCCTATAGCCGGCCCATATGGAAGCAGTAGAAACCATGTATATTGTACTCTTCATCGAATCCTATTTTTTGATCTGAGGACATACTAATAACTGAAACAAGCAAAAAATAATGAAAGATTTCATGTGGGTCTCAAGCTACCAACCTCGTTACAATTGGCTGTTCTCAAGCTACTAACAACTCAGATGTTTTAATTGTTTAAAACTTCAGTGCCCAAACTGGAACTTTAAGATGGATATAACAAGGTGAAGATATCAAGTCATAAGCTACCTACAATTTATAAAATAGAATCCTAATTTTAATGAGGTGTTCAAAATAGTCACTCTGATCACCATTTACTAGTAATGGGTATTATAATATGTTAACTACTGGAAGCACTTCTAACTAGCACTTGTGGATGATTCATTAGCAAAGGACAAAGTATTTTTCATGCTGGCTCTACCAATATTACATATATTGGATATTATGTAAATTGGAAGTAACTACAGCTGTTATCAAAGATAACTAAAAGAGAAGCTTTTGCAAATTCAATCAAAGCTACGTATGATAATGTAGAAGAAGCAGCATCAACTACATGTCCAAGCATATGTTATCTTTAAACTCAACATGCCCCCCCCCCCAAAAAAAAGAGCTAAAAGTCTGTGTCATTGCATAGATCACATGGCTTAAAAAGATAGTGGCGGAATGGATTATTTCCAGAATATTGACAAATGGGGCTACATTTATTTAAATATTGTGATTTTTATTCGGTTTCTTTTTTTGGTGAAGTAGATTTTTTGAAAATCGACCTCAAAACTACCCAGAATGCTATCCGGCCAATAATAGTGATTAAAAAAACAATTCAAGTGAAGTTGATTTTTCATAAATCAATTTCGGACATCGACTTTAAAGTCGATTTCTTGAACATCAACTTTAAAGTTGATTTTTCAGAAATCGACTTTTAACATTTTTTTTATCGAATTGTTGCCATTTTTGAGAAACGATCAAATACGTATTCTATTATAATTAAAATGAATTAATAAAATAATATTGGAGAATTTGAATTAATAAAAATGAAGTAAACAAACAAACTTGGTAAACAAATAAAGAGAATATATATATATATAAAGTTGAACTTTAATTATGTATTATGTTTTTTATGTATTATGTATTATATATTATGTTTTATAAGTCTTAACATCTTATGATTGGTTTAATGTTATTGGAATTTCACAAACTGCATGTAATAGGATATTGATTTGATGATTCCCAGACATAATTATCTGTACTTACAGTCGGGTCCACGAGACAATAGTGTATTGCACATCCACATGACACATCACTCAAGTGGGAGCGATACCTTACTTGATGTCCGCCGGCCTCTGGACATTCGTGCACTACATATCCTAGTACGTGTCGGTTTCTATAGCATGTACCAGTGTGATCAGATCCAACTCAATCATGCTCTTATTATAACATTTGTTGAGAGATGAAGGTGAGACCACCACTACGGATGTCAAGATCCTGTGGGGATTACCCATAGATGTTGAGTCAATGATCGGCACTGATGTTCAGCGCACCATAGCTGAGTGGTAGGAAATTAGTTTTAGTCTTATGGGTTTCATTCCCCAACCCAACAACTTTGATGGCAATCGATTGAAGATAAGGGTCATGACGACTACTCTAAATTCACAGCTCTTACATCCTAACTCTGAGTGGACAGGAGTCTTGTTTCATGCATGAACACGCACTATGCAATTGTTGGGCAATCTAATGGGAGGCAACTTTGGGTCCAAGGTGAAAGTAATGTACTTAGATCTATTACGAAACATTGAAGCAGCTAGTTGGTTTAGTTGAGGCAATGCACTTTCGGTTGCACTGTACAGGGCTGTGTGTCGGGATTTTGTTGTGGGAGTAAAGCACATTACAAGACTAGTTCTACTTCTATAGGTACCATATCTTATTTGGAAACTTGTTTTTTTTTTTCCTTGCACGTACACTTCAACTCTAACTTCATTTTTTTCACGGTGACTAGTTTTGGGCGTGAGAGAGGTTGCCCATGTTCACACTGATAAGATGCATTGCAGTTGATCTAACGCTGATTGGACTCAACTTGCCGAGCAAGCCAAGAGGATCATTGTAAGTTACATTAACATATAGCAATATATAGTTTTTATTATCATTTCTGTATCACAACTTATTTACTTTTAGATGTTTGGAAATAGACAGAATGTTCCATGTAGTTTTGCTAACATAGGACAATATGTTCTCCGAAACTACAGAGATCAGATGGACCACGTGAGAAAAAAAAGGGTAAATTACCTTACTATGTACATGACTATTATACTACAATATATTGTCATATTGAGTTCATTATTATATGTTAAATTGATATTTAGTCTTTTCATTTTCAGTTAATCTGGATGTCATACTTTGAGTGGGATTTAGATGTGTTGTCATCATAATGTTGACAAGACCAGGACATTTGACATGCATCTTTCCCACTCATTTGCTTTAAACTTGTTGAGTACCATCTTCCGAAGAGAGTTCTCATGCAATTTGGTATCGAGCAGGTTGTACCAGTCGATGCCAATATTTGATTGGATTTGCATAGCATCTATCGGCGTGGGAGAGTGAACTGGAATTGGACTATCATTCGTGCAACCCATACATGGAGTTGGGAGAACCATCAAGAATATATTATCGACTAAAACCCATTCTACGATCATGTGACGATGACTCTGGACTACATATCATGGTATCACGTCATCACACATACATACATGGGCAATTCGACGCATTGTCATTTAACCAATTTTTGCCCTACGATATCGCAATTAGAGGTTTTTGTAAATCTAAATCACTTAACTATTTTTACCACGTCCTTTCATAAGCAATCTGGTGCATCATCATTTAACTGATATTTGCCTTACGACATCGCACTTAGAGGTTCTTGCATATCTAAATTATTTAACTATTTTTATCACGTTCTTTCTTTTTTCAGTGATTATCTGTTTATCATTACATTGTATCCATTGTAGGGACGATCATTTGAACATATCTACCATATTGCCAACAATATGTTGATCTTCGATGCATCCGATGCTAGAGCTATCCAGTTCAGAGACTTTGCATCTCATGCACTCGGAGTTTTCGATGATGATTGGTTGTCGACCTCTGCACAGACGGACTATGTGGGTCATCCGTCCACATCTGGACTAGCAAATGAGAATGATGCGACACAGATGTTCATTGACTCTACATATCCAATACTTATTCCTACAACTCCCTTTGACCTTAGTACTAATAACTTTTCAACAGATGTACCTCCATGTAGAGATGTGTTCCACCAGCATCATAATAGATTATCTCAGAATATGGTCTCAAAGGCAGTTATATTCACTTTCGATGAGAGTGCACAACCATCTTACAAACTCGATCCTTGACCCAATAGACGTCAGCCCCGCAGAAATATTGGGTCTCCTCCTTGTGGAACATAATTGTTGTTATACATAGCACTAGTATATATATTTTTGTATAACTCAACTTTATATACACTTTTCATTTGTTTACCAAATTTCTTTACTTCGTTTTTATTAATTCAATTTCTCAAATATTATTTTATTAATTCATTTTAATTACAATAGATTATGTATTTGATAAGTTCTCAAAAACGAAAACAATTCAATAAAAAAAAGTTAAAAGTCGATTTCTGAAAAATCAATTTCACTTGAATTTTTTTTAATATAACTATTATCTACTGAGCAGCATTTTGGACAATTTTGAAATCGATTTCTTAGAAATCGACTTCACTAAAAATGAAGTCGAATAAAAATCATCAACAACAACAATCTGACCTTTGATCCCAAATTTTGGGATTGACCATTTGAGAAATAAATATCAAATAGGTAAATATAAATATATATATATAGTTAAAATTTTAAAATAAATAAAGAAGATAACACTACAAAATGAAAAAAAAAATAACATTAAGAGCCCGTTTGGTAGAGTTTTTTTTTAGCTTATGTTCTCATTTTAAGGAGAAACTTGTCAAACACCATTTTGGAGAAGCTCTTAAAAAAGTAGCTTTTTTTAATGAAGGAAATAGAGTTTTAGCAAAAACTCATTGGAGGAGCTTTTGCTTCTCTTTTTTTTTTTTTTTAAATCTAACTTCTCATTTTTTTATTCCTTTTATATCCTCACTTTAAGGATATGAAATCTCAAATATGTCCATATCATAAATTCATTTACCTTCATATCCTCTTTTTTCCTTTATTTTTACTTTTTACTTTTAATTTTTAATTTTTTACTTTTAACTTTATTTAAAAGCCATCAAATAAGTTTGTTTTTAAAATTAAAATTATCAAACAACTTTTAACTTCTTTTTAAAAACTCTTAATTTTTGCTTCTCCTTATAAGAAGAAGAGAACTCAAAAATAAGCCCTACCAAACGGGTACTAATTACAAGAGATATTGTTTAATTTATTCAAATTATCTTACGTTACTCATTCCTATCTAAAGTCATCTCCTCAACAAAACTCTTAACCATTATATCTGTATAAATAACTTGTATCCATGTTTTTAATGATCTACCCACACGTTTCACACAATCTCTTATATTTAAACTCTCGATTCTCCTAATTGGTATATTTTTTAGTTTTCGTTACACATGTCTAAACCACCTAAAACGATACTCTTGCATTTTATCCGCAATAGAACTCACTTACAACTTAGTTCGTATCTCTTCATTTCTAACTATATTTTTTCTAGTTTTACCACACATCCAACTGAATATTCTCATTTCAACTATAACAATTTTCTGTTCTTACTATTGTTTAATGGCTCAATACTCGATACCATATAATAGTGCAGGTTTTATTATGATTCTACAAAACTTCCCCTTTAAATACAATGGCATCACGATATCGCAAAAAACTTCAGATGCACTTCTCTATTTCATCCAACCAGTTTGAATCTTATGATTCACATCCTCATCTATGTTACCATCGTTTTGAATAATGGATCCAAAATATCTAAAACATTCATTTTTTGGTATGTTTTGTCCTCCTAATTTAATCGTTTCTTCATCATTCTGATGATTATCGCTAAACGTACATCTTCCATACTCAGTTTTTGATCGGCTCACTCTAAATTCTCTGAATTCTAATGTATCACTCTATAACTCCAATTTAGTATTAATATCCACTCTAGTTTTATCGACCAACACTACATCATCTGTAAAAAGTATACATCATGATATTTTATCTTGAATACTTTTTATGATTTCATCTATCACTATTGCAAAAAGGATAGGACTTAATGTCGAATATTGGTGAAATCCAATATTAATTAGGAAGCTATCATTTAAACCCCCACAAGTTTTTACATTCATAATAGCTCTCTCATATATATCCTTGATGAGATTAATGTATTTCAAGAAGACCCCCTTCTTCAATGCCTACTACAATATATCTCAAGAACTCTTATCATATGCTTTTTCTAGGTTAATGAATACCATTTGTAAATCTTTATTCTGTACTCTAATTGTTTCCATCAAATGTCTTAATAAATAAATTGTTTTGGTAGTGAATCGTTCGGACATAAATTCAAATTGATTTTGAGACACACTTATCTTTAATCTTAATCTATACTCTACCATTCTCTTCATACAACTTTATAGTATGACTCATGAATTTAATTCTCATAAAATTAGAACAATCTTGTATGTCTCCTTTATTCTTATATAGTGGTACAAGTGTACTCTCCCTCTATACTTGAAGCATTTTCTTAGTTTGTCAGATTTTGTTAAAAAGATCAGTTAATATTACTATTTCAATTTTACCCAAATACTTCCACACCTCGATAGGGATGCCATCGGGTCCTATGGTTTTATCATTGCTCATTTTCTTTAAGACCTCCTTTACTTCATGAGAACGAGTTTTACGTTTAAAATCTCTAGTAATATTTTCTATAGGTATCGCGATATCGTCGATATCTCTTGTATTCTCAACGTTAAAGAGATTATCAAAATAATCTTTCCAACGCTTTCTTATATTCTCGTTCCTTAGAAGTATACTAGTGGTCTCGCTCTTATTATACCTAACACAATTTAGATCTTTTCCTTTCATTTCTTTTAATTTGACAATTCTATAAATCTCTTTTTCTTCATTTTTAGTTTCTACTTTTTTATATAATTCGTTATGTACCTTATTTTTTGATTCGTGAATAGTCTTTTTCACCTCTTTTTTTGCATTTTTTTATTTTTCAAATGTATCACTATTTCTCTTACCTTTAAGATTCCTATAACACTCTTGTTTGTTTCGTATAACAATTTGCGTTTTCTCATTCCACTACCATGACTCCTTGCCTATTGGAGCCCGACCCTTAGATATGCCAAGAATTTTCCTATGTATACTCTTAATATTATTAAACATTTTTACCTATATAGTTTCCGAATCATCCTTAGTGGACCTGTTATTACTTGAATGAATTGGTCATTAGCGGATCAAGTCAAATAAAAATCATAATATTTTAATAAATTTGGCCCCATTTGTCAATATTTTGAGAAATAACCGGGAAAGAGAGGGGAGAGAAAAGAAAGAGGAGTTCACCTTCCCACCAGAAACAATGGTGCCCCAATTCCTAAGAAAGAGAGGAGAGACAAGAGACGAGAAAGAAAAAAGAAATAGATAATTGGTGGAGGTAGAGATAGGAAAGAGAAAAGAGAGGAGAGAGAAAGGTGAGAAAGGAGAGAGAGAAGATTTTTTCTGCAATGTCTTTTCAACAAAAAATCGTGAATCTTAAATATGAAAATTGAAAATTTGTTATTTTAATCCTGAAAAGTAAATATACCCTCAGAATATTCCAAACATTAAATAGCATTTTCTTTTAATCTAAATCTTTAATTTCACCAAAAGATAGGAGGGATAAACTCTAATATACCACAGCTGTGCCAAAAATTATGAAGAGATAGATAAAACAAAAAATAGTTTTCCTACTGGCTCTACCAATTTTACATATATTGGATGTTATATAAATTGGAAGAAACGACAGCCATTCTCAAAAAATACTAGAAACCTTTGCCATTATCCTAACATGCTAATATGACAGATTTCCCAAAACTAGAATACAATATAGTTATAATATTAGATAACAACATGGATCCATATAGATAATGTCTCATATTTGTCAGCAACAATAAAATAGCATTTAGCAACAACATCACATAGCAAAACAATATTAAGATCACATCAACTAACAAAAGGGCAGAAAAAAAAGGAAAAAAAAAATCTCTTGCTACAATTCGATCAAGAAAGAAGAAATCCCGAGTTGAACCAACTTTAGCATCGGCTTCATCATAATTGTACCCTTCTTTGCTTCCAACTCTAGCTCAGCAAGGGGAGGTAAGCAACCTTAAGTACCAACTCCCTCAAGCGAGTCAAAGGCAACCACCCCCCAACATCTCCCTTTCGGTCTCTCCTTGAATATATTCAGGACATATCCTAGATAGAAGACAGAGATTAGTATGCACATAAATCAAATCTTCAAACTGTTTCAGAGATATGTTGTACCCCTTCATTGAATTGAAAAAGGAATACGCACTCCAAATCCTCTCACACCATGAAAAAAAAATGGTTGAGCCAACAACATCAAGGCTAAGGCTTGAAGCTTGGGTATAGGACTGGCAATTGGGTCAAGCTGGCTCGAGCTCGGCCCGTTTTAAAGGGCCGAGCTTGGCTCACTTCGCGCTCGGGCCGAGCTCGAGCCCTTTTCTCGGCTCGTTTTATTTACAGGCCGAGCCTGGACATTAATAGGCTCGGTCCGTTATAAGCTCAGCCCATCAAAATTAAATATTTTATTTTTTTATTTTATTTTTTGGGTTTACGTGAGCATTCTATCTTTTCCTCAAGTCCGAAGGAAGCCCTTGATTGACAACTCTCTCTCACTTACTCTTCTCTCTCTATCTCAGTCCTATGTTTCAAGCCCTTTTCCCCTCTCACACCTCTCTCTCTCTCTCTCTAACCTTATTAGGCCGCAGAAGAGTCATTTTAAAACCCTTCTCTGGCGTTTCTTCACTCTCTCCTGCCCTCTGAACACCACCCCATACAAACAAGTACCTTAAAAATCATGTACAACAAATTTCAGTGAGAGAGAGAGAGTAATGGAGAGAGAAAATTCCGGAACCCCTTTTTATTGGGAGCTTTGTTACACAACAAATCACTTGGTATTTTGAGATCTTTCACTCTTTCTCTATCTACTCTCACGAATCGAAATGGTGGAGTCCAACAAGTGCATTACAGCCGAGGAGCTCAAAATCCACAACATCGGTGGATCTCACAACAGCCTCGGCGGATCCGACTTTGGCGGCACCTGAGCATCCTTCTCCGGCTTTTTTCTTCTTGTCCGGAGACATCATCGGCAGATCTCACATCGGTTAGGATTCTGTGGCTTTTTTCTCATTTGAACATTTTTTTCTTTTTCTATTTTTCTGTGACTCTTGTCTTTTTCTCCTTTCTCACAGCGGCATCATCCAGTCCGGCTCTTTTTTCTCGTCGCCGGATCTCACAGTTGTTAATATCAATGGCCGCTCTCTCTCTCTCTCATATTATTTTTTTTTAATATAATTTGAGCTCGGGCTTGGCTCGAAACGGGCCTGAGGCCCTTTTGATTTTTCGGGCCAAGCTCGAGCCTCGATTCTTCAAATTTTTTCGAGTCGAGCTTGGGTTAGGGCCCAAAAAAATTTCACCGAGTCGAGCCCGGGCTTTGCAAAGCCCAGCTCAAAAGGCTCGATTGCCAGGCCTACTTGGGTGCTGAAGCTCGGTAATTAACCCACCACTCCTTACGGTCGATGACTCCTGGACCACTCAATGCATCTAGGTTTGTGAATTCCTTAACACCATTTGAAAATGCATAGAACTTAGAATACACCAGTCTCCTCCCCTCTACAATTGGAAAGTATCTTTTCAAACATTCATTTCTCTTAATAGATCTCTCTTTGGAGACCCATTTAACCACTTCAAGCTATAGCATCTGAAATTAAAACATAGACCAAGGATATTTGAGAGAAACTAGTGAGTCAATTACAAACATAAACAAGAGAGTTGCTACACTTGCCTCTTGAGAGAATGAACCAAACAGAGTAGGGGAGTATTGCTCTTATTCCATCTGTCAACAAGAATTTGGTGTACAACCAAGTAAAAATTCAACTCCTGATTTTCCTTCTTCCCTTTGTGCAGATAAATTGCATACTTCACTTTCTCAATCATAGAGTCCCACATATCACATACAAAATTAAAGATAACTTATTTGTATCAACAACCCTTAGCTTCTCATAAATGGGCTCTGTGAAGGAAATGATGCAATCTATCTTGTCCCACCACAAGTCATCCAAAACTTTCTTCTCCATATGTTGTGCTTTTTCCACATCATCTTCTCTACAGCAAAATCACTTATCACTAATCACATGCTTCGATGGCTATACTTAATAGCTTTAAACCTTGAGCAGGACAATGACAGGGCATATCGAGTTTCTGCAATAAAAGCCAACTTTAAATTAATGATATTACTAAAAATTCTCAAACTCATTGAGTGATTCCTAATGAAATTCTTTATCCTAGTGGCATCTTTAGCAATTCCAGTGATCCATTGACACTCATTATAGACAATTTCACTAGCCTCGATATGACTGGCCATAAAGCCAAGATTTAAGGTATGCACCACTTGCAGAGTTCAAAATAAAATACGTGGCTATTCTACCTTCACCAAAAAACGAGCTGCCTAACAAATGAGAGCATTATTAGTTATCACCTGCACCACAATATCACCTCCAGCCTCAACAATTGTTACTCATTACTCACAAGACGAATCCATTTCTCATTCCATGGATTCCACATTGGTTGCAACAACTTTTCAGTGTGAGCCCTCTCTTTCTGAAGCAACATAGTTCTCAACATATTATAACTTGGAGGCACATAACCACTCATCAAATTGCTAGATGCAAAATTGGAATGAGCTCACATAGTGAGGATTTCTTGCCAAATTAAATGACAATCTAGCTGAATAGAACATTTTAGGGATCTCACCATGCAGCAATTGTTAATGATCAATATTAGAACTCTAGATTTTTCCATTTCCACCATTCATTTTCTTCTTTGACTCATACATTGACTTGGTACATTCTGCTTGCATCTCAATGTTTTTAGAAGCTTGTCTCTTCACTATTTTGAAGAGAAGTTGGTGGCAGAGAAATCCTCTTTGCGGCAACCATTCTTTTCCTCAATTCCACTTATTCCACTACCTTTTGCATTTCATTAACTTGCTCAGCCTTCAGATTAAGACAATTTTGAACACCATACTCTTTTTATCTCAATAGATTTTCACTCTATAATACGATCCTTCAAGCTCGCCATGATAATAATTGCATCAAAACCTTGCGTTTCCTCCTCCACCTCCATGTTTTTCTAATCCGTAAGGGTACATAGGTTTCTTGCTTCAAATTAGGAGAACAAGTGGAAGATGAGGGACCTCCCTTACTGGACATTATATCATTGAATTGTTTAGAAAACAATTCAGGATCAGTTCATGAGCAGCTTAACTGTAAAATCTCTCTCCAACTTACCGGTATTCATATGTATGTGTATAGATAGAAGTACATACAATGTATGTAATTAATTACTATGACTGATGCTCCATAAGACTCATAAAAGGAAGCCAGAGACCATAATAGAAAAGGCGATACAATGCATGCACAACATATATAAAGAGATGGGCGAAGGATATCTGTTGGAAAGGGAAAAGGAATGAGAAAATCCCTTAAAATTTCACCTCTTTTAAAAGCATTTGATGAACAAACCCCCCCAATTTTTTATAGGAAGTAAATCTCTCTCTCTCTCTATGTGAAAAAAGCCTCCAAATCCATTAAGTTGAGCAACAAGAGGCTTCCATGGCGGAGAAGAGCTGTCGATGGTAGAGATGATAAATCTTCATCAGCCATCAGATCTCTCATGATGCCTATTCAACCGAATTTGAGCCATCAAATTCCAGAAGATGAAGCATCCAATTAAAATTGAATCTAATATTGTTCGTCTCTCCCCTCTCAGTCTCATCTTTATCTCTCAATGTTGTTGAAGTCATTCAACATCACCATTTGTAGAAGCTTAATCTCATAAACTTTGTGAGAATTTATTTGTGTTTTGAGGTAATTGGGACTTAATTTCTTCTTTGGTTTGGTTGTGAATTGATTGTATTTGCTTGAGAAGCAATCAAAATCCTATTTTTCTCCCTACATAATTTGGATTTTGCTCAAGTAAACTAGGGTTTGATTATACTTTTTGTTATTTGTATTGATAGAGACTTTACTTTATTTTCGAGCTTCTCATGAATTCGGAGGGAGAAAGAGACAGAGAGATCAATAAGGATCAAATTTATTCTTTTTTTCCAGATATGATTTTTTTGTTGCTTCAAAATCAATTTTGTAAAATTTTTTGTCCAAAAATATTTTTATTAAATTTTTTTAAAAGTTAAAAAAAAAAAAAAATCCATACGTCTTCTATGTTCAACCACTTATCTCCCAATTTTATTTTTGTTTTCCATAGCTTCAAAAGTTTAATATTTAACAATTTATCTATTTCACAAGAAGGTCTTGAATTTTTTTCTACTTTTTATTTATTTATTTTCTTAGAGAGAGATTATATTGTGCATGATGTTTTGACACCTTGATATTTATTATTTCTTGTCCCAAACAAGATTACAATTTAAGAGGTTAAAATTTATTCTTTCATTTACTAATTCAATACACATAGGGATATGAAAACTATTAGGAGAGTAATTTTTACCCCTTAGATGTTACCCTTGTAATTTTTCACCCTTAAAATTTTTACTCTCTACCACACATGTCCAAAAGAATTACCACAATACTAGAAGAAAAAGGGGAAAAAGTGTGACAATGTTTTTTGTAGTGTGCAAATAGTTGCAACCCTAGGTTTTTACTCTTAAGGCATTCCTCAATCCCACCATGTCAGTTCAAAGATATTCATTCTACCTGGAAAGAACGTTAACAAATTATAGGGAACTTAATCTTTTCAAAGCCAAAAGGAATGCCTCATGAAGATTCATCCTTGATTCTTAAGTTAAATAACTTGCAGTACCAAAAGAATAAATCTATGAAAACACACCAAAACCCACTATCCAAGCATTTTGAGCTTCTTCTACTCAATCTTGTCAAAAGAGGTGGCAAAAACTAAGCATCATGACAGTTTAGGTTTTTCCACAAGATATATTTATATATTATGTACATATATACATATACATATCTGTATACAGAAGTTTTCCGGAAGATATTTAGTTCCGTCAAGCTACCTCTAAGTCTAATGTCTCTAAATTATATCCTTTTTGGCTTCACAGCTAGCATCTTCCAACAAAAGCCAATTAGAACAAACTCATTTAGATTCCAAGGAGAGAAACCATTGCGCTAAAAAGAAAAAAGGATCATTTGACCTCTCCTCCCCAATAGAAAAGAGGATTATAAGCTATTAAAACAATAACAATATGACGCAAGTTAGATTGATAAAACTTATTTCCTAAGAATCTGATAATACAATAGGGGAGAACCAAATGAGAGTTGTCCAATTTCTGATCATTGGTGTTCAGTAGACAAATCCAGATTTTGTTCAAGATCAAGCATGTTAACTTTATTGAACCTCCACATGATGCAAATCATCAGTGTAATAGAATGTGAGCCCTTCTAGCTCTCACAAAGCACAAAAAAAGAAAGCAAAAGAAAACAAGAGAATAAAGGAATAGAAATTGAGGATAATATTGCAAAGATAGAGTTCCTAAAACCTCAATTTATCATTATTATATATATTTTTTGCTTGTAATATTTTTTAATTAAAGTGCACATCTTTTGGTCGAAGGTATAGTGTTTTGCAAGTAAAAGTCAAAAAATTTCTGTAAAAGAGATTTAAATTATTATCATATCAACAATTTTGTGCATTAAGAAACCTAATTAATATCAATTGAATCAAACCTCAACTTTCCTGAATAAGGCCAGAAGAAACACCAAATATCACCGGATAGATGCCACAAATGCAAATTTTAGTTTTCAATAAAGATCACAAAGTATCAAAAGCATTTGCAGGATACAAGTTAACAAAGGGTGGATTCTTGTCACACAAGCGAGCATATAAATATACATATTATATATATATATATATATGCAAATATATATTATTCACCCGTTAACAAAATTTGTCGCAACATTGCTTAGAAAGTTTTTTTGTGATACCTGCAATTAAAGAATCCATGGAAGCCTTGTTGGACAAGGGAAGATGATGAATGCTGCATTTGATTCTCAGAGCTTTGGACTTGACCCATCAATACATTTGAATCTGGAATTGATCAGGAAAAGATTAAGTTGGTTCTAATAGAATTGAGTTGTACTTGAGATGACTCTTAAAGGGCAGGAGCCACCTCCCCAAAATTTAGCTAATCAAAGTAGCGCCAAAATATAGTCTTTTGAAATCCCATAAATTTCTTCATTATAGTATTTTATATTTCTTACGATAAAAAATGAATAGTTAAGAACTGAAACAAATAAATTCATGGCGAAACAAATAATTCTAACGGTAAAAACTCATCAGATTCAGGAGAAAAGGAAAAACCATCTTTAAAAATAAGTTACCGAGGAAGAGGAAATGGGAGTAAAAGTAGCCGAGAGAGAGAGAGAGAGAGAGAGAGAGAGCGAGGGACTGCAAGTGAATGATCAAGCAAAGGGTAGAAGAACCCAAAACTAAGAGGAGAGAGAGACAGGAGGGTTTTACTGCACAAGGTCTATACGGTCCTCCTATGCAATCCGAGTGCGAGTAATGCTCGCTTCGGATGCAAAAAAAATAAATAAAATAAAATAACACATATTTAAAAAAAAAAAATTAAATCTAACATCCACACATTGAGTTTTGAAAACTCGACATGATATTGTTTACATGAACAATGCATGTCCGGTTTTCAAAACTCGACATACATAGTACTGTTCACATGAATAATGTCATGTCGGGTCTTGAAAACTCGACAAGAATACTGTTCAAATATTCCTTATATTGAGTTTTGAAAATCCGATATGATACTGTTCACGTGAACAGTGTATGTCGGATTTTCAAAACACGACATTTAAGTACTAAATTTAGAATTTTTTTTTCAAATGTATTGTTTTAATTTTTTTTTTTGCTTTTTACATCAGATGCGAGCATTATTTGTTAGTGCAAGCTACGGTGGAAATTGGAAAGGGTAGGGTGATCACTAATAATATTAAACAGATTTTTTTTCCCCATCCAATTTTCTACTCCCTTTTTAGTAGAAAACATATTTATTTCTTAAAATTTAAAAAAAAAAATTTAAGACAGAGCATTTATAATGTATTTAAAATACATTATTTTCTATTTAACGAAAGATTAAAATTTTAAATTGTGCTCAACCAAATTATCTTTTTCCTTGTGGCATTAATATTTTTCCCTTAGATATTAAAATTTTTTAAAAAATATTATTGGAAAAATCACATTTGAAAAAAAAAAGATTTTTCTTATTTTTCAAAAACAATTTAATAAAAAGATTTTTGGACAAAAATATTTTAAAATTGCATTGAAGGCCTAAAAATTCTCCAAAAAATAGTCAAATTTATTTTTTAGGGTTCTTGCTTTTTCAATTTCAAAAAAATATTTCGGATAAACTTAATTCAACTTTATTTATAATTTTAGAAATAGGAAAGAATACAAATGAAAAAGGTAAATATTTGAAGATAAAACTCCTTTTTTAAAAATATTTTAAGAATTGTCTTTTAGTTTGCTTAAAAAAAATGGTCTAATACTTGATTTTTTAACGACCCATATTTTTCTTTTCATGTGTTGAAAAATTGTTACACTTCTTGTTGTCAACATTTTTTAAACTTATTTTGGTATGCATGAGACCAGTACGATCGAATAATTGATTTTATAGGAAGGATACTAAATTTATTAATTAAAACTCAGATTCAAAATTTAAGAATAGAAAAAATTATGTTAAAAGAGCTCTCTCCTAAAAAGGACCCGATAGCAACGCGAATCAGATTAATCAAACTATGGATCTAGATATTGATTGATCTAGTAAAAATATATATCCACAAGGTCAATTCAATGCTAAACCAGCTTGGCCAAACTAGTGGACCAACCTAAACAGTGGTTAAGGGTTGATTCTAACCTTTAACGATGTGAATGGAATGACAATGTTAGGGCTTATCCTCCTATTGAGCCAGCTCTAAACCATTATAGTTACCATAATTGATGAAAAAAGTGTAAATTCATTCAAGGATTGGGCGTCTCTGATTAAGTAATGGAATCGCAATAAGGGAACTAAGAGATGGAAAGTATACATCCAGAGTCCAATGGGTAATCAAGCATGTAAATCAAGGCAAAGGCTGGGAGCAATTCTAATGGTCAGGAAAATGACAAAACAAAGAGAGAGTGCTTCATTTATAATGGGTCATATTAGGCAACGGATTATCCCTAAGTGAAAGAAAATGTCCGCATTGGTAGAAAGATTATTGGTCACTCTGTGTGAATCCATTATAGTTATAATCGGAAGAAATATTGTAGAGGTAATTAGAATGGATGTGGCGGTAATAGTTACAACAATAGGAGAAACAGGGATTGTAGCAAGGGAAGTCACAATATATGGGTTTGATGTTCAAATCTCAGCCTTAACATCTGCAGCACGAGCTAAGATATAAAGCATTCACATGATAGTCAAGTCAATTTAATTCGGTTTGTTGTCCATGCTCACTCAGTCGCCCTTGTTCATGCTTGAGTTTCAACTAGAGTGGTGGTTTGGGCTATATTGAAGACACCATGACAGGTATGGTTGTGGTGGTAGGAGCTAAAGATAAAGCTAGCATAGCAGTTGAATTGTTAGGAGTAGGCCTGCTAAGTTTGATTCTTTTTCTTTGTATAAACAAGAACAAGTCAATATTTAAACCAAAATGAGGCTTTGAGATCCTTAATATGTATTTGAGAGGGGTCAATGGAGGCAACTTTTTTTATCCCTATGGGCTGACTCCTTGGCAACCCTTGTCAATATGGAGTGTGTTCGTGTTCAAAGGATAATTAAAATAAGCAATAATAAATCTCAAGAGATAAGTGTTAGCTTATTCTTACCTCTGGTTCTTGAGGAGTCAAAATAATGCGAGGAGGCTATACACTGCTCAAAAGTATCTGAGCAGTGGTACCTTGTCAACCCCTTCAAGCTTTTCCATATCAACCAATGCAAAGGAATCATACAAAGATGTAAGCAAATCCGATGCCTGATGAAGTCGCTTTTCGAGTTTGCTGAGTCATTGGTCTGGCTAAGTTTGATTCTAGGGTAATAGAATGGCTACCTCAAGTTTCCCTAGGATAGCCTAGATATGTCTCTGGTTTTTGTTATGGGAAGAGGATGAGATGGATGATGGTGTATACTTCTTCAATCTCGAGGGTGCTGAAGTTTTAGCCAGTTGAATATCCTAAACTATCTAGGTTTTAAAGAATTCACCCGAGATAAAAGAAGAGGGTTTCTTGGAAACAAGGCAATCAATATGACTTTCCACCACCTTATGAAATCCTTACTGACTCAAACACCAGAAAGGAAAGATTTAAAATGCAATGTCCTAAGTATCAAAGTGTTGTTTTTCATGATTCTAGCAAGGTTGGCTTCAAAAAGAGACATGTGACCACCTATGCCGAGGATTGATGAGCAGGAATCAAAAACATCTTGAATTGGGCCAAATTGACTATAATAGAAGTAACAATTACATTTTTTGGCAGTTGCGGAATTGTTGTGCTTGGTGCGAGGTCGAGTGCCACAAAAAGATCCTGGCTGTCAGAACCTCCAAGTACAATTATTAACCACTACGGTTGCTATGTTGGCAGCAAGAGTAAGATTGGGATGTTTTCTCGTCACGCAAACTGGGAAGTCAATAAACATAAGGGTACCATTCTTTAGCACAGCGAGTTCTGATTTTTGTGATTCAGCTAACTACAGATGAGATGTCAAGGTTCAAACTAGGTACTACACAGAGGACTTCAGTTTGAAAAGGCTCTGCTAAATGTCGAGCTGTCAACCCACAGAAGATATCCTGTGGGATTTAGAAAAGATTGGTAGGCAACCCAATCTTGAGAAATTAAAAATCCAAGACAAGTTGAAAATTGTTTTAAACCAATTTAGAAAGTAAAGGGGTGGTCATAATTCCATGGTCGGGGAATAAAATGTATGAAAGGAGTAATAGTTTGTAGTAAACACACACAACTTTACATACAAACTTTTTTATTTTCTTTATTTGTTTGCTTTTTAGTTATAATCGATTAATTCCATTAAATAGAATTCCAATTTTCTAATTCATTTGCAATTGTTATTCGTTACGCCTTAATTATTATTATCATTCTATTTATTAAGTTGGTGAATATTTTATTTGACTTTTATCACTTGATAGAAAGAGAATTATAAATATCATATAATTTATTTTAATCGATACCAAAAACGAGACCTATACATTGTTGTGAGATTCATGTTCATTTTTTTCAATATTTTATAAAAGGTGAAATTAAGAATCATGAATTATTCGACCAAAAAAGGAGTATAAATTATTTTTAATTGCCAAAAGAAAAAAAATAAAGAAAAAGTAAGAGGAAATGAAGATGGTAATTAGGAGCATATATGGGGTTAGGTGGTTTTGAAAAAGGGGCGTTGTCTTTTGAGCAATGTAACAATTTATCCTAAATTTTAAAAAATTTTCTAAAATAACTCCCAATTAAAAATAATTTCTCAAATAACATATTTTAATTGAATTTAGATATTCGCATATGTTACAAGTTGAATATGCGATATATGCATTTATCGCATATTCAACTTGTGATAAATATCCATATCATTTTAATAAAGAAAAGAACGAAGAAAGTAAAGAAAATTTATAGGACATTTGTCGCAGGTTAAACCTGAATAAATGTATAACTAGTTTTTTTTTCTCCCTTTTTAAATAATTTAGGTATTTATCGTAGGTTAAATTTATGATAAATATAAATGTGACAGATTTAATCTGTGATATATATAATATGTGTATGTCGTATATGGTTATTTGGGAAATTATTTTTGGTGATAGTTGTTTTATAAATATTTTAAAAAATCGGGATAAATCGGAACATTGCTCCTGTCTTTTCTCGGTTGGGTTTTTGTTGGTCGAAGCCAAACCCTAATCTGCAAATCCAACACCAACTGAGACAACAAAATTCGATCGAATTTTGTCGATACTAACAGAGAGAGAGAGAGAGAGAGATGGATTTAGATCAATGGATTTCCAAGGTGAAAGAGGGTCAGCACTTGCTCGAAGACGAGCTTCAGCTTCTTTGCGAATACGTAATCATCTCTCTCTCCCCCCTCCCATTTGTACATTAACATTGATCGATGCCGTCTCTTTTCTATAACCCTTTTGAATTTGTCTTGGGGCATTAGGGTTTTGTGATTCTTCTTGAGTTAGACTGTCTTCTATTTCTCTTTCATTTCTGTGCTGTACGAGTTCAATTGGTCGATTGTATTGTTAATTCTTGGTCAGCTTCATGTGTTGGAGGGTGTTCTTGGGTACATTTTTTTTTCCTGATCTGGAGCCCTTTTGTTTCAGTTTGCGTGCTATGTGGGGATGATTCTTTGTGCAAATCATTGATGGCTTTATTTTCTTCGTTTTATCGCTGTTTCTACGCTTGGGTTGAGTTCACTGTTTCGAAAAATGCTTTAGGGTCATTCTTTGAAAATTAAATTTGGGGCTTTCTTTGCATCTCTAACTTCATAAACTACAGTGGAACGTCCGGATTACCTCCTTAATCAGGGGAACTCTATTGGCTTTGGTTTCTTGATGATGGTCTTGTAAGCAACAACTATCGATGTGCTTGCAAATTCTCTATATGATGTAAGATGTGTCTGATTTCTATAGAGAAAAATACAATGGTGAGATCTGTATTGATCTCTTTATACTTCCTTCTTTAGACTACAGTTATGCAATATGAATGCTCTTGTCATGTCACGGATGAGTCTAAGAAATTCATTGAAATACAAATCAGTTTGTAGAGAGAAGTTCTCTTGTGGAATTATACATTTCTGATTGTACTTTGTAAAGTCAAATGATACGATAGGTTGTTGAAACCCCTTATAGCCTTTTCTAGAAATAACCGATGTAGTCTGTTTAGTTGGTATTGTTTCATTTTCATTATGTTTAGTTGGTATTGTAGACATATGAGATTGTTCCAATTACAGAAGAATTAAACTTATGAGTCATACTATGAAATTATGAGAGAGAGTGATAGAGTATAGATTGAAATTGGAGGTAAGTGTGTCTCAGAATTAATTTGAATTCATGCCAAGATGATCTACTACTGAAACCATTCACTTGTTAAGACATTTGATGAAAAAGTTTACAGTATGGAAAAGAGACTTGCATATGGTATTCATTGATTTAGAAAAGGTATATAATAAGATTTTTAGAGACATTGTGGTGAGCGTTTACAAAAAAGGAGATATCCTTGAGATGCATTAATCTTATCAAAGATATGTACGAAGGAGTTGTTACTAATATAAGGTTTTGTGAAGGGTTTAAGTGATAGCTTCTCAATTAATATTGGCTTTCACCAAGATCCAACATTAAATCATTTCTTTTTTGCAATAGTGATAGATGAAATCACAAATAGTATTTAAAATAAAATATCATAGTATATGTTTTTTGTATATAATATAGTGTTTGTTGATAAAATTAAAGAGGGTATTGGTGCGAAATTGGAGTTATGGAGGGACACACTAGAATCCAGAGTGTTTAGATTGAGTAGATCAAAAACTGAGTATATGATATGTATGTTTAGGGGTCGTTATCAGAATGATGAAGAAATAATTAAGTTAAAAGGATACAAAAAAGTGAACGTTTTAGATATTTTGGATCTATCATTCAAAATAATGGCGACATAGATGAGGATGTGAATCATAGCATTCAAGCGGATCGAATGAAATGGAGAAATGCATTTGGAGTTCTTTGCGATCACATTATGTCATTGCAGTTGAAAGAAAGTTTTATAGGACCACCGTAAAACTTGTATTATTGTATGGCATCGAGTGTCAGGCCATTAAACAACAATAAGAGTATAAATTGGTTGTAACTGAAATGAAGCTGCACAGATGGATGTTGGGTAAAATTAAAAGAGATAGAATTAGAAATGAAGAGATACGTATTAAGTTGCGAGTAACTTTTATTGTGGATGAGATGCGAGAATATCACTTATGATGGTTTGGACATGTGTAACGAAAATCTAAAAGGGCATTGGTTAGGAGGAACGGGATCTTAAATGTTGGAGATTTAATGAAACATTGGGGTAGGTCGTTGAAAACATTGATGCAATATATCCATAAAGATATATATCCGTAAAGATATGAGTGTCAAGAGATTAGTTGAGGAGATAATTTTAGTTAGGAGTGAGTGGCGTAGGAGAATCCAAATCAATTAAATCATCTCTCTTATTATTTTAAGTTTCTATGGTTTATTTCTTTTTTTTTCCATTATTGTTATTATATTTTTTTAATGTTATCTTCTCTGTTTTTGTTTTCAAATTTTAATTTTATATAGTTTTTTTTTTCTTTTTTCCCTCTTATATTTGTTTTTCAAACGGTCGATTCCAAAGTTTGGAATTAAGACTCACGTGGTTGTTGTTGTCATTGTTATATTCACGAGTATTCATTTAGTCACTTTGAGAGACCAAATTAGAAGGTGCTGGCATATCACATAACAAAAGTATCAAGATATAGTTACACTTTCTATCGTCTCAATGATGATTGATATAGTGTACATGCACTGATAAAAAAATGTCATGCTCGATTTTGAATATTTTGATGATTCTCAAGAATTTGGCATAGTCAGTTAGCAAAGGCCATATTTAATTTATTTTACATAAAGTAAGGTTGAAGTTGCTTTCTTAATTTCTCGTCAAGTCTTCATCATTTCCGTGATTGTTGGCTAATTTAGTAGGCCATGCAATCTCCTTTGTGTATCAGAGTTTTACTACTTTCTATGAATCAGGTAAAAGAGATCCTTATTGAGGAGTCTAACGTTCAACCAGTCAATAGTCCTGTCACTGTTTGTGGTGATATTCATGGCCAGTTCCACGATTTAATGAAGCTATTTCAGACAGGGGGCCATGTTCCAGAGACAAATTACATTTTCATGGTAATATATCTGATATATTGTTAAAATACTGTATGTTTTCTGTTTAAAAAGGTCTATGAAAACTTTCAACGCATGTTTTTAATTATATTTCAGGGGGATTTTGTAGATCGTGGTTACAATAGTCTGGAAGTTTTTACAATTCTTTTGCTTCTTAAAGCAAGGTATCCATTTTTTGTAGAAGCTTCTATATCTTTTTGTCCTGATGTTCATTTCTGTGTATATTAGCTCATGTGCAATCAATGATTTTTACATTCTTATACCTGCTGAAGCAAGATAATGATTCAGCTTGTATGGTTTTGTTTTGTGAATTTT
Organism: Dillenia turbinata; assembly: GCA_037126225.1. Lineage (NCBI taxonomy): Eukaryota > Viridiplantae > Streptophyta > Magnoliopsida > Dilleniales > Dilleniaceae > Dillenia > Dillenia turbinata. Next base: position 20,061,857 of record JBAMMX010000011.1, on the reverse strand, counting down.
AAAGGTGGTTATGGACATTTGTCATGGATGAGGATATTACATGTGCCTCGTCATAACCATCCATCTTGAAGAAAAAACCTGGTAGAAAAAGGGAGAATATTGAGTTATTTCATGTGGTTCATGTGGGTAATTTATCTCTAGGTAGGTTAAAAGTAATTTGAACTAGTTATGTTGCATTTGTCATGAGGTGTATTTTTTTTTTCCTTTCTTGTTTTTTAATTCAATCTCTTTGCAAAATGCAAGGAGAAGATTGCGTACATATACGCCTACTCTTCCCCTACCCTTGCACTAAGTCGGGGAGTACTTTATGCATTGGGTGAGCCCTTTGAATGAGATGCCTAGACTGGGAATGCAGAGAAGGAAAAGACATTTAAACGATAAATTTAGCTTTTTTTTTTCTAACTATTTAAAAGAAAAGTAACTGCAGGTTTTTAATGGTGTTGAGACCATAGCTTTTTTTTGGGGGGGTGGGGAGACAGACTAAGTTTGTTCAAATTTGGTCTCATATGAGTTGTTTACATGTCCAGCTAATGTTTTCTACTTGATTATTTTTTTTTTCTTGTCCTGGATTTACTTTCTTGTTTGATTGCACCATTCTTGTGCTCTTACTTTTTTTTTGGTCTTAGCTTTTAAATCTAAAAACAAAACAAAAGCTGAACTGATGGGAGCAAGCCTGGATTGGTTGACAGGGAAGTGATGGGAGCTAGGGTTTCTGATGAGTACTGGGGGCAAACTCAAGCTTCTTATGGAATAAAACTGTTGCTCTTATGGTTTAAACTGCATATCATGTTGAAAAGTGAATATAAGAATGAAATTTGTATTTTCTCATGTCTTGATATGCATTCACCAATTCTTCTTAAATTAAATGGGTGAAACTGGAGCAAGAATGAAGGGCTTTCTTCATCTCTTTCTCAGTGAGGGTTTCCCCCCCTCTCAAAATGAATAAACAGGAGCATTTCTTCTTAAAACATTCATTTTGGTGCTTTAGATCTTAAAAGGCCATAGTAATTCTTGGCACATTTTGGCTAGCGTAGAGATGTGTGTTACTAAAGAAGTGCAAAAAAGAAGAAACCTCAATTCTTCAATTTTCATATATGCTAGACTCAGTTACATGCTTTTTCCCTGTGGAGTATTGTCCTGGTGTAAGGTTTTGTTCTCATGTATTATTTGGACTTGCTTGGTGATTTAAAGATTTTTGCTTATTGTTGGAGAATATAGAGTTAATTTAATACCATTAGATAAATTGCAACTGTATAGCACTGGCACCGACATAGGAAAACGGACACCACAAGGTACAAAGAAATTGACACGACAAAGTTATAAACACTTTATGCTATTGAAAGTTACAGACTGTTGTACATGTTGTCACCTTAAACATGCTCAATTCTAGAAGTTTGCGTGCTACATAGAAATTCAACCATTTTGATAAGAAGGATTTTCCATTTCCCTGGTTGTATTGTGGATTATATGTGTGCACAAGGGCTATGTTTCTATGCTTTGTTAAGGATGGTGGATTTTATTAAGGACCTAAAAAGGTTATATCGTGCTCGATCCTCAGAACAATGGATCCTTCTGAACATTTATTAAGATGCTGTTATGTATATCTCTGTGTACATGTATAAGCCATCTGAGTAGATGTGTGATGAACATAACAATGTACTGAGATACTAAATTGACATGGATTTATCTAGAACTGCATACAAGAACATGCTTAAACTTGTCATTCAAGTTTTTGGCTAAGTGGCCTTGAGGGGAGGGAGACAATCTCTTCCTTCTCATGGAAAGTAGTGTGCAAGTCATGTGCCAATGGTTGCGTTCTTTGCTTAAGTTTGGATTCTTATTTAGGATTATTTGTGAAGAAAAGGAATTGTGCTGGTGAAGATATTTATTTTTGTAAAAGGGGTAGATATAGTGGATCACATTGTAATTGGAGTCACTTTGGAACTTAGTTCTTTCTCTTCCTCATTGGGTTTTGTGAAGGCTGTGCAGAGTGAGTTATGCCTGTGCAATGGTAAAGCTTGTTCATCATATCCCATGCTAACTCTTGGTTGATGTGGAGGGAGAGGAATAGGAGTCTTCTTCTGGGGGTTGAAAAATTCCTTGGTATTTTGTGGATTCCATTTTACGGGCCTTAGTATTTTGGTTCTGATGTTGCTTTTTGTTTTGTTTTGTTTTTAATAAATCTCTTGTCCAATCTTTATGCTGTACTATTTTTTGCACTGCCTCGGTGCTTATATATATGTATACGCATATATGTCCTCTTTTCTATGTAAAGGAAATGGTTTCCTTCAAGTTGTATGGTGAACTGCCAAATATTTTTTGATTTAAATTTTCTAAGTTCTAGCACCCATAGGTCACCTTTCTGTTGTGTGAGGAAGACTAGCTAAAATCGAAGATTTGGTGCAAATGAAAGACATTTCTTGATTTTTGTTGTTTGGGAAGCTAAAGTTAGACATTGATGGGATTGAAATATTGTTGATTGTGGTATTGTTAGCTGAAGTAAATTTTGGTGGGATTAAAATATTGTTGATTGTGATATTGTTAACTGAAGTAAATTCAAGTGAGAATAGGTAGCTCCTAAGATGGCCTGCAAATGTGCAACCGTGAAGATGTTTGACTTTTAAATCTCTACAATACATACCAGTTTTGAATTAGAGTCATGGGGAGGGAATCATTATATATATATATTGATACAATAGAATAATTGGATGTGTTAATGACAACAAAGACTATCATATTTTATTGTCATAACAACTGCGGTCGTTTCCAATTCTTCTTCTTCTTATTTTTTTTTTCCCTTTTTTAGATACCCAGCCAACATTACTCTTTTGCGTGGAAATCATGAAAGTCGGCAACTTACTCAGGTAAAGCTATTTTCTTAAGTTATACATGAAATGCATTATTGCCTTTTCAAGATTCTTAGCTAAGGAAAATTCTATGTGGGTATCTCATTGTTGAGAACCACAGGTTTGTGATTGGATTGTTGTAGAGCATTTAAGTCTAACCAGATAATTAGTAACTTTAAGCCACCTTTTGTTTTGGCAACATTGTGCAATGGTGTTCATTGCAATATTCGGCATGGGATGGATTATTACAAGGGAAATAATGCTTGGTGAAGAGGTAGTTATTTTCCCATCCCCTACCCTCTCCCTTCGAGAAGAAAAAAAAAATCCACAAAAGAAGCAAAAGGGGAAAGCAGTAAAGAGTTGCCAACTGGTTATTGTGATCCTACAATTATTCATTACAACCAACAGTGCCTTATATTGAAAATCACAGTTATGAAAATTATCCTATAATATAGCAGACAGTTTTATTTCTTATACTAACTTAAATTCTCTAATTGTAGTAATGCATACTGAAAATTTGACAATCTGTAGGGCTGAATTCGAGGTGTCTGTATTTAAGGCACTGCTGTAGAAGTTGGGTTGTATTCAATATTATATGAACAGTTTATAGTTACAAATTTCAATGGATCTGGAAACTAGAAGGCAAAGAGTTTTTAATACATTGCTATCTTCACGTTGATATGATTTCTTATTCTCTTGTTTTGTATATCTTTTCTTTTCTTTCTGTGAAACTATTTCTATACCTGTGAATTGCATGGATTTTACCACTATGTTAAGGTCAGAAATCAAAGGAATCTTTTAAGCTAAAAATAATATTAAAGTAAAGAAAGTGAATGGCAGTAGTCTTACCCACTTTAATTGAGACTTAATATATTTTCCTAAGCTCCTCCTCAAGTTCGGTGAGGAAAGGATGGTCATCTTTGTCTAATAAATGACCATTTCTCAATGCATTTATTTCTTAAAATCTTCTCTTGCCATAAAGTGAATATGTTAACATAAAATCATCTAAGCAAGTGGGACTTCTTGTTATTTGCTTTTTAATTATTCAGTCAAGTGAATAAGGAAATCAAACGAATTGTAAGGATTAGGATGACGAGTCTAATTAAATTTCTTCCCAAAAGGAAACCTAAGGTCCTCTTTCTGTTCCTCATTCTACTTTTAGGTGGAAGTCAAATCAATTGTGACTGGTTAAATTGAACTGAAACCAGTTAAGGATGGAAAAATTGCATTGTTCTTCTCTTCATTAAGACCAAACACATTTGTGGTTGACCATGATCCTTCTCATCTTTTCATCCCACTCTTTCATATAAAACCAACAATTGTTGCTCTTTGCTTGTTGTGAAGTTATTACTGTTAATGCAAAATTAAGATCTTCAAAGATGTGGGAGCATGCAATGAAGGAGAACCTTGAAGAATGAGTTTAGGTGCCTGATTCTTGTAAACTTGCAGGGTTAGGTGGGTTGCTTTAAAAACCAGCAGGCTTGCTGGCTGATGTTATGTGTATCAATCTACTTAAATCTAAGGAATGCAAAAGGGATAAGAGGTGCAAGGGGAGAGACGTAAAAGAACCAAATATATGACATGGTTAGTCCAGAAATAGAAAGAGAAGTATAATGGGGGTGAATAAGAAGAAAGAAGCCTTAATATAATACTCAATAAACTTAGATGTCTTTGAGGCTTAGCGCCTTATTGCCTCTCCGCCAAGGTGCAAAAGTTAAGCGCCTTTTAAAGGTTGGCTGAGGCCTCATGAGGCGGTATGCTAGTGCTTCGAGCACCTTGGACAACATTGGTAACTAGGGCTGAATTAGGAACCAGGTCACTGTTTTGACGATGGGGGCTGGCCTACATTTAATAACCACATGTAGGTTTTTTTCTGTGGAACTGTAGTTATTGGTCATATTCTCTTTGCTTGAGTTTTTATTGTTGTTAGGTTCATAACTTGTTTCCTAAAATGGCCTAAAGAATTTGGGATCTCTGATCTTATTCGTTTTTAGTCTTTGCAGGTATACCAATTAAGAGATTTGTATTAATTAAATGATTTCTGCATTTGCTAGGTTTATGGTTTTTATGATGAGTGCCAAAGGAAGTATGGTAATGCTAATGCATGGCGATATTGTACAGATGTTTTCGACTACTTGACGCTCTCAGCCATCATAGATGGAACTGTACAACCCTCTCTCTCTTTCTCTCATGGACACACACCAAGAACATGCATGCATACAAACATGCAAAATTTGTTGTTTACACATGTTCCATATTTTGAAACTGCAGGTGCTTTGTGTCCATGGTGGTTTGTCTCCTGATGTTCGAACAATTGATCAGGTATTGTTTCGCTCTTGTATATCCTAATCTGGAAATTTGTTCTACTATTTAGATAATTTTTGTTGCTTCATTGTGTTGCATTGGAGATTTCTGATTCTTCTTCTTCTGAAGTATTTTTGTGCTTCTGGTCTGATGATTAAATAGCCCCCCAAACCTCTTTGAATTGTGGCATTGCTGGTGGGAGGTCCAAAGTCACTTTTCATAGTATGGAAAGAAGAAATGTTACTTTTGAGCATTTAAAGATGATCTACACTATATATATTGACAATCATGTGGATTTTTTTTAACAGATGTCCTGTTTTGTGCTTAAATATATGTTGTTGCTAGTTATGAATGGCTAACAAGAGAAATTGTTGAAATGAGTACTTGATCCTGTTGTCTCAACAAAATTTGTCTTGAGAAATGATGCATAATCTGGATTGCTCATGTACTGGATGGAGTTTGACTTGTGACTTCTCAAGGATCATTAAACCCCTGAGATGCTTGCATGGTTATGACTTTCATGGTAAAACAAAAAGTCTAAAATCGTTCATTGCATTCTGTAAGGTGGACTAGTATACTTGTTTCTCTATCCAAATTAGAAATTAGATATTGTTTTTAAGCATCCTTTTGTAACTGCGAATATAAGAAAGATGAAGTGAGAATAATGATGATTATCCAATACTGGCCTTTTACTGGAGGTGCTACTCATACTATCTTCCCTAAAGTATGCATTTCTTATTTGTTTTGGGACCCAGTATGTACCTATTACCTGCATTCGATATTGATATCTTTATTAATGTGAAACACGGACATGGGTGTGGAAAGTAGCACTCGTAATGTAAAATTATTTAAAAAATAGGACACGGATAGGACCAGGACAAGCAATATAGTAGTACTGTTTTTATGTATATAGATATAAAGTTTAAATAGCGATCTTAAGTTTGGCACGTAAGTATTACGAAATTAGCATATGAGCGATTTACAATTTACTTTTGAATGAGACTATTATAAGTATATTGGACAATATATATAATCTATTTTAACAATAACAACTATCTACAAGGTCTCTGGAGTGTTTGTAAAGTGTCCCAGAAGTGTTGGATTAACCATCTGTTCTGCACTCAATAAACCAACCCTACATGCCATAATTTCCTTCTTGTTTCCGGTGTTTTAATGTATGTTTATAGTTTTTCTTCATGAATTTTTATTATCAAGTCAAGCAATTCTTTGGTAGGCTGCAGTTTTTTTGGTCGAATTTTTAATGACCATTTCTTCATTGTTCCCAATCTAATTTAACAGATGAGGGTCATTGAACGGAATTGTGAGATACCCCATGAGGGACCATTTTGCGATCTCATGTGGAGTGATCCAGAAGATATTGAAACATGGGCAGTTAGTCCCCGTGGAGCAGGTTGGCTTTTTGGATCCCGGGTTACTTCTGAGGTAAAGTAATAACTACTTGCTATGGGGGATCCTCTGTGAAACTTGTAACTTGTTAATGTTAAGTCTGCTCTGTGGCCTTTGCAGTTCAACCATATAAATAATCTTGACCTTGTTTGTCGAGCTCATCAACTTGTACAAGAAGGTCTCAAGTACATGTTTCAAGATAAAGGCCTTGTAACTGTGAGATTCTCTGAGCTCTTAATCTCTCCCTCTCTCTCTCTCTATTTCTCAGATTCTGTTTTGCAAAGTAGTGATCATCTGTTAGTTTAATTTCATTTAATACGTTTTGAAGCACAAATTCATTTCTTTCCCTGAATGAAAATCCACATTGCTTTCTTGTTTTTATCCTCAAATTTCCTCTGCTAAATTCATTTTTTTTCTAGGTCAAACACAATTATTACGTCTTTAGTTTTAGTGCAAAACAGAGATTTAACCCATGTACTTGCACCATTTTAATTTTATTCCACATTAAAGTTTGCTAAATTACTAAATCATGTATGAGCTGCAGGGAAAATCTGGGGCAATCTCCTTTCCTTTTGGATTTACTTTTTTTTTTTTGAAACAGATAATTGTTTTCCTAGAAGAAAATAGAAAGCATAAAGTCCAGAAAATAGATTGATATATTGTATATTTTGGTGTCAAAGGCTGTAAATCAGCTCCATTCATCTGATCATGAAATTTTCTGTTCCTGCATTGAAGTGGTTTTCTGGTATCCCTGGAATGATTTTTTGTTTATCCCTTGGAACCAATGAAGTGTGACTCAGTTTGACCCTATTGGGCATGACAATTGTCGGTCTTGTAATATCACATATACTCTACGATGTCTCTAAATATCCAATGTTCTCTTGGAAACAGGACAATTCTCAAGAGGGTTCTTCTCAACTACTTCAGAGATACTTGACATGCTTGCTATTGACAGAATTGGAATGTGTGTTGTAGTGGATATTAGTTATAACCCTTTCTTTCGCTGCCAACTTCAGTAATCACATTTGAATTGAGTATAAACTGCCTTTTGGAAACTTTAAAAGGGAAAATATTATGAATATAACATTGAATTTAATTCATCATGGTTATAAATGTCTTGTCATTTTAGTCTTTCTGTCTTGTCTTTTTTTTTTTGGGGGGGGAGGGGGATTTACTATATTGTCATGTCCTGTCTCATTTGTCCGTTGTCCATGCTTCATAGCTAATCTTCATAGCTAATAACTGAGATGTGTGATTAATGATTTTGACAGGTTTGGTCTGCTCCAAATTACTGTTACCGCTGTGGGAATGTAGCATCCATTTTGAGCTTCAACGAAAATATGGTGAGACGATAGAAAGATTGCATGTCCTTGTTGATAGAATATATTAAATGAAGTAAAGAATATACAATACTCTTAAGGATGAGAAATCCTTTGAAAAATAAAAATACATAACTAAATGAATGACTGTCCTTAAGTCTCTCTTTAACTCCTCTAAGGTTTAATCTTTGTAAATCTTTGAGATGTGAGCCCACAAAGAAGCATAAAAAACAATTATTCTATAGAAGAGAAGAACCATGTTCTGATTTATGCAGATCTCGGCATTTCGCTCTCTCCAAATATACCTAGTTTTAGCCATGGAAGCATATCTCCAAAGCCCACAAGCATTATCCTGTCCTCCAAAACCTCTAAATTTTTTTGAGAAACAATTCATGGGGGTTTGTATGACAAACCCCGCCATTATTGCACGTAAGAAGTAGGCGATTCCATATCTTTCGTGCAATAGGACAATGCAGAAGCATGACAAGTCTTCACTTTAAGAATTATTGTAGCATGTGACAAAGACATCCTGAGAGAACTTTAGAAGACCCCTTTTGTGGCAAGTCCTTGGTGTTAGTCTTGTTAAGTATCATGGACCAGGTAAAAGCCTTAACTTTGACAGGAACCTTTTTCTTCCAAATAAAATTAGTTATTGTAAAAGGACTTTGAGGAACGCTAATAAGATATTGGAAGAGATTTGCAAGAAAAACCTTTGAAGTATCAAGAGTCCAAACTCTAGTATTAGAAATATCGTGGGAAGGTTCATTGCCCTATAAGAGGGAAATTAAGAAGAACTCTACAATTTCTGTCATTAAAGTTTCCTAAAATATACCAAGAGATTGATTGTCCCACTTGATTATAAAATTCTTTAATAGAAGTTGAATGAAGCCTAGATAATCTATAGAGTCAAGGAAAAGTAATGGACAAGGGAGAATCCTTAATCCATGATTATCCTAAAAAAGACACAAGAACTATCACCCACTTTGAAAGACACAAGAGGAATGCTAGTCTGATATAATTGAGAGAGGAATTTCCAAGGATTAGAATGAAAAACTCATTCCAGCATTTGCTTGCCATTCATTTTGTTAGAGACCATACGTACTCTTGATAACTTTATGCAATAAAAACTTGAGTTGTAAGGGAATCTTTGAAGCTATTTGTGTCCCAGAATTTTATTTTATTTTTGGATACCACATTGTGGAGATCTGCGATTGCACAATGCCATTGCAATTGAAATGACAGTTTTGTATAACCACAGTAAGATCTGTATTATTATATGGCATCGAATATTTGACCATTAAACAACAACAAGAGTATAAAATGGTTATAGCTGAAATAAGAATACTCTGATGGATGTGTGGTAAAACTAGAAAAGATAGGATAGGAGGAGCGAGATCTTAAATGTAAGAGATTTAGTGAAATATTGGGATAAACTATTGAAAACCTAAATGCAAGTTATTTTTCCTCTCTCCTACCTTTGTCTCTCAAATGGCGGATCCCAAAATTTAGGATTAAGGCTCAATTTGTTTGTTGTTTGTTTGTTTGTTGTACCACATTATGGAGATTCAAACCACTCTTGGGTTTAGATTTTGAAAGCTGCTCCCAACTTACTACATGATCTGTTTTATCAAATCCACTACCTGAACAGACCTCTCATCATCTTCTCAATCTTTTCTGTTATCACAGCAGGAACTTTAGAAAGGGAAAGAAAATAGAGGGGGCTATTGGATAAACATGCAAGGATAAGTGCAATATTGCATGTCTTTTTATTCTAGAAATTTTGCTTGTATTTCTCATTTCTCTAAAATCTCATGCTTTTGATGGTACTCTTTCTGTGCATAATGAATGGAAGTATATTATAGCCTTGTCAGCCAAAAATATGGGAATCTATGTATTTGGCATTGATACTCTCCCGTATTTCTGTGATTGGGAGAACTTTTTTTTCTTCTTTCCCTTTTCTGTTTGTTGTAGTTACGCTCTTTAAGGGATAAGAGTGAGGGATGAAGTCCCTCCCTGATCACTGTTCAATTCAATATTGTACTAGCTCAGTGAGATATAAAGATATGGGCACAGCTTATTACTGAATGTTACTTCAGCGTTTGCTCTTTCATAATGCTTCGATTCGAGTATTGTTGAGTCATGTCCTAGATATGTGCCTTCAGTTGCAATTTCAAGCATTTAGCTTCTCTTGCAGTAATCCTTGGGAAATCATATTTTCATATGTTTGGGTTTAGCTTGCTGTCTGTTGTTTGGTTGCACTTGCACCTTCCTATTGCATTTACCTTTTTTCTCTTTTTGCTGATAAGAGAATATGAGGGTTTAGTTTTACCTCAATATCAGGTATTCTTCCAAATTAATTTACCTTGGAGAATGATAATTTCATTCTCAACTTCCGTCAGGCTTGAGTTGGCTTTATAAGCCAACTTGGCGGATCAGGTTGTACCTGGTCAACAAATTAGGAGAATGAGAACTTCTTGTAAATATTATGAGTCCGTCTGGGATATTTATTTTAGATTGGATATAAATGACTTCGGTTGTTAGTACTTTAACTTCTTGAGAATCCACGGTTCTGTTGCTTTTTGTTTAAACAAAAATAGTTTGCAGTGTAGTTTATCGTGCATGACACAATTAGATCTTTTATTCACTATAAGAAAGATTAAAAGGATGAATGCGGTGAGGACAACTGTGAACGAGTTGGGGATTATTTGTTTCTTTGCCCATGTATATAACCCTTGTTGGCTTGTGTTTTGACTTGGTGGGGCGAGCTTGGCAATGTGCACGGATAGTCTTGGAAGTATGCTACTTCACCAGTTATCATTTGAAGAGTCTCCAATTCGGATTACATGGATTCCATCAATGGGAGTCCATTTGATGTCCTTTTATGCTTGGACTATACTTTTCTGATGTTTCTAGTTTGTAATATTAGAGAAAATAAAACACAGGTTATGATGTGCCAAGGAAAATGTAAATGTGGGAAATCTGATAAAAAGTGCGATTTCAAATGAAAAAATTGGCCATGTCTTCATGGAGCATGTGCTATATTTGTTTCTTATTGAGTGGTATTTGCTCTCATATATTCTTGGTTTTGTTGTCCATTAGGAGAGAGAAGTCAAGTTTTTCACAGAAACAGAGGAGAACAACCAGATGAGGGGTCCAAGAACCGGAGTTCCATACTTCCTATGAGTTGTGCCTTGTTACCGCATTGCTTTATAAAATTATTGAAGAATAGCAATTGATTGTTGTTAGAGATGGAAAGAAAATACTTAACAGTTGCTGGTGATTATTACTGGGGGTGGCATCAGCTTGCTAGTCTAACCTGGCCTCCTTTGAGTTACGTGGTTCTTGTATCAGTATTGACATGTTTCACTTGTCTTCTCTTTGTTCTGTATATTATTTTAAGCGTTGTTCAGCATTTTTCCCCTTATTTTTAGTAATTGGCTTTGAATTTAGGATAACTAAGTCGTCATGGTGTTGAAAGGATTCTGGACCCATTTTCTATACTCTCTCTCTCTCTCTCCGGCAGGGTTAATGTCTTGTACTGTAGACTGTAATGATTTATTTTATAGTACTTATTGCATATGCTCTAGGGAAAGAACATTTGGGAAAAATCATTATTCTTTCTTTTTTTTTTTATTTCATACAAAATTAAAATTTCTAAGTGTTTGAAACAACCTTTGGCGAGAGGTGGCATCGACGTAAGGACAAATCTCTTCAAGCAGAGGATGATTTATTTAGATTCATCCACAGATTTGAATAGTAGTGACCACAAGTACCATGCTAGAGAAGTCTTATATTGGGAGCAATTTTCTCTTAAACATAGCAAGTGTTGTGTGTAGAGATGGCAATAATCAATTTGATCCGATGAATATCTGAAAAATTTGATTTGATGGATAGAGTGTTTTTTTTCAAAAATCGAGTTAGAGTCGGGTTAACGTTAGGTTTTAATATTAAACTAATTAGGTTGATTTGGATATGAATTTAGATTATAAATAATTTGATTCGATCTGTTTTGATAATAGTTTATAATAAAATAAAATTTTATTTTAATATAATATTATTAAATAAAATAAAAAGATTTTTTGAATTTGTTATAATTTGTAAATTTTATTTTCATTCTTAAACAAATATTATTAAATTAAAAAAAATTGTATTAGGCTATGATTTAGTTGGGTATGGATTGGGTATATGTCGGGTATAAATCGATTTAAAATCGGATCGAATCATTTTGAATCGGTTTTTTAAAGATACGTATATATATCAGATCGGATTTTTAAAAAAATCTATAAGGTTAGATATAGTTTTTTATTTTTTAATCTGAATCGAATTAGTGTCGAATATAAATATTATAGTTAAGATTTAAAATCGGATATGATATTAATATAATCCGAATCATAATTTATCCATTGTCATCCCTAATTATGTGACACGGTTTTTCAATCATGGTTCTTTTTAGTCTATTTCTTTTCAAGAGATACTGTTAAAAAGTATAACACGTCATTCTAATTTCGCACGCAAATTTACCCTAAAAAATCACACTACTCGTAGATATAGTAAATGAATAAATAACCAACACACCAATGTTTGTATGAAATCTTGATTTCAACCTTACACTTATTTATCGGAAGTATAAAGAACACCACCGATAGATAGTCGACCTAATGAAATGTGATATTAAATCTCTTAACCAATATCTTAGATTTGGATTTTGAGAATAGAAAGGAATATATTGGAAGGGTAACCCTTAGAATGGACCAATACAAGTTCTAAATCCGATTAGTCAACACATAATTCTATATATCGGTAGTGTACACAAAAAAAATAAAAATGGAAGTACAAAGAACACCAAGGAAACTTACACAAGTTTGTTTCTTCATTTCCCACTAAAGGAAACACTACCATCCAACGAATAACATATTGTATGGGCAGTTGACACCCTTCACTGCATATGGCATGCATATGGCAAGTGACAATCACAGTTTACATTCTCAAACTACTTGGGGACATTTCAAGTTGTTACTATGGATAGGAATTAATTAACATGTATGAGTGTGTCGAAATTATCACAATTGAATTGCCATCAAGAATGTCCTACGTTTGTGTCCCTTGATCCTGCAAAGTTAAGGAAAAAAACTGTTAGATATTTCTCTTGTAGATAGCCAATTCCCGGCCCCACTTGTCCTTACAAAGACGCAACCACATACGTTCTTGATGTCTTAGTGAAAATAGTGCCAACGGTTTTGGCAACAGGGCCAATGGATCTAACGGGCATCACGGTTTGTTGTCAAAGGCAACAAATTAACACAACCTATTGCAGCAACCAACAATAACTATTATTTTTATTAGTTGATGCCGTGAGGCCATATTTTTAACAAAAGTAAAAAAAATTGAAATGCTAAATGTGAGGTAGTGAGAAGTTACCCACTACCCCCTCTCTCTCTTATTTTCTCTAAAAAATGACTCTTATTCTGAAAAGACTCCTACGAGAGTGTGAATCACTAATAGAACTAACATCTTTGAGGAGAGGATTAAGAGAAAGAATTACCATCTTGAGAGTTAAAATAATTATTGAATAGAACAATTATTCAGAGGATTTTCCGATCAACGTTAAATCACCGGGTTAAGGGTTGGTTCGTTGCGATATTACGGTGATAGTTCGATTACGTGACTATCATCCTGACTTTGAGTGGTTTGTGTTCAGAGTTTGCGGTTCCGGAGATTTTCTACATCACTGTTTAAGGTATATCGCAAACTTAATCTTTTAAGGTTCTGAAATTTTATTTATCGCTTCCGCTGCGTGTATGAGTTACGTTGAAATCTAACATTGGTATCAGAGCATGTTAGAAATATTTCAAATAATTTTTTGGAATAAAATTTGGGTATAAAAATATAAGGTATAAAATTTGGGGTTCGGATCACGGATGAGTTTCGTGAATCCAATTATACCACTGTGTTACCCAACTCACGTAGAACACGAAAATAATTTTTTCGTAATTTTTTGGGTACGTTTAGACCATGAAAATTCCGGTTGAAGCATTCGGCCGTGAATAGTGACCGAACACTTCAACCCCAGATCTGGTGAGATTTAGGTCAAATTTGTTCATAAAAATGGTAGATCTGTGTTTGTCGCTGTTAGATCTACATTTTGATATATAAATTGCATATGATCGGCACCGGAATGTGAGCTATTTGGAAACGGTTCGAAAAACCCAATCCCAGAGCTGTTGGGCGAGGAAGAAGCCCAACAGTGGGGCGCGTGCGCAACATGCGCGCGGAGGCGCGTTTGCGCACAGAGCAGTTGGCGCGTGGATCTCACACGCAAGGAGGAACGTGAGACGCCGGGTTCAGACCGGGTCTGCACCAACCCGAATTTAGACCTGACCCGCACCGGGGATCCGGACCGGGTTCCGGGTCCCGACAGCGTCCCGATCCGGATCCGGCCAAGGGGACGCGGGCGCGCGCGTGTAGGAGTGTGCCTGACGCGTTGTGCGTCCTGCATGCGCCCAGGGGCCTTCCCGGCGTGTGGGGGCTCGTGAGACGCGCGCCGTGAGCCTGGCGGCGCGTGAACCCTCCCGACGGCGCGTAGGTCGTCCTAAAATTAGAATTTTCTGATTTTTTTTAGGGTTTTGTGATAAAAAGTGACTAATTGTGGGTTTTTATGTACTGAATCCTATTCCGAATGGTGAGATACAATCACGGATTGTGGTGTATGGTGTCCGTTGACTCATACGCTCGTCTTGGGATCTGTATTCGAGTCATTTTAGTTTTGGTGATTCGTAGGGTACATAAAATTGTAAACTAAGCATCAATATGTCACTAATGTCTCTTTTTCTGTGTGACAGAGACATGACTGCAACGAAAACTGTCATTCTAGATCTTGTAAAGGGAGACAAGCTGAACGGTGACAACTATGATATTTAGCACCGGAAGGTTCAGTTTGTCTTCGAGGAACAAGAGATCGGAGAAGTTCTTAAAAACGAGATGGTGGACCCCGGGGAAGGTACCACGGCACAAGCACGACGGGATCAGGAGGTGTATCGTGCTTGGAAAAAGAAGGATGGCCAAGCGAGGGTGATCCTTCTTAGCAGCATGCACGATGAGCTGATTCCCATCTATCTGCAGTATCCTACTGCACAGTCGATCTGGCATGCTTTAAGAGAGCACTATGGCGCCTCGTCAACTCTTAAGTTGAGGATGTTGACTTATAAATTCATCACTTATAAGAATAGGCATGATCATACTATAAAGCAGCATTTAATGCATATGTCGAGTATGATCGCCTCTCTGAAGAGTGTGGGGGAGCCGATGTCTGATGAGCTTCAAGTACTGGGTGTGATCCAGTCTTTGCCTGACTCCTGGGACGTGGTTAAGACTTATTTCACGCACACCGAGAGTATTCGTACTTTTATAGACGTGAGTAGGTATTGTGAGCTCGAGGAGGAGTATCAAGAGGTGGCTAGGTCTTCTTTTGCTCATGCTAACATTGCAGAGTCGAGTAAGGGCTCCCGAGGAGTAAAGCGCAAGTGGCGCAAGCATGAGAAGAAGGCCAAGGGCCAAGGCAAGAAGAAGCAATCTGCCAAGACCGATGACAGAGAACAGAAACGCAAAAAGAATGAGCTCGATAAAAGCAAGGTCCAATGCTACGTGTGTGGCAAGACTGGGCATTTCGCACGCGAGTGTGGCGAGCGAAAGGTAAGTCCTTCTTCTTTACATGGTTTGAGTATCTAGTGTGATGCTCGCTAACTCTTCTCCTTTGTGGATTGTAGACTCAGGAGTCATGGACCATGTAACTCGCGACAGGAGTGCATACATAGAGTTCCACCGTTTGAGTCCCCAGGCGAGGAGGCTATACGTGGAGAATTGAGCATTTATTGAAGTGAAAAGTATTGACACTTGCAAGCTATTGTTACGAAGTAACCAAGTCTTATATCTTCATGACGTTTTGTATGCTTCTGAGATTAGGCGGAATCTTGTATCTGTCCGATGTTTAGATTTGCTAGGATATTCTGTGTTATTGGGAAACTCTAGAGTTTCCATTACCTATGATAATTCTTTGATATGTTCCGGTTTGGTCCATGAGGGACTTTATGTACTGGATATGATTTCATTTTATGAAATTTATTCTTCTTTTACTATTGTTTTTGCATCTGATAGTACAGTGGATGATGTGAATATATGACATAGTAAGCTTGGCCATATAGGGCAAGAGAGGATGATCCGGTTAGCTACGAGTGGCTTGTTGGGCCCGCTAACCAAAGTCCAGTTGCCCATGTGTGAGTTTTGCCTTGCGGGCAAAGCCACTAGAAAACCATTTGGGAAAGCAATGAGAGCTGGGACTCCATTGCAATTGGTCCATTCCGATATTTACAGACCCATAAATGTGAGAGCCCGAAACGGAGCAACGTATTTCATTACGTTCATAGACGACTACACGCGTTTCGATTACGTTTACCTGATCTCGCACAAGTCTGAGGCACTAGAGTGCTTCAGGAGGTTTATCAGCGAGGTTGAAAATCAGCTAGACATGAGGGTGAAAATTCTCAGAACCGATCGGGGACGCGAGTATCTGTCTGAGTAGTTCAAAGAGCTATATTTTGATAGAGGCATTACTAGACAGTTGACTATTTCTGTTACTTCTCAGCAGAACGGAGTAGCCGAGAGAAGGAATAGGACTCTATTGGAGATGGTGAGGTCGATGATGGCGCAGGCTAACTTACTTATCTCCCATTGGGGGGATGCGTTGTTGACTGCAACCTACGTCTTTAACCGTGTTCCGACGAAGTCCGTAGTCAGCACCCCATACGAGCTTTGGATAGGGAGACAGCCTGACCTTAGCCACTTGAGGCCATGGGGTTACGCCGCGTATGTTCATGATTCCTCGCATCAGTACGACAAGTTAGGCCCGTGAGAAAAGAAGTGTATCTTTATTAGATATTCTGAACAGTCCAAGGGACATGTGTTCTTAGGAGAACATACAGACGACACTGTCACTGAGATAGAGTCTCGTAATGTCACTTTTCTCGAGAGTGATTTTCCTAAGAGAGGAGAAATCGATCGAGACTTCACCTTCTATGAGATGGATGAATCTAGCGGCTCAGTCGAGCCCAGCAGCAAGACTCAAGACCCTATTACGGATCTTGGTCCTAGTGGGAGCGGTTCATCCGAAGGTGTAATGGCTCTCTCTCCTCGTAGGAGTAGTCGGGGACAAGTGTCTCATCGCCATTTCTCGATTGAGGATGAGATCCTCATCGTGACTCCCGAGGATGACGAAGAGTCGAGGACTATACAGGAGGCTCTCGAGGGTTTAGCAAAGGACCAATGGTTACAGGCCATGCACGAGGAAATGGAATCAATGAGAGTCAATGAAGTCTGGGAGCTAGTTGACTTGCCTGAGGATAGAAAGGCAATTGGGAACAAGTGGGTTCTCAAGATTAAAAGAAAGGCCGACGGATTAATTTAGAGATACAAAGCCTGTCTGGGAGCCAAGGGTTATATGCAGACTAAGGGCATTGACTACAAGGAGACTTTCTCCCCATTATTCAAGTTTACTTCGATCCGTTTACCTTTGGTGATTGTCGTCAGTTTGGATCTAGAGTTACACCAGATGGACGTTAAGACTGCTTTCCTTAACGGGAGCCTGGATGAGGAGATCTACATGGAACAGCCCCCCGGGTTCTTTTTAGTAGGTCAGGAGGACAAGGTCTGTCGACTTCGGAAGTCAATATACGGCCTGAAGCAGTCATCCAGGCGGTGGTACCTAAGATTTCATGAGGATGTGATATCTTACGGTTTTACGATGGTCGAGGAGGATCATTGTGTCTATTTGATTCGGTCCAATAACTGATCCCGTCGTTGTATGTAGATGACATAATATTGGCTGGGAACAACATTCAGTATTTAATGACCATCAAAGCGTGGTTGTTATCTAGTTTCGACATGAAAGACATGGGTGAAACTGAGTTCATCCTCGGAGTTAAGATCCAGAGGGATCGCTCGAGAAAGATGTTAGCTCTTTCACAAGAGACCTACATTAGGAAAATTCTCGAGCGTTTTGAGATAAGTGATTGTAATCCCATAGATACTCCGATCGCCAAAGGTGAAAGCCTGAGCCTGGAAATGTGTCTGAAAACTCAGAAATAAGTAAGAGAAATGCATAAAGTACCTTACTCCAGTGCAGTGGGAAGCTTAATGTATGCAATGTTGTACACTAGACCGGACATTTGTTATGCAGTTGGTCTGGTGAGTAGATATCAAGCAAATCCTGGAAGGGGTCACTGGAGAGCAGTGAAAAGGATTTTTTGATATCTAAAAGGAACTGCAAACTTCTCATTGAGTTACGGGGGAGGTGATTTGCGCCTTGTGGGCTATTCAGACGCCGATTGGGGAGGCGATTTGGATAAACGCAAATCGACATCAGGTTTTGCTTTCTTGCTCAATGGCGGGGCCATCTCTTGGAGCAGTAAGAAACAAACCTGTGTTGCTCTATCTACGATGGAGGCTGAGTTCGTGGTATGCTCAGTTGCAGTTCAGGAGAGTGTTTGGCTCCATAGACTATTTGATGACTTACGGATTGTAGCGAATAGTGGGAGGCCAGTCATGATTTATTGTGATAATCAGGCCGCTATTGCTTACACACGAGACCTTAAGTTTCATAGTAGGACCAAACACATTGACACCAGATACCATTACGTTAGAGACATCATCGAGAAGGGTGAAGTGACCGTCAAGTACATTTCGACACACAGTATGGTGGCTGATCTCTTCACCAAACTCATTACTAGAGACTCCTTTCTAGGGCATAGAGAGTCATTAGGTTTGAGTCTTTTCTGACATTTCTCCTTTTGTACTTATTGATGATATTGATACTTATTGATTTTCTATATATATGATTATAGTGCATTTTTCAGTCACTTCTGTGTTATATTTTCATTTAATGTACTTGCTTTCATTGTCATATATATATTTTGTGATGTGATAATAGATATGTCAGGCAGGCGAGGTCGACTCTCTCACACGAGTGACCACCTCCAGCTCTGAGTGAGCGGAAATGAGACGGCTTCTAGCTGTAAGAGGTTTTGAGAGTGGCCATGCTAGAACATAAGTCGCCCTGATACATGTTCAGGATGAGGTCATATGCGATATGACCGACATGGACATACCCACATCCATATAACCTGTGAGTAGCCAGGTTTGAGATATCAGATATCACCTGCGTTTTGTGATATTGTCTCTAAGGTACTCTCTCTGAGATCTCTGGGTAAAGTCTTATGCATAGACTGAGTCCCTATACCTGTACAGTGTTAGAGAAATCTGACATATGCCCTTTTTGAGAGATGAGGGAATAACACTGTGGCACGTATTTTCATACCACGTGTGAAAAGACAACTTGGGATAGTGGGAGCTATATTACTTGAGATATTAAATTAAAATTTATCCCTGAGCCCCACCGTGTGAGACCCGAGATCCATTGGGTGGGATCTCTTGTGCCTTTATTACTTTCAGCTGTTTCTTGAGGTTTTGATTCAGTGTTTGCTACTTTAGTCTGTTTACCGAAGGTCTGAAAGATAAATTGAGGTATGAGGGACAGGTTTAGGAAAGCAGCTGAGTTGAGACCAATAGATTCGAGTTTGAGAAAGGAAGACCAATTGACACTGCATCACTGTTTTATATTCACCGACCGGTCTTTTATGTTCATCCATGTATGGATTTGAACATAATAGTGAATACATAGTCGAGCGATATCTAGGGATTACTTTCGATGAAGAAAGTAGCTCGATGGATGCAATTTGTCTTGGATCTAGGGTACTACGAGTTTTTCTTTTGATACTAATGGTGACTACTCGATCATCCTAACAGGTATATCGAGAAATCTTTGTTTGCAGGTGTACTCGCTAGTCACATGACGACCAACACTATATGAAAACTTTGTAGGGTGATATGGTAGATTGCATGAGTTGTGGTCTTATAACGGAAGTAAAACGCCCTCGTGTGCAAGTGAGAGATATTAGTTGATGCCCACGTGGGGCCATGTTTTTATCAAAAGTAAAAAAATTTGAAATGCTAAATGTGGGGTAGTGGGAAGTTACCCACTACCCCCTCTCTCTCCTATTTTCTCTCAAAAAGGACTCTTATTCTAAAAAGACTCCTACGGGAGTGTGAATCACTAATAGAACTAACATCTTTGAGGAGAGGATTAAGAGGAAGAATTATCATCTTAAGAGTTAGAATAGGGTTTTCCGATCAACGTTAAATCACCGGGTTAAGGGTTGATTCGTTGTGATATTGAGGTGATAGTTCGATTACGTGACTATCATCCCGACTTCCAGTGGTTCGTGTTCAGAGTTTGCGGTTCTGGAGATTTTCTGCATCACCGTTTGAGGTATATCGCAAACTTAATCTTTTAAAGTTCCGAAATTTTATTTATCGCTTCCACTGCGTGTATGAGTCACGTTGAAATCTAACAATTTTTTATTTGACCGATTAGATTTCGAGTCATACCTTGATTAATCTAACTCATGCAATTGTTGAATTTTTTTTAATGAACTCTCCTAACATAATTTTTTTATTTCCAAAATTCAAATTCGAGTGTTGGTTAATGGATCTAGCGTGCTTTCCACCAGAGCAACTAGTGAACCAACAATAACTATCAACGACTTGTAATTGTCACCATCTGCTGACCACTTGCTTCCGTTAACACAAATATCGATCTCAGCTAGTCAATCATCAGCTACCATAACCAACTTAAGTGTCAACTGTAAGAAATTCATGTAAGTTTAATACATAAATTACAAAATAAAATTGAACCAAAAAGGAGCGGAAGCAAAGTATACCTCTAGCATGGATTTCGGCGACCGCAACTTTCTTTTCAGCACCTCCGGACATGCAAGAAACTTTTCAAACTCTCAATTCTCTCTCTAGATGGTATGTAAGAATAATGAATTGAGTTTAGAGACTCTTGCTATGGTTGTCTTTATTTATAATGGTTGTGCCATCAACGACCATCATGGAGGACCATACTTGGTTACTCATTTGGTGAGTGAAGAATCCCTTACTTTCAGGAGTTGATTTGTAGGGTATGGAGGGTGATGGACTACCCTCCTGTTTTTTACATTCTCCCACTTGGTCCACTCACTCGACTTGATGACTTTATCAAGCCGAAACTTAATAGAAAAAGTATACATGAATCACAGCGACAAACCCTCTAAATTAGCGAGTATTGTCTTCCGAGCATTACAATGCATACTCGTCCTATCCTTATGGTAACCATCTTTATAAACAAACCCAATGTTTATTCGAGATCCATTTTCATGAAATTTTCTCAAAACTTGAATGTACATATAATTTTATACGAGAAAATTCAATTCAAAATTTTATTAAAATTGGGATTTAAACCTATATTTACAACAGGATCCTTGAATTCAACTGGAGGTATGCCTTTAATTAGAGGATCAACAAACATACATTTGGTGCTAACATGTTGGATTACAACCTTATTTTTCAATACACGCTCACTTATAGCTAAGTATTTAATGTCGATGTGTTTATTTTGACTACCACTTTTATTATTCTTAACCGGAAATGCCATAGCCGAATTATCACAAAATATACTTGACGGCTTAGGTACAGAGTCCAAGATCTTTAACCCAACCATGAAACTTTGTAACCACACCGCCTGTGACGTAGCCTCAAAACACGCTACAAATTCAACTTCCATAATGGAGGTCACAGTCAATGTCTGCTTAGCACTCCTCCACGATATAGTTCCACCGACCAGAATAAAAATGTATCCAGATGTTGATTTCTGAGAATCAATATAGCCAGCGAAGTCCGAGTCCGAATATCCGACCATTTCAAAATTGTCGGTCATCCTATATGCAAGCATGTGGTTCTTGGTACCTTGCAAGTACCATAAAATCTTCTTTACAGCCTACTTTGATATCGTCCCAACATTCCAACTACATGTGCTATATTAGGTCGGGTACATACCTGTGCATATATAAGATTTCCAACCACGGAAGCATATGGAATATTGGCCATTTGTTCCCTTTCCAGTTCTGTCTTGGGACACTGGTCCAAACTGAATCGGTCACCTTTGACGATAGGAGCTACACTCGGTGAGAGGTTCTGCATTTTACATTTCTTAAAAACTTTCTTAATATAGGTTCTTGAGATAGTCCGAGAATTTTATGAAATCTATCTCAATATATCTTAATGTCAATGACATAAGACGCATCACATAAATCTTTTATGGCAAAGTTCTTAGAAAGGAACTGTTTCACCTCATGCAACATCCCTTTATCAATGGTTGCAAGTAGGATATCGTCCACATGCAGCACTATGAAGCAAATCTTACTTCCACTAACCTTCTGGTATATGCACTGATCCACAATATTTTCTTCAAAACCGAATGAGGAGATTGTCTCATGAAATTTCAAATACCATTGGCGGGAGGTTTGTTTCAATCCATATATGGACTTCTTAAGTTTGCAAACCAAATTTTTACCATCACTAGAGGAAAATCTTTCAGGTTGATACATGTAAACCTCTTCCTCTAGTTCTCCATTCAAAAATATCGTTTTTACATCAATTTGTTACAATTCTTAGTCAAAATGTACAACAATCGCCAAAATGATACGGAGGGAATCTTTCTTAGATACCAGACAAAATGTATTCGAATAATCGATTCCTTCCCTCTGAGTGAACCCTTTAGCAACAAGTCTGGCCTTATATTTCTCAATGTTGCCAAATGAGTCAGTTTTGGTCTTAAAAACCCATTTACATCCAATGAGTTTTACCATATCAGGTAACTTTACAAGATCTCAAACTCCGTTACTTCTCATGGAGTCCATATTATCTTTTATGGCTTCCAACTATAAGCTCGAATCGTTAGAGCTCATGGCTTGTGAAAATGACTCAGGATCATCTACAGCACTAATATTGTAGTCAGACTCATGGAGGTAGACTACATAATCATTAAGTATTGCTGACCTCCTGATCCTAACAGATCTCCTTAATGTCGGATCAACAGTCTCTCTAGGAGAGGGCTATCCAACTTGACCTGTTTTGGTATCAACAGATTGTGGAATATTTTGATTGTCATCTGTAATCGGGTCAACGTCCATGGGTACTGGAGGGACGCTTTGAATGACAATCATCTTTTCACTTGAAGTGGAAGGCACACTTGATAGATTCCTTTCAAGGATTAAATCTTGAAAGGAATCACTCCCACTGATCAAGTGATTCTCAAGCAATTTCGCGTTTCTCGATTCCACAAATTTAGTATGATAAGATGGACAATAGAATCTATATCCATTGGACCTTTTGGCATATCCAACGAAATACCCACTTATGGTTCTTTAATCCAGTTTATTTTCTTGTGGATTATAAACCCTTACTTCTGACTGACATCCCCAAACGCGTACATATGGCAAACTGGGTTTCCAACCTTTGAATATTTTGAATGGGGTTTTCGAAACCACCTTGGTTGGAACCCGATTTAATATGTACACAACCATCTTAAGAGGTTAAATCCACAAGGATTTAGACAACTTAGAGCTAGACATCATGCTCCTTACCATGTCTAATAATGTTCGATTTCTTCTTTTAGCCATACCATTTTGGTCCGGAGAACCAGACATGGTATATTGGGCAACAATCCCAATTTCTTGAAGAAACTGAGCAAATGGAGCAGGTGCTTGTCCATCCTCAGTATACCTCTCATAGTATTCTCCACCTCTATCTGATTTTACTATTTTTATTTGTTTATCGCATTTTTTCTCTAATTCTGTCTTGAAAACTTTAAAGGCATCCAACGCTTCATCCTTATGGCGAAGGAGATAGAGATACATATAACGTGAGTAATCATCAATAAAGGTGATAAAATATCTTTGGTCATATGAGTCCATATTCGGACAACATATGTTTGTATGAATGATCTCTAACAGATCTGAGCTCCTCTTGGCACCTTTCTGTGACTTATTGGACTGTTTACCGTTAATACAGTCCACATAAGTTTCAAAATCACGAAAATCATACTAAGTACTCCATCTTTTACCAACTTTTTAACCTTTTCGATGGTGATATGCTCTAATCTCCGGTACCACAATATAGAAGAATTTTCATTTACGACACACCTTTTCACACCAATATGTATTGTGTTGTAACATGTGTTATCTTGTAAATTAATTCTGTATAGTTCGTCAATTAATAGACCCGTACCAATGACATTTGAATGCAAAAGTAATGCCATTGTATTACTAAATTGAAAAAAATATCTGAATTGTAAAAGTTTTGATATAGAAATTAGATTTCTAGAAAAACTTGGTACATAAAAAATTCTTTCCAACTGCAAGACATCTCCACTAGTCAAAACGAGCTTGCGATTTCCAATGGTTTCTACATGTGAGCTCATCTTGTTTCCTGAATAGATGAATTGCTCACGGCCCATTAGTTTTCGCAAGTTTTGCAAGCCCTGCAACATATTCATAATGTGAATTGAGCATCCAGAATCAATTCACTATGTGTCATAAAAAGTCTCAGTTATAAGAGATTCATAACATACAAAAGAGATTTTTGTATCTCTGGCAGCAAGCCATTTCTGAAATTTGGCACAGTCCTTCTTTATGTGTCCCTTCTTTTTACAGAAGAAACACGTAGACTCCTTTTTTACAATTGGGATAGGTCCCTTTGGCTTTCCTTTCAGATTGGCTTTTCCTCTCACCTTTCCTTTCATGACCAAATGTGCACTACCGGTTCCCTCCTTCATTTCCATGAGTAATCTCCCTTCATCCTGTACACACATGGTTATCAACTTATTGATGGATCATTTAGCCTTATGTGTGTTAAAGGAAATTTTAAAGGGACTATAAAACTGGAAGAGTGTTCAGAATATAGTGCACCAGGAAAGATTCGGACATCTCCACCTCAAGAGTCTTTAGTTGGGCCATTATATCCCGGATCCGCATAATGTGCTCGTGCACTTTGTGGATAGTAGTGAGTTTTTTCAATGAGGACTCCATAATCAAGGTGCTGGCGAGAGCTTTATCAGACATCTCGAACTGCTCATCAATTGCCTTAAGAAGAGCACGGATGTCATTATGCTGATTGACGGAGCCGCGGATGCCAATCGATATTTTTATCCTTAATGAACATCGTACTGAGGCGATTAGATCGCACCCAACGCTCATAAAGAGCTTCGTCCTCTGTAAAGCTGGCATCCGTTATCCTAGGTCGCTCGTCATGCTTCATAGCATAATCTAAGTCATGGCATCCCAAGTTGAGAAGTATCTCCTCCTTCTACACTTTGTAGATCTCACCATTTAATATGTGAATTTCAACGATATCAACGGTTTGTATAGTTATAACAAAAATATTTACAAATTTTAGTTGAAGTTTTAATATATGTTTATCAATATAAAACATATAAAATAAATCCCCTAACATAGAAATTTTCTGCGGGTTGAATTTCTAATTCAAATTATATTAATTATACTTTATGACCAGATTGATAGATTACTTAATTTTCTAATGCTTGTGGGCTAATTAGGAGAAATCATATAGAAAATCTTTCCCTGAATTAAAGCTTATCTACCAGTCCACAAGACAGCATCACTTGTGTACCAGGAAAGTCTCTAGGTAGGTGGTGGGTCACGTGGAATCGTTTTAAAACTAGTCAACTTTAGACTTATTCCCATCTTGTTGATAGGATTTTCCTAGACATGCACTCGATCTGCTGAACTTGAAAAACTTGTAGGAGAAAACTCTAAAATCATGTAGACTATCCACATAACTAGATTATCCAGTCTTGCCATATAATCATGATTAATTATTTTTAATACAAAAAAATTCTTATGTGATAAAATTTGTCACACAAAAATAAATAATCACAAATAATATTCTTTATTTTATATGGTCAAAACCATCCCAATGTATAATTCCTTTCATAATAGAGTTGCTATGGCTATACCTTAACAATTAGAAATCATACGGATCACAAGAATATTTTTCATTAATTTTATATAGACTTTAACATTTATTTTGCACGCATCTTTACATGCAAAAATCATACAAAAATTAATTTTATAATTTTATACGAGTTTTAACCTTTATTTTACATACCTTTTAATGTACAAAATCCCATATAAAAATTAATTTGTGCAAAATGCATAATTTTTCATTTATGTGTGATACCATAATACACATAAATCTAAAAACCTTAGTTTCAAATTCTAAAAAATGACCCAAATATGAATTTAAAATTAAAAACTAACTTTTCCAATTTTTTGGAATTTTTTAATGAAATTTCTGGATTTTTTTTTAATCCAAAGGACTAATTTGTAACATTTCAACATATGTCCGGACCAATCTGCAACATTAATGTTTACCGGGGTTTTTAAAATGGTCGGGGAACAATGTGCAACACTAAAATTTTCAGGTTTTTTGAAAAGGTTGTAGGGACCGGATTGCGATAAGTTAAAAAGTTTTGGGCAATTTCGTAATTACAGAAAGATTTTGGGCAGATCCGTAATTTTAGAAAAATGCAGACCAAAACCACGTCATTTTGGTCTACATCCGGGTCTTTTTCCCCGGATGGACCCCGAGGGTCCCGACCCGGATCCGACGGGTCTGAGTGTCGGAATATCATCGGAAAGTGCCGAAAAACTCTATTTTTTGCTCTGAAAACATGGAATCGTCCGAAATTTCATACACAATTCATTTCCAACCACAAAACACCAAAATTTCTTCAAATTTGGGCTATTTTTTTTAAAAAAATTTAGAGCCCCAAAAAATTGAAAAATTCATCGAAAAATGCAGACAGAGGTTATAATAGTTTTGATACAAAATGTAAGAAATTCATGCAAGTCTAATACATGAATTACAAAATAAAATTAAATCAAAAAGGAGCGAAAACAAAGTATACCTCCAGCCATTGATTTCGGTGACCACAACTCTCTTTCTAACACCTCCGGAAATACAAGAAGATTTCTAAACTCTCAATTCTCTCTCTAGATGGTGTGTAAGATTAATGAATTGAATTTAGGGACCTTTGTTATGGTTGTCTCTATTTATAATGGTTGTGACCCATTTGGTGAGTGAAGAATCTCTTACTTTTAGGAGTTGATTTATAGGGTATAGAGGGTGATGGACCATCCTCCCGTTTCTTACATCAACTAATTGCATATGCCCGGCACATGCACTGGTCCATGGTCTTGGTTTGTCCCCAGTTTGAGCATGCTAAGGTTAGCCAACAATTCAACCGTGATTTAAATTTGTAAGGCTGATTTCATACCCTAGAGAATTCTCCCCATCACCGTCATCACATATTGTTTAACTCACGTTTTCCGCGATCCAACTCTTACCAAATTGTGTCCCTACACCTTGGCCTTAGACGTGTCCCTAACACTATTTTTATTTATGTTCAAATATTATTATTAAAACTCACACCCTTTGTAAAAATATCTAATTTAAGTATATATATTATCTTCGAAAGAAATTTGCGATACTAGTCTACAAAAATATCAAAAAAATTCAAATTATTGATGATTTATAAATAATTTTCCTAAATTATATTTAAATTTAATATTTAACTTCATTTCAATCACGACAACCATGTTAATATTTAAGAAATTTCAACTTTCTTTAATTTGTTATTATTATATAATATATTATTTATAATATATTTAAAATTAATTTTATTGCAAAAATTGAAAATATTATATTATTGATTTTGTATAAACTTGTCTAAATCTAAGTTTTTAAGGTTTGCATGAATCCGTTTGTGAAGGTGCAGGAAAATAATTGATATTTGATGGGGATGGAAATATTTAGGTCAAAAAAGAAGCCCAGGGGCAAAACTGGAAAACAAACTAGAACACAATTTTCAGGTGACGTATGTAGAGAGAGAGAGAGAGAGAGAGAGAGAGCGCATTTGTTGGTCCTTGGAAGAAGCTTTTGGCAAAAAGAAAAGAGGGAATCTGGGCATCGGGAACAGTTGGACAAAGCTCGACCTGCCTCACCATCGGTCATTCGATTCAAACCCCGAATCTAAATCCCATTAATATTGTAAATAGTTCTTGATCTTCACATAAATCATCAGCACCGCGCCGCTATTTCTCACAGAGAGAGCGAAAATGGTATCGGCAAATAGAGAAATGGTGGTGTACTGCTTCGACACTCTCGTCGCTCATTACAACTGCGACAATCCTCCTCCTCCTGCTTTCGATGGTGGTCAACAGTATGCCCCCCTTCTCTCTATCAACATTTTCCCCAATTTGCTTATTTACAGGACATATAAACACTTCTTCTTCTTCTTAAGTAGGAAACATCTAGGCCTCCTTCCTCTTTTACTTTTGGATGGGAGCTCTCATGAGGAAAGAAAGAGAGTGGCATCTATATTTATTGTTGAAAAGAGATTTTTATACTTTTTTTTTTAATTTTCTTTCTTTATGAATATCTGGGTCATTCTTTTTTTTTTTGGGTATAAAAGGAATTGGCACAGGAATGTATATGCTTTTTTTTTTTTTTCATCTGTATTCTCTTTCTAGTTTCTAAAGCAATTCAAATTGCATCAACATGTACTATGGGCGTAGAGATTTATTAGTAGTGCCAGTGCCTGTTGCCAAATTTGTTCAATGAGCCTATTAGTTCTGGGTCACTGTGAACTTACCTATTATGTTGATCAATGCCGAATTGCTTTAAGAGGAATAACTAAGACCATTCTGCTGCGAAGGTGTATAGTTCCATTGTTTAATGATTTTGACCCAAACTATAAGAACTGATGATCTGTTTATGCATCACAACCAAGGGCATCCGTTAGTTGTTCAAGTTGAGGTACTTGCTGAATAATCTTGTTGGGGTGATGGTGGGAATTTGGGATTTCTCTTTGAGTATCTCTTTCATCCTCAAGGGGAACTTTGTGGTTTTGGTGAAAATGGAAACCATGAATTTATGGAAAAAACTAAAGAGTGGTTGAGACACGGTGCTTATGGATTGACAGAACACTATATTGATGTGTAACTTATCTTCTATGAAATCTCGTCATGCTCCACCCTTCATCATGGGCTTGTTCCTTTGGTTTCTTCATGACTGTTCCTTTGATTTGTGAAGGGATTGGGTCTCTCTCTGTCTCTTTGTATCTCACTTTTTTATTTTTTATTTCTGATACAAAGAATACTCTATCTTCTTCTATCCTCTTGCCTTGTGGTTCTCTTTCCTTCTTACAATCTTTTTATAATAACACAAACACACCATGCATGCATGTTGGGTCTTTATGTTTCATGCATGATATATTGACATTGTTTTCTTGTTCCATGACATTAAGTCATTGGTTTAATTGATGTAATGACTTTCTTAGTAGAAATAATAACTTAAAGGAGTTGCAGAAAATTGATAGGAAAAATGTATGAGACTGGTGGATGAATTTTGTTACCTATGATCCTTCTCCAGAAAAGATAGAGAAATTGAGGACTATGTGATACGCAAATGAATTTGATGAATGCTTCTGAAGTGATAAATTGTCATTAAGTTAGCACTAGCTTGTTCTATAGATGTTTGGCAAATTGAAAGTACAAAAAGCATAAAAGGAATCGAGTATTCCTGAGAATTTTAGCGTTAAGGTGGATTAGTGATTTGACAAGAAATGAGAGAATTAGAGTTAAGTGGTTCTATGAGGCAAAAGTTGCGACATCCTCAGTTGTAAATAATAAGGAGAAATATATTAAGATGCTCTGATTATGTGCAAACTATAAATACTCCAGCAAAGTGATGACAAAGCTGCTCCAAGAACTAGAGTGAGATCTTAGAAAACTTTAACGGATGTAGTGGTGTAAGAAGATGTATAATTAGATTATTTTGTTGCATATATGGCCTTGAAGATTTAAAAAGAATTGTGGATTCTTTTTCCATTTATGTTTTATTAGGCTACTGTAGTTTGTTTCCCCTTTTTTTTCTGTTGTTTATTATTTGTATGTGATGCTGATGCTTGTGTTATAGTTACCATATATGGTTAACATGCACGTGCATGTTCTTTTTGGGTCCTCTTCTCAGTTGGGAATGATGCAGAATCTTATGTACATTCTTTCCCTCTCTTTTAGGTTGCAGTGTGCACTGTCCATGGTTCAATCTTTAAGAATCCTCTTTTGTAAGAAAGAGAAATGTCAATACTTGTTCCTATAGTTTTAAAGGATGGAGTGCCTCTGTATGTACCTTTGCTTGCTTAGCTCTTCTCTTGTATCTGGTAGTTTTTCTGCGAAGACCCAGAACACTGTGTACAATGAGAAACTTTTTGGGAAAATGTTCCTTGGTATCATATTTTAGAAATATATTAATGTGCTTCCATTTTCTTTGAAGTTTCCATATAGTGACAAGGAAGTGTCGAACCAATTTGTTTGACTTTCTCACATTCAAGGAAAAGTTCACAGATCCTTGGGTATTTAATGCTCTACCAAAAGAAAAAAAAAAAAAAAAGCTATTTCTTTGTATCCTGACTCATGCAATTGTCCATTTTCAGCCCATTGTTTGTCACTTGGAAGAAAGTGGTGAATGGTGGGGAGCCTCGTTTGCGTGGATGCATTGGTACTTTAGAAGCCCGCTGCTTAATTAACGGCTTCAGGGATTATGCTTTAACTAGGTAAAGTTGCAGAATCTTGTTTTTATTCAATATGGTGTTTTGCCACCGTATCTTTGTCTTCTAATAATTTTTTTTTTTTTTTTCCTTGTTTCATGATCTTGGAAAATAGAGTAGACCTAACCTACTAATAAGTAACTTATCGTATGATTGACCATGCCAGAGGAAGACTGGATCTTAAAGCTGGAAGCGGTGTTTACTAGTAAATCATGTAGATCTTGCTTTTCACAGTTTACACCTCATTTACTCTGTGATATCGTTGTCAGGGAAATGCTTGGTCTCAGTTCAAACAGTTTGGTTCATCTGTAACTCCATCAGGATCCACCATTTCTTTTTAACCCTATCAACTTAAACTGTCTCCCCTTACTTGCAAGCTTGTTGATGTATATAAGAGGAGTTAAAATCACTTTCCTTCACCCATGTCAGCCTAATTTTCTGTTGTCAACTAGCCTCCTCCTTAATTATAATATACAACAACAAATTTCCTATATTTGTCTATCATTTTGGTTTTAACATGGGTTTTGCGTTGGCTGTTAACCTATTGCAACTCTCCTCCTTTACATGGGCTTGGGACCGGCCATGGCGGAGTTCTTGATAGTATACTCTTTAAATATTTTTCAAAGAGACTCTTCTGTAAATCTACTCTCCTAAAAAGGTGTACTCCAAATTCAGCTTCTAAAAATCTTTCCAACTTCAAAACCTTTTAAAGATCTTGGTCTTCACAAGTTTAAGTGCTTTTAATCTTGTCCTTCCTTGGAATCAAGTGTGAAACTACTTAGCAGAGTATAGTGCTTGTTGCACTTGTCTACAAATTTTTGGTGTATACCAGAATAATAGTTGGAATCTTCATTGACGATAAACAAGACAGATTGGAATATATATATTCTTGTGTTCCATTCCTTTAGATGGGCTAGAATGCATAAATTATGGTGCTTCTCAATAGAACATTAACATTTCAAAACGCCTTCAACATTATGGAGTATTTAGGGTTTTAGAATAGTTTCTGTTATTGGTTCCCCCGCCCCCCAATTTTTCAGATGATTGTTCTTTGATATTATTTATTTATTTTGTTTTATGGTATTGCCTATATATTTGGGCTCTAGGGTTGTTGAATGATATGCTTCGAATAATGAATGATTGTTGATTGTTGAGTCTTTCTGTCTCTCTGTCTCTCTGTCTCTCTATCTCACTCTATTGCATTTCTGCATTACCATTCCATATGTTTGGAGAATTGGACAATGCAAGAGAAGATGATCTCTGTTATAGTTGCTATAAAACTTAGTTAAATGCCAGAAGAGTTGGCCTGGTTTAGAACAGAGGTTTACTTTTAATCCTGCAGTCCTAACAACCATAAACTAAACAGAAGCCCCATTTTGAGGAATCTTAGCTATCCAAATAAAGTTTGCCAAGTGAAAGAAAGAAACACTAGAGTGCTTTGTACGTGGAGAAAGAGGGAGGAGAAAAACTCTTCTAAGAGAGGAGATTCATAGATCTAATTTTTTTTCATCGGAATTTTTAAAATGGGAAAATTCCCAGAAAATGATTTATCTTAAGAAGAGTAGAACTAAGAAAAATATACGCATATGTTGGGAGGAAATTTGAGGGGATTGAAGATAACTAATGAAGAGAGGATTGTTGTTAAGCCAACTGCTTCTGAGAATCAAATATGAAAACCATTACTCATTCTAAAAGAAGTAGTTAACTACCTGATAAAATTGAGAAATCAACTCCCATGGAATATTATGGTGCCACTCCTATGCATCAACAATCATTTGCTCACAAGGTAGAGATGGACACTGACATGGGACGTGTCACAACTCCACATGGATGTCATGATGTGCCAAATTTCTAAAAACTAGGACAGCACAGCTGGGACACACAGCTTCTACTGCAATTTATATGCTTCAACTATAACCAATTTTATAATTTACTCAAATGAAATTTTGTGAGAACAGCAATATAGACTTTCTACTTATATTGATAACGATTATGAGTGTTTGAGCCAAACTGTGTCTAGTTACTGTCTGCCATTCAAAATGGGCAAAAAAAAAGATATTTAAAATACTGAACAGGTGTTACGGACCTCAGAAAAGCCATAGGAGCCATCGAGCCCACTGCCCATACCACAGCGTATGAGCCATGCTAGGTCGATGCATGCGACCCGTGCTTAAGCATGGAGCACCCTAGTGCCAACACCGTGCCACACTTAAACAGTGGAGTTCTAGAGGAATCAGTACACTTAGGAACCCTAAAGGACACGAGAAAGCATGTAGAAATGGAGTTGGGACCAGCTATGGCACGTAGAGCCCATGCCAACCCGCACACCAAGGTGTCCTACTAGGACATGGCTTCTTCAGGAGCCTTGTGCAGTCGTAAGGCGATTGGAGATCTGACTCGAGCATTTGAGAAGAATGGAAAAAAAGGCTTGAGGAAACCAGAGGACGATGATGAGGATTGCCTGATTAACCAGAATCTCGCCGGTGGACCCACTGCTAACGCCGTGCAATCCGATCAGTCGCTGGGCAGATGTGTGCAGAAGTATTCTGAAACCCTAGAGGACTCAGAGGATGCGAAAAATACTGCAAATATGCTGGAGCAAAGCCTGGGAAAAAAAGAGAATCGTTTGAGCACTCAAAACATGAAGAAAAACCCTAGTTTGTATGGGCATTCGGCCAAGGAGCTGGGCTGTGCAACCATGGAGATAAACCAGGAGCTGAATGGCGATCATGGAAGAGTCCTGGACCAACTAGGGAACTCTAGAAACCCTGGAGAAGTCGCGGCCAGGAAGGAGAGTCCAAGTCCTCAAGAGCTAAAGAGTTTTATGTCGATGCAAACTCTCGGAAACCCTAGCAAGCTAGTCTTTGATCAAAGTAAGGAATCCTTGAGCAATCTGGACTCTTAGGAGTTCATCTCAGCTAAGAGTTCTAGAGCAAGGGAAAGCTTCATTCAAGCTTGAAGTCCAAGAGGAATACAAGTCCTAGCCGTGAGGGAGACTAATAGATTAGAAAATTTATGATATCTTGTTTTGAATAGAGTTTGACATTAGTAGAAAGTTAATTTGGTTGTTGGTTTTGGTCGTTAGAATTCTAGTTAGAGTAGTACTCTTGAGGTATGAATAGAGCTTGTAAATACCTATAGGGGCCGTGTTATAATGTGTAGTATTTGGTTCTCCACTTGGATTAATCAGGTTAGTTCTTCCATTTAAATGAGAGCTTTCTTAGGAGCGTAAAGAGAGAAACCCTTCTTTGTGTTACACCACCTCTCGAGAGATCCCTGTGGCGCAAAGAGGTGAAGATCACAATCAAACCAAGTGTGACAGTGATCCACAACTATCCCTAACCCTAACCCTCACCCAAACCCTAACCTTCATCCATTCGTCCAAGCCACCCTTTCGTGTGACGTAATTGCTACAAGAGGGCTTTTGCACTGCATAACCTTCGATCTACAAACTCTACTACCCGTTGCCTCAACAATTTGGTGCTTTCATTGAGAGGACAGCATCCAATCCATCAAGGAGGCAAGAACACGCCAAACCGTGAGTTGAAGGAACACATTGCCCATGGCTGAGCAAGCAAAGCAACTCGCTCAATGTGAGCATCTTGATGCTGTGGAGAACCAGATTGCACAAAATACTAACCAGCTAGCACAAACCTACACCACGCTCAAGAAACCTATGTGTGTGTGGCTCATTTGGAGCCAAACGTGCAAGCCATGATGGAGATGCTGCGAAATATACATCTGGGATCAAGTGCAGAGCGCAGGAGACGCAATGATGGGCCGAGATCTACTCACCTCTTGCACTTTCCAGTCCATAACCAGTGATGAGGAGTCGAGATCTGACCCTTACAAGCCTAACTCTGAATCTTCTAGTAGTGAGGAAGAAGATCACACCATGCTTACTGCCCAAGAAGAAGCTGATGATTGGCTGAGAGAGAGGAGGAAAAGTCACTGAGAACCAAGGCAGCGGCCAGCTATGCATAAGCTCGAATTTCCCAAGTTCCAAGGGGTGAGATCTGAGTGTATGGGTGTTTAGAGCCAAGATTTACTTCAGCTACCATCTTGCAGACAAATATGAGAGAGTTAGAATTGCCGGATTCTACTTCAAAGACGAATCGTCGGGTTCTATGTCGAAGATGAATAGTAGCAATGGATGCCATGGCCCAAAGAATGGTACCATGCAAGTCACAAAAGCTTGTCATGGAATCGATTTGTCAAAGAGATGATGAAATGTTTCGGTGACACAAATTATGTTGATTACAATGAGGCCATCTCGAAATTAAATTAAAGCAAACAGGTTCCTTGAGAGATTATCAAAAGGAATTTGAAAAACTTACCACCCGAGTGGATTGGCCTGAGAAAGCATTGATTGGGGCCTTTGTGGCTAGTCTCAAGCATGAGCTGGTCATTGATGTTAAGTTGGAGCGTCCCAAATCAATAATGCATGCCTGGGAGATTGCAAGACTTGAGGATCAGTTGCAGGACATTCGACGGACAGCATGTCCTCAAAACAGCTTGGCTGCCCGCAGCTTTGCACAAGCTTGCAGTAGCACATCATGGCCCTCTGGCACATCAGCCGCAAGTGCAGCCAGGTCTAACCAACCCAAAGCTCTACCTTTAACAGTGAAGAAGCTATCCTACTCACAGATGGAGGCTAAAAGAGCAAAAGGGCTCTGACTTAATTGTGATGAGAAGTTTCAGCCTTCCACAAGTGTAAAACTCCACGAATCCACATGGTGGAGCCTGTTAGTGATGAGGAAGTTGAACAGTCTGCAGATCCAGAAGACCAGGAACCTTTTTCCTATGAAATTATGGCCCAAGAGGAGGAGAATCACGAGGAGGATTCGTTGGTTACCATCCATTCTATGGTTGGAATCAAAGGACCCAACAATGCGCACGAGTTCACACATTGGCAAGAGAGAAGTGACTGTGCTGATCGACATTGGATCTGCCCTTAATTTCATCAATCCTAGAATTGCCAAATCCATAGGACTACCTGCTGAAAGAGTGGAAGAGCTTGAAGTTCGAGTGGAAGTGGGGAAGAGCTCAAATGCCGTGAAGTACACAGAAAAGTGTATCTATGGATCCAAGGGTTGGAGTTGCAAGTCAATCTCTATTCTTTGCAATGTTGTCCTTGGAGTGCGATGGCTTGAGAAATTAAACCGAATTGTTGCTGATTGCAAACATATGGAGATGAAATTAGGCCTAAATTGTTGCATGCTGACGTTTTCAGATGCTAGGTTTTCATGTCCCAAATCTCCTTTAGACTTAGCCATCCTTTTATCCTACCAAATGGTCCTCGATCCCACTATCGATCCATAAAAAGTCCTTAATCAGCCTCTCTAATCTCTCTGCAATCCCAATCAGTATCTTAGACAAGGAAAGAAAAATAAAGAGGAACACTGGAGGCTTTAATTTAGACATAATTAATGCAACTAAACCCTCCCCCCCCCCCCCAAAAAAAAAGAAAAAGAAAAAGAAACCAAAAAGGAAGATAAAAAAAAACCACCCTTCTAGCTTTTTGAAACCTTTATTACCACTAGATCCAAAATAGCCACATCAAGGATTCCGTCCTAAAGAGACCCTAAATAAGGAACAAGTGAGTGTGATCCTTAAAACTGCAAGAGGTGCCATATCACCTCACATATCCGCCTCCACATTTATAGCCAAAATGGCAATCTTGAGTTTATTGAGCTAGTTCCTCAAGAGTAGTGATTGTGTTTTAGAGGCCTTCTCCATCTTTGAAGAGAAAAAGCGTTGTAAGATTGGCAAAGTAAGATAAGAAATGACTGTAGCCTAAAAACCAGCCTTAAGACTATTCTGGATATGACATATCAGCCTTGAGGGTTAACCTTATCTTAGAAAGGGGTAGGCTAATGGAAGGGGAAAGGAGGAATGCTAGTTTCCCCCTGTAAATCATCAGGATTTTAGACTTCCATTTCTTGGTTATGTCCTGAAATGTTGTTAGCTCTCTCCCCTCAGTCTCCTTCCTCTCCTCACCCCCCCGGGCACCCTAAAAAAAAAAGAATAAGCAGCATCCAACACCGCCGGAGCCAAGGCATGAGAGGCCTTCATGGCAGGAATGAACTCTCTGTGGCACTCATAAGTTTTCATCAGCCATGGATGCCTGTTGCTGCTTCTAGCATCAAAACTGAATTATGCAATTGGAGAATCCACAATTTTAATTAGAAATGGATATAACATAAATTGATCTCTGTCCTCTCACTCTCTTCTTCATCCCTTGATGCTGCTAAAGCCGAAAATGTTTCTGTTACATCTCGCCATTGACCCGAACTTCTTCTCTAACCCTTTCTCTCCCTCTTCAAAATCTGTTAGTGTTTTAAATTAATTGGGGTATAAATTTTGCTTTGGTTGTAAATTGATAGTTATTTCTTGAGAAACAACTGAAAACCAGTCTCTCTCAACAATTTAGATTTTGTTTATTTTAATCAGGGTTTGGTTTTGTTTTCTGGGAGTTGCTATCACTTGAGAAGCAATTTTATTCTTTTACTATGTTTCTTGCCTTTTTGTAATTTTTTTTTTTGGGGGGGGGGGGTTTGGGGAAAGAGAGAGTATGTGTGTCCATTTCTGTAAGAATGATCAAATTTGAAATTTTTTTCAATATATAAATATATATACACATATAATATATATCTATTTATTTATTGGCATTTCAATATCAATTTTGGAATATCTTTGTTTGAAAAATTTTCTATGATTATTTTTTCTACATATCTTCTACCTCCAAATAGCTTAATTTGTGTCCTTTTTCGCTTATTTTCCGTATTCGTCAAAGCTTGAAATTTGATAGTTAATTACTGTACAAGCTCTTGGATTTTTTTTTCTTTTTCTTTTTAAGGACAGGAATTATGTCATATGTTGGCACCTTAACATTTATCCTTTGTTTCACCAAACAAGATTAAAATTTAAGGGGTTAAAATTTGCTCTTTTGTTTACTAGTTCAACCATACAAGGAGAAAGAGAAAATATTATGGTAGTAACAATTTTCTTTAAAATGTCACTCATGTAATTTTTCACCCTCAAAAGTTTCTTTTCGTACCACACGTACGAACATAAAAAGAAAGGTAGAAAAAGGATCCTCCCTTAAAGTGCAAGCAGCAAGAAACTTATTTTTTGGTTTTCCATTGGTTATCACCACCGCCTTATCTATAATCTCCATCTATTGTAGAAATCTGTTTTCTCCCTAAATTTATAGAGGAAGCTCCAGCCCACCCTTTTGTAACAACAAAAGTTTTAATCTCAAATTTTGAAGTCGGCTATTTGAGACCAATATAGGAGAAATGAGAGGGAAAAAAAATTATCTAATGATGATGACGATATTGCATTAATTCAATTAGTTCGGATTTTCATACACCACTCGTTACTATTTAAAGTCATATGCTCAACTAAACCCTTGACACTCGTATCTTTACGGATAACTTACATTCACATTTTCAACAGCTCATCTCGATGTTTCACTAAAGTTTCTATTTTTAAGGTCTCGTTCTTTCTAACCGATATGCTTTTATCTCTTTATTGTACATGTCCAAACCACCTTAGAGAATATTCTCTCATTTTGTCCACAATTGAATTCGCTCTTAATTTAATATGTATCTCGTCATTTCAAATTTTATTTTTTCTAGTTTTATCACATATCTGAGCATTCTCATTTCAACCATGTTATATTTTTGTTATTGTTTAATGGTCCAACACTCGATAGCATACAACAATGTAGGTCTTGTTGCAGTTTTATAAAACCTGCCCTTCAATTGCAATGGCATCATACGATCACAAGGAGCTCTAGATGCACTTCTCCATTTCATCCAACCTACTTTGATCCTATGATTCACATCCCCATCTATAATGTGAGCCCACCCTTTTGTAAGCTTTTCTAAAATCTAAACTTTAATGCAATATTGTAGTTGTGAACCAAGAATTTTTGACTGAAAGAAAGTGTTATATAGATTCAAAAGAATGTACAAAGTACAGGGTGTGGCATCTTTTACAAAATCAAAAGAAAAAGAGCAATTAAACTAATAGAGCATTCTAATGCCTGCATATTCCTAAAAGAATTGCCGTGAAGGGGACTGAGCCCAAAGAGAAGCTAAGATGACAATGTTTTCCTACAAAAGATCAATAGGAAAATTAAAATTTTTATAGATTCAAGAGATCCTTTCCGACATAAACACCAGATCGTTGCTATAATAGCACAATCCCAAAACATATAGTCGTTAAACCACCCAACTGCCTGAAGTCTATAGAGGAGCCATCAATTCTCCCCATGGATGTCAAACGATCTATTCCACAAGGATTGAGACACTAGACAATGAAAAAGGAGGTGGTTACCTGATCCTTATCTTGGCAACACAAAAACACTAGGATAAAAGCACTCTATTTGGCCTTCTCACTTTTCAATAATTCATTAGTATTAATCCTGTTAAGAACAGTAGTCCAAACAAATGCCTAAACTTTAAGGTGAATTTTAGCCCTCCAATTAGGATTAGTGAAAGGAAATCTCTAGTGATCAGAAATATGAATAAGATTAATAAAAATATAACTGCAAGGAAAAATATCAGAGCTATCAATGCTCCAAATGGTTCCAAACTTGAACCAAATTTAATTTCTTCTTTTAAATAATTTGCCTTTTCTTGTGCTTAAATGATCGACAAACAAATTCTAGTTTTTTTAATCCCTCTTAATTCTTTAGTATCTTGCGTCTCTTATTCTTTCTTTCAATTCATCAGCTATTTATTGGTTCAAGTTGGAATGTTTCGAGTTATTGTTTGAGGGATCCAGAAAATTCAGAAACCAGCCTAGATCAGAGTGGTTTAAAAACTTGGAATCAAATGGAACCAACCTAGTTGCTTCCCCACATTATTTTGTTCTTTAGTTAGCATTTTAAATTGGTAGTTTCATATATGTTATCTCTTTCAAAAAGATCATTCTCTAATGGTTGGTTTAGCTTTTGAAGCTGTATCACTCATTATTGTGGACATTTGACATGATGGTCATTCATTGCTTTAGATTTTGAACTTTTTATCTTTGAGCATTTTGGCTTACATATTTTCTCCTCTTGTGTCACAGTGCTCTTAAAGACCGCCGTTTTCCTCCTATACAGGCTAAAGAGTTGCCTTTTTTGGAATGTACGGTTTCTATTCTGACTGATTATGAAACTGCTCTCGACCACCTTGATTGGGAGGTTTGTCCATTTCACTTTTGCTGATATCTTTGCAAGAACATTTCATGACCAATTAGAGCTTATGCTCCTTTTAGCCTCATCTTTGAACCATATTCGTAGAAGATTAGTACCAAAAATCTGGTCCTCTACCTTAACATGCAGACACCACGAATGTCTGAGTGAGTGAGAGGTGGTATTACTTCAATGATGTGATTGCCATATTTTTATCTAAAAAAGAGATGTTAATCTAAGAGTTGGCCATAAAATGTTAGAACCGGACCATATACTACTTGCGCAACACATTGCACTATGAGATTTAGTTCAGCTGTATCTCTTTGCTTTATGATAGAGACCATGAATTTGATAACAGCATGCTCTAATTGCCCTTCATAATCCTTCAAACAGAACAATAAGCCAAATTGGAGGAACATAAAAAATTTGGCTAGAATTTATTGACCAAGTCTAGTGTAGTATTAGAGGTGGGCAACTAAAAATCTTATATATTGCCTCATCCTTAAGGCATATGGATAGATTTCTTCTTAATACAAGTTGTCTTCTCCCAACTTCAACCTTTAGCTCTTGTGGCATTTCGAAATATTGAGCTTCAGCATCAATACAAGTGTTTGTTTTAGAAGTTGAAGCAGAAAT
The DNA here is from genome assembly GCA_037126225.1 of Dillenia turbinata. Taxonomy (NCBI): domain Eukaryota; kingdom Viridiplantae; phylum Streptophyta; class Magnoliopsida; order Dilleniales; family Dilleniaceae; genus Dillenia; species Dillenia turbinata. Next base: position 20,021,537 of record JBAMMX010000011.1, on the reverse strand, counting down.
CATAGTCACCAAGGAAGATTGTATATGCATCTGCAATGGCTGGTGAAGGCTTTCCCAGTACGATTGATGCTTCATGTTGTAAATGACTGTTCAATATAGTTGATGGCCTTTATCTCATTTGGAGGTGTTTACATCATCTTTTGGAGTCGTGTACTGTGTAGGTATAAATCTATCTTCTTTCTTGGCATAAATCCTTAAGAGTGATGAATGGCTGGATAATGAAAGGACCGTATGCTTTATGTTATTCATTTATTTTTTTTCCCTTATTTTTCTTGTTCTAGAATTTGTGGATTTCCTTTTGGCAGGTTGGAAAGCATGGTATAATTATTGAATTTACTGATCCTGATTACAATACAAGGCGAAGTGCCACATATTTGCCTGAAATAGCTGCCCATGAAGGTATTCCCTTTTTCCCTTTCATCTTTTATCACCACCAGACCACAGGGTAAAGAAATCAATGTCGTTATGACCAGAGGCATTGTTTACATATATTTCTTTTGATCTAGAACAGGGATGAACACTATGATTTTGAATATGATCTTTGTGAAGAACTAAATGTCTTATACAATCTGTGATCTCTTTGTGGGAGAATATCCCTTCCTCTGGATCCTTTTTTTTTTTTTTAAATGAAGCTACCCTTATCTTTGGTGGGTATAGGTTTTATTTTTAGCTTGTTAAAATTGTCCACTAACAATTTGGGTAATTTTTTTAACTTGAATATCAATTAATCTACTACCTAGTCCTCCAGAGTAAGATCTACTTTCCAACATGCATTCTTTCTGGAAAAATCCCCCATAGCTGAGCATGAGGAAAACGATCTAATTTTTCTTGGTTTATTATCCTGAAGGGTCTCTGTTGAAGGAACTTCTGCTTAATGAAAAAAGAGTAGACTGATCACCATTTTAGCTTCTTCTCCCATGCAAATTCCCGTGTTTTGTCCAGACTTCCCCAACCACAATTATGCACAAGTCCTGTAAATGCACAAGCATTTACATGCATCTATGCTGTCATCCTCTGCCATGTGGAGGACCATCCTAATCTTGAAAAATAACCTTAAAGGATGTCTCGTCCTTGCTAGTGGAAAATCTGTTCTCCCCTCAGTCCTCTTGAGTGTTACCTTACTGGGGGCAACCAGAGTAGCTGTTTTCATGGCCTTAGTGGTTAGGGTTTGTGTGTGTTCATGGTTAACAGGAGTATTGAATGCTAAAAGCAACTTAATTGTATATTCCTGAGTTGACAGCTCAAGTGCATTCACATTGGCATATATTTTATGCTTCTTAAACCCCAACATCACATTATAAAGTGGTACAAGAGCCATCCATTACTCAACTTGCAAATCACTTGGAAGATCATCTAGGCAAACTACAGGGATTTTTTTTTTTTAAATTATTATTTTGGAAAAAAAATAATGGTGGAAGCATCGGCCACTACGCTTCGAGTGTACACGCACGAATCCATTGGGCATGCACAATAGCCCACAAACTAGGTGCATCGGGCAAGCATAAATGTTTGTTTTTAACTATTGTGTGGACTTGCCCAATAAATGGCAAAGAACCTCCCACATTGCCAATAAGGAACGAACTATAATGATTAAAGTAGCTACTGCACTAAAAATGACCATCATAAATGTCAGTTCCACACAAATGGGAGAACATTTGTGGCTTCAGGAGCAGGCACTGAAATTTGATTTTCTTAAAGGCCAAAATGGTATCTCTTTTTATATGGTGGGGAACAGAGAACCATGTCCCTCGAACTGCTTCCAGTTTCTGTCACCCCTTACCAATTTCAGATGATGTAGTTGTAAGCTTATTCCTCTCATTGTGCGTTTGGTTCAGTTTAGCCCTGCTAAACATTCAAAGTTCAACAGTCTTGACATCTTGAAATTTTTTCTGTAGGCATCTTTTCATTTTAGCTTTGACCTAAAACTTTCACTCTCCTTTTTTTCAAGTTTTTGACTTAGCTTTTGTGGCCTCATTAGATGTAACTACAATGCTTTAACCTCATAAGATTTGTTGTGTATCAATAAATTGGTTATTATTTTGCCCAAGTTTGAAACAATGGGCTAGCAGCTGCATTCTCAGATATCCCTTTTTCTTGTATTCTTAGGTCCAATGCTGAATCCTATCTATGGTGATGGATGAGTGGTAAACATAGCCATCTCTTATTGATTGCAATCCTTTGTTACAGTTCTATCTCCAAATTGTCTCTCAGATTGGTAGTTACTTCTGCAAAAAGAAACATAGATAAAAAAGCATCATCCGCTTTTAATGGAAAAACTTGTATGATGATGACATTTGTACTTGGTCTTGCATATCCTCTTGAGATGACTATGATGAGACCACATGCGATGAAAAGATTATAGATTATAAATGAAAGGTACTTTTTTTTTGTACTTCTCATGGGTGTATTTACAAGGATAGTTTATGTTATATATTAGTTTTAAAACTTGCATCATTATGAATTAAAGATGATAGGAACCCAATGTTGTCTTTTTGTTCATTCAATGAGATCCTGCTTATCACGTTTGCCTTTACTGTGGTTTCAGGATGGACGAAGATTGAGGCAATTGACTCTCTGATGCGTAAGGCCGGGTACATCGGACCCATCACGGAGTCGCTCAGGAGACGTATTCGTCTAACTCGCTATCAAAGCACACTCTTTACCATGCATTATACTGAATATGTCTCTTACGTGGAGACAACCAGAGGTGTAGCTCTTGCAATTGCTGGGGCCAAGCCCAGCAACCACTGATTGTCCCAAACATTTGATTAGGCCAAAAGGCAAGAAGAAACTATTTCCAAATGAATTGGATTGGGGTTGATTTATTCGCCCTCTTACCCTTGTCAAGTCGGTTACAATTGATATTTGTCTTCAAATTATTCTTCAAATTCATTGATTTTGAAGAGGACACCGGAGAAAGAAACCTCTTATTTCAAACTGAAGCCTACTTCAATGGCAGCTTCCACTTGAATGCTGTAAACATGTAAACTGCAGATGGTGTTTGATGTGTTTATACTCCATTTCTCTGGTCTGCACATGCGTTGGCCACACATAAATACAACAGACAATTGACACACACGAGGCAGACATGCTTTCTTGTGTGACATTAGTGCTCGATGTCGGGCCAATGTGGGCTTTTGAATATGATTCTGGGTTGTCTCCGTTGGACTGCTGTTTCTAGCATCATGGGTGTGGCTTGTTTGTCCATCGCCTGTTTTCGACTTGTGGTGCTGTTGTTCATCTTAATAGATTCTTCTTGTATGTTTTTGGTCTTTTTCGCCTCTAACATGCTGTCGCAACCCAACCCATTAACTCCACATATGTTGAGTTGGATTGTCGAATTCAATAATAAAATGAAAACAAAGCATGGGGACTATAAAACAGAGCATGTGAATTTGTTGAGTTTGACACGTTTATGGATGGATTGATGATGAGGAATTGTTTGTGAAAGGTTGTAGACTGAAAGAAAGGTTGAGGAAGGAGAGTAAGAAAGAGTAACAGAGAGAGAAGTAGAGGGAGATAGGGGTTTAAAGAGAAAGAGAAGATAGTAGATTGAAAAGAAGACTTATTCATTCAATTCAATGTCTATTGCTAACTAGTTTACAGGTATTTATATATCCCAATATTAGTTTCTAACAACCTTGACCGCTTCAACTATAGCAATTAGAATTTAGTTCACAACTAACTTCTGGAACTAATTGCTCACTAACCATTACATTTTCATAACTCTTAATTGTTACAATTTTCTCTTTCATTTTGGACATCCTTGTCCCCAAGCATGGAAAGTTGGAAATTGATCTCCTTCAGCTTCTATGTGATTTTTATATTTTTCTTCTATTTTTTCATTAGTCATCTAACTTCTTTCCTCTTTCTTAACAGCATATATGACGTTTAAATATTTGAATTTGCACCTATGTTTTGGATTGAATTTTTTGTCGCACTTGAAGCAAAGGTTGTTGTCTCTTTAGTGTTGTACTTCTTGAGGTGTTATTTTCTATCCATGATTTCCAGAGAAGCTACCTCCTTGTGTGTTCTTATTTTCTCTAATTGTGTGAAGAGTCATAGAATCAAGACCTCATGAATTTTTGCCTCCCTCATTTCCTTCTCCAATATTCCACTGATTCAGTGTTCCAGTTCTTCCCTTCTTAGCTAATTCTAAGGATTGCTCCTGCAATGCTGTTATTTTGAATGCTTGAAGGAGATTGGTGGGCTTCATCATTCTAAGTATGCGTTTGATTTCTTCTTTCAATCCACTTATGAAGCTCGAAATAAAATACAACTCAGTCAATAGTAGTTTAGGAAGCATAAGTGCCCAAAGTTCTTCAAACCTCTCCTGGTACTCTGCTATTAAGCTATGTTGTTGGAGCTTATTAAACTCTTCAACCTCATCCTGCATTCCTTTAGGCTCAAACCTTTGGCATAACATGTTTGAGAACTCTTCCCATTCCAATCCATTCCTAGTTTGCTTTAGCCCTTGATACCAAATTTTCACCTTCTCTTCCAAATACATTTCTATGGTATCTACCCATTGGCGTTGGGGTATTTGGTATACACCAAAAAATTTCTTACATTTTCTTACTCACATACGTGAATTTTCTCCTGTAAAGAGAGGTAATTCCACTTTAGAAGGGTTTGACATCATGCTTCGTGGTTGAAAATCTCTTTTGTGGGAGAAGGCTTCCCCATCTGCATGCATTCTACCCTCATTGGGTGTAGAATTGGAGAGTTCAGAGTTCCATCTGCATAATTTTCTTTATTTTTTCTTGCGATGATTTCTTCAGTAAAGCACCAAATCATGCTTCAAGATTCGCCAGAAAAGCATCAGCATTTGATCCATTTTCTGGTCGATCTTCCGGGTGTGTTCTTCAAGCTTTCTATCCACATAAAGTTTCAGTTCTTCTATTCTAGCTTCTTACTTCTTGAATTGAATTCTTTATCTAGTTCCTTCTGCCATTTGAGTTTTTGGTCTAAGAATCTATAGTTCTGATACCAATTTCTCACAACCCAACCCACTAACTCCACATATGTTGAGCTAGACTGTTGAATTCAATAATGAAATGAAAATACAAAACAGAGTATGTGAACTTGCTGAGTTTGACACATTTATGGGTGGATTGATGATAAGGAATTGCTTGTGAAAGGTTGTAGATTAAAAGAAAGGTTGAGGGAAGAGAGAAAGAAAGAGTTACAGATAGAAAAAGAAGTAAAGGGAGAGAGAGGGGTTTAGAGAGAGAGAGAGAGAGAAAGAAGATAGTAGACTGAAAAGAAGACTTATTCATTCAATTCCATGCTTAATATTAGCCAGCTTACAGGTATTCATACATCCCAAGATTAGTTCCTAACTACCCCAACAGTTTCAACATTTCAGTTAGGATTTAGTTCACAACTAACTTTGGAACTAATTGTTCACTAGCCGTTACATTTTCAAGGCTCTTGATTGTTACACATGCCCCTTGTATTAGACTTAGTTGGACTGAGCCGAGTAAGACTCAATGCTAGCCCATGATCGAGCCTTGCACTATTTAGGCCTATATGAGGCTTTTGTCTCTGAAGGCAATATTTCTGTCACTTTCCTTCGAGGATGGGGCGCCACCGACATAAACGTGGAGAGGCCAAGAATAGAATGGCCTCTCTATCTCCTCTCTCTCATTTCAATCTTTTCCTCGGGCTTTCTCTCACTCCTCTCTTTCTGTAGCTTTTTCCTAGCTTTCTCTTTCCTGATTGACCATTGATTTGATCGTGGTGTAGCTTACTCTGGCTATGCATTCCGTGTCGAGGGCTCAACTTCCCTCTATCAACACTCTTTAATATGATATTTTTAGCAGGATAGTAGTAGTATGTGCTGTTTAAAGAGAATATTTAGGTATATAACATAAATAGATGTAACTTGAAGTTTCAACATCTGGTATGTGTTTTGAAGCTTTCCTAGGTGAGTTTTATCTGTTTAGCCCAAAAACCCTATATCAGGGAAGGGAAATAATTCTAGCCTTGGGGGCTGAACTCTAAAACATTTTTAGCTCATTGAGGTCTTAGGGTAGTCAACCAGGTTAGTTTGGCCTTGTCGTGAAAGTTTTCTACTCATAGGTCTTGATTTACAAATTTATGGTGGAATATATTGAAAATAATGAAATAGTAATAGGACACACAAGGATTGACCCTCATTTGCACTTCAGTAGCTGACTAGTCAAATTTACCATATGCTAATGTAACAAAAGCAAGACAAGGGAGAAAACTACAATAGTATCTAATGGAGTTGGGTTTTCTCCTCAAACACCTGCCTTGCCTGTCTGAGTGGGAGTCCTGGAACGAAAGGTGATTCAAAACTTGGAACCTGTAACAAACAGCCGGAGGGTGCTTCTAATGGAGGAAGACTTCGACACTCAAATTAGAAAAAGCGGCTTTTAGAATAAGTTAAATAGCTTGAGAAGAGCGATGTCTCTGCTTTGTATTATCAGTGTGTTTTATGTAGGTTCCAAGGGAATTTACCTGGGTGGTGGCTGATGCTGCACTTATATACCTGCGGTCTTTAGTGAGTGGCATAGGGTGCAGGAGTTTAGAAATCCTAGTTTCCTTGTAGAGAGGTTGTTGAGAATCCCCGAGATTACGGGAACCATGGTCAAAGATCTTGCAGAGATGCACTGCCTTGGTGATTAGGGTAAGTCATGTAATCATGGGACTTTCCTGCCTTATCTGATATGCCATCAAAGCATGTTTCTTTATTTTAAGGGATCTTTCTGAGAATGGGAAGATTCTTATCCATGTAAGGAAAGTTTAAATTCGCTTAAAGATATGTTTCCTTCGCAGATTATCTTAAGTCGTATTTATCATGTTGGTCAAGTAGATATTTGTTGCAAGAAGTGGAATGACTGAGGAGTTGCAAGAAGTGGAATGATCATGGAATTATAGGTGGTCTTGATTGGACGATCTCGGTTTAAAGGGTCTAGGGCGAGGTTTTGATTCGTTTAATAGTGGACTAGTAATAAGCTTTTGACCATGTATCATCATTTTCCCCTCACTCCTAAGGTTAGTTTGGAGAATAACGTTAGGAGTAGAGAGAATATGTAACTTTTACTTGAGAATATATAATAGGGTTAGAGGAGGAGTGGAAAGGTCAGTTGACACTTGAAATAACAAACGTGGGCTTTATCATGAGACATGAAAGGCAAAGAGACGCGCCATTATTGCAAGAGTTGGGTGGCCGTTCCGTTATTTAATGTGAACGTGGCTGCTTTGTTTTTGAAGTGTGTGGCTTTGTTTTTTTTTTTTTTTTTGATAAAAATGAATTTTATATCAAAAAGAAAGGGAAAATAGGATCTCGAACAAACCACGAGAAACCTGAAAGATCAACAAACTACAAAAAGAGAACTAATATCTAGCCTCAGTCGATGGTAAGACTACTCTAGCAAAAGCTGCAATGACCCGAGGGGGTAACTGACGCTCGCCTCTCCTTCTTTTGTTCCTCTCCATCCAAATATAATAAATACAAGTACTGATAGACATTTGAACCCCTTGTTCCTACGAAGCTTATGTCTCGCAGGAGACAACAGAGTATCTCGAATGCCTGATCAAGAAATAGGAAAAGGCGATGGAACATGATGCGCAATAGTTAATCTCCAAACTTCTCTTGAGAAGGAACAACGAAAGAATAAATGATCAATCGTCTCTCTCCGGCTACCACAGAGATGGCAAGTCGAGGAAGACGAAAGATGAAGCCTGAATAAGAAATCGTTCGTCTGAAGCCGCTCCATGAACACTAACCAGACAAAGAATGCAAACCGAGGAATCGCTCCCGAGAACCAGACCATGTCCACCCATTGGACCCATAGATAAGAACTCCTGAGATGCTCCCAAGCCAACACAATAGAAAACTTACCACTAGATCTGATCGTCCACTCGATTCTATCATAACCAGAGGAAGACGGCCAATAAGTCTCTGGAATAAGATCCCGAAGACAGTCATAAAAAGCTCGTTGGAACCTCGAAGACCGCTGCTCACCACACTGAATATAATCAATCCAAGTGGCACTCGAAAATACATCCTGAACAGAAGACCCAGCAGGAAATCCTGACCTCTCCATGGAATGTCTCCCCAAAACCTCTATCAAAGGACCTATAGGGGACCAGTCATCATACCAAAAAGATATATGACTTCTATCACCCATCCGCCAAGCAATAAGCTCCCTTACCAGATGACGTAACGAAAGAAGCTTCCTCCAAATCCACGAACATTTATCCGGAATTCTGACATACCATAGGTTGTGACCCCGCAAAAGATATTTCCAAACCCAACGAGTCCAAACATTTTCCTCCGGATCAGAAAGGATGTGCCAAATATGCTTAAGCATGGCTGTTTTATTCCAATCAGTGACCCGCTTCAACCCAAGACCCCCTTCCTCCTTAGGATGACACACAATCAACCAACCTGCATAGAAAAGACGTCTACTCATCCAATGCCGAATCCGAACTGTAATACACTGGACCAACTGAGTGCAATCCGTGATAGAAAACCGAGTAGACAAAAGAGGGACCCTCAAATATCGGACAGGCAAGAGGCCTTGCTGAAATCCTGAAGTTCTCAAGATCTCCTCCCTTACCCTGTGATCTACAGCTCCAAAAAAAATCTCACTTTTTCGCAGGTTCATCCGAAGACCAGAAAGCATCCCAAACTGAGCTAACCCATCCAAAATACTCTGGACCGAAGATGGACATCCTCGAGAGAAGCATCAAGTCATCCGCAAAACAAAGATGAGATAGACTAACCTCCTAGCATCTCCAATGGAATTCAAAGTTAGGCCCCTCAGAAATCCGCTGCATCAAACCCGAGAAGACCTCCATGACTATGACAAAGAGCATGGGGGACATCAGATCTCCCTGCCGAAGACACCTCGAACTCCGGAAGAAATCAGTTAACTCCCCATTGATCGAAACAGCAAAGCTTGCCGTAGAGACACACTCCATAATCCGATCAATCAACCAAGTAGGAAAGTCAATATACTCTAGAACCATCCGGAGAAAATCCCACTCCACTGAATCATATGCTTTCATGATATCCACCTTTAACGCACAACGGGGGGAGCCGCGTTTTAGGTGATAACCATGAAAGAGCTCATGGGCAAGGAGAATATTATCCCCCAATCCTCCTCCTCCTTACAAACGCAGACTGCTCACTGCCAATAATACTAGGAAGTACCTAACTCACCCTCACCGCTATAATCTTCAAGATACACTTATAGATTGTATTACAGCACGAAATGGGTCTATAATCCGATGAAGATGTCAGATTATTCTTTTTCGGGATGAGAGTAATAATGGTACCATTAGCCTCCTTAAGTAATCTCCCGGAAGCAAAAAAATTCAAGACAGCCCTCGTGACATCCTGACCCACAGTATCCCAACTAGATCTGAAGAACTTAACACTGAACCCATCTGGATCCGGAGCTTTATGCCTACCCAAAGAGAACATAGCCTCCCGAACCTCTAACTCCGTCACCGGACTCTCTAAAGAGCAAATCTGATCCTCAGATAGCCTTCTTCGGAGAAATGAAGAAATAGTACCGGAGTCTAACTCACCATCCCTGGGCCTACTCGAAAATAAACCCCTGAAGTAATCAATTGCTACTCTCTGAATATCATTCGAATCAGAGATCCGAATACCATCATCAGTGACCAAAGAGAAAATGGAATTTCGGTTGTGCCTCTGACGAACCGAATTAAAGAAGAAAGCAGTGTTCCGATCTCCTAACTGAAGCCAACGGATCCTAGCTTTCTGACGCAACATGCTCTTCTCCATACTCAAGAGCGTGTAATACCGAGCAGCAGCTGAACTCTCAGCCTCATCCAAGTCACGACCCTCATCAGACAACAACTCCTGCTGGATCTGAACCAAACACTCTCGAGCCTCCTGAACTCGAGCGATTAAGTCATTAAACTCCTTGCGGTTCAATTGCTTCAATTTTAGTTTCAAACCTTTCAATCTCCTGTATAGGTGATACATCTGAGTGCCATGGTAATCCATCGCCCAAGCCTCCGACATGATCTCCTGATATCGAGGGTGATCCGTCCAGAACTCGAAAAACTTAAACGAAACTCTCCTCCACTGCTCCATATGATGAAAACGAATCAAACTCAGAGAGTGATCTGAGTTACCTGGGGTAAGAAACACTGCATTTGAAAAGGAAAAAGTAGACAGCCATGAGGAATTAACCAACACTTTATCCAACTTTCTCAAAATGGGATCCTTCACCTGCCTATTCCACCATGTGAAATAGACACCGGAATAGCAAAGATCCTTCAACTCAGACTCCCTCATACAATCATCCAAAACGCAATCAGACATCGACCACCTCAAGTTACCACCCTTCCTCTCATAGGGATGACGAACAACATTGAAATTTCCCAATATACACCACGGAGTTACCAAACTCTTACTTCGAGATCTTAAGAAATCCCGTAGCAACCAACAATCACCTGCCAAGTTAGAATCATACACGACAGTAATATCCAAGCACAGCCCAGATCTAATAAATTGAACTCTACTATGAATTCATTGCATATCGCACGCTAGAATGGTCACGTTAACCTCTAATGGATCCCAACATAACCAAATACGCCCAGTAGTATTACTCCCATGAGCAATCACATAATTCCAATCAGGAAAAAGAAAATGTTGAATACGAACCTCATTAGAAGACTGCACTCTAGTCTCCAAAACGCCCAACAACTGCAAACGGTTCTCAATCACAAAACTTCTAGCAGCACGAATATGAGTTGGGTCGTTCAGACCCCTTACGTTCCAACAACTGATCATCTGGATCACGCAAACGAGGGGCGCACCCTCAGAAAGCTCAGTAACCCTTCCTCCATCCCCGTTTAGTCCTCCTGGCCCTGAATCGAAGCACAGGAGGATCTAGAGGGGGGAAGAACAAAGGTCATCCACACCTGTCCCTACTGAGGAATCTGGATTAGCTCTTCCAAGACCAATACCACTCGGGATAGTCAGAATACTATCGCACTCATACAAAGTGGCACAATCTCTACTCTCAAGATAATCAACCCGAGTCTCCTCAGTCACTATCAAATCAAGGCCAGGTTCTAACTCTGGGAGACTAGCCAGCTGCTCTAACGGCTCCTCCCGAACAACCAAGGCATAAAAATCATCAACCTCCTCGATCGATGACTCTCGACCCTGATTATCTCGAGCTGATTCACTGACAAGGACAATCTAGGATGTTACACCCGCACCTCCACCTGGGACACCAATCGTAGGCTCCACTACCGCCAGCACTCTATCCTCAACAAAACTTGGAAGCCGCTGACCTCTTCTTCTTGGTTTCCTGACTTTCTAAAAGCCATCTGCATTTCTCTCCAGAGAACTTGGCCCCGAGGTCCCCATCCTATCCTGAGTAGAGGATTTCTTAGGGCATTTATCATGATAGTGTCCAAATACTACACACTCCTCACATCTAGGCGGAATGTAGGAATATTCCGCCTTGACTAGGAAGTCGCATCCATCCGATAGAGTGAATACCGCCTCCCTACGAATAGGATTCCCAGCATCAAGCTCAACAAACACCCTAGCATATCCAAGCCTAGTGCATGAAGCTGTGATTTCATCCATTGACAACGGCTTCCCAAAAACTGATGCCACATAACTCAATTCTCGCCTATTATAGAGAACAAGCGGAACGTTATGCAGTTTGATCCACACTGCAAGTTTCCATGGCTCAAATTCAACCATAGACATGCCCATGGTAAACCTGTGAAGAACAAACGGGATCCAAAAAATATGTCACAGGCTCCTATCCAAAATCATCTGAAAGTGCTCATCAGAACTAAACTTCAAAAGATATAATCCATACCCTATCATAATAATCTCAGAAAGCCCAAATCGACTCCATAATAACTCAGTAATTCTCTTAACTTCCTTCAACGACAAACGCAGTAAAGTCATAGGGTTTTTCACCTTCGACAGCTATAGAGTGAGGAACCGAAAATTACCTCGATTGCCAAATAGTACATCTTCTTGGAAAAGAGACGTCGTACGTTGGTGATTTTTAGCATCCTGCCCCCTCTGATTACTAGCCCTGCCTCCCAATGCAGCAGCATAACTCTTATGCACATGTGGTGATGAGAGCTGGCCCTCATCGATCACAGAAGTCACCATACCCAACACAAGCAGGCTGCCTCTTTTTTTATTTTTTTATTTATTATTTTTTTTTACTCTACTGAACAGTAACCGAAGGTTACTGTAAACAGTAGCCCTTTTTTTTTTACTCTACTGTATTTAGTGTGGCTTTGTTTGCTGGGTCATTATTAAGTCTTTAGCTACAAATGGCAGAAACTTGTAAGAAGAGTGTGTAGGTTAGGGTTTGGCTCATGGGTTATTTTCCAAATGACAAAACAGAGTGCATGAAACAGGGTTATTCAGATGTAGGAACACAACATTTGGTGATCGAAGTCCATAGCAGTTTTCAGTTTTTTTGTAAGTTAAAAACAAAAGATTTCGTATGGTGGTTTTTCTATGCTTTTCAGATACTGTCCATACAAGATTCCATCAACAGCGGGGATTGCCGATACGAGGTCCTATGATGACACTTGGTGATCCGAGTCCATGATGGCTGATTTTTAGAGTCTTCAGAGATGCTTCACATATGGTGGGATTCCTATCTCATTTTTCTATTCCAAATTGGAGGATTGTGGAGCCCCTATTGCTATGAGGTTTGACGGAGACAACTGGGTGTATTTAGTGTCGCTGCCCCTAAGAATGAAGAGAATGGGGGAGCTAGATTCAAGATTGGCATCTCCTAAGAGGTGAAAAGAGGATGAGAGAACTTGATGTTAAGAAGAGAGCTTTCTTTTTCTCTTGTTCTCCCTAACCATTGTTTGTATAGGAACTTAGGTTTCTGGATGTCAATGTATGTTCTGAAAAATGCTACAAAAAAATGGAAAGACGTTTCTTTCATGTAAAGATATTATTGAAAAATGAAAAGAGTTCTCCTTTTGTTTACCTCATGATCTTTTTTATTTGCTTACGTCGGTGTGTTTGATGTTTGTTTCTTGTCCTACTCCTAGATTATTTCATTTTTGTTTCCATTAGTGGTTCTTCGATGAGCTAATGGGTGTATCTTTTATGAGATCCTGTATTAAGTAGGTAATAGATTTGGTGCCATAAGCAGAACTCAAGCCAAGAGGGATCATTGTCAGGCGTTGCGCCTTGAAAACACTTTAGCATATTAGACATTGTGCCGATGATGCTCACATGCAGGTGTTTTGAAAAATGCCTAAATGTACGAGGCAGTCAAGGGTACTCGTAGGCGTTGCGCCTTAAGATTATTTAGTGTACCAGGTATTACGCCGATGGTACTTGAAGGCATTGTGCCTTAAACATTATTTAGTGTGCCAGACATTGCACCGAGGGTACTCAGAGGTATTGTGCTTTGAAAATATTAGCATACTAGGCGTTGCGCCAAGGGTACTCAGAGGCGTTGCGCCTTGAGATTGTTAAGCGTACTCTGAGGAGTTGTGCCTTGAACATTATTTAGCGTACCAGACATCACGCCGAGAGTACTTGGAGATGTTGCACCTTGAATGTTATTTAGCATACCAGGCATTGGCCAAAGGTACTCGGAGGTGTTGGCCCTTGAGATTATTTAGCATACAAAGCGTTGCATCGAGGGTACTTGGACGCGTTACACCTTGAAAACATTAATATACTGGGTGTTGTGTTGAGAGTATTTGGAGGCATTACACCTTAAAAACTGCATCGAGAGTACTTTGAGGTGTTGCGTTTTGTATTTGTTTTATGTAATGTCTCGCTAATAAATTATTTAACTGAAAAACAATACTCATCGTATTGAGAATATATTATTGACATTGGTGAATCATAAAGTAATAGATATCCATGATGAGAGAGTATTAAAACTTATTGATGATAAATATGCAAATTTTCAAAGTTCCCTGTGCGTAGTATGGTCGTATCGTCTAGTTGGCTGAGTCGATAAGTTCAGGGTCGAAGTATTGAGCGTACTATGTATGAACCTTCCTAGTAAGGTGCAAGTTTGTCCCCATGTTTGTGGTTGTCTTGTTGCTTCCATTTTTTGAAGTACTAGGTCTCTGGGACTGAATGTTCTAGCTTTAACCCTCTTGTTATAGTACCGAGCCATTTACTGTTGGTAGGTAGTCATTCGAGTAGATGCATTGTCCCTTGATTCGGATAGGAAGTCCTGTTGTTCTTGTAGGGCAGACTTGTTTGGTTCTAATTGTTATTGTTTCACTCGTAGAGAGTGAATTCCTATTTCAACGGGTAATACTGCCTCCAACCCGTACGTTAAGCTGAATGGTGTTTCTCCAGTGGCTTTTCTCAGTGTTGTGCAGTAGGCCCATAGGATTCCGCAGAATTCATCTGCCCTGTGACCATTGGTCTCATCAAGCATTGTCTTAAGCCCCTGTAGAATGGTTCGATTCATTACCTCAACAAGACCATTAGATTGAGGATATGCGACTAATGTCAACTGATCTTGAATTTCTAGTTTTTCACTGATTTCTTTGAATTCCTTATTATCAAATTGCTTCCCACTATTGGTGATTAGAGATCAGGGTAACCCAAACCTTGTGATTAATGATGACCAAATGAACTTTTGTATCTTCTTAGTTGTGATCTAGGTTACTGGCTTCGCTTCTGCCCATTTGGTGAAGTAATCAATGGCGAAAATGAAAAATATTCGTTGTCCCGTGGTGTGGGAGAATGAATCGAGTATATCTATCCCCCATTGTGCAAATAGCCAGGGACTGGTGATAGGGCAGAATTCGGTAGAGGGTTGATGGGGAACCGAGGAGAAGCACCGGCACTTGTCACATTTCTTGATGAAAGTGTTTGCATCAGCTTTAATTGTAGGCCAAAAGTATCCTTGCCTTAAAGCCTTGTTTGTCAAATTTCATGCTTCCAGGTGATTGCCACATATCTCCTCGTGTATTTTCTTGAGAACGTAATTTCCTTCTTTGGGAGTCAGACATTTAAGGTACAGGTTAGTGAAAGACTTCCTATAGAGGGTTCCATTGACGATGGCATATTGTGCAGCTTTTCATTTAACCTTAGCTGCTTTTGCTGACGATTCTTGTAGTTGGCCATCATTTAGGTAAGCGTGTATGGGGTCCTTCTAGCTCAGTGAGTGGTATGTTGATAGGACTTGCTTTGGTTCATTGATGTTGGCGTAGCTCAACATACATTGTTTGGTTGGTTGTTACTGAATCAGAACTAACCAACTTAGATAGCGTGTCGACTCTAACATTCTCTAATCTGGGGATTTGTTATATGTCAACCCTTTGGAAATTCTATATCATTTCTTGTAATTTTTCTAAGTACCTTGCCATTATTGGTTCTCTCACCCTGTAGGTGCCTTCAACCTGCTTTACCACGAGTTAGCTATCTGTGAACACTCTTATTTCTTGGGCCTCCAACGAAGTCGCTATTCGCAGTTTGCAGCCTTGTTAAAAGCACCTCATACTCGGCCTGGTTGTTGGTAACTTCGAAGTTAAAGCGGAGCGCGTATTCGGCTTTAAAATTGTCAGGACCCGTGAAGATGAGCTCGACCCCGCTTCTTAATGAATTAGAGGATCCATTTACATGTAGTGTCCAGGGTGGCAGTATGCACACTTCTTGAGGACTGATGGGTGTTTGCTGGAGACTATTTGGGATCGTGCACTTAAAGATAAAATTAGTAAGGCCTTGACCATTGATAGCTGGTCTGGGCTAGTAGATGATATTAAATTCCCCGAGTTCGATGCTCCATTTGATCAGTTGACCTGACATGTTCCCCTTTTGTAGTATTTGTTTTAATGGTTGGTCAGTCAAAACCACAATTGTATGCACTTGGAAATATGGATGGAGTCGCCGGGCTACTATGATGAGAGCAAATGCCACTTTTTCAATGGGCTCGTAGTTCACCTCTGCTTCCTGGAGGAAATGGCTAATGTAGTATATTGACTTTTGTATGTCGGCGTCTTGTCGAACTAGTACTACACACAGGACATGGTTAGAGATAGAGAGATAGAGAAAAAGTTTCTCATTAGGGGTTGGTTGGGAGAGAAATGGTGGTGATATTAGATATTCCTTAAACTTGTTAAAAGCTGTTTGGCATTCTGCGGTCCATAGGAACCTTCAGGATTTCTTTAGAGCATCAAAGAAAGGCTTGTATCTCTCCCCAACTTTGGACATGAATTGGCTTAAGGCGGCTATCTGCCTTGTAAGGCTTTGTATGTCCTTTAATGTTTTGGGAGGTGTCATGTCCATGATAGCTCGAATCTTTTTCGGATTAGGCTCGATTACCCTATTTCTGATTATAAAACCGAGAAACTTACCTGAGGTAATTCCAAAAGTACACTTTGTCAGATTAAGCCTCATATTGTAACGCTCCAGGGTTCTGAAGGTTTTCTTTAAGTTTGCTGCATGATCTTTTGGGCTGGTGCTCTTAACAAGTATGTCATCCACGCAAGTTTTTACATTCCTACCAATTTGTTTGCTAAAGATCTTGTTGATTAGTCTTTGAAAGGTGGTTTTCGCATTTTTTAAGCCAAATGGCATGAGCCTGTAACAATAAGTGCCGAATTCAATAATGAAACTCGCCTTTTCCTCATTTTCTGGGGCCATCCGGATGTGGTTGTAATCAGAATAGGCATCCATAAAGTTTAGAAGTTGATGACCTGAGGAGTTCTCCATGAATTTATCAATGTAGAGGAGTGAATAACTATCTTTTGAATAGACTTTGTTAAGATTGGTGAAATCGACGCACTTGTTTCACTTGTCATTGGCTTTCTTTACCATAATTATGTTGGGTTACCATTCTGGGTATTTCACCTCTTTGATAAAGCACATCGTCAAAAGTTTCTATACCTCTTCTTGGATCACACGTTGGCATTCCAGAGCGAATATCCTCTTCTTCTACTTCACGGTTTTGCAACTGGGGTCAAAGGTTAGCTTGTGAACAATCACTGAGGAATGGATCCCTATCATGTCTTCGGATAACCACACGAAGACATTGGAGTGGCAACAGAGGCATCCAATGATGGCCTCGCGCAAAGACGATGGGAGTTTGGCTCTAATTCTAACTGTTTGTGTAGGGTTTTGTGTAATTGAGATCTCCTCCACCTCCTCGGAGGGTTGGGGTTTGTCTGTTAACGTGGGGTCATCTTTGAATTCGGCCGTTTCTATTGAGAGGTTTCTTTGCTTTCCCCAAATGGAGGTAGTTGAGGTGCGGAATCATAGTCGATGGTTGCAGTGCCATGCACCATTCTGAATTTGACTTTCATATGTCTAGTGCTTGGCAAATCCTCCAGGTGGTTCAAACTAGGACGGCCAAGTATGGAGTTATAAGGGGAAGGGGATTTATTTATATTAAACATAACTGTAGCGACGACATGATTTAGAAGAGTCCATAAGGTTACGGGGAGTGCTATGGTACCTTGCGTGTATAGTAATTCTCTGAAGAGACCCCTTATTGGAACCACCTGGTGTTGTAAGTCCACAGGGACGAAACCCATTTATTGAAAAGTATCCCAATAAAGGAGGTCATAGCCTGAACCGTGGTCGACTAAGATTCTTTTGATTGTGTAAGAACCTATTTTTTCTGTAATAACTAGAGGATCTCGATGATCCGATGGAACTCCAATTAAGTCATCGTCATCGAAACCAATGGGTGGCCTCCTCCTTTTCTGTGACATAATGGCGATGGTGTTGGATGGAGAGCGGGTTTCTTCCTAGCTTGTTTCCCATAGATTGTACCAATTTGATGGAGGTGGGTTTTCTCATTAGATAGCTACCCTACCTATCTGAGTGGGAGTCTGAGAACGAAAGGTGATCCAAAGGTTGGAACCTGCATAAATTGCTGAAGGGTGTTCCGACGGAGGAGACATTGGCGCTCAAGTAAAAAAAAAAATAGTTTTTAGAATATGGTAAACATATTGAATAGAGTAATGTCTCGGCTTTGTGTTGGCGGTGTGTTTTGTATGTAAGGTTCCAAGGGAACTTACCTGAGCGGCGGCTGATCCTGTGCTTAATACCTACGATCTTTAGAGAGTGGAGTGGCGTAAGGTGCTGGGAGTCTAGAAACCCTAACTTCCTTATAAAGAGATTGTTGAGAATCTCCGAGATTACAGGAATCATGGTCAGAAATTTTTCAGAGATGCGTTACATTGATGATTAGGGTAAGTTCCGTAATCATAGGAAGTTCCTGCCTTATCTGATATACCCACCAAGGCATGTTTCTTTATTCTGAGATATCTTTCCGTGAATGGAAAGATTCTCATCTGCACAAAGAAAATTTAAATTTGCTTAAAGATTTATTTTCTTTATAGATTATCTTAAGTTGTACTTGTCATGTTGGTCAAGTAGATTGTGGTTGTAAGAAGTAGAATGATCGAGGAGTTGCAAGAAGTGGAATGACCAAGGAAATTAAGTACCAAGGACTAAGATGACCGACGAGCAATAAGTGATCTTGATTGAACAATCCCGGTTTAAAGGGCCCATAGTGAGGTTTTGATTCATTTGATAGTGGACCAGTAACTGGCTTTCAGCCATGTATCATCATCTATATGATATCAGTATATTAAGTCTACTGCTTTATTCTAAAAATGGGAGAGCATGCAAACTTGAATGAGCTCGAAGAAAAGAACATAAAAATCCATTAATAAAATTTTAATACATGAAAAGGTTTTAAGCATCATGATTATTGTTGATCATCCATGGTTAGTGATGGTGGTGGTGGCCGCCGAAATGAACTCCCCTTCTTGGCTTCTTTGATATGAAGTCAATAATCTCTGATAAGAAAATGAGATGGAATGCTGTTAAGTGTTGATATCTATATGTTTTTGTGGATACAGAGCACTTGTACGTACTTTTATTTGGGTGACCTGATTTGGGAATTACAAAGAATAATAAGCACAAAACAGTTTGTGTCACGTATACGATACTTGAACTGTCTGCACAGTCGTAAATAGGCTGAGTAGGGCTACAAATAAACTGATCATAACCTTCGCAAGCTCAACCAATCCAAGTTGTGCCCCTACTACATTTGCAAGCCTAGTGATCACAAGGTCAATCCCTCGTATCTTCTATAGGGGTAGAAAAATTGGCCTCTTTCCTCCAAATCTTCCTTTTGAGGCTTGGCTTCCATCCGGAACTACTTCAAGGACTTGCAAAAGGAAAAGTAAATTTCCGTCACTAGTTAAGCAAAGAAAGACAAGCCAAACTTGAAACTGATGGTGGAGCTGGACCTCACAGCAATTTTGTAAGGCGAAAATTAACATGCAGAAATGGATGAGACTAGATGTTTGATTGACCAATGAACAAAACAAGCCACCTATAAAAGGTGAATGTTGAAAGGAATTTCGTAACTGTACAACAACATAGGACCATATATTAATTGTGGTGCTGGTGCCTATTAAATTGAGAAAAGGAATAACCAGCAACTTCCACCGAAGGATTTTGCGTTCAGCATTAGTCATTTCCTTTTCCTAACATCTGGTTTAATTAAGTGAACAGGAGCTGCAGGAATTCTGATCCACCATTCCCTTATACGCCTCAGCCACCTGTTACTGCTGTCCTTCCTCAATGGCATCTGCCTTGTAAACCCCTCCAAAAATATCAACAGGGCCAAGTACCGAAATGGCAAAAACGCAAATACTGCAGCCATTACAACCAACAAGAGAGCAACTTTGTCCGCAGCCTGTGAGAGTAAAAGACATTTTAAGTCTTGCAATAACAAAATGAGTACAGAAATTATCCTTTGTATATCTCCTTAATGCAACATACAGCACAAAACAAAACAGGCATCACCTCTACCACATAATGAAGTCAAGATTTGAGTCTGACACAGAGAACAGTGTAACAAAGCAAGAGGACTCAGTCACAAGTATTGCTTTTGGATCATGAGATTCTGACATCAGAAGTCACCATTACCAACTTGAACTTTTAGTCTACCTGGTTTTCTCGTAGAATTAAACTTGTCTGATTGGGCAAACAAATATCAATCTAAACCTATTATAAAAAAAAAAAAAAAAAAAGGAAAAAGTTTTCTAAATGAGGTCTGCAAATCCCCAATTTTCTTCTACTGATTTTCCTATCTGAATTACATTTTCTATTTCTCCCAGTTAAGCATACAGATAACATTTTTATTAACCCAAACCCACCCCAAGATGAGATCAATTCTCTTGCAAATCATTTATTTTTCGCCTCTTCCCTTCTCCGCCAATTTTCATTTCAACAAACCCAGTCGTAGTTCAAAGAAGCACAAGAAGTAAATATATTTAGATAATATGAGCGAGACAAAAACCTGTGGAAGCACAGCGAATATCAAAGCTCTCATCTTCAGAAGAGTTATGTTTCCAGCTTGTATTAATGCTTCAATTTGGGCTAAGCCGTCCTGTAACATAAGCAGTTGCTCCACTGCATTCCGGTTGGGAGGAAGTACAACTGTGAAGGCTTCTATTGGTTGCCCATTGTTGAAAAGCCTCTGCCAAATCATGAGCAGTGAAAGGAGCATAAAGATTGATGGCAATATATACTTAATCCACCCCCTGCACATCAGGAGCAATTAACTTGTCAATTTCTATTATAAGCTTTTGCAATGCGACCTTTTGAGCATGAATCATCTAAGATACCAAAAATGTGGACCCAATTGTGAGAGAGAGAGAGAGAGAGAAACAGGAGAAGAGATGGAGAGAGGCAAGGTCAAAGATGGGAAACCGGAGAAGAGATGGAGAGAGGCAAGCTCAGAGATGGGGCAGGGGGAACACACACAACCCCCCCACCCAAAAAAGAAAGATAAAAGTTCTGGCTACATTTCTGACAAAGGGGAAGAAGAGAGATGGAGGGTGGGTAGAAATTCAATACCAATGATCAATTCATTATTCAGGACATCATACACAGTGAATGCAAATGCTCAAATATATAGGCAAGGCCCTAAAACAAATAAAACAAATGAAATGAATAACATCAAACTACTATGAGAAATTAGAAATAAACTAATAACGAAACTAATCTGAAACTCTAAATAGTAATCGACTTCCAACAAATCTTGCATCAAATTCTGATTTTGTAACTCTCACACAACAAGTAATAGAACTGGAAATCATCAGATTTCCCTTCATTAGAAGTGAGAAACCAACAAAGATAATATAAAGAAGAAAATGAATTTATGAATTGTATAGAAAAATCAGTTGAAAAACACAAAGTTGAAAGAATGAGCTTAATCCAGTAGTCTATAACAATCACCAAGCATATTAGAAAGAGATTTAGCAGAGAACACCTGTGGCAATCATAGATTGTGCAGGGCCACACTTTCCTTATTTAGGCAAATTCATTAACAGATTGAAATAATTGACACTAGTATACTCATTCCCCAACCCCCCCCCCAAAAAAAAAGAGTGACATTACTTGATAGTCAGCGTAGTTGTTTGATATGTAATTGTTCTCAGTGTTCTTTATCCTGTGCATCATAGTTGAAAGTTCAAGTGGTTTGAGACAAGTTTCACAGATATTTATCGATAAACTCACAAACAGAAGTATGAGAGACACGAATGAATGCAAACAACAGCCTGAAAAAGAATCACATATCCAACTAACCTATCCCCATGTACTGCATGCCATCCAAGGCATCATACTTCATTCCTCTACTCGAACTTCATACCAAACAACACAATCTAGAACACTTTGGACAGGTTGGCAAGGTCAGGCTTAAGCCACCAAGCCAGCATTAAGAAACAATTTTTAAATGTTAGTCCAGCCTGGCCTGTGTATCCATGATTACCCATTGTTTTAGCTCATGCTGCTATCAACAATGATTACTAAAGTATCAAGTTACCTGTAGATTACGTAGCACATCAACAACAAAAATACTGAGGATTTTGGTGGATCTTCCCAGGAGGCCCAATATTGAAGACGGCTAACTGCCTGAATAGCAGGAAAAAGTAGCCCCTAAAAACAAAAACAGATGGTAAGAATATAAAACCTTATTCATTTATTTTTTGCATAAGTCACTCCAAAGAGAAAAGATAAAAAAAATTAAAAAAAAAAAAAACCACTCTATGAGAAGCTACCCAACAATGATAAACCAATAAGAAAAAAGGGTTCTGCAAAGTAAACTGCCCAAAGACTTGCATATGTGCAAGCCGGGGTAAGGATATGTAATGAACATGGTACCAGAATAATTAAAATAGCAAAAATAATTTCCTCTTATTTATTACCTAAACAGTGATCTTTATCTGTCTGGAAAGATAGTTACATAAGTAAATATCATATATTACCTTTAGAACAGCCAGGTTTGTATCAATTCCTTCCACTTTCACTTGGTCCACAGTTGCCTGTGCAGCTTCAGCCCTTCCTGTGTCAGATTTTGACTGTTTAACTGCCATTTCCAAAGGATTTGTCTCACCAATACAAAAATCTCCAAGTGAGATTAAAAAGTCAGCCTCCATATCTTCTCCTTTACCCAAAATAAGTCCAAATCTGAAGAGTGTCGAATATGAAAATGGAGAAAGCATCACTTGCTGTCTTGCACATGTTAAACGTGGAGAGTCATGCTTGATAGCCTTGGTATTTAAAAGTGCCAAACGACTAGATAGAGTTTCCAAGATAACATCTCCACCAGGAAGACTTTCGGCCAAGTTAAAAGCAAGTAAGGTTTTGTAGTTTGATGAGCAAAAATTAAATGCCTCTCTGACTGCACGGTATCGAAAAATGCCCATAATTGCTCTTGCGAGTGCTTCAGATTGCTGAGAATCTTTAAGATTGTACTTTCTGATGAATTTGTGAACATGCAAGATCTCAAGACAAATATCCAACCAATAATCCCTCCTTGAGTTACCTTTGAACTCAGGAAACTCCAGGAATACAGGCTCTGCTCTGTGAATTATTGGCAGTAGAGATTATAATCTTACACAATCAGATCGTGAAAGAAATACAAAACCATTGTCAAGGAAGCACCTACATAGAAATTGATTTGTACATTACTGCTTTATCAAAGAGACGAGCACCCAGTGGTCCCGTTAATCCTGGCTTTATAACTTGTTTCATGTCCAATGATAGTTCATATCTGACTGCTTTGTCGTACAAGGCAACTCCCAAGGACTCAAAGTAGAGAGCATAGTTAGTCAGTGTCAATCGCCCTGCTCCAGACAGAACCCCGCTCATTATTAATGAGGGAAGGATGAAAAAGCCTCATACCTTTGAACATAAGATCTAAGAGTAATCAAAAGCATATAATTAAGCCTACCAGGAGCAAGAAAGCCGAGAGATCCCAAAAATAATTTACTCATTTGTAGCCAATAATGTAATTTGCCCTAAGATAAACTAGTACCAAACAGATTGTAACTAGGACAAACATGTGGTATGGCCATCAAGAATGAATACCTAAAGTGTGGATTCCCCTGCCTCCCCCGGGGGGGGGGGGGGGGGGATAACTCACCAGGCCATGCAGTGACACCAATATGTTGCAGAACTGGTTTTGTTGGAACCGTTCCATCAGTGTCCAAGATGATCTCACCCTCAGCAAGCTGAAGGTTGGAAACTGCAGAAGATCCACATGCCTGTTTTGCAGCTTTAATGACCCTAAAAGGATAATATGTTAACAAAAAGGCCACAGGAGAATCGAAACTACACAAAAGATTGTAAGACCCCAAAAACATAGATACAGAACCTCCCCCCCCCTTTTTCCAAGTGAAATCTGGAGTGATGGAAAATCAAAGAAAACAATGAGCTTATGATATTACTGCAAGGCTTTCGCTCTCTCGTGTCTAAGAGTGCCCTTAAAATAAAAGGTCAGACCATACTAGTAATATTACACAATTGGAAGCATAGAACATCAATCATGAAACCAGTCTTTGCTAGCTAGGAAGCATATTATGCAAGGAGAAAGATTGAATAGGGAACTATCCCTAATCTCTAACTCTTCCCATAAGCCATTGCAAATGTACAATAGAATAGAGATGAAAGTATACCAAGTTGATGAATTTTATGGACTTGTAACTGTCACTGCAGCATTGGAATCCTACCCATTTCGATGGAGGCCGTACTTACTCTTTGTAATCCCAAGGTATTTGCTTTTATGGAGATCTGCAACGCTACTTCCTCACCAACATGATGCTCTTGGGCACCAAATTGTTAAGACTCAAACTTCCCTCATGCTTCATACTCTCACCTGGTTGGGACCACAAGGAATCCCCTAAATTCTCTCCAACTGATCAACAACTCTAGGAGAAAGATGGTACCTTCTGAACCTGAATTCAGTGTATGGTAACTACTTTTGACTAAACCTCCCATTGCTCTCATCAATAGCATGCAGAGGCTATTAACTGCTAGATAACTGGTCTTTGCTTAACCCATGCGAGCCTTTCAACTCTGACTCTCATGTCATTCAAGGTTGTCCCAACTCGACCTCCAATTTCCAACAAGTCCTCCAGAATTTTTAGAGCAAGAAGTGGAAGTGCCTAGAAAAGGCTATTAACATAGATAAGCATTATAAAGACTCTAGACCAAAAAGAGCCATGCTCCAACCATGTTCCCACTTTGAGACTTTAGAAATCATGATTAGCAAAAACTAGGGGTTCTTGGATTATACCGAAAGGCACACCAAGATGGTAAATACACCACGAACCTTTACTACACCATATTCTCAAGGAAATCTCACCGAGATTCTCAACAGCCTATTAATAGTAAAAACATGGGATAAGTCTACCTAATTCCTGTGGTTTAACAGATTGGCACTAACCCCCGATGTGGTTTCAAAACTGCCACTCTACTCTCTTGGTCCTAGAATTTCCGCAACTTTGCCCCCAGGTGATTTGCTATGTTCGGGTTTTCCATCAAGTTTGGCATGTGCAAGTCACATGCGCTTGAGAGAGTGAGAAACATTTGACTAATTTGAGAGAGAGGGAAAGAGACAGAAAGAGGGGAAGAATAGGTAGAGAAAATGTAGAAATTCAATAAATCTTGAAAATGGCTCGAATTTGAGAGAACTCGAGAAATTTAAATATTCAAATGAACAAATTGAAGTTATAGGGCTAGAATTCAATGATGCGAGACAATCTGATGAGAAAACACGCATTCGTCACCAAATGTTCAAATATTCCCAGAGTTGCCGCTATAGGTACCTATCTAGTGGTATTTGTTTAACATTTAGCAGCTTTTTCTGGGCATTTTCTAGAAATTTCACTAAAAGTTATACATATTTCTCTGCATTTGGGCACTCATTTATGTAGTGAAGACTTGAAAATTTTAAGCATGTGGTTGTTATCAAGATTTAAGGAGTGAATTGGTCAATTTATTTTATTCGTGAACGAACTTACCTTGCTTCAAACCAGCTATTAAAAGTTGTTGTTTGTTCAAATTATAGGAGAGTAACTCTGCATCTGTTAATGATTGTGACATTATCAAGCAGAAGAAGAAAAGAAATTAGAATTATCAAGCAGAAGAAGAAAAGAAATTAGAATTGAACTCTATAGGTTTTGTGGAGTTAATTTAGGAAAGGTTTTTAAATTTTCTTTTAAATCTCTTAGTGTCTCTAAGAAATACATGGCTCCAAGATGCAGAATACAAAAAACAGTTTGTATAAGAAACCCAGAATTTCAAGGCCCTCTTTTCACTTGATTTGGGGTTGGGTTGATGCATATTACTCATATTTAAATTAGTTTAATTATTCTTGGAAGAATAATTCTATATGGTTGTACTTACAGGCTTCATAGGTGTATGTGGTATTCTGTTGCTACTTCTTAATGCCACATATTTTCCGCTAAACTGTGAAGGGAAACAGAAAGAAAGTCCTGTTGTTATAATCTTTAACGAAAAAACAGATTGAGATTTCAAGATTTCACTGTGGCTTGATGATGTTTTAAAGTGCATGGGTCAAAAAAACATGAAAAGAATGGGTTTTTGATCTTGGCCATGAGACTCCATGGTTTCTGGTGACCAGGCTTGGAGATCAATGGGAAGACGGAAGAAAACATAAAACTGAACTCGAAATTAAGTTGGAAAGTTGAAAAGAAAGAGAACTCAATCAATAATAGAAGCAAACTCACTTACAACGAAAGAAAGCTTTCACAGTGGTGGCAATGGAGATTTCCGGCAAGGGTTTGCAATATGCGGTGGAGATTGGGTTTCTAAGGGTAATTTGTGGTTGTTGATGATGATGCTATTGGGTTTTATTGAGAAATCAACAAGAAAACGAAAGAAATTGAGAGGAGGGAGCAAGAAATTCTCCATGGTCATGATGGTTTTTTATTCTTTTTTCCTTTTGGGTATCAAAACAGCCATGTGACTTGCACATGCCAAACTTAGCCACAAAACCCTAGCGGAGCAAATCATGGGGGCAAAGTGGCAAAAATTGCAAGCATACAAAGTGGCAATTTGGAAACCACATGGGTTTTAGTGTCAATCCATTGAACCGTAGGGGTTTTAAGTGGACTTAACCCTACAAACATTACTCTTGGACTAGTTGACCATAACAGAAATCCTCATAAACATCCTCAACAAAACAACAACACTATAAAGACCCTCCAAGCCTCTCCTTTAGAAACAGAATGGTATAAGTTGCAAATTGAAAAGAAAACCATAATATCATCAGAACCCACTCCAACCCAGAATAAGACCTTTTTTTAATGCCCTACTTATAATTTTTGAAGAACACCAACCGTGAGGATGAATAAAAGATTACCTTGCCGCATCCCTCTCGGAAGATTTGAGCTCTGCTTTAGGTAGCCTATTAAAAATCACAGTAAATACTGCAAACACCTGTCCATCCACCTCCTTCATCTGTCCTTAAGCCTTTCACTTCCACTCTTTCAAAGACAGCCCAAGTCCCCCTATCATAGGCTTTCCTAAATCCAATTTACCATCCCCACCTCCTCTTAACATCCTCCAAAGCCTCGTTTACCATTAGAGTTTCCAATCAAAATTTATCAACCTTCCACAAAAGCAGTTTGATTGATTGAGACAGTATCAATCAGAACTTCAATAAGCTGATTCTTTAGGTTCTCAGCCAAGATTCTATAGACAGTAGTAGCAAACTATTAGGCCTAAAGTCTTTAATGAAGCTTGACCACTCCTTAGTGTTGATTTTTAGGAGGTTATCTTGTTTTCCATGCATTTCTTTATCATTTTTCCCCTCATAGATAGAGGCCACGTGGAAGACGAAACATGTAGGAAAAACCATGAATGAATAGTTACTGCTCATTTCTAAGAGATCTTATATATACATGCATGAACTTCAAGCTAAAGACACCAAATGCAGGGGATATCCATGCTGACTTAATACAAGAAATGATGAACTGGCTTTCTCAATAAGAAACTGCGTAAAATGGACCAGCTGTAAAATTGCAATTTATTCAAAGAAAGCCAAGACATCAAGAAAAGGCTACAGTTAGAGGAGATGCAGCATACTTATCAAGGCTTCGGATGTACTTGTCATATATGAGAAAATGTAAGCGATTGGAGGATGAGCTTGTGAGTGAATCAAAAAGATTATGTACAGTAATTGTATCAGCAACAGCAGCACAAATAGGAGCTATTCGTACAAATGCCTCTGGCCCCACAGTTTTCCGTTCATCAACCTGATGAAGAAAAAAAAATTAAATACATAGGGAGCCAACGGTAAACATTAAAGAACCCTTCTAAGACATAAGATAACAGATTACACCAATGAACAGTGCTGTAAAACCAAGAAATCCAACAATTTAGTAAAATAAACACAAGCAAATGCATTTAGGACAACCTGCACTGCCATATTTGTGGAGCTGGAGTAAAATAGTGACCACCCATCGTCATCATCACAGTTGTTACTTGGAGAATCCTATGATTGAAGAGAAACTAATGCAACCATGTCAAGTCAACTCCAGTATTTATAAAAAGTGCTACATAAAAAAGTTCATGATTAACTATGATGGGATGCCTTACTTTGCAAATTTGTTCACCATCAACATCATGGCACTCCCACGCAATCATCAAGTCAAATGTCAGACTGATGAACTCTTTGTCACTCAAATAATCTGGACAACCAGTGATCAGATGAAGTGCTTGGCATGAGCAGAATTCTAGAAAGTTTCTAGCATAGAGTGAAGTTTGCTTTGCTGTATCAGGCAGCTCTGTGTCAAAGCGATGCTGTAAATCTTCGACAGAATTTTTTAGGATCCTGTAATCACATTGAGAAAACGAAAATTAATCAATGTAACGCGGGAGAGATAGAAGAATAGCAACAGGGTTTGAAAAGAGAAAATCCTAAACTCTCAAAAGAGAAATATCACTCTCAAAGAAAATATTATTAATCATAAATATCAAAATAATAAAATACTATAACTATTTATAAGGAATGCAAACCCCATAAATTAAGAAACTATAAAAAAACTAGGAAACTAGAAAAATATAGAAACTAGAAAAATTAGGAAACTAAAATTAAAAAAATTAGAAAACTAGAAAAACTAAGAAACTTTAAATATTAGGAAATTATAAAAATTAGAAACTAACTAAATTAATGGATCTCTTTCCCTTTTCTTGAGCCAACTGAAAAATTATTGAAAATGTGTCCCACATCAGTCCCTCATTCCTGAAAGGAACTCGCCCTCGAGTGATACTTCCGATGACTTATAACCATATTCACACTTCTCTACTTTGGTTTTCTTGCCCAAAAACATACGCTAAGTATGGCAGATATTAAAACAATTGCGGTTGCAAGTTCACTCAATTTAAAAAAAATTGAGTCCCCAATAACTTTAAGAAAATCTAGACGTTTTTGGAACTCTAAAACAGTGACATCTTCACCATTGGTATAAATCCAATTTTATGCCTTCACTAACCCATCATTTAAATCAGATTCATCAAATCTTTCGACGAGAGATTGCTTTTTCTGGCCGATCAAAACCTTTCCCAACACTTCGAATGGATCAAACTTGTCTTTAATAGCATATATGTATCCTTTCAAATTGTTTTTTAACTCAATAGTTCTCTCTCTCTACATCTTTTTTATCTAGTGTTTCCAATTTACCTTTTGCTTCAACAAAAGAATCATTCAAAATAGGCATTCTTGAAACAACCGTCTTCTCGGCTATTGTCAGATTCTGCACATCTTTATCTGAAGATTTATTCACGTTGGTCTGAATCATACGAGATTGTTGGGGTAATATAGAATTGATGTGTGGACCCTGAGCAATTCTCCTGGCACCACCTTCAATTCCTCTATTGCCCTGGTTTGACTGCAATGTCTGTAGTTCCGTTTTTACCTGCTCCATTCGAGTTTCTACCCGCTCTATTCGACTAGACAGAATTTGAAATACGGTTTTCATGACTTGCAACTCTCTGAACACGTCAGAAAGAGTAATATCTTCACTGGCTTGATTGGTCATCGCAAGGGAAAGCCTTTGCTCTAATACCACCTAACGCGAGAGAGATAGAAGAATAGCAACAAGGTTTGAAAAAAGAAAACCTTAAACTCTCAAAAGAGAAATATCACTCTCAAAGAAAATATTATTAATCATGAATGACAAAATAATGAAATACTATAACTATTTATAGGGAATGCAAACCCCATAAATTAAGAAACTATAAAAAAACTAGGAAACTAGAAAAATATAGAAACTAGAAAAATTAGGAAACTAAAATTAGAAAAATTAGAAAACTAGGAAAACTAAGAAATTTTAAATATTAGGAAATTATAAAAATTAGAAACTAACTAAATTAATGGATCCCTTTCCCTTTTCTTGAGTCAACTGAATAATTATTGAAAATTTGTCCCACATCACAATGGGAAAGTAATTCTTCTTCTGCACTCTGTTTAACTTTATTTGTATATAAGCATCTGAAAGTTAGCATTTTCAGAAGTTAAATACAAACTTGTTCAGAAGGACTAGGGCATGATCTCAGGTCTACTTTGTCATAGAAGAACTAGGGCATGATCTTGAGTTCTTTTTAACTTTATTTGCATATGAGCATCCAAAAGTTATGAAGGAGCATATTCAGAAGTTAAATATAAACCTGTTCAGAAGGACTAGGGCATGATCTTGAGTCTATTTCATGATAGAAGAAACTCAACAGAACAACAAAGCCTAAAGAACAGAAGACACAAATTTTTGCCCCTTTAACACCTTCTTAGCATGCTCTTTGCAAATCCATCACTTAGGAGGGAGTCTAAACAGCATGTGTCATGGTCCAGTTTATGCCTTTTTCCTTGCCCTTGTTATCGCATAATGTAATTAATTCTCCATTTCACAAGATACCTCCAGAAAAATTAAATAATGGATAGAACGTTTCCAAAGAATCCTCCGATACTGTGGAATGGTCAGTACCTTGAACAATTTTGGATTACTTACATGCAATTCTTTCTTTACACACATGATTCAGAGTCCAAGTGCCCCGTACTTTCTGTTCTACTTATCCTTTTTAGAGTTAAGGTTCAACAAAAAATACAAACTTTTGCTTGGTCCAATGTGCTAAGCTAAGAGACAGAGTGACTTGTGGTCTCAGAGACCAAACAAGGTGTTGTCTCCAAATATTTGTGTGTTATTGGAAATGTGAGACAAGAGACCTCCTCCTTTTAAATTGTACAGTCACTTGGCATTAAATAGTCACTTTAAGATATATAGGGAGAGATGTGTTTACTTGAAAATTTCGTTTCAAAGGTTTTAGTATCCTTAGGGATAGTCTCCTCAAGATCTCAAGGAAATGTTAGCTTCTCAGATAATGCCTGAAATTTTTATTTTAACATTTCAAAGGATTTAGAATCCATAAGAATTCTAAAACAATTACAAAATGCACAATTATGGCAATTATTTGAATTTGATTAAAAAGATATGCTTAAGTCTTCAGACTTTAGTAAATCTTTGTCGCATAGAAGATTTTTCTTAGTGTCTTCATGGTTTTCAGCAACTGGTAGTTATTCTTTCCAAGACATTAAAGGAAAAGATGAATTCAATGTTTTTACCCTCATATAGGTTATTCCTATTTTTCTTTTTTCTTGGAAGTTGCCTCATCTTCCTTCATAATTCCTTTTATGTCTTCGTTTTCTGATAAAATCTCTTTCCTTTTATATCCAAAAAGAAGCATTGGAGAAATCACACTTGGATGATTCTCCACATCAAAAGATCCTTCGTACAAAATGTTAACAGTTAAAAGCAAATTTCTGGGAGTAGGTTATTGTTTAGTGGCTGAAACACCAACATTAGGACAGGAGGCTACTCTCTATGGGCATTGTAAAATAAGACATACAATTCCAGGAAGATCTCCTGATGATTCCCTGTTATGGGATACAAATCAAAAGACTATTCCTTAGACTTTTTCCTCCACAGATGTCGTCTTAAATGAAAGATCATGGTCTCAGATTTCTCCTTTCAGGATAACAAGTGAATACATTTATCATAAATGGAAAGATGAGGTTGAGGAATCATCAAACCAGAAAAAGAAAAAGCATGAAAAGATTGCAGTATGCAGATTGCCAATTTCCATTGGTGATCAATCAAAGAGCACTCTTAAAAGCACCCAACTTGTGACACCATAAAGCGGTTCTCTTATCGCATAAGAGGTTCTTCCTTTTTTTATTTTTGATTTTTTCTTTTTTGATAGAAAAAGAGATTTGTATTAGAGATAAGAAAGAATGTACAATGACTCCAAAGGATAAGAATCCTTTAGGTGGCAATAAAGAATTAAAATACAAAAAGAAAAACCAAAAACGAATGACGCAATGCTCTCCAATCCCTCCTCAACTCTTCTGAACAACAGTCATTGTAAACCCAAAAGGTGTGAGCCCACAAAGAACCATTAAAAAAAGTCTTATCCCAAAGAAGAAAATGATTAATATTCTGATTTTTGAAAATTGTGGCCCTTCTTTCTCTCCAAATACACCAAGGGATAGCTTGAAATGCATTCCAAAACTGGCGTGTATCCTTCTTCCCTCCAAAACTCCTAAACTTCAGAAGATGCAAATTAGGGAGGTCCTTAGGACTAACCTAGTCATTGCCACACAGCAATTAGACAATTTAACGTCTCCTGTGCAACAGAACAGGTAAAAACAAATGTCTCTACTTTCCAAACATTTTGAGCATATGACACATGGCACAAACACATGACACAAACACCTTTCTCAATTTCTTTTTCCCTAATTTCTCCTCCTCCCCCTTTACAAGTCGTATCTCACCAAATAAGGTTCAGATTTAACTTCATCATTATTGCCGCCAATCTCCTAAACCATGACTTAGAATCATTTGCAATCTTGTTGTTGATCAGAAAAATTTGGAAGCGGTCATTGGTTGGCTTCTTGTCATTGTCGATATCAACGAACAATGATGACGATGTTTGCCAGGAGCACCAATGTGCATAATTAGAGACACCATCTGAAAATTTTTAATTCATTCAAGATGGCAAACCCCTTAATTATATCAAAAATCCACCCTTTTTTCTTTTTTGACCCTAACTTTCCAAAACATGCCAAATCTCTTCTACCGTACATGGGTTGCCCTTTTGGAATTAAGGTTTTATGTTTGAAATTCGGCGCACACACACACACACACACACAGATATATATATATATATATATTGCTCTCTTTAACTGGATTCCATCTAGATTTGGGCAAATTTATTTATTTTTGTGTTTTTGTTCGTCACTGGATAAATTTATGTTCTATTTAGTTGATTGTATTATTAGGATTGCAAACAGATCTCTCTCCCCCCTTTTTTTGGGATGAACGAGATGCTAGTTCACAGCACAGGCATAACAATGCAATTATCAAGGGCATGCTCTACCACTGAGCTAAAAGCCCATCTTGTGGCCCTCCCCAATAGGGCCTGCTATGCCAAAAGTGAGAGAAACCCCATTCCTCTTTTTCCCTTTTTATTACCTCCGATAATTTTGAAGACATATCTAGTGCTCAAAGTTTGCCTCTTTTACTGCTATTGGTGGTTTCCAACTTAGCTTCAGGCTTTTCATGTCCATGTTTTGTTATATGCCCCTTAAATGAATTGATTTAGCTACAAGTTCTTCACATTCTTTACAATCTGTGTGCGAGAGAGAGAGAGAGACAGAGAGAGACATATAATATTTGTCCTCCCAGTCTGTTTTCTACACCAATATAAAAATGTAGGGGTTTAAAATTTATCTTTTCATTCACTACTTCAATTTTACACGAGTAAAGGGGACATATTATAGAAGCAATACTTACTTCTTGATACCCTTGTATTTATTCACCCTCAAACGGGCAGTTTGTGGTCTAGTAATACAGAAACATAGAATTGATTGTAAGGAGTTTCACCAACTATATAGAGAGAACCCTTTATAGTTTATTAACTTAAAATTTCTATTTACTATTGCACTTAACCAAAATAAGAGCTTGATTAAGAGGGGCATTTCCCTATGGTTGTTTTTGATTGCTCAAAAAGTGCAAGCCCTTTGGTGTCAGTTTTCCAGCAGCCCATATAATACTAGATTGGAGAAATTGTTCATTTTCTAGTTCAAGCATTCAATCTAACCAACAAATAAATGCTTTTCTCGCGAGCAATCTTCAGGTGGGGTGACTCGGAGCCGTACATAAATAAGAATATTCCCAATTTGTCACATAAAGATGCAATGCATGAGCAGAATATAATGAATCTAACATCAGACATAAACATTGAAAGCGTTTCTCAGAAATCGATGGGAAACAAAAAATTACTTGGAACAGCGATTGACGACGGAGTTGGCGAAGGGAGAAAGGTGAGGAATGTGGCTGTTCTCGGGAGTGTCGCCGTCGGAAACGCCAGAGACAACGGCGGAGGACCTCCTTCGACGGCGGTGGAACAGAGACTTGACGGAATTGCGAATGTGACGGGTTTCCACGAAATTCTCTTGCATTGGTTTTATGTTCTCCATTGGGATAAAATCAATTGAAAACCCTAATTTCAAAAGCAAAAGCAGATTGGAACAGAATCCCTTCCCTCCCTTCTCCTACACCAATGCCCTAATTTCCATTTGAATAATCAGTAATCGGACTCTAGATCAACTCACTTGGCAATGGCATGCACCGTCCCCACCGATCTAACGCCTCTGCCGCCTGGCGTCAATTGGCATTTCAAACCGTTAGCCCAAGGGTTTCATTTCAACGGCAAGGAGACGCGTTGCGAGAGGATATAAATGTCCGAGACACAATTTATTCTCATCAAAATCACTTTTGTTTAGTTTAATGAGGAGAAATTTTAATTTTTCACTTATAATATTTATATTTCTTTTTTTTTTAAAAAAAAAGAACCTTTAATTGATTCAACCAATGACATCTCTTAAAAACAATCTTAAATTTAATTCTTATGTATTTAGAAAATATATCATGAGAGTCAAATCTGATTCGAATAGAATTTAATCATATTCAATATAATTTATAATTTATATAAAAATAAATAAAAAAGATAAAAAGTTGTAAATATATATATATGTTTCTATTTTCTATCTCCTCTTTTTTCATTGTAATTATAACTCTTATCTCACCTTAAAATTTTATAGGACAAAAATAATTTATGGAATACACTTAAAAAGGATAAAAATCGAAGGGAATAATATTTCA
Source organism: Dillenia turbinata (assembly GCA_037126225.1). NCBI lineage: Eukaryota > Viridiplantae > Streptophyta > Magnoliopsida > Dilleniales > Dilleniaceae > Dillenia > Dillenia turbinata. The sequence goes on along the minus strand of JBAMMX010000011.1, from coordinate 19,986,983 downwards.
CTCAATTTCTTCACTTAAATAATTATCAAACAAAGCTTTGTAAGTTATAATAGCCAACATAATCAAGACCGGTCTCAGGAAGTAAGGGTTAACTAATAATATTTGTCCCTAAATATTTTGTATTTAATTTTAAAGACAAAAGTTAATTTAATTTTGATGGATATGAAAATCATGATTCGAGATGAATATTTAATTTTATATTATATTTATTATGAAGCTAATGACTTGAACTATGGATTGGGATTCTATTCATGATGTCAATGTTGATGAGGGTTCACTCACGATGACATTCCTTTGGAAAAACTACTTGAACAACCTTATAAATATCCATCCGTAAGAGTTTTGTTTTGAATATCCAATATAAAAGTTGGTTCAACCTTAATTAGCATCAAAACCATGATACAAGAGAATGATTTAGTTTTAGATAGTGTTTGATTAAAGGGTATAAGGATTGAAAATAAAATTGAAATCCATATAAATTATTTGAGTTCATTAAATAAGAATGAGAGTTTGGGAATAAAATATAGGTTTCGTAAATTCAAAGTAAATTGATAAGTTTTAACGAAATCATGGATGAAACTCAACATTTTTGCCCACGAATGAAAGCAAGAAGGAGAAAAAGAATAAGAAGATGAAGGAAAATGGCATTGAGATTTTGGATCTTGCCAGAAGAGACATCGACTTTTACTAATTTATTCACCATTTGAGCCAAGCTTTTGTGGCAGAGTTCTAGAGAGAGAGAGAGAGAGAGAGAGTTGTTCCAAAGAAGCAAAGTGTTGACATTTTGAAGCACTCTAATTTGTTCTGGAATTTCTCCTTCTAATTTATTGTCCATCTTTGTCGAAATCAGACCATGGAATAAGTTTTCGGCGAGACCCAGAAACTTGAGTCGAACAAATCTGCCGTAGCTTCTTGGGAAGGAAAATGGTAAAAAAAGCTTCTTGGGTTGGGAAAATCTGAGAGCGAGAGAGAGAGAGAATTTTCAAATATTTATAAAATTTATTAAAATTGAAATATTTATAAAATGAAAAGAAGACATATATCTAAATTTTTGTTTGTATTTTTTAACTAAAATGCTTGATTAATTAAAATATTTATAAAATTAAATTAAAGAAAAAAGAATAGATGGTAATTTTAATTTTAATTTTAGAAAATAAAATAAAATTTTAAAATATTTTTAATCATGAATAGAATTGACATTTAAATGATTTTCATTTTAAAAATATATAAACCAAATATCAACAATGGTAATGATATCAATTTTAGAATTTGAATCAAAAAATTAATATTGAAATTCAATAATGATTCCGATTTTTAAGATTTTTTATTCCGATTCTAATTCTGATTATCAAGTGCAAACAAAATACCCCTTTATATTAACTTATATTATATAAAACAACTAGAGAGGGTGAATAGTTACTTTCTGATTTTTTGTGATTTTCGACTTAATTAAACTTAGAAGAATGAAGATTATGAAAAACCAAAAGTAAAAGAAAGTAAAGTGTAGAAGAGCAAACACCGAAAATTTTATAGTGGTCCAACTAATCTTGTGTACGTCTACTCCTAAACAACCCTCCTTGATTTTTACTATTTCTCTGAATAGTACAATCCACTTGTTTCACAACTACAAGTGAAATCTTCACAACTCATTTGCTTCATAGGTACAAGTGAAACCTTTTTAGTATTTCCCTCCGAAATACTTCTCTCTCAAAACTCAGATCATGAATCCACATGATCTTCAAACTCCTTTAGGATACAGGGGTGTTACAAAGTTTGAGACAAAATTGAGCTCAGAGAATATTACAAAAATTGCCCATAAGATGAAAAGAAATTAATGCTTAGTAAATGAAAATACACAAACAAAATACAGAGTGAGTCTAATGCAGTGTGTTCTTAAGTGGCAGAGTAAGACATTTTAATGAGATCGTATTTCGTTCGCAACAGTTATTCTCTCTTTTATTCCTTTCTTACTTTGTTCTTCGTTACTTCAATATTTAAACCTCTCTTGAAGAATGCCGTTGAGTGGTAGGTGAATTTGAACGTTGAAAATTAAATACTCTTTACCTTCCTCAATTAATGTCTTCGGCCACTTCTCATTTAATGATTTTACCCGTTATTGTTCTTAAAGCAGCTCTTTACTTCTTTCTGTTAAGAAAATCCTGTCTCTAAGAAGATTTGAAGCGCCCTTTTAGTACAATAGGAAGGTTAGCTTTGACAAACAAAAAGATCTTCAAAAGATAGTTGCATAATGGCTTTGAATTCAAAATTGGGTCCATGTCATTAATCTTTAAATAGTTAACAAATTTTTCAATGTCCACATTGTTTCTGCATCTGTGAATAAATGGTTAACCGTGATTAGTTGGATTTTTGAATTAGGTTAAATAAAAAAGAATTTTGGTTAGCCTTTGATTTAGTTCGTTCAACCAGAGATGCATTTTGTTTCTTATATATTTTAGCGATTGACTATTTGAATTATGGCTGAATGAGAAAGCAAATTGGCCGTTTAGATTTTTGGTTTGACTATTCGAGCATATTAGGCTGGCTGTCATGTTCAGGGGTTGATCGCTTGAGCGCACTTGAATGTTGAGTAGTACAACCCACTGTTTAAGCAAATTAGGTTGTTTAGTAGGTGAATTTTATAGTGGTTCTATCAATCCGGTGTACGTTTACTTCCAGACAACTCTCCTGGATTTTCACTATTTCTCCGAATAGTACAACCCACTTGTTTCATAGGTGTAAGTGAAATCTTCACAACCCACTTGTTTCATGAGTGCAAGTGAAACTTTTTAAATATTTCTCCAAGTACTTTCTCTCTCAAAACCTAGATCGTGAATCTACACGATCTTCAGACTCATTTAGGATACATGGGTGTTACAAAGTATGAGACCAATTTTTGAATGTAATGAACTTGAACTTAGAGAATATTACAAAGATTGCTTCTCAGATGAGAAGAAATTAATGTTTAATAAATAAAAACACGCAAGGAGAATACAGAATAAGTTTAATGCAATGTGTTCTCAAGTGGCAAAATAAAAGAGTTTAATGAGATCGTGTTTTGCTCACAACAGTTGTTCTTTCTCTTCGATTCCTTTCTCACTCTGTTCTTCATTACTCCGGCATTTAAACCTCTCTTAAAGAACACCGTCAAGTGATAGGTGAGTTTGAATGTTGAAGATTAAATGTTCTTCACATTTTTCAATTAATGTCTTCGACTGCTTTTCATTTAATGATTTTACCTGTTATTATCTTTAAAGCAGCTCTTTACTTCTTTCTGTTAAGCAAATCCTATCTTTAAGAAAATTTGAGACGTCCTTTTGCTGCAACAAGAAGGTTAGATTTGACAAACAAAAAGATTTTCAAATAATGGCCACATGATGGCTTTGAATTCAAAATTGGGTCCATGTCATCGGTCTTTAAATAGTCAACAAATATTTTCAATGTCCACTTTGTTTCTACTTCTGTGAATAGATGGTTGACTGTGATTAGCAAGATTTTTGAATGAGGTTAAATGAAATAGAATTTCGATTACCCTTTGATTTAGTTCGGTGGATTAGATCTGCATTTTGTTTCTTACATGTTTTAGCAGTTAATCGTTTAAATTATCAATCGACTGAATGAATAGAGTAGGTTGGCCATTTAGATTTATGGTTGACTATGTAACACCGACTCTCGGTGTATTCTATAGTGAATTCCATTTCATATATATATATATATATATATATGATGTTTCTACTACTATGTTCATAAATTTTCACTAAGAAAATTTTCCCGGTTAATCAACTTTAGATATTTGACGGTAAAATACAAATCGGATCAATTTTGACTCAAAGAGATTCAAAACCTTAATTTCACATTAAATAAATTTAATTAGGTCTAATATAAGATTTTGGGCCTAGTGTGTAATTATGAAAATTTTAGGGGTCAAATTAGAATTTTTATAAGTCAAAGGACTTGTTAGCAATTAACAAAACTTAGATGAAATGTGACAAGTGTATTCTTGTATTGAACAAGTGTTATAGTGAGGAGGACAAGTGTTGGCCAAATGGAGATGAGAAAGGCAAGGTGGGCCAATGATAACACATATACAAAAAAAAAAAAAAACCAATCAAAACACATGCAATAGTCAAAATGATCCTATGGTTTAGATTAATTGGAGATTTGATCTTAGGGTGGTGAGTTATTAACACAATAATAAAAGAAGAAGGCCTTAGAATGCTTGTTCATTCTTCCCAATTCATGAGAACAAGGAGAGAAGCAAGAGAGGAAGACCAAGAAAGTGAGGTAAGAAATTTTATTATGTCTCACTTTAAATTTTATTTTTGTCCGTGACTTCATCTCTGTTTTAAGGCATCTTAGATCCAGAATTTGAAAATGTGCTAGTCATATGAATTGTAGATCAAAGTCTTTTCTTTCCAACGAGATAAGAATCACCAAAATCTGATGCCTATGCCAAAAGTTATGGCACTTTTCCTGAAACTCGACATAGAAGTGTCCTGTTTCAAACCTTGACAGTAGTGAGTAAAAACAACCCCTCTCCAGTCTTAGTTTGAAGAAACACAAAACATGAAAGTTATATATATACTTCTTGCCTATAACATATAAACATTTCAGCCATTTCGCACAAGGAAATTGAAAGTTATACAATTTTCCTTAAAACTGTGTTGACAGAAACTTTAAGTTTCACTAAAACGTATCAGTCCTGTTCATGAATTTTGTTAAACCCCTTCTAGGCATATTTGGATAAAACTCAAAACATGAAAGTTGTAGATCTACATCTTAGCTATAACATGTTAAAATTTTATTAGACTTTGGTGAGTAGAATGAAAGTTATGGCTTCTGCACAAAAACTGGACAGAATCCAAAACTTAAATACGACTGTAACAAAATGAGACTTACCGGGAATTCTGTGATTTGAATCTGAGGAAGTGTGCAAAATGAAACTTATAGTGCTATCTCTTAGCTTTAAAATGAGATAAGAATCATCTGATTTGGACTGGTATAGTCAAAGTTATAGTTTGTTTTCCATGACTGCGCAGGTTAAAAATCTGCAGACTGTTTGTCTCCCTAAGAGTTATTTGATTTGAACGGAGGGAGCACTTGATTTACGCTTTGTGGAGATATTGGGGAGTGTGTTATCCTCCCCTAACTGTGAGTGGGACTTGACATCTACTTTTAATTGATACCGTGTTTTAAAAAGCTTTCAAAGGCATGATTTAAAATGGTATGATTAACCTATTTCCCTGGATTTATGAAAATGTTTTGTGATATATGAAGTGTTCCAACTTGTTTATATCGATATGCATCCATGATTTTGATACTCGATGATCGTGCCACATTTTGATATATCCACGTGATTTTATGCTTCCATTGCATATTGGCACATGCTTTTGACATGATATGGCTTGATGATTTTGCTTGAGATATGTGATTTGGGCTGGATACCCCTGTGGATACTGTGAAAATGATTATATGCTTCCTATGGCATTCCGTAGCTACGAAGGACATTTGGTAGAGGCACCTGTTGTGCCCGGATACGCCTCTACAGGGGGTATCCGCCAGATTGTCATACATATGGTACGGACAGTCGTCGGTTGAACCACTTCGGGGAGGACCTTGGTAGGTCTAGCACCGGCGGGTTTCCATACACGCTTGATCCTTGATACGTGTGCGATATATATATATACATGCTAGTTGGAGTAGTCTGTGACCAACGTTGGGATGGAGAGCCTTATTTTATTGCTTGCACCGTGAAAACCCCCAACATTGCCCATCCTTGGCCATGGTTGGCCCTTGCCGGGATATTTTCGGCCGGCTTTACATTATATGACGGACATGCATAATGGATGCATATTTGATTTGATACGTGATGTCATAATATTTTTTTGCATACTATGGATTTATTGGGACATATCTTTGACACCCCTGTTCACTCTAAAATTAATTGTAACATGTCATCCCCCGACTTGCTGAGTACCAACCCCCCCTTTTCTACGGTACTCACCCTTCACATTTTCCTCCTACAGGTGTAGACTCAGACTGAGAAATTTGTGCGTATTGTTTTATTGGATATTCTTTGGAGACTATTTGGCCGGGGTATGACTACCCACTCTTCCGCTATATATTGAGGTTATTGTATCATTTTGAGGAAGTTAGGATGACCATTGTATTTGTTTAAATTGGGATAACTGTATTTATAATTCTTCTGGTCTATATAAGGTTAACTCTCACTTGTTTTAATTTGCATTGAGACATACATGTATTATTTTTATCACTTGGGGATCTCTGTGATTTGGAAACCTGGATTTTGTGAATGCTGTCAGCCTTACGGTGCTTCGATGTGCGGGACGTGGTGCCCATGCATCGAGGTGTCGCGGCGGGCTGGTCGCGTGCCCGACTCGGGAGTGGGTTGGGGCGTGACAGGTCTCGGTTGGTATCAGAGCTCTTGGTTAGAGCTGAGTTTGAGAAACTGATTTAGAAAATATCCCCAAGTAAATCTGATTTTGAAAGTCCTCAATGCATGTGAGAGTTATAGTACAGTCATGAAATCCCAATACATGGTCATAGGCAGATAAGTTCATCCATTTTTTAGAGGGTTGGATACGGGTCATATCTAACCTAGTATACCTTATCTATTGGTTTCGATGCCAAGTTGATTTCTTTTAGGGGGTTAGTTATTCCATAACTAACCCTAATTCTTATATATCTGCCTGATTTGTACCTTTTTCCTCGCAGAAGTATGACGACTAGGCGAGGTACCCACTTCTTACCTACTGAGTCCCCCAGTGTACCGGAGGACGTGTCTTCCTCACACGGTTCTCCTTCAGTGCCTACACCACCGACCACCACGGCCTCAGATCTACCACCACCGCCATCGTTGGACGCCTACCGACAGGTGTTCGAGTAGTATGCTGCCCATGGCATTCATATGCCACCACCACCACCACCATCGATGGCTGAGCCGACCCCTACGGTCGTGCCACGAACAGTCACACTGGAGCCTCCACCGGTTGTCGGTCCATCTGTAGTTTCTAGACCCAGCGACGGTATTTCTTCGACGTTGAGACGAATTCACGAGCTCACCCAACTCGTGAAGGAGGCGAGGCAGCTAGGCTGCACCGAGTTCTCTGGGGCGGGTGATTCCACTGCTACGAAGCACTGGATCAACTGCACCCGCCGAGTGTTGACAGACCTTGGCTTTAGTGAGGAGTTCAGACTCCGAATGGCCGAGAGATTATTGGATGGAGATGCCATCTCATGGTGGGAGGCAGTTTGTGATGATGCAGCAGAGCCCAGGGGTTGGGAGGACTTTCTGCGAGAATTCAACCGCAGATATTTTTCAGCATTCCAGCAAAACAGGAAGAGGATGAAGTTCCACCACCTGCAGCAGGGGACTCGGACTGTGACCAAGTATGAGGCCGAGTTGAGGAGACTGGCCGCTTTTGTTCTGAACCTAGCCACACCCAGTCAGTTAAGGTTCAAGTTTGAGGATGACCTCAAATTGAATGTCCGGAGGTATATGACGGTGACCCCTAACTTCTCATTTCCAGAGATAGTAGACTCAGCACTCCGAGCTGAGGAGATCGTCCATGCTGAGGGATGACAGAGAGAGAGCAGGGAGCAGAGGAGGAAGAGACCCGAGTTTTCTGAGGGCCAGAGTTCGAAGAAGGGGAGGATCTCAGGGTTTCGCGGGGACCCTTCCCAGAGGCAGGGATCATAGTCCCAGGGGTTTAAAGCACCAGCCCCGAGTGCCTCCACTCAGACTACAGCCCGACGACACCCTTTTTGTCGTCGATGTGGCAGACATCACCCCTTCGGAGCTTGCGGGGTGACAGTGACTTGCTTCCAGTGTAGGATACCGGGGCACCAGTACCCTAATCTTGGAGCAAGGGGTCCGACAGTTTCTATTCAGTCGAGTGCTCCACGAGGGGGACAGCAGGGAGCACCGGCACACTCTACCCCCATAGCCCCACGAGAAGTAGCTGGGAGTAGTATGGCACCAGAACCATCGCGGCAGCAGCCGAGGGCTCAAGCCCGAGTGTACGCGATGACGCAGGAGGATGCGCAGACGAACCCCGATGTCATTATTGGTACTCCCCCTTCTGACTCACACACTTAGAGATTTCCCATGTACTTTTATTTTGAGACTCATCATAAGCCAAAGCCTTAGAGGTTTGACTATGGTGGTTATACCTACTTTTGAGATATATATGATGAGCATCTATTTCCACCTTTATCTAAATTGATCTCTTTATTTTTCCCACATTTAGGAACTATGAGGATTTATGGAGTCGACGCCAGTGTCCTTATCGACACCGGGTCGAACTACTCGTATGTGAGAGCGTCCTTTGCCCACTTGATGGGTAAGCCTTTGACGCCACTTGGAGAGGAGATATTGGTTTTCACACCTCTCGGTGAACAACTCTCGAGAGATTCAGTCTATAGGGGGACAGAGGTCATGATTGAAAACACCGTACTTGAGGCAGATTTGATCCCTTTGGACTTGACCGATATTGATGCCATCCTTGGCATGGATTGGATGAGCAGACACAGAGCCTCCGTTGATTGTTTCACTAAGGAAGTTGAGTTTCGGAGATCGGAGAGACTTGCTTTGAGGTTTTCTGGCAAGAGGAGAGTATTGCCTCGCTGTGTTATTTCGGTGATCGATGCCAGGAGGTTAATACGTCGAGGCTGCACGGCGTACTTGGCCCATGTTGTGGATACTACTGTGAAGGAACCGAGAAATGAGGATGTCCCTATAGTACAGGAGTTTGTGGATGTTTTCCCTGAGGAGCTACCCGGCCTTCTACCGGCTCGGGAGTTTGACTTTGAGATCGACATAGCTCCGAGAACCGCTCCTATATCTATTCCGCCATACAGAATGGTGCCAGCTGAACTGAGAGAGCTCAAGGTCCAACTGCAGGAATTACTGGACAAGGGTTTTATCCGTCCGAGCACTTCGCCTTGGGGTGCTCCGGTGTTGTTTGTAAAGAAGAAGGACGGGACCCTACGACTGTGCGTGGATTACCAGCAGTTGAATAAGGTGACCATCAAGAACCGGTATCCTCTGCCACGTATTGATAACCTATTTGACCAGCTTCAGGGTGCACGGGTCTTTTCGAAGATCGATTTGCGGTATGGTTATCATCAGTTACGGATTCGGGCCGAGGACGTGCCCAATACTGCATTCCGCACTCGCTATGGTCACTTTGAGTTTTTAGTGATGCCGTTTGGGTTGACTAATGCTCCAGCGGCTTTTATGGATTTAATGAACCGGGTCTTCCACGACTACCTGGATCGGTTCGTCATCGTATTTATTGATGACGTTCTGGTATACTCACGGAGTGATGAGGAGCATGAACAGCACCTGAGGGTGGTCTTACAGACTCTCCGTGAGCAGCAGTTATATGCCAAATTCACCAAATGTGAATTTTGGCTAAGGGAAATTGGATTTATGGGCCACGTTGTTTCTGCAGAGGGCATTTTTGTTGATCCGCAGAAAGTAGAGGCCATATTGAGGTGGGAGCAGCCACAGACCGTTACTGAGGTCTGGAGTTTTCTTGGACTTGCTGGTTATTATAGACGATTTGTAGAGGGTTTCTCGAGGATTGCTGCTCCACTCTCTCGATTGACGAAGAAAGACGTCAAGTTCTGTTGGGATGACCGCTGTGAGGCGAGTTTTCAAGAACTCAAACAGCGACTGACGTCGGCACCTATCTTGGCTCTCCCAACAAGCGGCAGGGAGTATGTTGTGTACAGTGATGCCAGCCGACAGGGGTTGGGTTGCGTATTGATGTAGGATGGAGGGGTGATCGCTTATGCTTCGAGACAGTTAAAGAAGCATGAGGCGAACTACCCTACTCACGATCTTGAGCTAGCAGCCATAGTTTTCGCACTGAGGATATGGCGGCATTACTTATATGGAGTTACCTGCAGGGTCTTCACAGACCATAAGAGTTTGAAGTATTTATTTACTCAGAGAGAGCTAAACCTAAGACAGAGGAGATGGTTAGAGCTGCTGAAAGACTACGACTTGGTTATTGACTATCATCCAGGTAAGACAAATGTAGTAGCAGATGCCTTGAGCCAGAAGTCATCCTCTTCTACCACTTCTCAGGCAGCAGAGAGAGTCTACATCTTCTGCTTGGTAGGACTCCGAGCTTTGGGAGTCAGCTTGGCCAGCGATGAGCAGGGTATACTGCTAGCCAGATTTGAGGTGCGGCCTACACTACTTGATCGCATCAAAGAGCTTCAGGGTACAGATGTAGAGCTCCAGACTATTCACTATCGGATCCGCCGAGGAGAGGGCGGGGATTTCTGAGTCCGTGCTGATGGACTCGAGGTGTTCAGAGACAGAGTGTGTATTCTAGCTGATGTTGAGCTTCGACGTGCTATCCTTGAGGAGGCACACTCTTCGGCTTATGTTATGCATCCCGGGGGTACAAAGATGTATTGACCATCAGAGGTAGTTATTGGTGGTCGGGCATGAAGCGGGAGATAGTAGAGTTTGTAGCACGGTGCTTGGTGTGCCAGCAGGTGAAGGCTGAGCACCAGAGACCAGCAGGTATTTTACAGCCGCTTCCCATTCCTGAGTGGAAGTGGGAACATATTACCATGGATTTCGTGATGGGATTACCGAGGACTTTCACGCAGCATGATGCGATTTGGTTGATTGTCGATCGACTCACCAAATCTGCACACTTTATCCCCATCCGTGGTGATTACTCCTTGGAGGTACTGGCACGTCTCTATATGGACACCATAGTACGACTTCACGGGGTGCCTGTGTCGATTGTTTCAGACAGGGACCCTAGGTTCACGTCTAGGTTCTGGCCCAGTTTGCAGGAAGCATTGGGTACTAGACTGAACTTTAGCACAGCCTATCATCCTCAGACAGATGGCCAGTCAGAGCGTACGATTTAGACACTTGAGGATATGCTTCGCGCTTGTGTTATTGATTTTCATGGTAGCTGGGATCGGCATTTACCACTTGTAGAGTTTGCATATAATAACAACTACCAGGCGAGTATCGGGATGCCTCCATATGAGGCATTGTATGGAAAGCGATGTCGTACACCTTTATGCTGGGACGAAGTCGGTGAGAGGCACTTCAGCAGTGTAGAGCTTGTTGAGGAGACGAGGGAGAAAGTCAGGATTATCCGACAGAGGATGAGAGCCGCCCAGGATCGACAGAAGGCATATGCAGACCGTAGGCGGCGACCACTTGAGTTTTAGAAGGGAGACATGGTTTTCTTGAGGATCTCACCCTAGAAAAGGGTGATCCGTTTCAGGCAGCGGGGCAAGCTGAGCCCCAGGTATATTGGGTCCTTCCGTATTCTTGAGAGGATCGGAAGTGTGGCATACAGATTGGGGCTGCCAGAGGAGTTGGCACGTATTCACGATGTGTTCCATGTCTCGGTGCTTAGGAGATATATGCCTGACCCTTCTCATGTTTTAGAACCTCCACCAGTTGAGCTACGGGAGGACCTGAGTTTACCTGTACAGCCAGTAGCAGTCCTTGACCAGTAGATCCGTAGACTGCGAAGCAAGGATGTTCCGTTGGTACGCATTTTGTGGCGTAGCGACCAAGTCGAGGAAGAGTCTTGGGAGCCCGAGGAAACTATGAGGGGACAGTACCCTCATCTATTTACTGAGTAATTTTCATTTCCCTATATGGTTTTCTTTTAGTTTCGAGGACGAAACTTATTTTTAGGGGGTTAGGAAAATGTAACACCGACTCTCGGTGTATTCTATAGTGAATTCCATTTCATATATATATATATATATATATATATATGATATTTCTACTACTATGTTCATAAATTTTCACTAAGAAAATTTTTCCGGTAAATCAAATTTAGATATTTGACGGTAAAATACAAATTGAATCAATTTTGACTCAAAGAGATTCAAAACCTTAATTTCACATTAAATAAATTTAATTAGGTCTAATATAAGATTTTGGGCCTAGTGTGTAATTATGAAAATTTTAGGGGTCAAATTAGAATTTTTATAAGTCAAAGGACTTGTTAGCAATTAACAAAACTTAGATGAAATGTGACAAGTGTATTCTTGTATTGAACAAGTGTTATAGTGAGGAGGACAAGTGTTGGCCAAATGGAGATGAGAAAGGTAAGGTGGGCCAATGAGAACACATGCACAAAAAAAAAAAACCAATCAAAACACATGCAATAGTCAAAATGATCCTATGGTTTAGATTAATTGGAGATTTGATCCTAGGGTGGTGAGTTATTAACACAATAATAAAAGAAGAAGGCCTTAGAATGCTTGTTCATTCTTCCCAATTCGTGAGAACAAGGAGAGAAGCAAGAGAGGAAGACCAAGAAAGTGAGGTAAGAAATTTTATCTTGTCTCACTTTAAATTTTATTTATGTCCGTGACTTCTTCTCTATTTTAAGGCATCTTAGAGCCAGAATTTGAAAATGTGCTAGTCATATGAATTGTAGATCAAAGTCTTGTCTTTCCAACGAGATAAGAATCACCAAAATCTGATGCCTGTGCCAAAAGTTATGGCACTTTTCCTGGAACTCGACATAGAAGTGTCCTGTTTCAAACCTTGACAGTAGTGAGTAAAAATGACCCCTCTCCAGTCTTAGTTTGAAGAAACACAAAACATGAAAGTTATATATATACTTCTTGCCTATAACATATAAACATTTCAGCCATTTCGCACAAGGAAATTGAAAGTTATACAATTTTCCTTAAAACTGTGTTGACAGAAACTTTAAGTTTCACTAAAACGTATCAGTCCTGTTCATGAATTTTGTTGAACCCCTTCCAGGCATATTTGGATAAAACTCAAAACACGAAAGTTGTAGATCTACATCTTAGCTATAACATGTTAAAATTTCATTAGACTTTGGTGAGTAGAATGAAAGTTATGGCTTCTGCACAAAAACTGGACAGAATCCAAAACTTAAATACGACTGTAACAAAATGAGACTTACCGGGAATTCTGTGATTTGAATCTGAGGAAGTGTGCAAAATGAAACTTATAGTGCTATCTCTTAGCTTTAAAATGAGATAAGAATCATCTAATTTGGACTGGTATAGTCAAAGTTATAGTTTGTTTTCCATGACTGCGCAGGTTAAAAATCTGCAGACTGTTTGTCTCCCTAAGAGTTATTTGAGTTAAACGGAGGGAGCACTTGATTTACGCTTTGTGGAGATATTGGGGAGTGCGTTATCCTCCCCTAACTATGAGTGGGACTTGACATCTACTTTTAATTGATACCGTGTTTTAAAAAGCTTTCAAAGGCATGATTTAAAATGGTATGATTGACCTATTTCCCTGGATTTATGAAAATATTTTGTGATATATGGAGTGTCCCAACTTGTTTATATCGATATGCATCCATGATTTTGATACTTGATGATCGTGCCACACTTTGATATATCCACGTGATTTTATGCTTCCATTGCATATTGGCACATGCTTTTGACATGATATGGCTTGATGATTTGGCTTGAGATTTGTGATTTGGGCTGGATGCCCCTGTGGATATTGTGAAAATGATGATATGCTTCCTATGGTATTTCGTAGCTACGAAGGACATTTGGTAGAGGCACCTGTTGTGCCCGAATACGCCTCTGCAGGGGATATCCGCCAGATTGTCATACATATTGTACGGACAGTCGTCGGTTGAACCACTCATGGAGGACCTTGGTAGGTCTAGCACCGGCGGGTTTCCATACACGCTTGATCCTTGATACGTATACGATATATATATACAAGCTAGTTTGAGTAGTCTGTGGCCAACGTTGGGGTGGAGAGCCTTATTTTATTATTTGCACCGTGAAAATCCCCAACGTTGTCTGTCCTTGGCCATGGTTGGCCCTTGCCGGGATATTTTCGGCCGGCTCTACATGATATGACGGACATGCATAATGGATGCATATTTGATTTGATACGTATACCGTGAATGATTTATTGAGATGTCATAATATTTTTTTGTATACTATGGATTTATTGGGACATATCTTTGACACTTCTGTTCACTGTAACATGTCATCCCCCCGACTTGCTGAGTACCAACCCCCCCTTTTCTATGGTACTCACCCCTCACATTTCCCTCCTACAGGTGTAGACTCAGACTAAGAGATTTGTGCGTATTGTTGTATTGGATATTCTTTGGAGACTACTGGGCCGGGGTATAACTACCCGCTCTTCCGCTATGTATTGAGGTTATTGTATCATTTTGAGGAAGTTAGGATGACCATTGTATTTGTTTAAATTGGGATGACTGTATTTATAATTCTTCTGGTCTGTATAAGGTTAACTCTCACTTGTTTTAATTTGCATTGAGGCATACATGTATTATTTTTATCACTTGGGGATCTCTGTGATTTGAATACCTGGATTTTGTGAATGCTGTCAGCCTTACGGTGCTTCGATGTACGGGACGTGGTGCCCGTGACAGACTATTCAAACATATCAGGCTGGTAGCTCATGTTCAGTGGTTGATCGCTTGAGCGCACATTTTGCGCTCACAGTTGACCGCTTGTGCTCACGTTTGGTCGCTTTTGCACACTAAGACACACCTAGTCTACCATGAAAGCGTGGTCGGCCGCCCATGCACACTATAGCGCACGCAGCCTACTGTGCATCACACGGTTAGCTACTTGTGCACACTAAAGCGCACGCGGCTAGCCATGCATTGCACATAGCTGACCGCCTGTGTGCTCTGGGCGCACATTGTTGGCTGCACAATGCTCGTGCGGCTGACCGTTTGTGCACTCTAGGCACACACGGCTGCCCATGAATCTATTGCGGTTGGCTGAATGATTATTGTTGGTTTACAGCACGTGTATATGGCTGACCACCGAAGTTTAGATGATTAGCCATTGGGCTTCTTTGTTTAGCCATTCGGTAGTTAGTCCAATTTTTAGATCATTTTTCGTTATTTCTATAACATATTTTTGCACTTAAATTTTTTTTTAATTTGATTATCATTAAATCTTATTTGTCAACATATTCTCATCCTGAGCCGTACCAATATTAATGAGGGTGAACTCACTTATAACAACTAGTGGGACGTGGTCTTAGTCCTACTTAGAAGGGTCAGCTCTTGAAAAACCCACTCGAAAGGCCTACAAAAGATGACTACCGATTGATGTTCAAATGTGATTATCTACCGAAGGGTCTCAGTCACCCAGATCTCCCAAACGATAGCGCCTCAGTCACCCCGCTAGCCAAACACGATTTGTCACGTAAAGGTAATTGTCCCGATCTGGCATTCAACCGTCGGTCTTTTAAGGAACGAGCCCTGAAGACCCTTCGTTGGTCGAACGACCGATTGATAGACAACGGCTTTAATGATTCTAAGGGAAAGTCAAAATATCCTAATGACTCCTACTTCCTATTTGAGAGCAACATTTTTAGAATCTTTTGGTTAAGAAAAGGATCCCAACAGAAAATGAAAGTTTCCCAAAGAATGAGAATCACAATCAATTTGAAATATTAAATTCTCGAGATTCTGGATCACCTCGATAAGGAAAATATGGTTGAAGCACTTCAGCGGCGCATGACTTTTACAGGTATAAGGTGACTCAAAACCCTACATGTTAGGTTCGCTCTCTCGGTCATACACATTGGGCATTCTAATAACAGGGAACCACTCCCTTGAACTCTAAGTCTGTTTTTTTTTTCCTTTCAAAAATCGCTCTTTTTGAATTAATCATCGGAGTCTTCCCACCAGAACACCCTCCGGCGGTTTTTACAGGTATTACATCCCTTATAACGGCAACCGTTCAAGTCTGTAAGGAATTAGTATCTGTGAAACTATTACTCACCTCCAACAGATTGGCATCGTCCGTAGGAACAAATTAGAGCAACTTCTGTTATAACTATACTTTCGAGAACTAAAGCATCCTCGAGGGTCGCCCCCGCCATAGAAGGGCACGTCCTTATACTCGTCGAATCTATCGTCCCTCCGGCACCCAATTACTCAGTTCAAGATCCTATATTTTTCTCTCGACCGCCCTGTCTAGAGCAAATCATACAACCTACGGTTCAGGAACAGCCGGTCATGACCCCAATGCCAGAGCAGGCAAACCAGCCCCAAATGGAAAGGTTGGAGTCGAAACTCCAAAGAATGAGTAAACAACTTGAGGGACTCAGCGAGCTCTCGGGCCAGACGGCCAGTCATCCGCAGTAGAGTCCGAATACGAGCAACCACCGAGACGAGAACTTCCTGCTAATTATGAACCCTTGGCGGCCTCTCAATACGATCCCGAAGATTTAAAAAGACAAGTCAAACAACTTGTAGCCACCGAGCTTAAAAGGGCGGGTGCGAAGAATGGGGAAGATCCCCTGCACCCTTCAGGTGAATCACCCTTCGACTCGGAGATCTCCTCCGAACCAATGCCAAAAGATATCCTTTTATCTCCCATAGAGCGATATGATGGAACAACTGACCCCCGTGACCACGCCGCTTATTTCATAATAATTATGGTCTCCAGAGACCTGTCAAACGCAGCGATGTGCAAACACTTTCCCACTACTCTCAAGGGTAATGCCCTGGTATGATTTAACTCTCTCTCGCCGTTCAGTATCAAGAGGTTTGCCCAGCTCTGACAACAGTTCGAGGCTCATTTATAATCAGTCGGGGAGCCAAGCGGGAATCCACTTCCTTGCTATCATTGCGGCAAAGGGAAGAAGAGTCTCTAAGAGATTTTTTAAAAAAATTTAAGACAGATATGCTATAGGTCTCCGCTTTGGACCATAATATCGCACTGACCGCTCTCTTAACGGGCTTGCGCTCCTCTGACATGAAAGTCTCTATTACAAAGAAACACCCAACAACTATCCAAGACTTCTACTTCCGAGCGGAGAAGTATATCGCGGCGGAAGAAGCAGAGGCTTTCGATCGAAGAAGGAACCGTCCTAACAGAAAAGAGCGCAGCCGATCGCCTCGCCAGCCCTCTCCGAAGAGAAGTAAACCAGGAGCCCTGCCCTCGCGAAGGTTCAGTGTTTATACGCTACTGAACGAGACCCTAAGTCGGGTTTTATACCAGATAAAAAACAAATGATACGTCAGATGGCCCCCTCGTCCCACAGAAGAAGATCCCAAGAAAGACAAGTCCAAGTACTGTCATTTCTATCAGGACTACGGTCACACGATCAATGAGTGCAAGAAACTTAAGGATGAGTTGGAGTTTTTGGTTTGCAGTGATAAACTGCAGAAATTCATCAGCATGGAAGGAAGGAATCTACCTGCCCCCGACAGACGCAATGCACCGCGAGAGAATGAGCTGCCCGGTAGACCGAATCCCAGGCCACCGCCTGATGAACCAGGAATGGTGATTCTCCAAATCTGTGGTGAAGGTAACTGGCATGAGCCCTATGTTCCCACTAGCCTCTGCCAGGCTTATGACCTGGAGTTCCCTACGCTTTTTCCTTGATAAAGATTTCGGTATTCTCCTGTTACTTATCGATAGCACACGGCATGGGATTCTTAATGACCTACAAAGAAAGCACCCCCCTAATTTCTAAAGTTTCTAATCGATCATCAGATCTCAGGCGCCCTGATCCTTCCGAACGAATGTATCATTAAGTTGAGATAAAACTCTCCGAACGAGCAAGCACGACCCTAATTTCTAAAGTCTCTAATCGATCATCGGGCTTCAGATGCCCAAATCCTTCCGAAAGAATGTGTCGTTAAGTTGGGATAAAACTCTCCGAACAGGCGGACACGACCCTAATTCCTAAAGTTTCTAATCGATTGTCGGGTCTCAGGCGCCCAGATCCTTCCGAACGAATATGTCATTAAGTTGGGATAAAACTCCCCGAACGGGTAGACACGACCCTAATTTCTAAAGTTTCTAATCAATCGTCGGGTATCAGGCGCCCAAGTCCTTCCAAACGAATGTGTCGTTAAGTTGGGATAAAACTTCCCAAACGGGCAGACACGACTCTAATTTCTAAAATCTTTAATCGATCGTCGGGTCTCAGGTATCCAGCTCCTTCCGAACAAATGTGTCATTAAAATGAGATGTAACTCCCCGAATGGGCAGATACGGCCCTAATGTCTAAGATTTCTAATCGAAGGTTGGGTCTTAGACGCCCAGATCCTTCCGAACGAATGAGGGATAGAACTGCTCGAGGGGGTAGACATGTTTCTAACCTTGGAAGCTTCCAATCGAACACTGGACCCTAGATGCCCTGGCTCAACTAATCGGGAATGTCACTAAAGTGGGATGAATCTGCCAACCGAATGGATATGGGCTTGATATCAAGAGTCCTCTGCTATATGACGGGTCCAAATCACCCCGACCCCATCAAGTGAATGGGATAAAGTATTCGAAAGTTCTTCTTTAGCAGAAAATTATTACACCACAATGGAGCATGGAACAAAAGGAGAAAATTGAAATTTCTTCATATCTGAACGATGCAAAGTTACAAGGGAGCAGAAGGAAAGCTAGAAGTAATCAAGGCAGAATCGGATCCACTGGCCCATCAAAAGGAGGCAGAGCCTCATATTGACCGACACATCAGAGAATCTCCTCCACGCACCTCAAATGCTCAAACAACTTGCGTTGGGAAAGCTGGAGGTCGGTAACATCCTTAGCAACAGACGCCTTGAGATCGGTCATCTCTCATTCGGTACTTCAAAGAGACTCCTCCTGAAGGCAAGCTAACGTTCCTACGACTGTCAATCTTGCCTCCCGAACACGCGCCTCCACTTCCAGCTTCTGACAACGTTCTCGGACCAAAGATAGGTCCACCTGGAGACGCTCGAGCTATCTACTTCTTTCCTCTTCGATGTCTCTCCCCTTGTTCTCCAGAGCGTCCTTCAGCGCTAACACACGGTTGCTCAAGTGAACAACTTGCTCGTAGTGCTCTTTTCTCCGTTTCCTTTGAAGCTCAGTCAAAGCCGAGGTCTAAGAAGAAATATACCTATCAGAGTCATGAGATAACAAAACCAAACATAGCTCCAACAAAGAATGCTTACTGTAAGGCAAAGAGAGTGAATAGCCTTGTCGACGCAATCAGGAGACATCGTCCGGAAGGCGAGCTTCAGAGGAAATTCGAATCGCTTGGCCAGCTGCAGTGCCACTTGTGAGTTAATAAAATTAAACTTACGGCCCCCCACACTGACCGCCACTGATCCTTTTTCAAAATCATCTCCCTATCCAGTGAGAGACTCAATCGGAATAGGCGGAGGAATGTAGAACTCATCATCTATGTCTTGTAGAAGACATTGGGATCCTTGAGGAGAGTGTTCCGATGCTTCCCCTGGGGCAAAAGCAGAAGCATGCATCGTTGGAGTCTTTTCCTGCCACTGAGAACCCTGAGCTGGAGCACTCCCAGCAGCCTCAAAGAGTACTTCATCCGGGACACCCTCCTCCCCGATCTCGAAGGGTGCATTAAAAGTCACTGGATGGCCAGTCGGTCGGCCCTTTACCGTTTCGGAGTATTCTGGGGGAGGTTTATGTTCCCCAGTTCCTGCCGGCTCTTCCTCTCCGGTAAGTGGGCTAGACGATCGAGCCCTTGATTTTTTCCCCTGGGACTCAGCGGAGACATCAACTGTTTTCCTCTTCGTATTCGGCCGTATTTCTCGATCGGTGGAGACCTCATTGAGAAGAAAAGCATTTACGATTGACACAGAATCAACCAATTCCATTCTTGGTCACTTCAGTAAGAGAGGTTTGGTGATCTGTCTCGCCTCATCCACCAACAGGCCGAACAACGATAACATTTCATCCCCTATCAGAAAATCTACCCAAAGGCTTCAATGATGAGCCTCGCAATAGCGGCCGATAGCCCGCAAAAAGCGGGAATGACGAAGGAAACTCGGAATCTTCATGTTCAAGAAATGCACTTGGTTAGCCTCCAGAAGCACAAGAAGAAGATCTTTGTTCAAAAATCTCACATAAAAGAATTTATACATCTAATATTTATCCTGTGATTCACTATAGAAGAATCTCCAGCAAGATTTTCGATGAGTCTGGAGTTTGTACCAGCCGTGAGTAGAACCCTTGGAACTGCACCACCCCAGAGAAAAAAGGGCCCCCAAAATTTTCAAGTCAAAGAGGACACAAAGAAATCTTAGAAAAGAAATCAGAGCAATCACAAAACGCCAAGCGTTCGGAATAAGCAGGGAAGGGTGGATGTTCTAATATCTCAGAACCTCCGTCAGTAGGCCTGTGTACGGGAGCCTCCAACCGTACTTTACGCACTATTTGTATATCGAAACAAAACCCTCGGGGACATGACTTGCTCTGTCCCCTTCATCGGATAACACCAACTCGAAATCGTTTCCGAGCGACATTTCCCTTTGGACTTCCATCAGATCCTCCTTGGACATGGTACTTCGTATGCTATCTACACCTTGCGACAAGGAAGATTCTTTTGACATTTTGTTTGCAAGATGAGGTTCTTTAAAGAAAGGCTAGAAGAGTAGTAAGAATGTTGGGTATGCGATCCTTCAATGAGCGTGAATTCTTATGAAGCGCATAAAAGACGATTCACGAAAACCGAAACAACAGAAATCACATTAAAAAGTTTCGTACCTTTTTGAATAGTCATTACTCATGGCGCATCTCTGTCAAAAAAGCCATGAGTCGGGGGCAAATGATGGGACATGGTTTTAGGCCCACCTAGAAGGGTCAGTTTTTGAAAGGCCCACAAAAAATGCTCGCAAAAGACAGCTACCGCTCGATGTTCAAATGTGATTATCTATCGAAGGGTCTCAGTCGTCCAAATCTCTCAAACGATAGGGTCTCACTCGCCCTGCCAGTCGAACACGATTCGTCACGTAAAAGTAATCGCCCCAATCGGATATTCAACCGTCGGTCCTTTAAGCGAACGAGCCCTAAAGATCCTTCGTCGATTGAACAACCGATCGATAAACAATGGCTCTAACGATTCTAAAGAAAAGTCAAAATATCCTAATGACTCCCACTTCCTATTTGAGAGCAGCATCTTTAGGATCTTTCGATTAAGAAAATGATCCCAACAAAAAACAAAAATTTTTCAAAGGATGAGAATCACAATCAATTCAAAATATTAAATTCCCGAGATTTCCGGATCGACTCGATAAGAAAAGTAGGGTTGAAACACTTCAACGGCACATGAATTTCACAGGTATAAGGTGACTCAAAACCCTACAAGCCATGTACCCTTTCTCAGTCATACACATTAGGCATTCTAATCACAGGGAACCACTCTTTTGAGCTCTGAATCTGTTTCTTTTCATTTTTGAAAACCGCTCTTTCTGGCTTGAGTATCAGAATTTCCCCGCTGAAACACCCTTCGACGATTTTTACAGTATTATATCCCTTCTGACGATAACTGTTCAAATTTATAAAGAGTCAATATCTACGGAATTACAATCCACCTCTAACAACAACCTTACTTAAAAGCTCAAAATTGTAACACTATCAAATAGAGTTTATGAAAAAAGATAATTCTATTATTTAGTACGAAAACTTTTTATACATTACCAACAAACAGGATCATGACCAAAGGAATCAGAGTTAGAGATAGTCAAATATTTATGATGAAAAGCCTTACCGACACAATTTGGGCGCTTGTGGTTTATATTTGAGGAAGAAGGACTTGGTTCTAACAACGACAACATATTCTAATCCTGAGCCTTGCCCGTGCCAATATTAATAAGGGTGTACTCACTTATAACGACCTTCCTTAAAGGCTCAAAATTGTAACAGTATCATATAGGGTTTATGGAAAAAGATAATTCTTTTATTTAGTAGGAAAACTTTTTGTACATTACCAACAAACGGGATCGTTACTAAAGGAATCGGAATTATAGATAGCCAATATTTATGAAGAGAAACCTTACCGACACAATTTGGGCGCTCGTGGTTTATATTTGAGGAAAAGAGACTTTGTTCTATGTTACCGTGGCTATACAGAGATTTTTTGCTAATTGGAGGGTGATTAGACCCTCGTCTAAAGACATTTGGCACATGCAGACCATTAACCTTATTATCAGATGGGAAACAAGGAAAAATTGCAAGTTATGGTGATTTAATAATAAATAAAATTCTCACCCAAAAAAAATAAAAGAATTTGTCTTCCAAAAAGGCAGTCGAGCGATAAAATCTTTTTATTTTTATCATTCCTTTCCTGATTTGATCATATTTAATTATAATTTTTTGTATTATGCTTAAAGTTAAATAACGATTTGTATTCCCTAAGGATAAGGTTATGGGACTTGATTTTGTAAACATGTGTTTGGATTACCATAAAATAATGCTATAGAACTTATAAAGGTGTTTGTATTGTCTCAATCAGAATGCATTGTAATTTGATGTTGTAACAGACAGATAGAGATGCCTGGAAAGATGATCCGTGAATTGACCAATATCTCCAAAAATATGTGATGAAGACAAATTTGGGATGGGTTAAAAAAGATTTCCTTTAAAAAAAAAAATGTGACAAGTAAGAAAATGACCGAATCATTGAAGAAAACTAAATAAATAAAATTAATCGAAACTTAAAGTTTTAATTAAAAAGTATATATTGCTAAATCCTTATATTTGGAATTTGTGATGTTTTTAGAAAATGTTCGTCCATCTTGGGATCAGTCTGACGTTGTAAATAAAGAAAGGAAAACTTAAAAAAAAAAATTAATTAATTTAAATGATCTAAATTGAATATTATAGGATTTTATGAGATTGCTCGGATAATTTAAGGAAAAAAGGGGGAATTCCACATTCCAGGAGATAAAACCTTTTTCGCCAAAAGCGAGTTCACAGGAAATGGTCCTCCCCTAAAAACTCAGCAACCACCTCTGCCAAACCTTATCTCTTTTATCTTATATAGCACCACCCAAACCCAATTTGTCGATCCCCCGATCAAAACAAACCCTGCGTTTCTTTTCTTCTCCCAAAAATGACGCCATCTCCGTCTTCTTCTTCTTCTTCTTCAACTCCTAAACATCACACTCACCTACAAACTCTTCTGGAATCAGCTCGTCCCTTTCTGCGAGCAGAGCTGGAATTAGTAGACCCCAAGTTGCCTTCTCTAGTCTCCGTCTTGCGCTCCGTCGGAGCCGGCGAGTGCTGGCACAAGCACAGCAGCTTCCTCGATCACCTCGTCGACATCTACAAAATCCTCAAGCTCTGGAAAGCCCCAGACTCCGTCTGCCTCTGCGGCCTCTTCCACTCCGCCTACTCCAACTCTTACGTCAATCTCGCCATCTTCGATCCCTCCACCGGCCGAGACGTCGTCTGCAGTCACGTGGGCGATGCCGCCGAGCGCCTTATCCACCTCTTCTGCGTCGTGCCTCGTCAGCCCCTAATTCACGATGACTTGCTGTTCCATTATTCGGATTCGGAGCTGATCGAGCATCTGAAGGCGTCCGAGGTTTCGGTGAGGAATGCTAAGGAAAGAGGCGTGTTTGATGGGGAAGAAGCTTGGAGGAAGAAAGTGCAGAAGCTCGTGCCTGCGGAAGGAATCACGGTGAAGCACATCAAGACGGGAGAAGACGTGCGTGTGTCGAGACGGGTTGTTGCAGTTTTTGTTATGATGACAATGGCGGATTTCAGCGATCAGCTTTTTAGTTTTCAGGATAATTTATTTGAGAATGGTGATGGGAAGCTCGAGTTTAAAGGCAACAATGCGATGGCTCTTTGGCCCGGAGATGGTAAGCCCGGGTTGTGGATGAACTCCATATCCAGAATGGGAGCCATTTACTCATTGATCGTTCGCGAAGAAGAGATTTATTTGCAAGAAATCAGCAACAATCACAAGGGTGTTGGGGATAGAGATGAGGACATTGAGCTGGTGATGCCGCCAGTGTTCGACAAATGCAGGGAGGTATTGGATGCTAAAGAGCAAAGAGCTGCAAGGGATTTGTATTGGGAAGCAGTGTGCAGTGAAGTGAGAGGAGAGAAAGAAATGGAGAAAGTGGAGAAGTTGTTGTTGGAGAGTGTTGGGATGAATCCATATGTGGGAGAGCCACATGTGGTGTTGGGTCAGTTATATTTAAGCCAAGGGAGGTACGAGGAAGCAGAGAGAGAGGCAGAGAGAGGGCTTGTTCTTTTGTTGGAATGGGGGAGTCCTTGGGACAAGAGGATGTCTTGGGAAGGCTGGGTGGCTTGGACCAGGGTTTTGTTGATGAAGGCCAAGGAGAGGTCTTGGCCTCACGCTGCTTGGGGCATTCTCAACTTAGGTCTTGTTAGGTGAAGCCATGGCCACTATATTCAATAGTGACACCATTCTAGTCAAATAAACTAGAAAGATGTGATCCGGTCCTTTGCGGCGCCCCTGGAAGCAAATGGTATTTGCAGTCCTACAAGTGCAAAACACGAGATTCCAAGCTCATGATTTGTAGAAATAAATATCAAACCTGGGTTATAGATAAAGGTTTTTGGCATATTCTCCTATATACGAAATAAAAAAGGGGTTTTCTTTTTAACACAATTGTATGAGTAAGAATGTCTGTTTTGATTCACTAATTCCCTACTGGAAGATATTCCTATGTTCTGCAAAATCACTATCAAAGGGAGTTGTGAAATTGACCTAGAGAGAGAAGCAGGGGACAAGGAACAAAAGAGGTCCATAGGAGAAGTGCATAAAGGCATCATAGGGTCCTTCCTATCCTAGGAGATTAGGGGGCCCTACACATGTGGTCTTTCACCTAAACCATTTGTTGGACAATTATGCCTACAAAGTCTATCTTTATGCCCACCAAGTACAGTGAAACGAAACGCTACATGACAAAAAAAATGCCTAGCCCGCGTGGAACACTTTAAATCCTCTCCCCCGCCCAATGTAAGCCCTTACGTGGGCCCAAAGCCAAGGCCATTCGTCCCTTTTTTTTTTTTTTTTTCCCTAACAACCAGGTATATGAAATTTTACCGTCATTAATTTAAGCCGACCTATTGTCAAACCCTTTTCAGGGAGAGATTTCCTAACGCGATCTGATTTGTTCCCATGACGAGTTGAACTTACACATTGTTAAATGGTCACAACACCCTTCTTGCTAATCCAACCAACTTTGGTGCCATTTGTCCCTTGGAGGGAAATTTATAATTTTTTTAACTAATCCGATATCCGGTTATTTGACTAATCAGATTCGATTACTATAATATTTATTTTAAGGGTTGGCTTACCCAATTTCTATTTTTTATTCTCAAAACTCAAACTTGAAATCTTGATTAAGAGCGGATAGTGCCTTGCCACTAGACACACAAGACATTGATGAAGAGAAATGTATAATTGGAAGTGCAAGATACAATATGTGGAACAAAGATTATAACTTTTAAAAAATAATTAATAAAAAATTGGGCATCAGCCAATTTTATAGGAAAATATTATGTTCCTATAAAATTTTTATGGTTCTAAGTTAAAAAATACTAACAAATAAGGTGTTAGATTACATAAAAATAAATCAACCAATAATATTAAAATTTTTTAATCAAGTTTTCAGATTTAAATTTAAAAAAAAAAAAGGAAGAGAAATTTCGTCCTAACTTTGATCCTAAAGACCCAATTAAGTAATCGGGGTCTTTTCTCTTTATTAATTGTTGGAATAACATAAGAAGTGGATGGATTGCATAATATCAACGAATGGATAGTTAGTTTAATAAAAATATATTAAATTTTTTAAATAAAATTTAGATTTAAATTTTGAGAATGAAAAAAATTATATTAAAATAATTCTCCCTATAGAGGGTTTGATAGTAGCTTAAACTGTATTAATTGAAATATAATTTTAGATATCAGTTGACCCGAGTAAAAAAAAAAAAAGATTTGCATAAAATGAAGTAAACACCCGGAGACGAAGCGGCACTTCAGGCATATTTTGTAAGACTAGTCATATGTGCTTAATCATTATTAACAAACTAATTAATTTCCACACCTATAATCTAATGCCTTTCATTTCCAAACTTAATTTAGAACAAATTATGCACATTATTCTATGACGGTCATAAGAAAATTAGAAAGAAAATTCGTAATAAAACCTATATTACTATTATTAATGACATTACACTTATAATTTGTTTCAATATTTGTCTCTCATATGACCAATCTCAAAATTTGAGATAGAAAATTTAGATTATTGTTATTGTTGTTATTACACTTATAATTTGATTTAAATTCTAAGAAACAATTTAAATAAGATTTATTGGTATCATCCCTGATATTTTTACATCTTACTTATGATTTTCATTTAAAAAATAATTATTTTTCCAAAATTATAAAAAAGCAAGTAATAATTATTTTTTAAAATAATAATAAAAAAATTTATTTATTTAAAATATTTAATTTAAATTATAACTATTCTAATCGTGGCTAATATCATCCCCCGGTGCTACCAAAACGTTAAGGTCACAAATAGAATTTGGCGGTGGTTAAGTAAAAGTTTTTTAAAAGATTATTCAATTTTAAATCTTTTTAACCCTTTTAATTTTTATTTTTTGGTATAAAGCAACTGATATTTAAAATTATATTTTGACTAATCTGATTTAAATAGATTTGAAGTATCAAATCGAATCTAATTTAGAAGAGTCCTTCCAATATAATTTTTTATGACATGTATCCTGAGTGGTAATGGAATTGGTCACTTGAGATAGATATTTTAAACCCATCGTGGACAAAACGATTTAGGGAAATGTCTTTTGATGATGTAAAATTAATTTCCATTAAGAATAATATGAATTTTCTCTTTCAATTATTGTTGTTCTTTTGAATTTATTTGCTAATCACATACTTTTGATTACATGAAAATAATCAAATGGCCAGGTCATTGTGACTAAAATACCCTTTATTTGAGTTTATCTTTGTTTATCTTTTTCTCTTTTTATTAGAAGCCAAGACACGAGAAGAGAGAGAGAGAGGGGGGCTAACAAAAAGCAAAACGGAAGTGAAATACCTCATCAACCAGAAATTTCGAGTTTGGGAATGAAAAAAAAAAAATTTGGAATAGCCAACCCTTAAAATAGGTTTTACAGTACTCGAATCAGATTAATTGAGTAAAATTCGTGTACCAGTCGATGAAAACAAAAAAAAAGAAAAGAAAGAGAAATGAGAGATAAAAGGGAAATAGGAATAAGGATATTTTGGGAACATCACCTAATTATATAGATATTTTTTTATTGTTATAACAGGAATCAAATTCAAATCACAGAATAGAGTCGTGGGTGAAAACTATTGTTACTGGGCTATTTCTTTGAGAATAATTATATAAGTATCTTTATTCAATCAAAATATGTCAAACATAACACAATCCTTATCAATCAAACGGAATGAAAATTTAAAATGCTTAAAACTGTTGTCAAAAGGGGTATATTATTTTTCTTTATTTATCTATTGCTGTTCAGAATATTTCATAATTTTTATAAGTATTAATACTATGAAGTTGCTTATTGTTTGAACCTCATTTAACAATTTTTAATTATTTAATTATTCTAATTTATAAAAAGAAAAAAATCCACCCATGTCAGGAGGAGGAGCAGGAGAGAAATTTCCAACAGTAATTAATTTTGGATGAGGAGAGGACAGTTGCATTATTGCCGAATCCCAAAATCCAAATATTTTGTCAAGAAAGAAAGGCCACTTGATGGGTCTGGTTTGGGGTTCCCTACCCTACCCTACCCAACCCACAAAAGTACAATCTTTAGAGATGTGATACAGCAGTGATTATTAGATAATAATAATTAAAAAAACCCAAAAAAGTTAAAAGCATATTAAATACAATCTATTAAACTTATAATTTCTTGAATAATTTGAATAATTTGTGATATTATATATTTTACATTGGCCTTGATTCATATTTTTTTAAGTAAATTAAAGGAGACTTGATATTTTCCTGCCATATGCATTGAAGGAGTGATGTAGGAATTCTAATTAGATTTTTTTAATTTGATAATTGATATTTAAAAATCTGACTAATCCGGTTTAAATAGTTGTCAGATTCAATCTGGGAGGTAGCTCTTTCAATGTTTATTTTTTTATTTCTAATAGTCGAATTTGAGATTTTAATTAATTAGATTTAATGTCTATCATTAAATTTACATATGATTGATTTATTTAGATTCTAAGAAATTTCATGGGTTAACATTGTGTTTTTTGTTGTCAAAATTGCTCAAAAAATGAGAGAGAGAGAGAGATTATATTGCTTTTGAAAATCAATTAGTTTTAATTTGGGTTGAACAAAGGGTATATCTTTCTCGGCCTTCTGACTAAAATCAAATGTTAAACAGGTCAGTATGAAGTGGAGTCAAAATGATGTTGTTTGTCAAGCAGCGTAATTTTGGCACTATCCATCCAGGTTGCACGGAAATGGATAGAACACAATATATAGAAATGACATTTCGTGTATCATAGCTATTTATAATAAAATTATCATATTTTGATATGATAAAAGATTCAACTGATATATAAAATATTTTTTGATTTAATGTAAGAGTTAGAGAATGATAAATGTATATGTTCGTAATCTTTTTTTTTATATTTTTTACAAAGACACTGTTTCACTCGTTGAACTCGTGATCTTGAGATTATTAAATGAATAACTTCACTGTTATGTCAAAATTCGTCCATATAAGGGTATATTCAAGTCGAATCGATACTGAATATTCCTATACTCGAACTCGAACTCGAAATTGAATTCGTTTTTTTTGCTCGACTCGAACTTGACGATTAGTATATAACAGGGGTTCAAAATCGACTCGATTATATAACAAAATGTTCGAACTCGACTCGAAATCGAATCAAAACTCGATTATTATATAATATATTAATATATTTTATTTTTTATATTATAGTTATATATAATATATATTAATATATGTAATCGATTTACTCATCGAGTTTTCGAATCTAAAATTATATTACTCGAACACGACTCGATATATGACGAAATCGACTCGAACTCGGTTAAACTCGAGCCAATTCGAGCCGTTGACTGAATGGCTCAAACTCGTCTCGATCCGTGTAACAGCCCTATCCTCATATTTTGGTTTGATACATGAGAAATATATTTTGGGACATTTTTGTCAACTGAATTTATTCGGAACTTTTTAATGAAGAATTTAAATTCTTTTTATGGAAAATTTTATTTTTATGCATATTATATGGTGTCGAAATTCAAAATTCTCGTTTTAATTATTAAATATATAGGTAAGGTATTTTCGTTAATAGATGTGTCCAATATTGAAAAAGTAGTAAAGGATTTCTATAAAATTCTCTAATTTATTTATTTATTTGGTATAATTCTTTTGTATAATAGATGTGTCCTACGAAACTAAATTAACCTTTTACCAATCTTATTCATCTTCTAAATGGGTTTGTAAGGTTTGTACTGTCCCTGTCACTGCCCAAGTCTTTAGCCCGACTTCCGGATTCAACATCTCTGCGCTGCGCATTCCAAGATTTACCCCCCAAAAATTCATCTAAGTTGAGGGAAATCTGTTTTAACCATGTTTGCCCTTCTGGGGTTTCAGGGATCTTCATTAAATTTTTGTATCCTTTCAATACTATCACTTTTACCTCATTGACTTGGATTGTTAGATATAGGATAGTGATGGGCATGAGCTGTGTCTTGAGAAGCAAACTGTCATCATCTTGGAGAATAGTTGCATTACACTAAATTGGCTAAGACTTCATGATTGTTTTCCCAAATTTCCTAGCTGGTTATGATTGGACCACAAACCTCATCCAAATACAACTAATTTGCAATAAAATTGAAGTGGATAAGATTGGGTAAATCTATAATAAAAATCAATAGGCTTGAGATAACGTATGAGTTTGAAAACTGTTTAGTTGTGAAAAATAAAGATGTTTTAAAAAAATCGTTTTCTAAAAAAATAAAATTGTGTTCAAATATTTCAGTTTTTAATTTGTAGAAAATATAAGTTAAAAAATATGATTTTTTTTAATTTATGAAAAGAAATAGAAAACTATTTTAGGGATGTTTTCTACTATTTTCTATTATAAATAAATTCGTATTTTTAAAAATTTTTCAAACTATTAAAAAAATTAGAGATAAAAAATATGTATTTTTTGAATATATTTTTAAAATTTTCTATTTTTTTCTTTAGAGAGAGGAAATATAAAAAAATTAAAAATTAAAAATTAAAAAATATTTTCCATAACTAAAAACACCTTTGTTTCTGCTTTCCAGGACAGCATTTTCTAGTTTTCACTCTTTAAAAGTACAAACAAAACGATGGTGAAGAGAAGTCAGAAATGGTGGACTAGACAAAAGAAACATGAGGTTGTGTTTAGTATAGGAAGAGGGCAAACCAATGTTGGAAATTTGAATCTAATGCGCTCCAACGTTCAAATAGAAATTAGAATCCTCGTGATTGATCAAACGGTCGGAAATGACCATACAAATTTAAATCCAAATTAAATTTTTCTCCAATTTACCTCCCTATAAATTTGGAGGAGACATATTTGTTCTGACACACACCACAAAAACAATGCCTTTATAATTCTGCTGAATCCTTTTCAATCTTCTACTCTTTCTTTTTCATCATTATACCTTCTAGTCTACGTGAAGGAACAAAATCCTTTTTCAACTTTTGGTCTAAAGAAAAAACCAAAAAAGAAAAAAAAAATTAAAACGCTGGTTCTTTTTCCCATTTTAGAGTTCTCCTGTCAGATCCCAACTTCACTGACCAATTTCCCCAATCAGATCCAGACCCACATCCCAAAATGCTGTTTCTGAGTTGGGTTTTCAAGATTTTCTTGGTTACTTCATTCCTAAGACAGTTTACAGAAACCCTAGCTCAAACCCCTTCTTGCAATGCAGCTGACAGAGCTGCTCTTCTCGGCTTCAAAGCTGGGATTTCGAAGGACACCACGGGCATTCTGTCAACATGGACAGGTACAGATTGCTGTGGAGGAGATTGGGAAGGCATTGAATGCCATCCAGTTACTGGCAGAGTTACTGGATTGCAGTTGCAGGGTTCTTCTGATAGAGACCCTGGAATTTACATGAAAGGCACTCTGTCTCCATCTTTGAGCAAATTGCAATTTCTTGAGACGCTGGTGATAACTGGGATGCAACGTATTACAGGCACAATTCCTCAGAGCTTCTACAACCTAATTCACCTCACACAGCTTGTTCTTGAAGACAATTCTCTTGATGGCAGCATTCCTTCAAGTTTAGGTCAGTTGCCCTCACTGACCACTCTTTCACTCAGCGGAAACAGATTGACCGGTCAGATTCCAGGGAGCCTAGGCAACTCCAGAAACCTTCGTCAAATTAGCTTGGCAAGGAATTTCCTCTCAGGTTCAATCCCTCCAACCTTCAAAAATCTCCTTGGCTTGCAGTCCATTGATCTCAGCTTCAATATGTTTACCGGATCAATTCCAGATTTTGTCGGGCAATTGCATAACCTAAGTTACATTAGCCTGTCCAATAACCAGTTTTCAGGACAGATACCTATTTCACTTTGCAACTTGCCTAAACTACTTGACATTTCCTTGAACGATAACCAGATCACCGGAAGTGTCCCTGACCAGATTGCGAACCTGAAATCGCTTACGAGAGTATCCCTGGGTGCAAATCAGCTTTCTGGTCGAATTCCAGAATCCATTTTCAAATTGGAGAGCCTTTGGTACCTCAATTTATCTAGAAATTCATTTTCTGACCCATTGCCTGATACTTCTTATGCAAGGGGCGACCTTCCTGCACTTTCGTCAATTGACCTGTCCTACAACAATCTCAAATTAGGGACAGTTCCTCGGTGGATCATAGGCAGAAGCCTTGCAGATGTTCACCTAGCAGGCTGCAATCTTAGAGGAGCGCTTCCAAAGTTTGCAAATCCAGATTCTTTGAGCACCATAGACCTTTCAGACAACTATTTCACCAATGGAATTTCAACTTTCTTCACTAACATGTCAAGTTTGCAGAAGGTCAAGCTCTCAAACAATCAACTCAAATCTGATATCACAAAGATTACATTACCCGATGGACTATCTTCTCTTGATCTCCACTCAAATCAACTACTCGGGAGTCTATCTGGGATCTTACCCAACAACACAAACAAATTCTTAGAAGCTTTGGATGTGTCACACAATCAAATTTCAGGCGGGCTTCCTGGATTCAGCGAGGGTTCAAATTTAAAAATACTCAACATTGCCAGCAACAGAATTGCAGGTCACATTCCAGATTCGATTTCAAACCTTGTTGAACTCAAAATGTTAGATTTTTCAAGGAACCTACTGACAGAGACCATCCCTACAAGTTTAGGGACATTGTTCAAGCTGCAATGGATTGATTTGTCCATGAATTCCATCACAGGAAAAATCCCAACAAGTTTTCTAGGACTAAAGAGCTTGAGACACGCAAATTTCAGGGCAAACAGACTATGTGGAGAGATCCCAGAAGGCAGACCTTTTAATATCTTTCCGGCAGCTGCCTATGCCTACAATTTGTGCTTATGTGGCAAGCCCTTGCCTGCTTGTAAGGGAAATAAGCAAGAAAACATGGGCCAGTAAGTGCTGACTCAGGAGCAGAAGGATTCATTATTCATGTTACATGAGCATTCAAACGAGAAACTTCATTGAGGAAGAGAGTGGAGAAATTACATTAGTTATATTTCCACAAGAGATGTAATTCATTCTTTAAGTATCTCTTTTGTTCTCATTTCACTTTTCCCTGGTCTTCTACCTGCAGACTTTGTTCAAGAACACTATTACTTAATAACATTTATTTTTGAATAATTTAGAGAAAATTAATCTCCTTGTTTGCTTGCAAATGTCAATCAAAAAGAGTATTAAAAAAAAAACAATCACAAGAAAGAATGAAGCTGCATCATTCCGAAGGAAAATAGGCAATCAAATGCAATTATGTGGCTAAAATCATTTTCAACACCGAAAAATGGACAGAATTATGCTACCACTGCCCAGAAAAACAGAATGATACCATCATATTCAGGAACCACTCAATGACAGGAAATGAGAGCGAGGATTCAACAATAACAACTCATCCTGTAACCCAGGAAAAGATCCATTCATTACAAGAGAGAGCAAGCACAAAAAGTTACCACCATAGAAGTGTATAGCCCACATACCATAATCAACTACTAGTATGCAAGCCATAGAGCTGAAAAATTTACAACGCACTGATAAAGGTAAAAGACTAGTTTGAAACTTCACTTCACGCATCTTCATCCTCCAATATTTCTTGCATTTTCTTTCCTGCATCAGCTTCTTCCTGTGCATGGAATAAGACAGTCGAGTCAGTCAACTTGCATTCTACAATAGTTACAGGCAAAGAGTGTGAGAGAAGAAGTATACATTTCCATTTTCAGCATTGTATGCCTCCATAGCCTTGTCATATTCAGCTTTAAGCTCTGCAGCTTTGTCAAGATAAGGCTTCTTCTCCTACAATAATCTCACAGGGATTTTAAAAAGGCCATCAAAATTATAGAGAGTGAGAAAAGGGATTAAGAGAAAAGGCACATACTTCCTCTGACATATTTCTCCATTTCTCACCAGCTTCCTTTGACACCTAAAACATTAATGCCAAACAGGCATCAGAAACCAATCTTAAAACTTTAAATATTTTTCTTTAAAATCAAAGGATTAGTTCTGAGAAACGAAGGGCTAACCGCAGAGACATTCTTGGAATCAGGGTTTGCCTCCTTATATGACTTCCTAAACTCATCCCTGTTTTTAATACCAAAAAGAGTATTAACATCAGGATTTTACATTGCAATCCAAATTCACATGCACAGAGAGAAAGAGAGAGAGAGTTACATGAAGACAAAGAAGGCAGTAGGAGGGCGTTTGGGCATGTTGGGATCTTTGATTTTCCTCAGTTTTCTTTTCTTATTGGAATTAGGAGTAACATTCTCCTGAGCCTCATCTTCAGTTTTTGGCTTTAATTTCTTTCTGCTTTTTTAAAAATTGAACCAAATCAATCCAAAAGAAGTAGATGGAACCCTAAAAATTTGAAATACAAAGCGAGCAAAGAAGACTAAGTGTACCTCTCCGCCGTTTTCTTGACCTCAGTAGGTTTTTCCACAATTTGGGACTCTGAATTAACACACACACGCTCCCATTACCATGCATGATAGATATGGGGAAGAATAAAAAAATTAGAGGGAAAAGAGCAAACCCAAATTCATCTTGATCTTGGCATCCAGGCTGCAATCATGCATAGTAATTAACACCGCTGGGACGCTTTTCCCACAACCGCCACTGCAATGTCCACCATCTGAATAAATTGAGAGAGAGGGAGAGAGGGAGAGAGGGAGAAAGAGAAAGAGAAAGAGAGAGGTACCACTTAACGAAAGCACTGCCATCTTTAGCACGCTTCAGAGAAGTGGTAGGTGTTTCAGCCTCAACCCTCTTGCTTGATTTTGGTGCTGCCTTGGATTTTGATCCTCCTACAGCCATTCTTCGAACAGAGAGAAGAGAGAGAATTTAACAAGTGAAGTGAGTGAAATGAGAAGTTTGGCGGCTGGAGAATGGAGAGAGAGAGAGAGAGAGAGAGAGAGAGAGAGAGGGGAATGAATTTATAAAAGGAAAGCCGAAAAGTTTTGAAAAACGAAAAAATTACAATTTTGAGGTTGGCGCCAATAATGGCGCCCCCCGAAGCGAACAGATTTTAGTGTTTTACATTATTATTATTTTTTATCGATATTTTATTTAATTAATTTGATCCAAATATTATAAAAATTATTAATAAATTAACTCTTGTAATTTTTTTTTGATTTTTAAGACGAAATCCGTGTCGTGCGTTACACGGTATCGCTAACTCGGCACCCTTTCGGGCCGTTTGATTGGTCAGTTTTTGTTCAACGCTTCGTGTGTATTGAGCGTCCTGTAATGGGCCAGGTCCAGACCAGATATAGCCCGATTCTTGTCTTTTAAGACAGTTGGGGCTGTAAGTTCCGACCGGAAAGATCAATTGCGTATCACCTCACCCATTTTACTCCAGTCGACTCGGATCCTATTCAATTTCTATAATATATATTTGAATTAATTATTTATTAAAAATAATTAATATCATTTTTATAATATATATTTCAATATATAGAAATAATATGAAAATAAATATTTAAAAAATAAAATGGATCTAAATAACCAAGAGTTATCATCTTTGATCATTTGTCATCCGAATAATAACCGAAATCAACTAAATAATCAAATATTAATATCAATTAACAATAATTTTCACCAACTAGTTTTACCAATCATTCGTCAACTTTCCGCCTACAGCTGAATTTCTAAATCAAGGTAACCCTATTCACTTCGTGCTCATCCATCAGATGTTTGCCAAGAGATTGGTATATATATCATCAATTAATTTGTTACACATTTTTCTTAAAAAAAAAAAAAAAAAAATTACTCCGAAGAACATGTATGATGGCGTAGACAGTGAAAGATTGGATAGATATCATGAGGGTTAAATTGTTTTGGAAAAAGAGGTATGGTTTCTTTATATTCGAGTACTTTTTTAAAGAAGGGAGCCAGTAATTATTTAATGAAAAAATACCATACATACATATATATATATATATATATTTATTTATTTATTTATTTATGTATATCTCAAGTTTCAATTTTCTTTATATTTTTTATTGATTAAAAAAATGTGGATGGTATCTTTCATGCCTATCCATTTCTCACTTTCTATCATATTATTCTCAAAAACAAATACGTTATTTAACTTTTAAACAATTCAGATATTATTAATTATTTTAAAAAATGAATGTATATTGGAATTATGATATTTTTGTTTTGTGATTTTTAACTTCATTTACATATTCTTGGGTAGGATATTGGTAGATTACATATGTTACCAATGACAATAATCTTGGCTTAAATTATGTGATATATAAGAACAAAATTTTATTAAATTTTTTTATGGTATAAACTCTTTCTTTTTTCTTTTTAAAAAAAAATAGGTAAATGATATGTGTTTCTCATACATACATACATGGATGTAAGATGCTATTATTAAAACTACAGTATCACTCAGTCACTCGATTTGATCGTAATCAAAGAAGAGCCATAATAAGAAACACAAAAGAGTGGGTTTCGATGGCAGCATGCAGCCATCAAACCTGCATGCTCTAGGTTGTCAAAACAAAGGTTGAGCAGCAGTCATACAAAGTTGTGAACTGAACTGAAACAACGTATTTCTTTTGGTTTAGGGGCGGTGCGGCCTTAGGGTGAGGGGGATACCTCGTTTGTGGTGCACTTGTCTCATCCACTTTTTATCCTTGTACAGTACTCCTTATGGTTTGTTTGACTCTTCATTTTCTCTCATTGTTGGTTTAATGGGACCGCAACCTTTTGTACCCCATGAAAAGCCAAAGCCAAAGCCAAAGCCAAACCCAACCTCCCTTTTCTTTTTTTTTTTTTTTTATTTAAATGTCTCTTTTAGCTGATGGTCTATAACCAAGATATGGTGTTTAGACTCCCATTTTTTTATGTTTTTCATGTCTCTTTTAATGATGCTTTTATTTATCTATATACGAGAGACATATATCATTTGCATATAAATTATTTATAAATGCAAAATATTCTTGGCTTGGATATTGCAGGGTTGCATATTTTGTCAATCACAATATTCTTGGCTAAAATGTTGATGTATTATTTCAATGCAACATTAAATATTTTAATGATCTGATAAAAATTAAAGTCTTTCACTTGAAAATTTTACCAAATTAAATATTTTAACTTTTATAATTAATAAAATTAAATATTAACAAGAAAGGTCTTTGAGTTGAAAAAAATTAAAGCAGAATAAAAATCAAGATTTGTTTGATTTGGTGGGGAACCTTCTTAGATTGTGGGGAAAAAAACTCTCATAATGGAAAATAATCCAAAGCTTAAATATTTTTATATCAGATTCTAAAATTTAATAATTTTTTCTGGTATTAATCAAATATTTACATTTATAACCGATAGATTGTATACAGACACAAGAGTTCACCCCTCAATTGAGTGAGTTCACCCCTCAATTGAGTCATGCTATTATTTGTCGAGTTTTTAAATAGCGATAATTAAAGAAAAGGGAGAATTAATTTTTTTTTTTCTTTGTCGTATAAGAAAGGTGCCAAGTAATGCAATTAGAAGGAAAATTGAACTCACCAATATAACACCAATTTTCGATGACCATATATTATGTATCACTTCTCATGGTTCTATATATATTAATATTCTTTCGAGACATCTAAAATAAAATTTTAATTATCTATTTATTTATTTTGAGATTTTGTCTCAAAATCACTAAAACTAAAAATTTTATCGGTAAATTGAAAATCTTCTCGGTAAGTACCGAAAAAACCTAAAGAAATCAAAAATAGTTAAGAGAAACTCTACACATTTAAATAAAAATATTTAAAAGAAATTTTATATATTTAAGAAATTTTGAACAAAATTTCATAGGAACCAAAAATATAAATTGTTAAAAGTTAGAGGTCTAAATACAATTAAGAAAAGTTAAGGGACTAAATTGTAAACCACTCAATAATAGATAATTAGAGCTAAATGTTTGGTCAAAATGGCAGTAAAGTTGGTTAGTAGCCACATAGAATTGTTCCACATTCAAGAAAGCTCATAGGATGACAATTTGTGCAAAAAATCTCATTGAATGGTTTGTATTAGTTGTGACACTTCTCTTCTTAACATGGATGGCCAACAAGACTTCTAATGGAGTACATGGAGGTTGTTTGAATCAACAATTGCATGGTTTGAGTGTTAGGACAAGTGGATGATTGGAATAATGCATGTGATGATCCAATAGTCAAGGAGATTTTGCTAAGTTTATAAAAGAAACTTGTTTAAGAGAATTTAACTTATTTTCTTTATTCAACCTCCTGGACGAAATATGTAGACTCTATATCCATTTTGAGTTTAACCATGAAGCCAAAGAGGTAAGAGCAAATGTTGGAAATTGTTAAAGTCTAAGTTGGAAGTATAGAAGTGTTATATAAGAATTAATGTATATTTCGATTTGATTATGTTAAGGTAATTAAAATTTCAAGGATTCAAAGAGAGTACTGGTATATATTGTTAGTAAGAGATCTTACAAAGGAGGTAACATATTTTAATTTGTGCAAAAATTAAATTATTTGATGAGTAGTTACATTAGTATCCATACTATCATGCTAGATATTGATTTCTAGATTGATTCTTGTATAGTCTTATTGTGATATCTCATTCTATAGGAATAAAAAATCTAAACCCTTTATTTCTATGTAAACTAGACTTCCTAAACTTTAAAATGTATATTATGTTAAAACAATTCATGAAAGAATCGACTTTTAGTAATTTTTGGAAATTTAGCATATTTCACCTACTCTATTTCATACTTTGTGTACGACTAGTAAATTTTGTCAATTTTTAGTATATCTTCTTTATAGAATTTGGAGAAACTTAAAACACAAAAGTTTTAGGTCTCTATTTTATCTTTAATATGAGTTAAAGATCACTTGAATCGGAATTGTATGCAGAAAGTTATGAGTTTTTACTAAAACTGTGCAGAAATAGTTTTAAAATTGAAACTGAGATGAAAATGGAATTTTATAAAATTATACACTTAAAATCTGGGATTAGTCAAAACTAAAAAGTTTTAGATCTATATCTTTCTTCGGTTTGAGATAAGGATCACTTAAATCAGAGAAGTATATAGGGAGATATGAAAATTCTCCCAAAACTGTGCAGAGTTGACTTTAAAATTTTAAACTGAAAAGATTATAAAATTTTCTAAATTCGTGTGGTCAGAATTTGAAATTGGTCTGAACATAAAAGTTTGAGATATATATCTTAACTTTAAGAAAAAATTTGAATCATTTGAATTCGATTAAACTTTTGAAAAATATCGTGATTTTACTAAACCTACACGTGTTAGGTTTTGTATAAATTTTCTATAAATATGGAATTTGAAATTTTATCTTAAAGAAAACATTTTCATATGCATTTTATAGATAAACGATATGATAATATCGAAATAATTGAATTGATGAATTATACATATTGTTTAACTTGGGCATAGAGTTATTTTTCGTACGAGGGGTAGCTTATTCGAAAAACGAGAACATTTAGGGGGAGTGGCGTACCCTCCCCAGTCGAGGTGAGTGCGACGAACTATTTATGACTTTAAATGAAAAAAATAGTTTTGATCATAATTTTTTATAAATAATTTTGAAATATGATTTAGAAATATTTTAGTGTTTGTGGCATGTTTTGAAATGATATTATGTGAAAATTATATCATGATATTATGATGATTTGATAGTGCAATGTTTTACT
This sequence comes from Dillenia turbinata, assembly GCA_037126225.1. Classification (NCBI taxonomy): domain Eukaryota; kingdom Viridiplantae; phylum Streptophyta; class Magnoliopsida; order Dilleniales; family Dilleniaceae; genus Dillenia; species Dillenia turbinata. The sequence continues at coordinate 19,947,763 of JBAMMX010000011.1, read as the reverse complement.
TTTACGAGTAAAGATTTATAAATGATGACATATGACACATGTGTATGATTATGGGATCGTGTATAGTGGCTATAGCGCACTCCCTACCACGATATTGAGCGTTTACCCGACGGGGTGATGTGGTGGGGTAACACGAGAGAAGGGATTTGAATCCCCTATTTCTGATTAACGGTCCAATAAACGAGCACCACGTGAGGATCGTGTCAATACAAAGGAAAGAGGGTTAAAAGAAAAATATATGTATTTCATTTCTATGATATAATGGTGACCCCTTGGTGGATTTTACCTTAATTAGGCCAAACTATAGGTAGAATGCGTTTTATTACTGACGGACACCCCATGATACATGATTAATGATAAGGATATATATTATTTTGAATTACATAATATGTTTGCAAATGAATGAAATATAATTTGAAAACGATGTTTTGACTTGCCACTCTCACAAATTCATTTAATGTCATTATATACTCATTGCACCTTACTTACTGAATATGTGGATTATACTCACCCTCTCATATTTATAATTTTCATATTGTATTACACTTGATTTACATTGAGTTATTGTTCCACGAGTTTTACTGAGAGACGCTACCGGGTAAGTATTCATACCCATCTTTGTTTATGATTGGACCGTGCATATAAATATTATATGTAAATTGAAAGCAAATGTTTTTAAAAAATTTTCTGAAAATTTCCTTTTTCAAATTTTTCACTGTATAATTTGACTTAGGGTATTAAGTAGAGTTATGATATTAGTCATAATATTAGCCTTGCGTCACCTAGGTGTGCGAGTAGGGCATACTCGTGCCTCGAGGAGTCGCAGCAATCTGTTCGTGTGCTTGACCTGCGGGTCGGGGCGTGACAGATTTCGGTGGTATCAGAATGTTAGGCTCTGTATCTACTCTATTTCGCTTCCATTATTTGTAAAATATTTTTCAAAAAGTTTATAATTTGTCTTCTATAATCTTATAACGTTAATCCTTATTAGGGGGTTAGGTTGGCACCTAACCCTTTACTTTCCCGATCTTAAGTACTAAGCGTGGTCCTTTATGTAGAACTATGTGTCCCCGAGAATGACTGAGGCGTACCACTGAGATACCCCTCGAGGCCGCATTATCGTCTCAAGCATCTCAGGCCCCTCTCACTGGACCCACCGCTCTCCATACTCAGGGAGATGATGGGGTGGTGGATGACCCATTGAGATCAGATGAGAGCACCACCTGCACCGGTGGTTGAGACTCTGCCTGTACCCGCAGCGACACTAGCGCCCTTTCCTACGCTGACGACTACGCCGACTACTCGACAGATGATAGAGGTCTCCACCTTACTGAGACAGGCTAGGAGTCTAAGGTGTGAGTCTTTCTCTGGGACCTATAACCCCGTTGTGGCCAGGAAGTGGCTCAAACGGGTTAAAGAGGCTGTAGAGGATATGAGAGTTGAAGATAGACTCAAACTGGTGATTGCTGTCAGACTGTTAGAGGATAACGTCTGTGACTGGTGGGACAATGTCAAAGATAGAACGGATGAGTCACTGATTTGGGGTGACTTTCTGAGAGAGTTTGATTCCTAGTATTACATGATATTCGATCACGAAATGAAATGGCGAAAGTTCCTGGAGTTGAAATAGGGGCAGAAGTCTGTGTTAAAATACGAGACTGAGTTCCGCAGACTGACGGCATTTTTCCTAGAATTAGTGGTGACTGAGGAGACCAGGAGATTCGAGTTTGAACATGGACTAAATCTGGCTATCAGAGACTGAATGACAGTCTTCGAGGAGAATACATATGCTAGAGTTCTGCAATTGGCACTGAGAGCAGAACAGAATATCAAAGAACGAAATATACTCCGCGACTGACAAGACCAAAGGAAGAGATTTGGATTTGGGTAGGGATAGAGCTCCAAAAGGAGTAGAGGTAGAGATTCATATAGCGATGGCCTTAGACAGGGGCCCAGGACCACACCTCATGGGCAGTATGGGTAGTCATTAGCCCCGATGAGTACATCGGGAGGTAGTTTGGGCACTACGCCACGGTCCGGAGGAGCATAGAGGTCCTGCTTGATTTGTAAAAAGGCACATCCAGATCCATGCCGATTCTCTGCAGATGTTTTCGGTGTGGAAAGGAGGGACACTTCAAAAACCACTGTCTCGATCTACGAGCTAGGGTACAGTCATACCCCAGATCAGAGTTTTCCTTATGGCCCCAGGGGTAGCTCAGCACCTTCTACGGCACCTCCTCATAGTACCACAGGGAAGTCTTTCACTGGATGTCTGCTCTACCTCCTCATCAGCGGCCCAGGACGCAGGCTAGACTATATGTTATGACCAACAAGGAGGCACAGGCTGGTTTAGATATAGTAACAGGAGTTATCCCCCACTCCTCATCCCGATAATGTATAAGAACTTTATACTATGATGTATTTTGGTGAACTTTGAAAGATGATATATATCCATTTTGAGGTTTTATCCTTAAATAATTTCCAATTATTTCAATGATATTGGGTTAATGGAATTTATAAATTCGGGTGATAGGTATTATGATTATCTTCGAAAGAGACGCCTATATGTTGGTTGACACTTAGGCGAATAGTTCTTTTGTGAGTACGGATTTCGCTCACTCTGCTGACAAGGTTCTAGTATCACTATATAAGGTGTAGTTAGTCATTACTCCCTTAAGGGTGCAAATTGTTAGGGAAGAGGTGTACCGAGATGTGGAGTCGAGGTGGAGAGCACAGTGTTAAAGGCAGATCTGATTCCAGTAAACATACGGGACTTCGACGCCATCCTGCGCATGGATTGGCTACACCGGCACAAAGTTTTAGTGGACTGCTTTACTAAGATAGTTGAATTTCGGAGATCAAGGTGTTCAGTATTGGTTTTCCACGGAATAAGACGGGTTCTTCCGAATTGTGTGATATTAACTTTGGAGGCCGGTAGATTGATGAATAAGGGCTGTACAGCGTATTTGGCGCATGTTGTGGATACCACAGTGGAGGGACCAAAAATAAATGATGTCTCAGTGGTGTAGGAGTTTCCTGATGTATTCCCTGAGGAGCTTCCCGGATTACCTCCAATTCAAGAGTTCGATTTTACCATTGATTTGGCACCAAGCACTGTGCCTGTCTTCATTCCGCCATATAGGATGGCCCCGACAGAGTTGAAAGAGTTAAAAGTTCAGTTGCAAGAATTGTTGGATAAGGGCTTCATCAAACCGAGCATTTCGCCTTGAGGTGCTCCGGTATTATTTGTCTAAAAGAAAGATGGCACTTTCAGACTATGCATCGATTATCAACAGCTGAATTGGGTGACAATCAAAAATCGATACCCGTTACCTCGAATTGATGATCTGTTCGATCAGTTGCAAGGGGTTTGAGTTTTTATTGAGATTGACATGAGATTTGGATATCATCAGCTACGGATTAGAGAAGGTGACATTCCCAAGACAACCTTTAGGACCCGGTACAGTCACTTTGAGTTCTTGTGATGTCGTTTGGGCTGACTAATGCCCCAACAGTTTTTATGGACCTAATGAACCGGGTATTCCACTCCTTCCTGGATAGATTTGTCATGTTTTTATCGACAATATTCTTGTGTATTCGATGAGTGATGAGGAACATTTCCAGCACCTACGGGCTATATTGCAGACGCTCCGTGAGATTGACTGAAGGAGATTGACTTTCTGGGTCATGTAGTTTCTGCTGATGGGATCTTTGTGGACTCAAAAAAAGTTAAAGCTATTCTGAAATGGAAACAACCACGGAGCGTTACGGAGGTGCAGAGTTTTCTTGGATTGGCAGGATATTATCAGAGATTTATAGAGGGATTCTCCAAGATTGCCGCTCTACTCTCCAACTTGACGCAAAAAGAGGTTAAGTTTGTTTGCGATAAGCACTGTGAGGCGAGCTTTCGGAGCTCAAACAGTAACTAATGTTAGCACCCATCCTTGCTCTCCCTACTAGCGATTGTGAGTACGAGGTATACTGTGATACCACTCAACATAGACTAGGTTGTGTCTTGATGCAGAAGGATCGTGTTATCGCTTATACCTCCCAACAACTGAAGAGACATAAACTGAATTATTCTACCCACAACTTAGGACTTGTTGCTATTGTGTTTGCCTTGAAGATTTAGCGACACTATCTATATGGGGTTACTTGCCGGGTGCATACAGATCACAAAAGTTTAAAGTATCTACTCACTTAAAGGGAGCTCAATCTCAGGCAGAAGAGATGGTTAGAGTTTTTCAGAAACTATGATCTGATTATTAACTACCACCAAGGGAAAGTAAATGTCGTTGAGGATGCACTGAGTCGCAAGTCGTAATCGTCAGCACCCACCAAGGGTTCTTATCTCTCGTGTCTTATTGGACTCGGCTCACTAGGAGTCAGATTGATCACAGATGATTTTAAAGCACTTTTGGTCATATTTGAGGTGAGACCGATTTTGCTTAACCATATTCAGAAACTTCAGTCTACTGATGATGAGTTTCAGGGGATTGTTGAAAGGATCAACAAAGGGGAAGGCGGAGACTTCAGAGTCAGGGATGATGGCTTAGTAATTTTTGGGACACGTAGCTGTATTCCCAAGGATGATGACTTTAGATGTGTTATATTGAATGAGGCTCACTCTTCAGCCTACGCTATGCATACTGATAGCACAAAGATGTACCGGACAATTAGAGAAAGTTACTGGTGGGCAGACATGAAGTGTGAAATAGCCAGTTTTGTTTCCGGTGTTTGGTATGCCAGCTGATGAAGGTTCAGTATCAGCAGCCCACCGGCACACTATAGCCTCTTCTCATTCCTGAATGAAAGTGGGAACATATCACCATAATTTTGTAATGGGTCTTCCGCGAATTTCGGCACCATAGACGGACTCATCAAGTCTACACACTTCCTTTGCATTTACAGTAGCTATCCACTTAGCTATCCTCCACACTTCCTTCATATTTACAAAATCACCCAATGGTCATGCATCCCTAATTTGTCTAACTGTAACCCAATGGTCATGCAATTTCGATTAAATCAAACCGAATTAAGTTTTGTGAAAATCTGTAAATTAAGGTTTCCTTTAATCCTCACACATGAAATTAATCCAATGGTTATGCTCATAATTTCATATGCATTTTATTATTTGGACTAATCTTGTGCAATTATATTAGCCATGCATGCACTTAATCTCAAATCATCTAAACGTCGGGCCCAAAAACATTTGAAGTATTAAGAATAATAATAAAATTTCATCAAAATAATAATCATGCCAATAAAACTTAAGGGAAAGAATCAAATCAAGCCATATATTAATCAAAAAATAAATCCATCAAGTTCTAGGAAAAATAAAATTAACTAGACATTGAAAAAAAAAAAGAAAGTAAAAGAGAACATTACAACACTTGTTTGCATGAACATAGAAGTCGAAGTCACTTAGGATGGAGGAGGTTACTAGGGTTTGTAAAGTGGTGGAGAATAAGAAAAATTCATGTCTAAGGAGCTACCCTAGTGCCACATATATATAGGAGTGAAAACCCTAAGAATAATTTAATAACTTGGGCAATTTTGGAAGTTTGGACTTTCAATTTGATTTGGAAACTTTCTTTTGCTTCTTACCGATGATCTCTAACTTTCTAAATACTTGAAAATTCTATTTTTTTCAATTTGAATAATTTCTGAAATTATTAGTAAGGTAATTCCAAAATTGTAGTATATTGTTTTCTTTTTCATTCCTAGTTTTCGTTTTCCGACACTGCAGTAATTTTGACTAAATTTTCGGATGTCTTCTGGTCTGATCCAGTCTTTGAGGTCTTTATAAGAGTTTTAGGGCTTGAAGTCTTCTTTCCAACGCCATAAAAATCACCTTAATCGGACAAAAGTTATGCTCAAAATACTGAATACTATCTGTCTAATCCGAAAATAACAAGTTTGCTCCATTTTTTCTAAATCAATGACCACGAAAATAAATCAATATAAAATTATAAAATATAATTTAAATCAATTCTAAAACACATAAATAAATGCTAAAAAAGATATAATTTAAGTGTATAAAAATATTGTTATCAAATACCCTCACACTTAAATGTTTGCTTGTCCTCAAGCAAAAATAATTTTCTTCCAAAATCAATTCAATTTTTGCCAACTCCCTAACCATGCGTACGACAAGTTCAAATCGGAATTACAATAATGACAATCAATACTTTACAACATTTAATACTAGAAAAACCATTACACCTCGTATAGTCTCCTCGAAATCAAGAATAATACAAGATTCAAACACTCTCACAGTCGGTTCGCTCAATAGAATGAAGAGAGATACTATTCAACTATTCAAAACACTCAATGTATGTAAGGGTTTGTGTATCACTCAAATCAATACGATGAAATGACATTACCAGAAACTTGTTTATATATTAAATCTCCACCACTTAAATATGAAATCCAAACACCAATCAAAAGGTCTTTTATTTGGTTATAACAGGATTAAGGTAAAGGGTAGGATAATGAATAAAATATATGGTTAAAATGATTCACTAAAAATACTTAACTATCAAAACATGATTCCTTTACATCAAGACAAGACACTACTAACTCTAACTATAAGTGTATAATATGATATATCACTTATTCAAAGTAAAGAACAATGCAATTAACTTTCACTATAAGAATGAACAACATCAAGAAATAAAAATGTCACTTTTTTTTTTGATTTTTTTGATTTTTTTGATTTTTTCATTTTTTTTTTTCAACCAGCAAATTTTTTTTTTTGGGTTGGTTTTTCTTTTTCTTTTTTTTTTCTTTTGAGTACATCGACTTGATAATGTAAAAAAAAAAATAAAAATGCAAAAAAAAAAAACTAGAATATCATGCTATCAACTATAAATATCTTAGTGAATTGAGGTTTAAACTCTGGAGTTAAAAAGAATGAGGATCATAGGGTAGATTATATACGTCATTAAAGAAAGAAAAATGTTTAGACTCAAATGGGTTTAACTAAGGGATAATATAATAGGGATAGTATTTTTTGAAAACTAAATCTGTGTAAACTTAGGTGCTTTAATCATTTTGGTGTATGAAAATCAAGAATGTGGTCTCAAAATGCATAATAGAGCAAGTTCTAAAATGATCAACTCATGTATGATATACGCTCAACAAGAAAATAAATGAGAGTAAGAATTTGCTCTTTAAGCCTCAAATCCTTGCTAAAATAAACTTATGTCAAATCTTGCATACTCTATCTTTCAAATCAACTATAAGAAGATAAATAGCTAATCATATACCAAATAACTACTGATACTAATCATCCTTTATGCAACCCAATTCAAAACAAGTAACACGCAAGGAATAAAAAATTCAAGAAAAATTTTTGTTGGCATGAAAGAATTCAGTAAAAATTTTTTGAGAACGAAACAGAAATTCAGCACTTAAATTCCTAGAAAAAAAATTCAGTAGCCTGTATATGCATATTCCCCCCACATTTAAGTTAAGCATTGTCCTCAATGTAAAAAGTAAATAAAATAAAAATAAAGAAAACAAAGAACTCCCCTGAAATATAGCTTGCTCTTCGACTTCTTTCCTCTCATCTGTGAAGGATTTCTTATTCACCTATAAAATGTCATCAAAACTCAAATTTAAATTAAATCAATAAATACTAAAGCAAATCATAAAAATATTGGGTTGCCTCCCAATAAACGCCTTCCTTTATTGTTTTTTGCCAGACATAATCTTATTGCTTCAACCTGGCTCATAGATTTTCACATTGTGACCATTCATGGCATCTTGCCATGCTTTGTCCTTTTCTATCAATTTGCACATTCTCAGATATCTCTTCTTCTTCCTCAAACTTATTGAATTGCAACTTCTTTTTCTTACCTGCATGAGACACACTTTTTGAATTAAATTCACTTAAATTCACACTCAAAGTAGCACATGAATAAACATATTCGTTATCTTGAAAATCATGTTTGACTTGCGACGAAATGACAATGCAATTTTCGATAGGATCACTTGAATAAAAGATATTAATATCATATTCAGTAATTTTTTTAAGACAATCAATCCTAAAAACCTCTTGCTTATCCAATTTTTCTTGTGATGGGAAATATTAAACTCAATTTTTTCATCATCCATTCTCAAAGTCAGTTTCCTAGAAGAAACATCAATCAATGCTCGTGCAGTGGCAAAAAAGGTAAAATACTTCCCTGTTTTGTTCTAATTCCTTAGATTTCTCTGTTACAGGTTGCTCAATCTCTTTTTTGGTCTCTTGTTTATTCTCTTTCTCCTTGGACAGATCTGATACCTCTTGCAATTCTTTACCACTTCTCAATGTGATTGCATTAATCTGCTCTCTTGAGTTCTTCTCAAAGTCACTTAGCAATCTACCTGCCACACGAGAATGAGAGGTGTTAGCTAATTGATCAATTTTATTCTCGAGTCTTTCAAACCTTTCATTTGTTATTGTTGCCAAACGATCGATTGCTATATCCCATGATACTTTACTCTCCTTTTGTTGTGGTTGTCGATTCCCAGAGATAAAGGTTGGTGGATTGTTTGGTCGTGGTGTCCCTTGACTCCATGAAAGATTAGGATGGTTCCTCCACCCAGGATTATATATATTGAAGTAAAGGTTATTATGAGATCTGCCAAAGTTAGAAAAGTAGTTTGCTTGTTGTACCTGTGGATACTCAAAAACCTCATGAGTAAGATCTCCACATGATTTACAAAAATAAACCTGATTAGGCATAGGATTGGTCTAATTGGTTTTCACAGCATTAATCAATGAATCAAGTTTTGCATTAAGAATGTTAAAATTATCGACCTCATGTATAACAACAATTTGTTTAGAAATTTCATATTCATTAGACCAATTATATTGATTAGAGGTCATATAATCTAATAGTGCATATGCTTTATTATATGACTTGTTCATGAAAGTACCCCCAGCCGCAGTATCAACAGTAATTTTTACAGAATTTATAAGACCGTCATAAAATGTTTGCAAAACTAATCAGTCAGGTATGCCATGATGTGGACATTTTCTAATCAAATCTTTAAAATGTTCCCAAGCACTATATAAAGATTTACCATTAAATTGTCTAAAACTAGTAATATCATTATGTAACTTAGCAGTTTTACCCAGTGGAAAGTATTTGTTTAAAAATGCTTGAGACAGATTTTCTCAATTCGTGAAATGATTAGAAGAAAATGAGTTAAACCATACCTTTGCCTTTCTCCTAAGAAAGAAAGGAAATAATCGTAACTTTATTGTATCAGGGTTTACTCCATTCAATTTGATCGTTTCACAGATTTCCAAAAGTTCTTCAGATGGCTATATGGATCTTCAAAAATTTCTTCGCCACTGAACTGATCTACCTGTACTATGCCAATAAGACTAGGTTTAAGCTTAAAATTATTTGCTTCTATGGAAGGTTTCGCCATACTAGATTGAATATTTTGAAATCTAGGTATAGAATACTTCCTCATAGTTCTATTATTATAAGCCATTGTTTTCTCACAAATACAAAAATAACACAAAATTAGATCTATAAAATAAATTGTAAAAACTATTTAAATAAATTTAGATTACCTATATAAAAGTGAAAATAACAAAAAAATGATAACCAAATATACAAAAGATACCTAAATAGTTAACCGAAAAAAGAAAATCACAAAAAAAATCAAAGAAAAATAGAAAAACCTATGAAATCGATGAAATTTGGCCAAGATAGCATGGTGCCCATGATATAAGTGGTCATGTAATAAGTGGTCATGTAAACCTGATTATGAAAACTTTTTCTGATCCCGAAAATTCTCAAAAATTCTACCAAAATTTCAAAACCAAAATCTAAAATAACAACTGTTGTAGATGATTTTCGCCACATAGATACCTGCTCTTCTGACTCGAGCAAGGAGCCAATGACGGTGATGTTCATCGGTTCTTCACGGATGAGAAACCTGTAAAAACCCTACCGGAACTGGCCCGACGGGGGGACTCCAACGCTCGAGTCAGTATGAGTGATGATATAAAGACTGATAGTAGTAATAGATATCATACCTCCGATTGTATATAGAGTAGAATACGAAATCATACCTCTGATCGTATAATATTGAGCATGAAACCCTACTATTATCGGTATATGTAAATGTGTATGAAACCCCCCTCTGAATGACGTATAGAATTGGGTATAGAATCCTCCTCTAAATGATGTATGGAATTGGATATAGAACCCCCCTCTGAATGATGTATAGAATTACCTCTCTTTCGTGTGTAAAAACTGAGTCTCCCTCGAGAGTTGTCTATGCTTTGTATTTATAGCCTTTCAGAGGTGTAGAAAACCTTAGTTTCCTTTTGTTTGAAGTCTTTGAAGATGGTTAGAATTATAATTACAGACTTCCAAAAGATTTAGACTTTCTCAAGATTTAGAAAAGTTTAGAACTCTAGAAAGATTCCTTTTCTTTATGAGAGTCCACGAAAATATGAAAAGATTTGATCTTGATGGTGATTGCTTCCCTTATCGGATAACCATGTATAATTTTGGAAACCTATTAAATAGGATACCATCATTTGCCACCACTCCTAATTGTATTTTGAAGAAATGGTATTAGGAGTAGCGTGGATTGTAAGAGGCCTCCCAGAAGATCGAAAGGGCAAGAGATCAGTAGGTCAGCAGATTGAGAGATCGAGTTATCAAGAGATCGAGTCATCGAGTGATCAAGAGATTGGCAGATCAACAAACTGAGTGATCGTGAGATCTAGAGGTCGAATGATCGAGCGATTTCGAGATCGATAGGTAGAATGATCGAATGATTGGGAGACTGACAGGTCGAATGATCGAGAGAATACTAGACCGACAGGTCAAACGATCGAGAGAATACCAGACTGATAGGTCGAATGATTGTGAGAAACATCAGACTGACAGGTTGAATGATCGAGAGAAATACTAGACCGACAGGTCGAACGATTGAGAGAATACCAGACTGACAGGTCGAATGATCGAGAAAAATATCAGACCGATAGGTCGAATGATAAAGAGAATACCAGACCAACAGGTCAAACGATCGAGAGAATACCAAACTAACAGGTCGAACGATCGAGAGAATACTAGACTGACAAGTCGAACGATCGAGAGAATACCATACCCATAGGTCGAACGATCGAGAGAAATATCAGACCGATAGGTCGAATAATCGAGAGAATACCAGACCGACAGGTCGAACGATCGAGAGAATACTAGACTGACAGGTCGAACGATGGAGAGAATACCATACCGAAGGTCGAATGATCGAGAGAAATATCAGACTGACAGGTCGAATGATCGAGAGAAATACCAGACCAACAGGTCGAATGATCGAGAGAAAACTAGACTGATAGGTCGAACACTAGATCAGGCCATCATAGACCCGTTCAGGAAATTAGATTCCATCGGTAGATCAGGGCGACATGGACCCGTTTGGAGTGTTCCGTCCCTTATTGATGACACGTTCGAACGATAGGATCTGGGTGACTTAGACCCTCCATGCGATAGGAAATTTTTGATAAATGGGTAGTGTCCACCGGTTCGGGGAGTTCTATCCCATATTGATGATATGTATGATTGATAGGAGCTGGGCGACTTAGACCCTCCGAGTGATACGAAATCTTTAGATATATGGGTCGTGTCCACTCGTTCGGGGAGTTCCATCCCGTATTAACGATGCGTACGATCGATAGGAGTTCGGTGACTCAATCCCTCCGAGCGATAGGAAATCTTTAGATAGAGGGGCCGCGTCCACTCATTTGAGGAGTTCCATCCCGTATTGATGACGCATACAAACGATAGGAGCTGGGCGACTTAAACCCTCCGAGCGATAGGAAATATTTAGATAGAGGGGTCACGTCCACCCGTTCGGGGAGTTCCATCCCTTATTGACGACGCGTACGAGCAATAGGAGACTGAAGTCTATGTTCTAGCCGAATGATGTAACTCTCGGTAAATGCAAGAGGCTAGAGACCGATGCGAGAGAATAGTGTCAGGCTTTGCATGAATGCTGGCTTATTGTCAAAGGCGCTATAGCCAAGAGGATATACTGGAGCAATGTTGCAACTGGTATGATGTAATTTCAAACAAAAAGGGAGCTGAATCCCATCCGGAGTTTAGAGCTCGTAAGTAGAAAACTGAGAGAAAGTGAGTACAGAACCTATGTGAGATGTATGATTATAAGCATAAGTTATATGTATTCGGCTGGAAGTTACATCCAAGAGAGTTCCATTGAGAGATTTCAATCGAAAGAGTGGGTCAGATTTGTCCATCAGGGAGATACATCCCTAGCGATAAGCTCTATTCAGGAGGATTTATTTGAAAGATTTCGTTAAAAAAGATGGGCTATATTTACTCGTTCGGAGAGATAAATCTCTAACGACAAATTTCGTTCAGGAGGACCTATTCGTTCGATAGACTGAGCGATATTTGTCCATTCAGGGAGATACTGACAGGTCGACTAATAAAATGATAGAGAGGCGATTAGGAGACTGACAAGTTGAGGGATTAGGAGATCGACTGATTTACAAATCGAGTGATCGAGAGATTAACAAATCATTAGGTTGAGTAATCGAGGGATCGAGAAATTATGATAATGAGGGGTCCGAGCGATCGAGAGATTAAGATACTGAGAGGTCAACAAATTGAGTGATCAGCAGACACTACAAAAAAAAAGAATTCAGCGACGAAATTTTGCAACGAAAAATATTCGTCGCAAATCTGTCACAAATTTAGCGACAAAAATAAATTTCGTCGCTAATTAGCCACAAATTTAGAAACAAAAAAGTATTCGTCGCAAATTTCGCAACAAAAAATATTTTCGTTACAAATTTCGTCGCAAATTTGTGACGAAAATTTTTTGATATAAAATTCGTTGCAAATTTGCGACGAAATAATAAATTCGTTGCTAAATTTCCAACGAATCCTAAAATTCGTCGCTAAATTTGCGACGAATTTATAATTCGTCCCAAAATTTGCAACAAAATAAACATTCGTCCCTAAATTTACGACAAATAAATTATCCGTCCCTAAATTTGCGACGAATTCGTCAATTTGTCCCTAATTTAGGGACGAATTTCTTTTTCGTCCCTGAATCAGGGACGAATTTCATTTTCGTCCCTGAATTAGCGACGAATAAATTTTTCGTCCCTGAATTTGCGACGAATTTTCCAATTCGTCCCTAAATTTGGGACGAATTTTATTTTCGTCCCTGAATTAGGGACGAATTAATTTTTCGTCCCTAAATTTGCGACGAATTCAGAAATTCGTCGCAAAATTTGAGACGAATATTTTTTTCGTCCCTGAATCAGGGACGAAAAAAAATTTTCGTCGCTGAAACAGCGACGAAGCATATTTTCGTCGCCGAATCAGCGACGAAAAAAATTTTCGTCGCTGAAATAGCGACGAAAATATGTTTCGTCGATTCGGCGACAAAAAAATTTCGTCATTGGCACGAAAATTTTTTTTTGTCGCCGAATCAGCGACGAAACATATTTTCGTCGCAGAATCAGGGACCTCACTCTGTCTCTCGCGCTCTCTCTCACTCTCACTCTGTCTCTCGCTCTCTCTCACTTGTCTCTCGCTCTCTCTCACTCTGTCTCTCGCCCTCTCTCACTCACTCTCACTCTGTCTCTCGCACTCTCACTCTCACTCTGTCTCTCGCTCTCTCTCACTCTCACTCTGTCTCTCGCTCTCTCCCTCAGTGGTTCTGCGAAGGGATGGCGGATCTGTGATCGGTAATCTCTCTCCCTCTCTCTCTCTCTCTCTCTCTCGGCCGCAGGCTGTAGAAGCCAGATTCGGCGGCCAAGCCACCGGATCTGCACTGTAGAAGCCAGATCCGGCGGCCAAGCCTCCGGATCTGCCCTTCGCGGGCCAGCCGCGGCAAGGGGCCGCCGCCCCTGCGCGGCCCAGCCGCGTGCAGGGGCCGCTGCCCCTTCGCGGCCCAGCCGTGGCTAGAGGCCGCCGCCCCTGCGCGGCCCAGCCGCGCGCAGGGCCGTGCCCCCGCGGCGCCCCGCGAGGGCCAACGGCCCTCGCGCCGGCCGCGCAGGGGCCACTGGCTCCTGCGCTTCCCAGCCTCGAGCAGGGGCGCGGCCCCTGCGCTGCCCAGCCTCGCGCAGGGGCCGCTGGCCCCTGCTTGCGTGTCCCATGGGCTGGGCCATTGCACGGCCCTGGGTAGGCCCATTGGGCCCGGCCCGGCCCGGCCCATTGTAGCCACTTTTATGCAAAATTATTAAAAAAATTTTTTTTGACAAATTTTATTTATAAAATGTTTTTATTGTATTGTTTTAATAATATATTAATTATTTATAATTGTTTTTGATGTGTCAAGATTTGCGATTATCGAATAATTGGATTGGAAGTCATTCTTCTTTGTTGATATCTGAGCCCATCGGTGAATTATTATTTGGTGGTGAGAAAAGTTTTAATTTGTATTGTAATAATTGGAAAATGAAATTATGTAAATTTGTATGTTTGTGTTGTTTTTATTTCTGTATTAGTTTTTTTTTTTTATTTTGTATTTAGTGGTTGATCTAATGATATGTTTGGATTTGTTAATTTTATTATTTTATATAAAATTGGAATAAAAAGTATTGATCATTGTTTAGGTGAAACATTATGTTAACAATAATATGTAATTTATAGTAAATCTTATTTCGATTAGTTAAATAATCAATATTGTTAAATGTTTAATAATATATATTTTATTTGATTATATGATAATATTTAATGTTATTGTAATAATTTAGTTAATTTGTTTGATATTAATTAAGTTAATAATATTATTTATTATTATATTCAATTTCTGTTAAATTAAGGTTATTATTATTAATGATGTTAAGTTGTGTTAAATTTAATGTTACTTTTATAATATTTAATTTATACTGTGAGATTAATGTTAAATTTTTATGCGATCAACGTTATTATTTATTGTTATATCAACTTAGTTGTGATTAATGATGATTTTATTATTGATGATTTAGTAGTTGTTATTAATATTTTAAAAATTTTAAATTTGGAGACAGGAAAAATGCAGACGAAAGAAGTTGGATATATAAAAAAAACTTATCCGATCGTCGGGGTTTAACTGATGAGTTTATTTTTGGGTTGGAACAATTTTTAGATTTTGCTTGTAGTCATGTTGATTTTATGGATGGGAATAAGCTAAGGTGTCCGTGTAGAAGGTGTCGTAATGGTAAATTTTTTTAGTGTGACAAAGTTAGGGAACATCTTTGTAGATTTGGTTTTACCCCGAATTACTATAATTGGACATGTCATGGTGAACCGTTCATTTCTGATGAGGAGTATGGACGAAACAGACAATTTTCAGTTAGTGAGAATCAGAGTTATTATGATCAATTGAATCCATATCAGAGGATGGTAATTGATGCAATGGTCTGAATTTTGTTCCCGAACCAAGCGCTGCAAGTTCTAGCTTTGCTCCAACATTTGAACATGAGTATACTAGTTATGCATCACCATTAGAGGAGGTAGAAGTACCAGGTGTTGATGAAAATGTGAATAATGAATCATCTCTCCAATTTCAAGAAGTGTTAAGAGCTGCAGATGAACCTTTGTGGGCTGGTTGTGACAGTCACACTAAGCTATCTCTAACCGTAAGACTGTTAAATGTCAAGGCAGAGCATAATGTTTCTGAGGATTGTTTTAATGATTTTGTTCAAGTTATTGGAGAAGTATTGCCGCGTGATCACATTATGCCCAATGATTTCTACAGTATGAAAAAGCTGGTGAAAGAATTAGGTCTTCCGGTGGAAAGAATTGATGTTTGCATAAATGCTTGTATGCTATATTGGGGAGATAATAAAGATGCAGATTTTTGTAAATTCTGTAATCAATGTAGATATAAGAGTACTAGGAGGTCGGGTCGTAATCAGTGACGTAAATCATACAGGCAAATGTTTTATTTGCCTTTAACTCCTAGGTTACAAAGGCTTTATGCATCCGAGACTACTGCTGAACACATGACTTGGCATGCAAATCATGAAACAGAAGATGGGTTAATGTGTCATCCTTCAGATGCAGAGGCGTGGAAATATTTTGACAGAACATATCCCCGAGTTTGCCGGAGACTCGAAATATTAGGTTAGGTCTGTCTTTGATGGATTTGCTCCATTTGGCAAATCAGGAAGAACTTATTCTTGTTGGCCAATTATCTTAACTCCGTATAATCTTCCACCCGGTATGTGTATGAAGACACCGTATATGTTTTTAACATTGGTCGTGCCTGGCCCGCAAAATCCGAAGAAATTAATAGATGTTTACATGCAACCATTGATTGCGGAGTTGAAACAACTATGGGATGAAGGTGTTCCTACATATGATGTTCATACTAATCAGATGTTTGTAATGAAAGCTGCTCTTCTTTGGACCATAAATGACTTTCCGGCTTATGGTATGTTATCGGGATGGAGTACCGCTGGGATTTTAGGATGTCCAATATGTATGGAGATATCAAAGTCATTCAGATTAAAACATGGGAAGAAAGCGAGTTATTTTGATTGTCATAAACAATTTTTACCGTTAACTCATAAATTCAGAAGAAATAAAGAAGAATTCACTAAGAATAGAATTGAAAGAACACCTCCTCCATTGAGATTAACTGGTGAACAAATTTGGCATAGAGTCCTTAACTTTCCATCTGTTATTGAAGAGCCACATGGTACAACATATGGCTATGGTCATTCGCATAAATGGACTAAACGGAGTATATTTTGGGATTTATCATATTGGAAGAGTCATTTGGTTCATCATTATCTCGATGTAATGCATATAGAGAAGAATGTCTTTGATAATCTGATAAATACAGTGATGGATATCACTGGAAAAACGAAAGACAACTTGAATGCAAGAAAAGATATACAACTCATTTGTAAACGACCCACTCTTGATGTCGATGAAAGTAGTAGGGGACCAAAACCGAAGGCAGTTTATACATTGAGTAAGGATCAGAGACGGATTGTTTGTGAATGGTTGAAATCATTGAGGTTTCCTGATGGTTATGTCTCAAATCTTGGAAGATGTGTCGATTTGAAGGAATGTAAGTTGATTGGTTTTAAAAGTCATGATTGTCATATATTTATGGAAAGACTAATTCCTATTGCTTTTAAGGAACTATTGCCAAATTATGTTTGGGGTGCCATTACGGAGTTAAGCATTTTCTTTCATGATATTTGCTCGACAGTGTTGAGACATTCACAGATGGAGAAGTTAGAGAGAGAGATTCCAATCATTTTGTGTAATTTAGAAAGGATATTTCCACCGTCATTTTTTGATTCCATGGAACATCTTTTGGTTCACTTGCCATATGAAGCGAAAGTTGGAGGTCCTGTTCAATTTCGATGGATGTATCCATTTGAAAGGTGAGTTTTTTATCTTTTATATTTCGTTATTAATGCATATAAAATTACTAATTTCATTATATATAATTTTCTAATACATTTTGTTTTATTACAATTAGATTCCTATATCATTTGAAGAAGAAAGTGAAAAATAAGGCACGTGTTGAAGCCTCTATTGTCAATGCATACATTGTGGAGGAAGTAACAACGTTTGCTTCATATTATTTTGAGCCTCACGTTCAGTGCAAGAGGCGGAGAGCGGGAAGAAATGATGAGGGTCCTGTTGATCCCAATTTGAAGTCATTCTCAATATTTAACTACCTTGGTCGACCAAGTGGACCATGTAAGCGTAGATACTTAACTGGTCAAGAATGGCGGGCAGCTCACACATATATTTTACTGAACTGTCCAGAAGTGACGTCATATTTCGAGTTAGTATATATTTCCTATTTTATGTATTTCTTTTGTCGTAAATTGTTTTTGTTAAAATTGATTTTCTTTGATGGTAGGATTTTTCAAAACGTATATTCTGAACTTTCGACACATGAGTTTGATCGTTTCTGCGATGAAGAATTTGCACCATGGTTCAAAAAATATGTAAGTACACTATAAATTATTTAAATATTTACTTTAAAACATATTAACATATTTATTTGACTTTAGGTCCATGATAATCAATCTTAAGTTGATCAAGAATTGTTAATCCATCTGTCATGGGGTCCAAAATCAATGGTACGAACTTGGCCAGCATATTTCATGAACGGGTATAATTTTCATACTGAAGAATATGGAATGGGAAAAACGACAATGAATAGTGGGGTTTGTGTTCAGTCATCCAATGATGGTGGAGGTCAAAATGATTTTTATGGTTTGTTGGATGAAATCGTAGAGGTAGAGTACCCTGGTCCAGAATTACGGATTGTTTTATTTATGTGTCGTTGGTTTGACCCTGTAAAAGGGATAAAAGTGCATCCACAGTTTAATTTGGTTGAAATAAATCATAAAAAATTGTATAAGAGATATGAACCATTTGTGTTGGCATAACAAGCGATTCAAGTATTTTATGCTTCATATCCTAGTTTGAAACGTGACAAAATTGATTGGTGGGCTGTTTGTAAAACGAAAGCACGGAAAAAAATTGAGGAGCATTGGGAAGACATAGCATATCAACAAGAGAAAGTTGCCAATACATTTCAGACCGAGGAATATAATATTCCAACGTTACGAGATCCCAGCGGAGTAGTGATAGATGTGGATGCAAGTGAAATTCATGAAGAAGACGATGAAGAATCTAATTTTGAGACAGATGATGAGGTTGATGAGGATTGGGATGATGAGGATGAAGATGTTGATGATAATGATGTTGAAGAGTCTAATTTTGAGACACATGATGAGGATGAGGATGAGAATGACAATGAGGATTTTGATTTTTGATGACGGGTAAGTGTTGTTCTCTTAATATAATAAAAATCGGATATTTATCTTGATATATGATAATCTTTTTTTTTAGTGCGTAAGTTTACTTTTAATTTGTAAATTTCGTTACTCAATTTGTTAACTATTTACTGTCTCATTCTTAAATTTATATATTTGATTTGTTAATGCATTATCTTTTTTTCTATAGGTCATTACAGAAGATTTGTTGACATATTGGTGTCTTTTTCGTCACATTTAATTTGTCAATTTAAATATGGTAAGTTTATTCATGTTTTTTATTATACATCTGATGAACATGCAATTTTTATTTTTTATTTTTGTTAATAATATATTATGGTCGACAGTTTCGACGTGGTGGCCATAGACGAAATTCTGATGGAAGATCACACTCTTCACCATCGCAATCCGCTTCAGTACCTTCGTAATCCCATTCCCTCGTCGGTAATATACCTTCGCCTCCCCCTTCTGTTGCAGGTCCTTCGCATTCACAACAAATGGCTAGTAATGTACATTCTTCAGTCCCTTCGGTGGAACACTCGTATGCAGAACGGGAAGACAATAAAGAGTTGATAGCCCCTTACGGAGATTCGTAAGTACAAAATTTTAAAATTTCAGATGTATTATTTCTTTTATTTATAAAACAAATTATTCTTTTAACTATCTTGTTTATTTAACATTGTTTGTTTGAAAATTTATGATAGATTTACAAATTCTGTACATGTTATTCACGAGCTTAATAGAATCGTGAATAACCATTGGGGAGGGGCTTCGATGACTTACACAAGCACTCCGGAAGAAATAAAAGAGTTATGGTGGAGTGAGTTCAAGGTAAATTATCTTAATCAGTTTATATATAAAATTAAGTTAATAGTTTTATAATCAATTGGTTTTTTTTCATTGCAGCGAGTATTCACGTGGGATGAGACTGAAGAGTTGGAAGTAAAAAGAATTTTCAAGAAAAAATGTGGTGATCACATTCGACACGTTTTAAATCATGCTAAGAGACACGAAAAAAAGCCAAATTGCATCACCGAACAAAATTGGGGCATGATTGTCAATTTTTGGGAATCGGAGGAGAGCAAAAGAAGGAGTGAGCAGAACAAAAAGAATCGAGCTTATAATTCAGGGGAATCGTCTGCGACGTATGCGGGAGGCTCGATCAATATCGGTGAACATAGAAATAGATTGGTAATTTTATACAAACACTAATTTTGTAATCTAATTTAAACTATTTCATTATTTCTAACTGTGTTTTTTATTTTAGGCCAAAGAAACGGGGATCGAGCCTTCATTCATACAAACTTTCACGCGCACATTTCAAAAAAAGGACAAGACTTGGAGCGGGGAGAGAGCTAAAGCAATTAAGGTTTGTAATTTCAAAATTTTCAATTATTTAATGAACATTTTTAATGTTGATTTGATCATATTATCTTGAATATATCATAATAATGTAGGAAGATAAATTTATTAGATTAGTCTTTCCCAAGTTTATTTTTATTGTTAAGTTGATTTTTTGATTTCTAATGAATTACTTGATAGAGATTTTTTTTCCCATAACTTTTAACTTATTCAATATTAATATGAATGTTCATAATTGATATTCTATATAGTCTCATGATTTATATTACTAATTTTTTTATTTTCCTTATATATATATATCTAATCAAGATTATATGTGCTTGAATTGTATTGTTATTGGAAATTTATTTTAATTTTTTTCATGACAATACAGGAGAGATATGATGAGATGTCACGCAGAAGCTCGAGTGCTAGTGATGATGCTGGTGGATCTGAGCCATCTGTTGATAACATAAATACATGGCTCGAGTTGACTGGTGGAGCAAAAGGGGGTAGAGTAGTTGGATTAGGTTCTTTGAGCAGAACTTACCAATTCCCTGGTTCGTCTTCTTCCACCCCACCAGCAGTCAGGGTAGAAATAAATCAGTTAACTCAAGAGGTGAGCCATTTGAAGGACTTATTGCGGCAAAGGGATCAGGATTTCAATGAACTTCAAGCAAAGCACACGCAAGAAATGAACGAGTTCCGCACGCAGCAAATGTTAATCATGCAGCATCTTCAGCTAGCCTACGCTCCAAGTCAGATTCCCCCTTCTATTTCTCCTCCTGATAATGCTCGAGATGGTGATGAAGGTGATGATTTCTTCGGTGACGATGATGATGATGATGAGGATGATGGTGGTGGAGGTCATACTTGAGATTGTGTATTGTTATTTGACTTATATTTTGATACTCGTTATATTTATTTTCTTGGTTATGTATGGTTATTGATATTTTAACATTTAGATTTGATGTTGATTTTATTTTTGATATTATTATTATGATTTCTTGTTGAATTTTTAATTTATTGATTTTATTGAATAGTTAGCTGTATTTATGAGTATAGATGACTGAAATTTGATATTAAAAACGATTTGAATGATTAATTATTGATTAGGTTAGATGAGCAGGTATAAAAACAAGTTATATAGGAAAAAATGATCCAAATATATCAATAAAATTTTTAATTGCCGCAAAAAACATATTTGTCGTTAGCTACGAATTTTGCAACGAAAAAATGATTCGTCGCAAATCTGCGACGAAAATAGGATTCGTCGCAAATCTGCAACGAAAATAGGATTCGTTGCAAATCTGCGACGAACATAATTTTCGTCGCAGATTTGGGACGAAAATAGTTTTCGTCCCAAATTTGCGACGAAAATGAGTTTCGTCGCAGATTTGCGACGAAACTAATCTTCGTCGCAAATTTGCGACGAATGATTTTTTCGTCACAAATTTCTACGACAAAAAATTAGTTTTTCGTCCCAAAAATTTGCGACGACTTATTAGGGACGAAAAAAAATTTGTCGCAAAATTCGTCGCAAATTTGTTTTGCGACAAATTTTTCTTACGAATTTGTCGCAAATTTTGTTGCAAATTTGTGATTTTTTTGTAGTGAGATCAGATGATTGGAAGGTTGAAAAATCGATAGGTCGGTAGATTTATTAAGTGAGTGCTTGAGAGATTGACAGATCAAACGATTGAGAAACTGACAAGTCGAATGATGGAGAAATTTATAAGTCAAGAGACCAATCAGTCGAATGATTCGGATGGTCAAGAGGTCGAGAGAATATCAAGATATTGAGAAGCCGACATGCCAAATAGTGAAGAGACCGACAACTTAAAAAATCAAATGATCCAGGAGTAAAGAGACTGACAAGAGATTGAGAGGCCGATAGGCCGAACGATGGAGAGACCGACCGACAGGTTAAAAAATCAAATGATCCGGGAGTCAAGAGACTAATAAGAGATTGAGAGGTCGACAGGTCGAACGATGGAGAGACCAACAAGTCGGACATTCGAAGGTGGCATAGACCTATTCGGGGAGATAAATTCCATCAGTGGATTAGGGTGGCATAGGCTCATTCGAAGAGATAGATTCCATCGGTAAATCGGGGCGACATGGCCCGTTCGGAGAGATAGATCCCATCGGTAGATCAGGGCGATATAAGCCCTTTCAGGGAGATAGATCCCATCGGTAGATCAAAGTGACATGGCCCATTCGGGGAGATAGATCACATCGGTAGATCGGGACGACATGGCCCGTTCGTTCGATAATATACCATCGTCCCGATTGTCGCATAGTTAAATGAACTCAGACTATCAAGAAGAAGTAAAGCCAGATTTAAGATTTCTATGACTGGTCAGTTAGTCGTTTCTCACGGACGGCGCCAATCTGTTGGAGATGATTTTCACCCCACAGATACCTGCTCTTCCGACTCGAGCAGGGAGCCAATGACGATGATATTCGTCGGTTCTTCACGGATGAGAAACCTACAAAAACTCCACCAAAGTTGGCCCTGTTGGGGGACTCCGACGCTCAAGTCAGTATGAGTGATGAAATAAAGATAATAGTAGTAGTAGATAACATACCTCCAATATATATAGAGTAGAATACGAAAACATACTTCTGATTGTATAAGATTGAGCATGAAACCCTACATTTTTCAGTGTATGTAAATAGGTATGAAACCCCCCTGAATGACGTATAGAATTAGGTATAGAACCCCCATCTGAATGATGTATAGAATTGGATATAAAACCCCTCTCTGAATGATGCATAGAATTGTCTCTCTTTCGTTTGTAAAAACTGAGTTCCCCTCGAGAGTTGTCTATACTCTGTATTTATAACCTTTCAAGGGTGTAGAAAACCCTAATTTCCTTTTGTTTGAAGTCTTTGAAGATGGTTAGAATTATAATTAGAGACTTCTGAAAGATTTAGACTTCCTCAAAATTTAAGAAAGTTTAGAACTTTAGAAAGATTTATTTTCTTTGTAAGAGTCCACGAGAATATGGAAAGATTTGATTTTGATGGTGATTGCTTTTCTTATCAGATAATCATGTATGATTTTGAAAACCTATTAAATAGGGTACCACCAACAACTATACAATCTAAATCCTAATATAAACAAGAAATAACAAAATCCAATCTCAAACGAGGCTATCCTGATTGATATACAAAGATATCCCCGACAACGGCGTCAAAAAATTGTTACGTGATTTAAGTATATTACGATTTTGGACAAATATACCCTAGTCGAGTGTTGTGTATTGTAACACCGACACTCGGTATATTGTATATTGTACTCCTCATTTATTCCATATATGATATGTTTTCACTTTCATATAGAGAAAAGTCACTTAGAATTTTTTTTTTTTTTCCGATTTATAATGCTCTTGAAGTCAAGGGTTAAGGAGTTTTGGCAAAAACGAAAGGCGGGAAACAAAATCACTCTAAAAACCCTAATGCGTTTAAGGGCGATTTGGAAGGTCAAATGATTTCATTTACGTGCGAGATCAACTCTATTGGATTTAGTGCAAAAAACTGAACCAAATGGGTAAATTCGAATTTCTCGGATTTTGGGTTGAATATTGACCCCACCGCGCGTTACGCGAAAATTGAGATAGAAATTTTCACGCAAATTTAAAAAGGTCCTAATATGCAATTTAGAAAAATGCGGGAGACAAGGTACTATTTAAGCATAGTGGTGTTTGACTTATTTCAATTAAATCAATGGTGGAAGTTGGATGGAGAAATGGTAGAAAATCTTGAGTCATTGGATTAGGTGGTCGGGAGACAAGGCATTAATGAAGCAATTAATGAAGCTTGACTTGTGGGACTTGAGAAAGAGAGTGTAGTGAGAGAACAAGAACCAAACAATTCTTCTTCATCCTCAAAACCATGAGGCACCCAAGGAAGAACCAAGAAACTGCATCTTCATCTTTTTCTACCTCCATGACCGAGAGCTTGTCTTGAAGGAAAATTTGATTTCTCCAAACAACAAACCAATGTTTTTATATAAATTCATTCCTCACAAATCCTGATATGACATATCCAAAAATTGGGAGGAAAGGAGAAGCCTAACCAAGTGGATCTAGAGAGAGCTTCAAGGAGGTAAGAAAATCTGCACTTGCTGATTTTTTTTTTTTTTTGAGGGCTTCGAATGAATGCTTGAATGTGATGTTTTGAGCACGATTTTATAGCCTAGAGCCTAAGTGGAACCCATTAGAACATGAGGAATGAGTGCAGAAAAATCTGAACCTTGCTTGGCCAAGAAATTAAATGAAAACTTTGAAAATTTCTGCAAATAGGACATTCTGACCACGCTGTGATATTTTGGTCATAACATTTTCTGCACAAAGGAAAAATGAGCTAGGTTAATTTCAAGTGAAACTAGACTCACAGAGCTTTAAAATGACATATGATTTATCGCATTCTGATGAGAATTGGATTTATTATGATTTTTCAAAGTTAAGTATTCTGCACAGAAATTTTTGTTCTGTCCTGCTTTAGCTCTGTTTCTGTCCGTGAATTAGCCTCTGTTTTGAGGTGTCTTATGGTCTGAATTAGCAAATGTTCCATTATGTAATTTGTAGATCTAGGTATTATCCTTCCAACGAGATAAGAATCACCTTCATTCGATTCCCGTGTCAAAATTTATGGCAATTTTCTTGAAACTCGACAGAAGGTTGTCCTGTTTCGAACCCTAAAAACAGTGTATAAAAACGACCTCTTTCAGTCCTATTTTGGGCAAGCTCAAAGAATAAAAGCTGTAGATATCCCTCTTAGCTACAACATTTTAAAATTTTAGCCAATTCACACCAGGGAATCAAACGTTATGCCCATTTTACTAAATAGGTGTCGACAGAAATTCTGTTTTCCAACTGAAACCTGCCTGTTCTGAGCATGATTCATTTCAACCTCCTTCTAGGCACAATTGAGAGAAACTCAAAACATGAAAGTGGTAGGCCTATGTCTTGGGTATAACATTTTAAAATTCCATTAATATTGGATAGGTATAGTGAAAGTTATGGCTTTTACACTAAAATAGGATAGAATCTGAATTTAGAATGCAACTGAAAAAAAATGAGAATTTCAGGGAATTTTGTGATGTGATTTTGGGAAAGTGTATAGCATGAAAGTTGTAGGTCATGAAGTTACCTACAACATATCAAAATTTTGCTTGATTTATACTGATATATAAAAAGTAATGCAAATTTTCGTAGGACTGCACAAAGTGGCACCAAAGTGGAGAAATATGAGTGAACTTATTAGGTGACTTTTGCCCAAGCCGTTAAAGAGAGCTTGATACATCGAAATTGTGATTCATTTGGGAGTGCTATACCCTTCCTATTGCTGTGAGTGGGACTCAAATCTCATGCATGAAAAGTTAGACTTGATTTTGTCGTGTTTTCTACAAAACATGCTTTTGATATGTATAACTCGACGTGTGCCACTAGATTTCAAATTTGTTTTGTGACTATTGGAGTGTCATGAATTCATGTTTTCTATGAATATGCATCCACAAATTTGATTCAACTGAAATGGTGACATGTTTTATGATTTTCACATGTTTAATTTCATATGACCCAATATGGCACATTTATTGAGCACTATGGTTTCTACATCACTGAGTTGGGGCCGTGTGGCCGTGGGATGACTGTTATGATATGATTGAGTTCTGAGAGGACGACCGTAGCTACGGGGGACATTTGTTATGGCGCCGAGTATGCGTCTGGGTTCACTTCACGCGGAGGTACCCGCAAATGTCCAGTTTATGGGTATAGGCGCGGCCGATTGAACTCGCAAGGGGAAGGACATGTGTGACACAACTGTCTAGTACCGAGTGGGGTCCTATACATGATCCAATTTGTGTATGAGCTAGCCTCGGTGAAGCTCATGGCCAACGTCGGGATAGAGAGCGACTTTTGAACATTTATGCTAAATAAAACCCCCGATGCACCTGTCATTGGTCATGGTTGACCTTTGTTAGGATCATATTTGGCTTGCTCTAAAAATACTTGATTTTGAATGGATGCATATATGTATGATACTATGTGATGGATTAGATGATTTCATTTTATTGAACATACCATGTTTTTCTGTGAAATGTGAATTATTTACGAATAATTATGTTTGATACTCCAATGGTTCACACACATTATTTGTGCTTGATATTGATCCCCTCACTCTCTGAGTATCTCCCTTGATATTCACCCCTCTCTCTTCCTTTCTCAGATAAGGTTATTGTGATAGAGCGATGTATCGGGTTCTAGACGTCTTTGTCCCGTATTTGTGGATTTACGTATTCACTACAGTGAGATCTAAATTTCATTTGAAATATGAGATCCGTGTTGTATATCGACCCTGCGAGGCTTTGATATTGAGGTCCGTAGATGGAAATGTACATTTTATGGGATGACTGTATAAATTATTGATATTTATTGGTGAAACTCTCATATTGGCTCATTACACCTGCATTGAAACACTTGAAAGCATTTAACTTCTTAACTTAGGAATTTGTTGTACATATGCATAAAATTTTAGGCCCGTTCGGTGTGACGACTGCTCATACCCTTGTTAGGCATGACCCTAGAGGTCTGTGGTTTGGACTGCTAGTATTCATGATAGCCTTGTGTTGTCCTGGTTTGTACGCTGTGAATTGATTAGTATTATACGAATGTGGTTGATTTGTTGTGAGGCCGGATTGGCCTGTTTATTTAAGTGGCAGGATGATCATTTAATATACAGGTTGGTTTGTATATGGGAGACTTCCAAAATATGTGGAGGTTCTGCCTGATTTTCTATAGAATGTAACCAGTATCTAGGGCAACGGGCGGCTGTTCACGACCCCGGTTCGGGGCGTGATGATTCTATTGGTATCAGAGCATCTAGGTTAGAGAAAAGATAGTAATGAAAATTTTCCCAAGTACATTTAAAAGCCCTCGATGCATTAGAGAGTTTCATACAGTCATTTAAAGTCTCATACATGGCTATAGGCATATAAGTTCATCTATTTTAGGGGGTTTGATACATGACGCATCTAACCCATTATTTCGCATTTAAATGCCTTGATTCATAACTCAATTTTTTTAGGGGGTTAGTTACTCAGTAACTAACATAATCCTTGATTTCTACCTAATAAAAAGGTACTCTTTTTGCAGAATTATGCCACCTAGATGTGGTAGGCGCAATGCTAGATTCGCATCACCCGAGAGTCCCCTAGTGCCTGATGCACCTAGGGCACCCGAGACTCCACGAGTACCAGAGGATGCTTCCTCTACTCACGCACCTTCACCAGCGCCACCCCCAGCACCTCCACCGACTGTTACAGCCGAGATTCCTCTACCACCACTCGACGCCTTGAGGCAGTGGCTGGAGTGGTACATGAGATATGGGGTACAGATGCGACCACCTCCACAACAGATTCCAGCGACCGCACCTGTGGCTGTACCTGCATCTACGACATCGGTTCCTCCTCCGATAGCCGGTCCATCCATTTCTAGTCCGATTGATGATATATTGGTTACTTTGAGGTACATCCATGAGCTTACACAGTTAGTGAAAGAGTCACGACAGCTCGGATGCACAGATTTTTCAGAATCTGGTGAGGCCACAGTGACAAAGCACTGGATTAACAGAACTCTCAGGATCCTTATTGATCTGGGGTTGACAGTGGAACTCAGGTTGAGAGTTATTGAGAGACTCCTCGACGGGAATGCCCTCTCATGGTGGAAGGCTATCTGTGACAGTACTACACAGACTCTACGGTGGGAGGACTTTCTATGAGATTTCGACCGCGGGTACTTTACCCCATTTCAGTAGGATCGCATGAGGACAGAGTTCCTGCACTTACGTCAGGGGACTAAGTCAATTTCAGAATATGAGGCTGAGCTCAGGAGATTAGCAACATTTGTTCCCGATATGGCTACACCAGCTCAGATGAGGTTTAAGTTTGAGGATGGCCTCCATTTGAACATCAAGAAGTATATAAGAGTGACTCCTGCTTTTACACTTTCAGAGGTGATTGATTCAGCATATCGGGCAGAGAAGATCGTCCGAGCTGAGGCTAGGCAGAAAGAGAGTCACCAGAAAAAGAAAAAGATTAGGCCACAGGGCGGACAGTCTTAGAAGAGGGGTAGAGGTTCTGGTTATCACGGAGGGTCTTCTAGCTTCAGACCAGCAGGACTAGGACAGGAACCCCGACCACAGGGCTTTGGGGCACTAGCCCCTTGTGTCTCTACATATTCTACTACACAGAGACAGCCTTTCTGCCGCAAATGTGGCAACCATCATGTATTTGGGGCATGTAGAGTATCGGTTACTTGCTTCCAGTATGGGAAGTAAGGTCACATTAGAAGTACCTGCCCGGATTTGAGTCGAGGAAGACAGAATTTACGGAGTCATACTGGTGCTTCTGGCGCAGGCCAGCAGGGGGCACTAGCGCACTCAACTCTCACAGCTCCTCGGACTGCAGCCGGGAGTAATACAGTGCCAGGACCATCTTGCAGCAGCCTAGTGCCCAGGCTCGTGTGTTTGCGATGATGTAGGAGGACGCACAGGCAAACCGTAATATCATTATGGGTAATCCTTCCGTAGACCCCTCAGTATAGAACTTTTATTGTACTTTCTTTATGAGATCTTGTATATCATGAAATCGATGTACAGTTTTGATGTTAAAACTTTAGAAGCTTAACTAGTTTAATATATATATACATAAATATAAATACGTCTACTTTTTCCTCGCATTTTAAATATCTTTAATTTTTTTATCCTTAGATACCATGCAAATATTTGGTATCGACTCTCGTGTTCTCATAGACACTGGGTCGAATTATTCAGATGTGAGCGACACATTCGCTCGCCATTTTGATAGGCCTCTCTCGCCACTTGATGAAGAGATTATGGTTATCACTCCTCTCGGCAAGCATATCATTCGAGATACAATCTATAGAGGCTGTGAGGTCATTATTGAGGAGGCAGTATTAGAGGTAAATCTGATTCCGCTCCAAATCACAGATTTTGATATCATCCTAGGGATGGATTGGCTGAGTTTACACTGGGCTTCCGTGGATTGTTTCACGAAAGAGGTTGAGTTTCGGAGGTTCGGGCAGCCACCGTTGGTGTTCAGGGGTGAGAGACGAGTATTGCCCCGCTATGTTATATCGGTTATGGAGGCCAAACACATGGTACGCCGTAGGTGCACGACTTATCTGGCTTATGTCGTTGACACCACCATTGAGGGACAAGGACTTGAGGAAGTCCCCGTGGTGCAGGAGTTTCCAGATGTGTTCCCCGAGGAGCTTCCCGGATTACCACCAATTCGAGAGTTCGATTTCGAGATTGATCTAGTACCGGGGACTGCTCCTATTTTTATCCCGCCATACAGAATGACACCTGCTGAACTGAGAGAGCTCAAGGTTCAGTTGTAGGAACTTCTGGACAAGGGGTTTATTCGCCCGAGCACTTCACCCTGGGGCGCTCCGGTGCTGTTTGTAAAGAAGAAAAGTAGTACACTTCGGCTTTATGTGGATTACAGACAGTTGAACAAAGTCACCATCAAAAATAGATATCCCCTACCGCGTATTGATGATTTGTTTGATCAGCTGTAGGGAGCCAGGGTTTTCTCTAAGATTGATCTTCGTTCGGGTTATCATCAATTGAGGATTAGGGCCAAGGATGTACCCAAGACAACTTTTCACATCCGATATGGCCACTATGAGCTTTTAGTCATGCCGTTTGGGCTGACTAATGCCCTAGCTGCTTTTATGGATCTGATGAACCGAGTCTTCCACGACTATTTGGATCGGTTCGTCATCGTATTTATCGATAACATCTTGGTATATTCACGGAGTGATGAAGATCATGCTCAGCACCTTCGGGTGGTATTGCAGATACTCCGTGAGAGCAACTATAGTCCAAATTGTCGAAATGTGAGTTTTAGCTGAGACAGATAGGATTTTTAGGGCACATTGTCTTCGCGAAGGGTATTTATGTTGATCCGCGAAAGGTTGAGGCTGTATTGAAGTGGGAGCAGTCACAAACAGTTACCAAGATCCGTAGTTTTCTCGGTTTAACTGGGTATTATCGTAGATTTGTAAAGGGATTTTCCCATATAGCTGTTCCGTTGTCTAGATTAACCCGGAAGGGGGTCAAGTTTGTTTGAGATGACCGTTGTGAGGCGAGCTTTCAAGGGCTCAAACAACGGTTGACTTCTACTCCTATTTTAACCCTTCCCATTAGCAGTTGGGAATACACAGTGTACAGTGATGCTAGTCGATAGTGATTGGGTTGTGTTTTGTGCAGGATAGTCGGGTTATTGCATATGCCTCATGGCAGCTGAAGAAACACGAGGTTAATTACCCGACACATGATTTGGTATTGGCAGCCATAGTCTTCGCGTTGAAGATATGGCGACATTATCATTATGGGGTGACCTGCAGAGTATTTACAGATTAAAAAAGTTTGAAATATCTGTTTACCCAAAAGGAGCTGAATTTGAGACAGGGGAGATGGTTAGAGCTCCTCAAAGATTACGACCTCATTATTGACTATCATTTAGGCAAGGTGAATGTTGTGGTAGATGCTTTGAGTCAGAAGTCAACATCATCCTCACAGTCGATAGAGGATGCATATCTTTCTTGTTTAGTGAGACTCCGAGCCTTGGGAGTCAGTTTGGCTAGCGATGATCAGGGAGAATTACTAGCCAGATTTAAGGTTAGACCGACTTTGTTCGATTGTATCACAGAGCTCCAGAGTACGGATGAGGAATTTCAGGGTATTGCAGATAGAGTCTGCAGAGATAATAGCTGAGACATCAGGGTCCGAGAGGATAGATTGTTAGTATTCAGGGAACGGGTTTGTATTCCCGCTGATACAGATCTCCACAGGGCCATACTTGAGGAGGCACACTCCTCCACTTATGCATCGCATTCGGGTGGTACCAAGATGTATTGCACCATTCGGGAGAGTTATTGGTGACCCGGCATGAAACGGGAGATTACAGACTTTGTGGCTAGGTGTTTAGTTTGCCAGCAAGTGAAGGCCGAGCCAGCTGGTACATTGCTGCCCTCAACCATTTCTGAATGGAAGTGGGATCACATTACTATAGATTTTGTGACAGGGCTACCGCGGACTTCATCACTGCATGATGTCATTTGGGTGATTGTGGATCGACTTACCAAGTCTGTACATTTTCTTCCTATTCACAACGACTATCCTTTGGAGATCTTGGCACGTCTTTACATCGATACGATAGTCAGGCTGCATGGTGTTCCTGTGTCAATAGTATCAGACAAGGACCCGAGGTTCACTTCCATGTTTTGGCCCAGGTTGCAGGAGGCAATGGGCACGAGGCTGAGTTTTAGCATAGCCTATCATCCACAGACCGATGGTCAGTCAGAGAGGACCATTTAGACTCTTGAGGACATGATGAGAGCATGTGTGATGGATTTCCAGGGTAGTTGGGATCGGTACCTTCCACCGGTCGAATTTGCATATAATAACATCTATTAGGTCAATATTGGGATGTCACCATATGAGGCACTGTATGGCAGGAAGTGCCGTACCCCGTTATGTTGGGATGAAATTGGAGAGCGACGTCTGAGCATTGTTGAGTTGATTGAGGAAACAAAAGAAAAGGTTAGGGTCATCCGTAAGCGGATAAGAGCCGCCCAAGACAGACAGAAGGCATATGTCGATCGTAGGCGGCGACCCCTTGAGTTTGCCAAGGGAGATATGGTTTTCTTGAGGATATCTCCTTTGAATGGGGTTATACGGTTCAGGCAGCGGGGCAAGCTGAGTCCCAGATATATTGGACCCTTCCGTATCCTTGAGAGGATTGGGAGTGTGACATACAGATTGGAGCTGCCAGATGAACTATCCCTTATTCATGACGTCTTTCATGTCTCAGTACTCAGGAAATACCTAGTTGATCCCTCTCATGTACTTGAGCCTCCGCCTGTTGAGTTGCGAGAGGACCTCAGCCTTCCAATTTAGCCCGTGACTATTCTAGATCAGCAGGTCAGAAAGCTACGGAGCAAGGAAGTCTCATTGGTCAGAGTCTTGTGGAAAAGTGACTAGGTCGAGGAGGAGACCTGGGAGCCTGAGGAGGCTATGAGGAGACAGTACCCCCACTTGTTTACTATATAGCTTTCTTTTAGTTTCGAGGGCAAAACTTGTTTTTAGGGGGTTAGGAAATGTAACACCAACACTCGGTGTATTGTATATTGTACTCCTCATTTATTTCATATATGATATGTTTTCATTTTCATATAGAGAAAAGTCACTCAGAAATTCTTTTTTTTTTTTCAATTTATAATGCTCTTAAAGTCAAGGGTCAAGGAATTTTGGCAAAAACGCAAGGCGGGAAACAAAATCGCTCTAAAAACCCCAATGCGTTTAAGGGTGATTTGGAAGGTCAAATGATTTCATTTACATGCAAAATCAATACTATTGGATTTAGTGCGAAAAACTGAACCAAATGGGTAAATTCGAATTTCTCGGATTTCGGGTCGAATATTGACCCCACCATGCGTTACGCGAAAATTGAGGTAGAAATTTTCACGTAAATTTAAAAAGGTCCTAATATGCAATTTAGAAAAATGTGGGAGATAAGGTACTATTCAAACATAGTGGTGTTTGACTTATTTCAATTAAATCAATGGTGGAAGTTGGATGGAAAAAATGTAGAAAATCTTAAGCCATTAGATTAGGTGGTTGGGAGACAAGGCATTAATGAAGCAATTAATGAAGCTTGACTTGTGGGACTTGAGAAAGAGATTGTAGTGAGAGAACAAGCACTAAACAATTCTTCTTCATCCTCAAAACCGTGAGGCACCCAGGAAGAACCAAGAAACTCCATCTTCTTCTTCTTCTACCTCCATGACCGAGAGCTTGTCTTAAAGGAAAATTTGATTTCTCCAAACAACAAACCAATGTTTTTACATAAATTCATTCCTCACAAACCCTGGTATGACATATCCAAAAATTGGGAGGAAAGGAGAAGCCTAACCAAGTGGATCTAGAGAGAGACTAAAAGCTTCAAGGAGGTAAGAAAATCTGCACTTGCTGAATTTTTTTTTTTTTTTGAGGGCTTCGAATGAATGCTTGAAGGTGATGTTTTGAGCATGATTCTATAACCTAGAGCCTAAGTGGAACCCATTAGAACATGAGGAATGAGTACAGAAAAATATGAACCTTGCTTGGCCAAGAAATTAAATGAAAACTTTGAAAATTTCTGCAAATAGGACATTCTGACCACATTGTGATGTTTTGGTCATAACATTTTCTGCACAAAGGAAAACTAAGCTAGGTTAATTTCAGATGAAATTAGACTCACAGAGCTTTAAAATGAGATATGATGCGTTGCATTCTGATGAGAATTTGATTTATTATGATTTTTCAAAATTAAGTGCTCTGCATAGAAATTTTTGTTCTGTCCTGCTTTAGCTCTGTTTTTGTCCATGACTTAGCCTCTATTTTGAGGTGTCTTATGGTCTGAATTAGCAAATGTTTCAGTTATGTAATTTTTAGATCTAGTCTTATCTTTCCAACGAGATAAGAATCACCTTAATTCGATTCCCGTGTCAAAAGTTATGGTAATTTTCCTGAAACTCGACAGAAGGTTGTCCTGTTTCAAACCCTAAAAGCAGTGTATAAAAACGACCCTCTTCTAATCATAGTTTGGGCAAGCTCAATAATTAAAAGCTGTAGATATCCCTCTTAGCTACAACATTTTAAAATTTCAGCCAATTCACATGAGGGAATCAAACGTTATGCCCATTTTACTAAATAGGTGTCGACAGAAATTCTGTTTTCCAATTGAAACCTGCCTGTTCTGAGCATGATCCATTTCAACCTCCTTCTAGGCACAACTGAGAGAAACTCAAAACATGAAAGCGGTAGGCCTATGTCTTGGATATAACATGTTAAAATTCCATTAAGATTGGATAGGTATAGTGAAAGTTATAGCTTTTGTACTAAAATGGGACAGAATCTGAATTTAGAATGCAACTGAAACAAAATGAGAATTTTTGGGAATTTTGTGATGTGATTTTGAGAAAGTGTATAGCATAAAAGTTGTAGGTCGTGAAGTTATCTACAACATATCAAAATTTTGCTTGATTTGTACTGATATATAAAAAGTTATGCAAATTTTTGTAGGACTATGCAAAGTGACACCAAAGTGGAGAACTATGAGTGAACTTGTTAGGTGACTTTTGCCCAAGCCGTTAAAGAGAGCTCGATATATCAAAATTGAGGTTCATTTGGGAGTGCTATACCCTCCCTATTACTATGAGTGGGACTCAAATCTCATGCATGAAAAGTGAGACTTGATTTTGTCGTGTTTTCCACAAAACATACTTTTGATATGTATGACTCGACGTGTGCCACTAGATTTCGAATTTGTTTTGTGACTATTGGAGTGTCATGAGTTTATGTTTTCTATGAATATGCATCCACAAATTTGATTCAACTGAAAAGGTGCTATGTTTTATGATTTTCACATGTTTAATTTCATATGACCCAATATGGCACATTTATTGAGCACTATGTTTATATATCACTGAGTTAGGGCCGTGTGGCCGTGGGATGACTGTTATGATATGATTGAGTCCTGAGAGGACGACCGTAGCTACGAGAACGTTTGTTATGGTGCCGAGTATGCGTCTGGGTACACTTCGCGCGGAGGTACCCACAAACGTCCGGTATATGGGTATAGGCATGGCCGGTTGAACCCACAAATGGGAGGACATGTGTGACGCCACTGTCTAGCACTGGACGGGGTCCTATACGTGATCCGATCTGTGTATGAGCTAGCCTCGGTAAGCTCATGGCCAATGTCGGGGTAGAGAGCGACTTTTGAACATTTATGCTAAATAAAACCCCTGATGCACCTGTCACAAGTCATGGTTGACATTTGCCCGAATCATATTCGGCTTACTCTAAAAATACTTGATTTTGAATGGATGCATATATGTATGATACTGTGTGATGGACTAAATGATTTCATTTTACTGAACATACTATGTTTTTCTGCGAAATGTGAATTATTTACGAATAATTATGTTTGATACTCCAATGGTCTACACACACTATTTATGCTTGATATTGATCCCCTCACTCTCTGAGTATCTCCCTTGATACTCACCCCTCTCTTTTCCTTTCTCAGACATGGTTATTGTGATAGAGCGACGCGTCGGGTTCTAGACATCTTTGTCACGTATTTGTGGATTTACGTATTCACTACAATGAGATCTAAATTTCATTTGAAATATGTGATCCGTGTTTTATATCGACCTTGCGAGGGTTTGATATTGAGGTCCGTAGATGGACATGTATATTTTATGGGATAACTGTATAAATTATTGATATTTATTGGTGAAACTCTCATATTAGTTCATTACACCTGCATTGAGGCACTTGAAAGCATTTAACTTCTTAACTTGGGAATTTGTTGTACACATGCATAAAATTTTAGGCCCGTTAGGTGTGGCGGCTACTAATGCCCTTGTTGGGCATGACAGTAGAGGTTTATGGCTAGGACTGCTAGTATTCATGATAGTCTTGCATTGTCCTGGTTTATACGCTGTGGATTGATTAGTATTATACGAATGTGGTTGATTTGTTGTGAGGCCGGGTTGGCCTGTTTATTTAGGTGGCAGGATGATCATTCAATATACAGGTTGGTTTGTATATGGGAGACTTTCAAAATATGGAGAGATTCTGCCTGATTTTCTATAGAATGTAGCCGACATCCAGGACAACGGGCGGCTGTTCACGACCCCGGTTCAGGGCGTGACATGTATAGTGTGGAACAAGCGTCGATCCCATGAGAATATTTTATATTACCAAGTATGAATAGCCTTAATATAAGTTGAACAAATCGAATTAAGTTATGAAAATTTTAGAAACTACTAAAAACAAAATCTAAAATATAAAACTCTAATATGATAAAAATTTTATGACATCGATTTCATTTATTTTTATCTTTTTACACAATCGAATCTCTTCGATCCTTAAGTTCACTAGCTAATGATTTATTATTGATGATGATAGATTTTCTTAAATTAGATTCACCAAATGATCATACAATGAATCCCTAATTTGTCTAACCGAAACCCAATAGTCATACAATTTTGATTAAATCAAACTGTATTAAGTTTTGTGAAAATCTGTAAATTAAAGTTTCCCTTAATCTCTACACATGAAATTAATCCAATGGTCATGCTCATAATTTCATATGGATTTTATTATTTGGACTAATCTTGTGCAATTATATTGGTTATGCATGCACTCAATCTCAAATCATTAAAACGTCATACCCAAAAACGTTTGAAGTATTAAGAATAATAATAAAATATCATCAAAATAATAATCATGCCAATAAAAATTAAGAAAAATAATCAAATCAAGCTATTCATTAATCAAAAATAAAATCCATCAAGTTCTAGGAAAAATAAAATTAACTAGACATTGAAAAGAAAAAAAAGAAAGTAAAAGAGAACATTACAACCCATGTTTGCACGAACATGGAAGTCAAAGTCACTTGGGATGGAGGGGGCTACTAGGGTTTGTAAAGTGGTGGAAGAATAAGAAAAAAAAATTCGTGCCTAAGGAGCTGCCTAAATGCCATATATATATAGAAGTGAGAACCTTAAAAAAAATTTAGTAATATAGGCTATTTTGGAAGTTTAGACTTTCAATTTGATTTGAAAATTTTCTTTTACTGCTTGATGATGATCTTTAACTTTCCAAATACTTGAATCTTCGATTTGCATAATTTCTAAAATTATTAGCAAGGTAATTCCAAAATTGTAGCACCTTGTTTCCTTTTTTATTCTCAGTTTCCGTTTTTCAGCACTGTAGTAATTTTGATTAAATTTTCAGATGTCTTCTAGTCTGACCCAGCCTTTGAGTTCTTCATAAGAGTTGTAGGAATTGAAGTCTTCTTTCCAACGCCATAAAAATCACCTAAATCGGACATCGGGACAAAAAGTTATGCTCAAAATACTGAATACTGTCTGTCTAGTCCGAAAATAGCATGTTTGCTTTATTTTTCCTAAATCAATGATCACGAAAATAAATCAATATAAAATTAAAAAATATGATTCAAATCAATTCTAAAACACATAAATAAATGCTAAAAAAGATATAATTCAAGTGTATAAAAATATTGCTATCAAAAGTGAAGGTCATTCGTGCTCGGATGAAAACTGTCTTGAATAGGCAGAAAAGTTATGCAGACAGATGACGGTGACCTTTGGAGTTCGGGGAGGGAGACTTGGTATTTCTAATGGTATCCTTGGAAGGGGATGATCCATTTTAGACAGTGGGGAAAACTTAACCCCAGGTACATTGGACCTTTTCAAGTCCTTGAGAGGATTGGGAAAGTGGCATATAGGTTGGACCTGCCCCTTGAGTTAGCACAGATTCATGATATATTCCA
This sequence comes from Dillenia turbinata, assembly GCA_037126225.1. Lineage (NCBI taxonomy): Eukaryota > Viridiplantae > Streptophyta > Magnoliopsida > Dilleniales > Dilleniaceae > Dillenia > Dillenia turbinata. Next base: position 19,910,174 of record JBAMMX010000011.1, on the reverse strand, counting down.
TGTCTTGATGCTAAGGAAGTACCTTCCTGATCCTTCCTATGTCCTGGAACCTTCATTGGTAGAGTTGAGTGATGATTTGAGCTTCCCCGTCTAGCCCGTAGCCGTCTTAGATAGACAGATTAGGAAGTTACGGAGCAAGGAAGTCTCCCTATTCAAAGTACTTTAGAGGAATGAATAGGTCAATGAGTAGATTTGGGAGCCCGAGAATGCTATGAGGAGACAGTATCTCCAGCTATTTGATATATAGTTTCATTTTAGTTTCGAAAACGAAACTTTTTATTAAGGGATTAGGAATTGTAACACTTATTTTCGGTAACTGTGCATCATGTATCACTCCTCATAGTTCTATATATATATTAACATCCTTTTGAGACATCTAAAATGAAATTTTAATTATCTATTTATTTATTTTGACATTTTGTCTCAAAATCGCTAAAACCAAAAATTTTATCAGTAAGCTGAAAACTTTCTCGGTAAGCGTTGACAAGGCCTAAAGAAGTAAAAAATGACTAAGAGAAGGTCTACCTACTTAAATAAAGATATTTAAATGAAATTTCACATATTTAAGAAATTTCGAATAAAATTTCATAGGGACCAAAAATATAAATTATTAAAAATTAGGGGATCTAAATGCAATTAAGGAAAGTTGAGGGACTAAGCTACAAACCACTCAATGTTGGACAATTTGAGCCAATTGATTTGTCAAGAGAGCAACAAGATTGATTAGTAGCCATATAGGATTTTTCCACATTCAAAAAAGTTCATAGAATGACAATTTGTGTATGAAATCTCATTGAAATGGTTTGTGATAGTTGTGATACTTCTCCTCTTGACATGGACGGCCAACAAGACTTCTAATGGAGTGCATGGAGGTTATTTAAATCAACAATTGTATGGTTTTAGTGCTAGGACAAGTGGATGGTTGGGATAATACATGAGATGATCCAATGGTCAAGGAGGTTTTGCTAAGTTTATAAAAGAAACTTGTTTAAGAGAAATTGGCATATTTTCTTTATTCAACCCCCTTTGGACAAAATATATAGACTCCATATCTATTTTAAGTTCAACCATGAAACCAAAGAGGTAAAAGCAAATGTTGGAAATTGTTAAATTTAAAGTTGAAAGTATAGAAGTGTTATATAGGAATTCATGTGTATTTTAATTTGATTGTGTTAAAGTGATTAAAAATTCAAGGATTCAAAAAGAGTGTTGGTATATATTGTTAGCAATCGATTTTACAAATGAGGTAACATGTCTTACTTTGTGCAAAAATTAAATTATTTGATGAGTAGTTTCATTAGTATCCATACTATCATGCTAGATATTGATTATGGATTGATTATTGTATAGTCTTATTATGATATTTCATTCTGTAGGTATCAAAAATCTAAACCATTTATTCCTGTGTAAACTAGACTTTCTAAACTTTAAAATAGTATATTATGTTAAACATTTTATGAAGGAATTGATTTTTAGTAATTTTTGAAAATTTAGCATGTTTCACCTACTCTATTTCATACTCTGTGTACGATTAGTAAATTTTGTCAATTTCCAGTATATCTTCTGTATGGAATTTGGAGAAACATAAAACATAAAAGTTTTAGATCTCTGTTTTATCTTTAATATGAGCTAAAGATCACCTGAATCGGAACTGTATGCAGAAAGTTATGATATTTTTACTAAAACTATACTGAAATAGTTTTAAAACTGAAATTAAGATAAAAATAGAATTTTATAAAATTATACACTTAAAATATGAAGACAGTCAAAACTAAAAAGTTTTATATCTATGTCTTTTCTTCTATTTGAGATAATAATCACTTAAATTGGAGAAGTACACAGGGAGATATGGAAATTCTCCCAAAACTGTGCAGAGTTGACTTTAAGAACTTAGACTGAAAAATTTATAAAATTTTCTAAATTCGTGTGGTCAGAATTTGAAGTTGGTCTGAACATAAAGTTAGAGATATATATCTTAAATTTAAAAAAAAAAATTGAATCGTTTGAATTTGATCAAAATTTTGAAAGATATCGTGATTTTATTAAAGCTACACATGGTAGGTTTTGTATAAATTTTCTCTAAGTATAGAATTTGAGATTTTACATTAAAAAAAATTCCATATGTATTTTATAGATCGACGATATGATATTATCAAAATAATTGAATTGATGAATTAGACATATTGTTTAAGTTAGGCGTAAGGTTACTTTTCGTACGAGGGATAACTTATTCAAGAAACGAGAATAGTTAGGGGGAATGGCGTACCCTCCCCAGTCAAGATGAGTGAAACAAACTATTTATGACTTTAAATGAAAAAATTATTTCTATCATGATTTTTTACAAATAATTTTAAAATGTGATTTAGAAATATTTTAGTATTTGTGACATGTCTTGAAATGATATTCTGTGAAAATTGTATTATGATATTATGAAGATTTGATAGTGCCATATTTTTCTTTTACGAGTAAAAATTTATGAATGATGATGTAACACCGACACTACGGTGTCCGTATTGTACTCCCGTTCTTGAATTTAATAAAATATTTCTCAGTTTATATAAATAGAAAAAAAAATTATTTATATTGATTTTCGATTTTGGAGTCTTTAATTTAATATTTTTGGTATATTTAAAGTATTCGTATTTCCAATTTGTAGTGTAAAGTGAGTATAAAAATATATAGATGAATATTTATTAATTTATTAATTTATTTAATTACTCATTTAATTATTTATAAATTTATTTTATAAAAATAAATATATATATGTTTAATAATAATACTAAAAAATAAAAAAATAAAAAAATAAATAAAAAATAGAGGGATAGGAGACGCAGCATTTTGCCCCAAAACGCTATGTCCCCATTTTTTTAATTAGGGTTTGAGAAACCCTAATCTTCTCTCCCTCCCGTCTCTCTCTCTACTCTCTCTCTCTTCCCCTCTCGCCGTCGTTCACTCTCTCCGCCTCCTTCCTCCGCCACACACCACCGCCACAGCCACTACCATCTCACTTTCTCTCGGTTCTTTCTCTCTCACTGGTCCTCTCACTTTCTCTCTCACTCCCTACTCTCTCCCTTTCGCGATCTATCTCGCCCTCACCCGCATCCTCTCCGCCACGACTTGCCACCATCCAACTGCCATCGCCACCGCCCGCTCTTCTCTGTCTACCTCACTCTCTGTTTCCCTCTCTCTATTGCGCTCTTTTTCCCTCTCTATTTCACTCTCTTTCTCTTTCTATCGCGCGATCTCTTTCTCTCTCTGTCGCGCTATCTCTCTCACCCTCTCAGTTCTCTCTCTCTATCTCTCTCTCAGTCACTCTCTCTGTATTTTCTCCGCCTTTTTCCCACGCACGAAACAATCCCTTCTTCTCTCTTGCGGGCGCGACCGTAGAGCTCTCTTCCTCTCCCTTGCTCGCTCATTTGTGCGTGGGCTGCTCTCTATCGACAGCCTTGTTGCAACCCCAATGGAAACCCCAGACTGCAGTCATCCACCGTGCTTCAAAAACCCTAGACTGCAATCCTTTCTCTACGAAGGTAATGATGAATTTAGCTTAGGGTTTCGATATTATTTTAGTGTTTTAGCTAAATTTCTAAATTGTACTTTAATTGGAAATGTTACAGGTTTTAGACTGAACCGAATGGCGAACGAAAGCTAGAATCTACGAATCGAGAAACCCTAGGTGAGGAGACTTCTGATCTTTTTAATAATAGAATGAATTTAGAGTGAAAAGTCTTGTATAGGTCTATTTATGTTCGATTGGAATAGAATGTATTTCTGAAATTCCATGCTTGAATATTAAGGTTAAGTCTAGTGTCTGATATGAAAGAAACATATTAAAGGATAATAGAATCATGATGAGTTGATTTGAACGGTTTCCCTTAGAGTTAATTTGAAATGTGCATGAAAATATAAGATTTTGGGGTTTGAATGAAATATTATGCAAAATGAAGGATACTGTTGTGTTCAATATCTTTCTTAGGTTGTTTTTGAGTTGTTAATTACATAACGGTATGTAGGTGGAAGGATAGTTTAAAAACTTGGAGTTGGAACTTAAGGATTAATACAGCCTTTTTATTATAAGTTGTCCTGTATATAGGAAATCAAAATACGATCTCCGTATTATGAAAATAGACTTTCATACTTTGAAAATGACATATAGTTTGAAACATTTGGATGGAAATCGAAAAGTGTATGATTTTTCAAAAATTTTTCTATTTTGTAGACAATTTATTAATTTACTCATGTTTCCGACTTTTAGTGGTTTTGGAGTTGAATTAGACTTGGTTTTGATCGTGTTATTTATTTATAAATGAAATGCAATTGATGAAATTAGAGTTTATTCATAAATTGAAGAATTGAGATTTGTACAAAATTAGGAAAAATAGATAAACCTTAAAAATATTTGAAAATTAATGACGAAATTGTGATTTTGTATTAGGAAAATATGAAAACCCTTGTTATGGGATTTTATTTGATGATAATTGCGATATTTAATTAGACTAATCTTTTGTCTGATATGTGTAGGAGAAGTTACATCAATTTCTCTGTGGCTGTACAAATGCAAATTCTGAATTGTTTTAGAAAATGATTTTAAGTGGAATTGATGTTCAATGCCTTAGGATAACATGTTCGGGTTCAAAGGAGGAATTTGATTTGGTTTGGTTTGGAATTTGGGAGTGCACACCCTTCCTGAACTGTGAGTGGGACTCTAATCTCTTGCATGAAATAGTGAAAATCTGATTTTTTTCGTGTTTTTAAACAAGACATGCTTTGATATGCATTGATTCGATGTGTGATATTAAATCTCAACTCTGTTTTGTGACTATTGGAGTGTCGTAAACTTATGTTTTCTATGATTTTATAGATATGCATCCATGAGTTTGATAACTTGATATTGTGTCATATTTCTTTGTCATATTGACATGTTTTAATGCTTTCACTGGTATTGGCACATGGTTTTAAATGACTTTATATGTACTATTTGGGCTGTACGCCCGGCCGACGTTATGATACGATGCACGGGGCTATATGCCTAGCTGACGTGATGATGTGATGCATGCGGGCTATGTGCCCGGCCGACTTAATTGATTCCGTAGCTACGAAGGACATTTGGTAGAGGCACCCCTTGTGCCCGGATACGCTTCGGCCGGAGGTATCCGCCAGATCGTCATGTGTATGGTTATCCCAGGTTGACCCTCATCGGGGAGGACGTGAGTTTACCTCTGTCTAGCACTGGGCTGGGCACCATACACGGCCGACTATTTATATATATATGATTATTATTATTATTTACAGGCTAGTTGGAATAGCCTGTGGTCAACGTCGGGATAAAGAGCAACTTTTGGAACAAACTTTGCATAATAAAACCCCCGATGCACCTGTCCTTGATCATGGTTGACTTTTGCCAGGATCATTTTCGACTTGCTCTAGAATGATACTTGATTTTTAAATGGATGCATATATGTATGATATCGTGTGATTGAATAAATGAGTTCATTTTATTGAACGTACCATGATTTACTGCAAAACTTGAATTATTATTTACGAATGATATTATTTGACACTCCAATGTTCACCTACACTATTTGTACTTGAGAGTAATCCCCTCACTCATTGGGTATCTTCCTTGATACTCACCCCTCTTCTTTCCCTCCTCAGACAAGATTATTGTTGTGCCAGAGCGATGCTTCATATTTTAGAGATTTTGGTGGATTTGGGTGATTCTCGAAGGTGAGATCAAAGTTTAAATTTGAAAGATGAATTCCATAATTTATTTTCGATCCTGCGAGATCTTGACATTGAGGTCTGTAGTTGGCCGTGTACTTATTTTGGGATGACTGTATAATTTATGTACATTATTTGCGAAACTCTCATTTTTTATTTGCATTGAGACAATTGTAAGTATTTGAATGTAACTTGGGAAAATTGTTGAAAATTTTATAAAATTTAGGTCCGCTCGGTGTGGCGGCTGCTCATGCTCTAGTTGGACATGACAGTAGAGGTTTGTGGTTAGGTCTGCTGAAAATTTTTATAACCTTGCATTTTTCTGAATATCGGTGGTGGGATTAGTTGATTTTGGAGAAACCGGGATGGCCATTTGTTTATTTTACAGGATGAATGTTGATATACATGTGAAGTGTACATGGGAGACCTCCGAAATATGAGGAAGTTATGTCCAATTTTCTGCAAAAATACAACCAACATCCAGGGTAATGGGCGGTTGTTCACGATTCCGGTTCGGGACGTGACTGATGATATATGACACATTTGTATGATTATAGGATGGTGTATAGTGGTTATAGTGCACTCCCTACTACGATATTAAACGTTTACCCGACGGGATAACGTGGTGGGGTAACACGGGAGAAGGGGTTTGAGTCCCCTGTCTCTGACCAACGGATCCAATTGACGAGTACCACGTGAGGACTGTGTCAACACAAATGGAAGAGGGTTAAAAAAAATATATGTATTTCATTTATATGATATAGTGGTGATCACTTTATAGATTTTACTCTAATTAGGTCAAACAATGGATAGAATGTGTTTTATTATTGACGAACATCACATGATGCATGATTGATGATAAAAATGTATATTATTTTGAATTACACAATATGTTTACAAATAAATGAAATATAATTTGAAAACGATATTTTGACTTATATCTTTTACAAATTCATTTAATGTCATTATATAGTAATTGTACCTCACTTACTGAATATGTGGATTATACTCACCCCCTCATATTTATAATTTTCAGCTTGTACTATACTTGATTTACATTGAATTACTGTTTCACGAGTTTTACTGAGAGATACTATTGAGTAAGTATTTATATTCATCTTTACTTATGATTGGATCGCACATATAAATATTATATATAAATTTGAGACAAATGTTTTAAAAAAAAATTTTTGAAAATTCTTTATTCAAATCTTTCACTGTATAATTTGACTTAGGATATTAAGTAGAGTCATTATATTAGTCATAATATTAGATTTGCGTTATCTCGGTGTGTGAATAGGGCATACCCGTGCTTTGAGAAGTTATAGTGATCTGTTCACATACTCGACGTGCGGATCGGGACGTGACAACTAACCAATTGAAAACATTAGCGGTCTAACCATGAAGTTCCCTAGCGATCCAAATGTTGCTAATCTCTCAAATGTCACAGAGTCGTGTGTTAAATACATAACAACGAAATTGTTAATCACTAAAGGGCTGTTTTAAGAAATGTAAAACTATGGTAAAAGTGCAGAATTAGGATATAAATTCATTGGTATAATTTAGTATAAGAAAAATTTTGAGAATAAAGTTAACTTATAATATCAAAAAAGTTTGTGCAAAAATTAATTTATAAAAATAATTAAAACTATAATAATATTTGTCATTGCAATTTTTCAAAACCAAAAATTTGAAAAATTTTTGCATTTCCCATAATATTTTTCAATCAGCAAATATCCATAACCATGTCAAAGGATCTTCCCTCCAGATTTTGTAGGTTATCCTCTCCTCAGACTTTTTGTTAAACTGAGGACAACCATCAATATATTACATCAAATTACTCCCACAGATATTCGAGAATCTACGAAATGGGAAGATCAGATCTTTTGACATGATTATGATTATGGATGTTTTGTATTCTATTCTGATGTAAAATTATCATGGGAAATGCAATACTTGTCTAAGTTGTCTTCATCAGCAGCTACACCTCAGGCCGCCCTATTTTCATTATTTCTCGTTTCACTTTCATGTCTGAACTGACTTAATTACATCACCATATCTTTTCAAAAAAATATTTTAACTTTTTAGAATTGTATTTATTCATTCATTTCTTTGTACAATTATCTAAAATAAATCTTATAAGTAAGAAAAAAAAAGAGGAGTATTTTTCTTTCTAAATGGCCTTTGCTAAAACTTCTAAACAATTTATATGCATTCTCTTCTTACACTCAAGGGTCCTCTCTCTCTCTCTCTCTCAACTTCTCCATTTTTAAAATAAAATAAACCAAAGAATTTAACTTTAATATTTAATAAAACAAATTATTATACCTATAAACTGAAAATAATTTTAAGATAACATAAAATATTTATATACATACTTGCATACTCTTCCCTTTATTCCAATACAGGAGAATGAACCAAATATAAATGCACTCATCTCATATAAAGAAAATCCTGATTTTCATTAAAACCCCAAAGGGTAAAAATGTCACACAAAATTGAAGTAAAATACAGCAAATTCCCAATATCTTCCCTAAATTGGAACAAGTGTGCCAACATCTAATGTACCCTTTCGAAATTTGACTATTTGCCCTGTTTCCTGCTGATTACATTCCTTAAGAGAGAGAAGAGGAGAAACTAGACATTACCTACCATACCACTAGTTGTAGAACTATAGTCTTTTTTTCAGAAAGGAAAGAAAGAGATGTGGAGTGGATTAGCAGAAGAATCCATGATGTCCATCGTCGAAGTTGAGAGCATAACTAAGAGGATCATAATTGAAGCTGAAACCCCCTTTTGACTTGGAACGACCATAACAACTCGTGCTCTTCTTCTTCGTTTGTCTCTTTATTTCAGCTCTAATCCTCCAAAACAAGCTTCTCAGCTTCCTCTTCCCACAGACAAACACCAAGCTCGGATCACAATACACATCTACAACAACAATAACCACAACATCCATTTCCCTCAAAATCTCAAACAAGACCTTGTATCGTAAGCCCTTCTAAAGTTGGTGCTCTAGAGCAACGCACAAAAGTTGGTGATAAAGTAACTGAAATGAGAAATACTTTATAGACTAGAGAGGGAGAGAGAATGTACTTGGAGGAGTCAGGACCGAAGCTTGCAGCGCAAGGCCAGACATATGCAAGGGTCTTGGGGTGTGCACTACTTTTGCGTTGTACTGGTATACATTATTATATTATTATACATGTTTTGTAATGTAGTGAATTTCGGAATGAGAATTTGGGGGGAGAGAGAGAGAGAGAGGGGGGGGGGTTGTGTTCGCGTTAGAGGGTAGAAGTCACATGGGGTGTGATGACTAGTCACTTGCTGTAAGTACTAAAAGGGGTGGTGAGGCTGAAACTCTGAGCATGGTTAGCCATAAAAAGCTTGATGTGGGGACCAAAATTTGGATTTGATGGCTGAATCTTGATCGTCGGTATCATTGGATTTGTATTCGTCCCCTGGGGGCCCATCCCTTCACTGTTCAAAGCATTCTATTCTTTGGTTTCCACCTTCTCCTCCGTCCTTTCCAAAGAATCCATTTTCGAAAAATTATTTAAAACTATATTGTGAAATTTGTTCATGTATAGAATTTGCTGTTAATTGAATTTAAAAAATAATAAAAGAGTTAAATAAAAAATTCAATTCTAGAACTCTTTATTTAAAAAATATTTTATGATAAAAAATTTTATAAAATCTCTCGGTCCTTTTAAATTAAATAAAATAAAAATTTTCATAACAATATTAAAAATAAAAAACTTGATTGCATCAGATGCTTCGTTCTTTTTTCATCTTTCCTTTTTTCACGTTCTTTTAGAAAGTCCTCTTAGAGTATTTATTCTTTGAAAAAAGAAATGGGTATTTTCATTAATTAAATTGTCAATCAACATCGGTTAATATGCTTACATATAGACATTTTTTAAAAAGTAATTCAAATTAGTTAAATTTGAATTTAAAATAATGGAATAATTTTTATTAGCCTATAACTCTTCTCGACTTTTTATAATGATCTCTCATGTAAGGCATTGGGATTAATCTCTTTAATACGTGGTTGAATGAATATCATCAGGGTAATTAAAAATTAATTGAAAACTAATGAAAATCTATTAGAAATATTTTGGTGACTAAGACTCAATTTGAATTTTGATCTAAATGGTTGGTATATCTGGTAAAACAAATGGATTTGTTGAAAGGTTTAGCAATATAATCTAAAGGGGTTTTTGTTTGTGAAGAGGATGAAGGTTGTTTGGTAGTTGATGTAACACCAACACTACAGTGTCCGTATATTATTTCCGTTTTCGAATTTAATAAAATGATCCTCAATTTATATATATATGGAAAAATATTTAATTTTTATTGATTTTTGATTTTGGGGTTTTTAAATCAAACTTTTGGTATATTTAAAATGTTCGTACTTCTGATTTGTAGGGTGAGTATAAAAAAAAAATATATATATATATATATATATACACACACACTGATTCATTTATTTATTTAAGTTTTTACTCATTTAAATAATTATAAATTTAATTAAAAAAAAAAAGAGGAAATCGAAATTAGGGCTTAAAGCCCTAATTTCCATCTCTCTTCCCCTATTTCTCTCCCTCGCCACCGCCCTCCCTCACCCGCCGCTCGCCCTCTCCGCCATCCACCGCCATCAACACTACCATCTCCGACCACCGCTCTCCCTTCTCCACCTCTCCCTTCGGTTCTCTCTCTACCTCTCTCCTTCTCTCTCTCGGCTTCTCTCTCACCCGCAACTCTCTCTCTCCCTCTCGCGGTTCTCCACCGCCGCTGCAACCACCTTCAACCACCACCCTCACCGATCATCCCTCACTCTCTATTTCCCTCTCTCTATCGCGCGATCTCTCTCTCTCTCGCGCTATCTCTCTCTCCCTCCCGTGAGTTCTCTCTCTCTATTTCGCTCTCTCTCTCTGTCTCCCTGCTCCTCCCTCTCCTGCGCGCGTGCGACTACGCGCAACAGCGCGACTACTCGCGCGACTATCCCTGCCTCAGCGCTCGCGAGACAGCCCCTAGGCGCGCGTAACCCCGCACGAGACTGCCCCTGCGCGCGCGACTGCAGCGCGCGACAGCTCCCGCGCGCGGGGCTGCTATGCTGCTTTGCCCTTGCTCGCACGCTCGAGCGCCCTGCTCTCTCCTTCGAGAGCCCACTAAAATCTACAAAACAAAGAATCCTAGGTCGCGATGGTTTCCTGCGATCCTCTCACTGCATAGGTAAGAACAACTTCCTGATCTTTGATTCTAGGATTTCAATTTCTCTAAGTGATTGGACTAACGTGCTATATTTGATTCGGTTAGGAGGCACTGCAGATCACCGATAAGACTGAGGAGGCGTTCGATTTAGGCTACAAATTGTGAAAACCCTAGGTGAGGGATTTCTAACTGATTCAGTTAATTGAATGCATTTAGGGTGAAATAAGCATAAGGAAATGTTATATAGGTTCAGGATTTACGTTAAATTCGATTAAAACACATTGTTTGACATTATATGTTATTATTTAGGTTAAGTATAGAATTTTATACGAAATTGAGCTGTTTCGGATGATAGAATTGAGTTAAATTGATTTAAATGGTTTCACTTAGAGTTTAATTTGACGAATGCATGAAAACAGTCGAAATTTGGGATTTGAGTTTAAGGATTGATGCAGTCTTTTCATTATAAGTTGTCCTACGTATAAGAAATCAAAATACAACTTTTGTATTAAGAAAATAGACTCCAATACCTTGAAAATGACATATGGTTTGAAGTATTTGGACGAAAATTGAAAAGTGTATGAATTTTCAAAGATTTTTCTAACTTATAGGGAATTTATGTATTTAGACTTGTTTTCGATTTTGAACGATTTTAGGTAGATGACATTGGAGTTTATTCATAAATTGGAGAATTAAGTTTTGTACAAACTTAGGAAAAATGATAAACCCTAAGAATAATTAGAAATTTGATGATTATTGTTATAATTTGATTAGATTGATCTTGTTGGAGACTCGAGGAGTCGAGTTTGGTTTGATTGTGAAAATAGGGAGTGACCACCCTCCCGTATACTGTGAGTGAGACCCTAATCTCATGCATGAATTGGTGAAAACCTGATTTTACCGTGTTTTAAACAAAACATGCTTTTGATATGCATTGTCTCGACGTATGAAATTGAAATTAAAATCTGTTTTGTGATTATTGGAATGTCATACTTATGTTTTCCACGATTATGCATCCATGTTTGAAATGAAACAAAATTGTGCCATTACTTGAAAATTAGATAAGTTTCCTTTTCTACCGTTGCATTGGTTTACTGATTTGAAATGATTAGATGAATGTATTGGCACACAGATTTGAAATGTTTTGAGATCTGTGAGGGTACTGGGATGCCCACTTGTGATGATATGATTCTTATCTGTGGGACGTTGTGCCCTTGTGATACTGTGATGATGACATTGATGATTCCGTAACTACGAAGGGACTTTGTAGAGACACGGGTTACCCGGATACGCTTCTGCAGGACGTATCCGCAAATGTCCAGTTTATTTTTATTCATAGGCGCGGCCGGTTGAACCCACATCGGGGGAGGACGTGTGTCCATCACCGTCTAGCACCGCACGTGGTCCTATTTGACGAGTCTGGGTAAACAAGGAGCTAAGCCCACAGTCAACATCGGGGTAGAGAGCTACTTTTGAAACACTTTGTATAATAAAACCCCCGATGCGCCTGTCCTTGGTCATGGCTAACCCTTACCAGGATTCTTTTGACTTGCTCTATGTTATACTTGATATACTTGATTTTTAAATGGATGCATATATATATTATATTGTGTGAATGATTAAATGAGTTCATTTTATTCAAAATATCATGATTTACTGCGAAATTTGAATCATTGGTTACGAATGATATTATTTGACACTCCAATGTTCACCTACACTATTAGTACTTGAGATTAATCTCCTCACTCACTGAGTATCCTCCCATAGATACTCACCCCTCTTCTTTCCCTCCCCAAACAGGATCATGGTGCTAGGGCGACGCATTTGGCTCTAGAGGGCTTGATAGTTTGTTGGTGGATTTGGTAAGTACGACGGTGAGATTTAAGTTTTAATTGAAAACATGAATTTCATACTTTATGTCGACCCTGCGTGGTCTTGATATTGAGGTCCGTAGTTGACCATGTACTTAATTTGGGATGACTGTAAAATTTATGTATATTTATTTGCGAAACTCTCGTATTTCGTTTGCATTGAGGCGATTGTATGTATTTGAATGTTACTTGGGAAAATTGTTGTAAATGTGCATAAAATTTAGGTCCACTCGGTGTGGCGGCTGCTCATGCTCTAGTTGGACATGACAATAGAGGTCTGTGGCTAGGTTTGTTGATAGATTTTTATAGTCTTGCGTTGTTCTGGATGTCGGCTATGGGAGTTGTTGGTTTTGGAGAGGCCGGGATGGCCATTTGTTTTATTTTCAGGATGATTTTGAATTATACAGGTTTAAACATGTTTATTTGTACATGAAAGACCTCTGATTTATGGGGAGGTTCTGCCCGATTTTCTGTAGAAATACAGCCGGCATCCAGGGTAACGGGCGGCTGTTCACGATTCCCGATTCGGGGCGTGACAGTTCGGTTGGTATCAGAGCTCTAGGTTGAGAGCTGTGTTTGATAAAATAGTTTGAAAGTATTGCCAAGTATGATTTAAAAGTTCTCAATGCATATGAGAGTTTCATTACAGTCATGAGATCCCAGTACAACGGTCTTAGGCATATGAGTTATTCTTTTTAGGGGGTTAGATACGGTGCGTATCTAACCTAGCATATTGGTTCTATCAGTTCTTAAACTGATAAATTTATTCATTTAGGGAGTTAGTTATTTCGTAACTAACTCTAATCTTTGAATCATATCTAATTTAAGCTCCTTATTTGTAAGATTATGATTACTAGACGAGGTACTAGATTTGTACCTAAGACACTTAGAATATCCGAGGATATTTCCTCGTTATGTGTATCCTTCTAGCACTTTCTCAGCCGGCTATTATAGCCACGGTTCCATCACCATCATGTGATGCATTTAGGCAGGTGTATGAGTCGTACACCTCCCATTGGGTGTAGATGCCACCACCTCGACCACAGAGTTTTGGGGCACCAGCCTATAGTGTCACTACACAGTTTATGGCATAGAGATAGCCTTTCTGTCGCAAATGCGGCAACCACCATGCATATGGGGCATGAAGAATACGGGTTACTTGCTTCCAGTGTGGGAAGCAAGGTTATATTATGAGTGCCTGCCTGGATTTAGGTCGAGGACCGACTTTACAGAGTCGTACTGGTACTTCTGGCACAGGCCAGCAGGGGGTACCTGTGCACTCAGTTCTTACCGCTCCTCGGACTGCAGCCGGGAGTAATACAGTGCCAGGACCGTCGCGACAGCAGCCTAGGGCCCAGACTCGTGTGTTCGCGTTGACGCAGGAGGACACACAGGCGAACCCGGATGTTATTATGGGTAATCCTCCCGCAGACCCCTCAGCGTAGTACTTTAGTTATGTTTTCTCTATGAGATTTTGTATATCATGATGTCGATGTACAGTTTTGACTAATTAAAACTTCAGAATCTTAACTATTGTGATCCTCTTTTGAAACCATACATCTCATGATGATATGTACAGCTATGACTGGTTAAAGTCTTAGAGGCTTGACTATTTGATATATATATATATATATATATATCTTTTGCGTATCCTATATTGGTTCCTTTTTTCAATTTCTCGCATCATGAGTACCATGAAAATATTCAGAGTCGATACCCATGTTCTTATTGACACTGGTTCAGATTTTTCTTACGTGAGAATATTATTTCACTCGACCGCATTAGAGAGATTTATGGGGCAAATGAGAAGTTCCAATGTATTCTTGATAGATCTGTAGAGATGATTACAGAGAGTTTCAAGTCCGTGATAACGGACTAGTAGTATATCGATAGCAGGTTTGCATTCCCGCCGACAGTGAATCTTCGTAGAGATATTCTAGAGGAAGCTCATTCCTCCATTTACGTTATGCATTTGAGAGGTACAAAAAATGTACCTAACTATCCAAGATAGTTATTAGTGGTCTGGTATAAAGAGAAAGTTCGTTGCTTGATACCTAGTTTGTCAGCAGATGATGGCCAAGCATCAGTGACCCATAAGTGCTTCGCAGCCTTTTCCCATTTGTTTCGATAAGGCCTTCTTTCAGTTTCGAGAACGAAACTTATTTTTAGGGGGTTAGAAAATGTAACACCGACACTACGGTGTCCGTATTTTATTTTTGTTTTCGAATTTAATAAAATGATCCTCAATTTATATATATATGGAAAAATATTTAATTTTATTGATTTTTGATTTTGGGATTTTTAAATCGAACTTTTGGTATATTTAAAATGTTCGTACTTCCGATTTGTAGGGTGAGTATAAAAATATATATATATATACACACACTGATTCATTTATTTATTTAAATTTTTACTCATTTAAATAATTATAAATTTAATTTAAAAAAAAAAAGAGGAAGTCGAAATTAGGGCTTAAAGCCCTAATTTCCCTCTCTCTTCCCCTCTTTCTCTCCCTCGTCGCCGCCCTCCCTCACCCGCCGCTCGCCCTCTCCGCCATCCACCACCATCTCTGACCACCGCTCTCCCTTCTCCACCTCTCCCTTCGGTTCTCTCTCTATCTCTCTCCTTCTCTCTCTCGGCTTCTCTCTCACCCGCGACTCTCTCTCTCCCTCTCGCGGTTCTCCGCCGCCACTGCAACCACCTTCAACCACCACCCCCACCGATCATCCCTCACTCTCTATTTCCCTCTCTCTATCGCGCGATCTCTCTCTCTGTCGCGCTATCTCTCTCTCCCTCTCGTGAGTTCTCTCTCTATTTCGCTCTCTCTCTCTCTCTGTCTCCCTGCTCCTCCCTCTCCTACGCGCGCGCGACTACGCACAACAGCGCGTGACTGCTCGCGCGACTGTCCCTGCCTCAGCGCTCGCGAGAAAACCCCTAAGCGCGCGTGACCCCGCGCGAGACTGCCCCTATGCACGCGACTGCAGCGCGCGACAGCTCCCGCGCGCGCGACTGCTGTGCTGCTTTGCCCATGCTCGTACGCTCAAGTGCCCTGCTCTCTCCTTCGAGAGCCCACTGAAATCTACAGAACAAAGAACCCTAGGTCGCGATGGTTTCCTGCGATCCTCTCACTGCGTAGTTAAGAACAACTTCCTGATATTTGATTCTAAGGTTTTAATTTCTCTAAGTGATTGGACTAACGTGCTATATTTGATTCGGTTAGGAGGCACTGCAGATCACCGATAAGACCGAGGAGGCGTTCGATTTAGGCTGCAAATTGTGAAAACCCTAGGTGAGGGATTTCTAACTGATTCAGTTAATTGAATGCATTTAGGGTGAAATTAGCATAAGGAAGTGTTATATACGTTCAGGATATACGTTAGATTCGATTAGAACACATTGTTTGACATTATATGTTATTATTTAGGTTAAGTATAGAATTTTATACGAAATTGAGCTGTTTCGGATGATAGAATTGAGTTAAATTGATTTAAATGGTTTCACTTAGAGTTTAATTTGACGAATGCATGAAAACAGTCGAAATTTGGGATTTGAGTTTAAAGATTGATGCAGTCTTTTCATTATAAGTTGTCCTACGTATAAGAAATCAAAATACAACTTTTGTATTAAGAAAATAGACTCCAATACCTTGAAAATACTTATGGTTTGAAGTATTTGGACGAAAATTGAAAAGTGTATGAATTTTCAAAGATTTTTCTAACTTATAGGGAATTTATGTATTTAGACTTGTTTTCGATTTTGAACGATTTTAGGTAGATGACATTGGAGTTTATTCATAAATTGGAGAATTAAGATTTGTACAAAATTAGGAAAAATGATAAACCCTAAGAATAATTGGAAATTTGATGATTATTGTGATAATTTGATTAAGTTAATCTTGTTGGAAACTCGAGGAGTCGAGTTTGGTTTGATTGTGGAAATAGGGAGTGACCACCCTCCCGTATACTGTGAGTGGGACCCTAATCTCTTGCATGAATTGGTGAAAACCTGATTTTACCGTGTTTTAAACAAAACATGCTTTTGATATGCATTGTCTCGACGTATGAAATTGAAATTCAAATCTGTTTTGTAATTATTGGAGTGTCGTACTTATGTTTTCCATGATTATGCATCCATATTTGAAATGAAACAAAATTGTGCCATTACTTAAAAATTGGATAAGTTTCCTTTTCTACCGTTGCATTGGTATACTGATTTGAAATGATTTGATGAATATATTGGCACACAGATTTGAAATGTTTTGAGATCTGTGAGGGCACTGGGATGCCCACTTGTGATGATATGATTATTATCTGCGGGACGTTGTGCCCTTGTGATACTGTGATAATGACATTGATGATTCTGTAGCTACGAAAGGACTTTGTAGAGGCACGGGTTACCCGGATACGCTTCTGCAGGAGGTATCCGCAAATGTCCAGTTTATTTTTATTCATAGGCGCGGCCGGTTGAACCCACATCGGGGGAGGACGTGTGTCCATCACCGTCTAGCACCGCACGTGGTCCTATTTGACGAGTCTGGGTAAGCAAGGAGCTAAGCCCACGGCCAACGTCGGGGTAGAGAGCTACTTTTGAAACACTTTGTATAATAAAACCCCCGATACGCCTGTTCTTGGTCATGGTTGACCCTTACCAGGATTCTTTTGGCTTGTTCTACGTTATACTTGATATACGTGATTTTTAAATGGATGCATATATATATATATGATATCGTGTGAATGATTAAATGAGTTCATTTTATTTGAAATATCATGATTTACTGTGAAATTTGAATCATTGGTTATGAATGATATTATTTGACACTCTAATGTTCACCTACACTATATTAGTACTTGAGATTAATCTCCTCACTCACTGAGTATCCTTCCATAGATACTCACCCCTCTTCTTTCCCTCCCCAAACAGGATTATGATGCTAGGGCGACGCATTTGACTCTAGAGGGCTTGATAGCTTGTTGGTGGATTTGGTAAGTACGACGGTGAAATTTAAGTTTTAATTGAAAATATGAATTTTATACTTTATGTCGACCCTGCGTGGTCTTGATATTGAGGTCCGTAGTTGACCATGTACTTAATTTGGGATGACTGTAAAATTTATATATATTTATTTGCGAAACTCTCATATTTCGTTTGCATTGAGGCGATTGTATGTATTTGAATGTTACTTGGGAAAATTGTTGTAAATGTGCATAAAATTTAAATCCACTCAGTGTGGCGGCTGCTCATGCTCTAGTTGGACATGACAATAGAGGTCTGTGGCTAGGTTTGTTGATAGATTTTTATAGCCTTGCATTGTTTTGGATGTTAGCTATGGGAGTTGTTGGTTTTGGAGAGGCCGAGATGGCCATTTGTTTAATTTTCAGGATGATTTTGAATTATACAAATTTAAACAGATTTATTTGTACATGGGAGACCTCCGATTTATGGGGAGGTTCTGCCCGATTTTCTGTAGAAATACAGCCGGCATCTAGAGCAACGGATGGCTGTTCACGATTCCCGGTTCGGGGCGTGACAGTTGATGCTGTTTTTGTAACCTCAACAAAGGATAATGGTGGAAAGTCTTGTAGAGTATTAAATTGATTTTGAATTGGAATGTTGACTGGTCTGGATAATGGTCTTCGAGGACTAAAACGAGACAGGATCACAGTTTGTAAAGCAGGATGATAAATAACATGAAATTTGTAAATAAATACGAGAAATAAAAGATAATGGAAGAAAAGCTTACTTATCAATACTGCAAATTTTATAAACTTGAAAGAGGAAGATTTATTACAAGATAGAGGTTTACAAGAGAGGTGATAGTTGTTGGATAGTCGTGCTTACAATATGAAATACAAACCTATATATAAAGAGTTTTACAAAGAGTTTTACAAACTATAATACATAAAACTTTGGAATCTAAAACTATATTATATAAATTGTTGAACTCCGTAGTGGTTGAGACTTGTCTTCTTTGCGACCTCTTTACTAAAATAACATTAAAAAAGTAACTTTAATAAAGTTTGATGCTTGTTGTCTAAGATAATTTTACTAACTGATGTAGATTCATTTGGTGGCCAAATTGATGGGTGGTGAAGTGTCATTGTTTGAGTCACTGGAGTTCGAAGAATCATTTGAATCATCAGATAACCACAAATCTAAATCAATTGATTCCTGTTGTTCATTGAGTTGAATAAAATATCCTGTACTGGTGCCTTGTTGTTGTCTTATGAGCTTGGGATACTGGTCCAGATTAGAACTGAATCTAGAACTGCATGTCTTAAAATCAAACCATTTGTTGACTTGTTTCTGAATAATCCTTTTTCTGATTTGTTTTAAAATTTGTTTCTTGATCTGAGTAATTGTGCGATAATAACCTGTTTTCATGTGGTCTTGAACAACTGGTGCATATTGTAAATTGTCCATAAAACAGTCATGTCCGATAGCTTGTACTAATCCAGTAATTGCAAAGGTAGACTAGTGTTTGTGAATTGTCTTTTTAGGAAATAACGATACTGGTGTTTGATAATTTTCCTCTGAGCTAAAATATGATTATGCATAATCCGGGTCTGCCATAACCTGTTTAGAAATCATATGGATTCTGAGCATCTTGGTACAATTGATCAAATGGAATAGTTGAGTCTGATGATGATTGTGACGCTTTGTTTGACATTTTGTTTTTAGTCTTTTGTGCCCATAATTTTAAAATATCTTCATTTTTTCGAGGAATTTAAAAAGTTCTTCTCGTCTAGAAGTAGCTTTTGAGTTGTCTTCCACTTGTTTTTGTTTGTCTTTGGATTTAGTGGTTGCTAGAGGAGTTGATGGTGAAGGAGATGATGGAATGGTTTGAATAGCTTGCTTTATTTGTTTTTCAAAAAGAAATTTGTTTTTAATGTGGTCAATAGAGCATTGTTCTTGATTGAAAGTAGACCACCATTTAATTTTGAATTCTCGAACAAAATGGAGGGGATAAGGTTTTGGTAAAATTTGTCGCATTTGGTAGGTCCAACAAAAGATCCAAGGGATTTTGCAATCTACATGGAACCTAATCTCTTTGGTATAGTGATTGGTTGTGATTTGGCTAGCAAAATAATCAAAAGATTTTTTAACTGGTTGGGGATAGATGGTTATTGAAGTACCAATGTACCACCACCAGTCAAAATCAGATGGGGAAGTCGGTGTTGCATTATGAAGAAAAAATAAAAAACCAAGAGTGATTGTATGGACGGATATAGAGAATTCTATACCAGGCCATTTTGTAATCATGGTAGGTGTAGCCAGAGGGGCTAAAGGGTAAAGAAAATTGTTTTTCAGAAAATGGTTGTTGCCAATCGTTTTGGTATCAGAACCATACTGTTCATTTTTTACAAAGAAATTACTATTTTGCTGAATAAATTGTTGAGGAATTTTAGAGACCTAGATTTTAACGTTTGGTGAGACATTGGTGAGGTCGTAAAGCCATTGGTTATAGACATTTATGGTAGACTGCTCCCGTTGCTCCCTTTGATGTCTAGAGATCTAAGAAACTGAGACAATTGAAGTTAGAAAATGACATTTTCTTTAAGAAGAATGTTGAGTAGAAACTCAAGTACCAATATGGAATTAGGAAGTTCTAGTACAAGTCAGGATGATACTGTACAAAGTTATGAGAACTATTATCCCATAGATTATAGAAACCGGACAATTCCACAAGAAAAAATCGAATCCTTATATTCAATAGGACCATTAGATTTCAAAACCGCATTCTCTGTTAAAACACATGAACAAACGATTTCAATCAATCAAGAATACCAAAGTATAAAACTATTATCAAATGTTTCTTTACAAAAATATTTAGAAAAAGGATATCGCTATATTCATATAGGACTAGTACAAATTACAGTTAAACCTTTAGCAAGGTTAGGAATTGATGCACCATTATATATGGCTCTTAGAGACACAAGTTTATTAAACTACAAAGATTCCATACATGCTATGATACAATCAAATATCTGTAATGGACCAATATATTTCAACTGTTGTCCAAATTTTTCAGTTGATATAACTGACCCTTATGTTAGAGATACAATGGTATTAGATATACATCTACAAAAGAATAAATTTAAAGAATTTCGAAAAAATTTGGCCGTCATATATAGAGTCTATTTTCGAATTATGAACTCTTATGTAAATCCCAAATTCAATAAACAAATACCAAGAAATAACGAAACAATCTTACTACAAATAGAATCAGAAAAATCAAATGTTTTCACTCCCAGGTTATTACAATGGAATGAAATAACAATTCCCGAATACTTTCAAATACAACAAAATGAACCAATACAAATTGAAAGAAGAAATATTACAGAAATAATTAAACAAACTCCAGACAATATTATTTTAAGATTTACATCTATACAAAGACCTCTTTATATTGAATTACCACAATCCAGTAGATATTTCCAATTATCTGACTCACAAGTAAGAACAATATCAGAACAAAGAAGACATTCTGTTTCAATACCAATATCGCAAGAAGAACCATTAAATAATCTAAGATTTTCAAATCCAATTCCTGAGCCATATAGAGATGAACCTCCACCATCTCCAACACCATCACAAGTTAGAAGTCAATTCATTAATGTAATATCTTTACAAAAAACATGGACACCAAATTTTCAATATTTAGACAAATGTGCACAATTATCTTTACTTGATAAAGAAAGAACATGGTTTCAATCTTTAAAACCATCTTTACAAGATTATTTAAAACAACAATGGAAACAAAATTTATACCAAAAACAAAAGAATCAAGTATTTTATAGTTGGATAAAAACATATTTGTTAAAAAACAATTCAATGCAAGAATATGATACACCTCTCATATCAGTAACCACAAATTTATACAAAAAATGGAAATTAACTGAAGGAAATAAGGTTATAACTTCAATGAATCCACCATTAGAAACTATATTAATTCCAACACCCACAGGAGACATAATAGCTTCACCATTTAAAACAGGACGAAGTGATCTACAAGACAAGGTCATTGTTGTTGATATTAAAAAGGTATATGAACAAAACAATTACTGTAATCAATCCATAAACAATATAGGTACGCAATTAGAAACAATTTTATTAAAAATAGAACAATTAAGAACAAAAGATTTAAAATTCCCAGAATCTATTTCACCTCCTTATTTTAAAACAAGATTACATTTAGATGAACCAAAAATTCATCCAGATTTATCAATATTAGAAAAAATAAAAATAACTCTTGAACAATCTACAAGACCATCCATTACAGACCAACCCTTTTCAAGTCAACAACAACAACCGCCAAGTCATATTTCAACCATAGGGCAAGGACATTTGAATCAATCTGAAACTGAATCTTCTGAACATTCAGAATCACAAAATTTATCTCAAACAAAACCATTATTAAACATTAATCGAATGAAATTTAAACCTAAAAAACCATATTATCATGCTACAAAAAAATTATTACTCAATGCCAACACCAATGAATGTACAATTTGAAGAAAGACAATCTTTTAAATAAGCTAAATATGATGGAACGGCTATATATGAATGAAATATAGATGGCCGCTCTGAATATGAAAAATTAAATTAATTACAAAAAATGTGTATGACATATGTTGTTTATAGATCAGCAGATTCACAAATGACTAATAGACAAATTGTCTGCAACATTATTCAAGGCTTTACAGGACAATTAAAATATTGGTGGATAATTTATCTCTTGACACAATGAATAGGATATTAGATCATGTAACTCCAATACAAGATCACCATGGGAATATAATTAGACATGACAGTGACCATGTAGAAGTTTTAATAGACACAATCTCAATGCATTTTATAGGCAATGCTCAAGAAATATAGACCAGAGACAAAGTTATTTTAACTAATTTTAGATGTCCATCTTTATCAGATTATATATGGTATCAATATACATTTTTTACAGAAGTATTAAGGAGACCAGACCAACAAAACAATTTTTGGAAAGAAAGGTTTATATCACGATTACCACCATTATTTGCACAAAGGATAAGACTTAAATTACAAAAAGCAACTGGTTCTGAAACTATACCTTTTGAAGACATTAGCTATGGACAATTATTTTCCTTTATACAAAAAGAAGGCATTAATTTATGTTTAGAATTAAAATTACATTCTAAATATTCATCTAAAAATAAATATTTAAAAAATGAATTAGGATGCTTTTGCGAAGTTTTTGGCTTACAACCAGTCAAAGCACCATCTAGACAAAAGAAATTAAAAAAGACAAAACCATATAAACAAATGAGACATTATTACAAAAAGGAAGAACAACATTATCCAAAATTTTATAAATCAAAACAATCTAAAAAATATAAACCCAAAACTTTTAAATTAACTTGCTGGAAATGTGGTAAACCAAGACATACTGCAAAGAAATGTTATGTTAAACAAAAACTTAATGAAATACAAAATACTGAATTAAAAAATGAATTACTTAAAATATTAATTAAAACAAAACCACAAACTACATCAGATGATGAAACAATTTCACAACTAAGTATAGACTCTTCTGATGAAGAAAACTTTTATAGTTATAACACAAGTACAACTGAAGATGAAAGTTTATCTGATTCTGACAAACAGTGCTCACAAACAATATGCATTAAACAAATAAATGTATTAACTAAACAACAAAAAGAAGATTTATTTAATAATCGTACAAATAGACAATTTAAAAACAAAAATCAAATTATTAAAAAATCTTAAAGATGAAATTTTAAAAGAAACTAAAAAACAATTACCAATAGAAAAGGAAACATTTGAACCCTTAAGTTTAAAAAAAAATACTATCAAAATCCAATACTTCTAATATAATCAAACCAACTACAACAAAAGATTTACAACAAGAAATAAATAAATTTAAGAATCAAATAAAAATCTTACAAGAAGAAGTTCAAATCCTACAGATCACTATTTTAAATTATGATAAAAAATTTAATGACATTAAACAAATCATTTATATATCAAATCAACCTATTAATTTAAACCAAGATGAACAACCTTCCATTTCTCAAAATAACCTGTCACATAATATACAAGAAATATCTACAACAAAAAATATGCATAAAAAACAAATAAAATAATATGTACAATTAATAAATAAAATTATCTTTCAAAAGTGGTATGTACAAATAAATCTAGTCATAAACAACAACTACTCTATCACAATGATGCCTTAATAGACTCTGGAGCAGAATTAAACTGTATAAGAACATGAATTATACCAATAAAATATTGTGAAAAAACTAATGAACAATTACTCACAGCAAATAATGAACCTTTACAAATTGATTACAAATTAAACAATGCTTATATTTGTAATAACAATTATTGCTTTCACAATATATTTCTTATAGTAAGTGATTTGAGTAATGAAATTATTTTAGACTTACCATTTAT
The DNA here is from genome assembly GCA_037126225.1 of Dillenia turbinata. Lineage (NCBI taxonomy): Eukaryota > Viridiplantae > Streptophyta > Magnoliopsida > Dilleniales > Dilleniaceae > Dillenia > Dillenia turbinata. The sequence goes on along the minus strand of JBAMMX010000011.1, from coordinate 19,885,911 downwards.
TATCTAGTTATATCCATTTATGGTAAATGACCAGGGTATTCATATTCAAATTCTAGGAGATACAATTACATTTGCCTTTACTCAACCAATTCAATAAAAAGATATTGAAAACATACAACATCATTCAATATATAAAAGGATTAATAAAATTACCTATATTAAACAACATATACAATATTTAAAAGAAGAACTAAAATATGTAAGAATTGAAGAACAATTAAAACAAGAAATAATAAAAAAACAAATTAATGATCTTGAACAAAAATTCAAAATAAAAGTCTGTGCAAACCTACCCAATGCTTTTTGGGAAAGAAAACAACATATAATTAGCTTACCATACGAAAAAGATTTTAATGAAAACAACATTCCAACTAAGGCAAGACCAATACAAATGAATCAAGAATATTTAACAATCTGTAAATAAGAAATTCAAACATTATTAGAAAAAAAATTATTAAGACCATCAAAATCTCTATTGAATTGTGCGGCTTTCTATGTAATGAATACTGCAGAAAAGGAAAGATGAGTTCCTCGTCTAGTTATTAATTATAAACCATTAAACAAAGTTTTACAATGGATAAGATATCCAATACCTAACAAAAAGGATCTATTATGAAGACTTTATAACGCTACAATCTTTTCAAAATTTGATATGAAATCAGGATATTGGCAAATATAAATAAATGAACAAGATAAATACAAAACAACTTTTACAGTACCATTTGATCATTACGAATGGAATGTAATGCCCTTTGGACTATGCACCATCAGAATTTCAAAATATAATGAATGATATTTTCAATCCATACCATAAATTTATTATTGTTTATATAGATGATGTTTTAATCTATTCACAATCAATAGAACAACATTTTAAACATCTCAATACCTTTCTACAAATTATTGAAAAGAACGGTTTAGTTCTTTCAGCACCAAAAATGAAACTATTTCAGACAAAAGTTAGATTTTTAGGACATGAAATCTATAAATCAACTTTAACACCAATAACCAGATCTTTAGAATTTGCGAACAAGTTTTCTGATGAAATCAAAAACAAAAATCAATTACAAAAATTTTTAGGTTGTCCCAATTATTTAAGTGATTTCTTCCTTAATCTTCGCACATATTGCTCTATTTTATACCAAAGGTTACAAAAGAATCCAAAACCATGGATTCAACAACATACCAATTTAATTATTGAACTAAAACAACGAACACAAGTCCTTCCATGTTTAGGAATACCACATCCCTTAGTACAAATGATTGTTGAAACTGATGCTTCTGAATTAGGTTATGGGGGCATTTTAAAACAAAAGAAACCAGAGGCAACTAAGGAACAATTAGTTAGATATTATTCAGGCGTTTGGATAGGGCCTCAACAAAATTATTCTACCATTAAAAAAGAGATTATATCTATTGTTAAATGTATTACAAAATTTCAAGATGATTTTTTTAACAAACGATTTTTACTTCGTATTGATTGTAAATCTGTAAAAGAAATTTTACAAAAAGATGTTAAAAACATTGTTTCAAAACAAATATTTGCTAGATGGCAAACAATTCTTTCAGTTTTTGATTTTGACATCATTTTATAAAAGGATCACAAAATTCTTTAGCTGATTTTCTTACAAGAGAATTTTTACAAGGGCATTCTGTTCTTTCTCAGAAAAATGTCCAACAAAAATCAGCCTCCTCCACAAACACCACAAGATTACAGCATGCAGGTTACAACAATAAGTCCTTGAAGACCATTATCCAAACCAGTCAACATTCCAATTCAAAATCAATTTAATACTCTGTAAGACTTTCCACCATTATCCTTTGCTGAGGTTACAAAAACAACATCAACTACCAAACAACCTTCATTCTCTTCACAGACAAAAACCCATTTAGATTATGTTGCTAAACCATTTAACGAATCCATTTGTCTTACCAGATATACCAACTATTTAAACCAAAATTCAATGAGAGCCTTAGCCACCAAAATATTTCTAATAGATTTTCATTGGTTTCCAGACCATTTAGGAAAAACACAACGGTTTTATGAATTTATTTTAGTAGATACCAAATTTGCTACAATTACCCATATCAAAGACAATAAAAAATTTTGTTATCATCATTGTGTCATCGAATTTAGGATTAAGATGTTGTGATATAATGGTAGTGGTTTAATTACGTGATTATCATCTTGATTGAGTGATTTATTTGAGAGTTCGCAATCACGAATTTTTAGAAACCTATATATTGAGATATGATTCGGCTATTTAATTTTTCACGTTTTTGCGGCGCATGTTGAGAATAAATCTAACACTCAAGTTTATACTGAGGTCTTCAAACACCCCCCATCGTCTGAATCCATGTTACAAATAGATAGTCCAAAGATACTTGGGAACGTGTGCAAAGATATTATAAGTTGACATATATTGTTGGAGGTGGGTTGTGACCCATCGATACCGACTCCTTGATGAATCGAACGGTTGTCATCGATGGGATATGAAACCTATAAAAACTGCCGGAGTGTGCTCCGACAGAGGAGATTCCGATACTTAAGTCAGAAAGAATGGTTTTCGAATGTAAAGAAACAGATTGAGAGTTTAGAGAGGGAGAGGTTCCCTGTAACTAGTGTATCCAATGTGTAAGGTCGAGAGAGCGTACCTGACTCGGAGGGTTTTGAGGGTATCTTATACTTGATAGAGTCATATACTTTCGGAGCATTGTAACCCTACTTTTCTTATAGAAACGATCCGAAAATTTCGAAAATTCAATATTCCGAAATGATCATGATTTTTATCGTATGAGAATTTTCCTTATCCGTAAAATCCTGGAGATACCGTTCTTAAGTAGGGAATCAAAGTTGTTGGACACTTTGACCTTTCCTTAGAATCAATAAGGCTGTCGGCTTTTGGTTGATTGTTTGGCCAATGCGGAGTCTTCGGGATTTGCTCGTTCGACGGATCAATGGCTAAATATCCGATTGGGGAGGCAAATCCCACTCAACAAATCTCGTTCGATGGACGCGGCAACTACGGCCCCATCATTAGGGAGACTGGGCGACTAAGACCCTTCGATGGATCGGTCGAGTAGTCATTCGATAATATTGGGTTGTACTTGCACATCGGTTGGTAGTCATCCTTTGTGTGCCTTTCAAACACTGACCTTTCAAAATAGGTATTGGGCTATATTCCATCATTTGTCCCCTACTCATGGTGTCGCTTCGTGAGAAAGGTATCATGAGTAGCCATTTTTTGCTTATGTACTGACGCCATGTGTTGTCGTCGGGATATGTGGATCAACTTTTGGTGCTTATACAAGACCAATTGCTTGTATACGCTAAGTACTTTCATTCCCTTTTCTTCTTCGAGGGCCATTAGAGAAGTTATTTCTGAAAGTAATAACGAAAACATCCGCTACTCAAGTTTACCCGGGCATTGGTGATATTGTGAGTACCATGTCCATGAAGGAGTTTTAGGAAATCCAGACTGATATGCTAATGGGAGATGATTACACTTTGGTGTCTGCCACAGACGTCGATAGGGCTAACATGATACCGAAGGGGTGCGCACTGATGTACCAGCAATTGGTTAAGTACGGATTAAAGGTTCCGTATACAGGTCTTTTGTGGAGGTACTATGTTGTTAGAATATGTTTTCAACCCTTCTGATCCTAAGTGTCTGGTGTCTGGTAGTTGTCGTAGGCTCTCTGTTAGGGTTTTGTCATTTTCATTTTGATTTCGACATCTTGTTGTCTATTTTTATCTTGATGAGATACAAAAACAGTGATTCAACCAAGGGTTGGTACAAGTTGCAGACTCGCCCCGAGTCCAACTGGAGATTCTGCTACAAGGAGTCTATCGACAAGAACTAGATGCACAAGTTCTTCTTCGTGGAGTTCTTGGATAAGAGTCGTGTTCTTATACTTCTCGACGCTAATGAGGAGCATTATTTAGGACTGAAACCTCCAGCCGTATCTAAACATGACCGTTTCGTTCGGTCAGTCGGTGGTTATTGTAAGTCCACCGGTCAAAGTATATGGGTTGATTCTCTACTGGATGATTAGATACTATCTTTAGCTGGCCCGGTGGTTGGGGAGAAGAGGAAGGTCGACAGGCCCCTCTTATTGGAAAGAGGAAAGATTGAGTTAGTTGACTTTGTGGACTTTTTCGATGATGTTGTACTGGAAAAAGTTACCATTGATAGGGAGGTTCGGTTGGGCACAAAGAGATCTCCTCAGGAGTTCATCGGGACATTTCTGGCCCTCCAAGAGTCTTCGTTTCCCTTGTCGAAGAGGAGAAGACTTTGTCACCTTTGTTTTCATTAGGGCACGGGCTGGTTATTCTGTTTGAGCGTTTGGATCCGACGATGGTTATACGGTTGGAAACCATCGCCTCAGAAGGAAGTGAATCGACGAGGAGTGGGAGCATCGGTGAGGGCGAACCAGGAGGATTGGAGGATGCTTCCTCATCTGGCACCAAGGTAGGACCAAATATTTCCACAACTGTGACAGAGAAGATGGCGGGGCCTTCATTTGCTGTTCCGATTTGGCTTTTGTACAAAGGAAAGCGCAAGGTTCTTGATGGGGTTGTTTTACTGCCTGTCATTCCCGTTCGATCTTTTGACAGGAAGAATGGTTCGAAAGAACGGGAGACTATTGTTGTATGCGCCGGAGACATGCAATATAGTTACATAGATATGTCTGAGGCGGACCGAATCGTCAGCCGGTTAGAATTTTATCGGTGCGAACTCGATCTAAACAGGATGTCTTAGGAACAAATTGGCAGGACCCTTAAATCTCTTGGTTTGATGGTATCATTCTCTTCATGTTTATTCGGTTTCTTCTCCTTCTTGCTCCTCTTTGATCCATCTTTCTTTTCAGACCATGGCTCTTGCGGAATTCCAAAAACAATAGAAGAGACAGGTGATAGACCACTTGGAGGGACGCATCGTTGAATTAAGAAAGCAATACAATAAGTTAGAGACAGAGGCCAAGGTGCACGAGGCTCATCTCCAATCGGTCGAGAGGTTGTCTCAGCTTCGTGAAGAGTCTCTTCTGACAGTGGAACATAAGATAGCTGACCTCGAGGAACCTTGCGCAAGGGACATCGCTGTCTTTAAAGATTCCCAACGTAAATTGATTGAAAAATTGAGGTGCGATGAAAAGATAATTAGCCAAATGAGTTTGGGCGATACTCTGCCCCCAGTTGAGGAGGTCACAATGACTCAGGGTTTGACTGTCGTTCCTGAGGCCCCTACTATAGTACCAATGGCCAGGGGATCTGCTTCTCATGGAATCTCATTATTTCCTTTCGATCTTATGTAGCCTCTCTTTAAAACTTTGTACCCCAGTGCCTTTTGCTTTGAGTAATCCTTGCTTTTTGTTATCGATTGAGACTGCCTTGTAATCCATTGTTGTAGTTCTTATCATGTTTATCAATCGGAATCAGGGCGACTTAGACCCGGTATACTAGCTTGCTCGACTAATAGAAACTTTAAATAGAGGGGCCGTGTCCATCCATTCAGCGAGTTTTGTCCCCCTTTTTGATAACACATTCGTTCAGTAGGAAACTTTAGACAGGTAAGCCGTGTCCGCCTGTTCGGAGAGTTCCATCCATTTTTTATGACACGTTCGATCGATAGGAAACTTTAGATGGGAGGGCCGTGTCCACCCATTCGGGAGTTTCATCCATTTCTGATGACACGTTCAATCGATATGAAACTTTAGATAGGATGGTCGTGTCTACCCGTTCGGGGAGTTTTATCACTTTTTGATGATATGTTCGATTGATAGGAAACTTTAGATAAGAAGACCGTGTCCACCCGTTCGGGAAGTTCCATCCCTTTCTGATGACACGTTCGATTAGTAGGAAACTTTAGATAGGTAGGCTGTGTCCACCAGTTCGGGGAGTTCTATCCCTTTTTGATGATACGTTCAATCGGTAGGAAACTTTAGACAAGTGGGTCGTGTCCATCCGTTCGGGGGCTTCCATCCCTTTTTGATGATACGTTTGATCGGTAGAAAACTTTAGATAGGAGAGCCGTGTCCACCCGTTCAAGAAATTCCATCCCTTTTTGATAACACGTTCGATTGATAGGAAACTTTATATAGGTGAGTCGTGTCCACCCGTTCGAGGAATTCCATCACTTTTTTATGACACGTTCATTCGGTAAGATCGGAGTGACTTAGGCCCAGCGTTCAATAGGATTAGGGCGATTCAGGCCCTCCGTTATGTAGGAAATAAGTGAGTAAGGAGTCCGTCGAGATGATAACTTGCTAATTGAAGAATACCCTCACATTTAAGAGAAAAGGACCGATATGAGCATACCCTGGTGATCACTTAGGGGCAGAAGTCGAACGCTCCGTATCACATGACAACGTTCCTATCCCCCGTGACATTCTGAATTTAATATTCATGTGTTTGGTGTTGGGCAGAGCTTCCAGGGCATTCAAACTCGACCTGCCCAGAATGACGTTGTAGAGCGAAGGGAGATCTACCACATTGAATGCAACAGGAGTCATTGCATGATCGGGAGGTGTGCCAAGGGTGACCGGAAGCAAGATAATACCTTTGGGGTATATCCATTCACTTGAGAGCTCTTTGACCGGGCCTGCATGGAGTTGGAGGTGCGCGGACATAAACCCCATTCTCCTGAAGGCATCCCAGTATAGAAGATTACAGCCCACTCCCTGATCGATAAAGATCTTTCTGACCTCGTGTTGCCCGATCCTGACGGTTATTACAAGGGGGTCGTGATGACTTGGGTCTACCCCGACTAGAATTTTGTCCGTGAAGCTGATGATAGGTCTCTTGCTCCGGGTTGTTTATTGGCATCCGTCGCTAGATCTTCTTACAGGGAAAAAGGAGGTGATTTCGGGGAATAGAAGATCGGCGTGACTAAGATCCCCGTTTAGTTTTCCAACGGGTGGTCCTGAGAATCTCGATTGTCAGAGGAATGGGAAAGCTTCTGAAGGACATACTTGTCCTGGATTTGGAGTATTATTCCATTCCTTCTGTCGGGCGGGGGTCAAACGACTTGCCGGTCCTCTGACCGGTCACATCGTGGCAATTCGTATCGATGAATGATTGGAGCGTTTCTTTCCTCCCTACCAATGAACTCTTGCAGTTTTCTATGGCGCACTAGGAACTCTATTTCGTCTTTTAACTTCTTGCAATCATCTGTTGTGTGACCGTAATCAATGTGAAAGTGACAATATTTGGTTCTGTCTTTGTTGGGGTCACTCTTGATTGACTGTGGGGGCCACCGAATGTACAGCTTGTCTCTAATCAAGGATAAGACCCAGTTAGGGGTCTCATTTAGAGGGGTGTAGTTGTTATATCTCCACGAATGGGGCAGACTTGCTTGGCTCTTCCTTGATGGGGACCTTTCAAGTGACTGGTTGCATATCTTTCGAACAGATCGGTCTTTTCTATAATTAAACATCTCGGCACTCTCAGGGGCGATATATTTCTCAGATGGGGCATAGAATTCCTGGATGGTGGCAGAAGGATTTTTTGTGATCGATACTTTCATATATGAAGGCTGTAGTCCAGTGAGTAGCACAGCTAGCGTGATGGAGTGATTTAAAGGCGGAACTCTCATCATCTCTGCCTTGAATCTTTCCAAAAAGTTCATCAGGGACTCGTTCTCCCTCTGATGTAATGATAGTAGAGAAATGGACTTTCTCTTAGTCCCTCTGCTTATTACGAAGTGTGTCTCAAACTATTCTCGAAGTTGGGAGAAAGTTTTTATGCCTAGCGGCGAGAGTGAGTTGAACTAAGTTAGCGTGTTTCTCGTAAGAGTAGTGAAGAAATGTTTGCACATGGCCACGTCGGTCATGTCCCTTGAAATCATCACTATCACAAAATGAGCCACATGATCACGGGGGTCTGTTGTCCCGTCATATCTTTCCATGGGAGGCAGAAGTATGTTGCGAGGTATAGACTCCGAAGAAATCTTCGGATCGAAAGGTGAAGCATGAGAATATATGAGAGTTTGGTTTTCCTGAGCATTGACCCGCTTGAATTCGTCAGCAACAAGTTGCTCGCCTATTTTTAGAGGTCGTCAGGGTTTTGTCCGGAAGTTTTGGACAATTCGTGGCGCAAGGCTGATGGTCGTCACCGGGGATGCCTAGAACCCTCAGCGGAAGACTGACCCTTGGGCCTAAGAGCTCGATTGAGACCCTCTAGTTACTTGCTCATGTTTTGCATTTTTAATTCCAGTCTCTCCATATGGGGATGACTAACTCGTTCTGGTGCAGGGGTCATGCTCCGCTGTTCTTGAATCGTAAGTTGTAGGATCTGTTCCGGATGAGATGGTCGAGGGGAGACCACACGATCATGAATGGAGTGATCGGGCGCCATAGGAAGGGCGGCTTCACAGGCTATCGCGATGCGCCTGTCTACAGTGGGGGCAGCTTTCAAAATTGTCCTGGTTCTTCTCTTTGGAGGTATAATTGCATACTCGATTTGTTGGTCTTACAAAGGTGGTAACTCTGGTCTGTTTCCCATGATCGACGCCAATCTGTTGGAGGTGGGTTGTACCTCCACAGATACCGACTGTTTAATGATTCGAACGGTTGCTGTCGATGGGATATGAAACCTGTAAAAACCGTCGGAGGGTGCTCCGACCGAGGAGATTCCGATGTTCAAGTCAGAAACAGCAGTTTTCGAATGTAAAGAAATAGACTGAGAATTTAGAGAGGAAGAGGTTCCTTGTGACCAGTGTGACCAGTGTGTAGGGCCAAGAGAACGTACCTGACTCGGAAGATTTTGAGGGTATCTTATACCTGATAGAGTTATATGCTTTCGAGGCATCGTAACCCTACATTTCTTATGGAAACGATCCGAAATTTCGGGAGTTTAATATTCTGAAATGATCGTGATTTTTATCGTAAAAGAATTTTCCTTATCTATAAGATTCTGGAGATATGGTTTTTAAACAGTGAATCAAAGTCGTTGGGCGCTTTGACATTTTCTTAGGATCAATAAGGCCATCGGCTTTCGATCGATTGTTTGGCTAATATGGAGCCTTCAGGGTTTACTTGTTCGATGGACCAATGGTTGACTATCCGATCGAAGAGGTAAATCTCACTCAATAAATCACGTTCGATGGATGAAATGACTACGGCCCCATTATTAGGGAGACGAGACAATTAGGGTCCTTGGATCGATTGAGTAGTCATTCGATAATATTGGGCTGTGTTCGTCCATCAATTGATAATCATCTTTTGTGGGTCTTCACATTTCAAACACTGACCCTTTAAAATGAAGATTGATTATATCCCATCATAAATAAATCCTCAAACAAAGGAAACCATAAACTTAATAATGATTATAAATTATTTATTAGTAAAATTTGTTTATATGATCTTATATGATGTAATAAAAACTTGTTGGTATCAGAGAGAACGGTTAATTTTGTAAGTGACATGACTAAGTTATTGATGGCTTGGTAAGGTGATCGGAACCTGAGACCTACTCCTTGTCATTCATCAAACCCTATTTAGCAGGTATTTTATTACATGTCTGTCCATATAAAATTATTAATGATAAAATGAAAATATTAAAATAAAATAAAAATCAAAAAAGAAGATTGAAAGGCACAGGAGTGTTTGGGAGATGTTGATAGCCGAAAATCATTGATAAATAATAGATGTTTTTATTTATTTTTTCCTTAATATTAATAAAACACCTTGGTTTTGGGTTTGACTTTGGTTTTGATTTTGGCTTTGGCTTTGGCTTTGCTTTGGCTTTGGCTTTGCTCTGGAGTGCAATAAATGTTTAAATTTATTGAATTATTTTACATTTATTTGACACAGGACGTGCAACGCGTGGCTCAGCCATGTAATTGGAACTTTAAAAAGTAATCATCGTAGCCACTAGGTGGACACCTCAAGCATAGCATTAAATGACAGACAGAAGAGAGAGAAAGAGGGCTGGGCTGGGGCGGTGCAGCCGATTTGGCTGCGATTTTGTGAGATTTTTGAGGGATTCCGAGGCACACAGACACAGCCACTCCACCACCCCCATCATATGGCACTCAAGCGCCAATTCCCAAATTCGCTTCCACCCTCTCGCTCTCGCTCTCTCTCTTCATCTCCTTTAATTTATTTTAATATTTCTTATTAAATATGTATCTTTCATCTCTACTTTACCTTATCATTTTATTAAAAATCTCATCACATATTTGAAAAAATTAAAAAATTTAATTTAATTAAATTGAGAAAATAATTTATAAATTATATTAATAAAATTTTAAACTCCAATAACTTCAACTTTTAATTAATTAACCTTGATTTTTTAGTTATTTTAAATATCTTATTAATTTCATACCCTAATTGGTTTAATATAGAAATTTTGTAAGACTTTTTAATATAAATATTATAATAATTTTATTTTATTTTGTTTTGTTTAAAAGGTTTAAATTCTTGTACGATGAATTGGATATTAATATAGTTTAGATCGCCCCCTCACGCACCAGATTTCTTTCTTTCGTTTGTTTCTTTTATTTATTATAATTTAATTGTATACCTCCACATGTTTTTCGGGGAGGCCGAGAGTCTTCCGACGTTCGTGCCCCTATATAAGGAAGCCTCTTCACTTTCATTGGTGGAGTAGAGGTAGAGAGAAGTATCTTATGAGAAGCCTCTTCACCTTCTGCTTCACTGTTTTCGCAAAACCCAACGTTCTCTCTCTATTTTCAATGGCACCGAAGCGTCCCTCAATGCAAGCGCCGCCACCGGGTAAACCCTCGTCGGAAGAAGAATCATCTGAAGAAGAAGCATCCGACGGAGTAGGAGAGAGAGCTTCTTCTCGACCACCTCCTCCTTCCAACAAGCCCTCCAAAAAGAAGACCAGCGTCACACCCCAATTGTCATCCTCAACCTTCGGAGCAGATGAAAGCGAAGAAGGGACAGGAGAGAGAGCTTCTTCTCGTCCACCACCACCTCCTCCATCTTATAACAAGAAGCCCACCCAAAAGAAGACTACCGTCACACCCCAATCGTCATCCTCGGCCGACGGAGCAGATGAGAGCAAAGAAGGATCCGGCGATTCTTTTACGGAGAATCATCTGAATATCGCTGCAATTCCGGATCCAAGCACGAAGCCTCTCCCCCTAAAACCAGCGGAAGAAACTTCTAAGTCGAAGAAGATGAACGTGACTTCTGTAAAGAGAACTTCTGGGAATGATAGAGAGAAAAAGGATTCGAAAAGGGCGAAAACTGACAAAAGGGGAGACAAAGCTGCTTCTTCACTGCCACCTCCTCCATCTTATTCTAACAGTAAGCCCTCTGAAAAGAGGACCACTGTCTCGCCCCCATCGTCATCCTCAACCGACGGAGCTGATGAAAGCGAGGAAGAGTCCGACGATTCTGATACGGAGAATCCTCCGAAGATCGCTTCAATTCCCGATGCAAGCGCCAATCCTCTCGCCGCGAAACCAACGGATGAAACTTCAAAATCGAATGAGAAAGTGATTCCTGTTAATGGAGCTTCTGAGAATGATATGGAGAAAAAGGATTCAAATATGGCGAAAGCTGATGGATCGTCGCCCTTGAAGAGGCCATTGTTTGTTCGGATTTGGAGTGAGGATGATGAAATCGCAATTCTCAATGGTCTGTTTGAGTATGGTTCGGAAAAAGGGGTAGACCCATTCCGGGATTTGAATGTGTTTTATGAATTTGCCAAGAAAAGTGTTCGTGCAGATGTAAGTAAGAGTCAATTTATTGATAAGGTTAGGAAGTTGAAGCAGAAGTTTAAGGACAATGTAAAGAAGGGGAAGAAGAATGGGGAGGATCCAGTTTTCAAGAAAACCCATGATGGGAAGGTCTTTGTGTTGTCGAAAAAGATTTGGGGAGGTGAGGCGGTGAAGTCTGTTGAGGCAAAGAGTGCTGACGGGAAAACCCCAAAGGGTACGAAATCGGAGGTGTCGAGGAAGAATGCTGAGAATTCTAAGGATGTTGAGATGCCGAATCTTTGCGATGATAAAGAAGAGAAAGGGCTGGAGATGGAGAATTATTCAGACGATGCTGTGAGTTTGAGGTGTTGGGTTAAGTATAGTGAGAAACTAGGAGTTTCAGATATGGATGAGAGGTCGATGAAAGAAGGATTAGAGCTGCTTCCGAATTGGAAAAAGAGAGAATTGGCGGAGAGATGGAAAAAGTTGGTGTGTCGGGAAATGGAGATTTACTTGAATAGGGTGGAGCTGTTACGGGATCGGGTGAATATGGTACGCATGGCTGTTTGGTCTAAATATCGCTCAGAAACATGAATATGGGGAGTGGGTTTTAGTGTTGTGGATTTTGTATTAAGGGACCTGTTGGTGTTGGTTGTCTTTCTAATGAAGCTTGTAAAACATTATTATATGATTTAAGAAACTGAATTAGAACTGATCTATCTAATCTTTTGATATTGGTGGATTGATTGGATTTCATATTTGTTTTAACAAAATATGATTTTTTTTGTAGTTTTTAATATTGCAATTAATTCTTTTCTATCTTTTCTTTTTTTAAAGACATTTTGTTGTATTAGGCAATTATTGTTTCTTTTTTCCTATTTGTTACTTGCAGTCTATTCCAATTATAAAAAAAAAAATAATGTTTTAGTTTAATAAAATTTAATAAAAATTTAATTTTCTCATATACAGGTTTAAAAACGTAACAAGTAAAATTCATGTCTTTTTAAAATGACATAAACCAAATATGCCAGGCCAAATTATATATTATCTCCTTAAATTATCAATTATTTTCTTGATTAATGATATGAATATCTTATCATCTAATGATTTATAAGGACCCTAAAATTCTCTCCCTCTTAGATATGTGCGCTTCTCCTTTTAGGTTTCTTCCGTATGCTCTCAATTGGTTAAGAGAATTTTTTTTTTTTAGTGTCCGAAGTTGTCCACCACCTGATTTTTAAAACTTTACTCAGATTATTCCAGGTAAACCGTTGAAATACCTCTAGAGATAGAGTTCTCCCCTACATTATTTATTCGATCTGAGACTCAAAAACTCGAGTTATTTAGATAAGACCCAATGACTTAACCACTATAACTGGGTGAAAAAATTGAGAAAGGTATAAAAATAACTTTGATTTGATTATTTTCCAAGTGAATTGAGACAGTTTAAGGGCATAAAAATTGAGAAGGGTATAAATTTTAGACAAATTAAGTCTGATACCATACCATACCAGTCAACCTATGGAGCGCCAAGTAATATGTCACAAACAAGACACAAGCACACAAGTTTTAACCTAATAAATAAAAGCAGGGAGGAGTCGTATGAGAAGGGTGGACAACTATATTACTTCTTACTCGTTCCACTCCTCCCAAACACATCATCAGGGCTTTATGTCTCTCATATAAACTAACATCCTAGTGGAAGAGCTGAATCTGGAGAAGAGAATTGAATTCAGTCCCCGGTGCAACCTCATTACAAAAGCAGTTATAACCCACAAAGGTTCTATTGCAGCAAATTTTAACACAGTCAAAGATCACCAAATTTACAACAAAGAGAAGCAAATGCCAAACTTCCAAACTTAATTTGCCCCTCTGCATTTTGGAAGGCACACAATGTGAACTAGTCCAAATTACGGTATCCGGGGAGCAGGGATGTAATAAATCCAAAAACAATCATCTGGATTTCTTTTACAACTCCCCACCATTGATTACCACCGTTGCCCTCAACTGGTCCAACCCCACCACCCTCATTCTCCATCAACACACCATTCTCATTCTCAACTGCAGGCCGCCCCTCTGCAGTACAAATACAAATGGAGATTAATCTTAAACAGCTCAATTTGATATTTCTGCACAGAAAATTTTCCATCTGACAAGTGTGCACAAGGATATTACTTCTTAGCAGGCATATACTAAAATTAGAAACATTAACTGATGCTAAAGATAAAACTTATTTTGAATAATGAACAAGGCGCCAATAGTATCACATTGGAGGTAATTAGTGATTTTTTGGATTTTGAAAAGACAACGGTTCAAAGGGCTTAACACTAACTAAATATATTTCTCTTCAAAGGTCAATCACATAATTGACACAGCATCCATTCAAATACCTCTAATAAAATTGGAAAATATAGTGACAAATAGTGATAATAAATCATCACATTAAATAGCCTACTTTGAAATGAAATCATGTTCAAGGAACCAATTTGGCTCCATTAAAGCCCTAATTTTAAGATCTTAAAAGTGCAACTTGCAGGTATATGTCTTCTCCATAAGAGATTGAAAAATGCATCGAGATCTTACAGCATTCAGCTTTTCAGGGTTCTATCCCCCCCTTTTTTTTTTGGGGGGGGGGGGAGCAGACTATCTTAAAAAAAAAATTGTATTGATCCATCAATTGATTAAAAGTACCAAAATGAGTACAAATTCGATAAGTTTAAACTTTCAATTTCAAAGTACAAAAGTGTAAAATTCTGACTTTTTTGTGAATATATTGAACCAATTACAGAACTGCTAATGATACGAACATAATTGTCTATTTATCCCATTCATGTCACCTTGGTTTCTTTTTCCATCTATAAAAGAATTATAGGGTATTTCTACAGAAAAGGAAACAAAACACAAGGAAACATCCAACCTTGTAGGATGACAAAAGGACATACAGCAAGCAAATGAGCAAAATTTTTTTCTTTTAGAAAGAGGTTTCATGGAAGGGGTGTCACTGGCAAACTGAGTAATGACCGTCTAAGAACCTATCAATGAAATTTGGTCGACATCATCCAGAGAACAAACGTAGTGCCTCTTAAGGAAAGACTATAAAAAAATAAAATAAAAAACAATAAATAACGTAAAATAAGTAAATAGGAGTTTCTCCACCACTTCCAAAACACTCAGTGGTCTTTGAAAATTACCCCTAAAACTCAATTGTATTTGTTTGTTAGCCTAAAAGTGCAAAGAGCAATTTGGTTAATAGACATAATCAGGTCATGAGATTCCACAATTTAGATAACCACCCACATCTTTTTCCACTTTCCAATTTTCACTTCATGTCCGTCAGCTCTCTTTTACTTCTTATATCTCCCATGATTTCTCTGTCTTACTCAAAAAGGATAATACAAAGAAAAAATTATAAATTCAAGAAATAATTAAACGTAATATGCTGCACAATCATCATCTGTGGCATAAACCTCATTATATGACGATGACAACTTGCCACATACAAGTGCATAAAAGGGGAGAGTTGGTTCTCAAAAATATATATGTAACGGTTTAAAGTAGTCAGTGTAGAGAAGTGTGTGTGGAAAGATATGCTTATATGCTGAGATATTTGAAAGATATAAATTTGAAGATTTGAACTTTTAAGCAATCAGAGGCATTCCTTGTCCAACAAAGCAGGACAAAACTTCATTCTGCAAGAAGCACTAGTAATAGTAGAGAGGTAAGGTTACTATCTCTTCTCCAAAAAGGAATCATTGCAATTCAACTTCATACTACTTATGAGAACAAACTTGAATTCAGGAGTTCAAATACTTCCCTTCTGGATCCCCTTCGGTTTTATATTTGAGCGATCAAATGCCTAAGAAGCACTTTTTTCTTTTTTCTCAATTTATATTTGCTTGCATTTATACCACTTCTATAGTGGGAGGACTGGAGATATATCTCAAATTCACCTAATGTGCATTATTTAATCAAGTGCACAAATAGATGCTTAGGTGCTGCATTAGTTGCGACTCAAAAAGATCAGTTTCCTTGCCATGTACGGAGAGAGAGAGAGAGAGAGAGAGAAGGAAAAAAAAAAAAAAGAACAAACCTGGCATGGCAGGATTCTCATTTCCCACATGTGCAGCAGGTGCAATATCATCAGCCCTTACAGCAGGCCTACGAGGTTGGGGAGGTGCTGCAGCTCTATGCATGCCTTGTGAAAGCCATCGTATTAGTGGAGTTAAAGCCCCAGTTTGATATCTGCAGCATGTGGCATAATTAAAAAGGTTAGGCTGCAAACTGATTAAAAATAAAGATAAGAAGGCATGCAAAGATGGAACATTCACATAAGCTGTGAAAAAAGAATTCTAAAATATGTACAGAAAAATATCAAAATCAATCATAAACATAAAAAACGAGAACTTCTTTACTTATTTTGTCAAACTTTCAGAAAATAATTTGTTGAAGTGAATTTGAATGTTCAATATCACCAAAAGAGATGGGTCAGCAGTAAAATCAAATTCATTAAGTCCATGTATTTCACATCTAGTACTATGAAATCACAAGACGTTTAGACAAAAACCATATTTAGATAATTGATATTTAAAAAGCATTGAAGCCAGAATATGATCAGCCTTTCGCTACTTACAGATAAACAAGAGAAGCAAAAAACACAAGCAGAACTAGCCGTTGCCTTGATCCATCTTGATTGAACAAAAAGATGACAGCAGCCAGCTTCAGCATAAGCAACAAGTCAATCTGGAATGCAATTTGAAATCTCCTTACAACAACTTGTCTTTGAGGAACTTGCTGCTGCTGACCAACTTGCCCATGCTCCTCACCTGCTGTTCCATTATCAGCAGCAGCTGGTCTACTGTCAGCAGGAAACGGAACTAAGATGAACAAATGATATGCATTTAGGGAAGGGGAGGGGGAGTATACATGTTAGGCTTCAATGATTATCATTGTATTAATCTTCATTGTATTTTAAGCTTTTACACTGTGAACTTGAACTGTGAAAAGTATACAAAAATAGAACTGCTAAAACAAGACAAGTAGTAGCTTTTTCACTTCTTCCTCTTGGCATGCCATCCTTGGTTTCAATAACACCTTTCACTGCTTTTGCTTAGATATACAGGCCCAGGAGGTTTTACAAAAATCACATCACATTTGGATTTCACCATTCCAGTCTTCCACCCATTTCATAGAGTTCATTCTTGCGATAATTTCTCTCTCATATTTCGTTGTAATTTTATACCCAATACAATTTTGTTGTTGTAGTGTTTATGGATATTTTTGCATCTGCATATGGAGTTTAAGCATGAAAACAGATCCATATAAACTGCAGGCCACAGAAAAAGAAAAGTATAGTTGTATCTACTTAATGTTACATCTGAATGAAAGCCCAACTCCTTGTTCATTATGCATATATTGCACTTGACATTCCAATGTTACCCAACCCAACAAACTTAAATCTTTCCTGCTTTCCCGCTTTCTTTTAGCTCACTTAGTTTACCCAATCCCACTATACATATGGGTCCAAGATGGGCAATCTGCAGACATTCTTGCCTTCATTTTTATTAGGAAGAAGCTGCTTCCAGAAATTAAACCTAATAGCTCTGGAAAAGACAGAAGAAACTTTACCATCATGCCCAATGTTCCCCCACAAATGAAGGTAAAGACACGAATCTGACCCTAATCAACTCTATGTATATCCTTCCAGGACTTCTGCAACTTGGAGTAACTGAAAAATAGATCATGCATTCACATGCCAAGCATGTATACAAAAAGGAGTATTGCCAACTACTATATATGATACCTAAATATTTTCGATTTCATATTTTCAAAATCCATTTCCATGTATCCTGGTCTGCCATTGCCCCTCATACTTCTTTCAAATATTTCTTAAAACACTTCATTCATACTAATCAAAACTCGAACTCTTTTTTTCATAGGAAAAAGAAATTTATTAAAAAAAAGTAGCAAGGCAAACCTAAAGAGAGAGCTTATCTACAAAAACAGCAACCTCCTCACAAAAGGAGAAATATTTGGAAGAAAACCAAAAGGATACTATTCCTTTAGGTTGCAACTTCTTGTTCACAGTCCTATTTATGCCTTAAATATTATATACCAGCAATATTTGCTATTTCTAAATAAACTTCTGGGTGTAACAACACTTTCAATGGATGGTGACTGATGATAAAACCTAATTGGCTGACATGAAGATCTAAATTCAGATGGAGTCATACTTGACTGACTCAAAGAAAGCCAGAAAAGATTATAGTCAATTGGTACAACGGACAATATACTTTCTTTAATCAAAACAATGGCAAATTAGAGATTTAATGGAAGGCTTTAAGGATATTATGAACAAACACACTCACATGCCAGCACACAAGGAGATTCAACAGTATGAACATTGAAGGAGGAGGTAAGCCTAAATAATCAAGGTACAAAGTTAGTTCATCAAGAATCTAGTGTTGGTCAACACTATCACTCCTTTGGAAGGTTCAGCGCCATCCTTTCTTCCTGATGAGCCTTTTTACATTCTTTTTACCCCGTTTTTGTCTGTGATGGGTGTTGTCATTCTGGTACTCATGCCATCCATAATAAACTCCTTCAATCTTTTCCTTATCACCTCACTCTAAAATGCACTACCTTTTTTTTTTCCTCCGTTTATAGAGCCCTTCCTAATCTCTTAAGACTTTTTTTTTGGGGGGGGGGGGAAGCAATGTTACCACACCAAAATCAGAAAACAGAGAGCAGAAAATAAATCTAGCCAAGACACAAACACAAATAGATGGTTTATCTAGATAATCCCCATGCCCATGGAAGGCAACCAAAACACTTCTTTAATGACCAATAAAACCTTATAATAACCACTTTTCTAACAACACAAAACCCAATTATACCCTACCCAAACTCTCTTACTCTCAAATGCTATGCTACACAATTCTAGCAAAACAATACCTCAATATCACCGCAGCAACTCTCAAAAACATGCATATATCTCACAGCTGCCTCCTCCAATCAAATGATATGCAACCCTTTTTCCCGTTCTCTCACAGCAGCCACCTCTGCACATATTAATGACGAAACATTGTAACCTCAATTCCAAAACGTTTGTCCTTTAAAGGAACAGATTGTTCCTTTTTTACATCCTCATTTGTAAGATGCACCATCCTCTTCAAACCACAAAAAGTTCTCTTCCTTAGTGACGATAGGCAACATATTTCATCAATGAAGTCTTCAAAAATCAAATTTTCCTTTTGAAAAAAATAAGGCATTTTCATGACAGAAGTTCAATGATCTTTTTTAAGTTTTGCAGATTGATGTCATTTAAAAACCACTTACTGTTTTAAGTTTTTATCAAATTTTTGCATATACAAAAGCAAAAGTGTTAGACTTTAAATAAATAAGCCTTAACTCTTTTAGGGATCTGAAGGGGTAGGAAACTCATTTAGAAAATTGCTATCGTTCACTGGTTCAGATCTATTTAAACACATGCTTCAACCAACTTTATTTGATCAGTAACAAGTGATAAAACTGAAATTCAACTGCTTAATCCATCTGCTGCAGTTATCCTCATTTAATCTTAATTCATTTGGTTTATAATATTAGTTCTTTCAAAATGTCCAAATCATCAACAGATACTTGAGAACAATGTTAGCTCAAATTAGAAAGGCAATACAAATGGGTCCTTGAGTGAGGTATTCAGTCCATAGTGCATGTACTTACTCTAAATGCTCATTAAATTTACATGTGGAATCTGCAGATAAAAGCAAGAATTTGAAGAACATAACCCAGGAAAGCCACATAAACAAATAGAATACCCCGAATGATTTCAAATACTTTGAAGATCCTTATACAAGACATATTTGGCTTAAATTTAGGATCGCCGCCAAAATTCATCTCTAAACAACTGAGAGCAAAAAAAAAGGGAGTCCGTAACTTTCTTCATCAGATAAAACCAATAGCACCACATACATGCATTATCTGAATAAGAAAATCATAACATCGTATCAAAAAATATAAAAGAATAAGAGAAATTAGGGTGCGAGGACACTTACGAGGGTACATTATAAGTAAGAGGAATAAGAGTATTGGAGGGGACGCCAGCATATGAACCCATGAATGGAATAACAGGAACAGCATAAATGCCAGCTCCTCCATTCCTGTGCTCCTGATTCATCGAACCCACTAATCCAGGGTAAATCATACCTAACATATTTACATCACCAATTCCTGAAACCTAAATCAAAAGGTATAAACCCTAGGTTCAGATTGTCGTGTCACAGAAAAAGGATGAATCGGAATTGGGAAGGGTAATTGGTACCTGTGGCTGCCTGAGAGGCTCCTCGGGAGGTTTTGCAGTCGAGGTTGCCGGCGATTCGGAGACTTCCGCCATTCAAGATATCTGTGCTCTCGCTCACTTTACTCCGGAAGGAAGATACGAGATTTTCTTTTTCTTTAAAGAACTAGTGCAAGATTTCGAAAACAATATCTACATATAAGCGCATACATATTTTATTTTACATATAAAATTTATTATAATTGCAAATAAGCCCTTGAAGGTTGCAAAATTGTCAAGTTGCCCGTATGATTCATTGTTTTGCAAATCGCCGCTTGTGAGTTTCAAAATGGCAAAAAGTCATGCGTGGTTCACTGTTTTGTTAACTTACGCTCCGATTACCAATTTGTTCTTATGATTTACTCCGTCTCAAAAGAAAAATAAAAAATTAAAAGATCACTTAAGTGTTCAAAAAAAAAAAAAATCTACTAGGAAACTATATATAAAGTTTCTGAATTTTGACCTAAAAGTTTAATAAAATTTTTAAATTTTATTTTGTTATAATTAAATTTTTAAATTTTAAAATACGTAATAAATAATTCTTTAGGATGACGTTATTAATGATGTGAATATTATTTGATGACTTAATATTCTCAGTTATTAATGCGGGCATAAGGTAGGTGCCGAAAAATTTCATATCAACGGATAATATCCATATCATCAATGATGTTAACCGATTATTCCATATATTAAAGTTTAAGAACTCAATTCCATTAGAATAAAGTTTATATAGTTTGTTAAAATTTGGTCAAATTTTATTTTCTTGCTTTTGGTTTAAGTTCATCATCACATTGGAGAGATCAACCCTCAGCATGCATATGCATGAGCACAATCAATGACTGGCCAGTCATTGAGATTTTGTAAAAAAAATATTAAAACTAGAATAATATAAAATTAAAAGTAAATAAACTTTTCAAACAAGTTATAAAGCTGACAATGTTTTCGGTTTCATGTGAATTAGCGAATTTCTTTTACGAATGAAAGCAAAATCATCCGAGATTCGTCTGCAGTTTTATAAAATCTCCGAGATTCCTTTCGGGTTCTTGTCCTCTGTACTTCATCTTCCCAGAACGCTAGAAAGACAAAGAAATATGATAATTGATGGTGCCTATGGGGGTTTATCCCTCAATGTTTCTATTATCTTCGTTCTTTCCAACAGTCATACTATCTTGCTTGCGGTGAGGGTCCCGACCATCTTCACGGCAACAACAGAACCATGAAGTTCATTGCTTGGCCTTTTTGGTGCTGGAACTATTATTAGGGAAGATGTTATCTTTTCAGCCTCTTCCTGGTCCTTCTGCTTCCACAAGTGGATTTCTGCGTGGAGAATTAGGTGATTTTGATTCGGTTTCTTGATTTCTGCGTCTAGGGTTTGGAATTCTTGCTAATATTTCTATGTTTGTGATCTGATTTTAAGTGATTTCTTTTGAGTTTTCTTGAAATTTTTGTGGGGGGCTCTCTCTGATCACATGAAATTGGTTTTTGTGTGAAGTATCATGAAGGTGATGTTTGGATGCTTAAAACAAATCGGGTTAACAATGTGCCAACTAAAGTTCATATTAAGGAACTAAAGTTAAAGAAATGGGTGTTCCGGGTTTTGATTGTTGTGACTATTATTCTCCTAGTTTGCATTATTCCTGTATTGAAAAAAGAAGGGATCAAGCGGGTTGTCTTGAAAAAAGATTGAGTATTAAAAGTGATTCATTTACTGAGAAGAGAAGTTTTGAGGGTCTTGAAAGTGTGTGCCTCTCAATTATTATTCTTTGTGATTCTGGTGATCTTGCCAAGAAGAAGACTTTCCCTACCCTTTTCAATCTCTATCGCTAGGGATTCTTGCACCCAGGTGAAGTCCAAATCTTTGGATATGCAAAAACTAAGATTTCAAATGATGAGCTTAGAGATCGGATTCGTGGTTATCTTTTGCACGACAAGGACAATTCAGATCTCTCAGTGGATGTATCAGAGTTCCTGCAATTTGTCAAATATGTGAGTGGATCTTATGACAGCAAGGAGGGATTTGGCTTATTGGATCAGAAAATAGCTAAGCATGAATTTCCCTAAAATAGTCATGAAGCAACATCTGGAGTCCCTTTTACCTGGCGCAAGTCTGGTTCTTTACAATAATATTCATTATTTCAATAAAAAATCTTTTTTTGGACGAACCCTAACGTAACAAAATCAACGGATTCAAGATATAAAAACAGTCTTTTTGTAAAAATATAAGAGAAAGACTGCGTACATATACGTCTACTCCAAACCCAACCTCAATTATTGGAATTAAGGATCTGAGTGTTGTTGTTATGAAAGCAAAATCATATAGAATGTCTATATGAAAATAATTTATTGAAATCGATCATATCAAGTTATTTCTACTAATTTACTTGAAAATTCATGTCAACAATTCAATTCATGTATAGGGAGAGATAGCTTATATACCACTACGAAATAAATGCACTATTCAGACGGTGAAAAAACTGTGAGCAAAATGCGCTAAAACCATCAGCAAAACTTTCTCTGATGGATGGACTATCAATTTGGTATACACCAGTCGGGATAGGTGTATCCTGGTGGTTTGAGTTGTCGTTATAGCATGTTATGTATGTATTGTGACGATAGAAAAGTGTTGATAAAATTAATTATTGTATCGTCAGCTAATAGGGTGTCAGGAAAAAGTAAACTTTTTATGATCGGTTACCATATATTACGAGATGTTACTACTTTTATCGTCGGTTATTATTGTGTTAAGAAATGTCACTAATATTATTATCGATTATCATGCGTTATGAGATGTTACTATTTTCATTGTCAGTTACCATTGTGTTAGGAAAAATCACTGAATTTATCATCGGTTACCATATGTTATAAAATGTTACTACTTTTATCGTCAATTACCATTGTGTTAGGAAATATCACTGATTTTATCATCGGTTATCATATGTTATGAGATGTTACTACTTTTATCATCGGTTACCATTCAATTAGGAAATGTTATTAATTTATCAGTTATCCTATATTACGAGATATACTACTTTTATCGTTAGTTCTATTGACTTAGGAAAAGTTATTGATTTATTATCAATTACCAGATTTTATTATAGGTTACCATATGTTACGAGATATTATTACTTTTATCATCGGTTATTATTTAATTAGGAAATCTTACTGATTTATCATCGGTTATCATATATTACGAGATATTATTACTTTTATCATTCATTACCATTAATTATCCATTGCCATTGAATTAGAAAATTTTGATTTTATCATGGATTATCATGTGTAACGAGATATTACTACTTTTATCCTCGGTTACTAAGATGCAGGTGCCAGTGATTTGTGTGCGGGTGCCAGTGATCTGTATGGGCGGGCGCCAGGCCCTCACTTAGGTGGATGCCCGCATATGGGGGCGGGCGCCAAGCCCCCCCACATGGGGGGCGGCTAGCCCTGTGGGTTATACAAGTGTTCGTTTGTTTAACGCATTCAAATGGCCAGTACCAATTAACAACAAAGTAACAAATTTTTTTTTAAAAAAATCATAATAAACAAATAAAATTATTTTTCTTGGAGTACCTCCTTTACCTTTTTTTTTTTTAAACCTGGTAATAAACTATCTGCTTCTTGGATGGTTGATGGTTAGACTTTTTAAGCCCAAACTGATTGCTCATATCAATAGATTGAGTTCTTTAGACTCAATTGGATACTCATCTCAACAAAGTGACTTCTTTAGACCCAATTGGATACTTACCTAAACAGAGTGACGAAACTTTACGAAGTTTCAATGAAAATATAGTATAGATTTTAATTGAGTGAGAATTTTGATTAAATAATGTTTGGTTGAGTAATAGTTTTTTCAATGAATTTTGAGAGTCTGCAGATGAGAGCTTTAAAGGGAATGAAAGGAAATGAGAGAGTTTTCATAATTTTAAAGATATTCATCGTTTTATTTTCACAAAAATTTGAAAACCCACTCTTTTTTTAAAATTTTGTCTCCCTCCATTTTTTGGACACTTTTATCCGCCTATCCACCTTTAATTTTAGTTTTAGACTATTCAAAAATTCACCCCATATCACATTTTAAAATTATATCACCAATTATTTTAATTTTAATTTAATATTATTAATAATCAATTATTATTAAAAAGGCAAAGCAAAATATTAAAATAAATTTTTGATATCTTTTTTTATCAAAGGAAAAGAATGTTAATTATATTATTGTAAATAATTTTTTTCAACAAAAGAAAATAATATTGTAAATTTTTAATATTATAAATAATGAGAATGTAATGGTATAATTAATTATGTTAGTATAATTAATTACATGATATTTAATATTATTAAATTATATTAGTATAATTAATTATGTTGGTACATTAGTTTTAGATTTTATATAAAATTATATAATATTCATAATGTTTTTCTTATTTGTTGTTTTGTTGGAATTTGTTTAAAATTATATCATATAATTAATTTTTAGAATTTACTTGATAATTAAAACATCTATATAAGCTTAGACGGGCGCCTGCATAGCCTCGCGGGCATCCGCCAGATACCACTACTTACCACTATTATACGGGAGTTACCACTACTTATTGTCGGTTACCACAGCTTACCACTACCACATATGCATCCATGTTTACAATGTGTTTAATGATACTTATTCTACTAATATACTACTATTTTCACACAGAGACTCCCCTAATGAAAACCATTTTAACAATTAGTTTTGATTACAAAATCCTTTTACTGAGACGTGACTATTAAAATAGAAGCATTGAGTTTTGTATAAGTATATACAATAGATGTAGCCTTTAGGTTAGCAATAAATACAACACATGCAGTCATTAAGTTACCTATGCTACTGTATATGCTAATATTTTCGTAGGCGTCGTGCAATGCAAACTCCCTGGGCAGCCACGAGTGCAGGGGACAGGTGCCAGCCCCCCACTTGCACGAGCGCCCGCACATGGGGGCGGCCACCAGGCTCCTGCGCACGGGCGCTCACGGATAGACACGGGCGCCCCCAGATGGAGGCGGGCGCTAGTCCCGTGTGCGATAATTAATATTAATTCTTAATTTTTTAATTTTCATTAACAATTAATATTAATTAACATTATATTATTACGTATATTAATAATTATTTATATAAAATCATGATTATCTAAACTATTTGTTAATGTAATATGTTATTAACACTTATTATCATAGTTTATCACTTATTGTCATGTTTCATCAATTGTTATCGTCCATTATCATCCATTATAGACATATTGCTCTGATTATTATTTGTTACCATATTATTATCACTTGTTACCATCATCATTAGATATCATTCATCGTATTATTATTTGTTATTATACAAGTATTATAACCATATTAATAAAATAATATCACTTATATCATTCATTATTATCTTTGTTATCACTTATTATTAATTGTTATCATATTATGTCATGAATTATTATTATTTATGTATTATATTATATCATTATGAAGTAAAATAAAAATAAAGAAAATAAATTAATGATCACATAAATGAAATGTCATTTCATTACATTTCCTTTCACACGTCTATCAACCTCATTATCACATTACATTACATTTCATATGTATACGTATTTCATCCGACTCTACCAACCTCATCATCTTTATTCATGTGTATTAATTCATCTTCTCCATCTCCATTTTCAAGATTAATATTTATAATTTTATGTAATATTCAAAAGGAATACACATTTTATTAAAAATAGTTACTGAAAATATTTAAAATTTTTAAAATACTCATTCGCGTAGTAGATGGTATTTAAAGTATAGTAAAAGTTGAGATAAAAATGAGATTTGAAAATTTATTAGTTGAGTTAAAATTAGAGTTTTGAGGGAAAGAAAAGTTTTGAATTTAATATAATATATTTGAAAGTATATTTGGTTGAGTGATAATTTTTTCATAGATTTTGAGAGTTTAGGGAGGAAGGGAAAGCTATAAAGGGAATGAGAGAGTTTGATGGCTTTAAGTGATGTTGACCGCCTTATTTTCATAATTAATTTCAAAACCCGTCATTTTTAAAAATTTTGTCTCCCGCTCACTTTTATTTTACCTCTCATCCTTGGCGCTCAAAAATTAGTAGCATATAAATTAAAATTAAAGAATCAAAATATATTTTTGGCACCAATTTTTGTGCCAAAAAATTATTAATTAAAATAAAATTATTATTGTTAGTTATTTTTTGGAATTTGTACAAAATAAAATAATAATGATAATTAATTTTGAAATTATATTTTTTCATATAAACTACATAAATTGATAATTTTGCCTATTTTAAATATTATACTAATATATAATACGACAATATATAATATAATTATATATATATTTTAGAATTATATTAATTATATATATAGTATTATAATATATATAAAAAAATATATATAGTGCATCGCTGGGCCGGGTGCCAACACCCTTGTGCACGGGTGCCCGTGCTGGGAGGTGGGAGCCAATAATGGTTCCCAGTAATAGCAATGGTCAAGGACAACTGGAAACCAATAATTGAAGCACAATCATGACTTCATCATGCTTCGAGCCTATGATAACCAAGGTTTCCTAAGGCTTGCATATGTGGTTCTATAATAATCTTATTTATAATATATCAACATAAGCCTACTCTAAAATTGTTGTAAATGGTCAGGGTAGGTAGCTTCAGTCTTCAACCTAATCTATAAACCAACAAAAGGAAGTAGTCCATATGAAGAGCCATATAGCCCTTCACCCTAGTTCAACCCGCAAATCAATTGATCTAAATGCCATGTTCATGGTGCAATTAAAACATACATACTCAACAAGAAACATGCAGTCCAAATAGTGTATAAAATTAACATCTCCTCCCACAAGTTCTCTTCAGTATTATAGGAAGAGTTTATAATAAAGAACAAGTTCAAATGTGGGTTAGCCAATGATATCTGTTTTCATACTTAAAAACATAAAGGAAAAAATGTTCATATCTATAGACAGACACACAGCACATGAGGGAATTCAAGCTTTGTTGTTAGATCATTTCAAAATGTTTGTGATTTGATTAATTGTAATAATGGCTATGAAAATAAGCTAGACTGGGGCAATGATGAAATCTTTAGAACTCCCTCCAGAAACACAATACATCCATACACTTAAGGCACAAACACGAAACTAGACATAATTAGAAATGTAGTTTGTAGATCCATGCTTAATTGAGAGTGGAGAAGAAAACCTGAAGACCCAAAGAAATTTCCTCTTGGAGCTCAAGCTCATGTATGAATAGCAACCATGTCTATCTTCAAGAGGCGCAATACATGATAATTGATGAACTTATAAAGATTCTCTTGATCATCACCTCTTCAATCCCAAAATCATGACAAGGGCTTCTTTTTTGAATTAGTTTTGTTCCTTTCCAAACGGATCCTCTAGGTCTACCATCACAATACCAATGTTGCCAAGTCCACAATGAATTTATCAAGGAAACAATCGAACCCAAAGGCAAAGAAGATGACGATTGAGTGGAAGTTGAAAGGAGATGAATGAATGTTGAAGCAACCTTTGCTATTCTTGATTTTGAAAATGCTTGAGTGCCACTCAATTTTAGCTCCCCCTTCCCTTTCTTCTCAGTTTACTCCCTATCTAGTAATCATAAAAATTTAATTCATTAATAAGATTGATCCCCCATTCAAGATCAAAATTGGTGCTTTATCATAAGCTATTTGGATTTTATAGAGAAATTTTATTAGACAGATAGCACGCATTCAAGCAGATATTAGACAAACTAGTTTGGATAGTTTAATTTTTATCCCACAAAAAGTTTGGATTCTGAATGGAAGGCTCTGCGTGTGTTATCAAAATTGTGTTTTAATGATGATTAAACTAGGTGGAATTAAGAAAACAAAGTCACAACATATCTGGAAATATATAAACACTTAAAGATAAAAGACCAGTCGATCTGACTGATATGCATGTTGACCTGTGAACACCAAGCTCCTAGAAACTAAGTCATGAGTCATCACAAGACCTATTTCATAAGAGATGTGGACCCATTAGAGAACATAAATCGACCCATTGAATGCCCCTGTGGACCTCTGAACAATAAACTTTCATCTGAAACACCTCATGTCAACCTACTACAAACATATGTCAACCCATTAAAGAGTACATGTTGACTTGTTAAGAGTCCCTATCAACCTGAGTACCTTAGGCTTTAGTTCTGAGACTAGGGATGTCGACTTGCTCGAAAAGATGTTGACCTGTTAGATGTATAGGTCGACCAACCAAATAGTCATGTCAACTTGTGAAGACTTAAGCTTTCTTCGAACAACACAAGTCAACCCAGTAAACGACACATGTTGACCCATTGGATTGAAGGATAAAGAAATATCCTTCATGTCGACCTGCTACATCAAGATGTTGACCTTTGATCACAAGTCGACCAATATGAATACTTTGAGTTGACAAATTGAGTGAAGTTAAAACATAAATCAACCAAACATTATTAATAAGTTGACTTGAGGTCTGTACCGAGTCACTTGCTTTCAAACAAGCAGATATATGACTATAGAATTTCTTTAAAATGTTGACCTATTTTATGACATGTCGAATAGTTCTACCAATTGATCGACCAAAGAAGCTAAAATCAATCGACACACCTAGCCATGTTGACCTAGAAACAAGGATGTTGACCCAAGAAAGCAAGGACTCGATCAATACAGCACATAAGTCGACCTAAGGAGTGACCCAAGTTGACCTAAACACAATAATAAACAAACTAATAGTGCATAGGTTAACCTTATAAGACAATAAATCTACATGCACCCTTAAATGAGTTGACTTGATTGATTGAGGAGTCAACATCTTCAGTTCATACCAAGCAATTCAGCACACAAGTTGACCTAAAAAAAAGATAAGTCGACCAGTATACAAAATGAGTCGACCTGAAAGAAAATCAAGTCGACACCTTCTATCCATAACTGACAAAATTAAAAAAATTAGTCAACCCTTGAATAAAACCATGTCAAGCCTTGATGAACACACTCTAAATCCAGAAATCTTAGGGCGCGTTTCGTTATAGAAAACGTTTTCCAGTTTTCCGTTTCTAATTTTTTTATATTTTCTATTTTTAAAGAAAAGATTAGAAAATTTAAAAAATATGTTCAAAATATAAATATTTTCCTATCTCTAATTTTCTCTAAGAATTTGAAAAATTTTTAAAAATACGGATTTATTTATAATGGAAAATAATAGAAAACACTCATGGGCTACTTTCTATTTCTCTTCATAAAATTAAAAAGCCATGTTTTCCAATTTTCATTTTTAAAAATTTAAAACTAGAGTATTTGAACACATTTTCATTTTCTTAGAAATCGTTTCTGAAAAATACCCTTGTTTTCCACAACTAAAAAGACCCTTAATGTTTTAAATTGTCAGCACATGGACTCGGTGCTAGATTGCAAATCACCTAACTTAATCCGGTCTATTATGATTAGTGAAAGTCTTGTGAGCTCTAACATTATTATACAGCAAAAGCAAAGTATCTTATTGGCTAAACAAAACAGCAAGTAGAAAAGAAAACAGAAAGTGGTTTCTTATTGGCTACAACAAAGCAACGATTGGGAGAGCATTAAATGAGACAGAATGGAACATTAATAAACAATGTTCAAATTCAAACCTATCCCCACAACGGCTCTCAACAATCCTCACATAAATATTGAAGAGAAGAAGGAATAGGGTAATGAATGAACAAGTGACAAATTGAATGCTCCGAAGTAAAAACACTTTGTTTTTCATTCTTACTTCATTCTTTCTATAAATTCTTTTGTAAGCTTAAAGTTTGTTACATCTAAAAATTATAAGATTATTCCTTGTAACATTTACTTATCTCCTATATTAAAGTTCAAAAGACTAGAGAATGGTTTCTTGGTTTGGGGTTTAAAGAGTGAGAGAAACAATCAGTAAGGTTGAAAGTGTTGCATCTGAAAGTAAGTGTGTTGTACCATTTGGTAAAAATAGTGAAAATCCAGGAAGGTGTCTGAAAGTGGACGTTTACCGAGCTGGTGAAACCACTATAAAAATTTATGTGTTCTGTATTTTATTTTCACTGTTAAACTCCAACACTCTGTCCTTTGCCTTCTACAATTTGTAAAATCTTTAAAATATAGAAAAATTATCATTCAACCTATTTATCCCCTCCAAGTTGTATTTTAGCGTGGCACATGATAGCCAATTGAAGGGTTTAACGTATAATAGTGTTTTAGTACAATTAATATCTCTTTTTTTTCAAAAAAAAAAAAAATCATTTCATCAAAGCATGCAATGTTCACTTAGAAGCCCAAATTCACGATTTTATCACACAATTGATGAATAGCTGTCATCATCAAACAAGACAACCTAAAATTAACCAACAATTAAATTATTGAAGTGGTTAAATTAGTACTATAGTAATGAGTTCCAATTCCTAGTAGAAAGCACCAACCTTAGCATTCATCTCCCAAAATTTGTGTATTTGAGTTGAAAATGATTTTTAGGAAGGTCACCTTTGTGGAGAGTGATCGTGTTTTTGGAAAACTAAGAATATTTGTACCCGCAATAAACTCCACAAGTGCACCACATGTTGGGAACCCCAAGAAAAAAATGTTTTTCCCCCCAAACATTCTATCTAGTAACAAAAAAAGTAAGTAGTGCAATTTTTTATTTTATTTTATTTTTACAAATTCATGATGACATTTTTATTCACTGCCTGAAGTCTATTTGCATTGTTCTTCTCTGTGTTTTATTAAAAATACTAAATTTGAATATGTGTTTGTGTGACAAAAGAGTTTGATTTAGAATGAAGAAACCACAAGCAATATGATAATCTTTGTAGTATTTCATATTCATGCTAAATAAATTTAATATCACATATTTTGACGTTTGGGATGAGGTGGACTCTCACTACCAGAAAACGAGTTTTCAGTGACGGAAATTACTAACGGATAAAAATCCATCGCTAAAATCTTTGTGAACATATTGGTGACGGATTTAGCGACGGAAAAATCCATCGCTATTTTTCCGTCGCTAAAATTTGAAAAAAAAAATTGTTTTTGTTAAATATAATTTTTTTTTGTTTTTATTAAATATAATTTTGTATTTTTATTAAATATAATTTTGTGTTTTTATTAAATATAATTTTGTATTTTTATTAAATATAATTTTATGTTTTTATTAAATATAATTTTGTGTTTTTATTAAATATAATTTTATGTTTTGATTAAATATAATTTTGTATTTTTATTAAATATAATTTTGTATTTTTATTAAATATAATGTTTTGTTTTTATTAAATATAATTTTGTATTTTTATTAAATATAATTTTTATTTTTATTAAATGTAATTTTATTTTTTTATTAAATATAATTTTTTGTTTTTTAAATATAATTTAATGTTTTTATTAAATAAAATTTTATATTTTTATTAAATTAGGGTATTGTATTTTTAATATTGAGAGTTACAAATAAAGTATAGAAATAGAAAAAAATAAACTAATAACACAAATATAATGATGACATGGTGGTTAAGACAATCAAGTTCCCTCTCTCACACCCGGGTTTGAACTGGGGTGGGAGCACATTTTCAGCAAATTAAAGGCTGAGGCGCGAGCGGACGGGTCGGGCGGCGGGGCGGGCGTCCAGGTTCGAGCATTTGGTTTTACTCTTACTCACTTCAGCGGCGGAAATATTTCTGTCGCTAATAATCCGTCGATAATTAGGAATATTTAAAAGAAATAAAAAATTAAATTACCAACGGATTAGCGACGGATTTTCTTTGTGACGAAAAATTTTCGTCGTTAAATTAGCGATGTGACTTTCAGTAACGGAATTTTTCGTCACTAATTTTTTATCGTTAATACTTTTAGCGACGAAAATTTGAATATCAGTGATGAAAATATCCGTCGCTGATACCTGTTTTTCTTATAGTGTCTATTGATCCATAGAACAAATATGTAGAAGTTATATGAGAGTTTGAGTTAGGATTTGAAAAGAATAATTTAGATTTGAAGTTTTCTTATTAAAAATTACATGATCATTTACTAAAGAAGGGTTTACCATGGCTTGGAGCTGCTCAGATTTCATTAAAAAAGTCATTGCAAACGAATCGTAAGAGTAAATTCTATTTTATTTTCTACGATTTCTTGTATTTTTTTTATTAATATCATGTCTTAGTCGCTATTTTTTATTTAGCATGAATATATTTCATTGTATTCAAATTATTTTTTTAATGAAATAGACATAACTAGATCATTGATGCCAGCATGCATATGCAATATGAAAATCATACCAATTGTGTTGTATATTGCTCACTTAGGTTAACATAGTTGATCATCCATGAGATGAGTGAAAATCAGATGATTGATGTTTCATTATTTTAATAAACTAGATTATAAAATATGACCTCTGGTGTAATATGAATATGAAATAAAAATGAGAATATTTGTTTTTCCAACAAAAAAGTACACATTCTCACATATTTTAAGTGGAGGTAGGAAATGAGGAATGAGAGATTTAAAGAAAATTATTTAAGTAGTGTCATATTTCTCATTTATTAAATAAAAAAACTTTCACAACAAACAAAAATATTAAATTTTTATAAAATTTAATTAGGGCCCCTACCAAATGGAACACAGACAGAAGTACGTATGAAGTGATATAAAATCACAAGGGACAAGTTTGATAGTTGTAGATTGAGTAAATTATTTAATTTTATTTGAACAAATTACATATCTAATCCTTGAATTATAAGGTTAGCTCATAATTAGGTCGATAAACTTCAAAAAAGTAACAATTTAGTAATTAAATTTTGAAAAGTGCAATAAATTGGTTCATTTGTTAGTAATATTATAATGTCGATCGTTAAATATTGAATTGGCATGATGTGACATCGGACATGAAATTAAAATTTTTGATTTGACATTATATATTGTACAGGTTGCAAATGTGGTAAGCATCATATTAGCAAATTTAATAGCCCCCCATGTCATGTGAGTGAATTGCTGACGTGGTAGATGACATGTTGCAAATGGTTGATTTTTGAGTCATGTCTTTGAAGTTAGTCAAGTTGTTAATTAAACTTCTTTAATTTAGAGAGAGTAATAAAGCAAGGGAGAGAGAGAAAGGCAGAGTAGTTCAAAGAGTGTTAGAGAGAGAGTCCCAACTCCAAAACAAAGGAAAAGGAAAGCCACTACACTTGTGAGATAGATTGATTTCATGTTGTGATAGATAGGCTAATGTTGATCTTTTCAACAAAAATTTAAAAACCAACTTTGATGTATTTTTGTGATCTACATTCAGATTATGATGTATTCAAACACCAGTAGTATTTGTGCTCTTCCAATTGTGATGTATTTTTTTTTTGCATTTAATGATGTATTCTCAATGTTTAAGCTATTTTAATGAAAGAGGTTGATGAGACATGATCCAAACACCAACCAGTATGACGTCCGAGTGCCGATACCCGAGAAAGCATTCATGGTCCCAAAGGGCCTATTCCGTTCAGACCATAAAACACATCGACTTGGGTAACGCAACCGATGAGCAGATACATTCGTTGGGATCGAACACTTACCCTTTTTATCTGATCGATGACTAATGAATATTAAAGGAATCAAATACTTTTACTCTCAATTGGTGATACTCAAACTAAATCTCACTCTGATTGAGTTTCTTACTTCAGCACGAAACGTATCTTCCTGATAATGAAGGAAATCTTAAGGATCTAATCGATAAGCGAAAGAATATCTCCGTATAATTCAACTTTCTAAATGATAACAACATTTTTGACAATTGAGATTCGGAATCCTTGGGTTGCTTCATAAGAAAATTAGGGTTACAACGCCCCACGATCACACGACTCTAAAAGGGACGCTATATAAAAGCTCTCAAAGCATCAAGTCAGGTAAGTCCTCTAACTCAACACCGAATACACAAAGATCACAGGGAAATCCTTCCTCCCTTCTTCTCAGTATGTTTATCCTTTTGAAAACCATTCTTTCTGACTTAAGCGTCGGAGTCTCCATCGTCGAAGCACCCTTCGGTGGTCTTTTATAAGTTTCAAACCTCCTTATTGAGTACCCATTTGAATCACAAAGAGCTATATCCGTGGAGCCGAAACCTACCTCCAACAGATTAGCACCGTTTGTGGGAAACTAGGCTAGTCGTTAGTCTTTCTCGCCAACTTCCTATCACCAAACAAAATATGGCTACAGTTAAGAGAAAACGGCTAGTCATTAGATTCGATGATGATGATCTGATCGGTGTCGACCCTAGTTGTAATGATCTCATAGTTGTTACTATCAAAATAGAGTTTCACACGGTAAAAAGGGTTCTCATCGACCAAGGCGCGGATTGTGACATCCTTACTTGGGACGCTCTTTATCGAATGGGCCTCAGCTCCTTACACCTTCAGTCCCCAACAGGATCCCTTAATGGATTATTTGATGAATGCATCTATCCAGAGGGAATAATTCCACTCGTTGTGACTTTAGAAACTCCCCTTAACTATGCAACCGTCGAAACCACCTTTCACATGGTAAAACTATTCTCACCGTATAACGCCATCCTCAGCCAACCGAGTCTGGATGAACTAGAAGTATTTCCCAACACTCGACATATAAATATAAAGTTTAGAACGTCAGAAGGGATCGCAACTATTTACAGCGATCTCGATCCCTATGCCCTCTTCGCAGACTGAGATGGGCGAGAAAACTTTCCCATCAACACCTTAGAACTTAGGGGCAACATCAAACCGATGATCAAACCAGAACCAGGAGAAGAGGTGATCAAGATCCCTCTGACGGATGATCTCAATCGAATTGTTCAGATTGGGGGTGGTCTGTCTGTGCCCCTACAAGAAGTTATTGTCAACTGCTTACAGCAGCACTCCAAAGTTTTCGCTTGATCCCCCGAGGACATGTCGGGCATCAATCTGTCTGTCATCACCCATAAGTTAACTGTAAACTCTGACTACAAGCTGGTCAAGTAAAAGAAAAAGGTGTTCGCCCTCCAGCGCCAACGTGCCATTCAGGAGGAGGTCCAAAAGTTACTAACCGCCAGATTCATCCATGAAGTCAAATATCCCAAATGGCTAGCCAATTTGGTCCTGATGAAAAAGGTCAATGGTAAATGGAGGATATGTGTGGATTTCGCAGATCTCAATAAAACATGCCCAAAAGATAGCTACCACATCCCGAATGTCGACAAATTGGTGGACAACTCCTCAGGCCACCAACTCTTAAGTTTCATAGACGCCTATTCGAGGTACAATCAGATATAAATGGCACCTGAGGACGAAGAGAAAATAAGTTTCATTATTGAGTTCGGTATATACTGTTACCGAGTTATGCCTTTCGGTCTAAAGAATGCGACAGCGACCTTCCAACGATTAGTTAACAAAGTCTTCAAAGATCAACTCGGTCACAACGTAGAAGCGTACGTGAATGACATGCTTGTAAAAAGCACCGATGTCGAAACCTAAGTCGCTGATCTTGAGGAAACCTTTAAGACGCTCAAATGCTACAACATGCGACTGAACCCTGCCAAATGCACTTTCGGTATCTCATCAGGCAAATCCTTTGGTTTTATGATCACCAATCACTGGATTGGGACAAACCTTAAAAAGATACAAGCTATCTTGGACATGTCGTCGTCCCAAACATTGAAGGAGGTGCAACACCTCACTGGTCGGATAGCGGCCCTAAACCCATTCAGGTTGAATGTCGGGGAGAAATACAAACCCATTTTTGACGCTCTGAAGAGATCCCAATGGTTCGCATTGACATTTGAGTGTCAAATGACCTTCGAACAGCTCAAAAAGTATCTTATGACCCCTCTGTTGTTCTCTCGACCGATTCCTGGTGAGAAACTCTATCTTTATTTCTCTATTTCCGATCATGTACTTTTCTCTGTCCTTTTAAGACAGCATTCAACTGCTCAAAAGCCAATTTATTACATTAGTCGGACTCTTGAAATACGTCAATTTCGGCCGACGAGAAGATTCGAGAATACGACCGGCCATTCGACTCTTCGACCGAACGCCAAGTCGACCGTCGATACTTCCAAGCCCCCCCACCCGTAAAACCCCTTTTTAAGAGAGGCACGTCCAATCGTTTAATCAAATGGAGTATCGAATGGGCGGATATTTGACATCTAATACCCGGCCGGGGCCGACTTCCTTCTCAAATGTTCCTTCGATTGCGATTCCCCGGGGCCCCCCCCACCCCCCAAATTTTTTTTTCCCCCATGGACCATATATGTTGATGGGTTCTCAAATTCTTCAGATAGTGGTGTCAGACTCATACTAATAGGCCTGGACAACTTCAAAGCAGAATATACCCTTCGTTTTACAACCTACCTTCGTGACTGGGGACTTATAATCGCAGCCGATATGGGAGCTCGAAGTACACGGATATTCACTAATAGTCAAGGGTTAGAGGATCGAATGAGGTCATAGAAAAAAAGACGCACATATAGCCAAATACCTAAGTAAACTACGTGAGATGATGGCAAAACTAGAAAACGTCGACATCCAACAAATCCCTTACTCAGAAATACGAGAGCCGATATTACGAGAGCCGCCCCAGTCTTTCAGCCGAACGGTCTACATCAAAAGTTTATCGTACCTCAATATCGATGAACCCGAAAGGGTCCTAGCAGCGGACCAATCTACTAGTTGCAAGGACCAGATCGAAGTATATTTGAGAAACAACCAACTGCCCAACTCGCCGCTGAAAGCAGTTAAGTTAAAGTAAAAGACCGCTCATTGTGCGATCATTGATAGAAAGCTGTACCGAAAATCTTTCACTCATCCCTACCTGAGGTGTTTAACCCTAGAAGAGGGGAACCATGTTCTATGGGAGATCTACGAAGGGATGTGCAATAGCCATTTGAGGGCATGGAATTGGTCCACAAGGCTTTGTGGCAAGGGTACTATTGGCCGACCATGAAAAACGATTTGAACAACTATGTCAAAAAATGTGATAAGTGCCAACGATTCTCATCGGTTCCCAGAATGCCTTCTACCGAGTTTAGCCCCCTCATAGGACCATAACCATTCGCTCAATGGGGAATGGACATCATTGGATTGTTCCCACCAACTATTGGACAGAGAAAATTACTTATAGTGGTCATCGACTACTTTACTAAGTGGGTAGAGGCTGAACCTCTGGCCCAGATAACCGCAGCTAAGACCTAGTCGTTCGTATGGACCCATATAATCACTCAGTTCAGCATACCACACATCTTTATCATCAACAATAGAAAACAATTTGACAATACTAACTTTTGAAAGTTCTATACGGGGCTAGTGATTGACCATTGGTTCTCATCGGTTGTCAACCCACAAATCAACGGATTCTCAAAAATAACCAATACGATGATCCTCCAAGAACTAAAAACTATGCTAGATGAAGCCAAAGGATGATGGGTAGACAAACTCTACAACATGCTCTGGTCATACCGCACCACGCTCCAAAGGGCAACTAGAGAGACTCCGTTCAGTCTGACATACAGAAGTGAGGCCGTCATATCAGCGGAGATCGAGATCCACTTACTCCAGGTGATCGAGTATGATTCTGAAAAGAACAAATCAGCACTGTGTGAACATCTAGACCTGCTTCCTGAACTGCGGGAGTCTGTATCCTCCCGAATGGTTGCGTATCAGCAACAGATGGCACGGTACTACAATCGGCGAATCAGAAGCCGAACGTTTAAGCTAGGTGATCTGGTATTGAGGAAAGTGAAAACTAATGTTCAACTCCAATCTAGGGGCAAACTTGCCCCCAATTGTGAAGGTCCTTATCAAATACGCTTTATGATTCGCCTGGGGGCTTATCGTCTCAATAATCTAGACGGATCGACCATACTCAGGACTTGGAATGCAGAGAATTTACAGATCCACTATCAATGAGCCATATCGTTTCTCTTTCGATAGAGGTATGCCCTATTGAGTAAACCCCTCATGATTTTTCTTTTGATAGTTCTATCGTTTGATTCCTAACGTTTCCACCTGTCAATTATTACTTTCCGAAGGGATCTATCTCCCTAAATGGGTTTTAGTCATCCTATCCTACTGAAGGAATCTATCTCCCCGAACGGTCTTTAGTCGGCCTGTGCTACCAAAGGGATCTATCCCCCGAACGGGCCTTAGTCGCCCTATCTTATCGAGGGGATATATCTTTTCAAACGGGTCTTAGTTGTCCTGTTCCACCAAAGGGATCAAAGTACAAATTAGGAAATTATCAGAATTAAAGGTAATTAGACATAGTAAAAGTCCACATAGAAGTGTAGTCTTTATAGTTGGAAATCATTCAGAGATAAAAAGAGGAAAGACTAGAATGGTAATAAATTACAAAAGGTTAAATGATAATACGATAGATGATGGATACAATATACCAAATAAGGATGAATTAGTAAATAGGATACAAGGTAGAAAATACTTTAATAAATTCGATTGTAAATCAGGATTTTGACAGATAAGATTAAAGGAAGAAAGCATAGCATGGACAGCATTTACATGTAGCGAAGGACACTTTGAGTGGTTAGTCATGCCATTTGGTTTAAAAAACGAACCTAGTATTTTTCAAAGAAAAATAGATTTAATTTTTAAAGAATATGATTTTATTCTTGTATATATTGATGATATATTAGTAATGTCAAAAACTATAAAAGAATATTATAAACATTTAGAAATAGTCTTCAATAAATTTTTAGAAAACGGATTGATAATTAGTAAAAAGAAAATATAACTCTGTAAAGAATATATAGAATTTTAGGAATGAAATAGGAAAAGGTATCGTAGAATTGCAAAAATATATAGTTACAAAAATTTTAAGTTTTTCAGACAATTTAGAGGATATAAAAACCTTATGATCTTTTTTAGGATTAGTAAATTATGCTATAAATCATATAAAAGATTTAGGAAAACTTACAGGACCCTTGTATAGCAAGACTAGTAAGTCAGGTCGGAGATATTTTAACCAAAGTGATATAGAATTAGTAAAAGAAATAAAAAATAGAGTTAGCAATTTACCAAAGCTAAGGTTACCCCTAGAAAGTGAATATAAAATTGTAGAAGTAGACGCTAGTGAATTAGGTTGGGGAGCAATACTATTAGTAAAACCTAATGAATATAGTAGTAAGAAAACAGAAGAAATTTGTAGATATACTTCAGGCAATTTTAGAGGATCAGGATTAGGACCCATAGATTTTGAAATATTAGGAATAATTTATACAGTAAATAGTTTTATATTATTTTTGCAATCTCCGATTGCAAGAACAGACAATATGCCACTTGGGGTGAAGAGATCGGCAAACATAAGTGTACGCCTGTTCTAGGAGACACATTAAAAAAAATGGGGGGGACACAGTCTAAGGGTTCTAATCCAGATTCTCTAAAGTTGCCTGAAACATATTTACAAATTTCTTTTATTTTCTTACTACTATATTTATTAAGTTTTACTAATAGTATTTCTCCCCAATCTAATTCACTAGCGTCTATTTCTACAATTTTATATTCACTTTCTAGGGGTAACCTTAGATTTGGTAAATTGCTAACTCTATTTTTTATTTCTTTTACTAATTTTATATCACTTTGGTTAAAATATCTCTGACCTGACTTACTAGTCTTGCTAAACAAGGGTCCTATAAGTTTTCTTAAATCTTTTATATGATTTCTAGCATAATTTACTAATCCTAAAAAAGATTGTAAGGTTTTTATATCCTCTAACCTGTCTGGAAAACTTAAAAATTTTGTAACTATATATTTTTACAATTTTACTGTTCCTTTTCCTATTTCATTCCTAAAAATTCTATATATTCTTTACAGAGTTCTATTTTTTTTTTACTAATTATCAATCCATTTTCTAAAAATTTATTAAAAAATATTTCTAAATGTTTATAATGTTCTTCTATGGTTTTTGACATTACTAATATATCACTAATATATACAAGAATAAAATCATATTGTTTAAAAATTAAATCCTTTTTTTTTGAAAAATACTAGATGCATTTTTTAAATCAAAGGGCATGACTAACCATTCAAAGTGTCCTTCGCTACATGTAAATGTTGTTCATGCTATGCTTTATTCCTCTAATTTTATCTGTCAAAATCCTGATTTATAATCAAATTTACTAAAATATTTTTTAACTTGTATCCTATTTACTAATTCATCCTTATTGGGTATGTTGTATCCATCATCTATCGTATTGTCATTTAACTTTTTGTAATTTATTACCATTCTAGTCTTTCCTCCTTTTATCTTTGAATGATTTCTAACTATAAAGGCTGCACTTCTATGTAGACTTTTACTATGTCTAATTATCTTTAATTCTAATAATTTCCTAATTTGTACTTTGAATTCTTCTATATTTTCGGGATTGTATTCTATATTAGCTGTCCGAATTATTACGTCTGGGTTTTTAATTTTTATCTTAGCTTTAAAATTATTTATATTCCAGTGTTTTAAAGGGTTATCTCCTATTATCTTATATCATTCTACTAATTTTATCGGTTTTTCTATCTTTTTAGAGAGTTGTATTTGATTATTTTTTCTTCTAAAAACGTTTTTATTATTTCCTGTCTAGTGTTTTGTTCTATTGCTGCATTGTCAAAAAAAATTTTCATCTACAAAATTTAATCCTAAGAGATTGGTTTGGTTTTTATTTTTACTACTGCATATATCACCACGATTAAGTTGCAACTCTGATAAATGATTGGTGGGTATGTAACTAGTTCTCTTTTGTATAGTAACAAAATCTTTGCTAAGAGTAATATTACCATTTAATGAAAGAATAAAATTTAATTCTAAAAGAAAATAATGTGTATCGCCTATGATATATTGGTTTTCTAAAACTAGTGTTTGGGGTAAAATGTATTGTTCGGTATAATTATTTGACAAAGTCTTGAATCTAATTTTTGCACTTTCTAAACATTTTGTATATTCTATAATACTACAATCAATTATCTTACTAGTTATAATGTAAGAGTAATTCTAATCTAATCCTTTGGTACTAATTTTTCTGATATTGTGCTCTTAGTTGCTCCTGTATCTATGATTGCTTCTAAATTAATTTTTTTATTTCCTAATATTAACTCACATTCTAATGTTATTAATGTTGTTTTTTTGGTTATTATTCATAAGAAGTTCTATGTTTTTTCTATCTAAGACTTCATTTAAGTTTGTTTTTTGTTCCTCTATTATTAAAGATTTTTTTTGTCTAATATTTCTAACTGAAATTCTAATCTATCACATTTTAATTTTAAATTTTCTAATTCTAATTCTAATTCTACCATTGTTTTTTGATTTATTACTTTAATTTTTTCTCCTGCAAATTCATACCTGATATTGAAAAATTTTTTTAAACAAAGATGACAAACTTCTATCATACAGAATAAACACTGAAATCTATGGTTATAATCTAGAAAATATTTACAGAATTTACAAGAATTTGTGAGAAATCCTTTCCGGTATTCCTACTGATAACTACACTCAAGTTCTATATTTGCTAACATATATCCATTATTACTTAAATTCCAATTGTCTAAAATACTTGTTAATTTATCAATATTTCCTAGTTCTGTATCTATACTTTCTGAATCATCTGAACTATATCTTATTTCCTCAAAATCTATTGAATATACTGATTGACTATCATCTGAATTTATGTTTACTACATCTTCATCTAAATTTTCTTCTAAAAATGCTCTCTCTTTATTAAATTTTTTATTACTATATTTATTTGCTAAATGTTATATACTTCTACATATGTAACATTGGCATTTTCTTTTTGTTGGTTTTTTAACATTTCTTTTTTTTTATCAAATTTTTTACTTTTAGATAGCTTTAAGAATTTTCTAAATTTTTTCTTTCTAGTATCTCTTTCTCCATATTGTTGTGGTTATAATATCACCTTTCTACAAAAACTATACGAGTGTTTTTTAAGAGTTTTTTCTATTGTATATTTTCTACATTTTTCTTTTAACATCTTAAATGTAAACTATATTCTATAGCTAACTCCTAATCCTTTTTCATAGTTTGCATTCCTCCATTCTTGTTCTATTTCCTGACCTAATAGTCTTGCTAATTTTTGTAAATACCTATTTGTTAAGTCTTCATATAATGCTTTTCCGGTTTTGTTAAGGGTATTAAAATATTTATTACTAAATTCTCTAATGTATTCCCAATTTTTTATGGTTAGTTGTTCTAAATTTCAAACTGTTATATCATGTATGTTAGTATTCTACCTACTTGGGTTAAATCCTAATATTTAGGTTCTAATAAACATTGTAAAATTATATGGATTTTCTCATAATGCCTTTATTTCTGCTATTTTACTGGCTTTTTGTGTCTTACCTGCATTATAAAGATTGTTAGCAGTTTTTCATAATAAAGTTTCTAAATATGTAAACATGTCTATACTTTTGTCTACATTTGTCCAAACTCTTATTGCATCTAATTCCCATTTATTTATTATTTCTTCCCAAAGTTGTGGGTTGAATCTTCCTATGTCTAATATGCTTTCTCCTTGACTAGTTAGGCTTAATTCTATATAATTTATAGGTTTTCTAGATTCATAATTTCTAAAAGGTTTTAAAGGTTCTGTATAAGTTGCTCTAGTTTGTGTCATAAATGGTTTTCCTTTACTAGTTCCTGTTTCTGGTTAATTGAATTCTTGTCTATGTCTTTTATATTGACTTTTCATGGTTACATTGTTACTACTACCTTCTTCCTTTGTCATAAATATTTTTTCTTGTTTCTTTTTTAAATACCCTTCATACTTGTCTCCTATATAATGAACTGCCTTTATTACATCCCAAATTTCTTTTAACCATAAATGAGAAATTCTATCATCTAACTTTTTCCTAATTAACTTTTCATTTGTTTTATTTCCTATGATGGTTTCTATTTCATTATCTTCTATTACTCTGTTCACGAATGCATGTTCTAAATTTTCTAAATTATTTAAGTTCCCTACAATCCTTCTTATTCTATATTTCTTATTTTATATTGTTAATTCTATAAAGTTTTCTGTTATCATATAAGGGGTACATTTTTCTAAAAAATCTATACCTAAAATTATTTCATTATGCCTTTCTAATTCTTCTACAAGTAATGTTACGTTCATTTTTACTTCTGGAAATTCTAAAGGTGTTATTACTTCCTGAGTACATATCACTTTTTCTTTGAAATTTATGAAGTATTCTAAAGGTCTATTTTTACATTCTAATTCTAGTTTTCTAACCTTATTTCTACTAATATGATTAAAACTAGTACCGATATCTATTAACATTGGTTCTAAATTACCCTTAATGTTTCCTAAAATATGATATCGGCTAGAAGTTTATAAACAATTTATTGCTACCTTAGTATCCTTCAGCCTTTCATTTATGTAACTTTTAAAACTAGTGGTTTCTAAATCATCATCATCAATTTCTACATTATTATTATTTTTTGCTTGATAATCTGTAAATGTGATACTAAGTCTATCATTACTTTCGTACATTATGGCGTTGGTTGGTTCTAAAATTTCTTATTTATTAAATGAATCTAAATTCTATTCTAATCCTATGTTAATTTCACTAGTAAACTTAAATGTTGGTAATGTCTTAATTCCTTCACTTCCTAACAATTTATGAGCCATTTATAAGTTAAACTTATATTTTACATTGCTAGTGCTACTTAGTTTTCCTAAAAATGCTACACATACTAATAAATTATTTTTATTTACTAACATTTTGTATCCTTAAGTTTTTATTCCTATTTTAATACTATCTCTAAATTCTGATGTTTTCATTAAAAATTTTGATAAAAAATAAATAATTTCTCCTAAGTTATTCATATCTACTTAAAAGTACCTAATATACTTTGCTTTAAATTTACAAATCTATTACCATACAATGCTACTATTACCTTTGTGCCTAAGTTCTCTCTATGTTGTCCCTTAATGCCTACTATGA
The DNA here is from genome assembly GCA_037126225.1 of Dillenia turbinata. Classification (NCBI taxonomy): domain Eukaryota; kingdom Viridiplantae; phylum Streptophyta; class Magnoliopsida; order Dilleniales; family Dilleniaceae; genus Dillenia; species Dillenia turbinata. The sequence goes on along the minus strand of JBAMMX010000011.1, from coordinate 19,841,911 downwards.
TGCTTCCTAAATGTATTTGCTTTAATCCTTGCTCTTTTAATTTATTATAAGTTTGAGTTTCTAATAATTATATACTAATCTGATCGTTATCATTTGTACAACTAACAAAATTTTCACTACAATACTTAATAAATTTTTCTTTTGTTAAAAAATTACCTTTTTCATAGTTTACTAGTTTTAATCTGATTTAATTTATTTTTTCTAAAATTTTCTATCTGACTTTCTATGTCTATGATTCTTCTAACTTATTTATTTCATTTCCTTTATTTTTATTTTTAAATATATTTCTAACGTTATTGCTTACTATAGTACTTATTTCGGATCCTTCCATTCTATCAATACTTCCAACGTGCTTCTACAAGTGGCGTTTTCTTTCCTTCTGCTTTCAAATTTAATTTCTTATTAAATGTATCAATTAACTCTTCTATTCCTTTATCTTTTTGTTTTTTTACTGGTTTCTTCTTCTAAAAGATAAACTTTTGCTCGTAAAAGATCTAATTTATGATGTGCTGTTATAAGTAATCCTAATAATACGTGAAAAATTCTATGATAATTTCTACCTATTTTACTGGTAACGTCGTTAGAGTTAAATCCTAAGGGGTATGGATGAATTTTTTTACAATATTTTAAGACTTGTTCGTAGTCAGAGTATGCTTCTAAAATATTGGAATTCATTCAAGAGCTAGTTTCTTAACTTCTTCTACTATTATAATATTTTTTAATACTATTTTTTCTAAATCTTTGACTTTTTCTTCTAATTTATGAGCTATATTATATACAAAAATTTTGACTTATTATTTTGTAACTTTATTTCTTTCAAATGTTCTAAATATTCTACCGTTTCTAAGATTTACGAGTTTTGAGTTTTAATATAATCTAACTTTTTGTTTATTTCTTTGATCTGTTTATTTTTGTTTCTAATTATTTCTAAAATTGATTTTTCTATTTAGGTATTCCAAAACTTTTCTTGTTTTAAAAATTCTGCTAATTTCTTTACCAAATCTATTAAAATATCTATTTTATTTTTCATACAATTATAAAAATTCTTCTAAAAACTCAGCTATACTATCTAATAGATCAAAATATCTACGAATAATATAAAAAGAACATTCTTTAATATGCAGGTTGATTCTGAGTATTTGAGCTATATTTTCGAATGTTTGTTCTTGAAGGTTTGAAGATTCTGAGTGTAGGCTAATTCTGAATGTTTCAGCTACACTCTGAATGTATACCGACACTAATTCAATAGCCAAATGCCAAAAATGAAACTAGACCAAAAGACCAAAAGCCATTGTTGTACGTAAAGCCAACAATTGATGTATTTTTAATATTGTATTTAGTTATTAAAAATTTATAGATAATAGCTTAGTGGAATTTATTTTCGGTGGGCAAGGGAATAATTTTCAATAAATTTGAAAATTTTAATTAATTGAAAAGGGAAACTCGTGCAAGGGTTTCCAACCGAACTGAGCTTCTAAACTGGAAATTTGAGTTCTCCACAATTCTCAAGTACAAAAAACCTCGTAAAAGAGAGCAAGACGGTCGTAGACGAAGAGAGACGAAAGCGAATCGTCTTTCCCTCACTAATCAATTCTTCGATTCGACTCGATTGAATCTGACCCAATACAACAGAGAATAGAAGCTTTTCTTCTTCTGTCTTCGTGGCCTTTGTAATGTTGATTTAGGCATGGATGAGCAGGTATTAATGTTTCCCTGTTCCAATTTTCCTGATTCAATTTCTTGCTCCGTATGTTTCTTTGATTGTTGTTACACTTAAAATTCTAGGGTTTGGTTTGTATGAAATGGGGTTGTTTGATTGCATGCAGATGCATTCGAGTTTAGTTGAATGGCCGAACCTGATAATCGGTTCAGCTTCAATGATATCATTCCGTCTACTTTGGGAAATGTTACTCTGACTTGAGCTTTTCATAAATAAATAAATGAATTATTCATTGGCTAGTTACTAATCATCATTCATTTTCTGGATTTGTAGATTAATCCTAGTGGGTAGACAGATACAGAGGGAGAGAGAGAGAGACTTTAGTCTTTCAATGGCTGCTATGGAGCCCATTAATATCAGTTCCTCTACTGATAGCGACTTTGACATTGACCTGGACGATGATTCCGATTTAGGGGGGTCTTCTGCTACTTCTCCTCCCAGGATCCTTCCTTCTTGGGCCTCCTCTGCACCGAGCACCAGCCCACAAGGTCACTCTTTCTTACCTACTTGGAATTTTCTTCAATCGCTAAAACTGCTACGCATGGTTACCTTTCGTCTGCTTAAATTTGCAGGTTCTGGTGCACAATCTCAAAATCCTACGCTTGCTTATTCTAGCCGTCTAACACATCCTAATTCTAGAGAGGATGTTAGACCTTCAAACCAACAGAAATCTTGGCAAGATCAGCATTTTGCAGAGAATGGGAATGCGGGTCAATCAGCAAAAGGTTTTAACATGTCAACTTTTAGGGAAACTAGTAATTTTGAGAAAACTGGCTTTTCTGGAGCAGATTTCTCTTCTCAACAAGCATCAAAGAGAGCTCTTCCACCTTCTTTGGGATCATATGAACTGACTAATAAGCCTAAACATTCAATGGAAACCATGAACAGAAGCCAGATCCACGATACTCTTGAAAAATCTTCCCATTTTTCACCCAAGAATTATCCGCAAGACCAAATCATCCGGGTGAATGATGATGATGTTTTCATGCATGAAAGCAGTAAGAGTAGGGTTCTGCCTCCATCTCTGATGCATGGAAAGTCGATTTCTTATTCACAATATGCTACACCAAGTGATACTGCATATCGTTCTGGGATTGGTATTGGGGCTGGTGATGAACGTGCTGTTGGAACTGATGAGAGATTGATCTATCAAGCTGCACTACAGGTACTCAAGTCTTTTTTGGTCTGTCTGACTATTGGGATCTATGGCTGGATATTTGTGCACTTTTCAACGATGAATTGAATTTGTTTTGATAATAATTTTAATGAATTTTACATATTTTCACTTGCAAGATATTTTGTGTTGTTGGTTGAATGATTGGACTTCCTTGTTATTTTCTGTTGTGAGATCCTAATGCATGCACCATAAAATCTGATACAGGAGCGAGTTGTAAGTTTCACTCTGAAGTGTGGACAGAAACATGGGACATGGGACATACACAACTTGGCACAACACTTATACATAGATTTGGCAGGATTAAAAATTATGATTCACTGATTGGCATGGACATGCATATTGGCATATTGTATACTATACATGAAATCAGTCATTGAAGTTCATATTTTGGTTCAATTGAAAAGAAATGTATTCTATTCATTTATTTCTTTTCCTAAAATTTGATATCATTGTTCTCTTTAAACTCCAAAAATCCAAAAAATTTGATCACAGTATCACCTGTCACATGTTAACTGTGTTAGCAGCATGTTGAAGCTAGGTTCAAATATGGTACAAGATCAATTAATTGTTCTTTATATTAATCATGTCCCCAATGGGATGAAAACGCTGTATAAGTGCTTCATAGAATAGGTACAAATTGGTGCCAGTTCTCCTCTTATTGCTGAACTAGTGCTCTTATTGGTGAGTATTATTATTCATAGTGTGTGTTTAGCAAAAAACCTTAGGTTGTGTTACATTTTGTAGGTGAAGTTTTACTTTTGAGTTTAAAATCTGTCTTCAGCAAACTTTGTAGGTTTTAATGACACATATATCTCCTAATCATGTTCTCCCAATTTTCTGATTAGGGAATGCAACTGTGGCATGTCATTTTATTCTTATGATTGTTAATATCTGATTTCACATAAAGCAATGAATAAAATGGCTTGTTTCAACTCTCCAGATTTCATGGAGATTAAGCAAATAGATAGCTTGATTGAAATACTTTAATTATCCAGACAAATATTAGACGTGGCGAGTCTTTTGGAGCTACAATTTTGATTGGATCACTTATTGTTAAGGGAGGATCCTTAATCTTATTGCTTAGCAAAAAGCTCAATGCTAGCTTCTTGAGGACTGCTGGGGTTTTTCACCCAGTACTTGAGGAGGAGGGATGGATATGGTGTGTAGGTCAAGGAAAGGGTTAGGGCACCTTAGGCTATAGAGGTGGCAGTAGGTTGAGGAGGGTGCAAGTGTGTGGAGAGGGAGGGGCAGATCTTGGACATGGGAGAGAATCTTTTGCTACTTCATGAATAATGTCAGTTATTTGTAGGGGCACATGGGTATTGATCACTAATATCTGCTTTGTGAAAATTCATGCTGGACACTCCTCTCTATACACACCAGAAAGTGGCCACCAAAGAGCACCTTGGAAGTGTTTTAACAGTTTCTTGGGTCCCAATTCCTTAAACTGAATAAGTTGAAAGTTATCAGGACTCCTCTGGGACAGCAAAAATTCTTCAAAGATGTCAAGCAACCTGTTCCACAATGCCCATGTAGCTGAACAATGAAAAAAATAGTGATACTTCGTCTCCATCCTTATGGCACATGGTGAAATTCGGGGACAAGGCCTTGTTCAGTCTTCAGTATCAAACTTCTCAAGAATAACAATCCAAACAAAAGTTTATATCTTATTGGGAATCTTGGTTTTTCAAAAAATATCTGTATAGTGTAAAGGAGGATCACTATTGGCTCTGGACAAGATGAAAACAGAAAGAAGACAAAAGTGAAACAGAACTATCACCAGTCCATTTTCTCTTATCTGGTTTATTTGAAAAATGAAAAGAAACAATCATGAAAAATAAGGGGAGAATCAAACGGTGTCCTGATTGTTCAAATTACATAAAATCAAAAGAAAGTTCCATGAAAGATCTCGATCTCCATAAGTAGCAATGTTTGATAATGGATTATTACACAGTGAAGAAACACTAAACAACCTAGAAAGAAGTAAGGAAAAGGAATGCACTTATCCGTACATCTTTCCGGAAATAATATGGGAACCATTTCTCACTTTATATTTTATAAATGGATAAAATTTTAAAATACCTGGGGATGATATTTTGAAGGACTTTTTTGAAAGGCTTGAGTCCTCAGTTTGTTGAACTCTATGGATTACTACCCCCAATTATAAGCTATAAGAAGTGTGCGCTCCAAACGGTGGTACTTTTACGATCTTGATCAATGGAAAGGGCAACACAAATTTAATATTTACGTTTGAAGAAATCAACATAATGCAAACCAGGAATATTTTGATCCAAAGAATGATATTTGATACTACTTGTTTTTCTTCTCTTTATTTGTTTAAGTATCAGCTGAGATATACTTTTCCTATGCCAATCAATGAATTCAGAAACATAAAGGCAAAAAAAAAAAAAAAACATGGACTTGAATGATTGTGTGCCTCTTGAAATTGCAATCCAAGCATCTAACTACACCTGTTCTCATGTAACACATACTGGGAAAGCTAATATACCACAGTCCTGATCCGTAACATAACAAACAACGATCTGGGTAACATTGCCCTGATCAAAAAACTTTTGTTCTTTTTGTCCCTCTTAAGCACTGCTCTATTGAGCACTTCACATCATTTGCCCATCATAGAATTTTGCATAGACAGACCTTTTAATTAGCGCCTCAGAGAATTTTGCATCGACAGCATATAAAAGGTTGAGTTTTCAAGAGGAAGTTGTTGATACAATCTTCTCTTTATGTCCTGCAGGATCTTAATCAACCAAAAGTTGAGGTCGATGTACCTGACGGTCTTTTATCGGTCCCTCTTCTTAGACACCAGGTTAGATCATGTGTCTCTATTAAGATTGTCTTTTGGCCATATATATTAAGTGATTTTGTATTGGTCAGATGGTTTATTATGTAACCTAAACTGTCAGTCGCCTGTTTCTGTCTCCATCTCATAGAAAATTGCATTAGCTTGGATGCTTCAGAAGGAGATGACAAGTTTGCATTGTCTGGGTGGCATATTAGCAGATGATCAGGTAAACTTTGACAGTCTTTGATTTGTTCTCAACTTTCTCAATCATGGATTCATGTTGCTGTTGTCTCCTAGGGCCTTGGAAAGACAGTCTCAATGATTGCTCTTATCCAGATCCAGAAATCTTTGCAATCAAAGTCTAAAGAAAATGATGGATGCAATCACAAAACTGAAGCTCTAAATTTAGATGACGATGATGAGAACAATGATGGTGCTAAAGTAATTGATTCTAAGCAGACAGGAGAATCTGATGATGGTAAAATTGTTACCGAATCAAGTGCTTCTGCAAAGTCATTCAATAGGCATAGACCTGCGGCAGGCACATTAATTGTGTGTCCGGCAAGCATTCTGCGGCAATGGTCCAGGGAGTTGGAGGAGAAAGCTGCCGATGATGCTAAGCTTTCTGTTTTGATCTATCATGGCACCAGAACAAAAGATCCTCTTGAACTTGCAAAGTATGATGTGGTTCTCACAACATATTCCATTGTGACAAATGAAGTCCCTAAACAACCTTTGGTTGATGAGGAGGATGCTGATCAGAAGAATGGTGAACAGGATGGAATATCTGCAGAATTTTTAAAAAAGAAAAAAGCATCAAATGTTTCCAAGAAAAGGAAGAAAGGTAGAAAAGGAATTGATGATGCCTCCATAGATAGTGGTCCACTTGCAAAGGTGGGTTGGTTTCGGGTGATTCTAGATGAAGCACAGACAATAAAGAATCATAGAACACAAGTTGCTAGAGCCTGCTGTGGCCTCAGAGCAAAGAGAAGATGGTGCTTATCTGGTACTCCTATACAAAATGCAATAGATGACCTATACAGCTACTTCAGATTTTTGAGATATGATCCATATGCCGTCTATAAATCATTTTGCAATACATTAAAAAATCCAATATCCAGAAACACGCTTCATGGATACAAGAAGCTTCAAGCAGTTCTGAGGGCTGTTATGCTGCGTCGTACTAAAGGTAAAAATTGAAGAATTTCATTTTCATGCCATGGGCTCCTATTCTGAACTTGCAACATGAAATGTAAGACAGATCCTATTCTCTCTTGCTGTTACTAATTCAAATTATCCTATTCTCTCTTGCAGTTAGTAATTCATTTTCGTAGCATGGTTGAGCATGGGTGTTTTTCAATGTGTAATCTAGTCTCTCATTCTGTCACACTATTTCTCCTCTAGTTTGGTGGCTGGATGTTGTTTGTCAAGTTTACAAATTGTTGATGCCTCCCATTACTCATGCAAAGCAAAGTAATGATGTTGATATGATGTGATTACGTTTAATAATATATTACGCATTGGGATTTGACAACTATGGTCTTAATAATATTATTGTTTGATTGTGGGTGTTTGAGAGCGTTTTATACCTAAAGATTGGTTTGTCTAAGAGTAGTGTTTTGAGATTTAACACAGAGTAGAGGGGATGGTCTTAGATTTCTTGGCTTGAGGGATCCGATTATTTTTAGTCTCAAAGTAAGTGGATGGTTAGAGCAGGTCTATTGTTAGTCTAGGGGATGTATGATGCATATCTATTTTGTATGTCCTTGTACTATTTCTATCCATAACGTGTCAACTATAGGATTGTGTGTTATCGCTTTTCTACCAGCAAAGAATGGGTAAACTTGTTAGTTGAAAGATTGTTTGAAAGTCTTAAGTTGTATAGCTATGGGTGCTGGTGATTTGGTGGCTAACAAAATTGCTTTGGTGGGAAAGCGGCTTTGGATATTTCACATAGAATTGAACACCTTGTGGTGAAATATTATACAGAGTAAGAATGGCTTCCATTTGAACTGGGTGGGATGCTAAGACTACCACAGTACTTACTCAGATGAATCTCTGGAAACGTTTTGTTATGAGATGGGGACTGACTTTCTTTACGTGAATTTGAAAAGAGATAGATTGAGTTTATTTTCTCTTAGATTGTATCATTTTTCTTTTTAGAAAATCACTGTGTTTAGTATTGGCTTTGAAATTATGTTGGGTTCTCCTAATACTTTCATTTAGTTTTCAACCTAAATGATAATAAGACTTTTGATATCTTTATTGGTTTTTCTGGTGTCTTTGTAATTGTCTTATGGTCTTAAAAATAGGATTTAACCTTTGATGATTTTGTTCTCTTTTTTCTCTAGTAGACTGCTGTGCTTTAGAGAATCATGTCTAATGACTTGTTGCAGACAAGGAGGCCAGGTAAAATTTTCTCCATGAGTAATTGTGTTATGTTAGATGAGTAGTCACCTGGCATAGGTTGTTTGATATCTTTGATGAGAGTTTTGTGGTACACCGAAGATCTTTTGCTTGTAGACTTCAAAGGCTTTGGTGGCAGTAAGATGCTAAGATCCTCTGTGCTTGTGCTGAAATGGCAATTCTGTGGTGTATATGACGAGAAAAAATGCTTGAGTTTGAAAAGATCAAAGTCTTCCTATTAATTTGTTGTGGCATGAAATGATTTTCTCGGCATCTCTTTTGATCACCACAGGAATACCCTTCAGGGCTACTATTTTAAAGAGGTCATTAGGTATTGGAAAGCCATCTCATTATTTGTTAGATTCTTTTTTTTTTTTTTTTTTTTTTTTTTTCTTTCTTCAAAGGATGTCTCACCCTCTCTTGTACTTTCTGTACATTTTTCTACTTTAATGAGAGTAAAGGATCCAAATCACCAAAAAGAAAAGTTCAGAGAAAGAGTAGAAGACTTGACGCTGAAAAACGTTTTAAAAATTATTGATAAATCTGAAGATGTTTCTATCAGGTTCATGGACATTTTGCATTCATGACGCAATGATTGGTTGGTACATTACTCATGACTTGAAGGATGGATCATTGTTGTTGCAGTTTTGCATCATTATTTGTTTAAACTTAGTATTTGAAAAATTATCTCATAAACTTGTGTTTAGCATTGGCTTTGTGTGAAAAGAACAGCCGAAATGTATCTGCTTCTGACGTGCTATTGGCATGTCAATCTGTTATTTCAGTTTTTAAAAATTGGTGTATACATGAGGAGGTTATTCAAAGAGTTATTTTGCTGATGTCCTTACTTTTATGTCTCACAAGATGACATGCTATGTTGATGGCTGCAAAAATAGCAAAAGCTGGCATTTCTGTGGAAGATCATAACTTGATGGCAACAACTACATCTTGCTGTTACTTGCAGACTTCAAACAGTTGCTGCATGATCTTATCTACTTGTGATATTGCTTGAAAGTGTTCTTCCAATTATTATGATTGTTTAAGCTTGTATTTTGTATGTCTTCCCAGTAAGACCTGCAGTGGCAATAGTTCTGAATCTTGCTGAATTTTCAGAAGTTGTTTTTACTAGTTTACTTTCTCGTTGCTCACATTTTTGAGTGTTACCAATGATTTTGTTTGGGATTGATGATGATTCTATGATTTAGGCACATTAATTGATGGAGAGCCTATAATCAATTTGCCGCCAAAAACGATACTTTTGAGTAGGGTGGACTTCTCACCTGAAGAGCGTGCTTTTTACAACAAGCTTGAAACTGAGACAAGGTCGCAATTCAAGGTCTTTTGCCTTCTACCCCGTCCTTTTACTTTTCAAAGGATAAATAATTTCGTGAGATAGATGGAGTACATTCTAGTTTCATGCACTTTAAGCTGTCTGGCTTGCAGTTTTATGGAAAACAGAGGTGAATATTTGTCTTGAAAATGTTGTGTTGTTTTCTTTCCCCTCTCCCCATCAGTCTGAAATTAGTAAATTTGATAAACATAAATTGGGTTGGGTCAACTCCTTTAACTTGCATTCTGTTTCTTCTTGGTTAAAAAACAGAAATGTTCCCCTATTTACTTTCTTCCCACCCTCCTTTTCTCATTTGTCCCGTGTATGTGTGTGCTACAAGCTTTCATGATCAATCCTTACTTTCCTTTTTTCTACTGATTTCTGAATGGAACAATTGTTTCAAGAAAATTATTCACTAGAAATTGTTGTCCTCTGACTTAACATGGTTTGAATACACATGTTGGTGTCAAAGTTTTTTGAGTATAACGTTAGTAACTTCATGTAGTGTTGGGAACTGGCTATTCTGGTATTAGAAGTACTTTGAGGAGGTAGCTGGCAGAATATATTTAATGCTTGTTAAAATGTATGGTCTAAAATGTAACTGTCAAATTATGTGGTCTTATTAGGGAAGTCATGTGATTGTGACTTTTTGACTCCTTGAACTATGGGATTGATATAGGATTGACTTTGGGTAGTTTTCTATTTTGTAGGATTTGATTAGATTTTTCCCTTTTATTTGTAATCTAGAATAGTTTTCTATTTGTATGATTTGACTAGATAGTTTTCTAATTCTTGTGATTAGTTTATAAATTGTCATGTATAATTTTATTCAATTAATGGGAAACACACAAATTGTTCATACTTGTTTTGTATCATGGTACCAGATCTCTAGTTTTTTTTCTAGGAGATCAAATTGTAGTTTTTTGTCTCTGCATTTTGCTCTGTTTTTAGTCCACAAAGTACATTTCATTGTGTTTGTGTAGCCTTCGTTTCTGTTCTCTCGTCTGCTCTTCTTCTTCTTCTTCTCCAAATTTCGTTCTTGTTACAATTCTCAGTTTTTTACCCGAATACTTCATTTTCTGTTTCATCCTTCTTTTCTCTCAAATCCTTTCAAATCACCACGTGTAAGTCAACCAAAACCAACCCTATTTAGGAAGTGCTTGCCACTGAAAGTTCTACTACAGCCTCAACAAGAGAATTACAGAATATACAGGCTGCATATCAATTGAATGGGAAGAACTACCTAAAGTGGTCACAGTTTGTTTGTGCGTTTCTGAAGGGAAGAGGCAAACTGAGCCATTTGTTGGGCACAGGGCCTAAAAAGGGGGATCCTAAATTCGACGAATTGGATGATCAAGATTTCATGGTGATATCATGGTTGTGGAATTCGATGCTTCCAGAAATTAGTGATACGTGCATGTTTCTCCAAACCATGAAGGAGATTTGGGATGCTATCCAACAAATATACTCCAAGGTTCATGACGCTGTCCAGATTTACGAAATTAAGACAAAAATTTTAGCAACCAAATAAGAGACTCGAACTGTCACGGAATATTCGAGTTTCATGCAAAACTTGTGGCAGGATATGGACCATTACCAATGTATTCAAATTTGCTGAAGCGATTTGTTGAGAAGGATTGCATTTACGACTTTCTTGCTGGTCTAAATGCTGAATTTGATATTGTTAGAGTGCAGATTTTGGGAAAAGAGGACTTACCCTCCTTGGATGGGACAATTTCGATCATTTGAATAAAAGTGGGACGATGTAGTGTTATGCTTGAGACCTACAGAGGGGATAGTTGAGCCCTTGTGACCAATCAGTCGGTTTAAAGGAATCCAACACTTTTGTCAATCAAGCAAATCAGTTCAAGTCCACCAATCGAGAGTCCCTATTTTGCACGTATGGTAAGAAGCACCGCCACACTAAGGAGCAATGCTGGAAACTTTGGTAGGCCTAACCGAAGTCCGAATGACAGAAGTCAAGCACATGTGGTGGGCACAATCGAGCAAAGTCATCAAGGTACATGTTATCCAGCATTCTTAGGTATCTCTTCTTCCTCTTATGCTACTAATGTCTCAGAAAAAAATTCTCCAAATATGTGGGTAATAGATTTTGGAGCCACTGATTACATAACCCGATCCTCTAACCTATTTTCTTCGTATACTTCTTGCTCTAATCATAGGAAAATAACTATAGTTGATGGTCATCACCACTATAGCCGGACAAAGGGACATTTATATAGGCGATTCTCTAATGTTAAAAAATGTCCTACATGTTCTGAAACTCTTGGCAAATTTTGTTTCCACTCAAAAGCTTACTCGTGATTGCAATTGTAGTGTAATCCTTTTTCCTTCGCACTCTGTATTTCAGGATTAGGGCGTGAAGATGATTATTAGATGCGCTAGTGAGAGAGGGTCTTTACCACCTGGAATATCAAAGTGGAAGAACTATGGTTAAGAATTCCCAATCTGCATCACTTCTTTCCGAGTCTGTCATGTCAAATAAAGATAAAGTGTAGCTTTATCATCGTTGTTTAGGTCATCCATTGTTTAATGTCCTTAAGTTGATGTTTCTGTCATTAATTAAAGGGTCTACTTTTGAGTCTTTTCATTGTGATGATCATGAACTTGCCAAGCACAAATGTGCTTCATTTCCAATAAGCAATACAAAAACTTTTATTCCTTTTTCTTTCATTCATAGCAATATTTAGGGTCCCTCCATAGTTTCGAATATTTCTAGTGCAAAGTGATTTGTTTTGTTAATCGATGATTTTACACAAGTAACGTGTTGGCACCCCCCAATTTTTACAGCATGATCAAAACACAGTTTGATGCGAGAATCAAATGGTTTTGTTCCGATAATGCCATAGACTTTCAATCAATCTCTCTCCTTTTTTTCAAAAGGAAGGAATCATTCTTAAGTCTTCTTGTGTTACGACTCCATTGCAAAACGGAATTGCCTAGTGTAAAAATGGCTATCTTCTAGATGTCACAAGAGTTTTATTGTTTCACATAAATGTACCTAAACAATATTGGGGAGAAGCCGTTTTAATTGCTACACATCTTATTAATAGACTTCCAACTCGGGTCCTTGACTTCAAAAGTCCAATTGAAAAATTTCACAAAGTTTTTGCCCAATTTCAATGCTTCAACAATCTTATTTCTAGAATTTCTTGAAGTGTTGCTTTTGTCCGTGCAACTTTCAAAATAAGGAAAAACTTGATCCATGTGTTCTTAGGTGTATTTTCATTGGCAATTTTTCCACACAAGAGGGTTATAAGTGTTTCCATCCCCCTACAATTTTTTTTTTTTTTTTTTTTGGTCTCCGTTTTTGTTAAGTTTTCCTAAAATATATATATTTTTTTCCAACAATCCTATCTTTAGGGGAGATCATGAGTGAATATAGAGCGAAGGACCTTTTTCTTTTTGATTTTCCTAGTTAGCCTATTGAGTTTTTATCTCCATTTAAACCCGTTTCAGTTACCTGTTCAACCTATTGTTGAACCTACTATTGAGTCACCCAAGTCATGTGAAGTGATGAAAGATAAGGGGAAACGAGACAATACTCAACCTTTGTAGCTTTATTTCAGGAAGAAAATTCCAGTTTCTCGATTGTTACACGTACAATCTGCTATTTGTGCTATTGCCCAAATACTCGAAACCGCTTCCACACCATTAGCTGAGCCCATTGAATTAGTAGATGAACTGGAAAAACCAAGTGATGTCGACCTACCAATTGCATGTAAGAAAGGAACCAGAACCTGTACTAAACATTTGTTGTACCTATTCTTGACCTGTCAAAACCTTTCTCAAAGCCATAGAGTCCTCTTAAGCAACCTTCACTAAATTTCTATTCCGAGAAATCTATTTGAGACATTAGGGAACAAGAAGTGAGAGGATGCTATGAAAGTGGAGATGGAAGCTCTCAAAAAGAAGAGAGTTGGTCAAATTACCGAAACGAAAGAAACCAGTGGGATGTAGATGGGTTTTCACTATGAAGTATAAGCCATACGGTTTAGTAGAAAGATACAAAGCAAAGTTAGTTGCCAAAACCTATGTTATTGATTATCTTGAGACATTTGCTTTGGAAGCGAGGATGTTAAGAATGCATTTCTCCACGGTGACCTAGAGGAAGAGATCTACATATGGAAGTTCCTCCAGACTTTGAATCTAAAGAGGGAATGGTGTGTAAATTGGAGAAAACTCTCTATGGACTCAAAACAATCACCACAAGCCTGGTTTGGAAGATTCACCAGGACAATGACTACCTTGCGATATAAAAAGAGTTAAAGATGGCCATTCGTTGTTTGTGAGACAGACAAATTCAGGGGGAGTGACAACCCTGTTGGTGTATGTTGACGATATTATCGTAATGGGCAATGATGCAAGAGAGGTGGATTATTTAAAATGATGTCTTCTGAAAGAATTTGATATCAAGGAATTTGGGAAGTTAGAATACTTCCTAGGTATTGAAGTTGCACATTCGAAACAAAGGGACCTTTATTTCTCAATAGAAGTACGTGCTTGATTTGCTGAAAGAAACAGGGAAGTTGGGTTGTAAGCCGGTTGACACATCCATTGAGTTCAATCATGGACTATGTGATGCTCCAAAGGTTCCTGTGGTCAATAGAGGCTCTTACTAGAGGCTTGTTGGAAGGCTGATCTATTTGGCATGTACGAGACCATATATTGCATTGCAGTGAGTGTTGTTGTTAGTAGATTTATGTATAATCCTAAAGAAATACATCTTAAAGCAGTTCATAGAATCTTGTAATACTCCCGGATGAGGTATTTTGTTCAAGAAAGGGGGAAGCATGACTTTGGATGCCTATACCGATGCTGATTATGCAAGGTCACTGGATGACAGGAGGTCAACTTCAGGGCATTGTACCTTCTTAGGAGGGAATTTTGTGATGTGGAGGAGTAAGAAACAAAACATGGTGGCAAGATCAAGTGCAGGGTTTGAATTTAGGGCAATGGCATTGGGAATATATGAACTAATGTGGCTGAAGATAATTCTTGATGATCTGAAGATAAAATGTGAATGTCCAATGAGCTTGTATTGCGACAATAAATCTGCTATCGACATTGCTCATAATTGCCCACAACACCACCGAACGAAACGTATAGAAGTTGATAGATATTTTATCAAGGAGAAGTTTGATGACGGCCTAATATGTACACCATTCGTTTCAACAAGGGATCAATTAGCAGATATACTCACAAAGGGGCCGTCAAGCACTCTGTTTCAAGACATTGTCAACAAGTTCGGAATAGAGGATATCCATTCACCAGCTTGAGGAGGAATGTCGAATTATGTGGCCTTATTAGGAAAGTCATGGGATTGTGTGACTTTTTGACTCCTTGAATTATGAGATTGATAGGGCATTGATTCCTTGAATTATGGGAGGATTGACTCCTTGAATTATGTGATTGATATAGGGTTGACTTTGGGTAGTTTTTTGTTTTGTAGGATTCGATTAGATTGTTTTCTATTTTTTGTAACCTAGAATGGTTTTCTATTTTTGTATAATTTGACTAGATAATTTCCTAATTCTTGTAATCTAGAATAGTCTATGAATTTCCATGTACAATTTCATTTAATTAATAAGAAACACAGAGAAATTATTCATCCGTGTTTTGTGTCAATAACAAAAAGCTATTGTATACAAACGTGCCATTGGACCAAGGTGTTCTCATGTTTGATGTGTGTGGGACACAGTAATATTGCTGTCACACCTATGAGACACATGGAACATCTTATTTTACATGTCTAAATAAAAAATAATAAGTTTCAATGTTAGACATGACATAGACACTGGTTGGACATGTTGTGTCAACGGGCCACTTTTTATTTGAATTTTCTAATAAAAAGTCTTACTTTTAGATGTTTAAATGTAGGTAGTTAAATAGATACAATATATTTCAATTCTTTTGAATTTCAATTTTATTTTTATGAATTTAACTTTAGAGCTATTTATTGATTTTGGTGATTCATTTCATATTGAACCTTGTGTTGGAAATATATTTCTGCATCGCTTGATTTCGTTCTCAAAAATATTAGCATTTATTTATTTATGTATATTTTAATAAACATATCCGGAACATGTTGTGTCTTAAGTGTTTAATTTTGTTGTATTGTGTCTTTGTCATGACGTGTCTGTGTTTTGATTTCATTCTTATAATTATAAATATTAGCATTTATGTATGTTCTAATAAATATATCCATTTATTTATTTATTTATATACATCTTAGGAATGGAATAAGGCAATCATGGTGCTACTAGGGGTCTTCTAAGGCTTAAAAGATCCCAATATAAATGAGGTATTGCAAGAATGGGACCTGCCAAAGCTCTCTTCTTGTTTTCATGTTATATGATTTACAAGTAGCAAATCCAAAGATCGTTATTAATGGCACTGGAGATGTAGAATCGTTTGTTCCAATATATGGTGACCAGTGTGTATGTTCAAAGAAGGGTAACTGATTTACATATGACTGAATTCTCAAGCTTTGGATGTGGAAAGGAATCCTTTTTGTTGGGGAAAGCTTTTTTGGTGGCAATTTTTATTTTTATTTTTATTTTTATTTATTTATTTATTTTTTTGGTGTAGTTGAATGGAAACAAATGATAAGATCTTTAGAACCCTTTAGGTAAAGATTGTTTTTTATGCTTGTCCTCGGGTTTAATGTGTATTTAAAGACTTTCATTTGGAGCATATGAAGAGGGATTTGAAAGCAATCCTCTATTGATTTTTCTATGTTCTCGTGTATTTTTCTAAGAGTATCTTTTATCCCTGAGAGTTTTGTCTTAGAAAAATTTTTGTATCTTTTAGAACATAAAAATTTTTGTTTTGTTAGGAAAAGAAAAATATATTAGATATATAAAAGAATGTGGAAAGAATCCTAAGGATGAAAAATTCTCTGAAGTAATAAAGAATAAAGCAAAGCATAACAAAAAGACTAATATGCAATTGCGTTCAAATTCCTTTTCAAATCTTCTAAACTATAATTTTTATAAATGCATGAGGCATGAGCCTGTATACAAAGTACAAAATACAATTTTATCTCATAACAGTGAAGTGTCAATGACCTGATTGCAGAAAACAATTTTATCCCCTAGAATTTCTCCCCAAACATTCTTCCTTGCTTAACATCATTTCTTTTTCTATTACTTCGTTTCCCCCCATTTTTTCTTTAATGTGCTAGAAGATGCTCCAAGTAGTTTGGTGATTAGTACTTGTTGTCCAACATTGGTTCTGTAGAAGTGGCTGGATAGAGTTGGCTAGTGAGACCCTTTGGGATAGATGAGATATGTGGAGTGCTCTTTGGTTTTGATAGGGATAAAGCCTTTGGTCTGATGGCTTCATCATGGCTTTTTTTCTTCGATTTTTGTGACGCACTAGCTTAACAAGATTAATACTAATGATTTGTTATGAAAGATGACACCTTTTTAAGGCTATCCTTTTGGATGTTTATGTCATGTTCTGAAACAAGAGACCATATATTTTGGCATCTGCACGCTAAATATTCCTTTTTTTTTTTTGTGTGATAATGATTGAGTTTGTCCTAAAAGCCTTTTTGAATTGTTTTTGACAAAATTTAAATATTTTGGAGGGTGAAAACATGCTCATTCGCATTGGAGATATGCTTTTGCGGCTATTCCTTTTTATATTTGGAGGGAGTGGAATGTTAAAAATTTTAAAAATGAGTGTATTCGTCATTCTCTTCTTTGGGAAATGTTGTGTTTTATGCTTCTATGTGGGCTCATCCCACGTGTCTGTAAAATTTATAGTTTAGATGATTAAAAGAGGGATTGGAGAGCAGTTCTCACCCTTTTTTCACTTACTGCTGAGTTTTATATATATTTATGTATATATATATATTTTGTTACCTTTAATATAGCCTTTATTTTATTTTTATTTTATTTTTATGTAATCACTTGAACCAGTTAGGTTAAAGGTTTGATGATTTCAAGTTAAGACTGATTAGTCCTTTAAAAGAATTAATTTTTGGTTTTTACTGAAGGAACTATATAGAAAGCTTTGATTATGAAGCTCCAAGAAACCATGTAAAAGAATTGAATCTCTCGTGTTAGAAAAAGAAAAATATATTAGATGTATAAAAGAATGCAGAAAGAATCCTAAGGATGAAATTTTTTTTAAAGTAATAAAGAATAAAGCGAAGCATAACAAAAAGACTAATATGCAATTGCGTTCAAATTCCTTTTCAAATCTCCTAAATTATAATTTTCATAAATGCACGAGGCATGAGCCTGTATACAAAGCACAAACAACAATTTTATCCCATAAAAGAGAAGTGTCAATGACCTGATTGCGGAAAATTCTGGCATTTAGTTCTCCCAAATACAATATTGGAAGGCCAAAAGCGCATTTTTTCACAACAACCAAGTATTTTTCTTCCCCTCAAAACATGTAAACTTCGTCAGGAACAAATAAGAAATTATCTTAACATTGTCACATAGCAAAGAGGTGGTTACACATTTCCCTCATAATAAAGCCATCCTTATAATAGAGTAATGTGAAAATGAGTGATCTCCAGATTACATCTAGGGAGATAGCTTTATAATGTCTCATCTTTTGAAAAAAAAATCTTTGTTTCTATTTTTATTAAGTACCATGGATCATATAAAAGTCACTTTTCTAGAAACTTTTACTTTCTGGAAAATATTGTTTTATTGAAAAGGAGGATTGAGAAAAGGCTACTTAGATGATGAAAGAGAGATCTATATGTAAGAACCCCCAAAAAATAAAGACTCCAAATCCTATTGTTACAATTATGAGGCGAAGGTTCATTATTTTGATAATAAATTAAAGATGAAAACTCAACATTTTCTCTACCATTAAAATTCCTGAAAAAAAAAATGAAAATCCCTAGGAGGCGAATATCCTTTCCAAATATAGAAATCTTTGATAGGAATGAAGTAAAGTCCAGATAATGTTAAAGGTGAGGGAAAGAAATGGATAGGGGCGAGTCTGGATCTATCACCAAATACCACCACCTACTTGAAAGGACTCCAAAGGAAGAAAGGTATTGTATAAATAAGAAATAAAATTTCAAAGACTGCAATGAGAAATTCCCGCTCCAGCATTGGTATCCGATCAATTTTAACGGAGACCATGCTTGCTCTTTATACTCCTATGCTGAAGAGAATCGGATTCTGGGGAGTCTTCGCAACCATTTGCTTGCCACCACATTACCGAGATCCAACGCACCTACACACATTGGTTTAGACACCTAATACTATCTAACCAAATGATCTTTCTTGTTCAGCCCACTCTAGACTGAAGAGAGCTTTTCATAAACTTTTCAACCTTGTTTGCTATCTCATGGAGTCCTAAAAAGAGAGAGAGAGAATATAAGGGGATATTAGACAGAAAAACCATGATAAGGGTAATATACCCGCTGAAGGTTAAAGCATCTCCTTTCCACCCATCAAGTTTCTTACGGATTCTATTCACGACAGGGTTCTCGAATTGAATGCTTCTAGGAGTACCTGCGAAGGAACCTTTTCATGATTACTAATATTTGCCAGGTGACCAAGGGTCTTGTTAAAAACATTTACACTAAGAAGCTTACTTTTGGACACATTGATCTTCAGCCCAAAAAGATTATTAATAAGAGCGATCATGTACCTAAAACTGTTATTATCTTCTTTAAGAAAGAGGATAGTACTAAAGATGGGACAAATATACCTCATCACTCCAGCACAAATCCTCCTCTCAATCAACCTGCTCAAAGAATCTATTAGAAGAGTAAAAAGAATAAGAGAAAGAGGGTCACCCTCTCTTTAACCACCACGACACTGAAAACCAAGTTTTTGGCGATCCATTAATAATGACAGCCTTCTGATCCATCTTCTCCAGTGTGTCCTAAATCCCTTATTCTCCAACACATTATCTAGGAAGCTGTAACTATCCCTATTAGAAGCTTTATCAAAGTCTAACTTCAAGACAATACCCCTAACATTCTTCTTGACAAAATCAACCACCTCATTCGCCATCAGATGGTGGATATTCATAGGATATTTCAATGAACTGATTTGTAACTTCTTGGCCAGTCCTTTTAGGTTAAATCTGGTGGTATTAAAAATTAGTAAAGAGCATTTCAATGTTGTATGAGAGTGCAGGAAGCACCGTTATGGGGCTCATGGGCTGACACAAGCTTTCTATGGGGTGTTTCAGATTTGGTTGACATTTGTTGGCATGGCTGCTAGTGCATAAAGGGGGAGGGTGAGAATTTTAGTCAAAGATGAAAGGATATTGAGAGTGAAGTTTTTCTGAACTTATATAGGACCAAGGAAGTTTTCTGCATTTGCACAAAAATATATAATTTTCCTGGTTAATAGCTTACTATTTGATTACCTTTTACATCATGGAAGCACTGTGTGGAAAGGCCAAAGTGCTTAACGGGCACTACTTCTCTTCAGAAAAAAAAAAAAGAAACCCCATCTTCCACTCCAGTCCTAGCTCCTTCAAAAGATTGAAGGGACACACTGTAAGCAATGATTCTTTTGTTGAAATTGGGGCCAACACCATTTTTTTTTCCTTGGAAAGATCACAACAACTATTGAAACAGACAATTTATAGGGCTCTAAGGATTAATAGTCGTGTTTGTGGTGCAAAAGAAATCTGTATGGAGTTAATGTGATTGAGGATTGATGGTGTTCTTATTTGTGCTATGGTTGAATATAAAAGTTCTGATTTTTTGAAAATGATAAGTCTTCTGGTGGCGGAGTCATTGCGTCAAATTTGGAGAGTGGTTATCAACAAGGATAATTAAACTTTCTAATACAGCAAGATAGTATATTACTTTTAGGCATTGTAGTATTTTTGGTTTGTCCAAAGCATAATTCATGCAACATTTATTACTGATGATGGAATTGAATTAGGTTATGTTCAGAAAAGTTTTCCAACTCACACTTAGCTCAACGCCATTGTTGTGTATTAATAATTTTTAATATTTATTCATTATTCCAGGAATATGCTGCAGCTGGCACACTAACCCAAAACTATGCTAATATATTGCTGATGCTTTTGCGGCTTCGCCAGGCATGTGATCATCCGCTTCTTGTCAAAGGGTATAGCTGTGATTCAGTTCGAAAAAATTCATCTGAGATGGCTAGAAGACTCCCTAGAGAGATGATTATCCATCTGTTGAGTCTTTTGGAAACTTCCTCTGCAATTTGTGCTGTGTGCAATGTGAGTCCTTTTCTTTTGCTTTTGAGCATTTGTACTTTTGAAGTCTCTCACATGTTTGATGAATAATACAAGTTTTTATGGTGTGGCAAAAGTGGAAGTTTGTAACGATCCTGCATCTTGTTCATAGGAACTCATGGCTCAGTACGAGTAAGGCCAGGTATCTACTGGCTCATATGGTCCCACATCATCATCAAGTACAATTGATTGGTTTGCTAGCTAGATAGACTGGCAACTACCAAAACTTGATATGCCTGAGAGTTTTGAGCCAAGGAGCAATCAGAATTTATCCATGTTGCTGTGCATCTTGCTATTGCATTATGCCCATTCTTCATCTTGGAGCTTGGTCATGTTTTCTCTTTGTTGTTTTTGTTTTGTTTTGTTTTGTTTTATTATTTTTGTTTATAATTGTTTTTTGTTTTTCAAGAACAGTTATTTCTTTTGAGTTTTATTCCTATTAAGTCTAGCCACTTGAAGGTTGACATTATTTGCTTCTCATTGTCCTTTGATACAGCTGGATGTCTCATTTCTTGCCTGATATCTATCACATACAGTTGTACATGATTCTATGTATATCCCTCTTGGCGTGTGATCAAGGGCACATTAGTCTTTTATAAGGATATTAGGCATTTATCTAGATTTTGTCCCTCTTCCCTGTTTCAATGACAATTTAGCTAGATTGCTGCAGTGATTTAACCCTTGTTTCCTGTAATTTGGGACCATAACTCATTAGATAGGATAATGCATCTTTCCTGGCCTGTGTTTTTAATTATTTTAGCATTTAATGTTATGCAGGACCCTCCTGAGGATGCCATTGTTACAATGTGTGGTCATGTATTCTGCTTTCAATGTGTATCAGAATATCTGTCCGGTGATGATCAAACATGCCCTGCACCACATTGCAAGGATCTAGTGGGTCCTGAAGTTGCCTTCTCAAAGGCTACTCTTAGAAGCTGTATTTCTGATGGTGTTGAGAGGAATCCTTTTCATTCTTCAGAGCATGATGATAATTCCATTGTCCTGCAGAATGAGTATAGTTCAGCCAAAATCAGAGCTGCTCTTGATATTCTGCAGAACAGTTGTGGACTTAGGAGTTCAGATTTTAAACAGGACATTCAGTGTAATAGGAGTTCTCCCAGAATTATGAAAACAGAATGCTGCTATAATGGAGTTAATGTTGCAACACATACTACAGTATATATGAATTCAGAGGCTGATGAACCTATTAAAGCTATAGTTTTCTCTCAGTGGACCAGAATGCTTGATTTAGTCGAGACTTCATTGAACCAGCACTTAATACAGTACAGGAGGCTTGATGGGACAATGCCACTTTCTGCCAGAGACAAGGCTGTTAAGGATTTCAACGCTGATCCTGAGGTACTATATTTGCCAAATGAATGAATCTAAATCATTCCTCATTGCCATCTTACTTGTTGAGTTTGGGGTGGCAGAATTTCATAGCTAGCAGTTTTTTCCTGCATGATTTGGTTAAGACTGTTTTTGTGCTTGGATATTTTTTTCCCCAGCAGATGGTAACTAAATCAATTAATGTAGGTTCATCTATATATGTTTCGATTGGTAATGCTAATCTGTTCCTGAAATTTTGCTAATCTGGGGTTCCGTGTGTTCTCTACCTCATGCCTCTGCACACTTATTTTAAAGATCGAGTAAAATCCTTTCTTGTTTTCCGCTGTTCTTGTAACGGTCAGACACCGAAACAAAATGATCCAGTGATATTTAGGACTTTGCCCAAGCTGGCCTGCTGCTGATACTAAAGTATTAGGCCTGGACATTATCTTTTTACCAGTGCTGGAAGGTCTTGCATAATGTTTGGAAACTGTCCAATATAACTTTATGAACGCTGTTACGCACTAATGATTTTTTTTAAGGTTTACTCTTAGGCACTAAAATTTTCTCAATTGCTTATATGTTCTACTAAAATGGACATTATTCTTCAGAAGTGCCTTGATGCTCATTGTGCTATATTGAACCCGTTGTCACTGTCTTCTTCATGTTTTGTCTTGGTGCTCCCTTGTAGCTTGCTAGAGTGTGCATTCTTCTCTAATTCCATCTTCGTTTCTTATTTCAATTAGTTCTATACTTGTTTGACTTTTATTTTTGTTGATTGGGCGATATTGTTTAACATGATGATGACCTCTGCACATCCTGTGTCAAATTGTGAATGAAGTACAAGGATAACGGGCTACCATAAAAATTTGATGATATTGCTTACTCCGAAAGTAGGACATGATGTAGTCAAAACACAAGATTTATGATATTAGTGCTTATGGAACATAATACTAATATTTGACAATCATCAAATAAATTATAATCATATGTATTAAACTTTAGAGGATACAATATTGGGGGATTGGACCGCTGGGACGCTTTTTTAACAGGTGGGGCATTGGTTGAATTGTTGAATCCAGAAACCTGTTAAATTTTCCTGAAAGCTATGAAGACATCATGTGTTATGAGAAAATTACATTAACATCATCTAATTAAAGTAAAATAAGAATGCTAATAAGAATGCAAGAAACCAGATGTTTATTTCAACAAATTATCAACAGAAGTCTTGGTGTCCTGTCATATTTTCAGTTTAACTACATATTTCTGGTTGCTTGGTCATTTTTTTTGAGAGAAAAATGAAGAATTACAATGAGATGAAGGGGAGGATAAGGTGTTCTAACCAAACGTCTAGCATAGACTACGCAAGGCATGTGTTTGAAATCCTTGGAGAGACTTGGGTTTTTCTGTTCAATCTTGAGGATTTATACTGATCAATTTCAAACGTTGTGGCATTTGCAAGGATGCGAACAATTTTTTGGGCAAGTAATAGGATGGCTATAATATGGTTTATTTGGCTACAGAGGGATGCTCAAAATTTTCAGGTTGTCTCTATAAATTTTTTCTTGTCATTATATTCCCTGACATCTCTTTGGGCTTAAGCTATGGGTGTTTTTGAGGACCACTACTGATGAGTGTTAAGAAAGATCGGAAAGCACTATTACCGTTGGTTCCTCTCTCCCCCCTCCAGAGGGTAGTTTACTTATCCTCTCTTGTAACAATGTGCATCTTTAATGAAATACTTAGTATATAGAATTTTATAATGTAAATAATTTAGATCCAGTTGCTCATAATAAATACAACTATACATTTTATTTTTTATTTTTTATTTTTTGCCGGCAGAAGATAAGCACGTAGGTGGACCGAAATACATTGCAAATTTGGTGGTTTATGGCTACTATCTGCTCACTTTACTGACTTCAGTTTCATTTTTGTTTGACAGAGCAGCATTGTTTTGTCAACTACCAAACTTCTTCATACCCTTCTTAATGTCAATGTGATGGCCTCTTTCCATCTCTCTACCCCTTGAAAATCCTCTCTTCTGATCTCTCTCTCGCTCTCTCCCTCCTTGGAACATCAATGTCTGGAGAATCCTTTTTTTTTTTTTTCCCTGTTTTACTGACTATGGAGAATGCTAGTTTTAGTAGATTATTGTGTCAAAATACCGTTTCAACTAAAGACAACTAGAGTTGGTGCAATATTGAAATTTTGTCTAGAAAGCCATCTGATTCAAATGGGTTAGGAAAAGCCTAGTGTATTCACAAAAATTTATCTGCTTTATGAAAAATTAGGTTTTTTGCTAATCTAGTCTAGTGAAGTGTCAGGTGGTCCTGTTGGACCTGCTGGTCCATTTTGAGTTCAATAATTATTCTATCTGATGCACTACTTCCAACTTGAAAGTCTAGTAAACCTCATAAAATACGGCCAAAACTATTATTTGGTTGTTGAATTGTATTTACACATTTCAAATTGCACCAGAAATTTTGAAGCCATGTATGGATTGCGGGCACAGGAATGAAACCATTTTGATTCTGATCAAATGTTTGGAAATGCCATATACACACACACACACACACACATATATGCATACATCTAATAATTATATTTATATAATCATTGTGAGACAATATAAAGATCAGTTGCTGGCAACACAATGCCGGTTGATGGTGCCAACTGTGGTTGTAGGAACAACAAAATAAAAAATCTCATTGTGGCTCTCTGTGCTATGGTGTTTCATCCTCTGTTACAAAATGTGACGAGGGGCTGGAATGATCTCTTTGATCCTTATGATGATGAAGCTGAGCTATCTTTTCTCTTAATGTCGAGGGCTACAATTTGGAGAATAAGGGCCATTATGTTACAAATCTAATTTTAATTGATGTTTTCTCTCTTCAGTCATTCGGATCTGATTTCATACTCCAAAATCTCCAAACATAAGAACTATTTTTCCCAGTTGTTGCATTAATTTCTTCAATATAAATTTGTGGATAAGAATCATAATTTACTGGTTTGGAACAATTTTTGAGCTGCTGAGACTGCATACTTAGAAGGTCCTTTAGTTGATGTTAAAAAGCTAAATTTATGAATGCAACTTTCTCTTACGTCTAAGTTTTAATAGTTCTCTGCGGCTATATTTTCCAATATGATGGCGTGCTCAATCCCTTGCATAACTTGATTTATGCTTTCATTCTCTGAATGAATTAATTTGGTGCAGGTGATTGTTATGTTGATGTCATTAAAAGCAGGAAACCTTGGTTTGAACATGGTTGCCGCTTGTCATGTTATTATGCTGGATCTTTGGTGGAATCCAACTACTGAAGATCAAGCTGTTGACAGAGCACATAGAATTGGACAGACTCGTCCAGTAACTGTGAGCAGGATTACTATCAAAGATACTGTAGAAGATCGGATACTAGCTCTGCAGGTATTGATAGTTAATAGATTTTTTTCTTGTGATTCTGATGTTGCTTCGTTGTGCTTTGTCTTGCTAATTTTATGTCTTCTATATGAGGATCTTGCAGATTATGATTTTCAGATCAGTAGTCATGAGCATTTTGTGATCTGATGTGCATAACTTTTGCATTTTCTAAAATTCTTTTAAAGACAAGTACTGCTTTAAAAAGGTATCCATTGAGAACTAAGGGAAAGAGTGAAGGGCATGGGTGTGAAGAAAACTTATTTTTATATGGAAAAATGGAGCTATTCATGTTATCCAACATTTTGGATCAAATTGAGCGGATCTGAGTGCCTCACTCTTGGCTGCTCTTTTATGGAGACCTTCTCACCCACCCGAGGAGAGCAAGATTTGGATGATGGGGAAATAAGGGCATGTGATTTAAGGGTTTCTTGATGTTTGTAGATAAAAGGTTCAAGGTGAGTAAAGGAAGAATGGTATTATTACAACAGAAAAGAGCAAAATGAAGAGGAGAATAGCAAGAATGAAATGAAGAGCAACCAAGAAACTCCATTCAATTTCAATTAACTAATCAATAATCATAGTTTTTGTATGATAACCATAATGCCTTTATTTCTGAGTCATAATCTCTAAATTAGAAAGTAGTCTTCTCAAAATATTTAATATAATATGCTTTTCATAATCTCTAGGCTGAATCAATTAATTTTTAGGACCAAACCTACAAAAGCAGGAGAACTATGTGAAGAAATAGTGGAGAAATTTTATACAAGAAAACACATTTCTGTAAATTATTATAAAATTGCCTTTTTTAACTATCGCGAGAAAATCAAATATTTTACAACATGTTCAAACTTTTTCCAAGTACTTGCAGCACAACAATAAACTCATTGCATATCTAAATTCCGTTATTTGATCACGTGTGCCAGTTGTGGGCTTTTGGGTTATATTATGATGGATGATATTGAAATCGTGTGTGATTAAAGTAATACTCACGTGGGTTGAAATTGACTTTACCCTTTTCATGTGGTCATGTTACCTTGAGTAATACATGTTTTTTGGGGTTTCACTCTTGTTTTTTGTCCTTTAAGATTTCCAACAAGGAAGCTGATAGAATTGAGAGTGATGAGGTTTTTCCTTGGGTTGAGGAGTGGAATTGGGAGATTTGTGGGGTTAAAGGAAGTTTCTAAGCTGGTCTGGGTTTTGATGATTTGGTGTTCAAAAACGTTTCCCTGGTTGTGAAATGAGTTTGAATGTTCTCTTTGGAACCCAATTCCTCATGGTCTAATGTCATTGAAAGCACGTAAGGTCTAGAATGGGTGGAATGCCAAGGTTACAGCAAGAGTAACTGATTATAGTTCATGGGAATCCAAATCATGTGTTTCTTCCTTTCCTATCTTCCAAGTCGGGAGATGGCTCTCCTGTTTAGTTTTGGAATGATATTTGGTTTGAGGATTTTCCCCCTTATCTTGCTTTTCCTTGTCACTATTAGATCTTTTCGTTTCATGCCCTATGATATATTTATATTATTTTGATGCTAATTCTGTCTTGGAACATTCATTTCTTTATAAATCTGAAAAGTACGGAAGCTATAAATTTTTTGCAAGGATGAGCATTTTTGTTATAGTCCTTGAATGGAATTTTGATCCTTCTGGTAGTGTTTATCCCAAATCCTTCTTCAGTCATTTTATTTTCTTTATAATCTTTCCTTTTGGTTGAAAAAATTCATTTGGTTTATGGTGCTACTACATAAAACTGATGCAAATAATTTGTTGCAAAGGGGACCTTTTAAAGCTTTCTCCTGATATATTTTACGTAAGAACCATGAAACTACAGTTCTCCCCCCCCCTAAATTTTTCCATGTAATAATGAGTCGGTTTGAGTTAGAAGTTTGCTGGTTTTGCTTGACAAAGTTTAGTGGGTTTGGAGGAAGGAAGCTCCTCTGTGGAATGGTTTTCTATTCCGCGGTGGATTTGGATAAAGCAAAATGCTAGGATTTTTAGAAGTCAATCCTTTGGTCTATCTCTCTTATTGGACGAGATAATTTTTTATATCCTTTTGGGCTTATTCGCTTGGGGTTTTCAATATTCAAATAAATTATGCCCATCATCAGAGGTGGAGTTCAAAATTTGCTTGAACCAAATCAAACTTGTAATAATTGTACTTGGCAATCATGAAATGTTTTTCAGGTAATGAAGTAATATTCTTCTATGTAAAAAGTTGATGCATTGTGTGAAGAACTAATGAGTAGCAATAAAAATCCCTAAATGTCAGGGTAGAATGGAAAGAGTAACAACAATCAGAAATGATTGTCTCAGATCTGAGATGTGTGGTCATTAGAAGGGTGTTTACATATTGACTTGTGTGATGCTATGTGCATTGCAGTTTTGCCATCCAGGAAGATTTATAAGACTGTTGGTACCCTGCAATTAGGGACAAGAATAGTGGATAGAGTTGGAGGTTATCCCATTTGTGCGTTGGACGTTATCCCATTTGTGCGTGAGGTGCTTGTATACTATCCCAGTGAGACTAGTTGGATGGGATAGACTCAATCGAATGAAGAGGTGCTAGATCAATGGTTAATCCTTGGGGGAAAAAATGTTGGATAGAGGTCAGTAAACTGGTTGAGCTCGCTTCATTTTATTTTCTTGGGTCACAAATTTATAGGTTGGTTGATTGTGAAGGGGTGGCTAGCTGTAGACGAATTAAGTACGAGTGGCTCCTGGGTATGGAGGATGAAGTTTGATTTCTTAATATGAGAAGTAAACAAGAAAACTTGTGAGAGTAGTTAAAATGGCTGGGTTTGGTTTTGAAGACTGGTTAATTAATTTTTATGGAGGACATGACAAGACCATTAAGAGGATTTTTGCCACCCTTTTTCTTTATTTATTTATTTATTTATTTTTTGCTTTCCACATGGGAATGGCAATGAGTGATCCCTTCCCAACCCACTTTGGCAAGAAAAAGGTCTGCCCACCTGTCCTTACAATGGCTCCAGACATAAATACAGCCCTTACCCTGATTATTGCATAATGTGAATTAGATAGGAAGAGAAATGGAAGATTGAGTCAACATATATTTTCTTAAAAAGACAAGAAGTTTGTTGTGTCACTTAGTTCAACATTAAATTTCAATTGTTGACACTCTTGTGGGTTCAAGACTAGGCAAGAGGTTAAAATAGAGTAGAAGAGAAAGACGAAGTAAAATAAATAAAACCGGGGGAGGGGGGGGAAGAAACAAACTGGTTAAAAAAATAAAACAATCTATTGCGTCAAAATCATCATTGATATTACGGAAATTCAGTTTATCACTGAAAAAAGAAAAAGAAAGATTGAAGCCCTAGGTTTCAGTTATCAAAATGATGATGATAAATTTATCTTTCACCATCATTGATGATGTCATCTTTTATTCACTTGTAGGATGTATTTTTTATTGTTATTTTCAATCTACTTGTTGAACAATTTTTGTACTTCTTGCTGTCATATCTCATTTGCATTTACTTTCAAAAATATCTAAATTACTGACTTGTCAGGTAATAGGTTATGCATTATCTGTCCATAGAAACCAAGAGAAAGTTATGGTAAATACATTAATAATATCTCACATTTGTACTCACTTTACGTAATCATTAGGTTACTCAAATAAGTGTGTAGCATAAATGAATTATTTGAATTAATAATACACATATTGGAGATATCGTTAAGTCATAGAGTTTGGTGCTTCTGATAATTTGAGTTCCTTCTCACTGAGTTCACTCACTCTGTTGACAGTTCTTTATCTCTTTTCTCTCATCTTTTTCCTCTCACCCTCTGAATTTCTGTTCTTTCTGAACCTTTGTATTTCTCCATTGCACCCCCAACTCTCTCCCTGAACTAATTACCCAAACTTGTTGCTCATGGAATCTGTGTCCTAGGAAGTTGTCGAAGTTTGATGTGCAGATTGGAGCAATAATTGTATCGGTAGAAGGTCAATCTCTTGTTATTGCATTTTTATTTTCAGTCAACTGGATAGCTGAGAAATATACCGTGTTCAAAGTATCATGTTTTAAAAGAGTAAACTGTTCTGTCTGATGCATGTAGGATTAGATATGGAAGAGATGGGTTGAATGGAAAATATACTCATGGACATGATTAGCTGAATGCAACTTCATTGCTTTTGTCTAATGAAAGCTTGCTTGTCACTTTTAATTAATCATTTGGTGTAAAATGGACAAATTCTGACATGAAGTTAGCAGGTTATTGAGCCTGGTGCTTAAGCCTATCTAACTTGGTTTGTGTTTAGTAATAAATGTAAGCACATGCATCTATATTTATGCACATGTTGCGGTGCCATCCACCATCTGTGTTAACAAAACTCTCCCCCTAAAATTTTGTAGGAAGAAAAGCGAAAATTGGTTGCTTCTGCTTTTGGTGAAGATCAAGGTGGGGGTGCTGCAACTCGCCTGACGGTGGAAGATCTGAAGTATCTATTTATGGTGTAAACCATAACCCTTGCATGAAGTTTGCAGTTCTTCTAGGCATGGAAATGCAACTATTCAGATGAATTTTTTGAAGGATAATACCTTTATTCATGATTCACTGAAGAGCAGGATGAGAGTTCATGGCTGGAGTTGCTGGGCTTGCAGCACTACAGTAACGTATTTTGGTGTAATCTATAGTCATTCTTTAAAAGTTTTGAAGCTTAGGCAATTTTTTGTTCACTTGACAACGAGCCATGACCGTCTGTATATATTCCGATGGTAATCATATATAAAATATTTCAGTAAGCATGGTTCATCTTACCCTTGTCCAGGAAAATTAGCATCACAACATGCGGGCTAGCTAGCAAATATTGAGAACTTGTGGTCGCTTGAGCTTGTTTCATTTAATGTGTTTGTGTAACCTAGCACTGAGACGGAATGGTTGGAAAAGGTTAAATTCCATCGACGCTAGGCCCGACATATACTTGTTACATGAATATGATGAAAAAAATGCCTCTGGTAGGAATTAAGAAATACCAAAAAAAAAAAAAAAAAAATGAAAGGGAGGGGTGTATTTTCTCTCTCTCGTGCATGGTTACACACGTGCACCAAAGATAGCCAGATACTAAGCCTGTTAATAAACTCTCTTGGTACTTACCGATCATCTCTGTATCTCTCTCTCGATAGCCAACTGTTCGGTATGTCAACTGATCGGTCCCAAGAACTTTTCAGGTACTTGACGGTCAACATGCAAACTGTTAACATAATGTCCGTTCTCCCTAAATAACGAGGAGAATTTTACGCAAATAGAAAGGAGACCTAGAATCGTGATCGATAAGGAAAAAAATCTCCGTAATGATCTGGACTTTCCATATCAGATAGATTTTGCAATCTTTGAGAATCCTATGACATGGTTTCCTAAAATCTTAGAACACTTTCATAAGGAAACTAAGGTTTAATCACCTCGTTTGCACACGACTCTCACATCCAAAAGCACTCCAAGATGCTTACTGCCTAGATAAGTCCTCTAGACCTATACTTTACACATAACTCATAGAGAGCTCTTTCTTCTCGATATCGGTCTGTTTTATTCTTTTCGAAAATCATTTTCTAATTTGCATCGGAATCTCCTCTGTCAGAATACTCTCCGACGATCTTTTGTAGGTCTTATTGATCGAGATCGTCAGATGATCAAGTCCTCCCATTCAAGTTACAAGGCCGTTATCTGTGCAGCCAAATCCACCTCTAATAGATTTGCTTCGTCTATGAAAACAACTTGATTTTCCAACCAAAATGGCTCCTGTTACTATCTTTCTCTCTTTGCCATGGCCTCAGTTAAAAGAAAGAGACCAATAATCGATTTCGATGATGATGATTGATAGGAGTTAATCCTAACTGTAACAATCCACTGGTCATCACAACAAGAATTGGCTCTTACCTCGTCAAAGGACCTTTATAGATCAAGGAGCAAATCGTGACATTCTCTTTTGGGATGCCTTTCAATGGATGGGTCTCACTCCGTCTCACCTATAACCTTCCGATCGACCTATTAGAGGGCACAATAGCAAATGTGTACATCTAGAAAGCATTATCTCGCTCATCGTGTCACTAGGAACGCCTCCTCACCATACTGCCACCAAAACCACTTTTTACGTGGTGAAACTCCAATCCCCCTACAATGCTATCCTAGGCAGTCCTAGCCTAGATGGTCTCGAGGCACTGCCAAGTGCTAGGCACATAAGGATTAAATTCAAAACACTCTTGGGGATCACAACACTCTGCGGTGACCTCGATCTATCGATCGTCCCCATAGCGGGAGAAAGAGGAGAAATCTTAATAGTTGACACTATGGAACTTAGAGACAACATTGAGCAACAGTCAAAACCTCAATCTAAAGAAGTAGTGATCGAAGTATCTATCACCAACACGTCTGGTCAAACCGTTCAAATTGGTACCTACCTACCGATATATCTTCAGAAGGCGATCGTGAATTGTCTACGACGTCATTCCAAAGTCTTTACATGGTCTCCCAAAAATATGCTAAGCATTCATCCTTCGGTCATATTTCACAAGCTAACTGTAGACGCCAGTTGCAGACTCGTCAAACAAAAGAAAAGAGTATTCACACTAAAATGCTAGCGTGCAATGTAGGAAGAGATTCGAAAACTCCTGACAACAAGATTCATTCGAGAAGTAGATTATCCCGAAAGGTTAGCTAACGAATCATAGTAAAGAAAAAAAATAGAAAGTGGAGAATGTGCGTAAACTTCACTGACCTCAATAAGACTCGTCCCAAGGACAACTATTAACTCCCCAACATCAATAAGTTAGTCAATAATTCATTTGGCTACCAGCTCCTGAGTTTCATGAAGTGTACTCCGAATACAATCAAATACATATGACTCCCAAAGACGAGGAGAAAACGAGGTTCATTACAGAATTCGATACCTCTTGCTATAGGGTTATGCCGTTTAGCCTCAAGAACGCTAGGACAACCTTTCAACACCTGATCGACAAGGTCTTTAGTGAGTAACTTGGTAGAAACGTAGTGGTCTATGTCGATGACATGCTCGTCAAAAGTACTAACGCAGATGACAATGCCGCAGATTTAGAAGAGATGTTCCAAACACTCAAATGGTACAACATGAGACTGAATCATGTGAAGTGAACTTTAGGAATCATGTTTCGGAAATTCTTAGGCTTCCTAATTACCAATCGAGGAATCGAGGGAAATTCGGATAAAATCCAAGCCATACTCAGCATGGCCCCATCGAGGACGATGAAAGAGGTGTAATGCCTCATGGGCAGGATTGCAGTCCTCAACCAATTCATGTTAAAAGTGGACAAGAAGTATAAACGTTGCTACGATGCTACTAAGAAGTCCCATAAGTTTGTCAGGCCGCATTCGAAAAGCATAAGGAATACCTCATGTCGTTCCCACTTCTCTCCCGACTGGTCTTAGGTGAAAAACTCTATCTCTATCTCTCTGTTTCTGACAAAACACTTTGCCCTGTCCTTGTGAGATAGGAATCCACCATATAGAACCCGGTGTGCTATTTTAGTCAAATACTCCATGAGTCCGAAGTCAATTACCGACCCATCGAGAAAATAGTCTTCACCTTGGTTATCACTGCCAAACGCCTCCGACCCCTCTTCCAAGCACACAAAAGAGGGACACTTCAGGTCGGCTCATCAAGTGGAGTATCGAACTAGACGAATTCAACATTGAATACTAGCCAATACTAGCTATCAAGGGCCAAGCGCTTGTAGATTTTATCCTCAAGTGTACACTACCAACGTGCACCAAACAACCCCTTACCGACGACCGAGAAGAACACTTACAGCCTGAGTGGACTCTTCATGTCGACGGGTCATCTAATTCTTTAGGAAGTGGAGCTGGACTCTTCCTAATAGGGCCAGACAATTTCAAGGCTGAATACGCCCTCCGTTTTGACTTCTGAGCAAACAACAACAAACTGAATACGAAACCCTCCTGATTGGGTTGCAGATAGTAGCGTCATTAGGGGCCCAAAGTGTGCAGGTCTTTACAGACAATCAAGTGGTCATCAAGCATATCAAGGGGCTCTACGAGAACAAAGAGCCAATGATGGCAAAGTATCTATCCAAGATACACCAGGTAATGGATAAATTCACTAGGGTGGACGTATAGCAAAATCCCCAGTCTGAGAATGCACGAGCTGACACCCTCTCAAAGCTAGCTAGTTTTGACTCAGTAGCGACCAGCCGCACTGTCTATAAAGAGAGTTTGTCATACCCTAGCATTGATGAGCCCAAACAAATCTTATCGGGAAATAACTCACCAAGTTGGAAAGATCCCATCGAGGCCTATCTGAAGCACGAGCAGTTGCTGAGCTCACCTTTTGAAGCTGCCAAGTTGAGGTGCAAGGCCACCCGTTATGCCATCATCGACGACAGTCTCTACAAGAAATCCAATGCTCACTTGTAGCTAAAGTGCTTAACACCCGAAGAGGGGAACTACGCCCTTAGAAAAATTCATGAAGTGATATCAGCAGTCACCTAGGTGCCTGAAACTTGGCAAACAAGACTCTACGATAAGGGTACTACTGGTCTACCATGAAAGTCGATGCGGACGACTATATCAAAATGCGTGACAAGTGTCAGCGCTTCTCGTCAGTACCACACCAACCTTCCATCGAATTCAGCCTGATAGCCAGCTCATGGCCATTTGCTCAATGGGGAATGGACATCTCGGGATTGTTCCTTCCCACAACCAGACAATGTAAATTTTTAGTCATGGCTATCAACTATTTTAACAAGTGGGTGGAAGCTAAACCACTAGCCCAGATTACTACAGACAAGATATAACATTTCGTGTGGACATCCATTATCACTAGGTTTGATATATCCCATGTCCTGATAATGGACAACTATAAGCAGTTTGATAACAAAAGTTTTTGAGACTTCTGTAGTAGGTTGGAGATCTAACATCGCTTCACCTCCGTTACCTATCCACAGACTAATGGTCTCGTAGAGCTAACCAATCGAATGATCCCACAAGGACTAAAGGCCGCACTAGATGAAGTTAAAGGTCGCTGGGTAGATGAGCTCTACAACATTTTTTAGGCCTACCGAATGACGCGCTGAAGGGCAACAGGGGAGATACCGTTCAGTCTCACATATGGTTGTGAGGTAGTGATACCAGTCGAAATTGATATTCATTCACTAAGGGTGGATCAATATGAAGGAGACCAGAATGAATCTGCACTACGCGAATGCCTTGACCTAATTCACGAGTTCAGGGAAATCACATCCGTTCGAATGTCTACTTATCAATAGCAGACAACAAGGTATTATAATTGACGGGTTAGGACCAGAACATTCAAGCTAGGTGACCTAATACTCCGGAGAGTGAAAGCTATCGGTTAACCCTAGATAGGGGGCAAGTTAGCGCCCAATTGGGAAGGTCTTTACATGATATGCTCAGAAGTCCGCCCAGACACGTATCGCCTCGATCACCTAGATGGCTCGACTATACCTAAGATCTAGAACTTTGAGAACCTACAGATTTACTATCAATAAGGGTCAATACTCTATCGAAGGAACACATCCGTTCCGCATGCAATCGAATGATCAGGTAAAAACCCATGCGGCCCTCTATTTTGCTGTGCTAACCTATTGATTTACTTTTATTCTCCCTAGGGCATGCTGTCAATGAGGGATCAAACTCTCGGAATGGGCTAGTATCGTCCTATCCTCCCAAATGTTATCTCCCTAAATAGGCTAGTATCGCCCTGTCATCCCGAACGAATTCTATCGCCCTGAATGGGCTAGTATCGCATTGTCCTCCCAACGGAGTCTATCGATGGA
This sequence comes from Dillenia turbinata, assembly GCA_037126225.1. Classification (NCBI taxonomy): domain Eukaryota; kingdom Viridiplantae; phylum Streptophyta; class Magnoliopsida; order Dilleniales; family Dilleniaceae; genus Dillenia; species Dillenia turbinata. The sequence continues at coordinate 19,806,691 of JBAMMX010000011.1, read as the reverse complement.
GTTTATCTCCCTAAATGGACTAGTATTATCCTGTCCTCCTGAATGGAGTCTATCATTGGGCTTTATCTTCCTGAATGGACTAGTATGGCCTTTTCCTTCCGAACAGAGACTGTCGTTGGGTTCTATCTCCCTGAACTGGCTAATATTGCTCCGTCCTCCCAAACGAAACCTATTGTTGGGATCTATCTCTCTGAACGAGCAAACCTTGCCCAGTCCTCCCGAACAGAGTTCATAAAGGATTCATCTCCCCAAAAGAGCTAACAAAATCCATTCTCTCAGAACGAACAATTGATACAAGGAAGACCCCTGCTCGGGTAAGCGTAACTCACTCTCTTAACTATACGCGATCCAACGGACACAAGAGCTATAGTGCTCCGCACCTAACTACAACTAAGCCTACCGACGAAGAGATATATAACCAGCCAAGAAACATACTCAGAAGTTCAATGCTCATCATACACATTGACAGATTGTTAGCAAACAGGATAACCATTCCAGAGTCAGACCGACAAATAATAAAGGCTTTTCTTTTATTTTAATATGATGAGTACATATAAAATTACACAGTTGGATACAAGGCGAAAGAAAAATTTACAAGTCCCTGAGATGAACCAAGCTATATCGAAAGAGTGATATGAGAAACCTTCGAGACAAGAAGACCATTGAAAGAATGATGCGGCTGGAAATGATTTCGTAGAAGGTGGGAGATGGCCAAAAAGAGATAGAAAAGATGCATCAATTGCACCGCTTCTGCCATTCGGCCGTCTCCAATCTCTAAGCCTCCCTTATTACCTAACTTGATGGAATGCCGAAGAAGTCCCTTTAACAACCTTTACTACACTTATTGGTCGAACAATGATTTTGACCTTAAGAAGACAGCTTCCATTCAGGGTGAAGGTCTTTCTTGGCCCAAAGCCAGAACCCGTGAACCCCGATGGAGTCCATCACAATGTGATGGAACCTCGCGTCAGCAGCCCTCTCCTTGATGGAACCTTGCATTGGCAGAAATTCTCTAAATCGTAAGGTTTTGTGACTCAAAACCGATACTTGTAGAACCTCTCGAAAACACTAACTCTCAATAGAAGGAATTCACAGAATCACTCACGGGAGTACTCCATATCTCTGATGCGATGCCAAGTCATATGATCCCTATTTATAGCCGCAAAGACACAATCTTTGCAAATCTTGAGTAGATGAAACGACCTAATGAGAAACTTGCGCAATGAATAAGGAGCCTTGACCTCTTTAATTTCCCATGAAGCATAATCTGGAATCATTTATTCAATGGTTGAATGCATTTACATTCTCATGATCTTCCAAGCTTACTCTTTACACCTCTCATTCGAAGTAACGTAAGAAGTAGGGGGCAAGTGATGATACATGACCCAAATCATGTTGGGTCCAAAGTAGCCTGATGCCTAGCCCGTGAATAAGCTTTGTTGGTACTCGCCAATCACCTCTGTATCTCTCTCTCTCAATAAACAACTGCTCGGTACTTCAACTAATTGGTCTCAAAACCTTGTTGGTGCTTGATGGTCAACATACAAACTGTTAACATAATATCTGCTCTCCCTAAATCACAAGGAGAATATCACACAAATAGAAGGGAAACCTATAATCATGATCAATAAAGAAAAGTGTCTTCTTAATAATCTGGACTTTTCAAATTGGATAGATTTTGCTATTTTAAGAATTCTATGGCATGATTCCCCAAAATCACAGGACACTCTTGTAAGAAAACTAAGGTTTAATCACTTCGATTGCACACGGCTCTCATGTCCAAAAGTTATATAAACTCCAAGATGCCTACCATCCAAGTAAGTCATCTAAACCTGCACTTTAAACACAAGTCATAGAGAACTCTTTCCTCTCGATATCAGTCTGTTTCATTCTTTTCAAAAATCGCTTTCTAACTTGAGTGTCGGTGTCTCCTCAAATCGTCAAGTCTCGGTTCGAGTTAGTAGGGCCATTTTCTGTGGAGCCAAAACCACCTCTAACACCAGTGATTTTGCTGGAAGAGTGGAAGGCATTTATGGGTTGAAGGGGGTCTAGTACTGGTTGATTCCCTTGGGATATTTTGGCGAGGGTGGTGTTCAGATTTTGCTCGTGGGGTTTTGAGTCAACATTGGTGTTTGGGGCCTCTAATGCACATGTTTTGGTTGAGATCTGGCGTTGCCATTGTTGTGGAGTCTATCGTGAGAGCTAGCAGAGATGGTAGTTGGGATGCTTTATGGCCTTCCAAGTGTTTTTGTTGCTGGCTTTCTGCCCTTATTTTCTGGATGAACGATTTTATCATTTTGTATATGCAATATTTGGTCCTGGGTTATGATGTTTTCAGTGTTAGATTGTGCCCGTTACGGTCTGATTGTTTTTTAGAGTTATGCTCACCTTAATGATCAAAAGAAAAAGAAAAAGGAAAAAAATGAAATGATTGACATGAGAAGACTGGGTTAATTGGATGAAACTAAGGAACTGTTTTTATTAGTTTCTCTATGCTAAATATTCATCTGAAATATTAGCTGGGAAATCTATTTAAGGATGTTCTTATCAAAAGGTTGTTAGTCAATAAAGTTTGTGTAAATATTTTTCTGCATTTTTGTAGCAAATAAAATAAAATTAAATATTGATATTCAAAAATCTAGAGTTGAATCACTAACCCTTTTTGATGTACGTGTCTGTAGAATTGTCATGAACGGATCAACCTTCCTTTTTCACAATCCAAGAGTCCTTTGATTATATGATATATGTTGTAGATCTTTGAAGAATACACTCTAAGTATTCTCTCATTTCTCTCTATTGTTCTACGTTAGTTTTTTTCATTAGAGAGTCACATTTCCTTAATTCAATTTCGAAATTCAAATTAGAGTGGTTATTATGGGAGTTGGAGTTGGTTTTCACTTGAAAACCACTCCCTCCCTTCTCTCTTTTGAATTTCAAAATTAAGAGATTTGGGTTAGGGTCAAATCCACATGGGCGACCCAGGTACCCATCTTTTATATCTCTTACTTGCACATAAGGGTTAGATCTACATTTAGCTCAATCGCTTTCATATACCATCAAATTCGTACAGACAAATGGATCATGTGACCAGCGAGTACATCAAGAGTTCATAACTATATACCGGTTAAGGATATGTAGCAGTTCAAGATCTAATATAATTAGGACATCAAGTCTCGTTATACCCCATACCTCTTTTGCTACACACAGAGTCAACATACCTCTTATCTCTCTAACCATATAAACAAGAGCATACTTGATTCATCTCAAATTATGCATTCACAATTATGTTTTGAAACAGTAAGTTAAAGCATAACTGGCCAGTCTGAGAATACAAAACAACGTGTTAGCGTTAAGATAGTCTTCCTTTCACACTACTATCTATTCACTTTATCTTAACTACTTTTTTAGACATGAACCGCAAAACCAAATCAATAAGGTCTCTTGGTGACATGATAAAGTAGCATCACTAAAATAAAGTCTCAAGAAACAGATAAAAGTCCTAAGGATATTTAATGATGTTAAATATAAACTTCTGGGTCTCACACAATGAAGCATAGAGGGATTCTTTAAACTCATTACCCATATGGTCACAAAAACACACGTGGTATGAAAACACGTGCTACGATAGATTTTCTATTCAATTAGAAGCGTATGTCTTATTCCAAAATTAATGCATCATACAGCTCTTAGTCCAAGTGTGCCACGACACTCGATTTGATTTTCTCTTCTTATAAGTCCTCCAAAAATCACTCTTACGAGAGAAAACCACACCTAGATTCTAGATAAGTGTAATGGATTGTGGGAAATCCATTTCGATTATCAAGAAGATAGTATAAACGATAATCTCATCTCAGTTTTCTACTAAAGTGGCTTATTTATGTTAATTAACCAAAAAATTAACATTGTCTCATCTTTACATATCACACAGATATTAGAGGCGATTGTTCGTGTGAGAGAGCCAATCTTCTAAACTTGTCCGACATACTTTTCAATCAAGACATAAGAACTTATATATGGAAAACAAATTCAGATGTCATATAATCATGAGCATTACATCATATTCATTGTATATATAAATATAATTACATCTTACGTAATCCAAGAGATTTTACATGTTTCAGAAATACATCTCTAGGTATAGGTTTTGTGAATGGATCAGCCACCATTAAGTGCGTAGGTTAATACTTTAATGTCACCTCTCACTTTTCAACAATGTCTCGAATAAAGTTGAATTTTGTATCAATGTGCTTGGTTCTCCCATGATATTTAGGATCTTTTGTGTAAGCAATAGTTGACTGACAATCACAATAAATTGTCACAGCTCCCACTACATCGCTTATGATCTCCAAATGTTGTAAAAACCTTCTTAACCAAACACACTCTTGAACTGCAGAAACACAAGCCACAAACTCTGCTTCCATTGTGGACAGTGATACACATATTTATTTCTTGCTTTTTCAAGAGACGACGCCATTATTTAGCAAGAAAACATAACCTGAGGTGGACTTATGTTCATCTAAATCGTCATCCTAATCAGCATCTGTGTATCCGCTAAATAACAAGTTATTTCCTTGATAACAAAGGGAATAATCTCCAGTTCCTTTTAAGTATCTTAAAATTCTCTTTACAGTTGTCCAGTGACTTCTTCTTGGATTGGATTGATACCTACTGACCAAACCCATGGCATAGTAGATGTCAGAACATGTACACATCATAACGTACGTCAGACTCCCAACATCGTTGGAATAAGGTAACTTTTGACATCTATTATTTCTCTTCGGTAAATTTAGGTCACATTTCTAGACTTAAACTTTCATTTTTTACCACGGGAGTATCAATGGGTTTGCAGTTATTCATTATAAATCGTTCCAGAATCTTGTTAATATAAAATTCTTGAGATAATGCTAATAATCTCTTAGAATGATCTCTGTGGATCTTAACTCCCAATATATAGTCTGCTTCACCCATGTCTTTCATCTCAAAATTTGATAACAATTGATTCTTGATACTTAAGACATACTCTATATTATTTTCGGCCAATAATATGTCATCGACATATAGAAATAGAATTACAAATTTGTTATTGGACTTCTTCACATAAACGCAATGGTTTTTGTCTAGCATTACGAAGTCGTTAGAGATTATAGTTCTATGAAATCTCAAACACCATTACCTCGAAGACTGTTTGAGACCATAAATTGATCTTTTCAATTTACAAATTTTGTTTTCTTGACCTTTGACTATGAAATCTACAGGTTGTTCCATGTAGATTTCTTTCTCAAGTTCCCCATTGAGGAAAGCAGTCTTTACGTCCATTTGGTGTAATTCTAAATCTAAATTAACTACTATAGCCAACAATAGACAAATAGAGACAAATCTCACTACTAACGAAAATGTTTCCTTATAGTCAATACTCTCCTATTGGGTATAATCTTTTGTCACCAATCGATCTTTATACCTCTTAATTGATCCATCAGCCATTTGTTTAATTTTGTGAACCCACTTGTTCCCAATAGTTTTACACTCATGTGGAAGATCAACCAATTCCCAAAAATGGTTGGATTTCATCGAATCCATTTCTTCATTCATTGCTTTCATCCACTCTTCCTTTGTAGAACAAGACAGAGCCCCATTTAGGTTTTTAGGCTCGTCCACATCCTCTGGAGAAATATTAAAGGCATGCCTTTCAATCTCGTAATAACGTTTTGGCATACCTTTCTTAGCACTTTTTCGAACCGAAGATTTGGGTGGATCATTGGAACTTGAGTCCCTCCCACTGGGATCAGCTTGGGATTCAATTTCTTGTGGTTCCAATGACCTATCAGGTATAGCTCTATCGTCTAAATTATTTTAATTCAAACAAAGGTTCTCCTTTAGCTATGTCTCATCTATTAGGAAAATCATTTTCCAAAAATGTTACATTCCGTGATTCAATTTCAGTCATAGTACCATCTTTGCGCTCACCGATGAATACATAATCTTTTGACTGATTAGAATATCTAATAAAGATATTTTTCTTTCCCCGGTGACCAAGCTTTCCAAACTTATTGGAAGGGTCATGAATATATGCTGTCGATTCCCAATGTCCGAGACCAGTCAGACTTGGTTTTCAAATTCATATGGTGTTGTAGGTACTGATTTTGAAGGCACTCTATTCAACATATAGGTCACAGTTAAGAATGCATCTCCTCAAAAGAAAATTGGTAAGTTAGCCTGTGCCATTATAGATCTCGTCATATCCAGTAATGTTCTATTCCTCCTCTTAGCAATACCATTCTGTTGAGGTGTGTGGGGAATAGTCAATTGTCTAATTATTCATTTTTCATTACATATATCCTTGAACTGATCTGATAGATATGCATGCCCTCGATCTATCCTTAAGGTTTTAATCGTTCTATCCATTTGATTCTCCACTTCATTCATATAACATCGAAAGCACTCAAGTGCTTCAAATTTGTGAGCAATCAAATAGACATGACCAAAACGCGTAAAATCATCAATAAAAGTAATAAAATATGACACTCCACGTTTAGTCTTCATATTCATTGGACCACAAATGTCAGAGTGAACCAATTGCAATGGAAACTCAGCCCTCACGGCCTTTCCAAATGGTTTCTAAGTCATCTTCTTGGCAAGACAATGTTCACAATTCGGTAAATTAACTTTAATAAGCGAACCCAATAGTTCTGCTTTCATAAGTCGATTCCATCATGTCCTGCCCAATGTGACCAAGTCTAGCATTCTATACTTTCTCATCAATATTAGCATAACTAGAAGAACAAACATTTAACGATGCATAACAATCAACATAACAATTAAACATTCGTTCGTCACAATCCAAGATTAGAAAGTCATCAAAGAGATATCCAGATTCATAGTACACACCATTGTAATAGATACAAACCTCATTTCTAAAAAAATTCAAGTCATAACCTAGTCTAAGAAAAATAATAACAGAAACTAAGTTTCGTCGAATTTTCTGTACAAAAAGAACATCGTGCAAGATTAGGGTTCGGCCATTTCATAGCTCAAATTTACAAGTGTCATTCCCTTTAACCTTGACTCTCGTATTGTTCCCCACGTATATCCATCTTGTACTAGGAGGAACTCGACGAAAGTTCATGAACGCTTCCCGATCTTTTGTCACATGGTCTGTTGCTCCTGAGTCTATAATCCACATATGATAAGATTCAGAAAGTAAAACAGTACTACAGGCATTTACTATATACACAGAAGCGTCATGAGGTGCTACATTTTTCGGCTCGACACATTCTCGAGCAAAATGACTAAGAGCTTTGCAATTATACCACTTTATCTTGCTCTTATCATTTTTCTTCTAAAACCGCTTACACGTGTTCTTGTGATTAGAGTCGTTCTTCTTAGACGCTCATCTTGGAGTTCTACGTGGCGAGCAGTATCAGAGAAAGTCTTGATGTTATCGTTGTGAGTCAGATTCACTTTCAGATGCTCCCACTGGTCTGGAAGGGATCGGATTAAGGCCTGAACTTGTTGTTCATCAAAGAGAATATGGCCAACTATTTTCAATTCGCTTATTATGTTTGACATGGTTCTCAGATGCTGCTTGATGCTGTCATCAGCTTTCTTTAATACGTGTCAAACTTAATCGTCAACTGCCTCAGACAGGTCACACTGGTACCTCCATACTTCTCTCTGAGGTACACCCATATGTCATGAGCAGTAGGGAATTACTCACATTCATATATGTAATCATCAATCATAGAACTAACCAGGATACCAAGTGCAGTGGAATTTTTCTTCTTCCACGCTTGGTAAGCTCCTTGATCTCTTCTCTGTTGAGCAGTGTTTTCAATTCTAGGGTCTTGCATGATATGGTTGATGCCCACTAAGGCATCTGACTCTTCCAGCACATACCATATTTTATGGCGCCAAATATCATAATTATCGCTATTAAATTTTTCACCTTTATTTAGATATGTTATTATTGATTTCGATGCCATGGTCTGGGTTTTTAAAGAGAAGTAATTGTAAATACTCATACTCATATAATGCATACAATTTTGTACTTAAAATCAAAATTTGTGATAAATGAACACAATGTATAGACTCAAATCATCATTCATGATCCAAATGTTTGATTACCATAAATTTAATTTCAAAGTAACAAAATTCTTTTAAATTTTAGGTGAGAATTATTTAAATTCTACCAACTTAAAACCTCTTACTAATGTCATGCGAATTTAGAATATATTTTTTCACATGCTTGCATAAAACACACAAATATGCACATTCTAGATATATTTACAAAGAGAGAAATATTGCATCACATGTTCATGGTATTGTTCTCAACAACATCATAGTACATAACTATGTATCATAGAAAGAAGCAAAAAAAAAAAAAAAATACAATCATTTTTCCTTTTTCTCTTCTTTCTTATCCTCCATATACATGTGAGTAACCATTTTAATCATCTCAACTGAAAAGCCTATCTCTCGGAGCAAATCTCCTAACAACTTGTGGTGCAAAGCCATTAATCCTTAGAGATAACGACTTCTTCATTTTAATCTCTATCTCCCTATCTCTCCACATTCTAAACAATTTTAGTCTGAAGTTCTTGAGATTGATCCGTTTGTTCTCTTCTATTATTTTATCAGCCATTCAAACCAAACTATTAGGGAGAGAATTTCTTATTATATTAATCTCGACTTCATTGCCTCCGAACCAGTGACCTAAACGTCGAAATGCATAACGTTTTCTACTCATAACTCATAAATATTACGGCAAAATATGCATTTCTTTCATCTTATAATGCAATATTATATTTAACTTTGTCAAACGTTTTGGGGTCCTCTCGTCTCTGCATCTCCTCCAGAGAGGTGCAAGGGTACGTCTGATTCTCACCATAGCCCTAAAAATGGGTTAACATAAGATTGGGCACGAAACCAATCAAAGAATTTTAAAACATCATCCACAATTATTATACTCAATATTTAAATGATTTATGTCGAAAAAATAATTTTTTCATACGTAAATCAACGAATATAAAATCAAATAGGTATTGTAAAATTTGATCCAGGTAACCAAAAATTAGAAAATAATTTTTCAAACATATAAGAAATTTTCAAAAATTTTTCTCAATTGATAATTGATTTTTCTATAATTTTTAAATATTTTATAAACTTTAAATAAATAAAAAATCTTTTTCATAGCAGAAAAAATAATTTAAAATCACAGAAAAATCCGAAATAATATTTTAAGTATTTTGGAAAAAATTCTGGCCAAAGGGCACGTCTCATGCGCCCTCACACACCACCTGAGCTGGCGGGCTACTGGGCCACTTCCCCACACGCCCAGTGTGGCGCATGACCTCCACATGCCGCCTTCCCAGCAGAACTCGGCAACCGGATTTTGGCTACCCCTCTATTTTTGAGGTCTCTGATTCTAATGGTAACCTTAGTTTTCGGATCAGAGGTCTAAATCATGGTATTTGGGCTTCACAACCCACAGTCCGAGAGTGGGATTGGATTTTTGGACTATTCATCTTCTTCCTCAAACCCAGAAAAACCCAGAAAATTCTGCACTTCGAACCATTTTTTCAGAAGTGATTTCTCCCTCATTTTTAAACAATTTTTTACGTTCTTTATATGGTTAGAAAAGGTTTTCAACAAGGAATTGAATCATGTAATTTTTTCTTCATGAAACACATGATATATGGAGATATAACCTATCTATGTCTCGGCTAGGGTTTCATTTTTCTCCAAAAATACATGGCGGGTATGCATGAAATTTTGTAGATCAATTCCTACATCATGGGTATTCTACATTCCAAATTTTAGAGCACCTTGTGGTCTGTATTCGAAGTTACCATTTACAATTTTTTAAGAAAAAAAATTATACTCGAATGGATATTCATTCTAACGACCCACATGGATGATTCACATCAAAAAAATTAGAAAACACCTTAAACATGCTCTGATACCATTGTAAGTATTTTTCTGCATTTTCATAGCAAATAAAATAAAATTAAATATTGATATCCCAAAATTTAGGGTTGAATCACTAACCATTTTTGATGTACGTGTCTGAAGAATTGTCACGAATGGATCAACCTTCCTTTTTCACAATCCAAGAGTCCTTTGATTATATGGTATATGTTGTAGATCTTTGAAGAATACACTCTAAGTATTCTTTCCTTTCTCTCTATTGTTCTATGTTAGTTTTTTTCTTTAGAGGGTCACATTTCCTTAATTCAATTTTGAAATTCAAATTATAATGGTTGTTATGGGAGTTGGAATTGGTTTTCACTTGAAAACCACTCCCTCCCTTCTCTCTTTTGAATTTCAAAATTAAGATATTTGGGTTAGGATCAAACCCACATGGACGACCTGGGTACCCATCTCTTACGGTTTGAGTGGATGTTGTGTCTTATACAAACATATAATAGTACACTAGTGCGTTCCTGTAGGAACACTTGAATGGTAAAAAACTTTTGCGAAGTGTCTTCCTTGAGATTCAGTGTTCAAATATTCGTGGATATATGTATTTTCGTAGTTTTCGCGACTTCCGTGTAAAAAGAAAAAAAAATACACTTTTGGCTTTGAAAATTTTGACAAAATTGTAGACCTTTAATAGTTTATCATACTTATACAATTACGGGCGATTTGCAGTGTTAACAGAGATATTCCCCATAATGTGATCTGCTAAAAGTGTTATGCATATGCAGAGGGAAGATCCCCCTCCCAATTTCTGAGCAAAAGACTGCTCCAACTCCCAAGTGTTGTGCTTACTTTGGTTGTAAACTTTTGTTGTGGGGCTCCCTTTAGAAAAGTTGAAATCCCTAAAATTATTTCTAGTCTTACAATTTAACTTGTTATTTTGGTTTCAGCTAGCATGTCATTGATTTTTTTTTTTTTTTAATTAATCATGCGCAACAAAAGAAATTGTCACTTCGAGATGACAATTTTTACCGCATGAGAATATTTATTTAAAATAATATTTTTTAAATATTACATATTAAAATTTAAAAACGTATTTAAAATCATTATTGTCATACAGTTTTTAATAACATGTAACAGAAAAAGTGAAGTTATTTAATATAGCAGACATAGATAATTGAGTTGAAAATAGTGTTAGGAATATTCCAAAATTAGAAATTTTCTTTCGCAATATCAAAATTAAGATTTTCTCTCTTTCTTAGGTTAATTGTAACTGGGTTTAGAAAGAAAATACTAAAAATCATCAAATATAGTTATGATTTTTATTATTTTTATGGAGAAATTTAATTTTTATATGTAACATTTCACACAAATATATATTAATTAAAAATATTGAATTTGACTAAGAAATACTGATTTAATAAAATAAAAAAAATTAGATAAATTTAGAAAAACTAAAATTTGCTATGGGTAGGCGTTTGAATTGGCATCCATTACCGATCTTGCGGAAATTGGAAATAGAGAAAGGTTTTTGAGATGCTTTTGGTGTGTTTTATTCTCGAGTACCTCTGTTGCTTTGAAAAGGTAAGCCAAAACCACCTCTTGATGGCTCCACATGCCCATCATTGTGGTCGGTAATGGAGGCTCCTTTGCCTCATGGAACAAGCATTATGGTCTACAGAGAGGGAGAGAGAGAGAGAGAGAGAGAGTCTGTCCTGCTGTGGACGAAAGAAAGGTGTGGGAGTATGAGCAATCCCATTATGTAATGTCAGTGTCATTTCCAGTTAGCAACCATCTCTTTCCCATGAGGCAAAAGGAGAGACTTGGTTGGATTCTCTTTTGCTCCAATACCCAAGTAAATTACCCTTTCTCCTCTTTCTTTTTTTGACCCCGTGAACATTTGACTCACATTCACCGTTTAACCCTTGCAAAAGTGCTAAGCTCACTCTCTCTTTATCTTAGACATCCCTTGGGATATGATCATGCAAGAATGCATTAACATCTCATCAACTGAAATACATAACTTCTAATGATTTTAAAAAATATACATTAAATCATCTTACGCTCACATACCGTACCATTGCTTCCAGCTCAAATATATACCATTAAGTGATACTAGACCTACGATGCTTATAGCAAAATTCACAAGATTACCCATAATTTATTTATCTAACACACATTTGGGCCAAATCCCACAAACCCATTTGCCCCATCTACTGAAATTTGAATCCCCTCTTGCTGAATGTTCCCAATTATTGAGAGCCCTGATGCTGAAGGTGCAAATGCAAAACAGAAAGCTCCCGCTTCATCAACCGGTATCAAGAAGTTCCTTGCAGGAAGGGTCAGGATCGGGCCATCCGAAAAATAGAATGACACCGTTGGTACCCGGACCGACACAAAACCGGATAAGTCGAAGCAAGTGTCAAAAATAGATACACCGTTGGCCCGTGGGAGGCTTAAGGTTTGAACAAGAAAGGCGTTGCGAAAAGCCTCGTATGCCGGTGCTGGCAGCCGGGTCACAGCCGTGCCCGTGTCCATAACCACCCCACCATCACCTAATTCGGTTAGCCGAAATACGTCTTCAGGAATTGGTACCCGAACCCCTCCCACCCCAACACCTGCCAGCCCGATATAGTAGAAGCTTGGGGCCCGTGGGTTTCGGAGCAACGGAACCCATGCAGCGCCCACGGGCAAGGCACTCAGTCCGAAAACCAAAGACCCGTATGAGTTGGTGTCCCGACTGACAAGGCAAAAACTAAATGCCCCGCCCGTTTGACCGCCAAGTTGGCCCACAAAAGACATGGACCCACCTCCGAGGCCCAGTAGGCCCGCTGCTCCGACAAACATGCCCCGGTTCCTATGACCACATCCAATTGCCACGTTCTTCACCATGGTTCGCCCAAAAGTGAGAGTCTCGAGAGCCAGGGTCCCCTTCGTGTAGGACCCATCACCGTATTGGACCTCGTACCGGCAACGACCCGATTGACAACCCGCATTTTCAAGCCTGTCACATACAGCAGAAGTGCAAGAGACCCCAGCAAACGAAGCGGACTCGGCAGGGTTGAAAACTGGGTCGGACTGGCGATAGCACTGCTTACAGGGTTGGCATTGGACCCAAATTATGTCCGACCCGGAATCGATGACCATGTATTGGCTTCTTGGTGGGCTCCCAACACCAATCCTAACAAAGTATTCCCCACTTCCCTGATCCATACCCGACACGACATCGGACCCGAAATCATTCAACTCATACTTGACTCCCTCCTGACTCCCACTCCCAGTCCCACTCCCAGAAAGTCGATGAACGAGGGAAGAGACTCTGATGGAATCCCGTTTCATTCTTTGGTGAAAGCGATGGGCATGATTGCGGTATTTGGAAGGGAAGACGAAGTCTCTGGGAATCAAGTTGAGGTTGATATCGTTGGTTTTGTTGTGTTGTTGATGGGTTTGGGAGAGTTGATCATTTTCAACTGGGGAGTGAGGAATTAATTTTGAGCTCAAGATTGTTTCTCTGACATTAAGGTATTGAAAAGCAGAGTGGGTGATGTTTTCTGAAGAACAGGTAGTGGGGGTGATGAGAGTGAAAAAATGAAGGCGAAGCAGAAGAACCAATATTGTGATGCTGATGAGGGGTTTTGAGGCTGACATGTTTCTCCGAGGAGGGTGTTCTGCCAAGGTGGGAGATTTATTTGGTTTGGGTTGTCAGTGTTCAGTTTGGAGAGAGAGAGAGAGAGAGAGATGTGGTACTAAAAGGGTGGGTTTGTGTTGGTGTCATAATTTTGGTTTCTGATTGATTGATTTGAGTTTCTCAGCGATTAAACTTTATTGTTCTGCATCGAGCTATTGAAGGGCTAAATCTTATTTATTTTGTGAACCTAAATGCACCGAACTACTAATAAATATTGGTTTTTCTTTTTATAATAATAATTAATTTAATGAGAGGGCCGTAACCCTTGTGAATGTTTGTGAATGTTAGACTGTTATTATCATAAATAAATATTAAAAAATTAATTTAATTTTATATCATAAGAGTACTCATCTACTAACATTATTTACTTTACTTGTCTAATAATCAATATTCAAATATTAGAGGAAACCAAGTCAAATGAATTGAGTGAGCTTAGAGAGAGAGAGAGAGAGAATAAAAAGGAAATCCTCTCTCTCCTTTTTAGTTCTCTCACTGAAAATATAGAACAAAGGCCAAATTATGGATGCAGAAAAGGAAAGTTGAGAAGAAAATGTTCTGCTTTACTTTTTCTTGAAGACTAGAATCATACTAACACCTTGACCGAGGAATGCATTATATCGAATGAGAATAATATTAAATAGGTCATATCAAATAGACTGATAACTTAAAAGAAATAAAATTTGATTTGAACTATTTTGATATAAATTAATATATAATTTGATTCATAATTTATTTGGTCCATATAATATTATGAATAAATTTATAAATAAAATATTTTTAATAATTAATTGATCTTAATTATACTGGGCCTTTTCAACATAGGATACAACATTTTTCAAACAAAAATTAAGATTATAAAAAAATTTGTCATTAATTAATTTTGTGAACAGAAATAGGATTGTTATTTGTAATGGACACTTGGGCCCCTTCACCTCACCACTAATCAAGTCGTAGCCTTTTCATGCTGTGTGCAAAATGTCACCTCAAATGGGAATTCAAACGAGGCTTTTCTTGCAAGATCAACAATAAATAAACCAAACATCTCTCTCTCTCTCTCTCTCTCTCTATGTATGTATGTATAGAATATTTACGCCTTTGCTTCATCTCTCACTTTAATTTTCTTAATTTTTGTCCTTTAAAAAAAACATGAATAGTGTGTATGTGGGCGTGCGCTCAAATGTGTCAAGCTTTGCGGGTCTGCTTCCTTAGGTAACGACAAGGTCTGGTTGTAGATATCTTGTAATTTAGTTCCTCCACTTTTGAGTGGAGCTTCAAAAGATGGAGAAAGAGATTTATGTACATAATTTATACATAATTTATACCACATGATAGTACACAGACACTTATCTTTATACTTCCTATAGCCTTCTACAAATGAAGCTTTTACGTTAGCAAATATATATATAATAATTATGGAGGCAAAGTAATCTTCTTTTTTTTTTTTTTTCTATCATTTAAAATTTGATTACAATGGGCAAACATACCATCTTTCTACCTAAAACGTTAGTTTAATCCTCCATGCAGGCATTGCCCCTTTTGAGTGTGTTTATTAGGAAATGGTTTCCCCACATTTATTTTGTTTGCAGTACATGAGGAAGAGTGGACCCTCCTCCTATTCTTTTACCACCTCAATAATGGCATCTGACCCTAGCAAACATTAATCCCACAACCAAGCACATATCTGCATGTGGTTGAAAAATTCTATTTTCCTTCAAACTAAAGATGATAAATCATATGACATGCTTAGGGACCTATCTTTAATTATTTTTTTTTATCATTTCAACCCTCTCTCTCTCTCTCTAAATACAATCTGGATGTTGACTGAATTGTCATCTTTAAGACTTGCTCAGACGAAACCATTCCAATTATTCAATGTTGACATTAATTAAATCAAGGAATGCTCTTATTAAAGGTTACAACTTTATAGTGGTGGATGCATTTTGGCACCTCTTGGGCCTCTTATACAAGCCTCCCTCACATGCAACAACGAAAGAGAGAGAGAGAGAGGACCCATATTCCTTAGTGATCTGACCTTCTTCAAATGATTTAGGAAGTGGGGAGGTAAGCATGAGGTTGATAAAGTTGCAAATGAATTGATGAAGAGCGTAGGCCAATGAGACATAAAATGCAATCGAATAATGAAACTGCATCAATGTCTCTCCCAACATCCACAATCATTCTTATATATTGCATTGCATTGCACCACCACATGTGCAATTCCCTACAACATGCCTTTCTTGATGTGATAAAAATCATACACACTCGAGTAGGTAACTGTGCTTTGGAGCCCATCAATTAGACCTCTCCCAAGCAAAATAAATGAAAATGAGTTCCCTAGGTGGAGATCGACTTACCAAAAGGTCCTCGAAGTAAAACCACAAATTCTAATTATATAATTAAAAATTAAAATAATTTTAAATTTAAATCTTTTAGAAACTAATTTCAGTCTCGACAGAATTATTACAACAGGAATAACATTAAATATAATACAAAATTTTTTTAAATGATATGATTATTATGTCTGTATTTACGATTATCAATATCATTTCTTATTAATTCAAATCACTCTTCTAAATGATCAATCTCTCAGCTGGATGCATGGTCAATTCTCTACTCATAATCAAACACGATGATACCTAATTAAAAGCTCAATAAATGGCCCAAAAACCAATTAAACTAGAATTTCACCCTTTGGACCTCCACAAGTAGGGGCATGCATTCATGACCTCTTCTAGCTCCTCGGTCATCTCTCCCATCGGTACCTCATTCCTAGATCATCCTACTCTTTGATAAGACACCTTAGAACCGTGGATCAGGGGTCGACTTTGGATAAACTGTAAAGGAAACAAATTTTCAAACAAATTCAAACTTCTCTCGTGTGAATAGGAATCTTTCCTATTCTCTAATTAATCCCTAAAATATGGAAATTTACCCTAGAGGGCATATCAATAAAAGAAGGAAATCTTCCCTGTTTGCAAACATTTCTCAAATATCGAGAGCAGCATGTTTCTATGAATCTCAAACTATAACTCCCGTAGTTTCGGAGATTCTCTTAAGTCTCCCTAAAAGGAAACAAGAGTTAGAAGACTTTTGAAACCCTAGGACACCGTCCACGAGAGAGCAGATATATAAGCAAAACAATGACTGTCACTCCGGTAAGTTCTTTAGAACTAAACATAAAAAACACACAGTTACCCTGAAACCGAGACTTTTCTTTGTCTGTTTACCATATTCAAAACCTACTTTTTCTGACTTGAGCGTCGAAATTTCCTCTATTGAAACACTCTCCGACAGCTTTTTTGCAAGATACAAGCTTAAGATCGCACTCGGTTTTGGAACTCCCACACAGACAGCTAGGTAAGTAATTTGATGAAGAAAATCCACCTCCATTAGATTTGTGTCGTTTGTGAGAAACAGATTAAGAGAAAACTAGCTCCCCGTCTAGACTTACAACGACATAGACGTCATGTCGTAAAAAAGGAGGAGGCCACTCATCAGCTTCGAATGACAACAACCAAATTGGAGTTTAACCGGATCACAATGGCTCTCTTGTCAAAACGATCGATATAGGTTCGTACATGGTCAAAAGGGTTTTAATCGACCCAGGTTTGGGCCACGATGTCCTTTACTGGGACACCTTTCGACAGATGGGCTTTACCTCTACGGATCTACACCCCTAGATGGTTCCAATAAGGGGACCCTTAGGAGAGTTATTATGCCTAGAAGGTACCATAACGATCCCTGTGACTCTAGGAGATCCTTCAAATCACACCTCCACCACAATTGTATTTAATGTAATCAAGTTTTTTTCTCCATATAACCCCCTTCTCAGCTAACCCAGCCTAAAATGTCTAGAGGTTTTACCCAGCACCAAACACATAAAATTTAGATTCCGGACAGCGCAAGACATTACAACTATCAATTGTGATCTCGAGTCTCAACTACCCCTGCTTGAGAAAAACTAAGAAGCCTTCTCGATAGATACTGCTGAATTTAGGGATGACCCTTCATTGATAGATAGACCTTAACCCACCGAAGAAGCAGGCGAAATTTCACTCAATGGAGACCCGACACAGACTCTCAAAACCCCGTTAATTTCAAAAATTTCCGTCCACTTGTCATACTTTTTAAAACCATAGAAACATAATTTGATATTTTTTCACCATATGGGAAGTATGTGGATTTTGACCAAACCATAAGGGGAAAAAATGTAATTAACCCTAGAGTTTATGTACAAATTGTTTAATATTTTTTAAAATAATTTAGAAATCTATATTTCTTGTGGAGTTAAAATTAAAGTCTAAAATACTTTTAGTTCCAAACAACAAAAATTAGAATAAAATTCCGTCTTATGAGTCAGTGCAATGTGCTTTACAAGATTATCACCAAGGTTTTGCTCCACAAAATTAGAATGAAAAGCTTATAATTTTCTTAAGGTTCACCATAATTAAAGCTTATGATCACATGGGAGTAGAGCCCATGAGGAGAACTTCGCTGGAGTTTAGGTTTCCTGCTCAGATCATAAACCTAGTATTATGGAATGGTGAAAAACTGTTGAGTTTTAAACCATGTCAAGGACTTTGACAAGGAGATCCCCGCTCACATAATCTCTTTGTGCTATGTATGAAGAACCCTTCTTTGGCTACCAATAAGAAGGTTCAAAGTGGAGAATAGAAACATATAGTACCCGGTTTAATAGTGGATTTTTTTTTTTTAATTTATGTGAGATTCCAACTCTTTTATAATCATTCGATAAGAAAGGAAAGTTCAAATCTTTCTTAATCTCTTAAGATTCCCTTAGATTTTAAAAAAGAAAGGAAGCATTTCTAAAATTTCAAATCTTTCTTAATCTCAAGTAAATCTAAATTTTCTAAAAATTTTTGACTATAATCCTTACTATTTTGGAAAACTTCATATAAAAGGAAACTAAGATTTTCTACATCCCTGAAAAGACTATATATAGAGAGTAAGGCAACTTGTTGGGTACGTCTACATACCCACTAGGTGACACAACTACACACTCAATTCCACATATAGGAGAGGGAGGTTGCTCAATTTTCTACATTAGAGATACGGTTTCATATTCAATTCTATATATGATTAGAGGTATGATTTCATATATATATATACACGGATTATGTCACATAGCATTACATACACAACATATCATATGTAATCATGTTCGATACATGATCTCTTGGTCATCTAACTGTGAATACATATACATACATTACTCTTGGCACACAATACACACGAAACAACGGGGTTAAAGCTACTGGCTACCCTCGGTCTTTTCCCTTTTATTATTCATTTGACTTTAATGTCAGAGTTTTGCCACTGGGCTGACCCTGACGGGGTTTTTATAGGTTTCCACCTGAGAAGATCTGTTGAACACACTCGGCACCACTGTTCAAGTCAAAAGAATAGCTATCTTTGGAGTCCAAAAATCACCTCCAAGAGACACCATTGCAAATTTTGAGAGGAGGGCCATTTGTCTCACATCTCTTATTTGCAGATGATGTCCTTTTCTCTGTGCTACTTCTAACCAGGTGACGTCTATCCAGAGCGTATAACTAGAATTTTGTTCTTTGTTAGTATGGAGATCAATGTGAATAAATCTAGTATATTTGTTTCCCCTTTGATCTCTGGGCGTGGTAAGGATTATCTGAAAACCATTACTGGTTTGCCATTTACTAGAGACAAGGAAAGATATTTGGGGTGCATTTTCTTCATCCAAGAGTGTCCAAAAAAGACTCATTTCGACATTTTATGGCCTAAACATGTTTCGACAATTCTACAAATTATATTCATGATCTTGGATCATGGGTAATATCATGTTATCAACGGTTTCACGAAACTCATTCGTGAAACCGGACTCTAAATTTTACACTATACATTTTTATCTTAAAAATTTTGAAAAATTTGTAAATAAATCTAAACATACTCTGATATCAATGTTAGATTTATTCTATTATACAGAAGCATAGAAAATAAAATTCTTTCACAAAAATAAATGGATCGGAATTTTAGGGATTGTACGTCAATGTGTAGATCTCCAAAAATTGTGATCTACGAAATCTCTCAAATAAATCACACAATCGAGATGATGATCACGTAAGACAAATTACCACCACAATGCCACAACACCTCAACTCACAATCCGGTGATCTAAATGACAAAAATTTTTTAATCAAAGATTTCTCAATCCCTGATTACTTTCTTTCTAGAAAAATATGTGCATTTACTCTCTCTCTTTTCGGTCAGCATTTTTCTCTGGCCAAATTACATACCAATTGTTCACGGAAGAAGAGATTTCACGTATATGGAAGTTGTGGGAAGTTAGGGGATAATGGGGGTAATCCCATTATCCCAAATTCAAATTTAAAATTAATTTGAATTATCTTTCCAATAACTAAAAATGCCCCTACATGGGTATATTAACTAGTATTTTACCTTTGTTTCTTGCAGGAGGGTAGGCAATGGAAATCACATCTCCCTTTGGTTTGACAAATGGAGTTCGGATATTTGTCTTAGGCAGCTGGTGGATAATATTCATGAAGGGCATATTTAAGTAGCGAATATGATAGGAGTTAATGGGTTTTTGAACTTGAACAGGCTTCATTCTAATATTCCCATTGAGTAAGCTCATAAGATGGCTATTCCTATACCGTCTAGCTCTTGCAATGATATAAGAATTTGGGGGCAGCAAAGTCAAGATATGATTGGGTGATTAAGGATTCCTCTTCTTCCTGCATAGTGCCTGGGAGCATCTCGCGCACTCGGAAATGGAGGGTACCAAAAAAGTGTCCTATTTCTTATGTTCACTTTCCAAGTGAAGATTTTATGTGAAGTTCTAGGAGAACAAAGAAGAAGTTTATTAGTTTTCTCTATTTGCAAACTTTGCAACGAAGACTCAGAGTCCATTATTCATATGCTTATACAATATAGAAAACCAAGAACGGACAGTTGATTTAGTGAAAAAAATATTAAATTCTCTAATAAAAATTCGGATTCAAATTTTGGGAATAAAAAGAATTATACTGAGAGAGTTTTCTTGAAAAGGACCTGATAGCAATTCGAATCGATTTAATCAGATTATGATTTTAAATATAAATCGATAGAAAAAAGTTCCATGGCATTCAAAAAAAAAAAAAAAGGCAAGAAAGGTAAGGAATTTTTTGTACTATAGAGACTACTCATGTGGAGTTGGTTGGTTCATGTACCCTGTGACCTGAATCAATTGACTGATTTTATAATTAAATTTGAAGCTCACCAAAATTAGGACATGGTTATTTGAGAAGAACCCCAATTGACTTTGGAAATTTTCTGCTAGCGAATCGTATACGTATTGTATTTTGTAGATCTTAACTCTAATTCCTCTCTTGAATCGAAAAAAGACTAATCAAATATACAAATACTAATTGTGTCTTAAATTAATTGGTAATATTGAATCATATTTAATTTGCTACTAATATCAAATATTAATAAAAATATCAATGGACACTTGAGTAAGAGTTCTTCACCATTCGAGTGTTCCTACAAGGATACTCGAATGGTAAAGAACTCTTGCTCAAGTGTTTTCTTGAGTTATAGTGTTCGAACCTTCGTAGACGTGTGTATTTTCATGATTTTCGTCACCCCTATGTAATAAAAAAAAAAAAAAAAAACCAATTTTCACTTTCCTCCACTTCCCTTCAAATAACGAATCAAATACTGACTCCTCTAACAACTAATACATAGGCAAATTTTAATTCTTCTTTTTCTACCAAGTACAATTCCCAAGCCTCGTCCTTCTTCTTCCTCTTCCCCCAACATACAAACTTCGCCAAACCCCTTGTGTTTATGTAGAAGATACATCGCCCTCAACAGAAAAATTTTAAAATCCCAGAGTGTAGAAGATACATAAGGGCACAAAAATATTGGGTGAGGCATCAGACCCAAAATCATCTGTGGGTTTAAAAATAGCAAAGTGCGCAATTATTTGCTCTTTGGGATGCCAAACATGTAAATCAAACAAAGAAAAAGAAATAAGGTGCCCGACATGCTTTTGTTATCTTTTCCCTAATCAAATGTCATTTTCAAAATTAGAGACCAAATCTACCTTGTGTATTTATTTATTTTTTTTTCATTTTTAAAGTAATATTAAGCCACTAATGATAATGAGAGTGGGATACACTAAAGTTTTATCACCTGAAAGAGACTAAAGAGAATGGGTTATAGGCCAACATATCATTGCTAGAGGATCCATCCTAAGATGTTGAAGCAAATTAATAGAAGTTTCCTTCAAAATTTTGCACGGCACGAGACAAAAAAATCATTAAAAGTCTCAGGTTGTGAACAATTATCAAAGTGCAATGAGATTTTTTTATTTTATAAGTAGAGTTTCTGGTATCAGACTTTTAAGATAAGGTTTAGAGTTCACGATAAATATTCTATGGCAGAGTTCGTGGCAAGGAGAAATTAAAATTTGAGAAAAAGTTAAGAGTGACTATGAGATTAAAAATTTTGAAGAGGGATGAATTTTTGGTTGAAGGTGGAGAACGTTGGCATGAAGGCTAAAGTTTTTGAAATTTGTATGATTTGTTAAAACATTATTGACTACTGTCCTCTATGATCAGAGATTATCACTTAAGAGTTTTGGTTTGTTAAGAGATTTACTAAGAAAATTTGTGAAATTCACCAAAAATTCACTAAAAAGAAGTCATGTTCCGAGCAATGTCAAACAATGAGAGGGTCTATGATCCTAATATATTGTTTGTTTTTGAATTTAATGATGTTTAGTTTCCACAACAAGAGCAATCGAGAAAATTTCTATATTTTGATCAATAAACAACTAATAGGAACCAAGTCTCGACGATGATAATACTACTAATAATAATATAACATCGTTATCAAGCTTTCTTAAGTGGAAAATGCTAATGGCCATCTAATGGAAAGTTAGGCATCTTTTGTTGTTGTTACATCACAAGCTCATGTTGCATTATATTATACTAATCAAAAATTAATGAAGATTGTTATACAAGAAAAGTTGATCTTAAATTAAATTACACGGCGAGCACCTCTTTCTCTTAATCATGCATGCAATTGGGTTAGTTTAAAAGTAGAGATTGCCCCCAATAACATATAATTAATCAATTGATGCAGAATGATCTAGTACATACTTTCTTTGCTTTGGGGCTTACTACAATATTATTACCCAATACTCTTAGCTTCGTGATTTAAGAAGTATGAATTCTCTCAACCTTTGCTCTTTTTTCTTGTAAAAAAAAAAAAAGAAAAATAATAAGAGGTGTTCTTAAACATCAAGCACTTGATGCCCTTCAACTTATAAACCTCTTGCAGTTTTAGCTGATTTTCACGAAGGAAACTCATGTAATGTTTTCAAGATTTCAAATTAAGAAAAGGGTTTTCAATACCATTGAGCTTTAAGATATGAATAACTTTTAATGGGAATGTTGTTGTCCCTAGAAATTTCTTCCACTTGGAAAGGGAGAAGGATATGAAGGAGATGGCTTTTTTGATCATGCAAAATAAACAAATGAGGACATGCGTGCGTGCGTGCGTGGGGGTGTGGTTGGAAATTGCGAAATTAAAAAATGGATTAGTGCATGTAAATACGACAACACCAACTTAATTTTGAAATGTATAGAAAATTAGGAGTGGGAATGACACAAAAGCAAAAGGGTATTGGAAGTTTGCAAGTACACACACATACACCCCTCCAAATAATTGAACCATTATTACCACCTAAAAGTTGCACTCATTTTAATATATCTTTGATCAATACTTTTACCTCAAATTATTTGCCAATCATTCTCTCTCTCTCCCTCTCCCTCTCTCATATCAGGTATTGGGCTGGTTGGTGGCATGTGTCAGTGGTTCTATTTATTTATTTACTTATTTTTATTGGGTTTTGTTGTCCAAATCTTTTATTTCGATGAAACATCGTAGGTAAAGCGATATCCAAATTTAAGATGTTGCATTTTAAAAAGTAATTACAAGGCAGTGATTCTACTCTTTCCCTCAAACTAAAATGATATCCAGACGCAATTCCATAATTTTTTTTTAAAAAAAAAAAATTAAATGCAATTCTATACTTGCAAAACTACATAACAAAGAAATTTGAGGGTTGGATTCTAGTGTAGGGGGCTGAATCCCTCTACCATGGAAGCCCGGATTTTTAAATCCTTGTGCTGCAGCTACTTGTCATGGTGGCAGCAGCTGAAACTTGAGGCAGCAGGAGCTGGTGCTCAACTTATTGCGCAATTGTTAATCTGACCGGTGATACCATGCCCTGCAGACATTATGGAGCCTCTATTTACTGTAAAATGTTCATTTTTCTTCATAACTATTTTTTTTTTAAGATGAGTTTTTCTTTATAATCCTATCAAAATAACAAACGGTTACAATACAAGATTCGAATATATCTTCACAAGTGATCTCTTTTAAATATACTTAAATTTAGGATGTCAAAATTGTAAAATATTCATTGCAACCGGTCATCAAATAAATTTGCGATACATTAAGATGAACACATAAAGAAAACAATCAACCAACGGACAGTTGGTGTAGCAGATAGATCGCTATACCCCTTAATCAAGATCATGAGTTTGATTTGCTACTTAGGCATGGAGTTGACTACGTTGGAAGATCCCTATTCCCCTAAGAGAGACCTCAGTCAGGTCAATCCGGATTAGTTATGACGAAACTCCAAACATCAAGTGGTGGAACAAATCTAAGGACATCCCCCCCAAAAAAAAGACAACATTCATACCTATATAGTTTTAATTTGGTTTGTAAATTGGCACTCATAATTTGTAGGTACAGATTAATACTACATTTCTTGAAAATTTCTTGATATTTCTTAATAATGATATACAAATAGTTGTACATTTAAATAAATTGTTATTCAGTTCTCATGAAATGTAGCATATATTATTGGAATTATAGTACATAGTGAGTCCAATAAAAACATGGTACGTATTGCTGAAAGAAAGTTGTTTACACAGTGTACCGATAGTATTTGAAATTTAGAAAGAAATATTATTTGGGAAGAGCTGGATAAGAAAACTATTTTTTTTTATTAGTTATATTGGGATTTGAGTCTGAGATCATTGGATTAGGAGAAAAAAATTGTGATCACTGGACTGTCCTTAAGGACAGAATAAAAGATACTATTTTGAAACTAAGTTATTCTTTCCGATGGTACAAATGAGGACATGACAACCTATTTATAGGCATACAAGGTGGGTTACCATTTAGAATTTGTGAACAACATCTGTTTTTTTAAAATGTTTTACAAATATCATTTACAACATATTCTTATAAATTTTTAAAACATTTCAGAAAAGTGTATTTCTATCAAATTCTAGAAAGTTCTAGAAAATGCATCATTTTCTAATACGTACAAATTGATAAATCCTAATTTTATACTAAAATACTAATCAAATATCTTAGGATTTATATTGATTTTCTCAAAATTTTTCCTCCTTATTTGAAGTAAAGAAGGATTGCATGGGTTTTGGGTAATCCCAGTCCAAGTTCAAGTCAAGGGCTAAACCAAATTCAAGCTCATTTGAGTCCAAAGCCGAAACTCAGCTCAACTTCAAATGCAAAACAAGCCCAATCTTAAGCAAAGCCTAAGTCAAGTTCAAGCCCAAACAAGTCAAAATTCAACTTCAGCATCAATTAGGCCCCAAGAAGCCCTATCGTACATTAGAGAGAGAGAGAGAGAGAGAGAGAGAGGGAGGGGTCATAAAGGATCTAACTTGATATTTGGCTGGTTGGAAGTAAGTTGAATTTTTTTAATTATGATCGTAAATTTGATTTTTTATGGATATAAAAAAAATTATGTTAAAAAATCTCTCTTGAAAAGAGTCTGATAATAAATCGATTCGAATTAATTAAGATAAAACTCTGAATACCATTTGAGAAATTAAAAAAAAAAAAGATCCAACTTAATTTGAGTAATTGAATATTTTATTATCTTAATTAGATATTTTAAATTTGAATTTAGAGAGTGAAAAAAAAATTTTAATAAATTCTATAATATTAAAATAGAATAACCTAAAAGTAAGTCAAATACCTCCAAAAGAATAATTTAATGACAATAAGCTCTCTTCTCTCGATCAGTGATCCGAAGTCGAATCCAAGAGAGAGAAGAAATCCAAATGCTCGTCGGTGGAAAAATAAAAAAAAAAAATCCTAAGGGGAC
Source organism: Dillenia turbinata (assembly GCA_037126225.1). Lineage (NCBI taxonomy): Eukaryota > Viridiplantae > Streptophyta > Magnoliopsida > Dilleniales > Dilleniaceae > Dillenia > Dillenia turbinata. The sequence goes on along the minus strand of JBAMMX010000011.1, from coordinate 19,780,874 downwards.
TGACGGGTCACAACTCTCCTTCCGCATCGCAAAAATGTGTGTGTGTGTGTGAGAGAGAGAGAGAGAGAGAGGAGGGAGAGGGAGAGGGAGAAAGAGAGAGAGAGAAAGAAGCATATTAAAACGGTGGCGTTTTAGGTTAAGCGAGAGTGTCGCCCTAGTCCGGAAAACAATTGAAGACGGCCTCTCTTGCGATTAATCTCTCTTTCCGTCATTTGATTTATCGTTCACTGATTCATTTTCCAGTTGCAGTCCATTCTATTTCTTGTCACCGATAACTTCAGAGAGAGCTCACGATGTCCACGCTCAAAGAGATATTGGCACGGAGACCGGTGGCCGCGACGATACGGCTGACGGTTCCGGCTGGTGGGGCGCGGCCTGCACCGCCAGTGGGACCAGCTTTGGGACAGTACCGTCTAAACCTGATGGCGTTCTGCAAGGATTTCAATGCACGAACTCAGAAGTACAAGCCCGACACTCCCATGGCCGTCACAATCACCGCGTTCAAAGACAACACCTTCGAGTTCACCGTGAAGTCGCCGTCGGTCACCTGGTATCTGAAGAAGGCGGCCGGAATTGAGTCGGGAAGCAGCCGTCCAGGACACGTGGTGGCATCTGTAGTAACCCTAAAGCACATATACGAGATCGCCAAAGTCAAGCAGTCTGATCCCTATTGCCAGTACATGTCCTTGGAGTCCATTTGTAAGTCCATCATCGGTACTGCTAATACTATGGGTATTAAGGTTCAGAAGGACTTAGATTAAGTTATCTCTCATTCCCTTATTGTTTTGATTTTGTACTGTGTTCCTGAACTTGGAATGTTTTTGAGACCATAAAATAAACCCCAAATCAATTCATGCAAATTTCTGCTGTATACTTTGACGTTTCTGCAGCTGGATCACCAAAATGTCAACGTTTGACCTTTTGAACTTGGGTTGAGTTTGTTTCTTTATTTGGTAGGAAAAAAAGTCATATATGATGTAGATTGCAGCTTCGTGGAAATAAAAATGGAGTGTTTTTATTGGATTTCTGAGGTTTCCACATGTGAATCTGTCATATATTTTAGTATAGGTAGTATGCTCAGTTCAATGCAATGGCAAAGCCACTAAGGGGGAATCGGGGGCAGCCGCCCACTGAAATTTTGGGGGAAAAAAAAATTGTATATATTTTTACTGAGTATTTAAAAAACAATGATACTGAAAGTTTTAAAAATACTACTAAATATCATAAACTTGATGCTCAAATTCTAAAAGTGTCACTGCAATCCTTTACAATTTTGTTTATTTTAAGAAAATTATAATGAATTTTCTAGCTCTGTCCCTGGTTCAAAGTGGTAGTCAATGGTGATAACACATTAATGAGAATTCTAAACATGGAATCCTTTTGTTGGGGTTCTAAATCTTATATAAATCTTCTGCAAAAAATGTCAATTGGGTTTTCAGAGAATTATGGGTCTGGATGATATGTGGATTTCATCTTCCTCATCATTGGTTTTGAATAATGAGAGAGGAGCTAGTGAAGGCTCAGGGAAGAGTTGGGGCAAAGAGTGTTTCAATAAAGAGCTAGTGCGCCTCTCTCTACCTCGTGGATGACAGCAAGAGACGGGATTTCATGTTCCTCTTCATTGGCTTTGGGTATAAATTGTGCCGATTGGATCAACTGGAATTTTGTGACATGTGATACTATCAAAGATTTTTGTCCTGCTGGAATAGTGGACTTTGAACTTTCTGTGAACTTCAGCTGTTGGAACTAATAAGGAGACCAAAGGGGATTCCATAAGTCACATTAGTCCATATATATGATAAGCAATTCAGATGAATTGCTTGAGTTTCTAACTTGGATGGAAAAGCTATTTCCTAGAGATGTTGATAGAAGCTTGATAATTGATTTAAGCAAGGAGGGTTGTGTGGACAATGAAGGAAAGGAAATTTATGATAAGATGGTTCAGGATGGAGACACTCCAAATGCTGTTGTTTATATTGCCTTAATTTATAGATTTTGTCAAGAAGAATGTATCATGGAATCCTTTAAATGATGTAAAAGAATGGGAAAAATATTTGCTGAGCAAAGTAGAGCTGCAAGGATTGCCGATACGTAAGAAGAATAAACCAAAGGAGCAAAATGTTTTGGTATTCTCGATGGAGTGGTTCACATAGCACCCGCAAAGACCACAGAACACAGTAATGCAAGCAAGCTGGAAATGATGCTCTTTTTGTTGCAGCCTTGGAGATTTGCAAATTTGCTATGAAGGGAGCTGCAGAAGATGGTCCCTCATCCTCATGTTGATTTTTTTTTTTTGGGGGTGGGGTAGGGACATGGTAAAGGAGGGAGAAAAGGGAAGCATCAGAAAGCGACAGCCTGTAATGTGATTTTGCTGAAGGAAGATGATGTTAATGGAGGCATGGTTACCAAAAAAAAAAGGGTAATTCATCATTTCTATTTCTAAGATTGTAATCCAAAAAGAAAAAGAGAGAGAGAGAGAGAACAAGCGGTTAAGGGTGGATTACACAAAGATGCATATGGAAGCTCATCTATAGACTGATGGGTTATGAGAAAGCATAATGAAGGTGTTGATTCTATGTTGATGGAAAATGCCAAGCCAGTACCTCCGGTTCACTTTTGTCCCTTGGAAAGTGATCAACATATACAGAATTTGTTGAAGCTCACAGTTGTTATTCATTACAATCCTGACATGACTTTTGTAAGGGAAATTGGAGTTTTATAAAGCTGAAAATCCATCAAGAAGGTTGAAGGTTTAGTTTCTATTCTGTGAAGACTCAACGTAGGTGCAAAAGTTTGTGGCTAGTATTTGGTGTGGAAATGGAGCATTCGAGACCTCTAATTAGGCAGAAATCGCTGATGATGCTCCGTTTTGATCAGGTTTGGATATTCTAAATTCTTTTTCCTCCTGTATTTGTCAAATCTTATTGGCAGTATCTTTTCTTATGTGGTTCTTTTGTATTTGATGTAATATTAGAGATGATTTGTTCTTATTTATTTATCTTTTTCCTATCCGTACTTCTAGCGACCTGTTTCAGTAAGACGTGCTGCTGACCTACATTAATCATATGAAAACCATTTATTGTTTCTTTTCTGTGTCCTAGATGTAAATTAAGGATCATTGGATTTCAATCCTTTTTGGTAGTCTTTAATGACTTACAGGAAACATTGCTGCGAAACGTTGGCTTTGGTTTTCTGTTAGATCTAGCTTTATTCTGCTTCTGTTTTATATTTGTGTTCAGATATTTCTACAGATTATGAGGCTGAATATGTGTTTTTCTGGTTACCTTTCTATCCTTTGTTATCAATGTGCCTTAATTTCTCTGGTAGACATAGCAAGTGTCCTGCTTGTAAGTCATTAAGATGATCAACCCTCCACGACCACGTTACCGGTCAATAAATTATCATAGACATTGACGACTGAACCCCTGCTTGACTATAAGCTTCTCTTAACCAGTGCGTGATTATTACTGCATGCCATGGTATTCTTAGGGAAACTGAGCCTCCCACTAGAGCTCACATATGGATTAAGTGTATCTTTTCCTTCGACTTTTGGACCAGTTAACTATGTTTTCATATGCTTCCATCATTTTTCTGTTTCTGCCGTTTCAAGTCCAACATTCTTAGATAGCCCATGAATTAACAATCTTCTGGTTGTTGGATTTGATCAACTGTCCTGCTTTTCCAATATGCCTTATGATTGTACTGCAATTAAGTTAAGGGCGTTTCAAAATGAACAAAATATTACGTTGGGAGAGTCGTTCCCTTGATAGGGTCTCCACAAACACTCGAACCAGATTAGTCAAAATATGACTCCGGGCAGTGAGAACCAAAAACATAATAGAGCAAGAGAATGGCTTAATTGTTCTCATTGATGTCAGTATTTATTAAGTTACAAAGCAAAGGAACGTCATCCAAATGTGTGGTTGTCAATGCATCCAAATCTGCTCTGTGATATCAAATATGTTGTGTTACCGCTTACATAATGGATGATGTCATGGTTAGCATCATTGGTGATGTCATATTTTCATCACTCCTTGAAACTGCTTGAAAATGTCAATCTGCTTCTTTTAAACCTTTGTTCTAAAAGAAAGGTCATCCTTTCTGTAAGGTAACCCTTGGTTTAGGCAAAACATTGGTCAAACACCTGTTTCTCCAAACCACTAGGAGATACAAAGTTGCATCTTCATCTTCAACTATATTTCTTCTTGGTTTGCCTTGTGTCATCCAAATTTCTCTTATAAGTTGAATTCTTTTTCACTGGCCTCTTCCATTCACCAAAACCAGGTGTTGTAATTGCACAACTTGTGCTTACATTATGATGGTTGATGTCGTGGATTGCATCATTGGTGATATAGTACCTCCATAACCTACTTATTGAGATTGGTTGGAGTGAAGGAGGAAGGTTGATGTCTCTCCTGGAGCATGATTCCACCTAGCTTTTTTATGGTTAAGATCCTAGTCATTGCAAAACACAACAGCTTTTTTACTACATCAAGGCTTGAACCAATGTTTGATGTTAGGATCATAGTACAAAAGCATAGAACTTTCTTAAAACAAATGTATTACACATTGACAGTAGAAAAACAAAATTGCAATAGTCATCTTATGACCAAAAAGTCCAAAGCAGTGACTAGCAGTTCTCCTTCCTACTCAAATTGAGCCAAAGTAATGGTTGATTCAGGCGTTACTAGTTCTTGAGATGTTATAGAACATTGTCGCTAGATGGATCATTCAAATCTAGACTCCATAAAGTTGTGTGAATCCAATCGAGAGATTCGATTAAGATCCTAGGATTTGCTTCCATCAAAAAATTGGCCATCATGAAAGTGTTTGTCTTTTGAAAAACTTGGATCATATATCAGATTTATAAATATTGCTGATTTTCCCTCTGTAGATATGAATAGTCTAATGTGCAAGTTTCACCTTTCGGCATTATGGATTATCTCGTTTCACTTGTTTTGGTGTCCCTAAACTGGCATGAGATCATAAGTGTTGTAGCAATTGAAGCAAAAAAACCAGAAGTTCGAGAAGCTGAGGAGCTGTCTGGCAAGCCAAGAATCTTTGCTAAATAAGTCAGAATTCCCATTTGAAAACCCACTTGGCACTCTAAACGCCTGGAGCTATGGACCTGAATGACTCGGATTCTTGCAATCCAAACAAGGCCTTAATGTATTCAAGGCTGCCACAAGAATAGGGAGTTTCTTGAATCTGAGAATAAAATAAAGGCCACATCCCCATATCAAGCTGTTGAGCAGGAGTTTTGTACGGATATATCACTATTTAAAAAAAAAATTAAAACAACTGGATGAAAAAAAAAAATCTAAAATTAAGATACGAGTTTTAAAAATTTAACATATTTTAAAAACGTATAAATAATATATGTCGAATTTTAACGACTCAACATATCCTGTTTATGTCAAGTTTTAAAGACTCAACATGTCTCCTACTCCACTGAACTTCACAACTCCATATTTTCTCTCTCCTTCTCGAATCACAACTTTCTCATCGAAAGACTCCGGTGCCTCCTCTGCTTTCCCATATTTGGACAGCAATATAAACTGCATGGTCACTAGTTCCTTCTCCTCTTTCGTTTGCAATCCTCTCCGATGATCTAGTTATCACCGGAGTTGTCATTGCAATTTTTTTTGGTTTTCTATTCTATGGATTTCCGAAAGCTCCTATGTAGTTTGCAAGGATTTGGAAACCTCCATCTTTGTCTCCTTTGAATTGGGTTGGATTGTATGTGAATTTGGCGACTATTGACGACGGGTATTGTCGGATTTCGTAATCGAGGTGGTTCTTAGGACCTTGTATTTTGGGGTTTTGACACTGATTTTTCCCGACACCATACCCATCTTTTGATGATCGAAATTTTTGATTGTGTGTGTATGGTGTTTCTGTTTGTGGGTTTGTCGAGGGATTTTAGAAGGATGAATAATTCATTTGTATGATTGGATTTTGGAATAAGTGGCGGAAATGAAGGAAAATTTTGTGTATTTAATTGATCCACAAACTTAATGGAGAAGGAAAGAAGAAAGGGAAAGGAGGGGTTTTGAGCGGTTGCGAATTCGACATGTACCGTTCATTCGTTGAGTCTTTAAAACTTGACATATTTGTGTTAATTTTAAAATTTTTTCTCGATTGTTTTATTTTATTTTATTTTAAAACGGTGATATATCTGTACAAAGCTTGTTGAGCAGCTCCTAAAACTTATCGGTTCGCAAGCTACTGCGAAGCTCTCCAAAGATGCTTGAGCGAACATAATCATAGAGACTGAATCCAATCAATGTTCAAGCTATTGTTAGCATTGTTAGTAGGAAATTCAATAAATAGATCCAATCAAGGAATCAAAATCAAATTGAGAAGGTCAATTCAAAAATTACGGAATTTTATCAATTTGCAAGTCAATTTGGAAATAAAAAAAATTCTATCAATTTGCTTAATCATGTCATGTGCATAACTAGGTTATCAAAATTAGAATATACAAATTAGCTATAAAAGGAGATCATGATTATAATTTAAAAACTTTTCTTAAATTATTTCTATATAATTTTCTATATATATGGAATAACAGAGGAGAAGAAACTAATTTGGACAAATTGACATGGTATCAGAGCTTTCTATCACAATCTAAATAGTCGTGTCCTTGTTTTAGCGCTGAGGGTTCTCGAATATCTTTGACTCAGTTCTAAGGACTTTAGTGTTCTTTTTGCTTCAGCCCCAGTGGCTCTTGATTATTTGATCTTCTCCTTTGGTTTCATTAGTTTAGATTCTGGAATTATTTTCAGATCACATATTTCGGTTTTCATTTTAGACGGTTACAATTTCTTTTAAACACTTTTGAGTTCTTTTTTTTCTGATCACTATGACAATAGAAAACTTCTCTGTTTAGTTTAGCGGGAAGAACTATTCAACTTAGAAGTTTCAATTCAGGATATATGTTAAAGGCAAAGGATTGTGGAGTCATATTGATGGGTCTTTTACTATACCAAATAACAAAACTGGCCTTGTTACATGAGAGACAAAGGATGCTCAAATTATTTTATGAATTCTGGGATCTATTGAACCACACATGATCAACAATTTGCACTCCTTTACAACAACCAGGGAGATATAGAAATATTTGAAACGTATTTGCAATCAAAACAACAATACAAAACGTTTTCAGTTAGAGTTGGATATTGCAAATTACAGCCAAAATAATCTTTCAATTCAAAAATATTATTCTAGTTTTCTCAATTTATGGACAAAACGTTCAACCATTATACATGATAAAGTACTACAAGATGCATTGTTTGTCCTCAAAGAAGTTTATGACACTAGTCGATAGGCTTAGTTTCTCATGCAACTTAGACTAGGATTTAAGGTTACAAGGGCTACTTTGCTGAACCGAGATCCAATTCCCTTTTTGGACGTGTGTGTTGAAGAATTACTTCAGGAAGAGTAGCGATTAATTACTCAAGAAATTATGGCACAAGACAAACTCACCTTAAAGGCTATGACAGTTGCTTACACTGCTTAAGGGAAGAGAAAAAGAAAAGATATGAGGCACGACTATTGCTATTTATGCAAGTAATTTGGGCATATTGATCAAAATTACAGAAAAAAAATTTGCAACTACTGCAAACAACATGGTCACACTATTAAGGAATATCCAACACGATCAGAGAACCGTCTAACCAAAGCCTTCCATGCAATGTTTCATTCCTCTTCCCCTAGAAGAACCAGTAGGTTAGGATGACAACACTTCCAGCAGTCTCTAATTAAGTTGCCTTGACTCCGAAAATGGTGCAACAAATGATTATCTGAGCATTTTTCGCCTTGGGTATTCAAGGTAAGACTAAACACACTCTTCAACCTTGGTTTGTTGACTCTGCGGTTTCAAATCATATGAATGGTGCTTCTTATTATTTGCACAATACTCGACCATATTGTGTTGCACAACATATTCAAATTGCGGATGATAGTTCTTTCCTATTGTTGCTGTTGTGGATATTGATTCATCTTTTCATAACGTGTTTGTGTCTTTTAGGTTTTCATGTAGTTTAATTTTAGTTGGTCAATTGGTAGATAACAATTGTAACATACATTTCTCTCATAATGGTTGTCTTGTGCAAGAACAGGAGTCCATGAAAGTGATCACGAAGGAGTCTAAAGTGAAAAGATTGTTTTCTATACATTTCCTTAGTCATGATATTTTTTCTTTGGCTTGTAACACTATAACAAATCAAAGTGACGTCTGGCATAAATGTTTGTGTTGATCCCTATGACAACCAAGAAGGGGGGGTTAAATTGATTGTTTTGATTGGTTTTTAAAAATTTTAATCTAACTCCACTTAAATATAAAATAATTCTATGGTTAATCTAAATATATGTAGCAAAAAATAAAGATAAAATAAAAATAGAAGGATAGAAAGACAAATCCAATTTTATAGTGGTTCGGCCTTGTGGCTATGTCCACTCTTCTAGCCAGCAAGCCGGTAGCAATTTGTTAGTTTTCTAGTATGATGAGAAATTACAAAGTACAATCCAAAAATTGTTGATTTCTGATTTTCCTTACTCGAAAATATCTTCGTTCAATAATGATGATCAAACAATTCTCACAAGATCTACCTCACAATACTTCACTCAAGCTCAACTCACAATAATTAAAGTACAAATAATTAAAAAAATGACAGCAGGAATTTGAGTTTGTGACACTCTCTTGATGTGTTGAATTTTTTTCACTTCAATATGTAGAAAATTACTCTCTTGAATCATTGCCTTTTTCCTATACGTGGCCCTTTATTTAACTCCAATTTTCAACCTTCAAAGCTTCAAGCAACAGCACAAAATCAACATAAAAACAGTAGCAACTTTCTTGATTATAGGTGCTGAATATTTTTTGATTTCTTGAGATTTTTCTTATTAAAAAACATTGCTAAAAAAATTCAAAAACCTTCCAAGTAATCAACCAATCTTATCCATAATTTTCTCAAGTTTTCCTTAATGTATTTAATGCTGAATATTTAACTTTGCAACCCCACATATTTTCTTTGAAATATAATTTCTGAATTTGAACAAATTTAACCATATGCAAAGATATAGTTAGCTAAATTTGTGCAAATAATCATGTTCACCTTTCTTGGAAATTTTTTGAATTTTTCGGATAAAGAAATTTATCTTTAGATTTTCCATCCCTAAGAAAAATTCTTCTTTTCTTTGTTAAATGAAGTCAATAGCCGCAAGTTTCATGTTTGAATTCAAATTCATTTGAATTTAAATAATTTTCCGTATTATAGTTTAGACTTAGAGACTTTTCTCCTTTGATTCTTTTAAACTTTCCTTTCCCATAAGTTGTCCCCTTAATCATGGTTTGATCAAAATATCTAAACATATTTTTAAAATAAGTATAGTACCTAATCTATACTCACATTACTGACTAGGTTTTTAATAAATAAGGAAAGATACATTTTGTTTCTATCTCAATCTCTATAGTCCAAATAAACCTTGCTTCTATGGCATCTTTTATTATAACTTCTATGATCTACTTTTATTGGAATTTTCAAATAAAATTTAATCTATACGCTTAGTAAAAATGTTAGAATAATATGAAGGTTTTGTTATCATCAAAATTCTAAGGGGAAAACAATTTCCCTAACAATCTCTTCCTTTTTATGACAACAAAACCATAAAAAAAATAAATATTTAAAAATATCAAGAATGCATATTTTCAAGATCCCCCTCAATTTATGAATTTATTAAATTTTCTCCCCCTTAATGTGTGCTTGATATTTTCTTAATTTTTATTCTCCCCCTTTTTGTAAAATCAAAAAGAAAATAGAGTAAATATTGGAGCAGATATCATGTAAAAAACATAGAATAATAAAGGAAATATTTCAGCAACTTAATTGATTTATGCAAACCTCTTCATTTCTTTTAAACATGAAAAATATACTCCAATATCATTTCTAATATTTTCAAACCCTCTCTATCTAAAAATTTTGTAAAAATATCTGCAAATTGATTTTTACTTTCAACTTATTTCAAATTACATCTTCATTTGTAACATAATCTCTAACCTCTATATGTTTGGATTTTGAATCAACGATGAGATTTTCGGTTAGGGAAATAACACCAGTATTGTCACATTTGCTTATAATCCAACTCAATTTTTTTTTTTGTTGATATTTTAATAATACGATTTGAGGACAACAATTTCATATTGAGACGTATTCCAACTCGATATTTTTCGACTTTATGCTAGACACTAATGCAATTTTTTTTTTTTTTTGGGAACACGTTTCTAATTGCTTAAAATTTACACGTTCTAATTTTTTTTTTTTTATATATACCATGCAAGAATATCATTATTCATGAATATCAAATAATTTTTCCTAAAATTGTCAATTTAACCATATAAATAATTTCGAATTTAATTCCTTCAAAAATTTTATCTTGTGATAGTTTATCAAAATCAATGCATTTATCTTTTCTAAACATTAAACTATACTCTTCATTATAAAATTGACTTATATCCAAAAGATTATATATTAAAGCATTCACGAGTAATACATTTTCAATATCAAAAGAATTGTTATCTACATTGCTTTTGTCAATAATTTTTCCTTGATCGTCTAAAAAAATTCACAAATCCATGATTCTTTCTATCTAACTTTGTGGACAAGAAGGCATCTGACGTCATATGTCTCGAACATCTACTATTCAAGTATCACTTTACTTTGAATCTAGACTCCTATTCCTGCACAATCTAAACAAGAGAATATTTCTTAGGAACCCAAACTAGATTGGGTTCTTTAGAAAACAAGATTGTATCATAATTAAATTTTCCTTGAAATATATTAAGTTTGTTCATAAAACAATTTTTAGCAAGGTGACCAAATTTGTGACATATATAGCAAGAAAAATTTTTGTTTTTTAAATAATTAGATTTATAATTTTTATATCTATAATTATTCTGAGTAAACATAAATTTATTATACTTAAATTCAACATTGCGTTTTTTCTAGAATATCATTTTTTCGCTACAACCTCTATGGGTAGTTCTATGGGTGCCTCAACGAGTACTACTGTACCAATTTTCTGCAATATGTGGGTATTGAATCTTATTTTTTTCTGCAACTTTAACAAAAACACATTTGTTAGTTTTTGCAATAACTTGTGAGTCTTTCTCATACCCCAAACCATCTTTAGAAAAATTTATTTTTTGAATCGAAAGTAATTTTGACAATTTTTCATCATTTTTATGAAATTTTTTAAATGTGGTATCTATAGATTTTGACAAATCTTCTACTCTATTTTTAAGAATTTTAATTTCATTTTTCAGCCCCACATTTTCATTTTTTAAACCTTCATTTTTAGTCCTGGTCCCTTCTATTTCTGAATTTAGCAAAAGATTTGTTTGTCTCAGCACATCTTTTTCATTTTCTAAAATGATATTTTTATTCTTGAGATCTGAAATTATTTCCAGCAGCTTGTCATTTTTAAAAATGTTCTACAAAAAATAATCAGAGGAGTTTTCGGAATTCACCGATCATTAGCCATTAGACAAAGATTAATTTTTTCAGAAGTTTTAGAATTTTTATCATCTGAATCTCCTTCATCTGAATCACTCCAAGTGGCTACCATTGTCTTCCCTTTCTTTTTGAAGGACTTAATCTTTCGCTGTAGGACAGGACACTCATATTTTATATGATCCGCCTTCTTACATTCGTAGCAAATAATTTCTTCTTTTTGCTCTTTTTCTGTGTTGTCTTTTCCTGTATTAAGTTTGAAATTTCGTGAGTTGTTAACATTTTTAGATTTAAAAAATTTCTTACCATTTTTCTTAAAAACATGACTAAGTTTTCTTGGTAGCATATTCAGCTCTTGATTGCTGTTATCTTCTTCTTCAGAAACTTCATCATCTTTTGTTGCAAAAGCTGTTGTTTTCCTTTTTCCTTCTGTTTCAATAGCATAAAAAATTTCTGCTTCATAGGACATTAGTTTGCCTCTTAGCTCATTCAATAACAGTTTGTTCAGATCTTGTACTTCTTCAATGGCTGTCTTCTTGGCATTCAATGCTCTCGGCAACATGCGAAGAATCTTTCTAAATTGATCTATATCTGAAATCTTTTTTCAAGAGAATCAAGTTCATTAGTAATGATAGAAAATTGATTAAACATTTCCTTAATATTTTCTCTTTGTTGAAATCGAAAGAGTTTATATTCTTGTATCAATAAGTTGATTCTTGTTTCCTTCACAGTACTAGTCCTTGCATGAGTGATGCATAATCTATCCCAAATATCTTTTGTTGTAACACATGAAAAAACAAAATTAAATTCAATAGGAGAAATAGCACAAAGTAATAAATGTTTAGTCCTAGAATTTATATAAATCATTTTTTTTTATCATTTTCGATTATTATTGGGCCTTTCACAACTAGATCTCCAGATGTAATAATCTCCCAAACCTCATACTCTGTAGATTTTATAAATATCTCTATTCTATATTTCCAATGGAAAAAATTTTCTCCATTAAAGTATGGAGTCCTATTTTTGGATTGGCCAAATACTAAATATTAAGCCATTTGATCTTTTGCTCAAAATTAGTCACTTTTGTGGAGTAGAGTACTGTACTCCGATACCATTTGTTGGTCCCTGTGACAGCAAAGAAGGGGGGTTTAATTGGTTGTCTTGATTTATTTTTAAAAAATTTAATCTAACTCTGATTAAATATAAAATAATCGTATGATCAATCTAAATATATGTAGTAGAAAATAAAGATAAAATAAAAATAAAAAGATAAAGAGACAAATCCAATTTTATAGTGGTCGGCCTTATGTCTACGTCTACTCTTCCAGCCAGCAAACCGGAATCTAGCAACTTGCTAGTTTTCCATTATGATGCGAAATAACAAAATACAATTTAAATACTGTTGACTTCTGATCTTCCTTACTCGAAGATTATTTCGTCCAACAATGATAATCAAACAATTCTCATAAAGTGTACCTCACAATACTTTACTCAACACTCAACTCACAATAACTAAAGTACAAATAATTAAAGAAATGACAGCAGGAATTTGAGCTTGTGACACTCTCTTGATGTGCTGAATTTTCTTCACTTCAATATGTAGAAAATTACTCTCTTGAATCATTGCTTTTTTCTTGTATGTGGTCCTTTATTTAACTCCAATTTTCAACATTCAAAGCTTCTAATAATAGGACAAAATCAATATCAAAACAGCAACAACTTTTCTGATTATAGGTATTGAATATTTTTTTATTTCTTAAGATTTTCCTTATTGTAAAACATTATTAAAAAATTCAAAAACCTTCCAAGTAACCAACCAACCTTACCCATAAGTTTCTCAAGCTTTCTTTAATGCATTTAGTATTTAACTTTGTAGCCCCACATACCTTCTTTGAAATACAATTTCTAAATTTGAACAAACTTAACAATATGCAAAGATATAGTTAGTTAAATTTGTGCAAATAATCATGTTCAACTTTCTTGGAAAATTTCTGAATTTTCCAAATAAAGACATTTATCTTTGAACTTTCCATCCCTAGGAAAAATTTTTCTTTCCTTATTAAATAAAGTCAATAGTCATAATTTTCATATTTGAATTCAAATTCATTTGAATTCAAATAATTTTTTGAATTATAGTTTAGACTTAGAGACATTTCTCCTTTGATTCTTTTAAACTTTCCTTCCCATAAGGTATTCCCTTAATCATGGTTTGGTCAAAATATCTAAACATATTTTTAAAGTAAGTATGGTACCCAATCTATACTCATATTGTTGAGTAGATCTTCAATAAATAAGGAAATATACATTTTGTTTCTGTCTCAACCTCTACAGTCCAAATAAACCTTATTTCTATGGTATCTTTTATGATAACTCCTATAACTAACTTTTATTAGAATTTTCAAATAAAATTTGATTTGCACACTTAATAAAAATGTTAGAACAATATAAAGATTTTGTAATCATCAAAATTCTAAGAGAACAACAATTTCTGTAACAATTTGGACCATCCTAATTCATTTGTCTTGTCTCACCAATTGAAACATGGATTCTTGGATAATAAAAATCAGTCTTCCTCTTTATTTTTTGACTGCTCTACGGGTAAACTTGCTAAAAAGTAAGACTCTACTATTTTCTTTTTCTTGTCATCATACAGATATGTGTTTTGATATTATTGATAGTGATATTTTGTGTCTTTCTCTTGTACTCTTTCATACAAATCACAAATATTTTGTGATATTTATTGATAATTACAATCGGTTTACTTGGATTTTTTTTCTTCACTCTAAAGCCGAGGTCTTTTACGTATTTCAAAGTTTCTTAGCATATGTTGATAACCAATTTTCTACACGTGTATCCCATCCATTAGATAAGTATGGGTTCTCACATACATCTCTTAATGTTACTCTATCGAGCATTCTTATTCCTACTTTTTATTCTTAGACAACCCAACATGCTTATTGGAAACAAGCCATGCAAGATGAGCTCTAAGGACTTTGAGAAAATTATACTTGGGATATTATTCCATGCCTTCCTGGTGTTAAACCTATTGGTTGTAAGTAAGTATATTCTATGAAAGTTAATTATGATGGTTCTCTTGATCGCTATAAGCCCAGTTGCAATAGGTAGGAATATGGGATGGATTACAATGAGCATTTGCTCCGGTAGCCAAAATGACTACCATCCAAACCGTTATTACTATTGTTGCTTCCAAGGGATAGTCACTTCACCAAATGAATGTTAAGAATATGTTTTTGCATGCAGATTTTAAGGAAGAAATCTTTATGACTCCTCCTCCAGGCTTGTTCTTTTCCTCCTCTAGTGTGTGCAAACTTAAACATTCTCTTTACGGTTTGAAACATACATCTTAGGCGTGGTTTGAGAAATTTCGTTCTACTTTACTCGACTTTTCTTTCACCCAGAGCTAGTATAATTCTTCTTTGTTTCTTCACTAAACAACGGGTGGTGTTGTTCTTCTCCTTATCTATGTGATGATATTATTATCACTGACATAGATATTGTTTTGATCCAATAGCTCCAAGCTTCGTTTCATATGAAGGATTTTGGTTCTCTCCACTATTTCTTGGGTCTTGAGGTCCGTTTGAATCCGATCGGTATTTTTTTGTATTAACACAAATATACACAGGACTTGATCTCTTTAGCTGGACTTCAACCTGCTTCTCTTGTTGATACATCTCTTGAGGTTAATGTAAAATTTAGTTGTAAAAAGGGTGACCTTCTTCCTGATCCGAATATATTCACTTGATCGAAAGTCTTAATTATTTAACAATTATACATCATGATATTTCTTTCACTGTTCAGTAGGTCAATCAGTTTATACATACCCTTTGGCGCCTTCACTTAGCTGTTGTTCATCATATCATTTGCTACCTGAAGGGTACTTCTAGCCATGGCTTATTTATTCTGTTGGATCGCCCCTTTGATTAATTGGTTACAATAATGTTGATTGGATAGGCTGCCCAAACACTCGACGCTCTATTACTGGTTGGTGTATGTTTCTTGGCTTTGCACTTATTTCTTGGAAAAGTAAAAAAAATAAGCATGGGTGTCCAAATCTTCCAGTGAATCTGAATATCGTGCTATGTCCACTATTTGTTCTGAGGTTATTTTGCTTCAGCTTATTGTCTGAAATTGTATTTCCTCAATTTGATGTCATACCTCTTTATGCAGATAATACTAATGCTATTCAGATTGCTACTAATCCTATTTTTCATGAACACACCAAGCACATTAAAGTGGATTCTCATTTTATTCGCGAAGTATTTGAGAATTAGGGTATCTCCCTGTCGCATATTACCTCAAATCTTCATCTGGCTGATGTCCTTATCAAGGCATTACCTCAACCTCGTCACTAGTTTCTCATAAATAAATGGATACTTCTTGATCAGTTGCATCAATTTAAGGGGGAATATTAGTAGAAAATTCAATCAACAGAGCCAATCAAGGATTCAAAAATCAAATTAAAAAAGTCAATTTAAAAATGAAGGGATTTTATCAATTTGCAAGTCAATTCGAAAATTAGAAATCAAGAGATTTCTTTAATTTGCAAGTCAATTCGGAAATCAATGGAATTCCATCAATTTGCTCAATCATATCATATACATAATTAGATTATCAAAATTAGAATGTACAAATTAGGAATAAGAGTAGATCATCATTGTAATTTAAAATTTTTTTTTGAATTATTTTTGTATAATTTTCTATATATATGGAATAATAGATAAGAAGAAACTCATTCAGATAAATTGACAAGCATAACTTAGACATACCCTAAGATCAGCATGAGCATTATTGTCACTAACCTTGTTCCATTTTCACAATTGCATGATCTAACTCTCATCTCTTTTTCCTACGAGACCGAAGAAGAAAATTTGAGAATGCAATTAAATGGTCTCAATTATAGAAAAATATGATTTGATCTTCTCTCTCTACAATTTCTTATTTGTACGCCAGCTCTTTTTTAGTTCCACTATCATTAAGTTTCTCTCTCCATTAATCTACTTGTAGAGAAAAAAATAAATATAAGTGATAAAGATAAAACTAGTAAGTGTCAATTAATAAATACAGTCACTGAATTAACTGTAAATACAATAAAGAATAAGAGCAAAGTCAGAAGAAATAAATTAGTACCAAAACTGTGGCCAAGTGTCAACGATAAAATTGTGCTAGCATGCCACATGAATTGAGTGTAACCCTTGAATCCTCTACTCTTTGTGCTCTTGTTTTTTCCTTCTTCATTTTTTTCTTTTTTTTTCCCTTCAAATGAAAATGTTATATAAGTGCTATCAGAACTTGGTTATAATCCTCCTTAACACCACCACTTGCACCACTAATCCTGTCTTGTATTAAAACAAAAATCACTAGTCCATGGCATCAACTTCAAACCCCTTTTACATGTGCCCAAAACTCAATACCTATCTTTGATAGCAAAAGATTTGATTATTGGAATTTACAAATGGAAACACTATATCACAAGATTTGTGGGTGATCGTTCATGAAAGTTTGCCGAAAGCAGATGGTCTCGGGACACTGGCAAATTAAAATTTTTGTAATCAAGGTAAATCTAAAGAAGGTTTCCTGTACATTCATCACAAAAAATTTCTAGATCCCAATACACCCATGCCGTGTCAAATTCGCAGGGAAAAAAGAAATAATTTTTCATAAGAAAGAATGATTATTTTTCATAAAAGCTTGTCTAATAAGAAGTTTCTATTCCAACACAGAACAAAAAAGACAATATACAGAAGTGTCAAAATTGGAATTAAAAAAAAAAAAAAAACCCCAAACAACTGTTTTCTTCCACCGCTTAAATAATATGGGATAGCTGATACAACGGATGACATATATTTTCTCTCGCATGCTTCTTATTTGACCATTGCTTTTTTTTTTTTTTGGTACCATGTCTTGGTCATCCGATATCTGAAATTTTGCCCCGACTAATTCGGACCGACCACTGCAGTGGCTCCTTTCAAAAAACGGGTCTCCCAACGGAGAACACTCCATACACATGAGAGCCTAATACTCCAAATGGGAGTCGAACTTCGGTCATAGAGTACTCAACCCCATATCCAATTGAGCCAATCCACATTGATTTATTTGTCCATTGCTAATGTCTCAGTATTTTCACCACTATTGTTTTTCAAATTTAAGGATAAATATAATTCTCATGCTGAGCTAGCCCGAACATTTACAAGGCTTTACAAGCCATTGAGGGCCAAGCTTTACATTCTTTGAGCTGGGGAACTCCATGTCAACCTCTGTGATCATCTGTCTCCGTGAAGGCGGGCGGGAAGACTCGCATTGCTAAATTTCTTTTAACACCACCAAGAGTACATAAATTGGCCGAACATATGATTCACAAATCAAAACAAAATGGCAAAAAATAATTTAACAATGATTGATTGAAGAAAAATGGTCCATTCCCATAATCCATCTGAGACGCACCCATATAAGTGCACTGGAACATCAGGCAACACCTGAATCTGGAAAACTAAAAAATTGTTCTCTACCTCAACCCCAATAAGAAAAGGGTCAAAGTCACCTCAATTGAAGATTAATAATTCAAAAAAAAAAAAAAAACCGGGGGAGGGGGAGGTAGTTTGCTGGGCTGAAGGATCAACATCAAAATTTTGGTAAGCCTGTTGGTGTACATCGGATGCCTCCATCCACGCCATTTTCCAAATTGAAGTTGATGACACCCACAGGCAAACACTAGCTTTAATGGCAAACAGACATGGATTGACTTGTGAATCAGAAGCATCTCACTTCGAAACCCAAAAGATGAAATTATTAGAATGACAACTCCAATCACCGCATTACTGATTCTTTCACAAAGGATCGTCCCCCTGAACTGCAAATCATAATCAGGAATACACCTAAGTTCCTTGGGAGAGAAAAGACCAATGCTACTACTAGTGATGTTATTACTCACGCATATTCAACGTGGATGTTCATGAATCTGCAATTTTCCTTGCTCTGTGTGAGTGTCACAGAGCCTTCAATTAGTTGATCTTGCTCCACTTCTATTGGTTCATAGAAGTATATCAAAGTCTGCAATGAAAATAAGAAAACTAGAACTTATTAAGGAAACAAACTCGCTAATCCCAGCAAGAAGTGTTACTTGGGATCACAACACCAGAATGTACAATAAAACCTAAATTACAGCTATAAAAAGCTATTTAAATGCAGGAGCTCAACACACCTCTCTCTCTTCCTGTTTATTATTTTAATTTATTTGTCAATATTTCATAATTATTGAACTTTTTTTCCCCCTTGTGTTGCAAGAGCGGAGTAAAATTGATGTGGCTGCAAACTTTCTGGAGATACTCAGTTATTGACAGTTGCAACCCACCCTGCTTATGGTGATTCATCATGTGAGCCCCTGGAATTATATAATCAACAGCCATTTATTCCGAAGAGAACTTGCAACAGCTTTGAACTCCAAAGCAAGACCTTGTCCAATCTTTTTTCCCCCTAATTCCAGTTGAGGGAAATCTTACGCACTTCATATTGCCCATGTGTGCCCGTGTCAACAAGACATAACATAGGCATCAAATGCTTAATTTCAGTGGAAATTATGCCAAAATGGGCAACACACTCATGTCAGAAGCATAGTCACACTTGACATCCATACTCAAATATTTTTTTTGGGGGGGGGGGGTAGTTGTCACTTTTCAAAACACTACATCTCCCATGCTTTAATGCCATCATTGTATTTAACCATATGAACCTCAATATATAAACTGTACACATTGCCTAATTTGCTCAATGAAATCTTTACAAGCACAACATATAATAGGCTTTAAGGAAAATTGCAAAATCCCTGTTGTGTTTTGCACGTGTGGCAACTAGCTCCCCAAAGCCTCAAAACTGGCAGAGTCTTCAGTGGTCTACTCCTTTGGCAAATTCTCCCCTCCATCACTTCCTTGTTAAGTAGGTAAATGCCACACAGATTAGGTTGTTCTCCTTCATTTGCTGTCACCTTTAAACCCTTACCTCAGACTCATTAATTCTCACGTTTCTTTTTTTAGTTCTCCAGTTCTTTTCAAAACTCTAGCCCCTAACCTGTAATCGATTAGCAAATTCACCCTATTGCGGATTGAAATTTAATTGCACAATCTATGTAAAGGACAATTAACTCAAGGGTAAAGGAGTAAGTGGGAGAGGGGGCACTTTGTTAATTAAGTAAACCACAAGGGACTCATTGCCAGCTCTGAACTCTTGGGGGACAAGTTGCCAAACTAAAAACCACAAGTGGTTAATTTTGCATTTTGCCCTTGTTTTAAATTAAACAAACCAATAGAAAAATTACACCCAAAAAAATGAAGCATCTTATTATTTTACCATCTACTATGCATTAGAGATATGACTTTTCATTGCATCCACATTGTGTCATGTCCGCAACCTTATATTATATATACTTTAATAGCCCACACTGTTTAATATTACTTTAGCTTCAAATCTCGTAGTGATTGTATTTTCTCATCCACATTGGAGGCATCTTTTTTTTTTTTCCTTTTTTTTTTCTTTTAAACATTTAATGCTTAAAACCGTTGAGCAAAACAACACTTTTGAAACTGCTCTCTTGTTTTAAAATTATTGTTTGTGACTATGGTTATACCCATATAATTTCCTCATCTTTTTTTCCTATTGCTCTCCCCCCCCCCCTTCTCTCTCTCCCTAAGCAATATAAACCAAGGTTTTCATTCAAAGGGAAGACCAAATTTGCAAATTTACCCATTCAATCTTATTTTTTCTCTCTAAATGGAAGTGCCCTCTCCTTCTAGCAACACGAGATCAAATCCATAGATTCAACTATTCAATCTCACTTTTAGATCTTCTTCTCCCTTCAAACCGTACAAGACATTAAAGCAAAATTTGCTTAGATGAGTTAATTCGATCTACAGAAGAAGAAGAAGAAAATTGGAAGAACATACTAATTTCTTTTTAAGAGAGCAGATCCCGGGATCTCCCATTACAACATGCTTTCTCTGGTGGTTCCTGGGTCCAGTTAGGCTTTAGCAGCGGCTGCATCAACTTTCTCTATCGGTTGCTATGAATTCCGATTGGGAGGTTGCTGTTGCCAGCTGGATTTTAATTCCGGGTAGGAAGTGGTTTGTAAGATAAGATTTTGATTAAAAATGCTAAGAGAGCAAATTAGGATGAAAAACTAATTTGATTCTGATGAACAAACTAGGATGAATACCAAAACAACTTCATGATTTAGCCTGAACTGCTAAGAGAGCAGACTGTGTAACTTTCCAAGATGACACGCTTTCTCCACTAGTGCAAAGGTCCCATCGCACTTTAGCAGCAGCGGCATCAACTTTCTCTTTCAGTTGCTGTAGCATCGGATTCAGAGGTTGTTGCAAGCTAGGATTTTGATTCACAGTAGGTGGTGGTTGTTGTGAAATAGAATGTTGATTAAGAATGCGAATTCTGAGCATATAACAATGGTTTTAAAACTGCTTTCCAAAAGAACTGTTTCCCTGGAGAATGGTTTTAAGACTGTTGTTTCATGGGGTGAGGAAATAGTTAGGTATTAACCCCAAAATGAGGATTAATTATATTTCTAACTCCAGAATTAGAATTTTCTGAGTTGTTACATTGTCTTTTTTGCCACGGTATGTGGAGCAGGTTATTTTGTCCCTCTGCTGAATTTGGGTATATTTGAGAAGCATCGATAATTATCTTTCCGGAAACATGGGTTGATTTCTTTTGCAACAGCACCAAAAAATTTATGATCCCACTCCACATATCCAAAAACTTAAGAAAATAATAATAATAATAATAAAAAAATTCTGTATCTTGGTGTAGTTGGCCGGTGTGTGAGGTTATTTAGAAATCAACCCATTTGTCCATTTTGCTCTTATAGGACAAGATTGTTTTCTAGGACTCCTTATGGACTTGATGCTTCCAAAGAGGTGAAAAGCAGTTGGAGAGCTTCGTTTTTTCAGTGGTTGTCCTGTCCTTAATGCTTTGATTTTTTTCCCCCTTTCCTTGCTCGGCAAAAAAAAAAAAAAAGAAGCAAAGCTCCTGAACTCGCTGTTCCATAATTTTCCTAACTCCTACTACAATCAGAAAATGCCTCAATGAGGTGAATTTGAAGGTATCTGGAGTTCTCCCCGCAATTCAAATCTACCATGCTTTGTGTGTATGTTCTTTATAACTCCAATTTTACTATTAACTAGAAAAATAAATAAATAAACTGTTGAAAGATATGCATTTAAAATATTTTATTCTTTCCTAATTTATGTAATACAATTAGGGAAATTCTTTGGATTTTATTCTTCTCTAATTTATGTAATATAATTAGGAAAAATATCTGAATTTATTATATTCTTCTCTAAGTTATGACACATAATCAGGGAAGATTTTCCTTGATTTACATAATATACTTAGAGAAAAGAATGTGTATATAATTAGAGAAGGTCAGATTTTCGTAACTAGGTTTTTCATTTCTTAGCTAGCGTTTGGTAACTCTTGTATATGTATTTGCCTGAAACTATGTAAAATACAAAGTGAAGAAATACAAAAACTTCTTTCATTATTTTCTTTTCTATCAGAGCTAGATCCTTTTTTTTTTCCCTGTCATCTGAACTATTTCTAACCTAGTCTCCGAAACCACATCCATGGCAGCAGCTTCTAAAGAAACCCAACCGTCTAGGATAGTGACCAATTTCGACCACTCTCCAACACAAATTATCACCATCTGACTAAATGGTGAGAATTTTTTGTGATTGTCGCAAGCGGTTCAAATGTACCGAAGGGGGTGAGGGAAGATTGGGTACATCACAAGAGATGTGCAGAAGCCTACTAAAACAGACTCCATGTTTGCCACTTGGGATGCTGAAAACTCCAAGGTGATGACGTGGCTCATGAACTCAATGATGGAAGGCATCAACTCTAATTACATGTGTTATCAGATAGCAAAGATAGCAAAGGAGCTTTAAGACAATGTTACATAGATGTATTGAGTTCTTCGGAGCCAATCTTAGATGTATGAATTAACACTAAAACTCGGATAAAACCGCCAAGGTGAGAATAGTGTTACAACCTATTTTAATTCCTTAAAACGGATCTGGTAAGATCTAAATCTGTTCAATACTTATAATTGGGAATCTACAAAGGATTGTAATCACTACAAAAAGTTGGATTCTGGTTAAGCATTCAAATTTCTTGCAGGCCTTAATGTGGAGTTTGATGAGGTAAGGGGTCGTATCATTAGAAGTGCACCTCTGCCTCCAACCGGTGAAGTCTTTGTTGAGGTGTGCAGGGAAGAGAGCCAGATACGTGATATTGGGAAGAAAGGTCCTAGAACCTCTACTAACACGTGTGCACTAGTTTTCTCTGATGCATTTGGTAGTCGCAAAAACACTCCCAAAGGATCCCAGGACAAGTCTCAGCTATAGAGTGATTATTGCAATAAGGCCAAACACACCCAAGAAACTTGCTGGAAGCTCATGGAAAACCAACAAATTGGAAAGGCAATAACGATGACAAATCAAACCGAGCCTTACCCACTACAAATGGAGTTGATACAGGTCCACTCAGTAAGGAACAGATTGATCGGCTTCTAAAGCTGCAAAAATCCAATACGTCAACTGGTATTCCTAATAGTTCTTTTGCACAAACAGGTAAAAACCTAATAACTGTATTTGTGTTTACTAAATCCGATCCTTGGATGATTGACTCAGGGGCTTCCAATCACATGACTAGTGCCTCCCATTCATTCAGTACTTATTTTCCACGCCAGGTTTTGAAAAAGTTGGAATAGCTTATGGTAGTTTTTCACTTATTGCAGGAAAGGGCATAATTAAAATCTCAAAAATTATTGCTCTCAAATCTATTCTATATGTGCCTAAACTTGCATGCAACCTTCTATCCATTAGTAAACTTCCATCATAATCTAACTACAAAGTCAACTTTTGTGATTCTCATTGCACCTTTGAGGACCAGAGCACAAAGAGGATGATTGATAATGCTAGGATGATCAATGAACACTATTATTTTGAAGAGAGTTCTTCTGGTAATGAAAAGGCTCAAGGACTAAGTAGTATTAGTTCAAACTCTATTTTTGATCAAATAATAATATGACATCGTAGGTTAGGGCATCTAAGTTTTCCTTCTCTAAAGCATTTGTTTCCTGCTTTGTTTAAAAGAATAAATTGTTCTGATCTTTCTTGTGAAAGTTGCCATATATCTAAGGATCACCATGTTATTTTTTGGTTTAAACCTTATCATGTATCAAAGTTATTTTATCTAATTCAAAGTGATGTCTCGGGACCATCTAGAATTAATACATTCTTAGGCGAAAAATGATTTGTAACTTTCATTGATGATCATACCAGACTACGTTGGGTATATCTAATAACTGAAAAATCAGAAGTTGAACAATGTTTTAAGGAATTTCTCACCATGGTGGAAAATCAATTTCAAACTAAGATCTATGTTTTATGCTTAGAAAATGGTATTGAGTATTTAATAAGTGTTTAGGTACTTCTCTAAAGGAAAAAAGTGTTGCTCGTCAATCTATCTACAGTGAAACCCCACAACAAAATAGTGTTGCTGAGAGAAAAAAAGGCACCTACCACTACCAGAGATAGCACGTGCCTGATTTCTCTATGCAAACACCAAAATACTTGTAGGGTGAGACTATTTTAACTGCTTCTTATTTAATTAATAGGATACCTCTCGTACCCTAAACTATGAGACACCCTAAATTGTTTTAAAAAAAAAAAAAATCCCCACCTCACACCTATATTGTGATTTAACTTTAAAAATTACTGATTTACCATTAAAATTTTTTGACTGCACATGCTTTGTTCTTATACCTAACATACATCAATTTAAGTTAGATCCTAAAACTTAAAACTATGTTTTCATTGGTTATGCTCCACACAAAGGGTATAAATGTTTTAATCTGGTCACTAAAGAAGTTCACATCGGTAAGGATGTTTCTTTTCTAGAACATCGTCTTTTTTTTTTGGGGACAAAAATCATCTTCAGGGGGAGGAAATAATAATGGAAGATAATTTTTGGAATATTATAGAGCATACACCTCATACCATGACACAACCTGGCGAACTACTTTCTCCAACTTATTTTGAAAAATAAACTAATGATACCATTGTTAAGAATAGTGATACTTTGAATGACTCTAAATCACATATGCCAAATAATATTTCATAAAAAATAGAGGAAAAATTACTACATTAGGAAACTCAAAATCCTAATTTTGAGCTTTAGGTTTATACTATAAGAGCATCACAGAAGAGTACTATAATCCAACTTGCTCCTCCAGCACAAGACCAATCAGTCTCCAACTCATGGTCCATCCTCGAACTCCCAAAGTAATCCGTGTCTTCTAGAATTATCCACTTCAATTGCGCATCTCAATGATAGTTCCTCAAATATTCCGATAACAAAAAGGAAAGGTACTCATTCTTGTATTACACATCCTATTGCTAATTACCTGTCTTATGAAAAATTATCCAACAATTACAGGGTATTTACATCCAAGGTACTAACCTATTTGTTCCAAGAACCATTCAGGAAGCACTGGTTGATCCAAATTGGAGGTTGGCAGTTATGGAGGAAATGGAAGCTCTTAAGAGGAATGGTACTTAGGAGGTAGTTGATCTTCCAAAAGACAAGAGAACAGTTGGTTGCAAATGGGTCGTTAACACAAAATGTAGAAAGATACAGGGGAAGACTTGTGGTTAAAGGATTAACTTACACCTATGGGATAAGACTATCAAGAAACATTTGCTACTGTGGCAGAGATGAATTCCATCATACTTCTTCTATCCTTAGCCGCCAACTTAAACTGGTCATTGCATCAGCTTGATATAAAGAATGTCTTCCTAAATGGAGATCTAAAGGAGGAAGTGTTTATGAGACTATCACCTAGTTTTGAGGAACAACTTGGAAAGAGCAAAGTGTGCATATTAAAGACGTCATTGTATGGCCTCAAACAATCACCAAGAGTATGGTTTGAAAGGTTTGGAAAGGTAGTCATGGCCCATGGATTCCTTCAAAGCCAAGCAGATCATATAATGTTTTACAAACATTGGGTGGTAAGATTGTTATCCTAATTGTCTATGTTGATGATATTATTATGACCGGAGATAACTTTGATGAGATGGTTTGAAGAAGAAACTTGCAACTGAGTTTGAGATCAAGGACTTGGGGATATTGAAGTATTTCCTTGGAATGGAATTTGCTAGATCCAAGGAAGGAGATGTTTTGAATCAGCATAAGTAGGTACTTGATCTTTTGAAGGAAACATGGATGCTTGGATGCAAAGCAGGTGACACACACATTAAGCCAAGTGTAAAGTTAGAACCAGCTGTAACTAAAGACATAATAAACCGAGACCAATATCAACGCTTAGTGGGGAGGCTCATCTACTTGTCACATACTTGACCTAACAAAGCCTTTGCAGTGTCGTAAGTTAATTCATGCACTCACCTGGTCCAGTACATTTTGAGGCAATATTTAGAATTCTCAGGTACCTAAAGAGAACAGCTAGAAAGGGTTCACTATTTAAAAAGAGGGCACTTGCAAATAGAGGCCTACATGGATGCTGATTGGGCTAGAAGTATAACTGACAGAAGATCAACTTCTGGCTATTGCACTTTTGTTGGAGGAAATCTTGGGTAATGGAGAAGTAAGAAGCAAAATGTGGTGGCAAAAAGCAATGCACAAGCTGAGTTTAGATCAGTAGCTAATGGTATTTGTGAGGTAATATAGGTAAAGAGGTTATTGGAAGAGCCAAAGATACACACATTGTCACTTATTAGAGTCTACTGTGACGATAAAGCTGCTATCTCGATTGCACATAATCCTGTTTCACATGACCGAACCAAGCATATTGAAGTGGACAAATACTTTATCAAGAAGAAGTTAGAAGGTGTAGTAATATGTATGCCATACATCTCTACAACTAATCAGATACATGATATCCTCACAAAGAGTATTCACAAGAAACAGTTTGATGATTCAGAAAGCAAGCTGACAATGTATTTAGTAAGCCTGCTTGAGGGGGAGTGTTGAAAGATATGCATTTGTATATTTTATTCTTCCCTAATTTATGTAATATAATTAAGAAAGGTCTTTGGGTTTTATTCTTCACTTTTATATAATATAATTAGGGTAGATCTTTGCGTTTTATTCTTATAATGATGGAAGATCTTTGGATTTTATTCTTTCCTAATATATGTAATATAATTAGGGAAGGTTTTTGACTTTATTATATTCTTCTCTAAGCTAGGACATATAATCACAGAAATCTTGATTTACATAATATAATTAGAGAAGGTTTTTGACTTTATTATATTCTTCTTTAAGTTAGGACATATAATCACAGAAGATCTTCCTTGATTTATATAATGTAATTAGATAAAAGAATATGTATATAATTAGAGAAGATCAAAGATTTTTGTATTTAGGTTTTTCATTTCTTAGTTAGTGTCCTATTTTAATTCATGGTAACACTTGTATATATATATTTGGCTAAAACCGTGTAAAATACTGAGTAGAGAAATACAAAAACCTCTTTCAATATATTCTTTTCCACCTAAATAAAACACATGGTGTAAAAGATGTGAACCAACACAAAAACCAAAGAGCACAAAATGCACAAAAAGATAAGACAATAATAATGAACAAAGTAGTCAGAAAAGCAACAACAAAGGAAAAATAACAAAAAAGGGAACAAAAAGCAAGGAAAACAAACAGCGCAAGAAGCACAAGAAATTGAAAAGAACCAATAAAAAAGATTGATGTCCAAAACCCTTGGTTTGGTGTGAAAAAGAAAAAGAAAAGTTTTAACCCCTGATGCTTGAGTTTTCCCCTTTGTGTAGCATGCTTTATGTTTGATAGAAAATGAGGTTATATTAAATAGAAAGGATAATAAACATAAGCCTCAAAGGATAAGAAATGCTAAGCGTCAAAGAAAACAAAAATCAAATTGAAAATTAATGAAGAATTTTGCATTCCAATCCCTCTTCAAATCCTCAAATCTATTATCTTTATAAACTCAAGGCATGATTCCAAGGAGAAACATACAAGATAATGCTGTTCCAAAGGAAAAAGGATCTAATATTCCAATTTCTATAGGTCTTAGCAATTGCTTCCTCTAAGTACACCAATGAATAGAAACTAGAGTGCATCTCAAAAGCCAGGAAACATCTTTATGCCTACCAAAGGAGGCCCTAAAAACTTGGTCATGTTTTCATTTTGCTAGAATTCAACTATTTCAATGATCTATTCTACCAATGCCCATGTAAAGAAACAATAAAGTTCAACAATAGAATAGTTAAAATAGGATGAAGAATATTTCATCTAATTCATACCTGTTGCCAGTGAGTTGGAGGATCCTCAGGTGCAGTGGACAGCAGAAGTGCAAGATCAGGGTTTGTCCGTTTCTTCCTCTGACCACCATCAGGACAATTGCTAGGCAAAAGACTAACAGATGATGACCCATTATTGCTTGCAGATGACATCACAGGTGTGTTAAATTCGACATCAAACCAAAAGGCAAATCCGTGAAGCGGAGCTGGACAACATGGAAGTCATTAGTAATACTTTGATTGTCATATTACAGTAACTGCAACAAAGTAAGATACAAATATCTCCTATAGAACTTGAAAATATTCTAAGAATTCTTCACAGAAAAATGTAATCAAAATTATCAGACAACACTAACCTTAAATACCACACAAATGCAAATTGTGTTGCATATAGATACAAAGAACACAACCAATGAAAATAAAATGTTAATGCAGCAATAGCACATGCATATCCATTCTCCAAACCCCCTCCCCCCAGCTCCACCCCACCACCCACCCCCCGGGGGGTGTTGGGAAGAAAATACGTACACACAAAAGTAGAGAGAGTACCTTGCATCATTGACTTAAAACTGTATCGGGCTGTAACAGTTTCAAGCTCTTCTACTGTGACAGTATGGCAATCAATGTGCTTTACCTATCATCAAAGCCAATAAAATACCAAAGCCTCATTACATTAACACCAATACAACACTGGGCAAGTCTTGATGGTATAAGTAACATATGGCAGATTAAATGGAAGCTCCCAAGACATTATAATATTTCAGAGCTCATCATATACAAACACATAACATATGTACGTATGTATGTAATTTATATCAGATAGAAAAGATACCAAGTCATTGGAAACACCAACATGGTGCAAGAAATTGTCACGCTGATGATGAATTAACAAAATTACGTACCAGAAAACAGGAAACACAAACATCTAAGTTAAACCAAAAAATGAGTGGCTTGACCGAAAGATCAACTCAATTGACCATGTCCCTTTCTTGGAATTCCTCTCCCTTACCACCAACCAAAATCTAGCAATAGGGATCAAACCAACACTTTCCTCAAACTCCAATGCCACCAGTTCACTATTCACGTCTTTAGCAAGCACCCAAAAGCATAGAAAAACTAAGTTCCACAAACATCCAGTCCAGGGAAATGAAGCAAAAGGTGATCTACTAACTCCAAGGCTGACTTACAAAGTGAGCACTATTAGCAGGATAATTCCCCTTTTAAAGGTTATCTCAAGTTAAAATCCTCCACATTGCTTTTCACATGCACGCACAAAAGAAAAAAACAATGATACATCCAAATAGCAGGTGTTTTCTAAATGGCATTCCAAATTCACTTTGCTCAGCCGATAAGACCTATCACAAAGAAAAGTATAGAACCCTTTGTCCTCAAAGCTTCTCACCCTGCTACCCCTCCCCACTAACACATCCTCCGCACACTGAGAAAAGCATTCCATATCCAGCAGCTCAAAGGAGAAGACACACTCCCAACTCCCCATCATTAGAACCACTCAAAAAAGCCATACTCCAGTCCAATTTAGTCCCATTCAGAGAGAGCAACCATACCACTGAGACTTCCTTGTTTGTAGCTAAACCATAGAACTGTGGAAACAACTTCCTCAAGCTACCAGGCCCAAGACATACATCATACAAAAAGGAAATCCACTCTCCATCCTCTACCTTTAAGCCAATCAGTTTTCCCATTAACCTCTAATTTATTCCTACATATGCCCGGAGCAGAGGACTTCTGGGACATCCACCTAAATGTTTCAAGACACATGATATTGACAACCTCTACCAGAAGCATGTCACCCTAACCCATGAATCCCCATAACAACTTCCCTACTAAAGCTTTGTTTACCTCCACTGAGGATCTTATACCAGGTCCACTTTGATTAACTTGTTTAACGCGATTTTTTCCTCCCATCCCCATTTCACAGAAAAAAATTTATTTGCAGAGACTCAAGCCTCTCAGCCATCAATAGCAGACTTGGAAACAAATCCATAAAATACACTTGCGGGTTAGAAAGAGTACTCTGAATGACTGCAAGCTTACCACCATTAGACAAGTAATTCCTCTTGCATCCTACTAGCTGATTCTCAAATCTCTACACTATTGTATTCCAAAAAAATTTTATCTTTTCCCCAAAGGCAAACCCCCTAGACAACAACCTAAAATGTTGAAAAGCACCACCCCATCCACGCTGACCCGAGGAGGACATGCTTACTCTTAGATAAATTCACCTTTAAACCTAAAATAACCTCAAAACAATCAAGGGTGCATTTGATAAAGAGAATTAGCCTATCCAAAGCTTCACAAAGGGTAATAGAACCATCCACAAACCAAAGGAGTGAGATGCTCACAGATTGTCATCCCTACCACCAACTACAGAGTCCCCAATCCAGCCCATAGCCACCACTTCACACATGTTGATAAGCATGTCCATCACGATGATAAATAGCTAAGGGAACAAGTGATCCCATTGTCTCAAAGTTCTCAATGAATGGAAGAAAACCTACCAGAGGCCCATTAAACAAGATGCACAATGTCGGTGGCAAAATACATTTCCTAATCCAGCCTCTTTGGGAAAATTCACCATATATTTAATTCCACAAAGATTATAGTCTTAAATGGCTATCCAATGCAATGGTGCAATAAATATTTAGATTATACAGATGGCTAATTGTAACAAGCTGGATGATAACTCTGTTTCAGGAGAATAAAGCAGGTGTTTCGGATTCTTCAGAAGTGTGTCACAACATTAGACTCGAGCTTTCATATCAATCTTTACCATAAAACAGTAACTTAGGTGCTTTTCTTTCAGCCAAAATATAGCATTATGACAATGAGAGGACACAAGAGGGATGCATATTGTTTAAAGACTTCATTGTGATGCTGCTTCTTCTTTATCTGATTTACTTCTTTCATGACATGCAAAGAACTAATGGTGATGCTCTTTCTTGTTTATCTACTCATCAGGTGAACAAGGGACAATCTGAACTTGAAGAGCCCAGGAACCACTTCCCAGTACAGGTTTCATAATTTCCTACTCTAATGACCACATCTCCTTCTCTAATATCAGACTTTTTTATTCTTTGTGATATAGTGAGAAAATTAATTACACAGAGCAAAAGGATATACAACCCAAAAAAAAAAATAATAAGAGCTTAGAGGAGGATAAATCTTGTAAGACAGAACCAAAACAAACAAACTAAAACAAAATAGCTCTCTGATATGTTTCCTAATTATCTAGGTCATAATCTTTAAAAACCTGCAAGCACAGGAGCTCAAAGGAAACTACAAAAGACATTCTTATTGCACAACAGATAAGAACCAAATGACTGTTCTGAAAATTCTAGCTCTCCACTCCAACCCGATACACCAGGAAAGAATAATTAAAGTACTTTTCCACAACAGAGAAGCATCCTTCCCTCCTTCAAGAACCTCCAAACTTTATCAAAAGCCATGAAAGAACACTTCTCAGCAAACGTAATGGTAATCGCAAATGGCAAACAAGTGATTCTGCTACAGCACAATGTAAGAACGACTAATCTCTATTCCCTACTTCATAATTCTTATAGCTCATAACACAACTATTGAGAAATGGTCTTCATTTTTGTAATAGCTCATTTGTATTGATTTTATTAAGCACGATGGACTAGATGAAAGCCTTAATTGTGGAAGGGATTTTTGCTCTCTAAATGCATTAGAAGACAACAGAATTATCAAGATGCTGAATTCCACAAAAGGTGGCTCCACAAGAAAGATTCATCCCTTGCAACAATGTTTTAAGGGCATAGACCTCTATAAACTCCCTATCATGGAGAGTTGGGAAAAATGAAAATTCTAAGCGATGAAACAAGCATCCAAGTAATAGAAATCTTCATAGTATGATGAGCCAAAGAGAAAATCCAAATATCCTCCCTTTGAAAGAAAAAAGAGGAAAAGTACCTGATAAAGTTGAGATATGAATTTCTACAGATTGCTCTTGCTCCAAACATGGCATTCCACTACTGTGATTAAGACTAGTTTTTGATGATCTTATACAGTAAGAAATCAGGTTCTAAAACGAACCTCCAAGACCATTATCACTAAATTACCAAGGCCAAGACCACCCTCAAATTTAGACATACAAGCCCCTTTCAAACTCACAATACGATTCCCCTCTTTCATGTCACTCCCTAATCAAAGGAAATCTATCATCAATCCCTGAATTGTATATACCATAACAATAGGAAATCTAAACAAGGACATAATTAGAGACAGCAGCTTGAGATACAGGCAAAAGAGCAATATGCCCTCCTTAGAGAAAGAGAGAGAGAGAGAGAGAGAGACTTCTAACTATCCAACCTCTTGCAAGTCTTGGGTACCATCAGATTTGGAAGTGAAACATTACCTGGATTACCACCCACAATTACCCGTAGATAAGATATCAGCTATTCCCTTATTTCATCTTTAGCAAAAGCGGTGAAATCATCATCGTCTCCTGTCATATTTTATCAGAGAGCTCACTCTTAACCACAATAATTCTAAACCTACAGATTCTCCAAAACATCTTAAGAAGGACAATCATGTTATAGGCACCATCTCTTTCCTCATTGACAAAAACGTGGAGAAAATTGGCATGCATTACACTCCTACTATCCCCAATAATGAGCATTCCTCCAAGTCCATCAGAACAGAGAAACTCCCAATCTTTGTGCTTAGATTCCAAGTAGAGTTAACAAGGTCTTTACCCACCACTTCAAGCTTGGTCCCCTAAATGAAGACAACAACAAGGGAGACTCATGATAGTTTTCCTAACTTTCCTCTCTTACCTTTATCCTCCAAACCTCTCATTATCCAGCTTATGATCTTCATTGATCAACCATAGTCCCCCCCCCCCTTATGAGACATTTATGATACTCTTCAGGAATTATCATGGGTTGGGTGATTAAAGATACACAATAAAATAAATAAATAAAATTTTCTACCTTTTTCTATAAAGTAAAAACTTGAGAAGATTTAGGAAATCTCTACATGTATAATATTTGCAATGAGCAAACCTTGGCACCAAGGAAATGTGCATGTCTTTTAGAGGATTTCAGGGCAAAAGATCAAGGATTTTGTGAGTAGACTTTGATTGTTTTAACAGGCAAATTTAGGAACAATTCTTTATGTTTCCGTAGAATTTTATTTTCTTTTAGCATTTATGATCCAAAAAAATAGAAATAGATGAGAATAAAAGAGAATAAGTTTACTAGCACGACAATGGTAGTTACTTACACATCACACCTAGAGCAAGTATTTGAAAAAACTCACAGCAATTTTCTATAAAACTGGAACTCTTATTCAACTATGTAATGAATAAGGTTACAAGACTTGATATAGACAATTAATCTTAAGAAAAAGGAATTTTATTAGCTACACTATAACCCAAAAACTCTTGGATACTCCTAATATTGACTCTACTAGCCACAAACAATTATAGGGACAAACTTTTTTTTTTTAATAATTAGGCACCAAAATGAACTAGCTTTACCAGTAAAATTCCACAAATAAATTTATCACAGTTGTGTAAACAGTACCGCTACACTAATGTCAGGTGAATAGGACTGCTATTGTAACAATTCCTAAAGACAATCAATTTGCCAGAAACCCACCAAGTTAATGCTAGGGGCTTATTATATTTCAATTTTTTCCCTACCTTTAGAGCTTGATCCAAATAATAGCCCCAACTTAATAATAGAGGGTAAGGTTCTCCAAAATGTTCTCACGAATCCCACATCGTTTTTGTGTATAATATTAGCAATATCCATATCACAGTGTCTGGAGAATTAAGTTTGAATTTCAGTATTAGATTAAAACAATTTTTTATCAACACATCAGCACAAAAATAGGTAATGATGATAATGATTTCAACATCATTGTTTTCATTTGCTTATTTCACTTGAATAACCATTTCAGAAGTGTTGCATATTTTCGGTTAGAAATAAAAGCTGGTGTCTAAGATAGTAATTTAAAAACTGTTATCCTTATAACCAATTTCATGATGATGTGACCAGTGAAACCCCTTAACCAGAATTATTTTCAATCAAACACCCAAATTCAGATTAAATTTAGGTCTAACTCCAAAATTCAGATTTTGGCTACAATATGCCATCAGTAGTCACAAAGGGCATGTTGATCCATATCCAAAAGTGATGGAAACAGATAGCAGTCTAGTATATGCATAAATACCTACATATGTACACGAAGACACACATATACATTTATACATATATAAACCTGATCAATACCCAACAGTAATATCGCAAAATGCTACTGACAATACTAAACATCAATTCACTAGGACAGAATACTCACCACTTGAGGCCATGTCAAAACATTTTCACCCGATATTGTCTCCACACTTGGCTCCTCAAATGCACACTGCTTTGCAAGAGGTAGCATGGCAGACACTGGATACCAACAAGACAAGCAGGGGATGAATCAGATACACACTGTTCTAAGATTAAAAATGAAGCAAAGACTGCAAAGATATCTAATACTAAGACAAATCAGCCTATATTCATATTCTTAAGAGTTACTTTGGATGGCAACCCAAGTTCTCCATGTTTTCTTGTTCCTATCGTGATGAGATCTCTAGAAAGCTCAATGGTTGGCAAAAAAACTCAAGGACCACAACACTTCAAGTAACATCCGGGGAGATCATAAAAGCTTTTCTTAAAGAAAAAGCACTTCATTTCAGAAGTTGTGAACATAATAAAGAAAGTATTCCTCCCCATAAATATTAGGTCAAGCAGCTGGTCAAAGACAAACCTCTTCTACCAAAATCACTTATGCCAAGTAGACTTCCCAAACACAGAGGAAAGAAAAAGACAAAGTCATCTACAGCAATGGTTTAAAAAAAATACTTTAAGCATTCTACTCCAATGAAATTCTTTTTATTTGCTATCAACAAAAACAGAAATTTTCTAAAGCGGGCAGGCAGGCAGGCTTACCATTATCAAGAGTACTCTTTTACGTTGTCTTTGCTCCCATTTCCAATATTAGTGAACAAAAAGCTAGAGGCAGTGCAAAGAAATTTCCTGTGGGGTGATTGAGAGGATGGTAGGAAAAAATTCAGTTCACTACGTTGGCAAGTGGTTAAGAAACCAAACAATCAAGACGGCTTGGTATTAGATCCCTAGTAAAGTTCAATAAAGATTTACTTGGAAAATGCTTGTGAAGGTTCATGAATGATTGACTTGCAGTGGAGAGAGGTGCTTAGCACCAAACATGGAATGGAGAGATTTGGTGGATCTCCAAAAAGGGCTAGCTATTATGGTGTAAGAGTGCAGAAGAATAATGAGAGTAGGCTACACTATTGTTAAACATATGGGTTTCAAAGTGGGAATGGAGAACACAATATTTTTTTTTTTTGGCAAGATGTATGGCGCAGTCCTTGCTCTTTGAAGAATAGATACTGAAAATTTGTTGATTTGACCCTGGATAAGGTCAACTGGACCAATGTTTACTTTTAATGGGAGCATTCAACATTGTGCTGTATCGTTTGTGTGTAGTGCTAATGCTTGGGACTTGGCGAGTTTCTTTTATTTTCAGTTGAGGACACGGTGCCCATGGCTCAAAGTGGGAAGGTCAAGGTTGTGTGACTTCAAGGCCAAAGGCTTCTATAGGGTTACTCGAAAAGAGCCTGAGAGTAGGATGGATGTCCTTTGGAAGGCCATCTGGATTCCTCGGGTCCTTTGAAACTAGCCTTTTTCATGTGGGAGGCAGCTTAGCTTTGGAGTCCTGACTTTGGATACCCAACAAAAAAAAAGGGCATTATCTTGGGTTCCAAAAAAAAAAAAAAGTTTACCTTATGTAATAGGCTTTGCAGTTGATGGATCATCTCTTGTTTATTGTTCTTAGACAGAGGCTCCTGGGACTGCTCCATACTCATTGATACATGTTCAAGACGTGAATCATGAGTTGTGGGCACAGAGGGGTATGAAGCATTGTACAACCGAGAGGAAAATTGTTGATTTGATCCCTGTAGCTGTTTTTTAGTTAGTTTGGTGAAGCACAAATCAAGGATCTTTGAGGGGATGGAAAGATCCCTCTTTAGATTCATTGATCTAGAGGTTAAGGCCCTCTATCTGCGGTTCTACACCGATTTTTGTGTTACTGGAGCAGATGTAGTTAATTTCGTTGATTCTTTTTATACCCTGCAATTAGCATTTTCACACTGCCTGGGGGCTTTTATTGAAGTAGATTTTTTTTTTGGGGGGGGGGGGGGAACTCCGCAAAATAGATCACTGGAAGTTCTTCTCTACAAAGTCCTTCATAAGGAAGCAAATTAAATTTTGGTTTTGACAATCATCTATATTAAAACCCTACTGCATTAACCAATATAAGAACTAGCTCCAAACTATGCACTACTACAACAACTAATGAAACGCAAGTAGAATCCCAAACTTGATTAAAACTATCACATAGGAAAATTGCAAGAGAAAATAAACTCAAAATAACAAAATCAGCCTAAAAGAGTTGCTTTCAAAGTTTAGTAGACATCTTTTACTGCATCAGTCCACCCCAACTGGGAAGAACCATTCTCCAAAGAGTGAAGTCCCTTGATCATGGCAGGTGACCATTCCAAAGAATATGGTAGCTCTATGAATTATCAAATGAGTTTCATTTCTCCCCAGCAAGATAAGATGAAGTGCAGTCAGTGGTGATGAGAAACTTGTACACTTAACAAAATCATAAACTTCTTTGTAGCAAAGCATGTTCTTCACATAAAAATTTGGAAAATCTTCTTATCCACAAGTAATGAATTAATTTATTTTTAGGTCCAATAAAAAGAAAAGGAGAGAAAAAAATTGTGAAAGATCAAGTGTAGGCTATTAGGTTTCCGTATGAGGATTACCACCAACTCAAGGTAATAGACCTTAATTCCTAAAAAATTGTCATCATGGGCACAATGATGAAATTTGTATGCTACCTAATCATACTCATAATGTAAACATCCATATAAGAATCAGAATCATATTCATAATCACAAGAGTTGGCATATGTGTTATTTTCTCTTTCTTTCTCTTGCTCTCAGGATTTCTCATCCTTGGAGTTTTATGTATTTTTCTCATACAGGTAATACAAATCTTTTTTCAACCAAAAAACAAAAAGCAAGAGTCCGTATAGAATGGATCAAGATTTAAACAGGACATAAGAGTAGGAAACATGGTTCAGTGGAACAAATTCAACTACTCAAGAATCCATTAAAAAAATTTAATCCACACATCTACCCAAAACAGCTAGTCAATTGAGACATTAATCCATAACAACTTGATGGCATTAACAGAGGTTCGAGAGACAGACACCAGAGTCGTGGATGGTGGTGTAGAACAAAGAGACAGAAATTAAGTAGCAGAAAATTATTAAAACAACTTAACAGGGAGAAGGAGAGTCCTTCAGGACGAAGTAAACGTAATATCTTCAAAATCATCAAAATCAGTCACATCAAGTTTCCAAACCCTTCTTTAACAACATATTAACCAACTTAAGAACCAACTCCAAATTACTACCCACTACAACTAATGAAACATGGATAAAAACATAAACATACCAAACAAAGTCCAAAATCAAAAGTAGCATAAAATTACAGATCTTCAGGTTTAGTAGGCTTCTTGTACCACATCATAATCAAACCAATTTATAAATTCTGAAACACCATTATAGAAGAGGCAAATCAAAAAATTATTCCCTGTTTGTGTTGAAGAATATAAGCAATCAATGTTTCAGCAACATTTTAATTTCCATGTAACACACCCAAAATTGCTAACATTATTGGAGAAGGTCATATGAAGTGCACTCACTATCAATCCCATACACATTGCGCCAGAAATCGATGCTTTCACTGTATCTGTTGGGATGTGTAACTGGTGCCATGTACAACTGCAAGTAGAGCCAACTCCAAATCAACATTATGCATTCCAGCATAGAAAGTACACTGATAATTGAAAGGATAGAAAGTAATGATACCGTTGCATGTGAAGGAAGTATGAGACCACCAGGCTTTAGCCAGCGATCTCGGGCAGTAATGACACTTCCAAGCATGCTCTACAAGAAACATCCAGTGAACACCCACTTAATAGAAAAACAAAAGAACAAAATATAGCAAAAAGATAAAGGAGAAAAAACCAGAAATCATGCTCTAGAATGAAAGGAGACAGGTCAGCACTTCGCTCACCACTCTCACTATTGTCATACAAAAATATAGGCACACATCCATGAAAATAGATTTAACTATACAGAATACCATAAGTTTCCTTCATTATCAATATGCATAACTTTAAAATATTTCATAAATCCACCTTCATAAATGAATTTTAAAATGATTATAAGCTTTTCATACTTTGAAGCACAATGTTCATACAGTTATAACATGAAAACTTCAACAACCAGGAAATAAAAGGAAATAAAAATAAAAACCATTTCATTATGCTAAGAAGTCCTGTGCATACTTTCCACATTTGACTAGCATCCCTATGTTTCCTTTTGTAAATGTAAGATGTGTGAGAATAGGGAAGCTTAGTATTTTGGTAGGAATTTCAATCACATCAAAATGGAGTCTGCACAAGCTGAAATATGAAAATATGATTCTGTTTGTATGTACATGAATATCTAGCATCTTTAAAAATACAATGAACAAAGGATTTAAGCCAAGTAGATGCTTTATTACCTCATACAGAAGCATGTAGCCCATCCACTCTGAGATAATAACATCAACTTCTTCATCAATTTCGACATCCTGCAGCAATCAGCGATGGTTTTTAAACAAGATTATGTAGCAATCTGTGAAAGATAAATATCAAAGGCCAAAGAGTTGGTTTATAATGTTGGTTAGTAGGATGGAAAAGTAGTACTATTTTTAACTAAAAGCAGACAGCTTTTGCATTTAAATTTTTTGAAAGCAATTAAATTCATAGTGAAACACAGCAGAAAAATAATAATATAATCATGAGACGGAACTATATAAGTTAAATTTGGCTATAAACAATAATGGATCATGGGAATAGGACTCCCTGTGCAAGATTCTTTAAGCTAATATTTTCATGCCTTTTTGTTGATAGCTACCTTAAATTTTTTAATTCTTCAAACAGCAACAGCAAATTCCTAAATTGACCTATCACGGGAATAATCACCCAGTTTTACCCTCTCCGTCAAAAGAACCCCCTTTTTCCTTACCAGCGATTTCAGAAATCCTAGCAACGAGGAGAACGATAATGATCACTTGGCTGCATAATGCTTATAATTCTTTTCAACCTCCCTCCAGATCAAGAAAAAGGATTTGTTCAGTAAAAACCCGGATGTTGCTTTCAAACAGACTATCAATATTCACCGTACTGTAATCACACTTTCTCTAGTTAATCAGGTGAACAAGGACTTTTTGTTACTTCTTGGATCTACACCAGTATTTCATTGCAATCGACAGGCTTAAACAGGATCATGCATCATGAAGGTAAAGCAATGATGAGGTCATCAAGATTGCAAGGAATTCACAAGATCCAACTCAAGTTCCAGTTAGGCCGGTGACAAAGGCTCGAGTTAAAAGATTCAAAAAAGTACTGAATAACTTAATTCAGAGGGTTTTACAACAAGAAATTAGAGCCCAAATGAATGAAGAACCAAAAGAGGCCTTAATTATGCTCATACAAACCCAATTGGAAGAATAAAGGCCCAAAACTACCCAAGATCAAAGGAGGACGAAAATAAAGAAAAATAACAGCAAAACCTGGTCAAAATAGTTTGGTTTATTTAGTTTCCTAATTTTTTCTTTGTAGTTTATATTTTAGTTTCCTAATTTTTGATTGTTTAGGGGAGTTACAAAATTTTTAGTTGTCAATTTAGTATTTACTTTTAACCTATAAATAAGCCATTACACATTGTGTAAAATACAACTTTTGAGAGAATTAATAAAATTGTGAGGTTTCTTCACACATCTTGTTCTTTTGAGAACTTTTGAACTTATTCAAGATAGGAGTCTTGTTTAGTTCTTTGACTTATCAATCTAGGTTTTGAACCACCTAAATTGTGGTGTCATTCATTCCATCTTTATACCAATGTTCTTGTTCTAGTGAAAAATGGGTCTAAGGTCATATACCTTAGGTTCTTCCTCCTTTAGAGCAAGGGTTGAGGTCTTTAATTCCACTGGTTCAAATAATTCGTTGGAACAATTTTTGGACTAAATTAACTTGTTCGTGGGTTCTAGGATTTCTATACCCGTCGGGTTCACATCAAGCAACCTCCTGGTTTTTATTTTGTATTTTTATTTTTCTTTTTGCCCAGAAAGAGCTTTCCAAGAAAAAGGAATTCCTCCCCCAACAATGCTCTGCTCCGCCTTAATAGCTTTCAAAACCCATTAAACTTGTGATAGACCTAAAGAGAGGCCCCCTTCAAGAACCTCCTTGTTGCAGCCCACACAACCAGATTCCTGAATTTGAAAGTAAAAAAAAAAAAAATCTCCAACTTCCAATCATTTACTGATCACATTCTAGTGAGAACTATTGCTACCAAATGATGCATAACATTCACCATAACATCCTTACTAGTGGCAGTCCCAAACAGAACAAGGAAACAACTCTTTAAAGAACTAGAGTTACACTACTTATCATGCCAAAAGGAAACCTCAGCCCATCACACACCTTAAACCCCATGCCTGAAGAGAACATTTCTTTTAAAACTACCACACCAGAAGCACAACATCACTTGTCTCTTCAATTTTAAGGTTAAAACATTATCCTGCACTAACGCTTAGATTTCGGCTTGAACATCCACTAGAACTCTTCAACAAACTTTTGTTAAATTGAACAAAGATCTAAGCTCCAAGCCCCAGCAAAGAGGGGATTTAACCACAACCTGTTTAACACAAATTAACTTTATAACTCAATCGATCCACGAAAAGTGCCCACCCCCACCCCCCCATCCCAAAAAAAAAAAATCAACATCCTTTTGATACCCTCAATTCTTCTATTTACCTAAAGAACGAATAGAAAACAATGACATGAAATACACACGGAAGGTTGGAAAGAGTACTCTATACTCAGTAACTCCGCCCCACGAAGGTGAGCTTACTTCTAGATGAATATACTTTTAACCCCGGAACAACCTTAGGTCTAAGGTATCATTAGCAAAAAATAAAAGAGACACCCGATAATTGATCTACACCTTTAAACAAGATTTCAGTCTCCCAACTAACCTAACACCAAACCCTTGGAAGCATCTTTACCTAGTACTTCCATCACGGAGATGAAAAGGAACAGGAGAATGAATCCTCGTCTTGGTCCCTAAAGAGAGTAGAAGTAACCGCTCAATGGCCAATTCACCATCATTTAAAAAAGAGAGAATGTAAAATCGCATTTCCTTATGCAACCTCTCCATTTATATGCAGTTTATCCTCTCCATCACATACAAGACTCTTTCCACGTCCAGTTTGCAAATCATACCTGTAGCACCATCCTTAACTAGCCATCAGGGATGCATCAAGAACCCACATCCTTTTCAACAACATCATCAGAGTCAAAGATCCTTTCCATTTCCAATTTTCAAATCACACCATTGAAACCCTCCCTTAACAACTTAATTAGCAACATGATGAGACTTTCCCACCACCTTCCCTCATAACTTTCAATGTACCAAGTCAAATGAATTAGATGCACTCTTACTGTTCTTGAGCCCACAATAGCAGGTGCATCAAATGCAGCAAGAAAATGTCACTTCAGAAGATAAGTTTTTGCGATAGAATAAGCTAGTATTGGCTGTTGATGATTTATTCTTAAATAGAATGCTCCGGTTAGACACTGATTCTTCCCTTCCATCTTTCATTCCAATGGCATTATCCTCTCTTCCCCGGTATGGCACAGTCCAGTGAGAACACTAAGCAAGAGCTTATACAAACTCCACTAATTGCTAAAAACAGTATTGATCTCTTTTCTTTTTGGAATTAAAAAAACAAAAAGGTGTCGTTGATGCTTCTAACCAATTTTTTCAAGGCATAAAATTTTTAAAAGGAAAATCTAATGATGTCTCTATTAAGCCCCTTCCAGTTATTGATGACAAAAAACCATAGAGAAACCAATCAGAGCATCACCAAGATGGTAACCTTAAAGACCTAAAGTACTTGCTCCTTAGAGATGTATCTTCATAAATACGTAGCAATATCCTCCAAAATAATATTAAACCCCATTCTGTCTACCTTGGGCATCCATCCTTCCTGCTCCCTATACAGCTCCTTACAAAAATTACTAGCGGCCCTTCTCTAAGTCATGTCTCTCCACAAAATCAATTGCATCAACTAAAAATGTGACTAGTGAGTTCACATAGGAATGAAAAGTAATCTTGTGGAAAACATTCATATTTCTATCTCTTTTTTCATATACAGAATAAGAAGAATAGATTAGATATATAAAAGATTACACAAACTCCCAAGGATATGAAATTTTCAGATGTAAATAATACCAAAAAAAAAAACACACAATTACACTCCAATCCCACTTCAAATTTTCTAGAAAATAAACTCTACAAATTCGTAAGGCGTGAGATAATTAGATAAGTATGAAAAACAATTTTGTCTCATAAAAGAGAAGCTCTAATGATCTGATTACAGAAAATCTTGGTATAACTCTCTCCAAATACACCATGCAATGGCTTAAAATATGCATTTCCACAAAAACCAAGCAACTTGCTTTCCTCCAAAACCTCTACATTTTGTGAGGAACAAATCAGAAAGTCACATAAGGCAGACCTAATCATTGTCATACAACAAATAGGCCACGTCTCCCTTCAATAGGGCAATGTAAATATAAGTGATCTCTAGTTATAGAATTATTGTACCAGGACACATATATCATGGCAGATAGCTTTATAAGGTCACATATTTTGAAAATCATTGGTATAAATTTTATTAACCACATGGAATAAATAAAAGACTAGACCTTGGTAGGAATCTCTGCTTTCCAAATAAGATTGCTTAGATGAAAAGGAGGATATTAGGGAAGACTAGTTAGATGATAAAAGAGAGATCTAAATGCAAAGTTCCCCCAAAAAATTCCGATTCTAAATCGTAGTGCCAAGAACATGATGAGAAGATTTATTACCCTAAAGGAGAGAAATTAAAGAAGAAAACTCAATGGCTTCTCTATCTTTAAGATGACTTAAGAAACAAAAATGCCAGGAAGACGAGTCTCTCTCCCAATTATAGAAATCTTTGATATTAGTCAAGTGAGTTCTGGGTAAACTATGGAGGCGAGGCAAAGAAATGGATAACAGCGAGTCCTTAATCCATGGATTATCTAAAAGATCCTCTCAAAATGACAGACAAGAACCATCACATACCCCAAAAGGGCACCAAACAAAGAGGTATTGTATCAATGAGAAATGATTACAAAGACTACAATGAGAAACTCTCTCTTCTTTTAACCAATATCTCCTTTTAAACAAAACCCCACAATTTTGGATATCATGAAATCTCTTGCAAGCCCATCACACAAGCCGACTTATGCTTAAAGGCCATTCTTCCCTCCAATTTCATGTCTTTGATATTTTCCATTTATCAATCTCCACCAAAAAATACACCTTAGCTATTAAGTGTCGTTTGCTCATCTCCTTGAGGAATCTTTGGCAAGCTTTAATCTGGAGGGTAGTATAAAACTAGCATGCCTGTGAATTCCACATGCCACTAAATTGCAAGCATAACCAAAAAGCCTTTTCCTTCAAGCACATAATCTAGAAACGGAAAGGAGAAATAAGCTTGACCGGATGCAGTCCTCTACCACCAAAAAGATAAGACGTTAGTCTTGAGTTGGCCTCGATAAGAGTAATTGGAAAGTACTAGCATATTGCACATCCCAATCCCCCAAAACAAATAATCAACCTAATCAAATAAAGATAAATTTTTGCTTGAGTTGGATGAAGCATACCTCCAAATAAAATACGAAATCAACTTAAATCAATCAAAAAATAAATAAGTAAATAAATAAATAAAACTAATCAATTTTTGCACTCTCCACCCTCCCTAATTTCTATCAAAGGGGTATAGCACCATATTGAAATTCCCACTACCTACACATTGGTTATGCCATCTATCCCTTATGATGGATAATTATTGCCAATGGCCTATATACTCAATTTTGTTTTTCAGATAGAACAAGAATTATAATACATAAAGAAAATATTATATATAAGTTCCAAACAATAAGAAAGCCCAAGTCCAAAAGGAACAATAAACAAAAGTCGAAGCCGATGAAAGGTTGTTGTCAAATCCATGCTCAAATCCTTCAGGCTATAATCTCCATGGATTCAATGCAACCTAAAAGACAAGTATAGAAAAACAATTTTTTCCTAAACGAGAGAGATCGATTTTCTGATTTTGAAAATCTTATTATTTCACTCTTTCCAAATACACCAAGAAATAACAAAAGAGCACATCTCAAAAACCAACAAACATCTTTCTTCCCGCCAAAACATCTAAATTGTCAAAAACAAATTAAAAACACTTCAAGAACTTAACCATTGATTGGTTAAAAAAAATTAACTATTTTATTTTGAAAATAAAAGTTGTTACCAAGGTTATGGTCTATGGTGCTTAATAAGATTAATACCTATGATCTTTTTCAAAAGAGCATACCTTATAAAGGTATCTCTCCAGCTTTTCAAAATTTTGAAATAGATTGAATGAGATAGAACACAAAGATATATTGCGGAAGTTTGGATGTTTTGGAACAAAATTGGATGAGCAATGGAAGGTTATTTTGGAAGTGACTTAAAGAAGATTTGACGATGTTGGAAGAACAACAAAGAGACAAGTATTGTGAGAGAATAATCTCAACATTACTTAGACGATTTATCAAAGATACATAACTAAACAATTGTGAGACAATGCTTAAGAACAAATACAAGTGAGAGTGAGAGACTTTTGCTCTAAGAATACAAAGGAGACTTGCTCCGATCTTAGTTATTCGCTCCTTCCCTTTGCCCCCCATTTATAGAGAATGAGAAGAGTGCAAATGAGAGGAGAGAATGAGGGTGAGACGGCTAGAAATTCTAACCGTTGGGCTT
Source organism: Dillenia turbinata (assembly GCA_037126225.1). Taxonomy (NCBI): domain Eukaryota; kingdom Viridiplantae; phylum Streptophyta; class Magnoliopsida; order Dilleniales; family Dilleniaceae; genus Dillenia; species Dillenia turbinata. Next base: position 19,735,912 of record JBAMMX010000011.1, on the reverse strand, counting down.
GTCCCAACGGCTAGAATTTTCTGGCCATTGGAGGCCCTTCTTTGGGCCCCTTTGTGAACCGAAATATGCCCAATTTGATGGGCTATAATGCTGCTGAAAACTGGACGATGAACTGCCTGGAATAAGACTTGAATATGGCTTGAATTGGACCTTGTTCTAAGAGCATTTTCTGGACAGATGACGGCCAGTCTTCTGAGCTTGATTTGGGCCAGCTGTGCAGACATCTTAGGCCTTGATTAGGGCTTCATTCGATGGAATTGAAGTCTCCTTTAAGGGGGTCGAAGGTGGGCTGCAATAGCTTAGTAGAAAGGTGATGGGCCTGGCCTGGCCAGGCCTATGTGCTGGATTCTGGGCTCCTGGACTGGGCAGTCTGTCCACTTGACTTGGACTGCCTGCTTGATCATTTTGAACCCTTTCTTTTCTTCTTTCTCTTGGACCTTGATTGAGATTTCTTCATGGCTTGATTGGTGTCCAAAAGAAGGCAATTTATGACTTCATGCTCTTCGGTGTTGGGAGCATTTTCCTCGAGCATTTCATCCATATTTCCAACACAGATGCATGTGTTATGTGCTACAGCAATTCTGAAACTAGAGATATTTTACATAGTTCAGGGAGATGTAAAACTGCCCTCTCTGTTTATTTTCTCTAACAGAGTTCCTGATATGCTTCTCACAAAATTTAGATGATTTGGAGGGAAGAATGATGCTCGACTAGGGTAGAAATGTGTCTCTCTCTCTATCTCTCTCTTTTTTTTTTGGCCACATCTAGGTGTATTTGAAGAAAATGTAATATCAAAAACTTCTGCAGTTAAACCATTAACTTTCTCTTCTATGTGACAAAATTATTTTTTTTACTTCTCTTCTGTAGTCAAACCGTTTTACTTTCTCTTCTATGGGACAAAATTATTTTTTGTACTTCTCTATAGGGTCATGCCTCAGAGATTTATAAAGATTATAGTCTAAAAAATTTGAGAGAAGCCAGAGGGCAATTTTGTATTAATCTCTTTGTATTGTATTGGTTGTATTTTTTTTTTTTTTTTACTTCTGAGAATTTACCATCTATAGGAGTTTCCGTAGATACTTTCATACATCTAACATATTCTTCTTTTTTCTATTAAAAAAATTACCCATTGATTATAAAATATCGAAAGGCAGTACCAGATCTCCAAAACTACAGAGCAATGCATAAACCAATGATTTCAACTTCCAAAAGTTTTCCTCTACATCACACTAAGATCTCCATTTTTGTAATAAACTGTTTGTATCAATCCTATCCATCACCAAATAAAAACTAACCCTCGCAGAAACTCTTGTCTTCTCAATGAAGTTGGTCAGGGGGGAAGTGGAAGTACAGGGAAACAATATAAGAGAATGAAAGAAAACTTGAGAAGAGACATAAACCAATATGGCTCACAACTTGGTATCAGGGACATTAGGCGAGGGTTATTTTTCTTTAAGAAAATAAGGAGTTAAACTCTATAACTTCCCTATCATTCAAATTTCTCAAAAAAATAAAAATAAAAAAATAATTCCAAGAGACCAAATTAGCATCCCTAAACAAAAAATATTTTATCGGAGCCAATGCAACATAAACAGATATAATCTAGGGAAAGTAACGGAGTGGGGGATCCTCAATCTAAGATTACTACCAAAGGAGACCCGGACACTCAACTTCCACTAAAAGGATAAATAAAATGAAAAAGTCATAAAAATTATAAAAAAAAAAAACAAAACAAAACAAATAAACGATAGCTGAGAGATGATTTTCCAAGGGCTAGAATGAAAAACTCTTGGAACTTTGCCATCCCATCCATTTTGTTAATAACCATATTTACTTTTGATGATCTTGTACTACAAATACTAAGGTTCTAAAGAAAATCTCTTTTGGTCATTTACCAACCATGAAAATGTTTTTGGACACTAAGTTATCAAGGCCCAAGCCAGCCCAAAGCCCGATTACAATACTCAGATAATCTTGTCCGCAAAGACCCCTTCCCGACAAAAGAAAATCTCTTGTTAAGTTCCCAATCTTCTCCACCACTCTAATAGGAATCAACTCTATTCAATTCCTTCAACAGAACAGCATGATGGACAGAACCCATATAAAGCTATCCTTTATGCCTTCAATAGACAAGAAATAAACGGATTTCTACCAACACTCTCCTTAAGCTCCAAAATATTTTTCTTCCACTCAACATAAATTCTACTAACTTCATCTTGTACCCCCTTCCCCACATACAATGCTGCAACCCCTCATCCAAGCACATACACCTAAGTATCATGCCTTCAGATAAATTTCAACCACAGCAGTTACTAGGATTATTTGATCCCCTCACTTTCCAACCAAGAACTTGAAGATGTGTCTCAAAACTTCACCATTTAGTCCTCCCTTTCTATACCGAATAGCCCGATTCGATTTCCTCAACTCCTGATTTTTTGTGATTACATTCTTCATTTGTTAGAACCCCTCCTCCTCTATTAACTTGTAAAAGCATCCATTTCAAGAAGATATTTATCTTTAAATCCTAAAACCAACAGCACAGACCCTTTACTCATCTAAGAAATCTTCCCATAAAACAAAAGACAAACCCTTACTAGTCTACTTTGTCATCTGCTGCTTGTACAGGCAGTTTGTCATTGAAAATTTTGATGCCTCATCATTTCAGAAATACGAAGACAATATTTTCCCCTTCACGAAGTTGGTGAACAAGAAATCATTTGCATCATGTCCCCTAAACAAGTCCCAAAAAATCCTTCATGCAACTGTTTTCCATCCGAGTGCAAGGACAAGAAGGGACTTTCCTCTCAGATCTCGACACCTCGTGAACCCTACTCTCGCACCAACTACTTCCTTTTGACTTTAAAGCATAAGCCTGACCCAATATGTTACTGGCATTAAATGTCCTTCATGACACAAATACCAATGAAATTCTAAATTTGGAGTGACAGTTAAATACCATATACCCAAAAGCTTAAACATCATGAGTTTGTAGTCAACACATGTTTATATGTAACTCTCCTTTCAATTATCCGCAGTCGGACACTTTATTTACACATGACTCCTAACATTCTCTTTTGATGTGTGAACCCACTTTTGTCCACTTTATTTGAATATGATTTCCAACATACTTTTCTCAAGTGTGAACCAACTCTTGTTTATTAATTCTTTTCCTTTTTTTTTGTTTTTTACTATGTCAATTTTTTCAAACATATTTTTTTTTCCAAATCTGATCATTATTTTTACCCATCTGTTGTAGAGGTTGCTCCAATCCTCTAGTGTGGAGCTTCATTCACATCAGCAATGTCTAACTATGCTTCTTCCTCAACCTCCTTTTAAAAAAATAAAACAAAATAAAATAAAATAAAATTGGGGTTCCTTCTGGCAAAAGAGTTGGCCTATTTGAAGGATTACATCCCACATCCTATAGTCAATAATCCTGGGAGAAAAGGTAATATCTTTTGGGTTAAAAAGAAATATTGAGCCCATACTAAACATAAGGTCCCCACATTAGAGAATATTTGGTCCAAAGAAGAAAAGAGTCCATTAAAGACCCAAACTCCTTTGGCTCAACCCAACCCGCACCAAACCTTTTATCAACGTATATTTAAAAAGTTTGAAACCTGCCAAGCATGAGGCACACTCCTGTTCCCATGCTTGATCTTTCTTGCCCTTACATGCTAGATTATCCTCTCACCTTATCAGAACTTAATTGATGCGGCAATTTCCGGTTAGCCTTGACCTTCACCTATTGATTGCCATGAGAGCCATTCTACCAAGTCCCTAGCTAACACATGGTACATCAAAAACCCACCCTTCCAAGAATCCAACAATGGATCCAAATCTACTTTAAGCAAAATACAATAGGGTATCATCTACCAATAACACAAGGGCAATGACTCCATTCAACTTCTTATATACAAAGGAAAAAGTATTCCCATCATCAAGCAAAGTCAGTGACCTGGATAACCACATTACTTACTCCCAAAGTAGAAAATGAATCAGTGTTGGAAGTTACATATTGGAGGGATTTGGAAGGGAAAAAAGAGTAAATATGCTATTGGGCAATGCATGCAATGATTTAGAGAATCTGGCTTCAAAGATATGCTAGATTTTTTAAACATCTTGATTCATATCTATAGGTGTTGTTGAACCACATTAGTGTGCTACACCCCATCAAAATGTGATTTAGGCATGTAAAATGTAACCAAGTGCTACTTAAACCTGTTTAGTACTTCTTATATTCTTTTATCAAAAAGGTGAATTTATTTACCAAAAGACTAAAGAAGAGCAAGCCTTGAGGGAAAGATAGGATATGCTAGCCCACCAAGCCTAAGGAAACCACCAAAGCATCCTTGCCCACCAACAACTAAAGTAAGTCCAAAGATCAATATTTTAATGGACTTGAAGCACACAAATAATCTTGCGAAAAAGATTCCCAACCCATTACCCACCTTAAAATGTGTGCATGCGTGCGCACGCACACACAAACAGACCTTCCCGACCTCTTCTAATTTCCTTCCAAAGAACTGACCAAAAACTCCAACAACATCATTCGACATTGACCCATCTCAAGTAATCCATACCTGGCAACAATCACCTCCCTCAAGGGAGAATTAAACAAACTTGACGAATAGTGAAAAGCGCTGTGCTTCTCGTGTGATCGAAGAAAAGAAATAAACAAACTTTTCATAGCACTTAAGTGCAAGGCTAAATCATCACATTTCTGCTTTTCTAGCCTTTGAACATCAACATTCCTCAGGCCTTATATTCCTCTTCCCAGAACACTTCCACAAATAGTAGTAATCACATAAAATGACGCCCAAGCAGATGCTGCCCTTTCAATCCCCTGGCAAGAAATGGATCTACAATCACAAAAGAGTGAAAGGAAAATAAAAGATATTTTCTAAAACATCAGTGGGATCATCAGGACCGGTCAACTGAATAAAGCTCTTTTCTGTCTCCACCCAAACGAACGTATGGAAAAGAATCAAAGGAAATGCAGAGGACATGTGAAGACAACTAGGAGGCACACAGAACACAAAGGGGGCGTTTGTGAAACTTTGGTTTATAAGGGGAGGCTTGAATATAATTTTAAAAAATTCATACAGGTAATAATATGATTTTAACTAACTTTCAAACACAGTTTCCTGGAAACTAATAAGAAAATTTTAGAGGAAGGGAGGCGGAGAAAGAAGGAGAGAGAGAGAGAGAGAGATGTTTATGAATTAAGAGCTTTCGTAAGTAAGTCCTCCATGCCTCAATCATCTTTGCTGTAGTTATTCCTTGTTGCTAACAATATTATTCTTTTAAATATTGAAAAAAAAAAAGCCACATCCCATAAGCATATCAATGCAGAAACCAATACTAGCCCCGCATGTTTTCCTATGTTCAACAAACCATTTTTGAGTCCCTCTTTGAAGAGAATAAGAAAAAGCAACAGGAGTGTCAATAGTATTAGGATGACTATCCAAACACAAAAAGAACAAAGATAGGAATTAAACAAGAAATGAAAATCAATCTCACACACCTATAACGGCCCCATACACAAAGGTGTTGTGTAAGAAAATCCTATCCTATAACAAAGAATAAGATATATATTGACCCCTAACGAATCTTGCTTTTCTCCTCATCCAAATTAATTGGAACAACCATATCATCGCATTTTCTCCACTAGACTTTGGCTTCTTATATTGATCAAAACTCCATATAATAAATTATGCTAGAAAGCACCATCTTGTCGCACTCAAAAGTAAAATTGTAGACACTCTAATGAGTTTCAAGTTCGAAAAGACAAAATTGTGCCTAGATTCCTATTGCCATTGGTCTAACTAGTGTGGTAGTACCAAAGGACAATAACACTCTTATAAGTTCTAAGTTTCCGGTTCTCAAGGACAAAATTCCACCCAAATTCCTATTGCCATTGCTCTAATTAGCATAGAAATACTTTTCAACAATGTCTACAAGACATTGCAAAGGCATTTTCCAGCCAAAAAAAAAATGTTAATAACATTACCTCAACTCGGCCATGCAAAACAATAACTCTATCAGATAGGTTGTTTGCTTTCACAACTTCATTGGCCTGGACAAAGATTTAAGAGAACAAGGTCAATTCAAAAGACAAATCTGAATAGCACTCTCCATACAGGATAATTGCATAGGAAGTACGACAGTTAAGCATTATTTGACGTAAAGAATCATGTTAGATGTTTGCAAGATACCATAGATAAATAACCATGCAAGTAAAGATAGCCTTATGCTCAAATCTCTTCCCATCGTAGAATTTAGGTAAAGCTAAATATGCGCATGCCCATGACAACCTGATGAGACTATAATAAACAGTGGTGCAAAGGATATAAATATAATCAAATGTGATAAAGAAAAAGGATTGGTTATTGTTATTGTTGTCAATAAAGGGGAAAAAAAAGACCATTATGTTTTTTTAATAGGAAAAAAAAAATGTAGTAAATAGAAGGAAGAACATACAGAAGGCCTAAGGTTGAGAAAACCTCAAATCCAAAACAAATAAAGATCAACAACAAAAGCTAATAGAGGACTTCTTTTCAACCCCTCCTCAAATCTCATAAAAGTCTAAATCATACCAACTCCTAAAGCAGAGGTCCAGACATGCATAAAGAACAATATTGTCTGAAAAGAGAGGAGTTGACGTTTGATTTCTAGCAATTCTAGCATTGCATTCTCTCTAAATACACCAAGAAATAATTATAAAAGCACATTTCCAAAACAAGGAAGCATGTTTCCACCCCCCAAAACCTCAAAATTTCATCAAAAACAATTGAGAATGAATTATGGGACAGACCCACAAATTATCACAAATAGAAAATGATGAAATTCTGTGTATATTCATCTCACTTAAATGCTTTACATCTGCTTATATACAATCTTAAGAATCATAGAAGTTAGGATCTAGAAACTTCTAATAATTGTCTCGCAGATTTAGATCTAGATTTGTAACTAACTCTTTTTTTAACAAATTTCCAGCAGAATAATTAGTACATATACAACAACAACAACCTAGACCTTCTGTCCCAAGATTTGGGGTGGGCCATATGAGAGACAAATCATGAAATCATAAAAAAAAAAGAAAAAAAGATTTAGTTTGTGCGGATTCTCCTGCGTCACTCATTCCTATCTAAGACCATCTCCTCAACTAAATCCATCACTATCATATCCTTTCGAATGCATTGCATCCACGTTTTCAATGGCTTACCTTTACGTTTTATTAATTCTCCTATATTTAAGTTCTCTACATTTCTAACAGGTGCATCGATAGGCCTTCGCTGCACATGACCAAACCATCTCAGACGGTATTCTCGCATCTTGTCTATAATTGAACTGACTCCCAGGTTATTACATATCTCGTCGTTTCTAATTTTATCATTTCTAGTTTTGCCACACATCCACCTAAGCATTCTCATTTCAGTTACAGTCATTTTTTGCTCTTGTTGCTGTTTAATGGCCCAAATAGAGCAGGTCTTACTGCGGTCCCATAGAATAATTAGTACATATCATTGTTTAAAATTTTAGTGAACACATCAGCAATTTGGACTTAGAAGGAATGAACAATATCTCAATTTGTCATGCTTCAAGTTTCTCCTTTATGAAGTGATCATCCAATTCTATATGCTTAGTTCTGTCATGCAGGACAAGATTATGTGCAATACAAATAGCAGACTTATTATCACACATAATCTTCATGATCTATCTTTATCCCAAGATCCTCTATAATAATTTTCAGCCATAAGAGTTCACAAACGCCAAGAGCTAAGGCTCTAAATTCTACTTCTGCACTTGATCGAGCCACTACATTCTGCTCCTTGCTCCTCCAGGTTATTAAATTATATCCAAGAAACATAATATAACCTGTCATCTCCTATCCACCTGAGAGCCTGCATGGTCAGCATCAGTATATATTTTTGGACCTAAACCTCCTTTGGTTATGAACAAAATGCCTTTCTCTAGTGTTCCTTTTAGATAATGCAGAATTTTTTCCACGGCAACGATGATTAATTCCACAATCATGCATAAACTGACTTACAATGCTCACTACATAGGTATATCTGGTCTAATGTGAGACAGATATATTAATCTTTCAACCAGTCTCTCATATCTTCCTTGTCTACCTTTCTTTCTTCATTAGATCTTCCCTTCGATTTGTGATCCTGTTCAATAGGACAATTTGCTGCTTTTCCTCCAACCAGTCATGTTTCCTTTCGGAAATCTAAGATACATTTCCTTTGAGATAGAAAAATGCCCTCTTTTGAATAAGCTACTTCGATCTCACGAAAATATTTAAGTTTTCCTAGATTGTTCATCTCAAATTCCTTAGCAAAGATGTCCTTTAAATGCTCCTACCCTTTAGAATCATTTCCTATCAGACATCAACATATACAAGGAGAGCTGTAATCTTAATGTCATCAGCCTGTTTAATGAATAGAGTGTGATCTCCTGTACTCTGTCTGTATCCATTCTTTTTCATTGTAGCTGTAAACCCCTCAAACCAAGCCATTGGAGACTGTTTTAGACCATATAAGCCATTTTTCAGCATGCATATCTTTCCTTGATCTCGATATAAACCAAGCCACAACTTTATATCTTCTTTAAGAAAAGCATTTTTCACATCAACTGTCGCAAGTTCCAGCCATAATGAGCTGCCAAAGCTAGCAAAATCCAAACTGTATTCATCTTTGTTACAGGCACAAAGGTCTCCAAGTAATCAATCCCATAGGTTTGAGAATATCCTTTTGCTACCAATTTGGCTTTATATCTTTCAAGACAATTATCAGCCTCATATTTATGTGTAAAAATCCATTTGTATCCTACTGAATTCACCCCTTCAGGTCTTGACATAGTCTCCCATCTCTGATTTTTCTCCAAGGCTTTCATCTCTTCCTCCATAGAAAGTTTCTCCAAGGCTTTCATCTTTTCCTCCTAAGCAAGATCCAGTTCATGTCCTTTGTTGCTATTTCAACAGTTTAAGGAGTCTCAATGGAATTAAGGGAAATTACGGAAGTTTTATGATTAGTAGATAACCGGACATAAAAGATAAAATATACTAAAGGGTGTTGAGTACAAGATCTGGTGCCTTTTCTCAATGCTATAGGAAGATTAAGATCATTTGGTGGAGAACATATATGAAGTTTATTCAGACCAGAATTCAGAATTTCTAACTGAACTTGCTGCTGTGAAGGATTGACTCGATTCCTTCTTTGATAAAATTGAGTAGGTGAGCCAGCTTTCGATGGTAATGATGATCTTTTGGCTAATGTATCTAATTTTTTTGTTCTGAAATATCAATACAGTGATCAGCAAGATCATCACTTAGCTTCACACCTGATGACCAAAATGGACTAAGGCAAAATAGGGTTTTATTGAGTGACATCCGTTGCAACATAAAACTTTCTAGTTATGGGATCAAAACATTTGTAACCTTTTCGTGTGCTAGAATAGCCCACATTACAGCTTTAAGATCAAGTTTTTTGCAATTTTTGTTTATGAATATGAACGAATGTAATACATCCAAAAACATGAGGCTCAAGAGTAACTGGAAGAAGAAAGTTAGGAAAGTAGGTTTGAAATGTTTGCAAGGGTGTTTTCCCACCAAGAACAGAAGAAAGAAGCATATTTATTAAACAAGCAGAAGTTAAGGTTGCTTCTCCCCACAAATAGTTTGGGGCACTCATTTGGCATAGAAGAGAACAGGTGATTTTTAAATACCATTTTGCTGAGGGGTATTAACACATAAGTGCTCATGTATGATTTCTTTTTCAAGAAAGAAGGACTTTAGAACAGTATTGAAATAGTCTCTAGCATTGTCAATCTGAAATGTTTAATAGAGACCCCAAATTGATTAAAAACAAGGTAAAAGAATTGTTTGACAACCGTAGCAACGATTGATTTGACTTTCAAAAGAAAAGCAAAGTGGTTCATGGGCAATCATAAATGAAAGCAATAAACCAACAACATCCATTGATGTTAGGAGTTTGAAAAGGGCCCCAAACATTGGGATGAACTAAAGAAAAAGGAGTGAAATTGAAGTAATCTTTTATTGGATAAGGTGTTCTACAATGTTTAGCAAGCTCACAAGGACCACAACACAGTTTTAGGATCAACATGCTTGAACAAATGAGAAAATGCAGTTTTCAAATAGGAAAAAGGTGGATGTCCAAGCCTGCAGACAGAGTTTTATTTATATGTGGATATCTGCAATTGAAGTATTTTCTGAACAGATAAGATAACTTCTGGGATTAGAGTTCACATCATCAATTTTAACCAAGAAGTAAAGCCCATCCTTCACTTCAGCATATCCAATCATCCTCACTGAATCCTTACTCTAAAAAATACAATAAGAATCATCGAAGATGGTAAAACAATTTAATGATTCAATTAGTTTATGTATGGACACCAGATTGGAAGACAACTGAGGTACATGTAGAGAATTCTTAAGACAGAAAGATGATCTGAAGAGTACATTAGCTTGACCTACAACTTCTGTTGAGTTTCCATCAGCTGCAGAAATATTTTCGATTTTAGGTGGTGGCTGGTATGTGGTAAAGGTTTCAATTTCTTTGGCCATATGGTCAGAAACATCAAAATCAATTATCCAAGGATCCTCTAAAATTGTTGAAATATTCTTATTAGTTTCAGAAACTAGACTAATACGTATATGAGAAAGAGAACAAGTGCTGGATATGTTTGTTGATAAAATCTTTATAAATGCCTTAAGCTCCACAATTTTTTTCTTTGCTGAATACCAGAACACCAGTTTTAGTATTTTATTTTTTCCTTTCACCAACTGTTTGCTATCTTCTTCAGTAACAGAATTGTTTGCTCGACTAGCTTGATTTCATAGGTTTCTGATCTTGCTCAACACTTGCTTTTTTTCATGTAATTTGAAGTAGTTTTCTCTAGTATGCTGCAGTATGTGTACCATATGGGACCTCTCTCGGGTGTCCCCCTCTGATCCTGCTACACACTTTTTCCATTAGAGATCAATGCAAATGCAGATTGTTGATCTAAAAATTGATATTCTGTCATGACAGCCCTTCTATCTTCCTCAGCTTTCAAGATTGAATGTATTTCTTCTAGACTCAATGACTTATCTCTTCCAAGAATCTGACCTTCCTTCTGTTCATATTCTGCATTTAAATCAGCCAAGAACTGAAATGCTCTCTCTATCTCTATGAACTCACGAAGCATCAGAGTGTCCTTGATGCAATCCATATGTAAATCTTGATAGTGATCTAATTCCATTCGGAGATTATTCAAGATATTATAATACTCTGAAATAGAAAAATCACCTGGTTTCAAAATACTGCACCTTTATCTTGAGCTCATAGAATACTGAAGCACCTCTAATCTTAGAATAAGTCTGTCATACTCCTTTGGCAGTTTTGAGCCACATGAGGTTCTTGCTCACCTCTGGTTGCATTGAATGTCACAACCATGACATAATGACTGCATCTTCTATATCCCATTCTTGGAAGTTTGGATCATCAAAATCAGCTATATGATCCAACTTTGCCTTGTCTTTCAGCAATGTGTAAATCAGTTAAGCCCATTGGAAATAATTCCTGCCATCAACTCTATAGGCTACTGTTACATTTGGAGGATCACCATTGCGATTGCGATTGCCATTGCTATTCTATCTACTTTGTGGACTTTGATCCATAGCTAAACATTTGATTGAAACATGAAACAAAGAAGATTCTGATTGAAAGATCCTGGCGATCAAGGCCCAGTGATTGATTCAAGATGAAAGCAGAGAAATTTATTCCATGAATATCTAGAGAATTTTTTAGAATTTCTGATTCTGATACCATGATGAAATTCTGTTCATATTCACCTCGCTTAAAATGCTTTACATCTGTTTATATACAAACTTAAGAATCATAGAAGATGGGATCTAGAAACTTCTAATAACTGCCTAACAAATTTAGATCTAGATTTGTAACTAACTTGTTTAATAAATTTCCTAACAAATTACTAACAGAATAATTAATACATATTATTCTGTTGTAAGAGAATGATTTCATCTGACAGAAAACAAGATGGGCCCACATCTCCTAAACTACAGGGCAATGCAAAAAAATAAATAAAGGAAAAAGAAAAAGTTAACTCTAGTTTTAGCATTTTACGGCACAGAATATGAGGATCCAGCAAGATAATTTTAGAAACATTTGTAGTGACCTTTTTAAGCACTATAGACAAGTAAAAGCCTTAACTTTGATATAAACTTTTAGTTTACGAATGAAATTGGTCAAAGAAAAAGGGGGTGTGAGGGAGGTCAATAAGACAATTAAAAAAAAAAAAAGGACTTACAAGGGATCACCTTAAAGATCAAGGTCACTTGAGAACCAAGAATATTGGAGAAGGTTCTTTTACTTGAAGTAAGGAAATAAGGGCTCCCAATCATTAAGATTTCAATGAAATTTCAAGACCAAATAAGTCATCTGAAAACAAAAATCTTTGATAGGGGCCACATGAGGCATAAATAGCGGATAAAGTTGAGGAAAACTGATGAAAGAGGTAAACCCCACTCCAATAATTCTACAAAAATAGAATACAAGAACCATCTCACACTATAAAAGATACCAGAGGAAGAAAGATATGAGCTACCTAGAGAGGAAGTTCCAAGGGCCACAATGAAAAGCTCCAACTCTAGCCTTGGCATTCCATCCATTTTGCCAAGTCTCAAGAAATGAAATTTCAAGACCAAATAAGTCATCTGAAAACAAAAATCTTTGATAGGGGCCAAATGAGGCATAAATAGCGGATAAAGTTGAGGAACATTGATGGAAGGGGAAAACCCCACTCCAATAATTCTACAAAAATAGAATATGAGAACCAACTCTCACTATAAAAGATACCAGAGGAAGAAAGATATGAGCCACCTAGAGAGGAAGTTCCAAGGGCCACAATGAGAAGCTCCTACTCTAGCCTTGGCATCCCATCCATTTTGCCAAGAACCATACTTGCCAAGGTTATATTGCTTAAGGAGCAATTTAAATTCAAATTTTGAGAAATTTTGAGGTTTTTTTTTTCCTTGAATAACGTAGAAGCCTTTTTTGAGTTATTAGGCAAATCACTTTCAAAATCAGCTATCTCTGATTTTTATAAGGGTCTCTACTAAGAACTGTGCAACTACAAATCATGGGTGGATGGCTTGCAATTTGATAGTCTTACTACCTTAGAACAAGAGGTCTTGGAGTCCCATTTCAGTGAAGAGAAAATTTGGACAGCATTACACGGTTGTGATAGAGATAAAGCACCCAGCCCAGATGGACTTACAATGGCTTTTCTCAAGGCTAATTGGGATATTAAAGCGGAAATTTTGGGATTAGTTGATGATTTCTACAATAACAGCCAGTTTGCACATAGTTTAAATTCTAAGCTTCTGGGATTGATTTCTAAGAAGACTGCTGCTTCAAAAATCAAGAACTTTAGGCCTATCAGTCTCGTGCATTTATAAGTTTATAACTAAAGTTAGCTAATAGGCTTAAAAGGGCTTTGCTTAAATTGATTGGTCCATCCCAAAATGCATTTGTGGGTGGTTGACAGATCTTGAATGGAGATTTAATAGCCAATGAGGTGGCGGGTGATTATATGAGACGAGGAGAGACTAGGTTATTAGTAAGCCGGATATGGAGAAAGCCTATGACCAAGTTTGTTGGGATTTTCTCTTGTATCTGCTTTAAAAAAAGGGTTTTCGGTCCCGTTGGATTGAATGGATTAGAATGTGTATTTCTACCACTTCTTTTGTTGTTTTGGTGAACAAGTGTCCAACAAATCTTTTTCATGCTTCTAGGGTCTTCGTCATGTGGATCCACTTTCGCTGTTACTATTCATTTTGGTTATGGAGATTTTATTTATGATGTTGAGAAAGGCAACAGTAGAGGGTATGTTAAGTGGGAGAAGGTCAAAGGGAGGTAATCTGCATTCACTCTTTGTTGATGATACTATTATTTTTTGTGATGCTGATCATCTTCAGTTATTCTATTTGAGATGCTTGTTGGTCTGCTTTGAGCCGATTTCTGGTTTGAAAATTAATTTGGAAAAAAGTGAGCTGATTCCTCTCGATGATGGTGTTAATGGCCAGGGTGTCGACTTGGTTTCCTTCCGATCACTTATTTGGATCTTCCACTTGTACTGCAGGCCAACGAGGTTGCTTTATGGAATCCTACTGTAGAAAGATTTGAGAAGTATTTGGCAAGATGGCAGGGCTGTTATATGTCAAAAGGCAAGCGACTCACTTTGATTAACAATGTTTTGGGAGCTTATCTATTTTTTGGTCCTTTTTTCCCATTCCAAGTCATGTGGCCAAACAGGTTAAGAGGATTCAATGTAGATTTTCATAGGGTGGTGCGGGAGATGAGCATTAGTATCATTTGGTGAAACAGGGCATTATGCAACAACCTGTGGAAAGGGGGGATTAGGCACAAAGCCATTGATGAATTTTAATATGGCATTGATGGGAAAGTGGTTGTGATAGTTTATGAATGGGAATGTTAAAGAACAAGGCAACCAACCATTCAAGACTCCAAACCAAGTCCTCAAGACCTCAAAATGAAGTCAAGTCATTGTCTAAACCGTCTTAACAATACGGCCCAAAACTAGGCAGAATGCTGCCCAGAAAATGTATCCAGGCTGTCCAGATTCTAGCCCAATTTGGTGGACTAATTCATGCAGCAAGAAAAGGCCTTTCCTTGGGACGGTTAGAAGAATTAAAGATCAACAAAAGGATTCCAAAAGGGTCCAAAATGAAAGCCCAAAGAAGTTTAGAAAAGCCGAAGAAGTCAGCCTAAACAACTAAGGGTATTTTGGATAGAACTTATAATGGCTAGTTTTTGGTTTGTCTCTACCGGCCAGTTTTGTGTCTATAGGCTAGTTTATGAGTCTACTAGCTAGTTGAGCCTCATTCCTATATAAATAAGTGTCTCACCTCTCAAATGTTTTGTGTATGGAGGAACAATCTTTTCTTCCTTTGTCTAAACTCTCTGCACTCTTGTAAATTGCATTCTTGAAATACATTACAAAAATCTCTCAATCACTTTTTTCAAGCACTTGTATTCTTGATATCATTATTATAACATGGTATCAGAGCAGGTCACAATTTCAACCTCTTCACATGATTCCTTTCAAACTCACCATTTCTCCTCCATACTCCTAAACCAACTACTATCAATGGGCACAGGGGTAAAAAGGTCTCTCAATCTAAGAGACCTCTTAGAGCACATCACGGAAGAGCCTATGGAAGAGTCTAACCCCAAGTACAAATAGTGGAAAAAGAAGAATGATCAGGTGCTCATGCTGCTGTCCTATTCAATGGACCACACTCATCACGTGCTGGTCACTAGTGCTCCAATAGCTAAAATTCTATGGGACTAAATGTATGGTCTCTATGGGCAAAAAACCGACTTGGGGAAAATATACGAAATCAAACGGCTAATAGGGGGTCTCAAAAAGGAGGGAAAGACACTCACCCAACTATTTGGTGAGCATGGAGATTTATGGAATGAGCTCCACATACCAAGACCAGCAACCACCAATCCAAAAATCCTTCAACAAAGGGAGGACGAAGACATGACGTTCATCTTGTCCATCTCACTTGGAGAACAATATTCCAATGTACAATAAGAAATCCTAAGGATGAAGGAATTCCCTACATACCAAGAGGTCCAATATATGATCCAACGAGCTGATGCAAGCATAAGGACCAAGAAGGCTGCTCAATCCCATCTCCAAGTTCACGGTTTTGAAGCTGCTGGAGGAGAACAAAAGGCCAATTTTGTGTCCCAACCAGCCAAGAAATCAGTTTGTTCACGTTGCAAAAAATCTGGACACACCAAAGAAAAGTGCTGGTTTTTGCATCCACATTTGAGGCCAAAGACGGGTCAAGGAAGTTCCAACAACTCCAATAGTTCCAACACCGTCCAAGCTACATCACTCGAGTCAACCATTGAAGAGGTGGTGACAAGGGTGCTGCTCAAACAAGAACTTAATTCGGAACTCAATTCTGGTACTTGTTCTAACTCTACCTTTAAAGTTCAAGATTAGTTATTAAACCCGGGATGTGATCATCATATGGTTAGGAATAAAAGCAAATTTCAAAATTTAAAGCCCCTCCCTAACCATAGGATTATCAAATAGCCAATGGACATAACATAGATGCTAAAGAACTTGGGGAAGTAAAAATTTTTGGCAAAAAGACAAAGGCATTATATGTTCCCGAGTTCTCATCAAACCTTATGTCCATTAGCTAAGTGAGCAAAGACCAAGATTGCAAAGCTGTTTTTGATCCAAATCAAACCAAGTCATTGGTAGGAGATCTAGAAGAAACAACGTAATTACATAAATGAAGACAAACATGCTCTTACAACATGCCAAGTAGGAGATTATGTTTTGTCGCATGCTAGACTAGATTATCCATGAAAGCAAGCTTTGCAAAGCATATTTCCAACAAAAAATTGTGAAAATAGGCATTGTGAAGGCTATATTTTCGGGAAGGAAAACCAAGTGTATTATCCAATCTCAAAAACATTGTATAAAAATGCTTTTGACCTTGTGCACTCAAATATTTAGACCTCACCTATGGTATCTAGAAGAGGATTCAAATATTTCATAACATTTATAGATCACAAAACTAGATATACCTGGGTCTTTATGCTTGCCACTCAGGCACAAGCATTTGAAATATTTAAGACTCTTCTAGCATATGTCACTAAACAATACAATGCTAATCTAAAGGTACTTAGGACAAATAATGGAGGAGAGTAAACGAGCAAAGACTTTACTACATTCTTACAAGAAAAATGGATAGTCCACCAAACAATATGTCTATATACCCCACAACAAAATGGGATAGCCGAAAGAAAAAATCGGCACCTCTTAAAAATCGTTAGGACTCATGCTAACACACCAAAGCTTTTTTGGAGTTATGCTCTTAGTACTGCAACTCACTTGATCAACCATTTGCCTGGTAGAGTTCTTCAAAGGAAATCCACCTTGGAAGCTCTCACTAAAGCAAAACCAGGAATAAGTCACTTGAAAGTGTTTAGATGGGTTTGCTATGTTCATACCCCAAGGCAATTTAGAGATAATTTAGACGAAAAGGGCAAGCTGATGTGAACCCGATGGGTATAAAAATCCTAGAACCCACAAACAAGTTAATTTAATCCAAAAATCGTCCCAACGAATTATTTAAACCGGTGAAATTAAAGACCTCAACCCTTACTCTAAGGCAGGAAGAACCTAAGGTACATGACCTTAGATCCGTTTCTCACTAGAACAAAAACATTGGTATAAAGATTAATGAATGATGCCACAACCTAGGTGGTTTGAAGCCTAAATTGATAAGTCAAAGAACTAAACAAGATTTCTATCTTGAATAAGTTCAAAAGAACAAAACTTGTGTGAAGAAACCTCACAATTTTATTAATTCTCTCAAAATTGTCAAAAGTTGTATTTTACACAACGTGTAATGGCCTATTTATAGGCTAAAGGTAAATGCTAAATTGGTAACTAAAAATTTAGTAACTCCCAAACAATTAAAAAAATAGGAAACTAAAATATAAACTATAAAGAACAATTAGGAAACTAAATAAACCAAACTATTTTGACCAAGTCTTGCTGCTATTTTTCTTTATTTTCGTCCTCCCTTGATTTTGGGTAATTTTGGGTCCTTTATTCTTCCAATTGGGCTTGCATGAGCATAATTAAGGCCTATTTTGGTTCTTCATTTATTTGGCATCCAATTTCTTATTGTAAAACCCTCTGAATTAGTTATTCAGTGCTTTTTTGAACTTTTTAACTCGAGTCTTTGTCACCAACCCATCTGAAACCTGAGTTGAATCTTGTAAATTTCTTGCAGCCTTGATGATCACATCATTCCCCCCTTCTTGACAACGATTTGTCCCCAAATCGTCACCTGTGTGAAAGTGCATCCGCAACCTCATTTTGCTTGGGAAAAGTCTCAATGAATTCAATTCATCAAATATGTCTCTTACCATCTTAATGAACTAACAACTCTTAGAATTTAACTCAAAAATAATTGTCTTGTGAAATTCTAAAGAAAGAATAACAAGGGAAATAAAGAAAGAAAATAAGTGAGAAATAAGAAAAGTCGCAAATTTAGAAAAATTCCAAATTAAGAAAGAAACAAATATGGAATGGAATAAATAAGAAAGGTGAATAAAGAAAGAAAATAAGGAAGGTGAACAAATAAGGAAAGAGAAGAAATAAATAAGAAACAACAAAAGGAAAGAAATAAATTGAAAGCTGCCCTTTTTTTTAATCAATTTTTTTTTCACAACCTTTTTTTTTTTTGAACTACGACTGCACAAGAAAAAAAAATCAAGGATGAAAGATACCAAAAAAAATAAATTAAACCCACGAGCGAAGAATTTTGTTCTTTATGATAAATTGAAATTGGAGATAATCTCAAAACAAAAACACAAATAAGAATAAAGAAAGATGAAAAATTATAGACAAGTATGAACAATTCGAAGGGTAATCCAAAATTGCTCTGATACCAACTGATGTGAACCCGACAGGTATAGAAACTCTAGAACCCACGAACAAGTTAATTTAATCCAAAAATCATCCCAACGAATTATTGGAACCGGTGGAATTAAAGATCTCAACCCTTACTCTAAAGAAAGAAGAACCTAAGGTATATGACGTTGACCCTGTCTCACTAGAACAAAAATCTTGGCATAAAGATGGAATGAATGGCGCCACAACCTAGGTGGTTCGAAACCTAAATTGATAAGTCAAAAAACTAAACAAGACTTCTATCTTGAATAAGTTCAAAAGTTTTCAAAAGAACAAGACTTGTGTGAAAAAACCTTACAATTTTATTAATTCTCTCAAAATTGTCAAAAGTTGTATTTTACACAATGTGTAATGGTTTATTTATAGACTAAAGGTAAAGACTAAATTGATAACTAAAAATTTAGTAACTCCTTAAACAATTAAAAAAATAAGAAACTAAAATATAAACTATAAAAAACAATTATGTAACTAAATAAACCAAACTACTTTGACCAAGTCTTGCTGCTATTTTTCTTTATTTTCATCCTCCATTGATTTTGGGTAGTTTTGGACCCTTTATTCTTCCAATTGGGCTTGTATGAGCATAATTAAGGCCCCTTTTGGTTCTTCATTTATTTGGCATCCAATTTCTTGTTGTAAAATCTTCTGCAATAAATTATTCAGTGTTTCTTTGAACTTTTTAACGCGAGCCTTTGTCACCGACCCATCTGAAACTTGAGTTGAATCTTGTAAATTTCTTGCAGCCTTGATGATCACATCACAAGCGGTGTGTCTTTCTAGTATATGCACATTACCAGAAGGGTTATATATGTCTTGATCTGGAAACTAGCAAACTATACACATCAAAAGATGTGATATTTGTCGAAAATCAATTCCATTTTATAGGACAAAAAGAAAGAGTTGGAACCTAAAGAGAAGATTTGCACATTTTCCTCTCATTACCTAAACCCACAAATACTTCTGATCACACCCGAGAACAAGGAGAAGAGAAGCAACAAGAAGGTGGAGAGTGTACAATAGAGCCAAAAATAGAGAAGGCATAAGAGTAAGAGAGAGAACATGAACAAACTTCTTCGATTCAAGAAGAGGAAACGAGTGATCATTCGCCTCCACCTCCTCCACTTAGGAGATCATCAAGGCTTAGACTCCCTCCTCCTGAATAAATGAATCGCAGAATCCCATTGTCTGAATACTATACTACTGCTAACACTCTCTTAGTCACCAAATCTTCTAGAGTGGCATTGATAAAGTGCAGGAACTAAAGTCATTTAATGAGGCCAATGGACTTCCAGAATGAAGAAAGGCAATGAAAGAAGAGTTAAATACATTGGCAAAAAATGGAAGCTGGGAGATCACCACACTTCCAAAAGGAAAAAGAGCAGCATGCTGCAAATGGGTGTACAAAGTGAAGCACAAAAGTGATGGGTCAATTGAGCGACACAAGACATTATTGGTTGCAAAAGACTTCACACAAACTTATGGAGAACACTTCAATGAGACTTTTGCACCAGCAGCTAAAACAAGCACAATCCGAGTTCTCATGTCCATTGCAACAAATCAAGGGTGAAAAATATATCAAATGAATATGAAGAACGCATTTCTTCAAGGAGAGCTAGAGGAAAAGGTGTACATGCATCTTCCACAAGGTTTATCAATCACAAAAAGGGGGGCTGGTATGCAAACTTAAGAAGGCTATCTATGGTCTCAAGCAGTCTCCATAGTCTTGGTACATAAAATTTAGCTCAGCTCTTCTCAGTGACAATTATAGGAAATAAAATAGTGATAACTCATTATTCATCAAAAGGGATAATGAAAAGATCAATATTATTCTCATGTATGTAGATGATATAATTGTCACCGGGAATGATTTGAGCCTCATAAACCAAACTTGTAGTTTCCTTACGTCTAAATTTGAAATTAATGATTTAGGGCTACTAAAGTACTTTTTAGGAATAGGGCTTCTTCTATCCCAAAGAAAATACATGCTTGATCTTTTGGGAGATCATACACATAGTATTTTCAGTTTTTGATGAATCCTAATGAGAAAGAAGCTATAAAGTTTTCCTTCATTATTTCCTTAGTTCAAGGAAAAAACCTTGCTCCCAATCTCCATGATACTAGAGTTTTAAGCCTTGATGCTTCATCTATGTTCTCTTGTGAATCATTTTCCCATCATCTTATTTGCTTTTCCTGTGACTCTACTTTTCTCTTTACGAAGTTCATTTGAAAGGCAAAGATTCTAGCTGAGGTTAAGGTTTTTACTAAGTTTACGATGCTCAAAATTATGTCACAAGATACAAATAAATTGTAACAAATATGGAGACCTTTTAAAGCTATCTCACGAGACATTTGTGTAATGTGCTATAAAGATTCAGTGACTAGGGACCACTTATTTTTACATTCGTGTAATGTGTTCAAAAAGATGATTTTTTTTTTTTTTTTGCTTTGAAAGGTACTGCAGTAGCTATTCCTTAGTGTAATTAAAGGGAGTGAAATGGATTTTTAAAAATCAAAGGTGTTTCTCTCTCTCCTTTCAGAGAGCATTAATTTACACTCCTCTCTAAAGGACTTTTCATTTGTTTTTGTTGTTGATCTTTTTTTTTTTTCCCCCTTTCCTGATTGTGAGGATTTCTCATCCATTAAGCCCAACATATATCCATTATCCTATCTAATAAAATTCTTTTTTCTATCAAAAAAAAGGGCCACAATTTTGATGCTTGTGAACAGCGCCTCAACAAGATCAACCAAACACCAAGTATTTTGCAAAATTGTCCCAGGACATATGGTCCAATTCAGAGCCTCCCCATCCCTCCACAAACAAAATTCAATTCATCACCTAATCCTAAAGGCAGCATTTAAGCATTTTTATCAGGCCAAAGAACTAATAATCAATGTATTAGATAATGTTGCTACAACCATGTTCATGAAAAGGACAGCAATAACATAGAAAAGAATAGGTGACAACTGCTATTTATTATTAATGTAAGACGAGATTTAGCATATGGGCCATGAAAACAAGATATCATATAGAATTCAGTATGCATTGACCAATTATGATGAGCATGCATGAAACATGGTACCTGGATCGCAATGTCACTGGCATCCACAGCATATACCTTCGGAAACGGAAGTGTTTAGAAATATTAGAATTTTTATTCATAACCAGAAAAACCAAAAAAGTCAACAAGAATGGAATGCAATCCAAGGACAAGTCCAAGAGTACCTTACAAGGTAAAAAGAATCTACATATCAAACAACAATTGTAACAATTTCAAGGAAAGTTTCATTTGAACTAAGTTAAGCCCAATTCCTTCTTTATAGAAAAGGAAAATTTTACTACAAAACCTTGACTTGATGGAAAAAGTGCACTCATTTTTACTTGAGGCTTGAGTTCAAACATCGAGCCACCTCTTAATATTGTAAGAAAGAGTAAAGCTCTCTACATGTTACACGTCCTGATTTTCACATACTTAGTGAGATATTTTGAGCACCACGTAACCTATAAGTTCATCTTGTTAAAGGGGGAAGAAAGAATGCAAAAAGCTTACAGGATGTAAAAACCTCAAAGACTACAAAAGTATTTATATATAGAGAGAGAGAGAGAGAGCCAATGGGGAACTGCTTTCAATCTCTGAAAAGATGTGTAAAAACCAATCTTGTCCAGAAGGAAAGGACCGATAGTCTGATCTCTGAAAATCCTAACGTTCCCATTCATTGAAATTCACGGATGAAAGCTACAAAAGCACACCTTCAGAGCAAAAAAGCATTTTTCACCCTCCAAAATCTCTAGAAGTAGCCAAGAGCAGATGCAGTAGAGCTCTAAGACAAATCCTCTTATCATTATTATTTTTTCTTTTGATAGAAAAAGAAAAATATATTAGATGTATGGGAAAATGTACAAAATGCTTAAGGATATAAAACCTCGGAAGTTACAAGGCAAGGCAGAACAAAACAACATATATAATTTCTTTCGATCCCCTTTTAAATCTTCTAGACTATAATCTTCATAAGTTCCTGAGACATCAGGCATAGAGAAGCATAAAAAACAATTTTGTCCCCACAAAAGAGAAGGCCTAGTGCAGTGAAAAAAATTTCCAACATTTCGCTCTCTCCAAATACACCATGGAATGGCCAAAAGATCGCATTTCACAACAACTGAGCAACTTTTTTCACTCCAAAACCTCTAAATTTTGTGAGAAATTAAACAGAAATTCAGTTGGGGCATATCCAAAAATTCTCATACATAGCCCAAAAAAAAGGGTTCCGCATTTCCAGAAACATAAAAATAAGTGGTCTCTAGATTCAAATTTGGCTGAAAAATGACACATACATCCAAGGAAATAGCTTTTTGAACAATATCATTGGTATTAATTTCATTAATTTCCAAGGACTAAATAAAAGCCAACTTTGATAGGAACCTTCCCATTCCAAATAAAGATGTTCAATTGAAAAAAAGAATTTTGGAATAAACTAGTTGGATGATGAAAAAGAGATGTACAATTTAAAAAAAAATAAAAAAAAAAATAACCTGACAAATCAAGACTACAAATGCTAGAATCAGAAGCATAAGGAGAAGGAAGGTTCAGTACCCTGAAGGAGGGAATTCAAAGAAATAATTGCAATACAAATTTTAATATTGGATCATTAGATTGAAGCTTGAAAGGATGCCGATATAGATCCATTAGACACTGGATTTCGCATTCAGAAAACATAGAATGCTATTTCTGCTACAAAGTTGTAAATAAACCTATTTGATATAGCTTCCATTGTCAAGTGCAAGTGTATTGACATTGAGGAAAGGGGGAACTAAATGCAATATACGATTAACAAACTCAAAAATTTAAAGCTGTGGCTCTTCGCACAAGCTAAATGAGCAAAAAAAATAAAAAGTGAGAGCAACATACCCTTTTAGCACCTGCAAGGGCACAGAATATTGACAGAATCCCCGTGCCACAGCCAACATCAACAACAATCTGTAAATAACATTAAACAAGCCAAATGAAGAAAAAAAGTAAAACTATTTTTACAAATAGACACAGTCACTAAAGATTAGAACAATACAAGCAAAATGAACAACAACCAAACTTTATAGCATATTATGACAAAAAATGGTGACCAAAAAAAAAGACTACTAAAGGATGAGATGGCTGTGCTTTAAGATTTTAGTTGCTCAAACTTTGTGCAAGGCCCACCACAGAGTCGTGATTGTGGCATGAATATTCACCTCAATGCAGCATGTGGATTTCATCCCTATAGTCATGTTAAAGCACGAACTCTTCATTTTCGTTTTCCATTCCAAGTATTTCACATCATTGAACTTCAACTGAAGTGCCTGAGCCCTCGGAAATTAGCATTTTCTATTTAAATGTAGGTATTCCTGAGATGTTTGATATTTACATTGGTTCCAGTCACTTCTTGACCTTTTTCACAGCACATCCAATCTTAACAAATCACCTCAATTCCCCAAGCTGGCACTCCTTCCCTCATCAACCACCAAGGAACCCTTATCCATACCAATCCAATCATCCAAGTTGCTCACAACCTAGGTATGTCCTTTATCTTTATATAGGATACAAATCACAGAATTTAATGATTATTACAATGAGAATAAGCAATGCAAAGCAAAAGAAGTATTAGGTCAAGTAACGTGAGGTAGTTAAGCTTCCTAACAAGTCTATGTGCCCACAAGGAGCTGCCAAAGGCTCCCTCTAGGAAAGAATAAGGATTAACCACCTGTGTGTTGCTATAGGCATCAAATACATGGTTGCAGCTTTTGTTAAAACTCAAGCACCATATAACTAATCGCTGCACTTGTTAAAATTCTAAAAAATTAAAATCAATGTTCTGAATTTCCCTATAAATTTCTAATGCAATGACTGGCGAATGAGATATTTACAAAATAAGAAGTTTACTATATTATGTCATTTTTTAAGGAAAATAGTTTTTTCCAACAAAAATACTAAGAACAGAGTACATATGGTCAAGTTGACAATTAATCATTTTGCAAGTTTTAGACATACGAATTTCCATAAAAAGTTTATCACACCTTAATGACAAGCAAAGTCTTGGGAGAAAAAAAAAATTACCGAAGAATGGCGTGTGAGTGGTTTAATTCTGAAAGACAAAAATCATGATATCCACATATTAAAAACAAAAATGAAATAAAAATAATAATAATAATGAGTAGCCACCAAAAAATTGGTGAAACGGTCAGATTCATATTATAAAATATATAATAGATAATGAATAGTAAGATCTTGAATGATATTATTACACGCTATCATTCTGTTTTGTCAAGTACATTATTTGTAATCTCATTAGACTTTGAAAATGCAATATTTGTTTCTAGAATACAAAACTCACAACTCTTGTACAAGTATTGGTATTCTTAACTCTTCAACCATTGTAAGTACATCATATGGTGACCATTGTAAGTTCACCATGTATGCTTTATTCTACAACCTCTTCCAAGTTTGTGGCATTTAACATACTTTTATGAGTTTGATTTGAACTCAAATTTCAAAGCTACATCAAGCATCCATTCCATGACCTATGAACAGCTTTTATAACATAGAACACCCTTAGCAAGAGTTTCCTCCAGAAACATAAACCATAAGTACTACTACTTTTAGAAAGATGATAAAAGCTATTTTAAATCAGTCATTACCTTGTCTGTGATGTAACTTTGATGATGTAAGATAGCGGACCTATAGGTCTCAGTTCGTACCTGATCCTGCATAAGCCAATAGATCAAACATGTGTAAGCAATCAAGTTAAAGTCACTAAAAGCAGATCATTAAGCCCCTCAAAATGCACAAGATAAGGGCACTAATCCGAACCATGTAGTAAGAGAATTTTTAGATAGAGAGAGAATTGTATTAATGTAAAGGAGAATGCATAAAAACACTAAGGGCAAGTGAAAAAAGAGCAGTCGATAGACTAAGACATGACTACTATTCAATTCCTCTTTAACTCCTCTAGACTATAATTTTTATAAACCCTTTAGGTATGAGCTGAAAAAGAAACATAAAACATATCCTCCCAAAGGATAAGAAACCAATAGTCTGATTTCTAAAAATTTTATTATTGTGCTCCCTCTAAATACAAAACATATCGTGAAAACCAACGAACATCTTTCTACCCTCCAAAACCTCTAAATTTTGTAAAAAATCAAATCAAATCAAATCAAATAATAAAAATTTTATGGAGGCTCTTAGAACAAACCCTATCATTATTACACAGCAATGAGGCAATTTCGCAATAGAACAATGCAAAGAAATATGAGGTATGGTTTCAGAAATATTTTAACATATGAAACAAACATCCAGAGATATTAACTTTAAAAGGTCTCCTCTTTTGTACTAAATCAATAGTATTAGTCTTGTTAAGCACCATACACTAGGTAAAAGCCTTAATTATCGTAGAAACCATTCCTTCTATTCCCTCTTTAAATCTTCTAAACTAAGGACAAGAAATCCTCCTAAGTTAAAAAAATAATAAAAAAAAGAACAATTACAAAACAAAAATTAATACACTACTTCATTCTAATCCCTCTTTAGATTTTCTAAACTATAATCTTTATAAATCCCCTAGGCATGGACTTACAAAGAAATATAAAAAATAATTTTGTCCCCATACAAAAAAGGTCAATAGTTTGGTTGCAGAAAATTCGAGTATTCCGCTCTCTTCAAATACACAATAGGATGCATTTTCACAACATCCAAACATTTTTCTTTCCTCCAAAACCTTTAAAATTTGTGAAGAACAAGTCACAAAGACACCAAAGGCAATCGCAAACAAGGTTAAGGATGAGCTGAACATTACTGGAAAGGCTAGGGCCATCTAGCTACTAGGTTAGGTCATCTAATCAACAATTTTGAGCATAGGTAAAATACAACTTCCTTCATTATAACATTCTTTGGTTTTGCACAAATTGGAAGTTAATTGGAGTATTAGTTTAGAACAAGATCGAATTTTTCTAAAGCAAAATCCTGATGTTCCATCATATGGAACAAAATTGTATTCATAGATTAGGAGTCAATAAATAACAGCTTAGGGGATTTGAAGAGGGAATGGAATGCAGTACCTCATTAGTTTTTGCGTTGGCACTTTGCTCCTTTGCCCCAAAAGATTTCTCATCTTTTGAGCCTTATATATTTTCTCCATCTTCTGGAATTCTTTAGAAATTGTAGTTCTAGCCTCTTTATAGGGCATTGCTAGAAAAAATTGTATTTCAAGATGTCACTGGAAACATTTATCTAGCTTTTACTTCAACCTTTTCCTTTTCCTTGGTTTTTCATTCTTTAGAGAATATGTAATCCTCTTTTGATGTAATCTATTTAGTTTAGTTTTGTTCTTCTATCAAAACATAAACAAATATACACATACAAGGAAATAAAAATAAAGCATGTCACCTTCTCCAAAGTTAGAACATAAAGTTGGTAGGATGTACAGACCGGGAAAGAAGTTGATTAGTCTGAGGATTTTTATCTGTCCATCATAAGCTGTGACAAATGATCAAACTAGACCAATAATCTAAATTATAGGAGGAGGCAAAGGGGTGAAATTTGTAGGGTCCAGAATCTAAAATGCGATGACTAGTGAAGGTGCGGTGCCTGAAGCCATGAACCTTATCAGGTAAAATTTCTCAGGATGACTTGTGAGAAGAGAATCCAAAGTGCAGGGTTTGATGGACTACTATACTGCTTACGAAAGCTCCACATATAGGATATTCCTTAAATGACAATGAGCAACAGACACCTCCAAATGCAGGTAATCATCAGCTGACTCTGAAATACACAAGATTGCTCCAACCGGACCAAATCCACTATAAATTCTTCCACCACCAATGTCCTCTATAGAGGAAAAATCATGCTGGTATGATTTCTATTGCCCTATTGTCAATTAGTAGAATTCATTTCTTTTATAAAGTCACCACTAACTTGAAAAAGCAAAGTAGGTTCAAACTATGAGGGAATAGGTGGAGTCTGTTTTAGTGAAACTCTACATTAAAGAACATTTATAGTGTCACAGATATAAAGAAGATTCATGGCCAAAGGACACTCACATAAGGAAGAAATTACTATAATGAGGTTTCTCCCCAATTGTGAGGCTCAATCATATTATTACCCCTCTGACAACTTCATATGAGCTGGAGTTGATGCACTTAATCGTTATATGTTCCTCCCATAATGATTTGGAAGAGTTGGGCAGGTTTATGAAACAACTATAGGGTTTCAAGGAGATTGGAAAAGAATACCATAAGAAAACACTTAGAAAATCCCTGTATGGAATAAAGAAGTGGCCCATCCACGGAACAAAGATTCCAACTCTTACTTAATGTGCATTGGCTTCACTTAATGCAGGAATGATTGTCCTGTTCAATTAAAATCATTAGAAGATGGCTCATATGCTTGTCAATTATTGTACATGGATGATATATTGATTTATGCTAAGCATAAAGTGAATGTAAACCACCTAAACTCCAGCCAAAAGGATCCTTGGGATGTAAATATGCAGAAACAATATCTGTAAAAGGCGTTGGGTTGTTCAGAATATGTGCATTTTAGCCTTCATAGAGCCATACCAATTGTCACCTTTTGCTAAATCATTTTAACCCATCTAGAAAGCAATGTCCATAAGCAAAGGATGAGATTAATGAAATATCAAATGTTCTCCATAGTGAAGTTCCGGGATATTTGATGTAGTTGATCATATATACCATGAAGAATCTAGCACACTCACTTGGGATGGTTAACAATTTCTTGGCTAACCTAAGGAATACTAGCAAGCCATCGAATGGGCTCCTTAGATACTTGACCCGAGACGTCCATCAAAAGGTGGCATTCGATTTGGCACAAAACATTATGCAATCTCAATTGCAAGATCTGTGGATGCCACATGGACAGATCCAAAAGCCTAGCGAAGGCAGAGTAAAGCGTTTACAAAATGTGCAATCTAAAAAGTAGGTTCAAAAATGTCTGCATATATCTTACAGTTAGCATCTTTATTTTCCTCTTAATTGCCAGTTAATAAGACAATAAATTTAAGTTGAAAAGTTTATCATAGAAAAATTATAACATATAACTTGATATGTAACACAGAATTAATTTGATTCAAAATTATCAAGAACTTCAGCAAAATTTTTACATGATTGGGACTTCAAAAATGCAGTTGTACTTTACTCAACTAACCCTTAATCCCAACAGCTTAGATAGAATCAGATATACAAATATGTACAAATATAATACATAAACTATAACTTACATTACCTTTCTTATTAGAATAATAAAATTTATAATTTTTATGTTATACATTACTGAGTGATGCGTCATGCAAGATTTGTGCAACTAGTTAATCTCAAGTTATGCAGTCATATTTTAAATGGGGTATAATAGTCATACACTACCATTTCTAATTAAATAACATTTTCACCAAGTACAAAATACATGTTTGCTAATAAAAAAGAGCTATATTGGTGTTAATGGCATAAAAGACCTCTAAGCAACACCAATAAATTCAGTCTACAAATAAGTTTATATTACAATTTGTCCCAAAAAAAAAAAAAAAAAAAATCTTACAAAGAAATCTTAAGCTAGGAGAATATTATAATTTTAGTTAATGTGATAAAAATTGGAAATGATCATTGAGATCCAATAACAAGAACTTTAAATGTTAAACACACAAATTATATATTAGATAAACTAAACTTATAACTTTATCAAAATTAATTTAAAATTTTAGTGAGGACAATTGAAAAAATTTTCGTGAGGACAATTGTCTAGAGCGAATTTTGACGCAACAGTGGAATTGCTCCTTTGGTGATCTCAAGGTCACGGGTTCAAGACATGGAAACAATCTCTTGCAAAATACAAGGGGAAGACTACGTACATATACGCTCACTCTCCCCCTACCCCACACTAAGCCAGAAAGCACTTTGTGCACCGAGTGAGCCGGATGAGCCCTTAGTGAGGACAATTGTCCCCATTTGGCCCACTGAAACCCATCCATTGATAGTGATTCTGCAGCAAGTCTTCAACATGCTACGTCTTTGCATGAGCAAAGAACTACAAGTTGGAGATCTGCATTGCATACTATTATTGTACAACCCACCATCAAAGCAGAGTAGGGTACATAACAGAGACCAAGGCTCTGGAAAGAAGCATAAAAGTGAAGGATTAGCTTAAAAGATTGGAACTAATAACTAAGTTTTCAGCTATGCTGAGAAATAAAGTGCTAGTGCAAAATATATATATTGGGTTTCACAAGAACAGCAGGCGGATCACTTGAGGAACATGCACAAATATATCGACAAAGTCTCATCCATAGGAGAAAGTTCAAACATAGTCCAGACTTACCCCATTTTTCTAGATATTGATACAAAGTTTCCACGAATTATAGTAAATGTATTAAAGTGAAGTTGTTTATCAAAGGAGATGAATATATGTCAAGGTGGAAATTGTGGGGTTCGTACTTGGGAGCTAATTAAAGAGGCCTCATGCATATTTACGCATGCGAGCTATTTTTGGGTTTTCTCGTTCAGACGATCTGCAGGTTGAAAACCCTAAATTTGCAACACAGTAGACGGGCACAAATTCACAAATCAAAGGGGCAAATGCAAGAATAAAAAAGCAAAAAAAAAAAAAAAAAAGCAGGCCTTATTCAAGTTAATCATCCATGGCAAACACAAAGGCATAACATTTCGGAGAAAATTTTGAAAAATGGGAAGACCTTGATCATCTCCTCGTGAATGCCGACGTGAGCATAGGACTGAAAATATGCCACGTCGAAGTCAGTGCAAGGGCGGGACTCAGGAGGTGGAACCCTACCAGAAAAACTGGCGGGAGAAACTCCATTGTTATCCTGACCCTTTGCTCTTCCTCTCTTCTGTCGATGATGATGCAGGTGACCGCTATTGTGCTCTGAAGTCGGCGACATCGTAATATTCTGCTCCGTCTGTCGGAAATCTTTTTTCTGTTTAGATAAACGGCGGTTTTAGCCTTCTTGTTTGCTCACGTCTGAGCTTCCTTATGAAGAGCCTCTTCCCAAACTTCTCTTTTCTTTTCTTTTCTTTTCTTTTCTATTCTTCTTGTTTTCCACTTTTTCTAATTTAATTAAAATTATTTACCTAGCCATAATTAAAGTTTGTGGCACATTAATGTCCTTGTATAATGCAATATATGGGCTAAAATAATTAATACAGGATAAAAATATAACTTCATTTCATATTTTTTTTATTTTTTAAAAATTTAGTTTTTAAGTACAATTCATTGATATAAATAATTTTATTAAAACAGGAAAAATATAATACTAATTTTTTAACTTAAGGATAAACATGAATGACGTATGCATCATCAGTGCACCTTATGATATAAATAACAAATAAGAAACAATATTAAGATTCCATAAAAAAGTGAAAATGAACAATTTCGACGGTAATATCTAAGGTACTGAGTATAATTTCATTAATACGGAATAAATATATTATTAATATTTTGACCTAGAGATAAATATTAATAATATATACTCTACCATGTGCGAAAGATGCGAATAATGAATAAGAAATGATATTAAGATCCCACAAATAGAGGAAATGAAGATTTTATCGATTATATGCGAGGTACCTAACTATGATTGGATGAATACAATATTAATCTTTTAGTTTAGCGATAAACATAAACAATATATGCTTCTATTGTAAAGAATAATAATAAGATTCCATAAACAAAGGGAATGAAAGTTCCTTCAATTTAGTAATGCCCACTGGGCCAAATTGGCACGAAATCGATAGTTTTGGGTCAAAATTAATGATTTTGGTTCATAGGCCTCGTATATTTGGGCTAGTCTCACTTGCAATATCTAAGTGATTTCGGGACAATTTTGATACCAAATATCAATTGATATTTTTTTCTCTCTTTTCTCTTGCAAGACAATTGAAAAAAAAAATACAAACTAAAATGAGTTGATACTTTTGTGCATTGATTCTTTGAATAAAATTTTCATAAGGGTTACGTATTTTTTTTTCCCAAACTTAAACAGTATGTAAATTATGGGCTTAGCACAGCCCACTTTGTCATGATGATAGTGTTAAATATGCCTTTCAAATTATCTCATCCCTAATTTTAAAAACTTTAGGATTATAATTGCAAGAGACCTTTACTTTTCCCTCTTTGTAATGTTTATTGAAATACTTGACAAAAAGGTGAGAATGTGAACTCGAAATTTTCACTAAAAAAAAATGAGGGCAGAATGAAACTGAAAGTAAAGAATACAAAGATTAGAGTAAAAAGAGTGAATAGTAGAGTATTGTTTGAAAACTAATTGCAAAATGACCCCCTATTTATAGATTTTTTAATTAAGGTTTTCCAAATGACCCTAGAACTATGTGTGTAGACTTGCCAATCGAGCTTTCCGAGTCGGACTTTGCAAAGTTTGGGCTTAACTCGTTTAAAATTCTATGGTCCCGAACTCAAACTTGACTTGAGAAAACTCAAAAAATCAAGACTCAAACTCTGCCCAAATAATTAAAAGGGTTTCAGACTCATTTTAGGCTAGGCTTGAGCTCGAACAAAACCCAAAAAACCCAGAGAGAGAGAGAGAGAGAGAGGTGAACTACTAGGTGGAGGTGAAAGAAGATCACAATTCTAGAAACAATGTGGTCGAACATCATTGTCATCGTCAAATCTCTCTCTTCCATCATTGTTCATCATCTTCTTCGTCGCCAACGTAATCCTATTTTCAACAAGCAGCAAGCGACATCAAACAGAGATGCCGACTGAACTTCATCTTCGCACCACTGAATGGAGAGCTTAAGAACCATTGAACGGAAGGAAATGTCAAATTGATCAGTCACTAGATCCATCATCAACGTTCCCCAATCAACCTTCTTCAGTATCTAATCTGGTTTTTCTACAACTTTGTTGGTGGTAGAGCAATGGACAACGAAGGCTTGTCGATGGAAGTTTGAAGCTACTGTGGGTGAGGCTTCTGTTAAAATAAAAAAAATAGAGAAAAAAAATAAAAAAGAAAAAAGAGAGAGGGTGTGACACCAACCGGTTCTGTTCACACCATATAATGAATCTTCTGTCAGGCTGAACTTATAATAAGCCAAGCCCACTAATATTCAAATTTAACCTGAAATTAAAACGAATTTAAATAATAAGTCCAAATTCGGCTTGGCCCTAAAATAAGCTGAGCTCGGCCATTCAAAATGGGTCCAAACTCATCCATCTTGACCCAATTGCTAGTCTTATATGTGTGTATATCAATGTTGGGATGAACACTTTAGTCATTTTAAATTTCAAAACTTAATTATGTCTATAATATTTAAAAGAAAAAAACCCTCATATTAGCTGTTATTTGATTGTTGGAAGGGTCGTTTCTAGCATTTAATTGTTCTAAATCCTAAAAAGAAAAAAAAATGACAGAAAAATTGTAATGACTAGTCTTATGAATCAAGAAGCACAAACGATATCATACAAAGTCAAACTATAAATAAAAGGAAAACTTTTATTTGATAGGTAAACATTTTATAAACCGTCCCATGTCATTATTAAACTAGGAAGTGTACACCGTGGGTTCCACGGTGTAGAGTTTAAAAGGGATGATGTGCCTAGTTGATTATATAGCGCAAAGTTTAAATAGATGATGTGCCCAATTGATTAAATAAATTGGATGCATAGATTAAAATTTTTGAAAAAAAATTAATATTTGTCTTTTAGATTTTTTTTGCAATAAATTTGAGACTTCCTCTGAACCCATCTTTTTAGCGGTCAGGCATTTTAATAAAACTAATCATACGCGTTTTAATAAAACCAACCATAAGACAATAAAAATATAAAAATATTTGATGTACTGATAACTAAATGGAAAATAATATAGCTACAGAAACAAAAAAAAATAATAATTTTTTTTTAAATTTTAGTATATTTTTTTATTTGTGTATTAAATTTTTATTTGTTTATATGTTTTAATTAAAGGAAATTAAGAAAAATAACAGTAAATGAAAAATAATGTGGCACAAAGGAAAAAAAAAAAAGGCAATGTATCTCTCAGTTTTTGATTGACGAAGTTGGAAAAAAAAACCAAAGAGAGTTAAAAGAAAAAGAATTTAAAAAGAAAAAAAAACGTGTAAAAAAAAAAAAGAGGGAAGTCTGCCTGCACGGTCGCCCGCATTTGGGCCCAGTCACCCGCCTGTTCCCATCTTCCATTTTTTTTTTGTTTCTTTTTTTGGTGAGACAGGAAACAAAAAGGGCCCGAGACCCAAACAGGGAACAAACTACAAACCCAAAGAGATGGCCCTTAAAGGCCTATAAAAGAACTCCCAACAAGTCCCCATACCCAACATATCATCCATTAGCAGCTTCATAAGATCCCGCAGGGGCTGCTCCAAAGTAGTGACTACAGGAGGAGAAATACCACCCATCTTAACAAGAAAATTAGTGCTTCTATTCGCTTCTCTAAACACGTGATAGACTCCGGTCACTCTTAACTCCTCCATCATGGCCTTACACTCCGAAATAATGTTGAAGAGAGGATGATCATTCTCTTTGTCCAGTTCCAAGAGATTGATTAATAGTAGGCAGTCCACCTCCACTTGAACACGATTTAAGAAGAGCTTCTTGGCTAACTTTAACCCCTCTGTCAAGCCCCATAACTCTGTCGAAATCACATAAGCCTTGCCCATGTTAATAACGTAAGCCTTCACCCAACTTCCATCTTCTTTTCTTAAGATACCACCAACACTGGCATTCCTGGACACCAGATCCATAGCCCCATCAAAAGTTCAGCTTGAAAAAACCCATATCAAGGGGCTTCCACTTGATCCAAATGCATCTGTTGTCTATCTCGCAGTCCCTACTTTCCTAGACACCAGATCCACAGCCCCATCAAAGTTCAGCTTGAAAAAACCCATACCAGGGGGCTTCCACTTAATCCAAATGCATCTGTTGTCTATCTCACAGTCTCTGGTTATAAAAACTTTCTTCCATTCCATGAGTAAATTTAAGATTTTACGCACCGAAACCTAATCATCTTCTTCTTTGTTCTCCATTATCCTTTTACACCTCCTCTTCCAAATGGACCAAATGGCTACAGGGAACAGGGTGCTTTCTATATTTTTCATAGCTTTAAAACCATTTTGACCCCCTTTCTTAACCAACTGCAGATGTCACCCTCCCAGAAATCCCTTTCCCCTTCGATATGTGCATGAAATCCTCTCCAAACAGTCTTTGTCTTCCTACAATCTCTGAGTACATGGATTAGAGTTTTTGCTTCCTATCCACATTGGGGATAAGAGTCTTCTTTAGTCATATTTCTTCTCTTCCTCTTAGCATTCGTTAGAAATCTTCTCAGGCTCGCGGTACACATGAAAATTTTACTTTTTTGGGACAATTAGCCTTCCAAATCCAGGACTGATGAGACATCTTTTGACCACTACTGATTTGATTTCTTTGCAGCAACTCGTAAGCACTTGCTATAAAAAATTTGTCATTGTTTGTTTCTTCCCAAATGCATTCATCTTTGGTCCCTTCTCTTGTTGGAAGCATGATTCCACTAATATCCATAACCTTCCCTTCCTCCACCCATTCCCTAATCTCCTAAATTTTCCATTTACCTTCCCTATCTATGAAGTCTACCATGTTGAAACAGGGGAGCTCTCGGTTGAGGGTGAATGGCTTAATCAATCAGGCAACCATCACCACTCCACCTATCTCTCCAAAAATCAACACTCTTCCCATCTCCAATTCTCCATCTAACCCCCTCCTTGATGCAATCCCTGCTATTCCAAATGCCTTTCCATGTGCTAGAGTTCCCTGAGCCTCTTTTAGAGTTAAAGAAATGATCATTCTTCAATTACTTTGCTTTCAAAATTTTGTACCAGAGAGACTCTCTGCCCTTAGCCATTGTCTAACCAAACTTAGCAAGAAGAGCCATGTTGCACTGTCTCATCATTCGGATCCTTAGACCCCCTCAATTTCTTAGGTTTACAAATGGTTTTCTAGTTAACCAAGTGGATTTTCCTCTCCTCTTCTTTGCTTCCCCAGAGAAAATCCATATTTAACTTATCCAGTTTATTACAAGTCTCCCTCGAAAGCCATACGGTTTGCATGGTATACAAGGGGATAGCTGAAATAACTACTTGAATGAAAGTATTCTTTCCTACTTAGAACTTTGGCCTTCTAACCACAAAGGTTCTTTTGAACTCTTTCCACCAAATCATTGTAGAAATTCTTCGTCAGTCTCCTATGGATAGTAAAAACTCCCAAATATCTTCCCAAGTCATCAGCAGGAGAGAACTTACTAACTGTAGTCAAAGTGTTTTTGATGGTCCAAGGTGTTCTAAGAGAAAACCAAATCCTAGATTTTCACAGATTTACCTCCAGCCTACTTTTAGCCAAAAAATCTTTAAGACATTCCAGAATAGCACTAAAGTTAAACTGCTCGGTAACGTGAGAGAGATAAAAGAACGGTAACAGGGTTTGAAAAGAAAAAACCCTAAAACTCTCAAAAGAGAAATATCACTTTCAAAAAAAATATTATTAATCATGAATGCTAAAATAATGAAACACTATAAGTATTTATAGGAAATGCAAACCTCATAAATTAGAAAACTTTAAAAATAAAAAAACTAAAGAAATTAAGAAATTAGTAAAATTAGGAAATTAGAAACTCAAAAAATTAAAAAACTAGAGAAATTAAGAAATTTTAAATATTAGGAAATTATAAAAATTAGAAACTAACTAAATTAATGGATCCCTTTTCCTTTTCTTAACCCACCCGAATAATTATTGAAAATTTGTCCCATATCAATCCCTCCTTCCTGAAAAGAACTCGCATTCGAGTGATACCTCTGATTACTTATAACTATATTCTCAACTTTCTCCTTTAGTTTTTTTACCCAAAAACATACGCTAAGTATGACAGATATTAAAATAACTGTGGTTGCAAGTTCACTCAATTTAAAAAAAAAAAAATTGAGTCTCCAATAGTTTTAAAAAAATCTAGACACTTCTGAAACTCTGAAACAATGACATTTTCACCATCGGTATAAATCCAATCTTGTGTCTTCACTAACCCATCATTTAAATCAGTTTCATCAACTCTTTCAATGAGAGATTGCTTTTCATGGCTGATTAAAATCTTTCTCAATACTTTGGATGAGTCAAGTTTTTCCTTAATAACATATATATATCCTTCCAAGTTGTTCCTTAACTCCATGGTTTTCTCTCTCTCTACATCCTTTTTGTCTAGTGTTTCCAGTTTACCTTTTACTTCAACAAAAGAATCATTTGAAATAGGCATTCTTGGAATAACCGTCTTCTCCGTTATCGTCAGAGTCTTCACATTTTCATCTGAAAATTTATTCTCGTTGGTCTGAATCATACGAGATTGTTGGGATATATAGGATTGACGTGTGGTCCCTGAGCGATTCTCCTGGCGCCACCTTCACTTCCTATATTATCCTGGTTTGACCGCGACATCTGCAGTTTCATTTTTGTCCGCTTCATTCGTGTTTCTAACCGCTCCATTCTAACAAACAAAGTTTGGATTATAGTTGTCATGGCTCGCAACTCTCTGAACAAATCAGAAAGAGTACTACCTTCACCAGCTTGATTGGCCATCGTAAGGGAAAGTCTTGGCTCTGATACCACCTAACGCGGGGGAGATAAAATAATAGTAACATGGTTTGAAAAGAGAAAACTCTAAAACTCTCAAAAGAGAAATATCACTCTCAAATAAAATATTATAATTATGAATACTAAAATAATAAAACACTATAAGTATTTATATGGAATCCAAACCCCATAAATTAGAAAACTATATAAAAAAAAAACTAAAGAAATTAAGAAATTAGTAAAATTAGGAAATTAAAAACTAAAAAAATTAATAAACTAGGGAAACTAAGAAATTTTAAATATTAAGAAATTATAAAAATTAGAAACTAACTAAATTAACGAATCCCTTTCCCTTTTCTTGACCCACTCGAATAATTATTGAAAATTTATCCCACATCACTCGGTTTCAGCAAAAAGAAGCAAATCGTCAGTGAAGAAGAGATGAGACACCTAGGGGCCTCCCTTAGCCACTTTTATCGATTTCCATCTTCCCTTCCTAATT
Organism: Dillenia turbinata; assembly: GCA_037126225.1. Taxonomy (NCBI): domain Eukaryota; kingdom Viridiplantae; phylum Streptophyta; class Magnoliopsida; order Dilleniales; family Dilleniaceae; genus Dillenia; species Dillenia turbinata. Next base: position 19,698,223 of record JBAMMX010000011.1, on the reverse strand, counting down.
TTATCCTAAATCATGCAAACCAATCTTTCCATGATTATTATAAAAAGGTAAGACGAAAGAGAGTCTCCTTGCAGTAACCCCTTTCCTGGTTTCATGGCCGGTATTACCTCACCATTCCAAATGATTATGGTTTCTCTGCAGAAGATCGCAAACATAATTAGCTTAATCAAAGGAAGAGGGAGGTTAATATCAATCAAAGCCTTACCTAAGTAGCTCCAGCTTAGGTTATCATAGGCTTTCCTAAGATCAACTTTAAGGATCATGCCGTGATTCTTGCTCCTAGACCTGCAAAGTAAGTGGACGATCTCTTGGACTGCAACTATGTTTCCAGCGATACCTCTACCTGGAAAGAAGCTATTTTGATGGTATCCAATCAGCTCCTGGAGAAGAGTTCTGAGTCTTAGAACAATGATCTTGGACAACACTTTATAAGCGGTGTTTAGGAGACTAAATGGTCTTAGAACATTAACAGTACTAGGATTTTCATTCTTGGGAATCAGGACCACATGAGCATCTGTGAGGCCCGACAAGAAGTACCTTTTCTTAAAAGTTTCATTCATGAAATTGCAAAGAGATTCCTTGACAATCATCCATTGTTTTTTATAGAAGATCGGTTACAAACCATTTGGACCCGGAGTTTTTAACCCTTGCATTGAGAAAACCGCATACTTAATTTCCTCTTTACTGCATTTCTGATTAGCTTCTCGTGCTTTTTCCTATCAATCTTACTGATGCTTGTCGCTAACCTTTCACTGGGCTGAGTAACTTCCTTACTCTTAAACAACTTAACAAAATAGTTCTTAACATGAATCTTCAGCCTTTCTTGGTCCGTACACCATTTATCTTCCACCTTCAAAGCTGCAACTCTGTTTCTTTGTCTTCTAATTTTAGTGATTATATGGAAAAATCAGGTGTTTATATCACCATTCACCAATCAATTGACTCTGGATTTCAGGTACCAAAAAAGCTCCTCTTGCTCTACGAGTCTGCTATACTCCTGTAGCAGATTTGCTTCTAGCTTCTGCAAGTTTCTAGACTTTTGTAGTTACTAGTTGCTTGGATTCCTATGAGTCTAGCTTCCAGTCTTCTTTTATTTCAGAAGATGTTACCAAACACCATTTTATTCCAGCACTTTAATTCATTAACTGTGTTTTTGACTACTTGAGGTAGGAAATTATCTCATTCCTTCTAGGTTTTGGTGAAAACTTTATTGAAGTTTGGGTAGGACAACCAAACGGCCTCACATTTAAAAGGCTTCTTATCAGGCTAGGAGCAGTGGATAAATGAGGGGACTATGATCACTATGAAGGCACGAAAGAATAATTGCTCTCATCTTCGGAAAAATTAATTTGGCCTCCATTTTCCCCAAGACTCTATCCAACTTCTTTTGAAAGATAATCTTCTCTTTCCGTCTTCTAGTCCAAGAAAATTTATTCTCGATGGTTTTGACATCTTGCAGCTTGCAATCTTCCCACCACTTTCTAAACTTATTGTATCCCCTTCAATCATTAGCTTTGCTATTAGTTATCTCTTTGCCTCTTGTAATGTCATTAAAATCGCCCATCATGAACCAAGAGCCTTGAAAACCTTTGGAGAGCTGTTGCATTTCCTCCCAAAACACCAACTTATCATGGTCGTACAGCTGCACATAAATACATGTAAACCACCAAGCAAAGCTTCATTCCTTGACCAGTAGGTGCACCTACCGGTAGGAATGTTGAATAATCTACACATTTAATTTATCCTTATTCCAATTAATCCACAACCCTCCATGAATGCCTTCGGCATCAACTGAGAAGCTTCCCTCCATGCCCTACTTAGACAGAAACTTCGGATACATCCTGGAGTCCGCCTTCATTTCTAATAAACACAGAATATTAAGATTTTGACTACACACTAAGTCTTTGCAAAATCTCCTGAACTGGGCATTTCCTATGCCTCTACAATTCCAAGTAATAATTTTATGATTCATGTTAACTAACATAGATATCAAAACTGAAAAAGGAACTTCAACTAATAGCTATAAAGATCTATTCCATCACCCTTAGTCTTCTCTTCTTTTCCTCTTCTTCCCATCCCCAACACTTCTAAACTACCCTCCTCCTGAGAGCCCTCTCTTTGATTACTGCCTGGGGTAATTTTCATGTCTATTAATTTTGAAATTGTTGGCTTCCTTATTGGTCTCTCCTCACCCGGGTCAAGACTAAATGACTCCTCTTTACTTGGGCTTGTATTTTGATTTGGGTTGCACCGACTTTCCCTCACTTTCCCCCATCATTATTACTTTTGGGCTCCCTTATTGAGGGTCTCAACCCAAAATAGACCCTTGCACCCAGCTCTCCTTGCCCACTTCACTTTCTTCCTTCCTATTTACCTTGGCCCATTTAAAAAGACTCCTTGTATTTGGCCCAAAGACTAAATCCTCCTTCTCTTTTATATAACTCCCACCGACATATCTCCATCTCATCCTTATCCCCTTCACCTACCTCCTGATTTATCTGTTTGAACCTCTATAATTGGGTCATGTTTCGACCTGCTTTCTTTCCACTGTCCTCAACTCCTGGTTCTCTCTTATCTTTCCCATAAAGAACTTTCTCTTTCTATCCCAACATTAATCCCTTGTTTGATTCCTGGATCTAATCTCCTTGCAGCAAAGTCCTGATCTCTGAGGTGCCGTTAACTTTCCTTAGGTTCACAAACCTGTTAGCTGGTAACTCATCTTTCCTTCCTCTTTATTTTTTTGATTGCTATTTCTGGTAATTCTCTGTTTGTGTGTCACCACCATCTATGGTCCCAAACCCTCATCCCTCTCTTCTTGGTTGGTTGTCGAAATTTTGTTACTGCTGGTTGCCAGAGGCTCGCTGATGCTCTGTTCCATCCAATTCTTCTCCCTTCTTTCTTAGACCTCTTTGGCTTTAATCAATTCATAGTTCTCACTCTTATATCCCACCCTACCACATAGTATGGAGACCTTCATAGTCTATTCTTTGGACCCTATTTCTTATACAAACTCTTGATACCAGTGGTTTATTCAGATCTACTTCAATATAAATTCAAGCGAATTTACCTTTCAATGCATTTGCTGTGTTACCGTCTACCTTTAAAGGTCTTTCGAGAGCTTTTCCAATTTCAAATAGGATTTCCTCCTCAAAGAATTCTATAGGAAGCTGTGGAATTCAGATCCATACTACAGTCAAGGTGATTTGCGCTGTATGTGGTTGAAACAATGGTTACCACTTTCTCACTATTAGATAGTGGTCGTGAATCATCCATGGTTCTCTCGTTAGGGCATGGTAATAGTCCTACTTCATATCGAACTTAGCTAGGAAAAATCATTCTTCCAAATCCAGCAATTCAACTGTTCCTTCATTTCTCCACAGAGAATTTATTTTTGTGTTCATCAAATGGTACCCTATATCTTTCCCTAAGAGCTTGATTATTAGTGATTTTCTCCATGGTCTCTAGAGCTCTCTTAGCTTTTCATTTGATAGTGGTATTACCGAGATGTAACCCTTATACTCTGCCACTACTTTTGCCATATGTTCTTCTAATTTACAGTCTGACATTGAATCTTCCTCATCCTTTACCTCTCTATCCCCTCCTGGGTGTCCCATTAACATATCTCTGAATGATGGTTTCCTTGGATTCTCCTCTAGCTCCGTGGATTGCTTAACTTTTTTGTTACTTCGCTGCACTAAATCCATCTCTTCACTAATCGCAATTTGCTAGTTGTTTCCTTGTTCCATCCACAAAGCCCAACTATCTCTCATTTCTTTTGATTTTCTAGATCCCTCCTCTCACATCAACTAATTTTCTTTTTTTTTTTTTGGCAGCAAGTGGGGAGGAGGGGGAGGAGATCTCACGTGTAATGGGAAAAAATTGTTTATTTATTTATTTTTTAGTTTCTTCTTTTTTTATTTCTTTTTTTTTTTCACCTTTTATCTTTCTTTCTTTTTTAACTTTTTTCTTTTTTACTTTTTTTTTCACCCTTCACCCTTCATTTTTTAAAAAATTTTTTTTTGGGTTTCTTCCTTTTTTAAGTTCTTTTTTTTTCACCTTCACCCTTCTTTTTTCGCTTGTTACCATCTTCCATCTTTTTTTTTTTTTTTTTATGTTTCTTATTGGTGGCAAATGGGGAGGAGGGGAGGAGATGCCACGTGTCATGGGAAAAACTGTTATTTATTTATTTTTTTGAGTTTCTTCTTTTTTATTTTTTTTTTCACCTTTCATCTTTCTTTTTTTTTTTTCCTTTTTTTCTTTTTTTGGCTTATTTTTTTTCACCCTTCACCCTTTTTTTAAAAATCATTTTTTTTTGGATTTCTTTCTTTTTTATCACTATTCACCATTCTTTTTTTTTTTCACTTCTTTTTTCTTACTTCTTCGTTTTTTATTTTTGGGTTTCACTTACTTTTTTCTTTTAGATTTCAGTATTTTTATTTTTCTTTCCTACATATAGAAAAAAGTTAGAAGACTTCTTCTCACATGTACTCATTGGTGATCTTTGCTTCTCAGTGATTTCTACTCGTTTGTAATTTCACGATAATCTATTTTTACTCCTCAGTGATTTTGCTTCTATGTATTCTAGTTCTCGGTGTTGGTGTGTATTGCTTTGCTTCTCGATAATTTCTACCCCTCAATAATTTCAGTGTCTTGGTAATTTTTACTTCTAATAAATTCTGCTTCTCGATAATTTATACTCCTCAGTATGTATTGCTCTGTTTCTCGATTAAATCACCTGCCAATTGGAGATCCAAGGTGGCAGGGGTCGTATACAATATAGTTAAATATATATATTAATGATTAATATATGTTTTTTTTTTTTAATTTTATGTCATAAATGTTTTTACATTTTTAATTTTTTTTAAATATTAAAGAAAACATTTTTAAAAAAATATTATAGTCGTTTTTAAAAATATTTTAAAAAATTAAAAAATATTTTAAAAATATTTTTTGATATTTTTAAAAAATATTATATATATATGTTTTTTAAAAAATAGTTTAAAAAAATTTTAATATTTTTAAGAAACATTCTTAAAAAATTTCTAATATTTTTAAAAAACATTTTAAAAGAACAATATAGAGAGAGAGAGAAAGAGAGAGATAGGGAATATAGAGGAATGACTTCCATGATTTTCATACACCACGATCATCGATATCATGGCACGCTACTCTCGTCAATCACTGTCCTCAACCAATGTGTAAAACATACTAGAATCGTTTGTTCATTTAACTGCTTAGAGAGATATAAAACAAACACACTCCAATCTACATAAAAAAAAAAAAAAAAAAAACGACACCACACCTACTGTAACCCACACCAAAAAACCAAAAAAAAAAAAATGACAAATCACACGTCCGACTCAGCAACAACAAAGAAAGAGAGAGATAAGAAATATAAAGGAATAATTTCTATCCACCACGATCATCGAGATCATGACACACCACTCTTCAAATGATATTAAGAAAATGGAAGTCTAATCACAGCAGAACGCAATAAGTATTCAAATAATATCCTCCATAGACTTTTTTTTTTTTTTTTTTTTAGTGTAAAGGAAAGTTAATTTTACAAAAATCCAAACTCCCAAATAATGGCAGGAGCGCAAGAAGTTTATTCCAAAATAAACGAGGGCATAAAAGTAAATTATCTAAGAATCATCCCAACCACTCCAAGCATGCCTTCCGTGAAACAGTCACAAAATTTACTTTAATAATATAGGCTTCCACTGAATTCATCTTTTATTGGGTCAGGCGTTTTAATAAAACCAATCAAAAGAAAATAAAAATATCTGATGTATTATTGTAATAGTGTACCAATGACTCAATGGCAAATAATATAGCCAGAAGAAAAAAAATAATAATTTTTTTTTAAATCTTAGCACAATTTTTTATTTTTGTATTTAATTTTTGTTTGTTTATATGTTTAACTAAACGAAAATAATGATATTTTTTTGTATAAGGAAAATACACTCTCTAGTTTACTATTATTCTTTTTTTTTTAACTTCTTTTTTTTTGGGTTTCACTGTTTTCGTTTTTGTTTCTCGGTAATTTCTACACGTTCGTAATTTCACGGTAATTTATTTCTACCCCTCGGTGACTTTGCTTCTCGGTCATTTCTATTCCTTGATGATTCCTACTCATTTATATACATTGCTCTGCTTCTCGGTGAAATCATCTCCCGCCAACTGGAGGACAATGAAATCTAAGGTGACAGAGTCTTCACGCTTATACTATATGGTTAAATATATATGTTAACGATTAATATATATTTTTTTATTTTATATCATAGATATTTTTATATTTTTAAAATATTTTTTAACATGTTAGAAAAACATTTTCAAAAAATATTATAGATGTTTTTTAAAAAATAATTTTAAAAAATTTTAATATTTTTAAGAAACATTTTTATAAAATTTCTAATATTTTTTAAAAAAACATTTTAAAAGAACATAGAGAGTGAAAGAAAGAGAGAGATAGGGAGCTTTGATACATTATGATCATCGAGATCATGACACACCATTCTTCAAACGACATTGAGAAAGAGAAACTCTAATTACAACTGAACACAATAAGTATTGAAAGAATGGCCTCCATAGACTTTTTTTTTTTTAAGTATTAAAGGAATTTAATTTTACAAAAATGTCCAAACTTCCAAATATTGGCAGGAGCACAAGAAGTCCATTCTAAAATAAACGATGACAAAAGAGTAAATTGTCGAAGAGTTCTCTCAACCACTCCTAGCATGCCTTCCATGAGATAAGTCACGAAATTTACTTTATTAAAATTAGTCACGAAATTTATTTTATTAATATTTGTGAAGAGAAGAGAAAAAGAAAAAAAATAAAAAGGTCCGATAAAAAAAAAAGCCACATCAGGTCCAACTCACCAACTAACAATCATCTCCTGCTAATTGGAGGATGATAAAATTCAAGGTGGTAGGGAAAGGTGGCAGGGGATCGTTCATTTTTATATGGTTAAATATATATGTTAATGATTAATACATGTTTTTTTTTTAATTTTATATCATAGATGTTTATATATTTTTAATATTTTTTTAATATTTTAAAAAAAGATTTTTAAAAAATATGATAGATGTCTTTTAAAATTTTTTTTAAAATTTTTTTTAAAAAATATATAAAAAATTATTTTAAAAATATTTTTATTTATATTTTTTGATATTTTTAAAAAATATTATAGACGTATTTTGTGAGAGAAAAAAAAAATATTACAAATTAGGAGAGATGGGGGGAGAGAGAGAGAGAGAGAGAGAGGAATATGATAGAAGAGGCAGGAGGGAGGGAGCGAGAGAGAGATCTCATTAATGGGGAGAGAGATTATTAATGAGGTGACAGATGGGAAAAAAAAAATTTCTTGGATCCCATCAAACCCAGAGAGAGAGATAGCGGTCGCCGCACTTGTGAGCGGCCAACTGCACCTTTTCCCTTTTTTTTCTTTTTTTTGTACTTTTTTTTTTACCCTTCATCATTCTTTTTTTTTTTCTTCCACTTCTTTTTCTCTGTTTTTTTTTTCCTTTTTTTTTCATTCACCTTTTACTCTTCCTTTTTTTTTTTTTTACCATCCTTCACTCTTCTTTTTTTCACTTCTTTTTTTTTTTTAACTATTTTAGCTTACTACTATTCCTTTTTTTCTTTTTTTACTTTTTTTCACCCTTCATCCCTTTTTTCTTTATACCAAAAATAGAGATTTACCTGAAAAAAAAGGCCAAATCAAGCCCTGCTCACTAACAAGCAATCAACTCCTACCAACTGGATGACGAAATCCAAGATAGCAGGGTGATTCATACTTATTCTATGTTATTAATGGTTAATAATACATTTTTTTTAATATTTTAAAAAAACATTTCAAAAAAATATTATAGATGTTTTTTAAAAAATATTTGAAAAAAATTTAACAAATTTTAAAAACATCTTAAAAAACATTTTTATTTTTATTTTTTGGTATTTTAAAAAATATTATAGATGTTTTTTAAAAAAATATTTAATATTTTTAAGAAATATCAACCTGGCAAAGTAGTTCATGCTTATAATGTAATTTTTTTTTAAATATTTACAAAAAGTCAAAACAAAACAACAACAATAATTAGAGTCTTGTCCCAACAATTGTAGTCGATTTTGGAGTGGCCGTATATGTATACAGGTTTTCTCTTATATTTTTGCAAAGAAACTATTTTTAATTTTTAAATCCGTGACTTTAAGATCACCAAAAGAACAATTCAATCGTTATATCAAAATTAGACCAAAAAAAATATTTTTTGTTAAAATAATAAATGCTATAATCCAGAGACATCAATCTTGCGCCATATCCTGCCCCATCTTCCTCTCAAAAAATAAAGTACATATCCAATATACTCCAAATTATCTCTCCGGCTTTACTCTATTCCCAGATGAGTTTTACAACTTGCAGTCCTTGTTAAATTCTTGTTCTCCCTTTAAGGAATATGGCGATTAATGGCAGAATCCCGACATCTTTTGCAATCCCAAAATCAATAATGTAAACCTGATTTACTTTTCGACCAAGACCCATAAGGAAGTTATCTAATTTAATGTCCCTGTGCAAGAATTCTTTGGCATGCACATACTCTGTTCTTGTAATCATTTAATTAGCCAACATTAAGATAGTCTTCAATGGAAACTTCCGCCCACAATAGACAAACAAATCTTCAAGACTAGGTCCAAGCAAATCAAGAACAAGAACATTGTCCTCCCCATCTGTACCAGCTCATCTAATGCCGGGAATACCACTTCCTCCTTGAAGAATGTTACATATCTTGGCTTCAAGAATGTTAACAGCGACGATCTCGTAAGCATCAACATGCATTGTAAGAAAGATTTCGTCGAACGATCCACTGCCGATTTCCATGTAACAATTAATGTCGAGTGATTCGGTAGAGAATGCTCAAGATTCTCCAGAAACCTTGGGGTTTCCATTTCTCCAGCACCAAAATCGAATAGCATACAACCTGTATCAAAGTTTCCTTTTGGCAAAGGGAGATGTAAACCTAGCCATGGGGTTGAAGCCACCCAGAATTGGACAGAAAGTTCCTTGTTAAATAAGCTTGAACGGAGCCCAGAACCATAAAGGTTGGTCTGGTTTCGATCCTAGTCTTCCTGCCATTTCTCGTCCAGCTTTAACCGTAGAATAAAAAAGTAGTTTCTTGGGTTCTTCAACGATCTCTCCTTCGACAATCGATGTAAATTTTTAAAAAAACATTTTAAAAAATTTTATTATTTTTAAAAGAACATGTATTTTTTTGATATTTTTAAAAAACACTTTAAAAAATTTTATTATTTCAAAAAAAAGTAAAAAAAAAAAAAAGAAGGGTGAATGGTGAAATAAAAAGAAGTAAAAAAAAAGAACCACATGGGGGGAGAGAGAGAGAGAGGAGAGAGAGTGTGTGTTAATGAGGAGAGAGAAAGAGGGAGGGGAAAAAAGAATGCCACAGATGCTCGCAAGGGGGTCCCGCACGCTAAGGTGGAGGATGATGAAATCTGATATGGTCAGGAGTCGACGACACTTTTATATATATATATATATTAAAGAACCAAACTCATGGATGCTTAGCTACTTAGCTTCTCATAACATAGTCTAAGCTCATATGGTCCGATCTTTAGGGTAAAAAAGACCTTATTTTGTCTCGCATTGGCTATACAAAAATTCATTCTCCATTGGACAAGGCCATTAATCTTGTATTTCAAGATAATTAGCTCAATGGCCAAGCCCACATGCAAGTGTTATCCTCATCACCTAACAAAGGAAAACAATACATTTAAGACTAGTGTTGGATGTGAATTTTGCTTCACAAATAATTACTCTGCTGACCAGAGTGAGGAACCAGTGTTGATGAGTTTTTTGAGCATTCGTAGATAATGAGACCTGCAAATACCTATCGAGGTGATTCTTGTAAAGAAAGTTCTGACATTCAAATCAGAAAGAAAAGTGAGAGAGAAAGAGAACGGACTGAGTAGAGACTTAGAATAGCCTTGTGTAGCTTTTGTGTGATGAGTGTAGATTTTTTGAACATATCCGGCGGATCGCCTGTATTTAGTATATATAGCATATGTATGCATGGTAGGTCTCTTGTTTGAGGGTATAGAAATCCTCATTTTCTTGTGAAGAGATCATTGGGGGATCTTTTGAGATTACAATGACTGTAGTTAAAGATCTTTAAAAGATTTAGAATCCTATAGATTGAGGAAAGTTCAAATTGTCGCTAAAATTTTATATCTTATCAAGAGAGATTACGGAAATTTTCTCCCTTATCGAAAGAGATTACTCCCAAAATTAGGGGAGATTCAAATCTTAGGTGATCATTATCTTAATTTGCTTGATAGAAATATTATTCGCCAGGAGACTTTTCGGTAATAGCCAAGAGAGTTCCATCAAAAGGTGTGCAAACAGTTTACCTGAGAGATTTAACCAAGATGGTCCAGAGGTCTAAGTAAGAATGCATGACTAAGGGGGGTTTGATCGAGAGGGAGTGCTCGATCAAGCGAGAGTGTTCAATCATTGTTTGCTGAGGGACCCCCTTGGTAGCTTGTGAACCTCTATGGCCCCGATGGGTTTGGTAGTCTTTGGATTTTATGATAATAGGCGGTTGACCAAATACCATCATTTGCCCCCCACTTCTAATGTTAGTTCGAAGAAGTGGCACTAGGAATAGTTTTACAAGGTTAGAAATTAGGGAAGTGAAATGGGCGTGAAAGTAGAGCATTAAATCCGAGACGTGTCGCCTCGATTTTCATGAATCTTCTTTGACACACCTCTTTTTGTACAGTCTGCAATTGGTTATAGTTATTGTGGCGGTCACACTTTCGTCAGTTTGCTTTCTTGAGAGAGAAAAGATTTGGTGACCTATGGTTTGCAAGATTTGTGAGAAAATTGAAATGGCAAAAGGTTCTTGATTTTGCGTTCATCGTACCATCGGTGACATTAGCAGTATGATGGCAGCGGAAGAATTGCGGGGGATGGTGAAAGAGATGGCATTAGGTGACAATTATAATTTGATGTTGCCAATAAAGAAAGAGAGGGTGAATAGGCCGACAGAGGGATGTGTCCCAATGTATAAGGAGTATATGAGGTATGATTTTCAAGTGCCATATATGGGTCCTCTTGTCGGAGTTTTGAAAGGTTGTAACATCTTCCTGGCTTTACTGATCCCTAGTGTCTGGTGTTTGGTTGTGGCAGTGGCGAGCCTTTTAAGCTACTGTTATTTGAATTTTGATTTTAAGATATTATTTTCGATTTTTTCTTTGAGAAGATATCCTATTGGGAGTTCCACAGAAGGTTGGTTTTGTTCCAATCCAGAGTCAGGTTAGAGGTTTTTTTATAAGGAGACTAATGATGAGTTGTGGATCAAGAATTTCTTTTTTATTGAGTTTGTGAATAAGGACTTGATGCTAGTGCTGTCGGAGGCTAGGGTAGAGTCTTCTGTGGGGTTGAAGTCCCCAAAGCCTTCTTGTCATTCGAGATTTGTGCATTCCATTGGGTGTTTTTGTTCTACAAAGAGTAGGTCTATTTGTGTGGGAATCTCCTGGACGACCAAGTGTTAACATTGGCAGGCTTGTTGGTGGGAGATAAGATGAAATCCAGATGCCTTTTTTGGTAAAAAAGAAGGCAATGAGGCTTCAAGATACTATTCCTTTTGTTGAGAAGGACGATTTCACGAAGGTAACCATCGACAGGCTAATAAGGGCCAAATCTAGAAGAAGTATTGAGGAGGGGGAGAGTGTATTAGAGCAAAGTGCTTTATTGACTGATGTTGTCCCTATTTCAATGCTAAAGAGCAAAAGGAGAAAAGTATGGATGCTAAGTCCAAGGAGTAAGGAAGTGGGGCAGAATAGAGAACATGGCTCGACAGGCGTGTCTAAGGTTCCTCGGCTAGAGGCGGTCAAGCATGTAAGGGTTGAAGGGTTTAAGCTGGAGGCATCCCTTTATTGGTCATCGGGATTAGCTCTTGAGGATGGCACTGGGAGGGAAGATACCGGGAGAGGGCCTTCGAGAGAGGACATCAAGGGAGGTATAAAGAGAGAGGACACCAAGAAGGGTGTAAAGGGAGAGGACACCGATTAATATATGTGTGGAGAGGCAAAAGAAGGGTATCTGAGAGAGCTACTCCTCTCCCTTTCATTTTGATCTGGTCCTATGACGATACGAAGGACTTAAAGGAGAGGGGTACTATAGCAATTAGTGTCGACAATAATTGCTAAAGTTATGTACATAGCACTAAGGCAAGAAAGTTCGCTGTTTGGTTGGATTATCACTGCTCTGAATTGGAGATGAATGGACAGTCTATAGGGCAAGGCGATGGGGCCCTAATATCTGTTGGGATTTAGATATGATTTTATTTTAGGGGTACGTTTTATCTAAGTTTTTGGTTGTAGTACGCTAATTTGGTGTATTTTGTGTAAGCTATTGTGTTAGCTGAGTTCCAGAGGTTAAAGAGAGATTGAGTGGTTGGGCACTGGAGCACCTTATAAGCCAAAGGGATGAATGATCTCCGACTGCAGGGTGCTCTAGTTCCAAGGGAGAGGGAGATTGAAGAGAAGAAGGTAGCTAATGCCACCTCGAATAACAGAAATGAGGAAGTGAAGCGTCTAAAGGCTGACTTGGAGTTCGCATTCCAATAGTGTGGTGCGGCTATCGTGAAGTGTGAGAAGCTAGGCATTGAACTAAAGGAGAGTGAGGCGAGGTGGGACGGTGCCAAAAAGTTGGCGCAAGAATGGGAGTAGTCACTCCTAGATTCAGAGAAGAAAGCGACGGACCTAAGTAAGAAATTTGTGGAGACTCTTGATAGTCATAAGTGCAGCCAGCATTAGCTCCCCGAAAAGCTATAGCGAGCGGAGGATATTCTCCGTCGTGTGAGGCTAGAGAAAAACTTGACAAAGAGTGCTGGCCATGCTAGTTCCGGGGTTTTAGTTTCAAGCCCAATTGGTGCTCCCAATGGTGACCCTTCTCAGAAAGCGGCGGATGTGGAAGAGGCATAATATAGTATATACAAGCATTACCGTGGCCATGACCATTCGCATTAGAACCATTAGTCTAATGAGTCAAGTTTGAAATCGACTCAAGAAAAAAAAAATTCTTAAAAAAACCTCCCCGCCAAAAAATTCAAAAAATAACCTAAATTGGTCGAGTTTTCAAAACTGGACCAACATTATTGACAAATTGGTCGAGTATTGAAAACTCGACTAATATTGTTTACAAATTGGTCGAGTTTTGAAAACTCGATCAATCTTAGTGTTGGTCAAGTGTTGAATACCCGATCAACCTGTGAACAATATTGGTTAAGTTTTCAACAGTCAAGTAAATAGTATTGGTTGAGTTTTGAAAACTCGATCAAACTCGGTTATCTTTGAAAAATATTTGTCCCAAGAGTTTTTTTAAGAATTTTTTTTAGGGTTAAATCCGCACTTGGCTCTTAGTCTATTATCATCCTTCTACAGCACATTACACCTATCACCACAAATAGCTAACCCCCAAATTCCTCTATATGAGCGCTTCATTGCACCGCGCACCATTCTACTTATAGGCACATTTGCAATCTACAACAAACTTGGTATACATGCACAAATACATTGTGTTCAATCTTCATGCACATGTGCTTCGAGTGGGACCATATTGCCTCTTGCATCTGGTAGCAAGTTTGTTTTGTGTGTTATGAATACAAAAGACTAAAACTAAAGACAGAACCACAATGCAATATATCATACACCGTGACCTAGGAGGTGGGCCTACTGGTTGGTGTTTAGGAAATCTCTGCTGAGCTTATCTCTTTATTCTGAGATTTTTGTTAACTAAAAAAAAAAATTAATAGACACTTAAGATTTTACAAATAAAAATCAAATTTTTTATAAAAGAAACTTTAATAATGATTATGTTCATAGTAACAAGTCACGTTTATTTTTATATTGAAAAGTGCCTAATCTCAAGGTAATCAGCATCAATGAAATACTACCAAGACTACTCCTTTCTGATGCTTTCCAACACAAAAAAGCATATCTAAATCTTAAATTTTTGTACTAGTCTAAGTAAATTTAATTAATGAATTTACATGGGTCAGGGTTAGATTATTCCTAATCCACTCCTTATTTGGGCAGTAACACTGTTTCATTGTAACCTTACTCAGATTCAGAGAACCGGCCGACCATCCACACCTGAACTGACCCGATTGCTGCTACACTTCTCAAACCCATTTCCAACCATCCGATCACCCTCCAGCAACTCTGGTGCCATAGCAAAATCAACAGGATCAGCGCCACCAAACGAGAGATAGAAAGGAACAGCACCACTAGGCATGGGAGATTGTAGTGGAATCAGACTCCACTACCGTGATCAAACTCTTCTCAGAAGACCAGGAGCAAGAACACAGAATGTTTAACATGATTATGGAATGCCATCAGATCATGCGAGAGAGTGGTCCTGGAGGTGAAATACATTTACAAAGAAGCTAACCAATGTACTGATCGACTGACTAAAATGGGTCTTTAAGGTCCTACTCAACTAGTGATTTTCTCCACTTGCTTCTTGAAGATGGCGGGGGTTCTTCCTCACTTCAAAGCTTAGGTTTTTGTGCGTATTTTCATTCGGACTGCTTGAGCCTCCTCTTTGTAAACCCAAAAAAAAAGAAAAAAAATGTTTGAGACCCCAAAATATGTTTCTTTAGGTGTGATTGCCGGACACTACATGATTCTTTCTTGAGACTCTTCTCCTCCGCCACCAACTTTGGTCCATTAACTAAATATTGATAAAATTGTTAAGATTTATATGATAATGTTAATTACAAGTACACTTACAAAACTTAGATTGTAATGCTGCAAATCTATTATAAAATAATTTATTTATGATTTCAGGAATTAAAATTCAATTACCATCTATTTAGCTAGTTGGCTTCAAAGTTCAGGTCATATGCTATCAAACATTTTTTTTTTCCTAAATAATCAAAATAACTATTTGTATAAATAAAATTTGACCCAATTATTTAATGGGGTAAAAAATTAAAATTCAAACATGTAAAAATACAAATTATGTGTTTATTTAATTAGCTTTAATGAAAAAAAAGTAATGGTGGAGACAAAATATTTATTTATCCAATGCCAATATTTTCATTGATTTTTGCTATATTATAAGAATTGCAGTTAGGTGGTTATTATGAAAACAGGACCTTCCTTTCTTGGGTTTTTCAGGGATGGGAATTTTACACCCCAATTTCTTATCTATAGTAGGAAACTGCATAAATCAATATTAAGAAAAACCCAAAATTCAGCCCCAAAACGCATGAATTCCTACATGGGCATGGTCACATATTTCGCACAATTGAACAAGGAAGGCGTGAGGTACAACAACACAAGTAATGTGAAGAAATCGGGCGCACACACACCACGTGAATGAAAATGTTAATTGGGCTGCTATGATATGTCCCATAGAATGCAAAATTAAAAAAAAAAAAAAAATCCCTGATTTCGCTATGGGCGGGATGTCGTGAATTTTGATGATAGGTATTTGAAAATAATCCTTAAAATCTTGCAACATAAATTTGAAAGTAGCATTAAATTGGAAAGGCATGCAAGTATTGCTGGATTATTTGTAATCCCAGGATTTAACAAGTTTATATACCATGTATATTACAGGAAGTAAAACCCAGCATTTATTTATAAAAGAAAATAATAACTTTAAAATATTTTGAAAAGAATATAATACAAAATAGTAGGATGCACTATTATGGAGAAATATCCTGGAGAATATTTTGGAATGGTAACAAAATAGGAGTAGAAATAGGATGAAGTGGAACTGATTTTGAGACTTATAAAACACTATCCTTTTACCTTGTAAACAGTGACGGATTTAAGACCCAGAGTTAGAAAGGCAAAAAATTAAGAGAGGTGTAAACAAAGCAATACGTATTACTATCATTAAAATTTTATACAAAAAATATAATTTAATACCGAGAAAATTATAATTTTTTAATTAAATTTTAAAAAATAAAAAATTAAAGGATACAATTGGCTCCGTCACTGCTTGTAAGCCATTATTATTTACAAAAATAAAAACAATGTAAGAAACATAAAATTCTCTATTCAAACTCCTTTCAAACTCGCTTACAATTTCAGTATCTCTTCTATTGTGGGTTCTGTTCTAGTTACATCTCACCTCCCTTCAAGACTTCATTTGTTCTCCTTGCAGATGTTTCTCTTTGCTCCGCTAGTCACCTATTGCATTAAGAAATTCTCTTTTCGCTAGCACCTTTGCTTTTCTTTTGGATTGATAACACTAACTTTGGGATTTGTTTATCATTTGCATCGGCGGCTTTTTGGCTGCTGTTAACTTTATTAGTTTCCGTCAATCTAGTATTTTTCTTTTTTGGGTTTTCTACTTTTTTCCGTTTCTGCAACTTTCTTTTCTTGTATCCACAAAAGCTGAAAAATTAAAAAAATATTATAAAAAGTTGAGAATAGACAAGCTGGCTTGATATGAAGTGAAAAATCTCATTATTTGGATATTTTGTGGAATTTTATAAAATTAGTGGAAAAAGCAGAAAATTGTTGAACAGTAGTTTTGGTTTGGGGGAGAAAGTGCACCTCTAAAATGTGGAATTAATTGATTTTTAAGGGAACTGCAAAATACATGAGTTAACAAAAGCACTAACAATATAAATTTAAATTTAAATTTAATAAAAATTTATAAAGGTGTTAATTACTTTTTTATCATATTCTAAACATTAATATTTATATATAAAAAAATTAAAATTCTATGACATTGTTATGAAATATAATTTATTTCTATCTCTAACTATATAATTATAATTTTTCAACTTTCTTGTATAAATAATACTAATTTTATCACTTTTGTTGGAGGTGAGTTGTGACTCCATAGATACCGACTCATTGATAACTCAAACGGTTACCATTAACGAGATATGAAACATGTAAAAACTGTCGAAAGATGTTTCGGCGGAGGAGATTTCGACACTTAAGTTAGAAAGAGCGATTTTCGAACATAAAGAAATAAACTGAGAGTTTAGAGAGTGAGAGGTTCCTTGTGACTAGTGTGTCTAATGTGTAAGGACGAGAGAGCGTACCTGATTTGAAGGGTTTGTAGATATCTTATACTTGATAGAATCGTATGTTTTTTGGGCGTTGTAACCTTATTTTTCTTATAGAAACGATTCAGAAATCTCAAAAATTCAATATTCTAAAATGATCGTGATCTTTATCGTATGAAAATTTTTCTTATTCGTAAGATCCTGGAGATACCGTTTTTGAGCAAGAAGTCAAAGTTGTTAGGCGCTTTGACCTTTCCTTGGGATCAATAAGGTCGTTGGCTATCGGTTGATTGTTTGGCCAATGTAGAGCCTTCGGGTTTGTTCGCTCGGTGAATCAAGGGATAAATATCCTATTGGGGAGATAAATGGCAAATCTTGTCCAATAGGCAGGGTGACTAAAGCTCTATCATTCGGGAGATGGGGCTACTAAGGCCATTCGGTAGATCAGTTGAGTAGTCCTTTAATAATACTAGGCTGTGCTCACCCATCGGTTGGTAGTTGCCCCTTGTGAACCTCCTGTGTGAGTCTTTCAAGCGCTAACCCTTCGAAATGGATATTGGGCCATGTCCCATCAATCTTAAATAAAATTTTCAAAAATACATATAAAAATCCATACACTTATTAATTACTTTTTTATCATATTTGAATATTAATGTTTCAAAAATTGGTAGTTCATGAATAGATCTCCAAACTTTTTTAAAAATTAAAAATTGTCTAAATTAAGTCTTTTACATGAGAATATTTCTAAATTAAAGTAAAAAAATATAGTCTTCTTTCCCTTAGTATTAGGTTTAGATTTTTTAATATGAGAATAATTGTTTTGACATTAGGGTTTAAGATTGAAAATGATGTGAATTTTGTTAAAAATAATTGGTTATTCTCTTAATGTTAGATTTTGACATAGTGTTTATTTTTTGTTGTAATGATATATAAAGCAAGTATAATTAACAATCTTATTAGGCTATTGTCTTATTGGAACGACAATATTATAAGAGAGACAAATGAATTTGAATACAATGTACCCTAAAAAGAGTATCGTGATTGAAATCAAACGGCAAAATTATAAGATGTGTTGTCTCTTTACTATTGATAGGGCCGAAACATTTGACGTGTATTTGTCCACTTATCTGTTTTGAGATTGTTGAGTACTATCTTCTGAAGAGAGTGTTCAGACAATTTGGTATCTGATAGAATGTACTGGTCAATATCTATTGGTTCCGGTGACAACCAAGAAGGGATGTTGAATTGGTTATCTAAAATTGACTTTTCAAAATTTTAATTTAACTTCACTTAAATTTATGCTGATCCTGTGATCAATTTATACATGTGTAGCAAAAAATAAAATTAGAGATGGAGAGACAAATCATTTTTTATTGTAGTTCGATTTTGTGTTTACATCTACTCTTTTAACCAACAAGCTGAAATCTAACAATTTATTAGTTTCACTATGAAGTTTGATCACAAAATACAATTCACTTGTCAATTTTTGATTTTCACACCATGAAGACAATTTCGTCCAACAATAAAAAACTTAAAACTAACTCACAACTTAATACACAACCCAACACTCAACACAATACACAAAAATAAGTGTACAAGAATCTTTTTCAATGTAGAATACAGCTTTCGAAGATGAATTTGAGTACAAAAAAATATTCTCTCTTTGTTGTGAAATTGATATCAAAATAATGATGAATGTTTCTCTACAAAGTATGCTTCACATCCTTTAAAATTCTACATTTATTAGAGTTAAAAACCTGCAATAAAAAGATGAGTTTACTGCTACCAAAGTGCTACTATAACTAGCAAATGCAGCAGCAATTTTAATGCTGAACTTCTCTGATTTGTAGGCTTAATTTGCTCCTGACTTTGTGAGATAAAGTAACTGTTGCAACTTGATTTCAAAGTTCAAATATCAAACTTGAATCTTGAGAACACATATTTGAATTTCCAAAGTGATAATGCTGCTATAAACATGAAATTACCTCCAAAAAATCAGCTTCAGAAGGTTGTGCTATCCAGAAATTGTTGTGCAACTAGTTGACTTTGCACACTTGTTTGCCCATAAAAAATCCAAAATTTTTGTGTTGTAAAATATGATATTTGGTGTCC
Source organism: Dillenia turbinata (assembly GCA_037126225.1). NCBI lineage: Eukaryota > Viridiplantae > Streptophyta > Magnoliopsida > Dilleniales > Dilleniaceae > Dillenia > Dillenia turbinata. The sequence goes on along the minus strand of JBAMMX010000011.1, from coordinate 19,679,054 downwards.
AACCATAACACTATAATACAACATTTTCAAAATTTAAAAAGCTTGATCAATGGTAGACATATTCTTGAGCAAGCACCCCTTGAAAACTAACTTTTTCTGTTGTAAAATATGTGTGACCAACCCACTTTAACTTGATTTTTCTCTAATAAATCTATCAAATTTTGGAACCATAAAATCTTAAAATTGGTGTCTCTCACACCTTCTTTGAAATTAATTTTTGGATTTAGAATTAGTTTATCATAGAATTGATATGGTTATATGGTCAAATGATCATGCTCAGACCTAGAAAATTTTTCAACATGCTAATATGTCACACTTAAACTTTAACTAACTTGCCCTTTAGATATGGAATAGCCAATATGTATATTTAGGTTTAGTTTTGGACTAAGTGTAATACCCAAATTACACTTATCATATAGACTGGATCTTTAAAAATTAAGAAAAATATTTTTTGACAAAGCAATACTTTTTATGACTCAAATTTGCCTTACTTTTATAGCAGATTCTATGATCTATTTTTTATAAGACTTATCTATTAAAAATTTAACCGGTATATTCAATAAAATTATTAGAATAATATGAAAGATTTTATTATCATTAAAACTAAGTAGACAATAATTTTCTTATCATTCTCCACCTTTTAGTGACAACAAAACCATAAAAATAAATGTTCAAAAAAATATTCAGGAGTGCACATTTTCAAATGATATACTCAAATATATACTTTCAAATTACACAAGCTCATGCTCATTTAAAAAAAAAAAAATCTCTTAGGCAAATCTTCCTCTTAATTTATAAACATTTTTAATTTTCTCCCCCTTAGTGTATGCATTTATTCATTTTTTTAATTCTCTCATTTTTTATTTCATCAAAAAAAAAAAAATATATAGCAAATTATTGTTACTCATAAAATGTGAGTACACCAATTCTTTTTTAGATATATTTCGATTCCATCACTGACAAATCAACTTAATTTTACCTTTTAGACATCCAATACACAATCTTATTTCCTAAATGATTTAAATACATCATTTTATTTTCTAAAAATAAAATTAAAAAAAATCATATATTTTTAGGTAGTCAAATGAAATCACAAAAGATATTCAAGATGAAATACCATGGCGTATATTCTTCGCAGATAATATAGTTTTGGTTGATGAAACTAGAGAGAGTATCAATACTAAATTAGAGTTATGGAGGGACACGTTAGAATCTAAAGGATTTAGATTGAGTAGAGCTAAAACTGAGTATATGATGTGTAAGTTTAGTGGCAACCATCAAGATAATGAAAAAAACGATTAAATTAGGAAGAAAAGAAATTCCAAAGAGCGAACGGTTTAGATATCTTGGTTTCATCATCCAAAATGATGGCAATATAGATGGGGATGTCAACAATAGAATTCAAGCGGGTTGGATGAAATGAAGAAAGGCATCCGGAGTGCTCTGTGATTGCACGATGCCATTACATTTGAAGGAAAAATTCTATAGGATCGCAGTAAGACCTGTTCTATTATATGGCACTGAATGTTGAGCCATTAAACAGTAACAAGAGTAAAAAATGACTGTAGTTGAAATGAGAATGTTTAGATGGATGTGTAGCAAAACTAGAAATGATAGAATTAGAAATGACGAGATATGTAATAAATTGGGAGTTAATTCAATTGTGGATAAAAATGTGAGAATATCGTCTGAGATGGTTTGGACATATGCAGCGAAAGCCTAAAGACGCACCTGCTAGGAAGGTAGAGAGTTTAAATATAGGAGATTTAATAAAATGTAGAAGTAGACCATTGAAAACTTAGATGCAATGTATTCGTAAAGATATAATAGTGATGGGGTTAGTTGAGGAGATAGTCTTAGACATGAATGAGTGACGTAGGAGAATTCATGCAAACTAAATCTTCTTCTCTTTCTTTCTTATCTTTTTTTTTTATTTATCTTATTTTTTTATTTTTTATTTGTCTCTCATATGGCCGACCCCAAATTTTGGAATAGAAGGTCTAGGTTATTGTTGTTGTTGTTTAGGTAGCCAAATAAGTTTTGATTCTCTAGAAAATAATTTTGTATCAAGATTAAATTTTTCCTGAAATGTACTAAGTTTGTTCATGAAACAACTCCTAGTAAAGTGACCATTTTTATAACATATATAGCACGAAATATTATTTTTATTTCTTGGATTATTAGATTTATATCTATAATTATTCTGTATATAACCAAATTTATTGTATCTTAATCCAAAATCAATTTTTTTTTTTTTTTGTAAGAATTTAATTTTTCACCATAATCTCAATAGGTGTTTTTATGGGTACTTCTATGAAAACTTATGTGTAACCTTCTGTAAAATTTTTCTATAGTTTGTGAAAATTTTCTATGTTTATATTGTGCAGTTCATGAAAAATTTTTATACAGTCTTGCTGCATTTTGTAGGACAACACTTTGATTGTTTTCTACAATTTTTTGAACACTTTTGGGAAGACTTTCTGCAGACCCAGAAGTGCGTATGTTCCCTGATTCTACAGCTTTGACAAAACCACTATTGTTAAAACTTGAAACTATTTTATAGTCATATATATATATATATATATATATATATATATATATATATATATATATATAATCTAAGCCATTTTTAGAAAAATCAATTCTTTAAAATGAAAGCAATTTTGTTAATTTTTCATCGTTCTCATAAAATTTGTTAAATGTTGTTTTTATGGATTTTGATAGATCTCCTACTCTATTTTCAAAAACTTTAATTTCATTTTTCAATCCTACATTTTCATTTCTAATCACTTCTAACTTTGAGTTCAATAAAAAATTTGTTTGTTTAAATATATCTTTTTTATTTTCTAAATCAATTATTCTACATTTTAACTTATTAATCACAATAAACATATTTTGAGTATCAAAACTAAAATATGTAGAATTTTCAGGCGTAGTATCAAAGTTAACCTGTGATTTTACCATAAGACAGAAGTTTGCTTCTTTTGCACTTTTTGAACTTTCTGACTTTGAATTGAATTCGTCTAAATCACTCTAAGTTTTTATCTTAAACTTTTCATTCTTCTGAAATTTTTGTAACTTTTTTTGTAGAATAAGACACTCATATTTTATGTGACCCAACTTCTTATATTCGTTGCAAATTATTTCTTCTTTTTGCTTTTTTCCTTTGTTATCTTTTCTTACACTAAACTTAAATTTTTGTGAGTTATTCGATTTTTTAGATTTAAAAAATTTATTACTCTTATTTTTAAAAACACGGTTGAATTTTTTTGCTAGTATGTACAACTATTGATCACTATCTTCTTCTTCTTTAGAACTTTCATCTTCATTTATTACGAAAGCTAATGTCTTCCACTTTTTTTCAGTTTCAGCAGTGTGAAAAATTTCAGTTTCATAAGATATCAACTTTTCTCTCAATTCATTTAGGGACAGTTTGTTTAAATCTTATACTTCTTCAATGGTTGTCTTCTTGGCATCCTATACTCTCGGTAATATATGAAAAATCTTCCTAATTTGATCTATATTTGAAATCTTTTTACCAAGAGAGTCAAATTCTTTAGTAATGATAGAAAATCTATTAAACATATCTTTAATATTCTCTTATTATTGAAATCGAAAGAGTTCATATTTTTGCATCAATAAATTAATTCTTGTTTCTTTCACGGTGTTGGTTCCTTTATAAGTAATGCACAATATATCCCAAATGTCTTTAGCTGTAGCATATGAAGAAACGAGATTAAATTCGATAGGAGAGAGAGCGCAAAGAAACAAATATTTAGTTCTACAATTTATAGAAATCATTTTCTTATCATTTTTTATTATTATTGAGTCTTTTACATTTAAATCTCCATAGGTAATAACCTTCCAAGATTCATAGTTAGTGACTTTTATAAATATCTCCATCTTACATTTCTAATGAATAAAATTTGTACCATCGAAATAGGGTGTCCTATTGATAGATTGACTGAATATATAAGGAGAAACATTGGATCTTTTGTTCTAGAGATATCTCTCTAGTGGAGTTGAGCACTGTACTCTTATACCACTTGTTTGTCCCAATGACAACCAAGAAGAGGGGTTAAATTGATTGTCCAAAATTAGCTTTTCAAAATTTTAATCTAACTTCACTTAAATTTATACTAATTCTATAGTCAATCTATACATGTGCAGTGAAAAATAAAATTAAGGATTGAGAGACAAATCCTTTTTATAGTGGTTCAATCTTGTGTCTACATCCACTCTTCCAATCAGTAAGTCGAAATCTAACAATCTACTAGTTTTCACTATGAAGTTTGATTATAAAGTATAATTCACCTGTCAACTTCTGATTTTCACACCATGAAGACAATTTTGTTCAATAATGGAAGACTTAACACTAACTCATAACTTAATACACAACCCAACACTCAACACAAAAATAAGTGTACAAGAATCTTTTTCAATGCAGAAGACAGCTTTCGAAGATGACTTTGAGTGCAGAAAAATGTTCTCTCTTTGTTGTGAAATTGGTCTCAAAATAATGCTGAATGTTTCTCTCTAAAGTGTGCTTAACTTCCTTTAAAATTCTGCATTTGCTAGAGTTAAAAATCTGTAGTAAAAAGATGAGTTTATTGCTGCCAAAATGCTGTTGTAACTAACAAATATAGTAGCAATTTTGATGCTGAACTTCCTTGATTTGTAAGCTCAATTTGCTCCTGACTTTGTGAGATAAAGTAACTGTTGCAACTTGATTTCAAAGTTTAAATATCAAATTTGAATATTGAAAACTCAAATTTGAATTTTCCAAAGTGATAAGCCTATTGTAAATATGAAATTATCTCCAAAAAATTAGTTCTAGGAGGTTCTGCTGTCCAGAAATTGTTGTGCAGTTAGCTGACTTCGCACACTTGTTTGCTCATAAAAAATCCAAAATTTTTGTCCTGTAAAATATCATATTTGGTATCCAAACATAACACTATAATACAGTATTTTCAAAATTTTAAAAGTTTGACTGATGGTAGAGATATTTATGAGCAAACATCCCTTGAGAACAAAATTTTTTTACTATAAAAATATGTGTGACCAGCCTACTTTAACTTAATTGTTCTCCAATAAATCTATCAAATTTTTGAACTATAAAATCTTGAAATTGAAGTCCCTCACATCTTTTTTGAATGTAATTTTCGGATTTAATTTCGGATTTAAAATTATTCATCACACAAATTGATATAGTTGTCCAAATATAATCAAATGATCTTGATCCAAGATTTAGAAAATTTTTCAACATGCTGGAATGTCATACTTGAACTTTAACTAACTTGTCCTTCAGATGTGGAATAGTCAATATGCATATTTAAGTTTAGTTTTAGACTAAATATAATACCCAAATTACACTTATCATACTGACTGAGTTTTCAAAAATTAAAAAAAAAAATTCTTTGATAGAGCAGTAACTTCTATGATTCAAATTTGTTTTATTTCTATAGTAACCTCTATGACCCAATTTTTATAAGACTTGTCTATTAAAAATTTAACATGTACACTCAATAAAATTATTATAATAATATGAAAGATTTTGTTATTATCAAAATTAAAGAGACAATAATTTCCTTAATAATATTAGATTGGATTTGCATTTGATCGACGTAGTACAGTCGAACGAGATTAGACTATCACTTAAGCAGTCCATATGCAAAGATGGGAGGACCGTCGAGAGTATGCTATTGATGGAGATCCATTCTATGATCATGCGATGATGACTCCACACTACATGTCATGGTATCGCATCATCACACGTGCATATGTTGGCAATCTGACACAATGTTATTTAATCAGTTTCCACCGAACACATTTATGATATTGCTGATGATATGCTAGCTTTGGATACATCCTATACTAGAGTTACCGAGTTCTGAGACTTAACATCTCATATGCTTAGAGTTTTTGGTGATGAGTGGTCTTCGGATTTTGTACGGGCAGACTATATGAGTTGTCCATCCACATTTGGACCGGTGGATAACAATGATGTAATACAAATACCTATTGGCTCTATATACTACAACCCATATGTTGTAATAGATTATCTCATAACATAGAGATGTAGTGATGCCCACTTTTGATATTATTGATCGCTTCCCAAAATTTGGAATAATTCATTAAAAAATTAAAAAAATTAGCCAGGAGTCGATTTCTAAAAGATTAACTTTTATTAATTTAAATTTTTGGAAAATCGATTTCAGTTTTTTATGTTGACTTCATTCTAATTTTTTTAATGTATTATTAATTTCTCAATTTTTTGTAAAATCAGTTTCAATTTCTCCAATGTATATTGAAAGGCAGAAGGTAGAAACAAAGTCTTGCAGTTGCCATAGCGCAAAAAAGCAGGGGAGAGAGAGAGGATGAAGAAGAAGGGGGATGTGGACGAGGTGGAAGAGCTGTTAAAGGTGGCGGAGGAGGAGATGCTTCTCAAACTCAGTGTCGACTCTCACATGTCTCGTGTTTCTCCTTCTTATCTCGATTCCGATCTCGACCGTCGATTTCATGCCCTCAAATCATCATCCTCATCTTCCACCATTAAATTACCAGATAGAAATCCATCATCGACATCGACGGGACAGAAGAAGAAATCTAATGATGATGATGTTGATGAATTGTTGAATGCAGATCTTGCTGCTAGATTTGCGGTTCTCAAAGGTCAATCCAAACCTACCTCTTTCGACGATCCAATTCATAATTCAGGGATGGAAAATCATGAAGGCGATGACGATGAAGTTGAAAAAATCATCAAGTGGGCCATTGACGCTGCTCGTCTTGATCCTTCTCCGCCCACTGACGACGAGGACAACAACGATGAAGACGACGACGACGACGACGACGAGGAAAACGACCAATTTGGCAAAAGCAGGCAACATAGATAGTGAGTTCCTTTTCCTTTTGCTCTCTATTCTTATGAGTTTCATTCCCATATTTAGGTCTTTCATAGAGTATTAGCTTAGGTAATATCTATATGTTTGAACTTTGAAGGTGCAAAGGAACTTATTCTTCTTCAGTGGAAGCTTGAGTGAATTGTTCTGTTTCTAAGATGTGATGCAAAGGAATACTTGATTGACTCTAAAATTTTGAATTTTGACGATGACAATGACATAAATGATGTATGGATGTGAAACTTGGGTAAATACAATTCCAAATGAAATTGACAAATTTCTGACAAGAGGGTGATTGTCTCTGACTCTCAAGAAATTTTTATTTTTTATTTTTTATTTTTTACCTTTTGTATTAATCATAAATGGATTTCCAGAGTAAAGGATAAATTATTTCCTTAATGAGATGATTAGGTAGGATTTTAGTTGTTTGGATTAACTGAGGAAAGCTTTTGCTGTAGTTTCTGATCCCAGAAGTTATATTTAGTTGAAAAGGACTTGCAATCATATATACCGGAATAGGTATGCTTTTGGGTGCAAAATATTTTGAAAGTTGTAGTGAAAAATCCCTGTAAAATGATAATAAATGCCACGTGAATATTATGTGATGGTCATAAACCAAAAGACTTTTTAATTTTTCATTACCATCCTTCATCTGCCCTTGTAGCATGACACCACAAAGAAGCACCGGAAAGGAATTTTATCTCACATATGCTGGGGTGGACCTATGTAGAGCCTAGGGTGGGCAATTGCACCCTCTCAATTTTTTAAAATTTAGTTAGTGTTTATGACTCATATATATTTTGCACCCACTTAAATATAATTTTGCACCCCTGCTCATATTTGTTGCTTGAATAAATATCTTATAATTTTTTTGCACACCCCTGCCTCTGGGTTTTGGGTCCACCTCTGCACATGTGAAATAGAAAGAAGCTTTTCCTGGAAATTTTTCATATTTCTTTTGTACCATAGGAAGTCAACAGTTCAATGTTCACTAATTCTTTGCTTCCATCTTGATCCAAAAATTGCATAAAACTTACCACCAAGAAGACACTAGAGTACTTGGACTGCCAATGCTCATCAAACAGAAAAGTTTATACATGTAGAACAAGAAATGATTCAGTGCCTATGCCACTACCAGAAAAGGAAACATAACCCTTGGTTTTAGTACTTCTCGAAAACACACATTCACAAACATGCATAACAATATTGATTTCTAAAGTCTTCTCACCTTGTATCCAATCATTAATATTGATCTGGTTAAGAACCATGGATCACACTACAAGATAAATGACTTCTAGTGGAAGTCTAAAGGACTGCTAAAGCTTTTGCAAAGCCGCTGCTGTAAACCTAATCTCCATATGAAGCAACAGATTTGGATGTGGGAGACAACACTTCCAGAAGTTGCCTTATGGCTATTCTACAGGGTCAGGATATAAACCAAGTCTAAATGTGTGAAAGTGAGGTTTAGCGGTGATTTTGGAAGGATATTTGCCACTATACCATTCCTCCAAAAGTCAAGTTTCTTGGGGTGTTAGAAGGGACTCTTGCTTTCCAAATAAAATTCGCAAATGAAAATAAGGATGCACTTGCAATGCAAATGAGATTCAAATAGAAGGAATAGTAAGGGAGAAAAGGCTGGACTATCAAATTCCAATTCTTTTTGTTGTAAAAAGAATTCAGTATGTTAAGCAGCATAGTAAGAGTGAGTTGTGAGACCTTCCCATCATTGAGGTTTCAGGAAATAGATGTTAGCAATGAGAGCACTTAAATGATAAGAAAGGCTACACAAATTGGGGAGCCAAGTAAATACCTATCTAAAAGTGGAAACTGCCCATCTCCTATCTAAACCTCAGCAGAGGGGAAAGACATGATAAAATATGATGAATAAACTTGCACAAGAGTGTTAAATCGATTCTTTTAAAGTTGAGATGAAATTCTTAGTTTATTCGGTCAGAGCTGATAAAATGTTGAGTATTGCAGTTGGTTTATGGTTTTTGTTTTTGTATGTGTGTTTGCGCATGCATTGCAGACTGAGGAATTCACCACCAAGAGCAAATTAGTTGTTGAGACTGTCAATAGAGTGCAAAGCATAAGAGAATGTTGCTTTTCATAGAGCTGAATAGAGAGTAAAAGGTTTATGTGACAGGCCAATAGTTAGTCTGCCGCCCCAATGAAGACAACTTTAGTTCATACAGTTTAGTCAAAAAAATGATCAAATCTATTATACTTTGTAAGAAATATGTGATGAATGGATGAAGCTTGAATTCGATTCAATATTGAGTTGTCAATTTGCATTAGTTTGTATATATGGAGATTTTTGATTTTACGAGTTGCATGAAGTCTTAAATGATAATAACCTTATGATTATAAGAAACTATATTACATACGCTGAAACTAATTTCATTAAGAAAATGGATTAATTAATCCCTGTGTTATCTTGGCCTGTTAGACCGCCTGAGAGAGAGAGAGTAGGTAGCACCACCACGTAGGAGATATTGGGAGAAGAATGTGCAAAGAATAGCATAACAGTGTTATTCCTTCTATTGGTATGTTTACTAACATGGACTTTGAGTTGAGAAGCTGATCTCATGCAAGGGTGCGAAATGAGGATAGCTGAGCCACATACTACATGAGAAATGAATGCATTGCTATGTTAACTGGGTTTTCAACAAGGACATGTGTAGTAGGGGGAAAAAGATTGAGGGTGAAATATTATATGGGCAACATTTGAAGGAATAAATTACACTCCAATAATGTTTCCTTATCTTATGGATGATTGAATTTGTACGGAAAGGGGTAAGTTGTACCCCATGATTTTTAATCCCATAATTTTTAATCTTGTTTCTTGTAATGAAGGATAGCTTTAAGGTGCCCAAAAACCATGTCTGATCTACTTTTTATTTTCATTAATAATTAAATAAAAAGAAAAATCCCTTCAAGAGCTTGTTGTGAAATAATTAAGCTAAATTGAACCCTTGAACCTGTGGAAAGCAAATTTGAATAATGATGTGTGGTAGGACAAGAATAATTTAGATTGCTTGGAGATTGAAGATACGTAATATGTGAAATAATTTATATATACCATGTATATATTTCAAAAAGTATTTTGGACAAAATGTTTAAAATAATGGTAAAATATAAAAAAAAAAAATTCTTATTTTTGAAAAAGCAATAAAATTGATTCTTATTGAAATGGGCTCTCTCGCACTATTTCCACACTCAAAAGGCAAAAAGAGGAATACGATAAAGAACAAGAACAAAATTGCTTGCAACCGAACTAAACATACATGATTAAAGAAACAAACCCTAATTTAAGTAAACAACATACATAATTAAAGAAACAAACCCTAATTTTATATTAACAAACTCCAAATTCTTGTGAGAGAAAGGAGTCAGGATTCAATTTTCTCTAATCATCTAATCAATTGACAACCAAAAGAGAATTAGAACGCAATTAGCTCAAAAAAAAAAAAGAAAAGAAAAAACATTTTAGAGAGAGAGAGAGCTCAGTGTTTATGATGAGATTGTGAGAGCAAGATTAGCTTTTTCAGTGGCTTCAAGAAATAGTGAAAAGATTGAGAGGGGAGAGATAAATGAAGGTTAGATTCAATTTAAGTTAAATGCTTTATCTTCTCAATTTGGATGGTTCAAATCCATAATTGAGGCAGCATGAGAGATCGAAGGCTGATGAAAATTTTGCAGCCCTGCTGACCACAATTTTTCTCCAACAAAGAACAGAAGGGGGATAAAGATATGAAAGGAGAGAGCATGACTGATGAAGAGATAAAAGGCTAATCCAGATGATTTTCCCAAGAGAGACTAAAATTTTCTGTTCCCCCTTTACCCTACCCCCTCCTACTACAGTATTTACCCCCGTTTTGGGGGGGTAAATGCTGATTCCATGAAATTTTGTTTTGGCATTGCCCCCCGCCCGCCCGCCGGGGGGGGGGGGGATGCTTCCAGAACATCCATAAAGGTGTTTAAATTTCCTGGGGGTAATTCCCTCTCTCTTTCCCCTCTATCACAATATCCTAAAGGATTTTATGTGAATGAGTCTATTTTCATTTTATCTGCAGTTAACAACTGGCAGTGTTTTCTTCAGATGGTGGCCTTCAGATGGGATCATCTTATTCTTCAACTAAATATACATAATGCTTAATATGTTGGGTTTGCTCTGTGGGTACTGGGGAGCTTCAATAGCTTCAGCTGGATTTTGGTCTAGCCTGATTTAATATATGGCAGTATGGATCAAATTTGTGGAGGATTGGCCATATAGTTGACCAGCAAAGAAGTTAGACCATTGCTACATGAAATGACCTAATAGTTGAAAACTGTCACTAGAAAAAACAGGATAATATTAAGGCCAAAGTTGAAAGAGGGCGAAATAAGTGCCCCTAATATTTTTTGAGGAGAATGGGGGCCTTAAACTTTTATATCTAGAGGGAAGGAGAATTTTTGTGGTTGAGAATTTTTTATTTATTTTTTAATAAATAAAAAAAAGACAAATTCCTTATCTTGATCTGCAAGAACGAAGCCATTAATGTCGGCGAGCTGGTGACTTTCTTTTCTCACCTCTCTCTTCTTTCTCTCTCTCTCTTTTGGCAGTCTGTAGGTTCCAAGGCCAAATAAGAAGAGAGGGGAGAGAGGAGAGAAAACAGAGATGCCAGAGAGGGGAGATGAGAGAGAGGAGAGGGGAGAGAGAAGGAGATTCACGGAGAGGAGAGGAGAGAGGATTAAAAATGGAGGGCACATGGGTCTTCACCCCTTTTCTGCTTGACCCCTCAAACAAATGGTGATTCTCCTTAAACCCATATAGGATTTTCTAGGGCAGCCATTCTCAGAAAATATGCCCCCCCCCCTTATTTCACCCCTTTCAAATTTGGCCCAATATTAAAGTATCCTTTGATTAAATCAGTTAATGCATCTGAAACTGAACTTAGCTGCAATCATAGGTTTATGTTAGCATTAAAAAATAATAATAATAAAAAAACTGAAAACCTAGTTGAGAGAGAGAGAGAGAGAGAGAGAGATGTGTTAGTATTGTTAGAATTCATGAACTGTTGCCAAAGAGGACAGAGGGAGAAAGTGAATCATATGCATAATTTGGAGAGTAGATTCATATTTCTCCCAACCCCCCACCCCCCAAAAAAAAAATCTAGGGTGGGGAGTACAAATGGAACCTTAATGTCAGAGAGAGAGAGAGAGAGAGAGACGTGTTAGTTATTGTTAGAATTCATGAACTGTTGCCAAAGAGAACAAAGAGGAAGAAAGTGAATCATATGCATAATTTGGAGGGTAGATAAAAACCAAAAAAAAAAAAAATTCTAGGGTGGGGAGTACAAAGGGAACCTTAATGTCATCTACTTGGGAAGTATATTCAAACATTTCAAAATTTTGGGGGATAATTAACTGCAAAACAAGTTTATGGATTATTTGAAAGTATGTCGTGAAACTTGAAGTGGCATAAAAGAGAAGTGGCACTTGATGTGGGACGAAGGGAGTATATAATCTATTGAGTTGATGATTGCAGCAAGGAGTTACTAATGTTCTGCTATATAATGATTGTATAATCTTGCTGTAACCAAGAGAGGATCTCACTCATAAGTTAGTGAATGATATTAGTGAACTGCTCCCACCACCTCCCCAAAAAAAAAAAAAAATTGTTTGTTAGTCATGTATAATAGTTAGTTATTTCAATGACCATTAAAATTTCAAAATAATCATTGGAATTAATCATTTTATTGCAAAACTTGTGTTGATTGTTCTTATGAGAGCAATAAGGATATTAATTGCTCCATTCACATTTTTTTTGACAAAGAAAAAAAAAGTTGGTATATGCTAAATTATATCGAATTTTCCTGACTAAAAATTCAACACAATATGTCAAACGATTATTTTCTACTTATCACCAACAAATTATTGATTATTTGTCCTTTTAACTTTAAACCAGTGTTATGTCAACACCTCATAATTAAGAGTTGAATTGTTGTCTGTACTGCAAAAAATTTTCTGATTCACACTTGCTCATAAGAACTTGTTTGTAGTGTTGTATGGCAGTTGAATTTATTGTCCAGTTTTAACATGCTTTGTGTCATGTCTTTTGTAGGATCAAATGGTCCTTTGAAGACATTAGTCCAATATGCTTCTGACAAACTTGAGCTGAATGGCATACTCATATTCAATAGCTTGCCTATTGGGATGAAATTCAGGCACCCTTGCCCGTGACCTTGATATGCCAATGATGAATTGCAAAACTGTTATCAATTATATACGTAAGAATGTGGAGCTCTTTGAAGAGCAAATGCTTTTCTTTTGTGATGAGGGAATTCCATACTATGGTGAATAATCAGTTGGTTTGTGTTGTAATGTTGAAGCAAGTTAATGAAGCTTAAAACAATGACAACCTCCGATGACTATATTGGAACATCAGTGTCATGCAAATTTATACGTAAATGCTTGGTGGAGGATGAAGTTATCCCATGCATCAGTCAAGAAAGCACCATTCTCTTGGTATTTTGAATTACTGGCAAGAGCACTGTCAAATACAAAGGGTATGTTTGGTACATGCATACATCATTATCTTTGCATCAAACGGAAGATAATTATGCTTCCAAACAGGGTAATCAATTCCTTTTTTTCTTTGGTGCAAATATATGAAGCATATTATGCTGCTGTTTGGCTGTTCTTTTCTGTTATACCAAACATGCCCAAATAAAATGAATTTCATCCCAGAAATGTTATCTATTTTAGTGCTAGAGGAATTAGATTAACCATGATGGAACGGGTTATGCTAGACTATTATTTGATTTAGGTTTGTTTAGGATTGAAATTTACCAATCTAGGAAAGAGACATCTTGAAACTGCACCAGAGTTGCATTTGTTATTAACACCTTGCAGGTTGGGTCGTAAATGAATCGAACTGATTTAAAGTTAATTTGAATTTAGCTCAATTATATTTTATTTAACTCGTAGTTTAGCTCATTTTTAAGTGTTTATTTTTTTGACTTTTAAGTTCAACTCATATTAAGCTTACAAACAGATTGATTCTGCTCTCATGAGTTCACATATATCAATCTAATTAAAATTTCAAAAGACTTGAAATTTCTTTTGGTTTGTTTGTTTGAGTGTGATTCATTTGTGATTTTTGTTTTGTTTGTTCTTTTGTTTTTGTTTTTAATGTATTGCTGTGTGATAGTGTATACTAAGAAAAGTTTCAAACTTAAGATATTTTTTTTTTGAAATAAACGAGTATGTCTCCAAGAAGATAACAGTCATTCTCTCCTGATCCCATGATCTAGGGTTCAATTCCTGTTATAATAAAAAATAATAATAATAAATGTGTATGCTTTATAATTATGTTTAAAAGAATTTTAAAAATGTTAAAAAATTTTGATTTTCTCAATTGATACAAATGAGTCTATTTTATTAAACTCTCTCTAAGTAAGCTAATCTCTTAATAAGGAACCTATCAGAGCTATTAGCCCTATTAATGAGTTATAATCTGATTGACATCATTTTTTCTCTCTTGTAAAGGTCTTTATGCAGCAAAAAAAAAAAAAAAAAAAAGAGCTATTAAACCCCAAGGAGATCTTGTTCCTGCTTTGCTCCCTCCGGGCTCCAAAGGATTTGTTGCAATTGTCAAAGGGCATTTTGGTAATTGAAAAGGCAAGCAAGGGTAATTGTGTTAAGTGTAAGAACCAAAGTGTGAAATTGAGGGAGGGCACGAGGGATGTCCATCAATTTCTAAGTCCAAATTTCAAAGATTTTTGACTTACAATTTTTTTTTTAAATAATAATAAATAAATAAATAAAATAAGTAGGTCATGAAAAACAGTGCAATAAAACCCCATTAGTTTCTCCACAAGAAATAAAGAAATGAGAACTTTAAAGAAGAAGACAAAAGGCAGAACCCACACTTGCATCAAAGAATTTAGTATTCCAAATTTGAGGTCAATTTTGCATCAAAGAGCTTGTAACTCATAGAAGGTTTGTCAATTTAGGATTGACCATCTCATTCTAATCGCTTACCCTAGCCTAAAAGGATTTTCACCATCAAAATTTGAGGTCAGTGAAATGCTAGCAAATGCTCAATGCGAAGTTGACAAGCAAACTTAAAAGGAGGTATGCAGTTGAAGGGACATTGTTGATCTCAGCAAACGCAACCAGAACTACTGGTGCAAACTTCTAATGTAAATGCACCCTTGTACCCAATACTAGTGTGGGCCACCTCTACCTCACCTAAAGCAGCAGTAGCATTACACCACCTCAGCTGGATGTCTCATTCTTTTTCTTGCTCACTTGCTAGCTTTAAGGAACAGCGAGAAACAAGTGCAAAGTTGGATCCTTCTTATATTGCATTGTGGATATAAAGTTACCGCCCCTTGTATCATCACTGCACCAATTGACGGGTCTAACTCAATAAGAAAATTTATCAAGGCAGAGCCCAAATGGTGCAGTTAGGTCTCCAAGACCCCAATAAAGCCAATAACCTGATTGCTTCAGAACAAGACATACCCATAACAAATGGACTTCTGTTAAAATAAAATAGCTAAACAAATTAATTCCATGTAAAAAGGCCTCTTGCCTGTCTCTAGTGTTTTAGGTGATGAGCCACATCCTATAGAGATACTCTACAGCCTATGGTACACATCTATAGTCTATTTGAATGAATGATACCTATCCGGGGGTAAAAACTGGAAATGCCTAAAGCAAGGAAAAAATAAAGCATGTCAGAAATGTTTGCCCTCAAAAGTCCAACGATCAGCAGCAGTGTATCAATCTTCCAAACATACCAGAATTTATCATCTGTGACAGAAAATAAAGTATCAGAGGCCATCAGCGGCATGATTTATGGACATTATCACTAGGGGACAGATAGAAATACGGCATATTTAATATGCTTAAACAGGAACTCCCCCACAATGGCATCATAAAAACTAACCTTTGTATCTGTGAACCCTCCATGTATCTGATGCAATCATGAGATCTTGTAAAAATCCTTTTGACTTATAAACATATTCCTATAGCATTTGTATTCATGAAATCATCATTATCAGTAACAGAGATTGTTAAGATAAACGATCTGAGTTTGAGATGATAAATTAGATTCAACAGAAGGAAAGAACGGGCCTCACCTAGGGCAAACTAACGAAATTCATCATGGTAATCAAGTTCATCTTCTTCATCATTGAAAATAGCACTGTAAAAAACATATGGACTCTCAATCATCTCAGTCAAGGTTAAACGTCCATCTTTATCTGTATCTGCCTGCACAATGATAATTTCAATGTTCAGAATACAGCTTTTCTGCTACCTATGGAAACACAAATTTGCACAAATGAGAGGATTTCACTGAAGCAACTGAATTCAAAAAGGTTTAGACTAGCTTCAGCAACAGCAAGTGTTAAGAGTATGAATACAGTGGTTGAAGCATCATTCTCACGCAGGCAGAAGAAACAGCATATTCTGCTACATAAATTTTATTTGTATATATATTGCAGGGGCAATAAACAGAAGAAAAGAAAAAAAGTCTACATCCTCATTTTTCAAACAAAGAAGTTCCTAGGAAAGAACAGGCATCAGTTTACATACGTCAACAATCAACATACATATCAAACATAAAAGGTTGCCTAATAATTTCTCAGAAAATATGTCCTGAATGTGAACAAGATGGATAAGGTAATCAAACTGAAATTGAAAATTACAATTAGCCACCAATAACTCAACAGCAGGTAACTCAATGGTAATTGTGATCCTCTGCAACAGTGCAGTACAACACCATTAATAAAGAATGGGGCTACAATTATGTAAAGAGTAGCCCATAAAAGAGTTGGCCAACAGAAGACTGCCTGCTCTTCTTTGGAATCTATCCCCAAATCAAAAATCACTTGGAATTTGAGTACATGCTTGACAATAATGGAACTTTGTTAAGCAAGATAAAGACCACATAAAATGCTAACCTAGTGGAGAAACAACTTATTTGCGGTACTTAAAAATATAAAAGAGAAATGAACCATTTTTTTTTTTTATGAATATAAAAGAGTAATGAACCAAATATTAAGGGGCATGAAATAAGTGCAACAATTTGTTATTTCCAACTTATATTGCCTTATAGACATAGTCACAGAATACAACAGACAATTTTTAAGGCAGAACACAAGCAAGACCACCCCTGTTCCTAAAGTATGTGGCCTGGAAAGTGTTCCAAAGGTGACATGTGTGTGGTTCTGAAAAGAACAAAAACTTAGACATGCAAACTGTGCGGTTCTGAAAAGAACAAAAACTTAGACACGCAAACTGTGCATCCAACAGGTGTAGATGTTGGATGTGTGTTGCGTCAAATGAGGTGTTGAATACTTGCACAGCAATACTTTTTAACTTCTCATACAAAATGTCCAGCAAGCGTGTGGTGCTGAAAACAAAAACTTAGACATGCCAACCTGTCCATCTCACAGGTGTTGGGCAAGTGTTGGTGTCCAATGAGGTGCTGAATACTTGCACAACATTACTTCTCCTGCTTTCATGGTGTAATACAAAATTGTAGACGGGAACCATTTAACTAATCAAACATCAAATGAAAAGGTTTGGGAAAAGGGAAAGGTAAAGAAATGAAAAATGGAAATATCTTCAATTATTCAATTGGAAAGGCACATGTTATTTGGCTCACTTGGACGTGGGCACGGAAGGGAAAGCAATTAGGTATCAGCACAAAATACATCGTGACTATTGCCTCCCCTCCCCCCCTCCCCCCAAAAAAAAGAAAAGAAAATAAAACCAACATAAAGACAAATTTTCAAGAAGTTTAAGTTAGTCTTGGTTTAAGAACAAGAGAGCAAAACAAGCATATGCATTATCCACCAACATTTTGTAGCATTTTAATAAAATCCCTATCCATTCCACAGTCAGCCATTATTATCAGAAGGTAATTTCCATCAACAATTTAGCTTTCGCACATAGTTTCCACCACTGAGATTAGTCGTCTTTCAATGATAAATAATTTATATAGCACCAGAGGCCGCAACTGCAATAAAACAATGAAATTCACAATGTCTAAATATATAAAGCACCATGAAGAAAATTATTGTTTTATGAGCAGAGCAACAGCACCAAAGCCTGTCGGAGCTCTCAAATCCTCCTATTGAGCTCTTTCCAGCCAAACTACTCTTCTCTAAAAAAATAGAAAGGATCACCCTGACAATCCTCTTTTCACTGAACAGTATAGAACACTCACCAAGCTCATAGCTGACTATGTTTCTGATCCCATCCAAACAATAAGAACCAAAAAAAAAAAAAAAAAAAAAAAAAAAAAAAAGAAACCTTATCCCACAAAAGGTATGAGTCTAAGAGCAGCATAGCAAATGATCCACAGTTACACAGTCACTTTTGGAGTAGCACATCGATTAGAAACAATTATGTAGTAAGGACATAAAACTTTGCCCCAATATGAAATTAAGGACACCAACTTTCAATTGTTCATTTAAGGATATTAACTTCACCAATTAGTTCAATTTAGGCCATGTAATTTGTTTAATGTAAAAAGGCCATGTGGTGTCCACATGATGCTGACATGGTGAAAGATTGAGTTTTACCTCAAGTTAAGACTAAGTTGGCAAAAAGACTTATTCAACCAAAAATAAGACGATAAAATGTAAATCATTAAAGCTAAATTTGCCTAAACAACCAAAAAAGTCTAATAAGAGCCTTTACACTCAATCCAAGTGAGACCCATGAGCCATGACAGACTCACCATTGAGGATGGTGAAGCTCCTACTCTGATTAATCTGCAACCAGTCCAATAATAATAATGTACAGTAGAAGGTCTCCAACTCCCAGACACTTGCAAGGTAGTGACAATTGCATTTGTTTTGTTCCTCCTTTACCAGAGGTAAGACATAATCCTCCTTTTCTCTTACAATTGCTGGGAAATCAGATTAAACAATCTTCCCATTCCTTATAAGCTAAACCCCTGAGATGTAACTACTTAATCCTCTGCAGTTTCTTCACAAACCACGACCACAGAGACCACCCACCACATTTCTCACTCACCTCTTACTCCCAATTGTATATTTCACACGAACTGCCAATGGAAAGAAATGTCTTCCTCCACCATGAATCTTCAAAGTCAAGCTCCAAATATTAACCTCAAACCAAAATCTTAACAAAAACATAAAATACACCAGGAGGTTCAAGACAGTGCTTAAAATTAGTAGAAGTCCCCACCCTGACAATCAAAAGCCCTTCTTCCGACTCCTAACACTCTCCCCCCGACTACATCATCCCTAATAGCTTCATTTTGCTAAATCCTATAAGCATCCCAAATAAATGAAAAGTAAATCCCCAGACCTACAACCAAGAATGTAGGCCAACATCTCACAGGTATAACCAGCGCTAACTAAGATGAACTCATTCTTAGACATATCCACCCTCAAACTCAAATTTCACACAAAGCACAAGATATTTTTGACATTACATCTACTTCCCTCAAAATTAATGGCATAATCTATGAAAATAAGTGGAAACTGAAACAACCACCTTGGTGTGTAGAATCCTGAGTGTAAGTTCTCCCCCTTTAATAGCATCATGTTCTTCGGTAAAGGAAAGGGAGTTATCTGAGACCATGAGAACAGTGAAATGACCCATTGATGACACATGACCAAGATAAAAAAGGACGAAGTGGAGATACAACCCTGATCCAACTTTTCTATTTCCCCTTAAAACCATCCTCTCTGCAGCTTATAAAGATGTCCCAACAAATGTGATCTCCACACCTTGAGTTAAAATTCAGCATTAGCTATCAACACTACACGACTAGGACTTATTGCCCCTCCACATGGTCATGTTAAGCCCATCCAATCGCCCTGCCAACCGCTAGTTGGATGCTTCTTGCTAGGACTACAAGCTATAACCACCACAGTTATCATCATAAAATGTTTGACATTGATTTCCCCTTTTTGAATGAACAACCTGAATACTTGCCACAAATTCCCCAGAGGAAACCAATTCACCAAAATTGTGCATTTATTTGACAAAACTTAAGGCTAAAATAATAAAATTTGAAACATAAGTTATACGGGGCAGGTTGGCCCAGGTACACAAGGAGGACTTAAACAGAGCCCCCCCGCCCCAAAAAAAAAAATACCATCATGCAGTCCCTAAAAATGTAACTTCGAGTTGTTCCCTACAATTGAATCCATAACCCAGTCAAAGTGTTGAATAACAGACCCATTTACGGCAGGACAATTAGCTTGCCCATTGATATGGGCTGCTTTGCCATCCCTTCAAATACGACCAGGAACAGTTCCTGCTTCTACCTAATTGAAGGAATATGAAAGCAGTCATTCTATCACTCTAATTAAAGCAAAATGGATCAGTCAATCAAGAATTACATACCTCCAAATTCACGTGACATTGAAAGTACATGTTTATGTATGAAATTAGAGCAATATGAAGTCAACTTCTGGTGACTAATACCTGAGATATAATATAATCTGCCTGTTGTTTTGCATAGTAGCGCTCTGATGGATGAAGTTTCCCAATTATGGGAAGGAGTTCCAAATCTGTCAAGTATCTGTGAAGGAGAAAAAATAGTAAGCAAATAATATATGAAAATGTCAAATAGATCAAACAAATGATTGATAAGGATGTTTTAATCAGTACCCATCACCATCTGTGTCAAGATCAGCAAAAAGTTTCTTAGCTGGAGCCTCCATTGGATTATCAGAGTGGTATGAAGAATTATAACCTTCTTCATCATAGTTTCTTACCAAGTCAAACAGCCCATGGAAGAACTCTTTAAAATTAACCTTGCCATCTTTGTCAGTATCCCTTTCTCTGCAAGAAGGGAAAAAAGCAAAAAAAAAAAAAAAAAGGTTTATCTAAGAAAGAACAACTTCTTATTTATCTGTAGGACTCTGAAGAATTAAAGAACAATAGCTCATACATGCACTTTTTATTTGTAAACTCCAATGAGGTGCGCAAAACCCACTTAGTTGACTAAACTGCTGTGGTGGCAGCAACTTACGAATATGAAAGATGATATGATTTGCAAACTCCCTAACCTAATCAATTTCCTAGCATGAGCAGAACCTTGAAGCAAGAAAACGTGGAACACATGACTTTGCCTTGACTACATATTCTGTTACAGGGAAGAAACTATTTATGTTCCTACCGTAAACATTTTTTAAGAGCAGAAAAGCACAAAATATCACAAGTTGATGGAATCCTAGGAACAAGAAGTTCCGGTTACAAGAAATTCTACAAAATCTGTAACACCTGAACATTCAAAAATGGGGACAAACAAAATAAATTAGAAGCCAAAGCCATCCATCTATCAATCTGCACTATGTGGGAATTCATTTTATTAGGTAAAGAAAGAGAAGAAGCCAATAACAGAACAGCGAATTTCTCAGATATCCCAGTAGTAATAGCAACAAAAAGCAATGAGAGAGCAATGGAGGGAAAGGTTTTCACCTTATTTCCTCCTGGCACAGCCAGCAGAGTAGCTTGGTGTTTGTGCTGTCAGCTGGGTGCAAAAAACTAGAAAATCATGAAGAGTACAGATTAATTACAGAATTAGCAAAAATTTAAGAGAAACTATAAAAGTCAAATACTTACTCATTGAACTCATTTTTATTCAGTAGACCATCTCCATCTGCATCAGATGCATTGAAATGCTCCTCTTTCCACCATCCCATATCATACCCAAAAGAATCATTATCTGTCATGCAAAGTCAAATTATGAACATAAATACTTAATAAGTACCACCTTACTCCATGTTAAAGCAATTAACTTGTATGGTAACATTACCAAAATTTAGTAAACACTAATATGTTAAAAAAACTGCTCAACTCAAGGTTCAGAATATATTCCTGTCTCTTTGGACTTAATACAAAAATATTACTAATCGAATACATCTAACTTTGCCCAAAATTTGTTTCGACCAGAAGTGTCCATTCGTTCTGTATGTTAAACAAGACTAATCTCTATTAACCAACTCTCAATGGATAGAAGTACTTTCAGTTCCATTGTGCAGCCCTCAAGGGGATTTGTGTAAAAATATGGATTTATCTTTGTGGCATTAGTAAGATTAAAAAAGAAAAAGGGTAACAGCAATAAAAGATGTAAGTGAGATGGGGAGTGGTGGGGGGACATCCAAAAGACTTCATACACCTTTTAGGGCAAATAAATGCAAATAACAAATAAGACAAAGTTTATTGCCCAAAAAAACAACAAACAGATTAGGAACTGATGTCAACATTCAGAAGCTCCACAAATCTAACCATCTATAGCATACAATTCATTAACCAAAGGAAGGAGAAAAACCAACTGGCAACCTTAAAATTTCATCCTCCCACAAGTTGGTGCATCCAAACCCCCCCACTTGTTTTTCCTGAAAGCAATAACACTGGTTCTCAACTCCCAGAAAATGTCCACACCAGCTCTTTTCCTCGAATATTTTAAACTAAGAATTTGTCATATGATATTAAGAGCCACTACAACCTAGTTCCTCCCATCTTCCTCCTCAAAATTGTTTCCAGAATCCACAGGACAAAATTTACTGTGTATCTGTGACCGCTTTCTCAATCACTTTTCTTTTTTTGACCAAAAGATCTTTCTTCGTTTAATTGACTGGTTGAGGATATTGCCATCAAATCCTTCAAAGGACATTTTCTCATCTCCTCAAAGCCCTGTGAGAAATTTTTTCATTGCCTATACAAGTAAGATGGTCAGGGGCCGCTTTGAAAGGTGCCGAAGTGATGCATTCATGATTTTGGCTGCGGGACCAAGGCCCTAACATGTGTGCCATCAGAAATTGTCAAGATTCAAATCCCAAGCATTACTGAAACTGAACTTAGGTAATTTTGTCTGTATATCAGTTGCAGAATTAAAAAGGATCTGCGAAACTTATACCAAGTGGTGTCCTTGGGACTTCTTGCAACTCAGAAATCCTTTCTATATTCAAGTCCTGATAATTTAAAGTGGTAAAGAACTAAATTAATGCACAGACCAGTTTAACTACTCTATGATTGAATTTTAACTTAGAGCCGTGTTATTTAGACCTTCACGCATAAATTAGTGGCAACACAGGGTCTGGTCAACCTACCAGTGCCAGAAGTAGCTGGTTGTAAAGACCGATAAGGTGGTATCAAAAAAGTCTTAGGACAAAATCTCGCTTGTACGAGGGTGGGGGTGTTTATGGGTAGGGGGAGAGCTTGTTTTGGATTGGCTCTAGTTTGTAACTCCTTTATGTAGTGTCGTGCACATGTTATTGTTGGAAATATAGGGAGTTAATAGAGGATGTCGGAAACAAGAGAAGAGTTAATAAAATTTTGGAACTTTCAGGGAATATGTATAGTCTTCATAGGAAATTGTTGAATTTATTTGTTTGTGTATTTTTGTTGTATAATAGATTTGTGCCATGTGCTGGGCACTAAAGCAACATTCCACCATGTAAACTCTCTCTATATCTCTCTCTTAAGAAATTGGGTCAAGAACAATTTAGCCTCCTTTCTCAACAGTTACTAAATGGGGCAGGGAGGGTTGATGGTTGATTTTATGGAAATCTGGTGCCACACCTTCCAAGTTGCCATATTCCATGTGAAGCTCTCTGCGGCCGAAGATCTTGACTAAGATCCAGTTTACAAACAAACCCATCTCCCTTCTCTTTCTCCATTACCCCATTACTTCCAACTTTAGCACGTTCCAAGTCACGATGCTTATATCTAGCTTAATTTGGAACAACACTAACATAAAAAACCCTAATTTCTTCCGCACTTATGAAAGGGGATTCACAGAGAGACAAGCTGTAAATAGAAATCATTAGAGTCACAACAATGTTAAACCTGATCCTTAGAGGGGAGAGAGAGATATATATATAGACCTGCACTGCGAACCCAGCCAGGAGGCTCATACTCAGAGAAGGAAACAAAGCCATCGCGATTCTTATCATGGAGCTCCATCTCGCGCTCAGTTCGATGCATGACCTCCCTCTGTGCCAGCTGCAAATTCCACTCTGTCAACTCCTCCTCCGTCACGAATCCATCAGAAGGATCCACATCGATCTTCGGGAACAACAAAAGCAACCGATTCGTCACATTGAATCTCTCCTCGTCATTTAAGTAATCCTCAGCGTCCATGAAATCTTCCCACTCCGGCTGCGATTCCTCTCCGGGAGTCGCCGTTTGATTGTCGAAGAACATCTGCCTCTCCCATTCCTTGTCCTCTCTCCGTCGCTCGATCTCGGCGACGAGAGGATCGAATGCAACGGGTTGGTAGTGGTTGTGGGCGTGGCGGGAATCGGAGGGACGAGAGAAGGTGAAGTTGGAGCGAAGCTTGAGATGGCGATGGCGGCGATCGGAGGAATGTTTTGGAGAACGAGAGACGAGGAAGAGAAGAAGAAAAGCCACAGTGATGTATATTATCACCGAAACTTTCCCCATACTTTCTCTCTCCCTAGATTTTGGGTTCAGTGAGGTTAGAGAGAGAGAGAGGGAGATCGACGTGAGAGAGAGAGAGCCAGTTGACGAGATTTGGACTGCCTGTAAATGCAATGCTATGGTAGGAAAGGAGTTGGGACAGAGAAGGGGAGTGTGCTAGTGACGTGGCGGAGTGTTATTGGTTGGAGTAGCAGAAGTGAAAAATACATTCTCATGTAACCAAAATTAGTTGGGGTTGAAAGCTACCTGATTTGCAACGCCACGATAGAGAGAGTGCTGGTGTCATCATTAAATGATTTTATATTTGTCAAATATTATTACTTTGGACTCTTTTTCCCTCTCCCTCAATACTTTAAATATATGTGAAATTTTGTTGAAATCTAGAGATGTCATATCTTTTTATCTGATTACTCTGTCTCTCTATCTATTCTTATAAAATGTCTTATAAGAGGGTTTATAAAGATTGGGTAAATCGATAATAGCTACTACATTAATTTAAATAAAAACAATATGCCAAAAGCAACGATACGAGTAATAACCTCATATCAAACAAGATTAAATTAGGATACAGTACTAATTTTGTCTAGTTATCGTCATTACTCGATTTTGTATTTGTCATATGTCATCAATTCGAACTCTCTCTCTCACTCTCTCTCGATTTTGTATTTGTCATATGTCATCAATTCTCTCTCTCTCTCTCTCTCTCTCTCTCTGTGTTGACATCTCAAATATATGTGCAATTCTTCTGAAATCTAGAGATACTATTTCTTTTGACATGATTACTCTTTCTCTTTATATCTACGAAACATGTTGTAATTACCGTAGGAGGATTTCTGAGATTTAAATAAATCGATAATGACAACTACATTAATTTAAATAAAAGCAATGCACCAAAGGCGACGACATCAATAATAATTTTGTATCAAACAAAATTGATTTATGATACAAGTAATAATTTTGTCTTGTTTTTATCATTAATTGATTTTGTATTTATCATATGTCATCAATTCATACTTTTTATGCCTTTCTTTCGCCCCTCTCTCTCCACTGACACCTGAAATATCTATGGAATTTTAGTAAAATCTGGATACGTCATTTCTTTTTATTTGATTACTCTCTTTCCATCTTTATTTCTACAAAACGTGTTGCAGTTAGCGTAAGAGGTTTTCTGAGGTTTAAATAAATTGATAATGACAACTGCATAAATTTGAATAAAAGCAATGCGCCAAAAGCAACAACATGGGCAATAACTTCGTATCAAACAATATTGTTTAGGATATGAGCAATAATTTCATCTAGTTGTCATAATTGATTTTGTATTTGTCAAATATCATCAGTTTGGACTCTCTCTATCTTTCTCTCTCCACTCTTTCTGGCCACCTGAAATATATGTGAAACTCAGATACCATTTCTTTCAACCTGATTACTCTTTCTCTATTTCTCTATTCCTACGAACCGTGTTACATTCATTGTAGAATGGTTTCTGAGTTTTGAGTAAATCGATAATTGCTAGCTACTACATTAGTTTGAATAAAAGTAATGTGCCAAAGGCAAGGACATGAGTAATAATTTTGTATCAAACAAAATTGATTTAGAATACAAGTAATAATTTCGTCTAGTTGTCATCATTAATTGATTTTGTATTTGTCACATGTCAATAGTTCAAACAGCCTCAATCATTTTCTCTCCCTCTCTCTCTTGACACTTGAAATATATGTGGAATTCTATTGAATCTAAAGACATCATTTCTTTACACATGATTACTCTCTCTATCTGTCTCTTTCTCTTTCTCGACCTCGATCTCTTTGAGAAAAAATGTATAAGCTGAAGCTGAAAAATGTATGGACTCTAATTGAGTGCAGGAAGAAAAGAGCTGGACCGGAACACGACTCTAAGTTCTTTGCTTTGTTGTTCGTCAATGGCCTCAATTTTGACCATCTGGACTATTTCAAAACTTCGAAGGAGGCCCAAAATGGCGTCGCATGCCTCGCTTTCCTTTACCTCATAGGTAACTCCATCAAACAATTGTCACTTAATGGATTGATCCCTTGCATCTTGTGAGAGCTATAATATCTATAATTCTGCTTTTGACTTTGTTGCTTAAATTTATCAATTATTTGCTGGGTCTCTTAAGAATACAAAATATTTTCATTTTGTTTGACCAAATTTTCATATTTATTATGATTGCTTTATTTCTTTCTTTTCATGGTTAGGTTTTACAATAAATTGATTTGTTGGGATTTCTGAAAATGGTCTGAAAATGCTATGGTTGAGTTTTAATTGATCTACTAGATGGTTTTGTTTTATGCGATCTGATATCATTTTTTATTGCTTTCCTAATTTCTAGTTTATAGTTTTACTTAAAATATTGGGCAATTATTCTAGCATTATTAGAAGCGGCCTATTAAAGTTGTGCCAAAAACATGTGGAGTTATGTGATTTTCTCTTGTAGTTTAGTTTTTGGAATGTAAGATATAGTTTTGCTAAAATAATTTGCGAATAGCAAGTGACATCAATTGAATTGGATTTACATGTTTTATTATGTCATTTTAGGATAACTTGTTAAGTGAATGAGACATTGTAAATAATAACAGAAGCTGTAAAGATGACAGAAAGATGTTGCAAATCTATTATGCTAAAAAAATTTTGTACATGTTTCATTCAAGTTTCTTGTGATTTGTATGTTCTTCGATTTAGGACATTGATCTAAAATTTTCATCTACTCCACAAGATAATATGCATACAATAATACAAGAAATATCACAAACTCCCGGTTCTGTTGTAAGAGAAACAACTAAGTATGGAGGTTTGAAAACTTTTAATTTAGTTATACTGTATTTAAGTCTATAAAAGAAGTGTCGGTGTTTCAAATGATAAAAAACTTGATTACTCTCTCTCTCTCGCTCTCTCTCTCTCTAAGAAGCGTGTTATGTCACTATAGGAGGATTTCTAAGATTTGGATAAATCGATAATGACAACTACATTAATTTATATAAAAGCAAAGCACCAAACAGAACAAAATTAGTAATAACTTCGCATCAAACAAAATTGATTTAGGATACGAGTAATAATATTGTCTTATTGTTATCATTAATTGATTTTGTAGTTATCATATGTCATTAGTTTGGACTCTCTATGTCTTTCTTTCTCCCTTCTCTTCTGAAATCCAGAGATGTAATTTCTTTTCTTTTTTTCTTTCTTTATTTCTACGAAACATGTTATGGTTAGCGTAAGAGGATTCTTGATGTTTGGGTAACCGATAATAGCAGCTATATTAATTTGAATAAAAGCAATGTGCCAAAGGTAACATCGTGGGCAATAACATCGTATCAAACAAAATTGATCATTTGGTTGTCATCATTAATTGATTTGTGTTTATCAAATGTCATCAATTTGGATTCTTTCTTTCTCTCCCCCTCTCTCTAGACAATTGAAATATATATGGAATTCAGATGCCAATTTATTTTTTACCTGATTACTCTCTCTTTCTCTCTCTCTACTCCTACAAAGCTTTTTACAGTCATCATAGGAGGATTTCTGAGGTTTGGGTAAACCAATAATGGCAACTATATTAGTTTGAATAAAATCAATGTGCCAAAGATAATAATATGAGTAATAATTTCGTATCAAACAAAATTGATTTAGGAGACAAACAATAATTTTGTCTAGTTGTCATCATTAATTAATTTTGTATGTGTCACATGTCAATAGTTCAAACACCCCAGTCTTTCTATCTCCCCTCTCTCTTGACACTTGAAATATATATGGAACACTGTTGAAATCTAGAGACACCATTTTTTTTTTCACCTAATTACTCTCTATCTTCTAACTCTCTTTTTCCACCTCTATCTCTTTGAGGAAAAAAATGTACAAATTGAAGCTTCAAGAGCTATGCCACAAAAATGCATGGACTCTACCTGAGTGTAAGAAGTAGAGAGATGAAACAGGGCACAACCCTAAGTTCTCTGCTTTGTTGTTTGTCATTGGTCTCAATTTTGACACCCTGGACTTTTTCAAAACTTCAAAGGAAGCCCAGTTTTTGAAATAGAAGATGTGGTTTTGCTAAAATTATTTGTGAGTAGCAAATGATATCAATGGAATTGGATCTATATGGTTCATTATGTTATTTTTGGGATAACTTGTCAGGTGAATGAGACATTGTAAGCAATAACAGAAGCTGCAAAGATAAGCAAAAGATGTTACAAATCTATTATGTTAGGAAAATTTTATACTTGTTTCAGTCAAGTTTCTTATGATATGTAGATTCTTTGATTTCAGTCATTGTTATGAATTTTTCACCTACTCCAGAAGATAATGTGCAAACAAGAACACAAGAAATAGCACAAACTCCCAAATCTGTTGTAAAAGAAATAACTGAGTACGGAGGTTTGAAAACTTTTAATTTAGTTCTATTATATTTAAATCTATAAAAGCACTATTGGTCTTTCAAATGATGAAAAACTCGATTACTCTCTATATATCTACGAAGCTTGTTATAGTCTTCGTAGGAGGATTTCTGAGATTTGGGTAAAACTATATGAATTTGAATAAAAGCAATGCACCAAACGGAATGAAATCAGTAATAATTTCGTATCAAACAAAATTGATTTAGGATACAAGTAATAATTTTGTCTTGTTGTCATCATTAATTGATTTTGTATTTATCATATGTCATTAATTTGGACTCTCTTTGTCTTTCTTTCTCCCCTCTCTACTAATAATTGAAATATATGTGAAATTCTATTAAAATCTAGAGACACCATTTCTTTTCATCTGATTACTTTCTTTCTCTCTTTATTTCTACGGAACATGTTACAGTTAGCGTAAGAGGATTCTTGATGTTGGGGTAAACCGATAATGACAACTACATTAATTTGAATAAAAACAATGTGCTAAAGGTAACATCGCGGGCAATAACTTCATATCAAACAAAATTAATTAGGATATGAGTAATAATTTCATTTGGTTGTCATCATTAATTGATTTTGTATTTATCAAATGTTATTAATTCGGACTCTTTCTTTCTTTCTCTCCCCTTCTCTCTGGACACCGAAAATATTTATGGAATTTAGATACCAATTTTTTTTTCAATTAATTACTCTCTTTCTTTCTCTCTATTCCTACGAAACTTATTACAGTCATTGTAAGAGGGTTTCTGAGGTTTGGGTAAACCGATAAGGGCAACTATATTAATTTGAATAAAAGCGATATACTAGTAATGACATGAATAATAATTTTGTATAAAAAAAAATTGATTTAGGAGACAACTAATAATTTCGTCTAGTTGTCATTATTAATTAATTTTGTATTTGTCATATGTTAATAGTTCAAACACCCTCAGTCTTTCTCTGTCCCCTCTCTCTTAGCAATAGAAATATATATGGAATTCTGTTAAAATCTAGAGACGCCATTTCTTTTCATCTCATTACTCTCTCTATCTGTCTCTCTCTCTTTCTCCACCTCTATCTCCTTGAGAAAAAATGCACAAGTTGAAACTTCAAAAGTTATGCCACAAAAATGCATGGACTCTACCCGAGTACAGGAAGAGGAGAGATAGACCAGAGCACAACCCTAAGTTCACTACTTTGTTATTTGTCAATGGTCTCAATTTTGACACTTCGGACTTCTTCAAAACTTTAAAGAAGGCCCAAAATGGTGCCGCACTCCTCACTTTCCTTTACCTCATTGGTAACTCCATCAAACAATTGTCACTTGATTCTTTGCGTCTTGTGGGAGCTATAATACCTACAATTCTGCTTTTGTTTTTATTGGTTAAATTTATCAAACATTTGCTGGGTATTTTGAGAATATAAAATATTTTTATTCTGTTTGTCTAAATTTTCATACTTATTATGAATGTTTTATTTGTTTCTTTTCATGGCTAGCTTTTATAATAAATTGATTTGTTTGGATTTTTGAAAATGGTCTGAAAATGCTCTGGTTGAGTTTTATTTGATCTACTAAATGGTTTTGCTCTATGTGATATGATATTATTTTTTTATTGTTTTCCTAATTTCTAGTTTATTGTTTTACTTAAAATATTGGACAATTATTCTAACATTATTAGGGTCGGCCTGTTAATGTTATGCCAAAAACATGAGGAGTTATGTGAATTTATTTTGTAGTTTAGTTTCGGGAATGGAAGATATAGTTTTGCTAAAATTATTTATGGGTAGTAAGTGATATCAATTGAATTGGATTTATATGATTCATTATGTCATTTTTGGGATAACTTGTTAAGTGGATGAGATATTGTAAGCAATGACAGAAGCTGCGAAGATAAGCGAAAGATACTACAAATTTGTTATGTTAGGAAAATTTTGCACGTGTTTCATACAAGTTTCTTATGATATGTAGGTTCTTCGATTTCGGACATTGATATAAATTTTTCACCTACTCTGAAAGATAATGTGCATACAAGAACAAAAGAAATATCACAAACTCCCAAATCTATTGTAAAAGAAACAACCGAGAACAGAGCCTTGAAAACTTTTAATTTAGTCCTATTGTATTTAAGTCTGTAAAAGCACTATTGGTGTTTCAAATAATGAGAAACTTGATTACTCTCTCTCTTTCTCTATATCTATGAAGCTTGTTATAGTCACCATAGGAGGATTTTGGAGATTTAGATAAATTGATAATCACAACTACATTAATTTGAATAAAAGTAATGCACCAAACGGAACGAAATAAGCAATAACTTCGTGTTGGATATTTTAGAGACTCACATGTACAACGGAAGCAATTAATAATTTTCGGAAACATAAAATGGTGATTGGGTATAGAATAAATACCTCATATGTAAAGCCCCAAAATCGATCCAATCATACATCCTTCGATTAGATCTCGCGGTCGGGATGGTGATCACGATACTAATCGAACCACCACCGTAATACCACGACACCGTAACCCTCAGTCCAACGATCGTTAGGACGGGAGAAATTTTCCTACGCGAAAATTTCTCGAACCCTCAAAATGAATTCTCTCTCTAGAAAATTCTATATTTCTCTCAAGCAATTCTCTCATAGCAACCATAGGGATCTCACACTAAACAAGAAGGGAGAGAGTCTCCATTTTAATTGTGATGCCCCAGATCGTGGAGAGAATAAAGGGAGTGGTCTTGTAGTAGTTTTTGGATTAGTGGGACCCACTAACTCCTCACAATTACCAAAATGTCCCTCTAGGGCATATCAAACCAATATCTCCAACTTGCATGTGAGGGCATTTAACGTCCGTCATAAGATCACAACTCATACAATTTTTCTCATATCATCCTATTGGACTTTCATACAGGATTTGGCATCGTGCGACCTGCAAGTACACCTGCAAGTAAAGACCTCTCGATGCACCTATTTGGATGATCGAAAAGCTATCGTTAATATCAAAATAACTCGTTGCACCCCAAATCCATGACTAATTACATCCATCGAGTTATTTTCCTCATCGAAAGCAATCCCCAACAAATGCTCGACTGTGTATCCACTATTATGCTTACATCCCAATATAGACATGCATAATAGGCATGTCGGTGAATACAACACAATGATATAATGTCAATTGATCTTCATTTTTCCAAACTCGAATCTATTAGTCTCAATTTAGCTGCTTTGCTAGATTTGTCCCTTAGACCTCAATTTATCTTCCAAGCTATCGATAAACAGACTAAAATAGCAAATACTGATCCGAGACCTCTAGAACAGCTGAAAGTGATAAAGGTACAAGAGATCCCACCCAATGGATTTCAGGTTTCACACAGTGGGAACGTGGATCTAAATTATGTCAATGTCTTAAATAATGCTCCCACTATCCCTGGTCGACATATCACACGTGGTATGAAACGCGTGCCACAGTGTTATTCCCACATCTCTCAAATGACATATGTTAGAATTTTCTAACACTATGCAGGTATGAGACTCAGTCTACACATAAGACCTTACCCAGAGATCTCAAAGAGAGTGCCTCAGAGACAATATCACTAATCGCAGATGATATCTGAGATCTCAAATCTGGCTACTTACAGGCAATATGGATGTGGGTACGTCCATGCCGGTCATATCGTATATGACCTCATTCTGAACACATATCAGGGCGACTTATGTTCTAGTAGGGCCACTCTCAAAGCCTCTTACAGCTAGAAACCGTCTCATCTCCGCTCACTCAGAGCTGGAGGTGGTCACTCGTGTGAGAGAGTCGACCATGCCTGCCTGACATATCATTTATCACAACAAATCACAAAATATATGACAATTAAAGTAGTGCAATAAATAAACTCGTGACTTAAATATGCACACATGTCATATATATATACAACACAATAAGCATCAGTACAAGGTGAGAAATGTCAATTAACATTCAAACCTAATGATTCCTATATATCATACAGGAATCTCTCACAATGGATTTATTGAAAAGATCAGCCAACATGTTGTATAGTAATGTACTTAATTTTTCACTTCACCATTCTCAATGATATCTCTCATAATGTGGTATTAGGTATCAATGTGTTTGATCTTACTGTGATACTTAGGGTTTCAGGTGTGGTCAATGACAGCCTGATTTTCTCAATAAATCATCAATAATCTCCTATTACTTGCCACAACACCTAAGTGATTCGAAAATCTCCAGAGTCAAATACTCTCATGCACTACAACTGAGTATCTCATAAGCTCAGTCTCTATCATAGATAGAGATATGTAGGTTTGCTTCATACTACTCCAAGACAATAAAACTTGATATCGATTTACATACATTCAGATCACCAATCCAGTTGGTATCTGAATACCCAACAAGATGCAAATCACCTCCTCCATAACACAAGGAGATGTTCGTAGTTCTCTCGAGATAACTCGAAATCATTTCACTACTCTCCAGTGATACCCTCTAGGATTCGATCGATACCTAATTATCATACTATCTGCAAAGCAAACGTTTGATTGTGTACGTGACACTACGTACATCAGAGTACTCACTGCACTGGTACAAGGGACTCTACTCATTTCCCTTGTCCTTTCTTGAGTCTTTAAAGCATATATCAAGAATTAAGGTTTAACCTTTTAGCGATAAGAGTATTTCTAGGGTCGCAATCATTATTCTCGAAGTGCTCGGGAACTCCATTGATGTTGGACTCCTGTGAAAGAATCAACACCTATCTGGAGTGATCCCTCTGGATCCTAACTTAGAGGAAGAATTGAGTCTCACCCATGTCCTTCATTTCAAGACTCAACAATGTCCACGTCATCGTGGTCATCAGATACTCTCTGTTGTTTCCAGTCAACAGTATGTCATTTTCACACAAGGACATGATCACAAAAGAATCATGAGAATGCATAAAGTATACGCGATGATCCTCCTCGATTATCACGAAATCGTGAGATATCACCTCCTCGTGAAATCTCAGGTACCACTGTCTAGATTGATAATTAAGGTCGTGTGTTGACTTCTGAAGTCAACAGACCTTATCATCTTGATCTACAAGAATAAAGCAAGATGGTTGTTCCTTATAGATCTCCTCATCCAAACTCCCACTCAGGAAGGCAGTCACAATGTCCATCTGGTCTCACTCCAGATCTATATCATGTCCACGACAATCGCTAAAAGTAAATGGATCGAGATAATCTTATCCTTAGTCTGAGTAACCCCTGGTTATCAGAAGGGCCTTATACCTTTCCACTGATCCGTTGGCCTTTCTCTTGATCTTGAGAATCTACTTGTTCTTAACGGCCTTACTACCCTATGGTAAATCAACTAGATCCCAGATCCTGTTGATTCTCATCAACTCCTTCTCTCATCCATGGCCTTCATATCAATGGTCTCTTACAGAACCTTCAAGAGCCTCTAAGACCGTTTAAGGTTTCTCGTAATCCTCAAGAGTTACACTGAGAGCCTCTCCCTCAATCGAGAAGTGACAGTTAGGTACGCATCCTCGACTACTCTTATGAGGAGGGAAAACCTTTTCACCTCTAGATGATTTGCTTCCACTAGGACTGAGATCCGTAATGGATTCTTGGGTCCCTCTGCTAGGATCAACCAAACTATTAGGCTCATTCATCTCATAGAAGGTAAAGTTCTAATCGATTTCACATCTTATAGGGAAATTATTTTCAAGAAACTCGGCATCATAAGACTCAATCTCAATAAAAGTATCATCTGTATGCTCACCTAGAACACATTCCCCTCGGAGTATTCAGAGTATCTCATAGAGATACATCTCTTTTCTCGTAGGCCTAACTTGCCGTGTAGATGCAAGAAACAGTGAACATATGCGGCACAACCCCATAACCTCAAATGGCTAAGGTCAGGCTACCTCCCTGTCCAAAGCTCATATGGAGTACTGACTGCAGACTTCAATAGAACATGATTGAGGACGTAGACTGTAGCAATAGCGCATCTCCCCAATGGGAAACGAGCAAATTGGCTTGCGCCATCATTAACCTCACCGTCTCAAACAAAATCCTATTCCTTTCTCGGCTACTCTACTGCACTGAGTAGCAAGAATAGTCAGTTATCTCGTAATATCTTTCTTGAAATAAAGCTCTTCCGACAAATATTCGCACCCTCGTTCAGTTATGAGAATCTCCACTCTCAAGTCTAACAGATTTTTACCTCGCTAATAAACCTCCTGAAACATCTTAATGCCTCAAATTTGCGTGAGATCAAATAGACGTAATCGAAACGCATGTAATTGTTTATGAATTTAATAGATTACCCAACACCATTTCGAGTTCTCACATTCATAAGGCCACAGATGTCAGAGTGAACCGACTACAATGGAGTCACAGCTCTCATTGTAATATCGAGTGGTTTTCTTGTAACTCTGCCACCAAGGCAAAACTGGTTAGCGGGCTTAATAGACTACTCACTGCCAACCGGTTCATCATCTCTCACGCTAGGAGGATAAAAAGAAATACCATTGAAAAGAATTACTTCCAATGCATATAGTCTCTCATAGACCAAATTAATACAAATCAAAGAATTGTCATAATAAATGGAAACTATAAAATTTCCAAATTAATAGAGCATATCCTAAACTGAAATCAAGTTCTGTCGAACATTTGGAGCGTAAAGAGCATACAGAGTCTAGCAACTTGCAACTCCAACTTGCAAGTGCTACTTCCTCTGATGTCGACAAACACTCTGTTTCTCCATGTAAATCCTCCTACTCGAGAACTCACTCGGAGAAACTATATATGCGCGCTCTTATCTCGAGTTACGTGATCGGTTGCTCCTGTGTTTACAATCCACGAAGGAGAGAAAACAGTGAGCATGTAAAACTACATAAAAGAAGAAAAAGATAATTTTCGCTCGTCACACTTATGAGCGAAATGATCAAGTCTACTACAGATGTAGCACTACACCTTGGTATTATCCAACTCATTCTTTCTGCGCATTAGTTGTCGGTTTTCTCGAATGATTTCTTCTTACCTGAACCTCGAGTCCCACAAGAGTCCTTGCTCGACTCCACTATATAAGCATGGCCCGAGTATAGCCTACTCGCCTCCAGATGCTCCTACTCAAGCTCACTATGCCTATTTACATTAGTGAAAGTACGAATACTTTCGTCGTATGTGAAATAGATTTTCATGATTTCTCATGAATCAGGTAAAGAACTAGATTACATCCAGCACTAGAAAACATATCTGAAATAGGCTCGGTCACATTCCCCAACTCGGTGATCATACTATACATTTTTATCAAATGTTGTATCAACATATGATCAACCATTTCTTTATAAGTTATTAAACTTATAAGTCAGCATCCTCGTCTTAGGATCTGTAAGAGCACCACAATACTCTTTATAGGGTGAGCTAAACCGATATAGTCGTAGGATATTACTCGTAGACTGGGATCACATCATCGTGTATGCTACTCAGGAGAATTGCCCTAACTCGGCCATCATTCCTCTTCCATGCACGTAATGTCTCTTAATCCCATCTCTCTGAGGTGTGGTACCCTCCCTGGAGTCCACCATCTCATGCCTCAAAATTTCAATTAGATTTTGCTCGTTGAGAATGAACTGAATCTACAAATGAAAAATTTCGTAATTATTTCCATTCAATTTTATTTCCCTTTTAAAAATCTAATACGATAATTTTTGAAGTAGTCAAAGAGATAATCGTGACTTGTGATGCTTATTCTCAAATTTTGTGCACCCTACGAATCAACAAGATCCAAATGATTCGAATACAAACCCCAAGACAAGCGTATGAATCAACAGACACCATACACCACAATCTGAGATTGCATCTCACTATTCAAACTAGGATTCGGTACATAAAAATCCACAAAAGTCACTTTTATGGATGTAGGACTCTCAAAAATTGGAAAAATTCCAATTCCAGACGACCTTATGCGCTGGCGGCGGTCCCACGTGCCGCCACTCGCCGGCGGCGTGTCCCCATGCACCTGCACGCTCCAGGACAGCTTCTGGCGTGTGCCAGACGCGCAGGCACGTAGGTCACGTGCCTACACGTGCGTGGCCCACGTGCGTGGGTCAGCTTCGGACGCGGGTGCGGGTCGGATCCGAGTGTCCAGGTCAGGTTTGCGGGTCGGATCCAAGTCATGGTCGGGTCTGGGTCTAGGTCAGGGACTGACCCGGACCGGGCCACTTGGCTCATGCGCCTCTGCACGAGTGAGCTACACACGCCCTTCCCTTGCGCTGGACGCACGTGCAGCACACGCGCCTGGGAGTTGGGCTTGTCTTCTTCGCCCGATAGCTTCTGCAACCGGGTCTTTTGACCCGGTTGCCGGATAACCCAATTTTCGGTCCCCGTTTTGACGGATTTCAACTGGGAAATTTAATTCAAACCTTTTTTAATCATCCTAACTCGATTTTATGAAGGATTAACACTTGAATCGGTCGAATCAAGAGCCCAAAGTCGTGGCCCTCCGCAACCATTCTTGGAAAACCCAGTTTTCGGCTACAACAAGTCACAAAACATATATTAAAATGCAGATTGGCACACGTAGAACACAAATCAGCCATTTATTTAGATCAAAATGTTCTTAAACTCGACAAATCTAATATCTAAAGATCCGGTCAATATTTGGGTTGAAAACTTTAACATCGATTTTCATTGCCCTATTCTGCTAAAAAAATTCAGAAAAAATTATATTTATGATCTACGTGTTATGGCTAATCTGATGGTGCAATCGAATTCACGAAACTCATCCGTGATCCGAACCCTAAATTTAATACCCTACATTTTTTATACCCAAAATTAAATTTCGAAAATTATTTTTAATAATCCAACAACTGCTCTGATGCCAATATTGGATATTTTAGTGATTCATATGCACAGCGAAAGCAATTAATAATTTTTGAAAAAATAAAATGGAGATTTGGTATAGGATAAATACCTCATATGTAAAACCTTAAAATCGATCCAATCGTATGTTCCTCGATCAGATCTCGCGGTCGGGATGGTGATCACGATGTTAATCGAACCACCATCGCAATATCACGACATCGCAACTCTCAGTCTGGCAATCGTTAGGATGAGAAAAATTTTCTTACGCGAAAATTTCTCAAACCCTCAAAATAAATTCTCTCTCTAGAGAATTATATATTTCTCTCAAGCCATTCTCTCATAGCAGCTATAGGGATCTCACACTAAACAAGAAGGGAGAGAGTCTCCATCTTAATTATGATGCCCCAGATCGAGGAGAGAATAAAGGGAGTGGTGTTGTGGTAGTTTTTGGGTTAGTAGGACCCATTAACTCCTCACAATCACCAAAATACCCCTGTAGGGCATATCAAACCAATACTTCGTATCAAACAAAATTGATTTAGGATATGAGCAATAATTTTGTCTTGTTTTCATCATTAATTGATTTTTTATTTATCATATGTCATTCGTTCGGACTCTTTATGTTTTTCTTTCTCCCCTCTCTTTACTAACACATGAAATATATGTGGAATTCTGCTAAAATCTACAGACACCATTTCTTTTCATCAGATTACTTTCTTTCTCTCTTTATTTCTATTAAACATGTTACAGTTAACGTAGGAGGATTCTTGATGTTTTGGTAAACCAATAATAGCAACTATATTAATTTGAATAAAAGTATTGCACCAAAGGTAACATGATGGGCAATAATTTCGTATCAAACAAAATTGATTAGGATATGAGTAATAATTTTGTCTTGTTATCATCATTAATTGATTTTGTATCGATCAAATGTCACCAATTCAGACTCTTTCTGTCTTTCTCTCCCCCTTTCTCTAAACACTTGAAATAGATATGAAATTCAGATTCCATTTTTTTCACTTGATTACTCTTTCTCTATCTCTCTATTTCTATGAAGCTTGTCACAGTCATCGTAGGAGGGTTTGTGAGGTTTGGGTAAACCAATAATTGTAACTACATTAGTTTGAATAAAAGCAATGTGCCAAAGGTAACCACATGAGTAATAATTTCGAATCAAACAAAATTGATTTAGGAGACTAGTAATAATTTTGTCTAGTTGTTATCATTAATTGATTTTGTATTTATCACATGTCAATAGCTCAAACACCCTCAGTCTTTCTCTCTCCCCTTTCTCTTAACACCTAAAATATATGTGGAATTCTGTTGAAATCTAGAGACGTCATTTCTTTTCATCTGATTACTCTCTCTATTTGTCTCTCTCTCTCTTTTTCTCCACCTCTATCTCTTTGAGAAAAAATGTACAAGTTGAAACTTTAAGAGCTATGCCACAAAAATGCATGGACTCTACTAGAGTGCAAGAAGCAGATAGGTGGACTAGAGCACAGCCCTAAGTTCTCTACTTTGTTGTTCACCAATGGCCACAATTTTGACACTCTAAACTTTTCAAAACTTCGAAAGAGGCCCAAAATGGTGCCGCACGCCTCGCTTTCCCTTACCTCACTAGTAACTCCATCAAACAATTGTCACTTAATGGATTGATCCCCTGCGTCTTGTGAGAGCTATAATATCTATAATTCTGTTTTTGTTTTTGTTGTTTAAATTTATCAAACATTTGTTAGGTATTTTAATAATACAAAATATTTTCATTTTGTTTGACCAAATTTTCATACTTATTATGACTAGTTTTTCCTTTCTTTTAATGGGTAGGTTTTATAATAAATTAATTTGTTGGGATTTCCAAAAGTGGTTTGAAAATGCTCTAGTTGAGTTTTAATTGATCAACTAAATGGTTTTGCTCTATGTGAGCTGATATCATTTTTTTATTACTTTCCTAATTTCTATTTTATAGTTTTACTTAAAATATTGGGCAATTATTCTAGCATTAATAGGATCGGCCTGTTAATGTTGTGCCAAAAACATGTGGAGTTATGTGATTTTCTCTTACAATTTTGTTTTTGGAATGGAATATATAGTTTTGCTAAAATTATTTGTGAGTCGCAGGTGATATCAATTGAATTGGATTTACAT
Organism: Dillenia turbinata; assembly: GCA_037126225.1. NCBI lineage: Eukaryota > Viridiplantae > Streptophyta > Magnoliopsida > Dilleniales > Dilleniaceae > Dillenia > Dillenia turbinata. Next base: position 19,639,321 of record JBAMMX010000011.1, on the reverse strand, counting down.
AGTTCATTATATCATTTTTTAGATAACTTGTTAAATGAATGAGACATTGTAAGCTATTAATTATATATGCCCAAGAGGGGCATTATGGTAATTTTGAGGAGTTCCCAAAACTACCACAACTCCCCTCCCATTATTCTCTCCACGTTTGGTATATCACTAGGTGCAGGAGACTAACCTCTCCTTTGTGAATGAGACTTTTACTGAGCCATGAGGGAATGGCTTGTGAGAGAAAAATAGAATTCTCTAAAGAGAGAATTTTATTCTGAGGGTTCGAGAAATTTTCGCGTAGGAAAATTTCTCTCGTCACAATGATCGCCAGAATGAAAGTTGCGGCGTCGTGGTATTGCGGTGGTGGTTCGATTAACATCATGATCACCATCCTGACCACAAGATCCGATCGAGGGACGCATGGTCGATTTTTGGAAACTCTGCACGACGAGGTATTTACCCTATACCTGATCTATCTTATTTTTCTGAAAATTATTGTGAATGCTTCCGCTGCATGTGAATCAATTAAATCCAACATTAGTATCAGAGTTTTTGTTAGATTATTAAAATTAATTTTCAGAATTTATTTATAGGTATAAAAATATAGGATTCAAAATTTGGGGTTCGGATCACGGATGAGTTTCATGAATCCGAGAATACCACTGTATTACCTATGATCCCTAGAACACGAAAATAATTTTTCGTAATTTTCTGAACACGATTAGGCGAAGAAAATTCTGGTTGAATATTTCTATCGTGAATAGTGACCGACCCATTCAACCCTAGATTTGACGAGTTTTAGGTCAAATCGGTGCATGAAATTTATAGATCCGGGTTCCTTATTTCATGCCTTTAATTTGATATATGTATTGCATATTATTGTGGCCAGAAAATGAGGTTTCAAAATTGATCGCGGAGGGCCAGAATTTTGGATCCAAAATATGCCAAAATGATGGTTCGATTATTCCAAAAATCCAGTCAAGGATGTTTGAAATAAATGGAATTAGAGATTCCATAAAAAAATCCGGTGAAAATTGAGCTGAAAAATGTGTTTTTCGGGTCGAAAAACCCGGTTACAGAGACTATTGGGCGAAGACGAAACGCTCCAACCAGCAGGCGCGTGCACTGCACGTGCGAGGGTGAAGCGTGGAGCCTAGGCGGTCGAGTGCGTGATGTTCACGCGCCAGAGAACGCGTGAACCAGTCGGGGCGTCCGGGTCGGTTACGACCCGAACACGTGTCACCCCCAACCTGCTGACCCCGTGACCCAGAATTGGACGGGTTCGGGTTCCGACCCGGGCCCCCGGGTCCGGAATCGACCCCGCACGCGGGTCCGCGCGTGTAGGCGTGTGACTCGTGCGCCTGCACGTCTGGCACACGCCAGACGCTTTCCCTAGTGCGGGCAGGCGCGTGGGGATGCTGCCGCCGACTCGTGGCGACGCGTGTGACCTTCGGCGGCGCGTTAGGTCGTCTGGAATTGAAATTTTTTCAATTTTTGAGGGTCTCACATTCATAAAAGTGACTTTTTGTGGGTTTTTATGTACTGAATCATAGTCTGAATGGTGAGATGCAATCCCAGATTGTGGTGTATGGTGTCTGTTGATTCATACGCCTGTCTTGGGGTCTGTATTCGAATCATTTGTGTCTTGTTGATTCGTAGGGTGCACAAAATGTGAGAATAAAAATCACAAGTCACGATTATCTCTATGACTGTTTCTAAAATTATCGTATTAAATCTTTGTAAGGGGGATAAAATTGAATGGTGATAATATGTGATTTTTCACGGGTAGATTCAATTTATCCTCGAGGGGCAAGATCTAATTAAAAATTCTGAGGCATGAGATGGTAGACTCTAGGGAGGGTTCCACACCTTAGAGAAACGAGATTATGAGACATTACGTATATGGAAGAGGAATGATAGCCGAGTCAGGGCAATCCTCCTGAGTAGCATGCACGATGATATGATCCCAGTCTATGAGCAATATCCTACGGTTTTATCGGTTTGGCTCACCCTATAAAGAGTATTGTGGTGCTCTTACAGATCCTGAGATGAGGATACTGACTTATAAGTGTAACAACTTATAAGAAAAGAGTTGATCATATGATAATGCAACATTTGATAAAAATGTCGAGTATGATCGCCGAGTTGGGGAATGTGACCGAGCCCACTTTGGATATATTTTCTTGTGCTGGATGCGATCCAGTTCTTTACCTGATTCATGAGAAATCATAAAAGTCTATTTCACATACGACGAAAGTATTCGTACTTTCACTAATGTGATAGGCACAGTGAGCTCGAGTAGGAGCATCTAGAGGCGAGTAAGCTATACTCGGGTCATGCTTATGCGGTAGAGTAGAGCAAGGACTCCTGTGGGACTCGCGATTTAGGTAAGAAGAAAAATCCAAGAAAACCGATAATAATGCGCAGCAAGAAGGAGTTGGATACGACCAAGGTGTAGTACTATATCCATAGTAGACTTGGTTATTTCGCTTGTAAGTGCGACAAGTGAAAATTATCTCTTCCTTCTTTATGTGGTTTGAGATGCTCATTGTTTTCTCTCCTTCGTGGGTTATGAACACTGGAGCAACCGACCACGTAGCTCGAGATAGGAGCATGCTTATATAGTTTTGCCTAGTGAGTCCTCAAGTATGAGGATTTACGTACAGAAACGGAGTGTTTGTCGACATCAGAGGGAGTAGCATTTGCAAGTTAGAGTTGCAAAGTTGTTAGACTTTGTATACTCTTTACGTTTCGAATATCCGACGGAACTTGATTTCAGCTTAGGATATGCTCTGTTAATTTGGAAATTTTATAGTTTCCATTTATTATGATAATTCATTGATTCGTTTTGCTTTAGTCTGTGAGGGACTATATGCACTGGAAGTGATTTCTTTCAATGGTTTTTCTTGCGATCCTCCTAATGTGCGAAAGGATGAACCGGTTGGCAGTGAGTGGTCTATAGGGCCCACTAATCAGTCTTGTCTAGACGGCAAAATTACAAGAAAACCATTCGACATTGCAATGAGGGTTGGGACTCCATTGCAGTCGATTCACTCTGACATCTGTGGCCTTTTGAACGTGAGAACCTGAATGGTGTTGGGTACTCTATTACGTTCATAGACAATTACCTGCGTTTCGGTTACGTCTATCTGATCTCGCGCAAGTCTGAGGCATTGAGGTGCCTTATGAGGTTATTAGCGAGATTGAGAATCAGTTAGACTTGAGAGTAGAGACTCTCAGAATCGATCGAGAGTGTGAGTATTTGTCTGAAGAGCTCTATTTCAAGAAGGACATTACGAGAAACTAACTATTCCTTGCTATTCAGTAGAGTAGAGTAGCTGCGAGAGAGGAATAGGACTTTGTTTGAGACGATGAGGTCGATGATGGCGCGAGCCAATTTACTCGTTTCCCATTGGGGAGATGCCCTATTGGCTACAACCTACGTTCTCAATCGTGTTCTATTGAAGTTCGCAGTCAGTACTCCATATAAGTTTTGGACAGGGAGATAGCCTGACCTTAGCCATTTGAGATTATGGGGTTGTGTCGTGTATGTTCACTGTTTCTCGCATTTACACGGCAAGTTAGGCCTGCGAGAAAAGAGATGCATCTACATGAGATACTCAAAATACTCCAGGGGGTTGTGTTCTAATGAGCATAAAGATGACACTGTCACTGAGATTGAGTCTCATGATGCCGAGTTTTTTGAAAATGATTTCCCTATGAGATGTGAAATTAATTGGGACTTTACCTTTTATCAGATGGATGAGCATAGTGGTTTAGTTGATTCCAATGGCAGAATCCAAGAATCCATTACGGATCTCGATCTTAGTGGGAGCAATCCATCTAGAGGTAAAAAGGTTTCCCTTCCTCTTAAGAGTAGTCGAGGACGCGTACCTAACCGTCGCTTCTCGACTGAGGGAGAGGCTCTTAGTGTAACTCTTGAGGATTATGAGAAACCTTTAATTGTCCTAGAGGCTCTTGAGGGTTCTATGGAGGACCATTGATTATAGGCCATGGGTGAGAGGAGTTGATGAGAATCAATGGGATCTGGAATCTAGTTGATTTACCTAAGTGTAGTAGGGCCGTTGGGAACATGTGAGTTCTCAACATCAAGAAAAAGGCTGACGAATTGGTGTAGAGGTATAAGGCATGTCTGATAACCAGGGGTTACTCAGACTGAGAGCGAGATTACCTCGATCTGTTTACTTTTAGCGATTATCGTGGACATGATATGGATCTAGAGTGAGACTAGATGAACGTTGAGACTGTTCTCCTGAGTGGGAGTTTTGGATGAGGAGATCTACAAGGAACAACCATCTGGCTTTATTCTTGTAGATCAGGATGACAAGGTCCATTGACTTCGGAAGTCGATATGCGACCTTAATCATCAATCCAGGCAGTGGCGCTTGAGATTTCACGAGGATGTGACATCTCATGGTTTCGTGATGATCGATGAGGATCATCGCGTATACTTTTTACGTTCTTATGATCATGTCCTCATGTGAATGACATTCTGTTGACTGGGAACAACAGAGAGTATCTGATGACCACGAAAACGTGGATATTGTCGAGTCTTGATGTGAAGAACATGGGTGAGACTCAGTTCTTCCTCGAAGTTAAGATCCAGAGAGATCGCTCGAGACAGGTGTTGACCCTTCTACAGGAGTCAAACATCAAGAGAGTTCTCGAGTACTTTGAGAAGATCGACTACGACCTTAAAGATACTCTTATCGCTAAAATGTTAAAGCCTAATTCTTGACATATGCCCTAAGACTCAGAAAATGACAAGGGAAATGAGTAGAATCCCTTGTTCCAAGTAACCGAGTGATCTGATGTACGCAGTGTCGCGTACACGTTCAGACGTTTGATTTGCAGTCACTATGGTAATTAGGTATTGATCGAATCCTAGAGGGGATCACTGGAGAGCAGTGAAAGGATTCCGATATATCTCGAGAGAACTGTGGACCTCCTCTAGTGTTATGGAGGAGGTGATTTGCATCTTATTGGGTATTCAGATACCAACTGGGTTAGTGATCTGAACGTATGCAAATCGATATTAGGTTTTACTGTCTTGGAGTAGCAAGAAGTAAACCTGTATATCTCTATCTATGATAGAGACTGAGCTTATGATATGCTCAGCGGCAGTTCAGGAGAGTGTTTGGCTCCGGAGATTTCCGGATCACTTAGGGGTTGTGTCAGATAGTGTGAGGTCAGTGATGATTTATTAAGAAAATCAGGCTGCCTTTGACCACACTTGAGACCCTAAGTATCAATAAGTCCAAACACATTGATACCTAATACTACGTTATGAGATACATCACCGAGAATGGTGAAGTGACAAATTAAGTACATTACTATACAGCATGTTGGCTGATCCCTTCAATAAACCCATTGTGATAGATTCCTGTATGAGATATTGGAATCATTGGGTTTGCATGTACATTCACATTTCTCACCTTGTACTGATGCTTATTGTGTTATATATATGACATGTGTGCATGATTGAGTCACTTATTTATTGCACTATTTTAATTGTCATATATTTTGTGATATGTTGTGATAAATGATATGTCAGGCAGGCGTGGTCGACTCTCTCACACGAGTGACCACCTCCAGCTCTGAGTGAGCGGAGATGAGATGGTTTCTAGTTGTAAGAGGCTTTGAGAGTGACCCTACTAGAACATAAGTCGCCCTGATATGTGTTCAGGATGAGGTCATATGCGATATGACCGGCATGGATGTACCCACATCCATGTTGCCTGTAAGTAGCCAGGTTTGAGATCTCAGATATCACCTGCGACTAGTGATATTGTCTCTGAGATACTCTCTCTGAGATCTCTGGGTAAAGTCTTATGTGTAGACTGAGTCCCATACCTGCACAGTGTTAGAAAAATCTGACATATGCCCTTTGAGAGATGGGGGAATAACACTGTGGCACACGTTTCATACCGCGTGTGATATGTCGACCAGGGATAGTGGGAGCATTATTTGAGACACTGATATGATTTTGATCCCCGTTCCCATTGTGTGAGACCCGAGATCCATTGGGTGGGATCTCTAGTACCCTTATCACTTTCGGCTGTTTCTAGAAGTCTTGGCTCAGTGTTGCTACTTTAGTCTGTTTACCGATGGCCCGGAAGATAAATTGAGGTCTGAGGGACAGGTCTAGGAAAGCAGCTGAATTGAGGCTAATAGATTCGAGTTTGGGAAAAGGAAGACCAATTGACATTACTTCATTATGTTGTATTCACCGGCTAGCCTATTATGTCTGTCCATGTTGGGATGTAAGCAAAATAGTGGATACACAGTCGAGCATTTATTGGGGATTACTTTCGTTAAGGAAAGTAGCTCGATGGATGTAATTAGTCTTGGATCTGGGGTGCAACGAGTTTTTTTGATACTAACGATGGCTTCTCGATCATCCTAACAGGTGCATCGAGAGGTCTTTGCTTGCAGGTGTACTCGCAGATCGCACGACGCCCAATCCTGTACGAAAGTCCAGCAGGGTGATGTGATCGCATGAGTTGTGATCTTGTGATGAATATTAAAATGCCCTTACGTGCAAGTGGAAGATATTAGTTTAGAATGCCCATGAGGGGCATTTTAGACATTTGCATTAGGGTTAGTGGGGTAACTCCCACTAACCACATCTTAACCACTTCCCTCCATTCTCTCCATGATGGTTGCAACACATTTGTGAAAAGAGTCTATTGTACGTAAAAAACCAAGAGGGAAACAATGGTGAATGTTCTTGAGTGAAGAAAGAGAACATTATTCTAGAGAGAGAATATAGAGGGCATGAGAAAAATTCCGCGTAGGGAATTTTTCCCGTCACGCTGATCGCCGGACTGAGGGTTGCGGCGTTGTGACATTGCGGTGGTGGTTCGATTAACATCGTGATCACCATCCCGACCGCGAGATCCGATCGAGGGACGCACGGCCGATTTTTGGGCTCTACATATTCGAGGTATTTATACCCTATACCCAATCTATATTTATTTTTTCCGAAAATTATTTATGAATGCTTCCGCTGCATGTGACTCTATTAATTCCAACACCTGATTACTCTCTTTCTCTATATTCCTACGAAGCGTGTTACAGTCAAACAATTATCAATTCTAATAATGGATTGCTACCCTTGCGCTTTGTAAGAGCTATAACATCTATAATTCTGCTTTTGTTTTTATTGCTTAAATTTATCAAAGATTTGTTAGGTATTTTGAGAATACAAAATATTTTCATTTTGTTTGAACAAATTTCGATGCTTATTATGATTGCTCTCTTTCTTTCTTTTCATGGGTAGGCTTTATAATAAATTAAGTTGTTAGAATTTTTGGAAATGGTCTGAACATGCTCTGGTTGAGTTTTTATTAATCTACTAAATGGTTCCATCCTATGTGGTTTGATATCAATTTTTATTACTTTCTTGATTGTTGGTTTATAGTTTTACTTAAAATACTGGGTAATTATTCTAGCATTTTTAGGATCGGCCTGTTAATGCTATACTAAAAAAATGTGGAGTTTTGTGATTTTCTCTTATAGTTTAGTTTTTGGAATGAAAGATACAGTTTTACTAAAATTATTTGTGGATAGTAAAGGATATCAATTGAATTGGATTACATGGTTCATTATGTCAATTTTGGGGTAACATGTTAAGTGAATGGGACATTATCAGCAATAACAAAAGCTGCAAAGATGAGGGAAAGATGTTGCAAATCTATTATGTTAGAAAAATTTTGTACTTGTTTCATTCAAGTTTCTTGTAATATATAGGTTTTTCAATTTTGGACATTGATATGAATTTTTCACCTACTCCAAAAGATAATGTACTTACAATAATACAAGAAATATCACAAACTCCCAACTCTGTTGCAAAGGAAACAACTAAGCGTAAAGGTTTAAAAACTTTTAATTTAGTTCTATTGTATTTAATTTTGTAAAAGCATTATTGGTGTTTCAAATGATAAGAATCTTGATTACTCTATATATATATATATATATATATATATATATATATATATATATATATCTACTAAGCGTGTTATAATCATCGTAGGAGGATTTTTGAGATTTGGGTAAACCAATAATAACAACTACATTAATTTGAATAAAAGCAATGTATCAAAGGCAAGACATTAGTAATAGCTTCGTATTAAACAAAAATTGATTAAGGATACAAGTAATAATTTTGTCTTATTATCATCAATAATTGATTTCGTATTTATCATATATGTTATTCGTTTGGACTCTCTTTGACTTTCTTTCTCCCCTCTCTCTCAACTGACACCTGAAATCTTTGTATAATTTTGCTAAAATCTAGAGACGCTATTTCTTTTCATCTGATTGTTCTCTTTCTCTCTCTATTTCTACAAGTGTGTTACAGTCAATGTAGGAGAATTTTTTAGGTGTGGTTAAGTCGAAAATGGTAACTACATTAATTTGAACAAAGGTAATGTGCCAAAGGCAATAACTTCATATCAAACAAAATTGATTAGAATATGAGTAATAATTTCGTTTGGTTGTCATAACTAATTGACAGTTCAGACTCTCTTTGTCTTTCTCTCTCCCCCTCTCTGGACAACTGAAATGTATGTGGAGTTTAGATGTTATTTCTTTTTACCTGATTACTCTCTTTCTCTCTCTATTTCTACTAAGCGTATTATAGTTAATGTAGGAGAATTGTTGAGGTTTGGGTAAACCGATAATGACAAATACATTAATTTGAATAAAAGCAATGCGACAAAGGCAATAACGTGAGTAATAACTTCGTATCAAACAAAATTGATTTAGGATACAAGCAATAATTTCGTCTAATTGTCATCATTAATTGATTTTTTATTTATCACATGTCATTAGTTCAAACACCCTTTGTCCTCTCTTTCCTCTCTCTGGACACCTGAAATGTACATGAAATTCTGCTGAAATCTAGAGTTGTCATTTCTTTTCACCTGATTACTCTCTCTCTCTCTCTCTCTCTCTCTCTCTCTTCCTACAAAGCATTTTACAGTTATTGTAGGAGGGTTTCTAAGGTTTGGGTAAACTGATAATGGCAAGGACATTAGTTTGAATAAAGGTAATGTGTCAAAGGCAACGACATGAGTAATAACTTTGTATCAAAGAAAATTGATTTAGGATAATTTCATATAGTTGTCACTTTAATTGATTTTGTATTTGTCACATGTAAATAGCTTAGACTCTCTCTGTCTTTCTCTCTCCTCTCTCTTTCTCTTGACACCTAAAATATATGTGAAATTCTACTAAAATCTAAAGATGACATTTCTTTTCACCTGATTACTCTCTCTCTCTCTCTCTCTATTCCTATGAAGCGTGTTACAGCTAGCGTAGGTGGATTTCTGAGGTTTGGGTAAATCGATAATGAGAACTATATTAGTTTGAATAAAAGCAATGTGTCAAGGCAATGACATGGGTAAAAACTTTGTATGAAACAAAATTGACTTAGGATATAAGTAGTCATTTCGTTTAGTTGCCATCATTAATTGATTTTCTATTTGTCATATGTCAATAGTTCATACTCTCTTTCTCACTCCCCTATATCTCTCTCTTGGCACCTGAAATATGTAGAATTTTGCTGAAATCTGGAGACGCCATTTCTTTTCACCCAATTACTCTCTCTCTCTATGAAGCGTGTTACAGTTAGCATACGAGGATTTATGAGATTTGGATAAATTGATAATAGCAACTACATTAATTTGAATAAAAGCAAGTGCCAAAGGCAACAACATGAGTAATAATTTCGTATAAAACAAAATTAACTTTGAATATGAAGTAATAATTTCATTTAGTTGTCATCATTATTTGATATTGTATTTGTCATATGTCATCAATTTGGACTCTCTCTCTCTCTCTCTCTCTCTCTCTCTCTTTACACATGAAATGAGTGTGAAATTCTACTGAAATCTAGAGATGCAATTTTTTTCACCTGATTAGTCTCTCCTCTCTCTAATATATATGTATATATATTTCTACGAAGCACGTTACAGTTAGTGTAGAAGGATTTATGAGGTTTAAGTAAACCGATAAGGGCAACTATATTAATTTGAATAAAAGTAATATGCCAAAAGCAATTACATGAATAATAACTTCGTATAAAACAAAATTGACTTTGAATACCAAGTAATAATTTCGTTTAGTTGTCATCATTATTTGATTTTGTATTTGTCATATGTCATCAATTCGGACTCTCTCTATCTCTCTTCACACATGAAATGAGTGTGAAATTCTGCTGAAATCTAGAGACGCAATTTTTTTTTTCATCTAAGTACTCTCTCTCTATAATATATATGTATATATATTTCTACGAAGCATGTTACAGTCAGTGTATGAAACAAAATTTACTTAGAATATGAGTAATAATTTTGACACACATGAAGTGAGTGAAATTCTACTGAAATCTAGACATGTAATTTTTTTTTTCACCTGATTACTCTCTCTCTCTCTCTGATATATATATATATATATGTATATTTATATATATATATTTATATATATATATTTATATATATATTTCTACGAAGTGTGTTACTATCAGTGTAGGAGGATTTATGAGGTTTAAGTAAATCGATAATGACAACTACATTAATTTGATAAATGCAATGTGCCAAAGACAACGACATAAGTAATAACTTTGTATCAAACAAAATCTACTTAGAATGCGTGTAATAATCTCATCTGATTTTCATCATTAGTTGATTTTGTATTTGTCATATTCATCAATTCGGACTCTTTTTGTCTTTCCATCTCCTCTCTCTCTCTTAACACCTGAAATATATATGGAATTTTATTGAAATCTAAAGATATCATTTCTTTTTATCTGATTACTCTCTCTATTTCTACGAAGCCTGTTACAATCAGCGTTGGAGGATTTCTAAAATTTGGGTAAATCAATGATGGCAACTACGTTAATTTGAATATAAGCAATGCACCAAAGCAGTGACATGACACTACAAAATTAACGCAATATACAGATGATGACTTTTATTATCGGTGAATTTTAATGACGATTTTTTATGATTTTTAGAGACACTTTCGACGAAATCGTTAAGAAATGTATACATTTTCTGATGATATAAAATTGTCAGTCAGAATAAGTTTATCAACCGTTAGTAAAGTAGCAAAACCGTCTATAAAAACTGATATTCAATTTTGACGACTAGTAGTTGTGGTCCTTAAATATAGTAGTGTATAAAGATAATTTAAAAACAATCACTATATAATTCTTCTTTTCTGTCACTTAACAATACCGTTTATATAAATTTTTTATCTATACTGACTAATATATTTTACCGTTTGTAAATGTCATCTATCATTCAGACGGTTATCATTTGTCATCGACAAATGTGACAATTTTTAGTGATGGTTTGGAAAAAGTTACTATATGAGTTTTTTTAGTAACGGTTAAATCATATCATTGATATAAATTTATACTTATACTAACCTAATTATTGCACCGTTTGTAAAAGGAATCTTTAATTAAAATAATTATTAATTGTCGTCAACACTATAGATAGAGGTAATATTGTAATTTTATAATAAATTATGTTCATAACTAGTAATAATATAGTGATAACTAAAATTGTGATAAGTTTAAGATAACTAATAGTAATATAGTAGTAATTTAAATTGTGTTAAGTTTATGTTAAATAGTAGTAATATAGTGATAACTAATAGTAATATAGTAATAATTTTAATTGTGTTAAGTTTTTTATAATTAGTAGTAATATAGTTATAACTAATAGTAATCAGTGATAAGCTTAAATTGTGGTATAATATAATCAGCAGTAATATAATGATAATTAATAGTAATATAATGGTAACTAATAGAAATATAGTAGTAATTAGTAGTAAAATGTAGTAAGTTTGTAATAACTAGTGTATAGTTGTAACTAGTAGTAGTAGTAATTAGTAGTAATATATAGTGATAATTTAAATTGTTCTTACCCGCCTTCGATTTCCGCTTCCCGCCTTCGATTCCCGCTTCTCGCTTTCCGCTTCCCGCTTCCCGCCTTCGATTCCCTCTTAAATTGTCACACATTTTTTTTTGTCACACATTTTTTTTTTTAAAACACAACTTCCGTTTTCGATTCTCTCTTCTCTTTCAAAACCTAACTTTTCTACATAATTTTTCGCTCTTCATAACTTCCCACCTTTAATCCCCACTAATTCTAATTCCTCCTATTGTTTATCCTAAATATCAATTTAAGAGTTCGTTCTAATTACCTCCCAATCATTGGATCGAAAATAGAGAGTTTATATAATTTAGAATTAATACCTGAATAGGAGAAATGAACTAATTTGGGTTGTTTTTGTGGTATACAAAAACATCATTAACGTAATATGATTTTACATTACTACATTATTATATGTAATGCTATTTAAGATAAACTCAATAGTGCCGTGTCATTGTGGAGTACTATTATAATATGAAATCATGTAACTAATTAATACATAACATATAGTCTTACTTTGATAATTCTTACACAATTCATTAATAAATTAGATATTATTAATTTAAATAATAGTACATGATATTCAATATTAGTAATTAGATAAAATTAGTAATGAAAATTAATATTAGTAGTATTAGTAATTTAAATAATACTATATAATTATATAAATTAGTAATTATCAATATTATATAATCTAATAATCAATATCCAATATCCATCCATTTTAAAGTTTGGTTAAGACAATAAAATGTGATTTATCCGATTGAATTTTATCAAACTAGTTAGCATAGTTAGCCGATATAAAATAGTTTACTTCTTCCTCGAGGTACATTATAATATCTCTTCACTTAGATTAATTTTTTATATGATTAGTTATTGTTACGTTATATTATAAATTTTCTGATTTTATTTAATCAATTATATTATTGTTAATATTATGAATAATATTATATATGTTAAGAAATAAAGAAAGAAATTATTTGTGGTAATGCGGGTGTCTGCGCACCCTCACGAGTACCGCGTGCTAATGGTAAGTAGTGATAATTTATGATAAGTAGTAGTGTGGTAGTGGTAAGTAGTGATAATTGGTGGTAAGTAGTGGTAATGCAGATATTCAGGTAGTAAGTAGTGGTAACTAGCAATACGTAGTGGTAATGCAGTGACCATTTGGTAATTAATTATATCAAATTCTAAAAATTAATTATATGATATAATTTTATATAAATTTCAACAAAAATAACAAATAAAAAATGAAAATATTATATAATTTTATATAAAATCCAAAACTAATCTATCAATATAATTAATTAAACTAATATAATTAAATAATATTAAATATCATGTATTTAATTATACTCACATAATCACATAATTAATTACACTATTACATTCTAAATTATAAATAAAATTGTAAAATAATTACTATTATATTATTTAGTTGAGACATTTAGACTAACTTGTAAAATAATTACTATTATATTAATATATATTTCTATATATTACTAATATATTAGTATAACTTACTGTTAAATTATATATTAATATATTATATTATAACAAATATTATTATTATATTAATATTATATACATAGTATTATATTTTATATTATTGTATTACATATTATTATATTATATTTTAACACATAAACATTAAATTATATACTAATGTATTATATTATGATAAATTATAATATATTTTATAAATTACTTATTAAATTATAATATAATTTTAATTATATTATATATTTTACAGCGATTTAATATTTCATTTTTTCTGACAAAACAATTAAAAAAAAAAACAAAAAAAAAAAAACGGAGTGGGTGGGCGCCAGGCAGCCTTGCTTGGCACCCGCCCTTTGTTTTTTGCAAAGGAGGGCGGGCGCCCGCCCCTGTCTCTTTTTTTTTTTTTAATCTAATCTAAACCACTAAATAATTATATTTAATTACATAAATTAATTATTTTTAATTATTTTAGCTTTAAATCATTTGTTAATAATTATTATATTTAAACAATTATTGTTTGACATAGTATTATATTTAAACAATTATTTTTACATAATTAATTAATAATTATTTATCTTTAATTATATATTATTTTATATATTATTTTTTAAAATTAAAAATAGAAAATAATAAAAGAAAAAAAAAAAGAGAGGGAGCACGCACTTGGTCATGCCGCCCTTCACTATATACATAATTATATTAAAAAAAATCTAATTCTAAAATTAATTATCATTATTATTTTATTTTATATAAATTCTAAAAAATAATTAACAATAATAATTTTAATTAATAATTTTTTGACAAAAAAATTGGAGCCAAAAACATATTTTACTTTTTAATTTTTATTTATATCCTATTAATTTTTTGGGATAATATTTTAAACAAATATTATAAATTTAGTAAATATGGTAATATATAGTAACCAATAGTAACCAACAGCTTGTGAGCCTATATAGTAACATATAGTAACCAATGATATATAACATAATGAAAGCACCTGGCGCCCGCCATAGGGGGTCCTGGCGTCCACCTCCATACGCGGGCGCCCGCCCTTCTCACTTGCAAAACACAAAGGGCAGGCGCCAGGCAACCCTTGCCTAGCGCCCACCCTATTTGTCTTTTTTTTTTTTTTTACATCTAATATAATCACAATATAAATAATTATATTATAATTGTTACTCTATAATATATATTAATTCAATATATTTTTAAAGGTAAAATAGTTAAGTAAATAATTATATTTAATTATATAAATTAATTATTTTTAATTGTTTTACCTTTAAAAGATAATTATTATATTTAAATAATTATTATATTACAACATAGTATTATATTTAAACAATTATTATACAATATAGTATTATATAATTAACTAATGATTATTTACCAAAATAATCCATTTGCTATGGTAGATGAAAATAATCTAATTATAAATCTTAAATTTTAATATAGTAAAAATTGAAAAAATTATACGAAATTACATATTATAAAATTAACTTAAGGAAAGACATGTAAACGACTAAAAATATATGAAAAATATAAAATGATTAGGAATGGTAAGGATTGTAATATAAAAAAGGCAGTTAAAGTATAAAAAAATCACTCGTAAAAAAAAAGCGGGCAAAAAATATGAAAAAAATTGAAAAAAAAATCACGGGTTTCTCCTTCCCTCCAAAAAGCTCTCCTCTCAAAATGCTTCCCTCTAAAAAACTTTCCTCTCAAAATCTATAAAAACTTGTAATTTGACCAAAGTTTTTCTTCCCATAACTTATCTAAACCTCTCACTCAAGGTTTTACCGTAATAAATCTACAACACCAACAACTTTGCAAAAATTTTACAAAAAGGTAATTGCTTTTCTTTTTCTAAAAAAAAAATTATTCTGAGTTCTACTACATTCTTCTTCTAAAAGATTTTGAATTTTTCTAATTATGATTATGGGATGAAATAAATGACAGCTGACCAGAAGAATCACAACCATAAAGAATTGCAATTGTCCATTTTTAGGTTTCTTCAATACCTGGGAGTGCACATAAAATCCAACCATCATCATCACTGTCTGAATCCATCCAAAAGGTAATATTTTTATTTACAACCATTTTTTACAATGTACTAAGTAATTATATTCATTTCACTATTAATTTTTACTGATTTTTATTAACAGATTGACATGAAGGATTGTGAATAAAGCTGTTCGCCTCCTTAGATTTGATACTGAGATTATGCCTTCAAAAGAGACATGCAGTTGCAATTGTGGGACATGCGATCTTTTTTTTTGTCATATATGTATCCCTCATTCTACTTAATATATCAATTATTCTCGTATATCAATACACATTTATATTATTTTTGTAATTTTTGTTATTTTATGGTCACAACACTATCTTAAAAAAACCCTATTATATCTCGTCCCCCATACGCAGCGCCTGCCAAGGGGGGCTAGCGCCCGTCCCTCATATGCAGGCGCCCGCCCCCCATACGCGGGCGCCCGCCAAGGGGGTGGCCTGGCGCCCGCCCCCCATACGCGGGCGCCCGCCAAGGGTGGGGCCTGGCGCCCGCTCCCATACGCGGGCGCCCGCCAAGGGAGTGGCCTGGTGCCCGCCCTCCATACACGGGCACCCGCCCCACACACTGATCAAGCAACAACAACCATGTTAAAAAATCGATGTTAAAAGTAGTAATATTTTGTAACACACATGGGTAATCGATGATAAAATCAAAATTTCCTAATTCAATGACAACAGATGATCAATGGTAACCGACGATAACCCTAATAATAACATATCGTAACCGATGATAAAATCACTAATTTTTCCTAACTCAATAGTAACCGATGATAAAAATAGTAACATCTCGTAACATATAATAACCAATGATAAAATCAGTGATATTTTCTAATACAATTGTAATTGACGATGAAAGTAGTAACATTTCATAACATATGGTAACCAATGATAAAATTAATTAGTGATTTTTCCTAACACAATGTAACCGACAAGATAAAATTAATTAGTGATTTTTCCTAACACAATGTAACCGACAATGAAAGTAGTAGTATCTCATAACACATAATAACCGATAATAATATTAGTGGCATTTCCTGACTCAATGTTAACTGATGATAAAATTAGTAACATTTTGTAATATATAGTAACCGATCATAAAAAATCTATTTTTCCTAACACTATTGACTGACTGACGATACAACCATTAACTATCTCGACACTTTTTAAACGTCACAGTATATATATGGCATGCTACAACGGTTGCACAAACCATCAGAATACATCTATCCCGATTGGTATATACTCAACTGATATTCTATCCGTTGGAGAAAGTATTACCGACGTTTTTTATGTATTTTACTGACGATTTTTTACCGTCCGTACAATGCTCTTATTTTGTAGTGTGAGTAATAACTTTGTATCCAAAAAGTTGAGTGTTTTTCTCTTCAACTACCAATTCTATGGCTGTTTTCTCCATGCATTGCCTTGTGGAACCGTCGACATAGTGGTATTAGAGGTTGAACCCACATGACTGATCTAAGTAGAGCACTCAATTTCGCCATCGGTGGACTGGTTAATATAATTGACAGTTGGGGGAACCACTTTGAGGATTTCCAATTCCTAGCTTGAGCAGCTGACTACAAGGAACATTAGAATGGTCTAAGCATAATCCATCACCTAAAAGTAGAAAGTGGAAATTAGACCACCTGATCAATGGCTCTGAAACATTAGCAAACCCCTAGTTCCAGGGGGCTCAGGCTTTTGAATTTTACAATGGAACATTAATTGAAGGCGTGGGCTTTGACGTTGCCTGTATGGATTAATTTTGGTCAAACTATTATCTGGCTCTTTGTTGCATAGAGCCCAACGCAAAAGATCACAGCAAATTGCTGGCATGGCAACACGTACGGCTCGTAGGGGAAAGGCAATTCTTCAGCCATATCTTTATTCATTAATTGTTATTTCTACATTTTTTCACATTAAAAAAAATTAAATTTAAATTTTATAAACATGCAAGTATTATGTTGCTAGTCATCCAATCCATTCCAAAAGATTTCGGACAATGCTTGGGTTGAGTCGTGAACATTCAATTTCGAAGTCAGAAAACCATTGAATTCCTAAATTAGAAAATGACTAGAATTTTTTTCCCCCCACCTCAGTCATCCTACCCCTCTCTAAAAGATTTATGGCTCATTAAAAATTATAATCTTGATTACAAAATGGCATTTAACTTGGATTATGATTCCATTGGCAATTCAATAATTTGGTAACTTTTACCTTTCAGCGGGGTCCCTACCCCACATGAAACCAGAAATTCGGGAGTGCCATCAATGCTACTCATACCAAACTTCGGTGAGTATAGCAGTCGAACGTTGTACTTTTTTAATCATAAAACTCGAGTTCGTAAGTGGAGAAACAGGATTCAGAAGCTCGGAGCTAATTAGTCAGACGAATCTTAAATACCGATTAGTAAGTAAAATCCATTTATACAAAAAAAAAAAATGTTGCTCATCTACCAATGGTATTTTATAGTGGTATTTAGACCAAGTTTTTTCATATAGTATGTAATTTGTCACTTTATACACAATGTTTTTCAATTTACCATTAAAAATGCCCTCCCTTGAGGTAGACTAGCGTAGGCAACACTTATAAAGAACGGAGTTACAAAATTACAAGGCATAAAACATATTTTGGTCAGCAGCAAAAGGAAACTACGTAAATGAGAGAGCAAAAGCCTGGAAAACTATGGAATGGAATCCACGGGCTACAAAGCACCCATCTCTTGCTATGAACAAGCTAAGCTTGTTTAAATTTTATACATGAACAGTACCAGAACCAGCCTGTAGCACGCAATTATCCATCTCACTTAAGGACCCCTTCCATGTTATTAAGGGCTTTCTTCACGATCTTGTACTTCCCAGCTAGTTTTCTGTTGTTGCCCACAACATACTGACAAAACATTGAGTACCATTCCCAAGGGTTTCGAGTTCTGGGCTGACCGCAATTCGTGTAAAAATGTTCCGTACGGTTCCGTCTGGTTGCTCAAAGATGGCCTCAAATAGCATCCGGAAATGCATTACCCTCTTTGCCGCAAGCAGCTTGGCATCACTCGATTCTACAACCTTTAGGACTGCAAGGGAAAGGATGAAAGAGACGAGCATCTCTGCAACAAATCTTGCGAGATTCATCGACTTAATCAGTTCCATGGACTTCAGTTCCTTGAAATGGTTCCAAAGGCAGTACTGTTGAGCATAAATGAACAAACAATCAGACTGGAAAGATGAATATTTCTGAATAAGAAATGCTAATCCCTCATTGTAATATGTAAGCAATGAGGAGGATCTGCACAGGGCATGAGCTAGCAAATGTCAGCCTCCATATTTCAACCACAGGTGTTACTCATGATATAATTATTTTACAGTCACACATCAGCCCACATGAAAGTCAGCTGGTATGCAGAAGACAGAATTTATGCAGCATGGCTATAGTATGTTAAAGATTCAAGAATATAGGATAATTCTTGATGATACGGGTTCATACAACCCACAACCACGGAAACCCAAATTCTAGTGGGCCTACTAGGTGACAATCAAGGCCAGAAGAAACCGAACAATCTCTGGGCTCCCGACCTCCCGGTGCTCACCAGGACGACCCCTACCATGTTACGAGTCCTAATATGATTACAAAAGAAATCTTTGACATGTTTAAACATTTTCTGATCCGATACAGGTTTATTGCAATCTCTTTCGATAAGAAAGTAAATCTCTAAATGATACAAGTTTATTTGGCTTCAAAGTTCATGTTTTATGTTATCAAAGGTTTTTCTTTTCTCAACAATCAAAATAGTAAATGAAACCTGATCCAATTATTTAATTGAGTAAAAACTTAAAATTGAAACATTAATAAATGGTAAAAATACAGATAATGTGTGTTTATTTAATTAGCTCTAATAAACTAAAATGAAAATAAATAAAATGATCTTAACCTACTTACCGAAGGGAGTGGAGGAGATGAAATATTTGTTAATAGAAGTCTTTCTCAATCTCGCTGATTCAATGCCAATATTTTCAATGATTTTTGCTATATATATATTTTTTTAACATGACGGTGAGTATTTAAAAATCTAACTAATATGGTTCTAGGGTTATGGGTCTAATTCAGGACCAACTCTCTCAATATCTACTTTTCTATTCTCAAAACTCAAATCAAGATATTAGTTAAAAAAAAATTAATGTCCTACTACTAAATCCATCGTTTTTGCTATGTTTACACGTGTGTGTTGCCACCCCAATTTCTGTTTGCTTTCTAAAAGAGTTTTTCTTCTTTTTTTCCCCTTTAGCTCTTGAATTTTCTATTTTGTATTGTTTTCCTCATATTTAGTGCTTTAATTAGTTCTACTTTTTTTCTTTGTATCCTAATTTGTTTTGGGAATTTATTAATTTATTTATCTAATTTCTTTGTTCGTCTGTTTTAAATGCAGCTCCGTGCAATAAAGTGCAAACAGGACCTTGGTTGCTAGTTTTTCCCTTTTCCTTCCAAGGGATGGGAATTTTCAGGGGCACATTGTGAGTTACTTTCTATTTGCAATGCTACAAATGTGTCATTCTGCATTAAACAACACAAGGTATTCAGCTTTTTGGTTTTCTAATATCTGAACGAATACTGTACTTGTGCCCAAGTGGTGTATAATGATTGTGGTCCTTTTGACGAGTCATTTTCGTAAGGAAAAACATTTGGTAATTCTAAAAGTTACAGTTAAAATGCAAATCATTCACCCTCTCCCACTATTCCTCAGGTGGGTTTTGAATTTCAAAATTCTTAGTTGATAGAATCAATTTTGAATTTGAAACTTGCAGTTGAGAGGCATCTTCATCTATGTAAATTTTTCATTTTTTACTGCTTGGTTAATCAGTAGAGAAGATAGTAAAGTATAAGACTCCCTTACCATGGTTAAGGGAGTCTTTGTGGTCCTATATTCTTTTCTGCAATTAAGAGCAGATGACTTCATATGAGAGTATCAACGGAAGCTGTTCATGGAGAAGAGAGGAAGATAAGGCATTTGAGAATGCTCTTGCAACCATTTCTGAGGATTCCTTGGATCGATGGGAAAGAATTGCTCAGAATGTGCCTGGAAAATCTATCGAGGAAGTTAAACATCACTATGATGTTTTAGTTGATGATGTCAATAGGATTGAGTCTGGGTGTGTCCCTCTGCCTACGTACCATTTTCCTTCAGAGGGTTCATTTGGTGATGGTCATGTGGGTGAGAGTGGAACTAGTAGAAAGGTTGTTTGTGTATCTGGTAATGGAGGCAAAGGTTCAAGGTCAGATCAGGATCGGCGAAAAGGGGTTGCTTGGACAGAGGAAGAGCACAGGTAAATCAAATCTGTGTGGGAAATATTTTGCATATTAGAACTGGGGTCTATGCCAGGACTTTTGTTTTCTTTTTTGCAGGCATAAAAAGAGGCCAGTTGTTACCCTCTCTGGGTATGACCATGGAGTTCTACTCCTGCTGTGAACACATATTCCCTTCGAAACTTAACTAGTCAGGGTGTACTTTCTGCAAAACTCATGACTTGACCTGTGATATCATGGTTACGAAGTTAGTTTCTTGTCCTCTTGGGCAACCACCTTGGTAGTCTATGTCAGGATTAGTTAAATTAATGAGTTAACTAAGCATACATTACATGGAACAAAAATACTACACACACCAACTCATGAAACTGTCAAAAGAGGAGTATCTTTCAGTAAGACTCATACTGACACTGCTGGTTTGAATTGAAATAGGTTATTTCTTCTCGGTTTGGACAAGTATGGAAAGGGAGATTGGCGAAGCATATCCCGCAACCTTGTGGTGACAAGAACGCCCACACAAGTGGCCAGCCATGCCCAGAAGTACTTCATTCGATTGAACTCTATGAACAAGGAGAGAAGGCGGTCCAGCATCCACGATATTACCAACGTTAGCAGCAGAGACATTTCAATGCCCCAGGTGCAGATCGCTGGTCAACCAAATGCTGCCATTTCAGGAAGTCCTAATCCTCCTGCAGCACCTCTGTATGGCGCCATGACTATTGGGCAATCAATGGATGGAGCTATTGTTCCAAATCTTGCGGCCCCACCTCCAATGGCTTACGGCGTGGAAGCACCAGTTCAGGTGCAAATGGATCCTGGTGCACCAATGAGCATGGATCCTTTAACTTACGCGATGCTGCAGCTGCACGAATCTGTTCATAGATAAATTGCCCTTTTTTCGCTGGTGAAATATTGGCTTAGTTGGTCATTTTTACAAATTGTCTAATGCAACTGTTGTCAGTGTCTCATATGAGATTACAAATAAATCTTTTTAGGAGAGAAGGTAGATGCATCTGTATAGATTTGTTGAATGTGGGTGGCATTGCAAATAGAACAGCAATGGCTTTTTTTCTCTCTTTAGATCTAGGACTAGGAAGAGAACTTTGTGTTGGAAAAGTTGCAAAGCATCTTTATTTCTAGTAGTAATTTGAGCAAGGTTATAGAAGCACATAAAATTGCAATTTATGGCTGTTGACTCTTTTCTAATAGTTATTCAAATCTTAATGTGGTTTTTGTTGGCTTCCATTTTAGTCAACAAAAATGGCTTTTGCAGGCATATCAACTCAATAATTCTAAGCCCAAGTTTTTGGCCAAGAGTAGTTGGTTTTTTCCCCCTGCCTACTATCATTATTGCTATCTAAAATCGTATTCCAATTAATTCAATTCAGAACCCTATTTAAAGGACGATTCTCACAGTATTCCTAAATTTTGAATCTAAGAGTTGATTAACAAATTTACACCTTATCTCACTAGATCTGTCAGTCATTTTTAGTTCTAAGCTCACCACAAGTTCTCTCTCCCCGGAAAGCACAACTCTTTCAACTGGTGTCCTCCTAATTTCAATGAGCCCTGAACCCCAACAAACGAAGATGATATCCGCTCAAGACGGAGTAAGAACCATCCTTTGAATAGTGTCAAATCAAACTAGTCTAAGGGAACTCACTTGTCTTTCCAAATTCTAATCAATTTGGCAAGGAGAAAGAGGCCAATTTTCTGAACCTCAAAGCACCCATCAAGCTTAGTCATACAAAGCATCTCCTAAGCAGGCCTGCACAACAATTGAATACAAAGCAATTCTCCAAATTATTTTATTTTGAAATGGTATGGTGTAACAAAGGGTTCATCTCCAACCAATGCCTCAACAGCTACTTACCATATTTGCCTCTGTTGGTAATTTTTTGTACTTACCCTTCAAATATATGGCATTAGCAATTTCCATTTTGATAATCCAACTACACTTGGGGTGCTAGAGGGGTCCTGGCGCTCCTCCATTCACCAGAAACTCCCTTTGGCATTGGTGCCACTTAGCAAATGATTTGAATTATCGACACTATTAAATGCAGAAATTCTTCACAAAAATCTAATTATGAATTTCTTTTCTTTTTTTTTTTGGATCAGGGGTTTTTTCTTGGTAGTAAATTAAATTCCATGTCATTTAAACATTTTGATTTGACTCCTTCGATTTTTATGATTTCTTATTCTTTTCCCTTTTAGTTTCGAAAATTCATGTCCATATATTATATATCTATTAACTTTGTTGTTAGAAAGTATTTACTTAGTCAATTAGCTCTAGCTTAACACGCATTATCTTTCCTTCTTCTTATAAAAATCTTGAATTCAAATTTCTCTATATATTCAAAAAAGAGGAAAAAAAAAGAAAGTATTTACCTAATATATAGTGAATGTGAAAGCTATAGTGTGGAAGTTTGTCTACATTAGTTTAAAATTCATTTTTACCTCTCCTTAATACACTTTACAAATAAAGTATTTTCGTGTATATCACCAAAATTAGTTACATTAATTAATTTTATTAAAATGTTGATTGCACGAGTGCGACTTTTTTGGCACTCTTTTTTTTTACACCTGCGATCAATATTAAAAGTCATAATGATATTAATATGATTTGAGTGTTAACAAGAGTTCTGGAGACAACTCTCCCACTATAATTTTTGTTAGAAATTTCGTGACTCATACATGCAACGGAAGCAATAAATAATTTTTCTGGAATCGTAAAAAAGATGAGTTTGCGATATACCTTAATTGGTGATACAGAAAATTTTCGAAACCGCAAACTCTGAACACGAACCACTCGAAGTCAGGATAATAGTCACGTATAACCGAACTATTACTGCAATTTCACAATGATCTAACCCTTAACCCGGTAATTATTAAACGATCGAAAAACTCTCAATTTTAATTGTTCTTCTCAACAATTAAAATTCTATTTCTCTAATAATTTCTCAATTCTCTCTTGAGTGGAATAATAGTTGTTCACTATTAAATGCAATGTTTCAATTGTCAATCTATATTGAAATTATAACACTCGTAGGAGTCCTTTGGAGAGAAAATATGGGAGAGATGGGGTAGTGGGTGACTACTCATTATCCCTCATTTTGAAAATTAATTTTTTTACTTTGGTAAAACTGCCCCACGTGGGCATTTACCAATATCTCACACTTGCACACAGGAGCATTTTACTTCCGTCATAAGATCACAACTCATGCGATCCATCACATCACCCTTCAGGGCTTTCATACAAGGTTGGATGTCATGCGACTTGCGAGTACACCTGCAAACAAAGACTTCTCGATACACCTATTAGGAAGATCGAGTTGTTACCGTTAGTATCAAAAGAAAGCTCGTTGTACCCCAGATACAAGACTAATTACATCTATCGAGCTACTTTTCTCACCGAAAATAATTCTCAGATATCGTTCGACTATGTATCCACTATTATATTCAAATCCCTACATGGACGAATATAAAAGACCGGTCGGTGAATACAACACAGTGATGTAATGTCAATTGGTCTTCCTTTTCCAAACTCGAATTTATCGGTTTCAACTCAGCTGCTTTCCTAAACTTGTCCCTCATACCTCAATTTATCTTCCGGGCCATCGGTAAACAGACTAAAGTAGCAAACCAGTCAAAAGTAATTAGGGCACAAGAGATCCCACCCAGTGGATCTCGGGTCTCACACAGTAGGGTTTGGGGATGAATTTCAATTTATTGTCTCAAGTAATACAGCTCCCACTATCCCAAGTCGATTTAACACACGCGCTATGAAACACGTGCCACAGTGTTATTCCCTCATCTTTCAAAAGAGTATATGTCAGATTTCTCTAACATTGTACAGGTATAGGGACTCAGTCTACACATAAGATTTTATTCAGAGATCTCAGAGAGAGTATCTCAGAGACAATATCACAAATCGCAGGTGATATCCGAGATCTCAAACCTGGCTACTCACAGACAATATGGATGTGGGTATGTCCATATCGGTCATATCGCATATGACCTCATCCTGAACACGTATCAGGGCGACTTATGTTCTATCTCAAATCCTCTTATAACTAGAAGCCATCTCATCCCCGCTCACTCAGAGCTAGAGATGGTCACTCGTGTGTGAGAGTCAACCTCGTCTGCCTGACATATCTATTATCACATCACAAAATATATATATGACAATAAAAGCAAGTGCATTAAATGAAATATAACACAAAAGTGACTGAATAATGCACTATAATCATATATATAGAAGATCAATAAGTATTAATGTCATCAATAAGTATAAACTGAGAAATGTCATAAAATACTCAAACCTAATGACTCTCTATGCCCTAGAAAGGAGTCTCTAGTAATGGGTTTGGTGAAGGGGTCAACCACCATGCTGTATGTCGAAATATACTTGACGGTCACTTCACCATTCTCGATGATGTCTCTAACATAATAGTACCTGGTATCAATGTATTTGGTCCTACTATGAAACTTAGGGTCTCGAGTGTAAGCGATAGCGGCCTGATTATCACAATAAATCATTACTGGCCTCCCACTATCCGCTACAATCCCTAAGTCATCCAGTAGTCTCCGGAGCCAAACACTCTCCTGAACTGCAACTGAGCATGCCACGAACTCAGCCTCCATCGTAGATAGAGCAACACAGATTTGCTTCTTACTGCTCCAAGAGATGGCCCCGCCATTAAGCAAGAAAGCAAAATATGATGTCGATTTGCGTTTATCCAAATCGCCTCCCCAGTCGGCGTCTGAATAGCCCACAAGGTGCAAATCGCCTCCTCCGTAACACAAGGAGAAGTTTGCAGTTCCTTTTGGATATTTAAAAATTCTTTTCATTGCTCTCCAGTGACCCCTTCCAAGATTTGTCTGATATCTGCTTAGCAGACCAACTGCATAACAAATGTCCGGTCTTGTACACAACATTGCTTACATCAAACTACCCACTGCACTGGAGTAAGGTACTTTACTCATTTCCCTTACTTCTTCCTGACTTTTTGGACACATTTTCAGGCTTAGGCCGTCACCTTTGGGGATCGGAGTATCTATGGGATTACAATCATTCATCCTAAAACGCTCGAGAATTTTGTTAATGTAGGTCTCTTGTAAAAGAGCCAACGTTTTTCTCAAGCGATCCCTCTGTATCTGAACTCCGAGGATGAACTCAGCTTCACCCATGTCTTTCATGTCAAAGCTGTACGACAACTACGCTTTGATGGTCATTAAATACTGAATGTCGTTCCCAGTCAACATTATGTTATCCACATACAACGACAGGATCACAAAAGAGTTATCGGACCGAATTAGATAGACACAATGATCCTTCTCGACCATCGTAAAACCGTAAGATATCACATCCTCGTGAAATCTTAGGTACCACCGCCTGGATGACTGTTTTAGGCCGTATATCGACTTCCGAAATCGACAGACCTTATCCTCCTGACCTACTAGAATGAACCCCGGGGGCTGTTCCATGTAGATCTCCTCATCCAAGCTCCCATTAAGGAAAGCGGTCTTAACGTTCATCTGGTGTAACTCTAGATCCAAACTAGCGACAATCGCCAAAAGTAAACGGATCGAAATAAATTTG
Source organism: Dillenia turbinata (assembly GCA_037126225.1). Classification (NCBI taxonomy): domain Eukaryota; kingdom Viridiplantae; phylum Streptophyta; class Magnoliopsida; order Dilleniales; family Dilleniaceae; genus Dillenia; species Dillenia turbinata. The sequence continues at coordinate 19,612,903 of JBAMMX010000011.1, read as the reverse complement.
ACTACTGGGGAAAAAGTCTCCTCATAGTCAATGCCCTTAGTCTGCGTGTAACCCTTGGCTACCAAACGGGTCTTATACCTCTCGATCGATCCGTCGGCCTTTCTTTTAATTTTGAGAACTCACTTGTTCCCAATGGCCTTTCTATCCTCAGGTAAGTCAACTAATTCCCAGACTTCGTTAACTCTCATTGATTCCATTTTTTCGTGCATGGCCTGTAACCATTGGTCCTTTGCTGAACCCTCGAGAGCCTCCTGTATAGTCCTCGACTCTTCGTTATCCTCGGGAGTCACGATGACGACTCATCCTCAATCGGGAAACGACGACGAGGCACTTGTCCTCGACTACTCCTACGAAGCCTCCACACCTTCAGATGGACCGCTCCTACTAGGATCAAGATCCGTAATAGGGTCTTGAGTCCCACCGCTGGGCTCAGCTGAGCCACTAGGCTCATCTATCTCATAGAATGTGAAATCTCGATCGATTTCTCATCTCTTAGGGAAAACACTCTCGAGAAAAGTGGCATCACGAGACTCTATCTCAGTAACAGTGTCGTCCGTATGTTCTCCTAGGAACACATGTCCCTTGGAGTATTCAGAGTATCTAATAAAGATACACTTCTTTCCTCACGGGCCTAACTTGTCGTACTGATGCGAGGAATCATGAACATACGCGGTGCAACCCCATGGCCTCAAGTGACTAAGGTCAGGTTGTCTCCCTGTCCAAAGCTCGTATGGGGTGCTGACTACGGATTTCGTCGAAACACGATTAAGGATATAGGCTGCAGTCAACAACGCATCCCCCCAATGAGAGATAGGTAAGTTGGCCTGTGCCATCATCGATATCACCATCTCCAACAGAGTCCTATTCTTTCTCTCAGCTACTCCGTTTTGCTGAACAGTAGCAGGAATAGTCAACTGTCTAGCAATTCCTCTATCAAAACAGAGCTCTTTGAACTGTTCAGACAGATATTCGCGCCCCCGATCGGTTCTAAGAGTTTTCACCCTCATATCTAGCTGATTTTCAACCTCGCTAATAAACCTCCTGAAGCACTCTAGTGCCTCAGACTTATGCGAGATCAGGTAGATATAACCGAAACGCGTGTAGTCATCTATAAACGTAATAAAATACGTGGGTCCGTTTCGGACTCTCACATTCATGGGTCCGCAAATGTCGAAATGGACCAATTACAATGGAGTCTCAGCTCTCATTGTTTTCACAAATGATTTTCTAGTGGCTTTGCCCACAAGGCAAAACTCACACACGGGCAACTGGACCTTGGTTAGCGGGCCCAACAAGCCACTCGTAGCTAACCGGGTCATCCTCTCTTGCCCTATGTGACCAAGCCTACTATGCTATACATTTACATCATCTACTACACTATCAGATGCAAAAGCAATAGTAGAAGAAGAATAAATCTCATAATGTGAAATCATATCCGGTACATAAAATCCCTCATGGACTAAACCGGAACAAATCAAAAAACTGTCATATATAATGGAAACTCTAGAGTTTCCTAACAACACAGAATATCCTAACAAATCCAAATATCGGACAGATACAAGATTCCGCCTAATCTCAGGAGCATACAATACTTCATGAAGATATAAGATTTGGTTACTTCGCAGCAATAGCTTGCAAGTGTCAATCCCTTTCACTTCTATAAATGCTCTATTCCCCACGTACAGCCTCCTCGTTTGGGGACTCAAACGGCGGAACTCCACATACGCGCTCCTATCACGAGCTACATGGTCCGTGACTCCTAAGTCTACAATCCACAAAGCAGAAGAGTTAGCGAGCATCACACTAGATGACACGTAACTCAAACCATGTAAAGAAGAAGGACATACCTTTCGCTCGCCACACTCGCATGCGAAATGACCAGTCTTGCCACACACGTAGCATTGGACCTTGCTCTTATTGAGCTTCTTCTTCTTGCGCTTCTGTCCTCTGTCGTCGGTCTTGGCAGGTTGCTTCCTCTTGCCTTGGCCCTTGGACTTTTTGTCATGCTTGCGCCATTTGCGCTTTTCCCCTCGGGAGCCCTTACTCGACTCCGCAATGTTAGCATGTGCAGAAGAAGTCCTAGCTATCTCCTGGTGCTCCTCCTCGATCTCATAGTGCCTACTCACGTCCATGAAAGTACGAATACTCTCAGTATGCATGAGATAGGTCTTAACCACATCCCAGGAGTTAGGCAAGGACTGGATCACACTCAGTACCTGAAACTCATCAGACATCGGCTCCCCCATACTCTTCAGAGAGGCGATTATACTCGATATATGTATTAAATGCTGTTTCATGGTATGATCAAACCTCTTCTTATATGTGATGAACTTATAGGTCAGCATCCTCAACTTAGGAGCTAACGAGGCGCTATAGTGCTCTCTCAGAGCATGCCAGATCGACTGTGCAGTAGGATACTGCTCATGGATGGGGATCAGCTCATCGTGCATGCAACTAAGAAGGATCACCTTCGCTTGGTCATCCTTCTTTTTCCAAGCATGATAAACCTCCTGATTCTGTTGTGCTTGTGTCATGGTACCCTCCCCGAGGTCCACCATCTTGTTCTTAAGAACTTCCCCGAGCTCTTGTTCCTCGAAGACAAGCTGAATCTTCTGGTGCCAAATGTCATAGTTGTCACCGTTCAGTTTGTCTCCCTTTACGAGATTTAGAACGACAGTTTTCGTTGCAGCCATGTCTCTGTCACACAGAAAAAAAGAGACATTAGTGACAAATTGATACTTAATTCACAATTTTATGTATCCTACGAATCACCAATACCAAGATGACTCGAATACAGATCCCAAGACGAGCGTATGAGTCAACGGACACTATATACCACAATCCGGGATTACATCTCACCATTCGGAATAGAATTCGGTACATAAAAACCCACAATTAATCACTTTTTATCACAAAACTCTCAAAAATTTAGAAAAATCCAATTTTCGGACAGCCTACGCGTCGTCGGGAGGGTTCACGCGCCGCCAGGTCCCCGGCTGCGTGTCCCACACACCCTCACACGCCGGGGAGGCGCCTGGGCGCGTGCAGGATGCGCAGCGCGTCAGGCACGCGAGGGCGGGCGGGCGGGCGATGCGCCTACACGCGCGCGGCCGGCGTCCCTAGGCCGGAACCGGTCCGGATCTTGGGCGCGGGTTGGCTTTGTACCCGGGTCGGTCCAGACCCAATCTGCACCCGGCATCTCACGCACCTCCTCGCACGTGAGAGCCACGCTCCCACATCCCTGTGCACAACGCCCCTGCACGCGCGTGTTGCGCACGCGCCCCACTGTTGGGCTTCTTTTTCGCCCGAATGGCTCTGTAACTGGGTTTTCGACCCGTTTCCGGAAACCTCACATTCCGGTACAATATATATATCAAAATATAGATCTAGCTGAGAAAAATACAGATCTAACAATTTTATGCACCGATTTGACCTAAAACTCGCCAAATCTGGGGTTGAAGGGTTCGGTCACTATTCATGACCGAATGTTTCAACAGGAATTTTCTTTACCTAAACGTGCTCAGAAAATTACGAAAAAATTATTTTTGTGTTCGACGTGAGTTGGGTAACACAATGGTATAATTGGATTCACGAAATTCATCCGTGATCCGAATCCCAAATTTTATACCCTATATTTTTATACACAAATTTAATTCAAAAAAATTATTTAAAAATATTTCTAACCTAGCTCTGATACCAATGTTAGAAATTTCGTGACTCATACACGCAGCGGAAGTAATAAATAATTTTTTCAGAATCGTAAAAAAGATAAATTTGCGATATAGCTCAATTGGTGATGCAGAAAATTTTCGAAACCGCAAACTCTGAGCACGAACCACTCGAAGTCGGGATGATAGTCACGTATAATCAAACTATCATCACAATTTTACAATGATCTAACCTTTAACCCGGTGATTGTTAAACGATCGGAAAACTCTCAATTTTAATTGTTATTCTCAACAATTAAAATTCTCTTTCTCTAATAATTTATCAATTCTCTCTTCAGTGGAATAATAGTTATTCACTATTAAATGCAATGTTTCAATTATCAATCTATATTGAAATTATAACTCTCATAGGAGTCCTTTGGAGAAAAAATAAGGGAGAGATGGGGTAGTGGATAACTACCCATTACCCCTCATTTTGAAAATTAAATTTTTTACTTTGGTAAAACTGTCCCATGTGGGCATTTACCAATAATTTTTTTTTATTTTTATATTTTAAACCCAAAATTTGATAAAAATATAACAATTTATCTCATTAGATCGATTTCGATTGATTACTTCTTTGGCACTTTGAGTCCTTGGGTAACCCGGTCCTCCATTATTAGACAATTAGGCATGTTCTCTTTTTTTAGGGGGGGTTCTTCAAGCCTGACAAGATTGGATTTTTCTAGTTCTTGCGAAATGATGATCTGCACTTTTGAATCTTGGAGGAGTTCACAAGTGCCAACATCTTGCTCATCTTGAAGGACCTTGTTGTAGAAAATAAGTGTTTGTTTTGAAACGGGTATCTCTCGGTACTTTTGAACCTTCTCCTTGATTTCAAGGACTATATCAAATAAGGGTTATTTCTTAGGTTTTTTTAAAAAAAAAAAAAATTTCTCAGATGGTGTGATTTTTTTTTTATTTTTTGTATTTCAAAACTAGTGATTTTGCGATTATCAATCGCAATTTCATCATTTTTTTTTTAACGATTGTCAAATAAAAAATAAAAAAATATATATAAAAGTGAGATTGCAGTTGTTGTTGAAAATAAGTGTTTATCTTGAAACGGGTATCTCTCGGTACTTTTGAACCTTCTCCTTGATTTCAAGGACTATACCAAAGAAGGGTTATTTCTCGGGTTTTTTTGAAAAACAATTTCTCAGATAGCGTGATTTTTTTTTTTTTTTGTATTTCAAAATTAGTGATTTTGTGATTATTAATCGTGATTTCATCATTTTTTTTAATGACTGTCAAATAAAAAAATATATATATATATAAAAACGAGATTGTAGTTAGCGCTTTCATAAAACACAACTACCAATCACGCTTTCAACGAGAATGGCTGTTGGTTGGTTTGTTTTTCTTTTTTTCTTTTTTTACTTTGTAATAAAAAATTATTATTATTATTATTATTATTATTAAAACATGTAAATATTAATAAAATTTTTTATTAATTAAACACTTTTATTAACTTCTTTTCTAATTTTTAAAAAACTTAAAATTAATAAAAATTAAATATTAATTAATATTATTAACAAATTAATTAAAAAGAAAAATTATTAAAATATTAATTAAAATTAAAAAATCAATAATTAAAAAACATATAATTAATAAAATATATCATTAATTTTTTATTTAAAAAAACATAATCAATAAATTTTTATTAATCAACAGTAAAAAAGGTTTCAAAAGGGATGCGTTTTTACTATGAAAAAATTGACCATTGATCCAAATACTGTCGCCAGAATCTGAAAATTCAATCTGTTATTGTTTTGAAAAGGTTTTAAGATACCATTTTTGTATTCGATTTCTCTCTTTATAGTGAATATTTTTCTAAAATTTTTAAACCATTGTAAAATTGATACTTGATAGATTAATTGACCTTTAGAAATCTAAATCTAAAACTTTTAAAATCATAGATTGATCACCCATAATTTTCTTATCTGACCGCTCTTTTCGAAACCTTTTCACGGTTGATTAATAAAAATTTATTGATTATATTTTTTTAAATTAAAAAATTAATGATATTTTTTTATTAATTATATGTTTTTTAATTAATGATTTTTTAATTTTAATTAATCTTTTAATAATTTTTTATTTTTAATTAATTTATTAAATATTTTTAATAATATTGGTTAATATTTAATTTTTATTAATTTTAAGTTTTTTTTAAAATTAAAAATGACGTTAATATAAATTTTTAATTAATAAAAATTTTTATTAATATTTACATATTTTAATAATAATAATAATAATAATAATATTAATAATAGTTTTTTATTTCAAAGTTAAAGAAAAAAAAACCCAACAAAGGAAGGCAGGCTGCGTTTTGTGAAAGTGTCAGCTGCAATCTAGCTTTCATTTTTTTTTTTAAATTTTTACGATCATTAAAAAAAATTTACGAAATTACTAATTTTAAAATACAAAAAAAAATCACACCATTTAAAGAATTTTTTTTCAAAAAAGCTCCATTTTAAAAAATAACCCATCAAAGAAACCCACCGGTGAAGGGTCTCATTTTGGGATTTTCAAAAATCACATCCATTGATGGTTTGAAATGATTGAAAACAACTAGGGAGAGACGATTCCTTGGTAAATCCTTTAAGACCTGCAATGTTTCTTGGTCAAACTCAGCTTGCTCTTCCATCATTCTTTGATATTACAATGCCTACTGTAGCCTTCTCTGCTTGAAGTTTAGTGATCATAGCCATGGCATCATTTGCAGCAACGGTTGAAGCACTCCTTTCTTCATCCAATTCCAAATACAAAGTAATCAGAGACTTATGATCCAAACAGACTTGTCTTTTTAAGAGTCACCTCCATTTACAACTAGCAAGGATTACTCAAAGAAATATCAATTGAGGGAGAAGTTGAAAATTGAAAATAATAGTTCAATATTTTTAAAAAAATTGATCAAAATTTTCAAGATTTGTTAAAATTGAAAAATGTTGTAAGTTACAATATTCATTATTTTAACAAAAAATTTCTTTTGAACGAATTTTGGTGTAACAGTTGAGTTATTACAGGTTTGAGATATGAAAATAATCTCTTTACAAAAATACAAGGAAAATATTGTGTACATATACGTCTACTCCAAAATCGATCTCAATTATTGGGATTAATACTCTAATTGTTGTTGTTGTTGATTATATGTATACAAATTAAAATTACGAGGACATATAATTTTAAAATTTTTCTTTGATAATTTAATATGGGGTCAAAGGACCAATTGTTTACATCTACTACTGCATGGAACCATCAAGTTGCTTTTTTTGGTGAGGATTTATTTAGTCGTAAAATTCATGAAAATATACATATTTACAAAAATTTAAATATTAGATTTCAAAGAAAACACTTAAATAAAAGTTTTTTACCACTCAGATATCGTTAGAAAAGCGGAACCATCACGTTGCTATTTTTGAAGAAAAATGGATACATTCAATTCATTATCAAAGTTAAGGCACCAAGAAATCTCGGTGGGATATGATGGATCGATAAAATATCTAACCAAAGTTGGGAGAAAATTTAAAATTGTATTAGTGAAATCATTGTCTTACAATAAGAGTGTAAAATACTTAAATATCCCAACAATCGAGTAGATAACAAGAAAAGAAAACTCTAAACAAATCTTCTAAAATAAAAAATTAATAATAAAGTTCTTAAATAACTTATATTAGAATTTAAAAAAATTCTGGAGACCCAAAAAAAGGAATGAAATATACAAATATCTGAATAAACTATCAATAGTTAAAAAGCAAACACCAAATAACTTTTCTATAATCACCCCTAGTTCCTTTGGTTCATATTTTTTCTATTAAATTTACTTTTTTTTTCTTAATTTATTTTTTATCAAAAATTATCTCATTTTTTTACATGCATGTTATGAATGGTAAGTGTTTTCATAAAATTATTTTGCTTAGGAAAACAGAAAAAGTAGAATTGAGACTTTGTGTATCCAATGAGATAGTCTAGTGATCACAAATCACCTTTTTGAAAATATTTAAATCTCTGTATGACCAACAAAAAAAAAAGAATTGGGATTTTGTTTATTAACTTGATTCACTTCGCAATGAAAGATGGTAGTAATGTATGGTTTGATAAGCTATAGCTTTAGATCCCACGTCCAAGGTGACCTTTATAAAGATATAGTTTAGTTAGCTGGATTTTATTGTATCACATCTAAACTCCCAACACTCTCTCTCTCTCTCTCTCTCTCTCTCTCTCTCTCTCTCTGCTTATTGTGTAAACTGTCACCCTTTTTATCTTTTTTTTTCCTTTTTTGGTCATGAGATTGTATTTGCCAAAGAAAAGAAAGATGATAGGGTTGGGTTGGCATCAGAAAGTGAAAATGCCAGCACCAAAACCATCTTTTCCACGTCCACTTTGTGTAAGATAACAAAAATCAAATATTAATGCCTCCTGCTTTATTACATATATTATAAAATAAACCCCCCAACTATTTTTATTTCTTTTGACCCAATCATTACAAATATATATATATATATATATATTGATGAGTGGTCAATGAAATTATTTTAGATAATATTAGAAAATGTAAATGCTGCCGCTTGAAACCCTTATGTGTTTGCCTGTGGTCACCTCTTCCATCCCCCAAAAAGTTGGATCTACTGACTCAATCAAGTGGCAAATACCCTAACTTTTCTTAACTAATTTCTCAATTTTAAGTTTTAAAAATAAAAAAACAGATACAGAAAGAACTCGTCCTCTTAATAGACATGAAAATTAGCTTAAGTCAAATTAGTAGAAACGGGTTGATCAAGCATTAAAAAAAAAAATGAATCTTTTTGGGGGAAAAAAAAGAGAAAATAATTGAGGGATTCCAAATTCATTGTCTAAATAAACATAATTAGGGGAAGTGATAGCATTCTAAAATACCATCATGCACCTTTTTTTGGTTAATATGTTTTGTAAAATTTTATATTTGACATGGGCCATAAAATTTTTACCTAAAAAAAAAAAGGAAAGAAAAACATAGTTAATTTAGAAAATGAAGAGTGCGACTTGTCAAAAACAGATGCTTTGAATATGAATGGCTATAATGAATAATTAAATTTAGGTGCATAGCCCAAAAATTAGGCCAAAATATTTAGTATAAGATCCTAATTTTTTGCTAAGAAAGAAAAAGAAAAAACATTGGGCTGCCACTTTTTTCACTGATAAGAAAGAAATGGCAATGCTTAATGAGAAGGAGAAAGAAGAAAGGCATTTGGATCTAAGGATTCCATATAGAGACCCTTTTTTCCAAAAGCAACCAAAGACCCCATTTTCTCAAACTCACCGGTTGGGGGTTCATGCCTTTAGCTTTTATGGCTTTATCCTTGTAGTTGATGACTCATGAACCCAAAAACTTTGACGTGTACACGCTTCACACACCACATACCCACTTTCCTTTAAATACACCCTCCAGCAAATTTTAAGGCATCCTAGTTTCTTGCACACAAAGCACAGCTCAGAGAGAGAGAGAGAGATGAAGAACAACACCTCACAACAAGTCATTGGGATTCCAATCTGCTCTGCAGCATATCTGCTTCCTAACAGGTCGTGTGGCAAATATTTACCCCAATTTCCAGCCCAATACCAACTCGATTTCCCTTGTCCCAAACAAAGTAATGTTCTTCTTCTCTTCTTTCTCTCTCCATAAGCCCAGTACTTTGCATATGTAATTAACACAGATGTGTTTTTTCTTTTTCAAATATTAATGGCAGACAAATCAAATTCAGTGATCAATAGGATGGGCAAGATTGGAAGAAAAGCAGACAAGTTTGTAAGAGAGCATGGTAAGAGATCACAGAACAGAACCCTTTTGTCTCTTTTGATCATATATAGTTGTTCTGCATTCTGATTTTATTGAGAAATGTTATTGGTGGGTGATGAAGCAGTGAAACTAGCACCCAAGATCTCAGAAACAGTGAAAGGAAAGCTGAGTTTGGGAGCAAAAATTCTGCAAAGAGGAGGTGTCGAAAAGGTATTCAAGGAGACATTTAGTGGAGGAGTACAAGGAGAGAGGCTGATGAAAGCTTCTCAGTGCTGTTTATTCACCACAGCAGGTCCCATAGCTGGCCTCCTCTTCATCTCCTCTCACAGAATTGCTTTTTGCAGTCACAAATCCATCAAAATTACTTCCCCAGATGGACAGCTTCTTCATAGATTCCATTACAAGGTGATGATCCCAATAAGAAAGATAAACAGAGCATACCAAAGTGTGAATGTTGCCAAGCCTTCACAAAAGTACATACAAGTAGCCACCGTGGATGATTATGAGTTTTGGTTTACTGGTTTTCTTAATTGTCGAAAAACATTCAACTATCTTCAAGATGCAATCGCTCGTTTCTCAACTTTACAACAAGAGTTGTGACTCTTTGTTTGGCCCCATGTAATTATATCTAGCGAAGGAATACAACATCCTGCTGTATCAAAGGTTTTTTTAACTAATGAAAAGTATTACGCTTGTTCTCTTGGTATCCGCTTCATCCCTCTCCCCTCTAGTTTCTTACATTCCTAGCAAATCCGGCAAACCCCCCCCCCCCCGGGGGGGGGAGAGAGAGGGCCATATCACTATAACTCCAATCTTAATGCAAATATTTTATTGCAGTGATTACTCCCATCTAAAGCCATTTTGCACCTTCCAATTTGATGTATGCCTTGCAGTGAAAATGAAATCACTTTATCGTACAGAAATCATTAGGAGATTAATTTATAATAGCAAAAAACCAATGCCAGAGACTAACAGAATACATAAGAATAGTTTCTGAGTGCAGATACAAACGCAGGCCAAACAATTACCCACATCTGAAACCAACATAGCCATACAGAAACAAGGCGAATCCTCGGAAAAGCCCTCAAGCAGCTGTTGAGGCAAATGCAAGATTTCACAAGGGTGTGAAGCCTTTTAAATATCATTCTTAAGACTACAGATCAGGCTCGGATAAACTCCCCACAAAGATCACTTTACAGCATCCAGGAAAATGCAACCCAGCCTCCGCACAGGCTGGCTTTGTGATATGGGGGCAAGACCTCACATCAAGGTACTCAAGAGAGTTACATGACCTCAATACCAGGCCAATTCCTGTCACAGTAATTCTTGGATGGTTGCTCACCTTCAAAAGCCTCAGTTTTAGCTCAGATCCTTCATCATCTAGTCCTCGAAAAGCATCATCAGTCACCTCCTGGCAGTACCGAATGTCCAGATCCTCAAGATTTCTGCACTTGGAAAGAATGCAATTCAACGAAGAGTCAGAAATGTTAAACACCGGTCCATCTGCAGATTCTTTAGGCTGTGACTGCATGCAGCAGCCAATGACTTTATGGACTCATCAGAGATGCCCCTGCAGCCACCAATAATAAGAGTCTCTAGGTTTCTGCAGAAGCTAGCTAAAGATAATATGGATTCATTCCCAACTTTGAAGCAATCCAACAACTTTAATGTCCTCAGTGTAGCAGCACAGGCCTGAGAAACAGTGGAGATACCACTATCCCCCACATTACTGCAATTGTTAATATCTAAATGTTTTATTAGCTGACACCCGCTAACAAGACCAGTGAGGGCCGAGTCTGTAATATTGGTGCATCCTTGCAGTACCAACTTTTCAAGATTGGGGCAATTTTCTGACAGAGCTTTTAGCAATCCATCCGTAATAAACCTACAACCAGCAAGATGCAGGCTTCTTAGATCATGGCAGCCCAAAGCAACAGCTGACAGTCCCTTGTCTGTCAACTTTCTGCAAAAAGACACATCCAATGACTGAAGCGAAGAAAGACCACATCCAATCTCAACCATTCCAGCATCAGTTACACCTGGAATATAAAGAACATTCTCAGAAAACAATTATGAAAAGATTTATCTCTAAACACAAACAAGATTAAGATAACTCAACTTCATCAAGCCTTGTACCCAAATCACCTTTAAAGACCCTTCACACCTAAAATTATTAGCTCAAAAAGTTGGAAACAAAAATGAGAGCACTTCTGACAAGATACCAAGCTGATGAAGAATCATTATAGAAGCTTTTTTTTTTTTAAACTAAAATTCTTTGGTTCTGTATTCATCACCCTTAGTTATAATCCCATGTTGAAAACCTGTGTCTGTCTAGTACCCAATGAATCAAATTTAACACGGACACAAGTTTCCTAGAAGTGAAGCAAGAATCGGTTAGAGATGAAGCGAAGCATGAGCAGGCTGGCCAAATTTCAGATGCATTTGATTTTCATGTAAACTGAATTCTTTATTACATTATCCATGTGTTTATATGTCTTAGGTTCATTGCAAGGGTCTAGTTTGACTAATCGAAATACCTTGTAACTAATTTATTTTCATCAAATTGAGTTGAAAATTGCCTCTTCCTGAAGTTCTTTCTTCCCTCTTCTCTCTGCATGTGTATATTGAGCTTTGAGGGGGTGGCCAACCACCACACTTCCAGCCAAGTAGTATCAAAGTAAGATTAGAATAGAGATGGCATCAAAGGGAGCGTTTTCTGATCCACAAGTCATCCTAGCTAAACAACGACAATTGGGCATCAATAATGAAAATCATCCTTGGTTCTCAAGTGTGGGATATTGTTGAAAGAGGCTTTGAAGTGACCCAAGACACTTTGACATAGGCCCATCAATAAGCTTTGGGTAAGGAAATAAGGATCAATTAGTCCTCACCATCATTGGAAGAAATTATGCTAGAGTAGATTACAAACAAGACCACATCCAAGCAAGCATGAGATGCTCATTTAAGTACTCTCAGAGGAGTTTGAAAGATGCAAACTTGTATATATTTTTTTTAAGATTTTTATAATTTGAAGTTGAACCCTTAGATCTGGAGAGGTTAGAAAGGAAAACTGATGGATCTATTATATGGATAAGGAGATTTATGCTATCAAACGAAATGCTAATTGGGGTTCTAAAAGGCAAGCAATAGTCAAGTGAGTATTCCCAATCAAACCAAAAAAAAATGAAGGTGAAGTCTAAAGAGACAAGGCAAGACTCCGTTGCTAAAGGTTACAAGCATACGCCGGCATTGACTATGAAGAGTTGCTCCGACCCACCCTCTTGCCACCATGCTTCCGACAAGCAGTTTCAAGCATAACAATGAATGAATGCATATGGATTGGAAGTCACTTTTCATGGACCTACAAAACTAAGTGTAAAGAGAAGGCGGAAGAGATCTTCATATGCTAAAAGTGGCAAAAATTCAGGGCCTTCACTACCAATTACCGGGAAACGCTTTCTTTAGCAATAGATTCACACGATTTTTCACCCAAAAATGCTACTCTCTGTCTTGTTACTGATTAATCAACAACTGATCAGGTTTTCAGATTCCCATGCCCCGATTTTGCCCAAATTCAACGAGATCCTCAATCAAAAATAACAGTTAAAGTGAATCGGAGGGTGAATTGAAAATTACCTTTGCAGCTCCGGAGATTGAGAATTCGCAAACAAGTAAAGCCATTGGCAATAACAGAGAGATCGGAATCGGTGACGCCAGGATGAAAGAGGTCCAATCAAGAAGGCGAGTGAACCTGGCGGCCATCTCTTGCACACCAATCCGAAGACTTCCTTTTCCTTGTCGGTCTCCAACTTTCCCAGTATTGCTCGCAGCTCGTCGTCCGTTAATGCATCGTTTATACAAATTCCCACGATGTCTCCATCCTCCATCGCTATTGCCTCTGAGGATGATGACTATGATGTTGGAGAGAGCGAGAAAGAGAGTAAGAGAGATCGCGTGCGTGTGTGTATGCAAATTCCAATTCTACCATGAAGCACGAACAGCGCAGTTGGGTTGGTTCTAATTGGGGTAGTCTTATGGTCTAAATTCGGATCCGGATTCGGATAGGGATAGTAAGGTCATTTTCATCCAAGCCATTTTTTTTCGATTATTACTCCAAATCTAGCGATAGTTGATTTAATTGAATAAAATGTTAAGTCTCTAATCAAATTTCAAGATCAAAATATAAAAATAAAAAAAATCATATTGATTCTATAGATATTTAAATCGAATTAATCAGAATATGATTTCAAATACCTATAATAGAGGAGAAAAACATGGGGGTTTTATTTAAATATTGTTATTTTTAAATAAAATTATTAAAATATCATTGTTTTTTTTTTTCAAAGTATCGATTTCGTACTCTTAGAAATTCACTATTCACCAACCTATAAAGATGACTTGAATACATGTATTGCTGTTCACTCTAAATTCTCAAATACTAACAACTAAATTTTACCGATAAATAATCATACTTCAATCACTAATAACTGAACAAAATGAATTTAAATACCAACAACCAAAATACAACAAAAAATTTTCAACCATGATCACTATCAAATCTTAACCAAATACACATGACCTGTAAATCCTTAAATATTCAAACAGTATAAATCAAATTATTTATAAACATTGAAATGACATAAATAAAAAAACACAAAAAAGAAAGAATAACAAAAAAAAAATTATAAAAATTGAAATTAATGTTTACAAAATTTTATCATAAGGAGGTCGTCCAGCATTGCATCGTGGTTGATGTCTGAAGGGAAGACGAGTCGGCCTACCAGGTAAATGTGGAGGTACATCACTAACTATGTACTCTCATCAACCTCAGGAATTACAACTGTACCGACATCACCAATATCACCAACATCATCTAAATATCAACGACGATGCCGCCGTCGTTCGTAAACACTATCAATTACACCCCCAATAAAACACTAGTCTCATACGGTTATCATCCGTGCTTCTTTTTGCTATCAACTACATTTATAACAAATACATTATTAACAACTTTAAAAATAACTCTACGAAAATATTAGAAAAAACCTACATTTTTATAGCATAAAAAAATCAAGAAACCCTAGAATATTAGAATATTAGAACAAAACATGTAATAAACCTACATTCACGTAAAAAAAATAATAATAATAACCTTTGACTCAAACAATCAAAACATATAATAGTATAAAAATTTTGTTGAGTATTAGAACAGACCCTAGATTTATAAGAAATTCTAGAGAATAAATCCTAATTTCACAAAAAATAATAAAACATTATTAGAAATGCAATAAATATAACACTGAGAGGGTTAAAGTGAGCAATTAACCTATATTCATTGGTAATAAATAGTACAAGAAACAAAGGAGCAATTAATCTGGATTCGAAAGAGTACCTAACCATCTATAAATTTAAATCAAATGTAAACCCTAAATTTGTAATAAACAGTACAATTGCAAACTCTATATTCGAAGGAGCAATTAACCTACATTTATTGGCAGGCACAGCAAACCCTAAGGAAGACAGCAAAGCAAATACAAAATGCAGATGAAGTCTAGATTTACAAAGGCAGACAATAAATAAATCTACATTCATAATTCCAAACCTTTAGATTCAAACAAACAAAGTGCAGAGGAAACTTTCGTTGGCAAAATCCAGTGGAAACCTCACCGAGCAAGGATGAAGAAAGGAGAGAGGAAGAGGCGACAACGGTGGCAGAGGCGAAGGCGAAGGCGAAGGCAGGCACAGCAGGAAGCTTCGTTCGCAAATGGGAGAATGAAAAAAATGTCGAGTTTCGCGATTGTCTTAATACGCTGAATTCGCACTCACAAGTGCGAAACTTATTTTTTTATTTTTTTTAAGACGGATTAAAAAAAGAAAATAAAACAGGTGAACAGTAGATTTCGTATTCTGAAAGTACAAAATCGAAATTTTGGAGAGAAAAAAACAATGATATTTTAATAATTTTATTTGAAAATAACAATATTTAAGTAAAAACCAACAAAAAATATATATATATTTCTTCTAACCCAACCCAACTAAACGGGGGCTAAAAGTGGGTTGTGAAATTTCATCCGTAGGGTGGAGATTATTTTCGGCCACCATCGACCCATGTAGTGCCGGATCGGAACCAATAATATTTCGGGTTAAGTAGGCTCCAGCAAATTCAGGTTGCTTGATTAACCTTTTTCTTTTTTCTTATTACTTTTAATTTTTCTCTTTTTTTGTTACACGAACAAAGATTTGAACTCGTTGAAAAAAATTAATCAAATCCGATCAAAACATGTATTAGATTGGAAAAATCGGATTGAATCGACCTAATCCAACCTAGTCTGTAGGAGCCTGAACTCGAACTTGTGCGCTAGTGTGCAAGAATTGACAGCCCTCGTTATTATACTGTGTGGAGGTTGGTGTTTTTAATTACTATAATTTATATTCATTTATAATTTTATAATAACGTCATCCGGTTTGATTAGTTCGACACTATGACTCATTGATCTCTTTGCGTAATCGGCTCATATCCCAATTCAAGTTTCAAAACACTCATTGTGACCACTAAACCATCGTTTGGACTTTTTATTAATTTTAACGTTTGCATCTTTAACACAAGAAATGAAAAGGAAGAAAAAGGAGAAAAATAACATGTTACTATCCATATCCAACCATTCGAATCGTTGGTAAATATGAGCCCACGCAATTCAGAATTGTCATCTGTTTTAATGTGAGCCCAATGCATGCTGTCCCCTCCAACTTGCCACACCCAACATGTTTGTGTTTTGCAGAGTCTATCAAGATGCCAACCACTTCCTATGGAGGAAGACGAAGCAAGCAGTCATGGGACAGACGGATGAGGTTAGTGATGTAACTCCATTGGAAAAGAAAGGATCCTGCTGCAACAAGTATGAAGATCTTCAATCCCAATCGAGAAAAATGCCTTCGGATGAAAGTATCTTTTTGTCGTTTTTGTGGAATGCAAGTACAAGGGAGGAGGAGATCCTATCAGTATTACATCCATTGTGATCGTGTAACCACACATTTGTTGCCTTTTAATGGTGTATAAGTAATTTTTTCTTCGGACTCAAATTTAAGATTTCTCACAAAAATTCGAACATTAAACCTCGAAGACAACACTTAACAAAAATTTTTTACCACTCGAATATTTCTAAAAAGACATAAATGGCTTTTTCAATGGGGAAGAGAGTTCAATAAATATCACGTTCACATTAATGGTACTACCTAGCACCTCATGCTGTCTTCCTCTTCTCCACAACAGCCCTGCGAGCTAAATAAGGGTAAATCATGCATACTAAAGGGTAGAGATACTTTCCAATTTCAAAAACAAAAATTGTGCGCTCTCTCATTTCTCCAATATTTGAATACAAGACAATTGAATCAATCAGTTTGGTTATTTCTGCCCGCAATTTGGACCAAAAATCCCCAACTCCCCCCCCCCAAAAGAAAAAGAAAAAATAAAAATAAAAATAAAAACAAAACGAGCAAGCACCCTGGTAAACAAGTACATAAAATATTTTTCTTTTCATTTAATGATATATATGTTTGCTTAAAATATATCACTGTGTTAGTTACTGATTGCATACATCCGACTTTTGTGCCAATGAATTGAATCGAGGGTAGTATAGAGCCATAAGTTAGAGAGAGAACAAAAATCATGGGTCAGTAATACCAACTAAGTTGACTGCTTGCAGCAAGTAAGCACGCAGTCCTCCAGAAATCGGTTGAGTTGAGATGTATAAAGATTTGGGTTATTTCGGAAATGATCGACATGAGGTGTGTACATGAAGTTGCAAGCTCTGACTTCACGCCCAATTTTTCGCTGCTCCTCTATGAATGATTCTACATGATCTGCAGGTATTACTCTGTCTGCAGAGCTATAGATGTATAACTGTGGACAGCCAGGTTGCTCCGATGACAACACGCCCAAAACATTGGAGAGCCTCCTGTAGTTTCACATAAAACTAAAGATAATAAGCCAATTTTTGTAAAATAAGTATATTGAAAGCAAATAGTGAAAGAGTGGATTCCATATGCAATTAACATTATCTACCAGGAGAAATAAAATGTCAGTCCATGACAGTATCACACAATTAGCAATTCTTCCCACCATGGACCAGTAAAGTTAATTTCTTAACACTTGAGCAAACAGTATATACTTCAGGGTGAAAAAAATGCCTTTGATTCATAGTTGTTAAACCCGGACCCAACATCCGGTCCATCCAAAAAACCCATAAACCAGCTCCTTGGCCAGTCTTGAGTTTCTTAAAGACCAGAGTTGCACTTGAATTGATGAAACCCAGCAGTTCAAGTGCATACTAGACAAAACCCGACCATATTTTAAAAAAATAGAAAATCAACAGGGAGAGATATTACCATACTACCGTACTATAAAGCACTCGACACTTTCAAAAGGGACCATGACCGCATGATGTGTGTTGGAAACACTTGTTACACATGACAATACAACAATTTGTAACACCTGAAATGTAAAATTTTGCTAATTTTGTTGTGTCACCACATCCTTGTCATGCCATGTCCTGTGTCCGCATCCGATTTTTTGATTGCCATAGTTTTTGTGATCCTTTAATGGCTAACTTATAGTTGAATAGTTTTTTATATTTGATATATTTAAAAAAAAAAAAAAAAATCCATTAATTTAACTACGAAAGTTATCAATTAAAATTTGGCCAAAATCACCAATAAATCTTAAACTTTAGGCTTACTTTGAAATAACCCCGAACCTTTAGTTTAATCAATTACGATCCCCTAAACCTTTTAAAATAAAAATCAATCCATATGTAGATGGAGTTAGGATTTTGTCCATGGTACATGCAACAGACATGACTCATGTCTCTCTACCACTCTTGCAGAGAACAACAGATTTTAAAGAGGAAAAAAAATAGGGTGGGGGAGAGAGGGAGAGAGAGGAACGCTTTTTTGGATATGAAATATGGAATTCCTGTGAAAATGTTAGTTAAGAGAGTTGAATTTGGTGAAAAATTATCTCAGACAGAGAAGTCAAAACCCAAAAGAATTCATCAGAAATGTTAATTATTGTCACAAATTTTATGAATTTTCATTGAAGGGAGAAAACAGAAGAAAGGGAATCATGCGCACAATTTAAAGGCAAGATTTTGATCTGTCACAAAAAATTGAGAGGAAAAGCCAAATACAAAAATGTTTTTAACACCGTCCACTTACAAGGCACATCTATTTCGAAATTTTCAGAGACAACTGACTATTATCACAATTAGGGGGGGGAATTTTGGAAGTAGGTGCAAAATTAAGTGGTCATTTGTTGTTTTGATCAAAATTTATTCTCCAAAATAAGTAAGTTGGCTCAGAACAATGATATTGGATAGAATAACATCAATTCAACTATAATTACCTTTAAAAATCAATGCCACATCAGAGTCTTGAAAAAGATTGCTGTTTAGCTGTCTTCAGTGATACCATAACACCAGAAATTTTTTATTGATGGGAGAAGCATAAAGTGATGATGGGATTTAATTTAGCACTCTTATCACATTGTACTTTTTTTCAAAAGAAAATGATCAGAATAAATCATTGGGGCAAATTTTATTTAACCAAGTTAAATTTAAAATCACATCTTCTGTTGCAACAAAGTGCCATCAATTACCAGTTTAAAAGTTCCGCACAGTGAGACAAATTCATTATAGAAAGCCACAGTGATAATTTTGGATGTCACATTGTATGCATATATTTTGTTTTCCCTACTAAATTTACAATATTGCAGGTAAAGAAATGAACTAATGTATGAAAAAAGAAATCAAAAGTGAATATTCAGGTTAAGTAACTATGATTTCTCTAAAAACCAAAAGGTTAAGTAAATCTAAATAAACAAGTATATTGAGATGTGCCTAATACCTGTTCACAGTAGGAATCTTGAAGACCACTTTGAAAAACTTCTCCAGCAGCACTAATAATGCTGCTTCAGTTACTGCAGGACTGGGCTCCACAAGAGTTTTGGAGCCAACTGGCAATTCTTTATCTGATACACCGGAGCTTGGATTTCCTTTTGTTGCAACACTATGCTTTTTGAGAAAAGCAGCAGAGAACCCAGAAGCCCACACCTAGACAAAGGAATTGTAGATTAGGCAAACTTTTAACATAATTAAGATATAAATTAGCCCACCCCTGTATCAATCAAAATTTTATTCCCCGGGTGATGGTGGTGGGGCCAACACGCTCAAGTAAGGCTTAATCCCAAGTTGGTAGGGATCAACTATATAAAACCATCTTCATTTGGGTCTACTAGAATATTTCTAAATTTTTTTTTGGGGGGGGGGGGGGGAAGGAGGCGGGGCGAGCACATGAAGCCAATTACAGAGTGTTATGGATAGGAAACAATTATGACAAACAAACAAAATTAGCCTCAAAGATGTCAGACAGAGGCCCACAGACCACTCCACCTAAACCACAGGAGTACAAGAATTCACATTTAAACTCTTTTGTTTAACAACATTAAGAAGGATTCACATGCTTCACTCAAAGAAAGGCACAACGCAGAAAGATGCAATAACGAGGACTGCCAAATTTCTACTTCAGCACACTTAAAAACTTTTACATGCCTGCATACCTGAGGATCAGGAGAAGCAACAGGTGCAGAATCAACTATGCAACCCCTAATGTTGCTCATTAATGAAGGATCCTGCTTCTGAAACTTCTCGAGAATGACTCCATATCTGTTACCAATAGACATTCAGAACCAACAATTCATGCTTTTAGGTCCGAGACATACAAAAGTAAGGCAATTGAGTATATAGATCACTTACGTAAGCCATCCGGTGTTGCTGAAGGTGTGAAACACTAGGTTTTTCCCACACTCCTCCTCCAACCAATCAGCCAAATGGCTCACAAGCAACTCCACATCCTGCTCAGCTTTGCCTCCAACCTGATAGCTGATAATCTCAGACATGGGGAATGTAAAGGTAATGGCATGAAAACCCCTCGAAGTATACCACTCTGCATATCTTTTCAAATGCTTCTGCTTGGCTCCCAACCATCCTAACAAAACCACCACTGTCCTAGACTTTGCCAATGAACAATCAGAATTCCCCGAAACTTCGTATACATTTGGCTCCGGTAAATGCCATTTATACAAAACCTCAGGGACCGAGGTAGGCTCTGTATGCTCATATGTGAGTGGCTTGGCCAACTCTGCTGATTGAAACAAGTTGAGAAGAGACAAAGAAGATACAAGAGAAGGAAAAGAGATTGTACTGGGCGCAAAATTGGAGCTGGAATTTAGAACTGGGAAACTGATGTTAGGTACAGGAACACGAATTCTGGTTACAAAGGACAAATTTGCTAGTTTAGAAACAGAAATATGAGACACCCATGACCTGGATTCTTGTAGTGAAGTGGTACAAGGTGAACAAATAGATTCTTCTGCAAGAGATAAAGATTCTAATGATGATTTGGGAGTTGAAAATTTAGTGGGGAGGTCAGAGGAAAAAGAAGCTACAGCAACGGCAGCTGCAGCAACTAGAGGCCGTTGAAGGATTCCGGACAAGGAGCCCATGATTTAAAAAATCTAGTTTTTTGTTAAAGTTATAAATGTTTCCTAAGATAAACAAATGATTCAAATGAATATTCTCAATCAATATACCGAAAAAAAAAAAGAAAATTGGAGCGGACCCAACCTGCAAAATTTCATAAAAGACCCAAATTACAAATATTGATCAAACATCGATTGCATTAAAGGAAAGAAAAACGCGGGAAAGGAATACTTGAAACAGATAAATTGGAAAATGTACCTGGGGGGGTTGGGGTTGAATTTGAATTTGAATTCAAGGAAGTCGGGCTGTCAATGAAAATGACAGCCCCACCATCAATATTATTTACCAATTTTCCTTCTCATAGAAAACCTTCCTCTGCAATTTCAATCAAATATATTACTATCAATAAGAACAATATTTTATTTTACATAAGTCTCGAGAGAGAGAGAGAGAACTTGTGTATTATATAAACAATGACACGTTAGGTTTGGTTAGGTTAATTAAGTGTAAAAATCAAGGTCAAAGAAAAAGGCAATGGTTACGGTTCCAGTAATCTGGGCAAGGGACGCCAGTAAATTAGGATGACGACTTTGACCCTCCTATCAATCTCTACACCGAGTCTCAGGGAGAGTGATTCAGCACAAAGACGAGGGTCAAAACAAAAAGCCCCCCACCCCCAAAACGAACGGGCGCGTCAGAATGGGATGAAAAGACGATTTTGCCCTCGCCGGGGGGAGAATGAAGATTTGATTAGAAATTAGGGAATAGTTGGGTCAGCAAAATCTAATCGCATCACGAAGGGGAGAGAGAAGATTAAAGAGTCGATAAACCGATAATGGGAACCCAAATCCTTATAATACCAAAATTGATGAAGATTTTTCGGTCCAATCTCAATATTTTTGCATACATTTGAAGAGGAAGAAGAAGGACTTACCTCAGATGAAGAAAGAATCGGGGGAGACGAAGCTGCTGCTAACAAAGCGAACGGAGAGAGAGAGATACAGAGAGAAGACAAGCGAGAAGGAGAGAGAAACCGACTTTTATCGCAGGAGAAAAAGAGAGAGATTTCAGGAGGAATGGGCGCAGATTTATTGCTCAATCTCTCTCTCTCCCCCTAAATATGAGGAGAGGAGACGTATGGTGTCACGGGAATAGGAATAAGAATAGGAATAGGAATGGAATATCTCTCTCTCTCTCTCTTTCCGCGTTGTGAGAAGCGTATTCTTGGTTGGTTTCGAATCCCTCTTTTAAAAAAAAAATAAATAATTAACGGTCGCGTGCCCCATCAGCCACCCTTTTTCGTAATTTATTAGGTTTTTTTCTTTTCTTTTCTTTCCTTTCTAAATACTCCTATTGGCGTACGTTAGAGGGTATACCCCCACCAAAGATTTAAATAAAAATAAAAATAAATGAGATTTCTTTTATTCCCAACTGAAATTACTAAAAAAGGCTGAAAAGAAAACCTAATTTAAAAACCTTAAAAATTCTTACTATTTACACTTTTCCGCATCTCTCTCCTTTTTTTAAGTTTCAATGTCTCGTCACAAAATCAGAAAAAATTAGAAAAAATTATGTTAAGAGATCTTCAAAAAAGAAACAGACCACAGATCGATATAAATTAATCAGAATGAAATTCTAGATACTAAACGATGATTCTATACCTATGACACCAAAAAAAAAAAATCTAATATAAAATTTGAAATTAACTAATAATCTCTATCTCTAAATTTCAAACCCAGAGTTCCTTTTGGATTGAACCACAAAACAACAAGTTATAGGAAGAAATTTATAATTTTAAGTTACAAATTTTATTTCTCTCTCTTATATTGATCTCTCAAACGATCGATTCCAGTATGTATAATTAAGTTTTAGTTTGTTGTTATAAGTTGTAAATTTTACTCCCGAAAATCCTGATGCTTTCTTTTTTTTTTTTTATTAACTATCTTAGTGTTGATTATATATTATCTTGATTTTGGTTTTCATTTTTATCCATTCTTGAAGTTTCAAACATGGAAATGCATTTCATTTCCATAATTTTCTTCCAATCTTGATTTCATTATTTGGAAACAGGGATATTTAAAAGCATCTGTGGGGGATAAGAATGAATATTCATAATGTTATCATTTTATTGCTTTGTTTATGACTGGCAAATTAGGGTAGATTTTTAGGGGCATTAATGTCATTTTAATTTACGGGCTTGCAAATTGTATTCTTGTAGCCTGAATGTTGATTAGTTGCCTTTTTTGATGATTCCGCTAAAATTGGAGTTGAGGAGAAGGGAATATTCGTGTATGATTCTTGTGTAGAAGGTGGGTGGGACCCAGCAGTCAAAAACGACTAACCTACAGCCGACACTAGACACGGAAATAGTCCACCACAGGCATTTCCTTGCATTGTCTTCGGCGCCTGCTGCCGTAGACACGGAGATTTTGTGACCTTCCTAACTCCCTCTCTCTCTCTCTCTCCGCCCCCACGTTGATGAAGTTTTCTACTTTAAGCTTATTAGAAACAATATTAAATAAAATTTCCAATACAATTTTAATTTTAAAGTGAATTTGACACCATATTAAAAACAATTTGATTTAAAAAAAAAAACTAATGGTTAGTATGTAGAAATTTTTTATCTATGTATCATTAGATGAGCCTCACCACACAAGAGTTTTTATAATTTTTTATTATTTTTATTTATGCTCGATGAATAATGAAATTTAAAAAGTTCATAACATCGTCTTGAAAACTAAAAGGGGCTTTGCAATTTAAAAGGATGATATATAATATCATTAACTATTTTGTACATGGAAGACATTTTTATTAAACTTATAAAATAATTTTTGTAGAGAAATCTTACACTGAAATGTAGGAAAACAAATAAAAGATATACTTATTATGTTTCTCATTAGAAAAAAAGGAAATTAACAATCATCCTCCCCCACCAAAAAAAAAAAAACCACTTGAAAACACCAATTTTGGAAGTAGAAGAATTAGGATTCCAGTTTTTCATGACCTTGAGACAAATGTATTTCATTGCCATCTATGAAAATTTTCCCTTTAACTTCTCTCTTCATTCATCTTCATGATATACTCTTTTTTAGTTTGGGAGCAGAATCATAGAATTCCAGTTTCCCATAGCCTCAAGGCCAATGTTTTTCACTTCTATCCATGAAAATTTTCCTTGTAGCTTCTGTCTTCAATCTCAATCATTTTCATGCTATATAGTTCTCATAGAGACCATCTATTATTCTGTCACACGAGTTTTTTTTCTTGGTGCTTACTGTTCTTCTTTCAAAATTAAAATACTTGGCATGAGATTTGAAGTCTTAGAACTACTGACATATTAAATAAGTAAACTATGCAAGCTCTAACAAACAACATCGGCAACTTAACAAAACTTTCCAAGCCAAAACTAAACTTCAAGATTATATTCCACAACAATGCCTTGAAAATTTTAGCTAAGCTAATAAGATTACTCCACAAATTAAAGCTAATAAGCTTTATGTTTAGATGCTCGAAGAAGAACAACTATGTGGAACCCAATAAGAGAATAATTGATAAACGGGTTCTAGGTACCCATTTAAACCATACCTTTATGAATTGTGCAAAATTTACATGCTAAGTTAATTAGTAGAGTAACATTGTGCTAATTTTTTGGGCTCTAAAAATGCATATTAGATCCCTATTTTCCAACAAATACATTGGAGGATTAAAAAACAATTAAGTAATCAGTAGAAGAACAAAATACAACTTCTGATAGATCAGGAAAAACAAGTTTGGACTGAGATCAAATAGTAAATCAAATTGAATCCCAACAAATCGAAGAGTCTTGTTCTCCTCCCCAATGGTCATAGAAAATACTTAAATTTTATATAATATATTACTAATTGTAATTCATCACATGCAAAAGACTAAATAAATAACATTCATAATTCATGTCAACAATATCATGTAAACTTAAGTTTAAGGGTATTTACTTCATATGATAAAAGTAAATGGATTTCATTTATTTTTGTTTGGTAGGGATGGAAGGAAAGGAAATTCATGATATATTTTTTTATTTGGTTGGAATGAAAATTGAAAAGAAATACCAGCTTATTTACTATTATACTCTTATAAAATAATATTTTTAATATTTTTCACTACATATATTTTTTATTTTTTTTAATTCAAAATATTTTTCTAAAAATATAATTTTTTCTGAAAATAGTTAATTTAATATATTTTTCTTATTTTTTATAAATTATTTTTATTATTATTTTATATTAAATAAAATTAGAATATTAATGTAAAAAAATAAAAAAAAAAGTAAAATTAGAAAAAATAATTTTTCCAATAAAATTGATGGAACAAATTAAATTTTATTTCTTTATATTAAATAAAATTAAAAAAAAAATAGATAACTTCGTAAATATTAAAAAAGATAAGAATAAATTTGTCCAAAATTTTTATTTTCTTGCATTTTCGTCTACTTCGGGACGAAAATGATTTCTTAAAAGGGAGGGGAATGGATTACATTACATTTTTACTTTCTCTCCACATTTACTTCCTTACCAAATGAGTAAAAAATGACGTTTCCTTTCACTTGTACTTCTTCTCCCCTTTTCCTTTCACCTTTTACCCCAACCAAACTAATCCTAAAGCAAAAACTATTTAAATTTACAAACCATGAAATAAAGCACACATTTTGATATTCATATATTTTGATATATATATATATATATAGACCCGAACACACACACACATGAGATTTAAGTGTTGTAATTTAAACATTTGACCAACTTAATTATAGTTTTGACCACAAGTACACTTACAACTAATTTTTTACATTGAGAAATACTTAACAAATGTCTCAACCTGGAGAGTATTAAACGGCACGATAGGGTCACTAATATTCTCATATGTTAGAGCCTACATACCATGATTGATCTCCTCCGTTGTGTATGTCTTGAGAATGTTGTTCCTTATCTGCACTTGTCCCTAGAATTCCATCTCTTAAGTCCTCATAAAACAGACGATTGAATTGTTCCTCACGCTATTTTGTAGGGTTTCATGAACTGGTTAATTCTATTACAATGGAAATTTAAAAATGTTTTCATATATTCTACATGTAATTAAATGATTGAATGAATTTGGGAGAGTCTATATGACTTACATTCTATTCTACTTCTCGAAGTTTTTTGCATTAAAAGGGATGAATCTTTCTGCATCTTCCCCAAACGTTTTGCAGTGCATTGTTAAATTATCATAGCTAAGAACAATTCCAATATGACATCTACAAAGTCATAGTTAATTATTATGAAAATGCACCATCAGTCAAAGATAAATTCTAATCTACTAACCTGAGCTCAACTTCTGTTTGTTCATTACAAGAAGTACAGGTAATAATCCAATCAGGATCAACATTGACAGATTTTTTATAGTTAGCACAAACTGTGAACCAATACCTTATTTGTCTGAAAGCCAGTCTTATGGTTCCCTTCACTCATGCTATTTTTTTCTGAAATTGAATTTAGATATAAGAATCATAAAATTAAGTACAAATTTGCAGGATTGAAGACAAAATTATGTATAATACATTAACTCTAACTCAATAGAATAGTATGTTTATCTAAACTTACATGTGGAAATGAAGCAAGTGTAGCTTCAACTATCAAAATTTCTTCCTTTTTCTAGTAGTGGTAGGAGAAAGGTTGGATTTTTGTATGTTTTTGCTTAAAATATCTTCTTAACATCTTGATTGTTAGTTGCATATTTAAATAAAATAATAGATAAAATTTAACACCCGATCACATTTTGCATATTTTCAAAACTAATATGAAGTATATAGGTTTTTTTTTTTTTATTACCACTCTCTTAGTAGAAAATCTTCATGAACGGTATGATTAATTATAATAGAAGATGCAATTTTTGAAGCTAAGACAGAGCTAAATAGAAGTATAAATTCAGAAATATATTAACTATAAGATATATCTGAAAATAGATATTTATTCTATAGTGAACTGGCTATTAATTGTAGACACTTTAACCATCATAACCATTATCATAGGAATACTCATTATGATATTTGCAATGGTTGCACCTTCATCTTACTCAAAGTCATTCCATAGAGTCAAGATCATCAGTTTCTTCCTTTTCAACATGAATAATCAACATTCAGTATAATTGTATTTTTTTTTCTACAAAAAAAAATAATTAATTAATTTAACTCGGTCTTCATTAACAATCACAAAGTCCCTTGTAGTTGTGTCATCAAATTGTTGTTTTTGTGGGAAAACATGTACGGCCAAAATTTTGATATCTTAACAAAGAAATTTTAATTAACTTTTATAATTGAGTAAAGCATTTGAATAACTAAATATATAAAATAAACAAACTTACTCTGCAAATTTTCAATATCAGTAAATTTGTGAAGCAAAGAGCAACAAATCAGTTCAAATGTGGATGGAAGAATAGTGGAACCGGTTTAACATATCTTTCAACCAAAGTCTTACTAGTGATGATCCATGAGTACTCGTATATGCTAACTCTGTATATTGTATCAGAATAGCTGAGCATCCCATTTGAGATATTATCTCTCTTAAATAGCCAAAGTATGTTAGAGAACAACTTGATGTAGCTGTCATACATTATAGCTACAACTTTTGTCCCCTACAAGTATTATGTAATGGAATTTAATCAAATTCAGTCTTACTGTTTATATATCTATGTGTATATGAAATCCGTACCGAAAGTGTAAGTGTAGTTTTTATTCAAATTTTATTTTTCTTAAAAAATATAGAAATTTAATATATAAACTATATATAATTTTTTAACAAATTGAATTACCTCAATATCTGTTAAGATGAAGCGGCACATCCTCTTTGATGGAGATCCACGAGTAAACTAAATATGATTGCGCTTAACAACTTGTAAAACAACAGTCCAATTTTGAGTTGTCCTATCAACATGAAGCATTGATGAGATGTTTCTAGAAATTGTTACCTATTTTGATAGTCAAGGAAAAAATAGTTTATTATAAGCATATCAGTTCATATGATGCCTATAATTCAACATTTAAACTAATAGATAAAAAATAATAGAAGAAAAAATTGATGTAGCAAGTTGCAAAGATTCAAGAATTTCTTTGTATACTGTATTCTTAGCATGAATGAAATTAGATGCATCAATATACATCGGTTTAATCAGAACTTTCATAGAAGACTCAGTCCTTGCACGTGATAAAACAACATACAATTGGCCATGGAAAAAAAAAGCTTTTTAAGTATACTCCAACAAAGTCAATAGTTTATCCTTGAGCCTTATTTATTATCATAGCAAAACATAAGTGCACTTGAAACTGTATTCTTTTATAAAGAACTAGATATTGTTCTTTATCATGAGGTTGTAAAGAAATTCTATGGATAAACACTTGTTTGTCAGAAAAATCGCCAACAAACATTTTGGCATAAATTATATTTTTAGTTAGAGATATGCAACGTAGTCTAGTTCCATTACAAAGGCCTTCATTGGGGTCCAAATTTTCCAACAAAATTATTGGTGCATTGCACATTAACAATAGCTTATGTGGAGGCAGATTGGCAAGAGTAAAAGAATTGAGAAAGTTAGCATATTGAGTTTGATCATTTAGATTCAATGTTTGATCATAGCTCAAATATTCAATCATCTCCCTTGGAAATTTCTCTATCAAAGGATCATTTATCTCATCAACAAAATGATTTTTTGAAATCAATATTGCTGACTAAAGATTGTAATTTTTTTGAGGTATCATTAAATTCAGGATATACTATATTAATAAACTTTTTAAGTGTCTCATCTTCGTTATTGTAAGAGACTGAAATGGAGGATGGAATTGTAACAATATTATCATCATCATTTTTATTTTCTATTCCATCTCCAATTCTTAGAAAAAAAATTCAGTGAAAGAATGATCTAATCTTACCATCATATTCTTTGCCAACTGAATTTTTTCTAAGTATTTCCTTATGGGAGAGTTTATCAAGTAAGCATTAATCATTTCACTTTTTGTTCCTTTGTGTACAACATGTAATGTTTGCCTAAAATCTCCTTAAAGAACAACAATTTTTTCTCTAAAAATTTCATCAGAATTCATTAAATCTCTAAGCAAATCATCTAAAGCTTCAATTGCAATCTTTTTTGTCATTGGTGTCTCATTCCAAATGATTAGTTTTGCTTGTTTAATCATCATAGCAAGTGAGCTTTGCTTGTTGACACGACATGTGGTTCTTTTTGAAATGTCAATAGGGATTTTAAATAGAGAATGAGCAGTCATCTGCTTGGTAAAATCAAGACTGCTATTATGTAGCTATTGTAAGGGCGAGATACCCTTTTGATCTTAAATCAGCTAACAACGCTCTATAAAGAAAAATTATTCATGTTCCACGAGGCTATCTATGAAGAAAAAAAAAACACCACTTTTATTTGAATATATCCTCTCAGTTATAATTTCAAAAGCTTTTTTTGGTTTATTATTGAGCACGTTTATTTTATTTAAATCTATATTAGAAACTGTTAAATTTCATTTAACTTTAAAATTTCTTGTTTCACTTTCTACATCAAAAAATGAAAGATTTGTTCGAATCAAATCATATGGATGTATGTTTTTTCCCATGGAACATAAAAAACCATCTACTTGTTCACGAACTTAACTTCAGTAAGCATGTACAACTTGCATTTGAGAAAGGCCTCTGACATGGAGCTTCAAATTATAGCCAAAGTTTTTTAGGATCATTTGGAGAGGAGTACACTAAAAGTGTAGCAAAAAGTTTCCAAACAAAATAATAAGGCTTTTTCTAAGCAAATTTCTTGACTGTTATCATTTTGCAACAATCTTTGATTTAAAGTAGCTTTACAAAATGTTAGTGCTTGCACTCCATTATAGGTTCACAAATCTTCAAAAGAAGTTGGTTATCGAACCTTGCACAAAAGTAATTTTAGGTAATATCTCTCACTTTCAGCTTGGTGTGTGGCCATTATTCTATAACTGATTCATTTTATTGTTTACACTGTCAATAACTTTAATTAGATTTCCAAACAAAATAATCAAAAAACTTTGAATATGTCAAATTCAGAGTTTGTGTCTTGGTATTGGTTTTATTTATGTGTAAGAACTCAGTGAGTATAGTTTTCCTTAAATAAATGTTATTCACAATATTATGCAAATAGCTACCCTTTTTGAAATTCATTGGTTGATAATTTTACAAATGAAGCTGCAAGTGTATGACAGATGGTTTGATTTCATTTATAGAAAACCTATATATCCTCCAAGCTGCTTCTGGTAGAGAAACCCTTTTAATTGTAATAAATTGCTAGATTTCATTTATTTTTGAGCTAGAATTATTACAGAGAACACAGAAGTTCATTCTGTCATGACCTTTGCATATACCTGTAAATGTGTTTGATTACTTTAATGGTTGAACATATTTCAATATTAATGTTGCAGTAAAATTTAGCTAAAAGATAAAATTATATGGAACCACCCATTTATTACCCAATATAGCATTTATGATCATGACCTTAACACCATTATCTTTTCTTCGATAAAGAGTGTAGGCATAACAGTTTGAATTGTTTGCTCACAAAAATTTTTAAGATAACTATTCTTACATTTGCCTTGCTTATTCATGCATACATTTGAAGGATTAAATGCACCACAAGAACCATGCAGCATGTGCTTAATAACCATTTTGTACATATGTAGATGTTTATCTTTATCAGGAATTTCCGCACAAATAATTCGATCATATTCTTCGGGATTAAACATCTTATATTTAGACTTAAGAATTAAAAGGAAATGAGCATATAACTTGCCTCTTTTTTGGTATCCTATTACATAAGTATAAGCAACAACTTGACCAAAAATGCATTTTTCTAAAAAGTTGTTAATTTAACAGTTATAATTTAGAATGAAATATTCTTGCAAATAAGTCATTCATATTTTTGTGCATCTTCATACTAAATCAAATATTTTTTTATCTCAGACCAATTAGAATTGCAAGTCATGGTTAAAAAAATATCTGGTTTACCAAAATTTTGAACCAATGTCATTGCATCTATATATTTTTGCCTCATGTTTCTCGATCCACCTATGAATGATTGCTGCAATATAATCCATTAACCAACATTTTTCCCTTCTATTTCACCAGTTACCACAACATAAACAATTCCTTGTAAAAATTCTCTCATACTTTCATTTTTTTGTGACCTCAAGAAGTCAAGCTGTTGTGTTTCAAGCTTGACATACTGGTCAACAACAAATTGCTATAAAAGGCGACCAAAATACAAAGGAATGGCACATCGTTGTCCCTAATTTAGAGCTTATACAACCGTACTCTCGCAATGAAACAAAGTTAGAATCATCATGAAATCAAGCTATCATTGTTAATAAACCAATGATATTACTAAGTAAAATTTATTGGAAAGGTTGATAATAATTTAGTAGCTAATTTTGACAAACTAACAATTTTTTTTTTTTTTGTTCAGGAGCAATTGATCTATAGCAATAGCATTTCTTGAACAAATAGAATCTATTGCGTTTTTTTTTTTTTTTTTTGCCTTTTCTAGTATGTGCCTTAATTCCTTTGAATTCCTTGATGCTAATCAATCACCATAAAGAAAGAGAAGTGGATATTGAAGGGGATCATAGCATCAGTAGTAGTATTCAATATTTCTCAAATGATCACTACATGTATGAACCTTTATATTCCGCCCACTTATTTCTCCATCTTCCTCACCTTCGACCCACAATACTACAATTTGGGAAGTTGCAGATTTGTTAAATACTCTTTAATCAACCCAAATAAGTGTTTTCAAAATTATTTGGCATTCATCCAAGTTTGATACATCTTTTAAACTCCTAATGAACCTAGCATATGGATTATCGTCAAGAACAATCATAATGTTTTTTATTAAACTCTCAAATAATTTAGAAGAGTTGGCCAAATGGTTAGATACCTCATTTTTAGTATCATGAAAGTATAGTCAAAGATCATTATCCTGTAAATCATTCAAAAAGTGATAAACCTATCCTGTAACTTTAAAAGTATTGATTTCATTATTTCTTCTAAATAGATTTTTATCACATTTAACACCAAATGAAGTGAATCCAAAATGGTTATTGTATGCCCTTATATGTGTCCGAAATGATCTTGTTTCCTATGATTGTGAATTTAACAAATCTTTTTAAATATCAGAGAGTTTATCTTGAGCCAACACTATATCACCTTCCGAATAGCAAAAATTAGCCGTTTTAGAATAAAATTTCTTTGCACCACAATGGTGACAATCTTCTTATCGTGGGAGGACATTTGGAGTACTAACAATCATTTCCAATAAGTTTCTTCCTATTTGACAACACCTTCTTATATCGCATTAAGACTTAAATGGTTAGCACGGTTAGTTAATATTTTAATAACATTAGAATATTAGATAATAGTATTTTTTAAATAATCTGTAACTTTTCTCTAAGCCACAGCAATACTCTGAGTTTCTTCCAATTGATCTATGGAGTCAACTTGCACTTGCAAACAAGTGCAAAGAAAATCTCAGCAACTACCACTCTCAGAAAACAAACCTGCAAAGAAAATCCAATAGAAAAAATAAATAAAATGCAAAGCAAAGCTATTAATATCACAACAAATCGAAAATGAAAATCTAATGGAAAGAAAAAAATAAAATGGTAATCAAAACCATTAGTATCCAAAAGCCAAATTCAAAGAAAAATAAAATATTCTTTTTTTTAAAAAAAAAAAAAAAGGAGGAACACAATCCTGAAGTCTTCTAGCCAAGTTCTTCCCTTTTTTTGTCTACACGAAATACAACTAGTAACACAAATTTGTACAACCAATAACACAAATTGCTTAATAGTTGAGAGTGATGGAATGTTGGTGGGAAGAAATTACACTGGGGGCACTACATTGCAAAAAACCCATGTTTTGGTTTGGGAGAAAAGTAAAGGTAAAATTTGAGTTTTTACATACATGCACAATTCATCCAAAAGAAAAAGAAAAAAAAGCCTTGGAAGTACAAAATCTCATAAAGCCATTAATCAACAAAAATTCAAAGGCCTTTGTTTTATCAACAAAAAGGAGGATTGGTATCCAGTATAGAAAAAACATTGGAAGAATAAATTTTGTAGGTATAGTGTAGAAAAATCCAATATAACAAGCAATCTTCTCCTATATTGTCCACCTCGTCAGTTTTTTCTTTGAAAAAAAATGTCTTTTTGTGTGTCTTCACACTATCCATGCCAACAAGAGTCAATGTGAGTTAGCGTGGGTCAACGTTTTCTCTTATAGTCCATCTTGTTGGCGTTTTCTTTGAAATGGTGTCTTGATAGTTATCACTATCATATCAACAAGAGTCAGTGTGAGATGTGAGTTGGTATTTTCAATAAAAGAGTTGTGTTTGTGGGAAGTGTTTTTTCTCATTTTGCTGACATGGCAACGTGGGAACAAACGTAAACTTCCTTTTATACATAGTTAGAAAATAAGCGAATTAAATTTCTGATATTTAAACCATAAAAATTAGGGTTTTCACATAGCTCAAACTTGGCTTACTATACCATCATATCTTTTTCTTTAGAATTTATGAATTTTTTAAGTCAACAATTATATAAAAATTATTAATTTATATATATTATTTAAAAATTTTATACTCATTTTCCTCCTCTCACAACATGGTTAGATTATGTGTTTGTATGTAATTACTCAATATAAAATTATATTAATTTGAAACTGCTATCTTGGATTGTATTACAATTTATCAATTAGATATTTTCTTTTTATAAATGAGAGACGCAAACTCAAAAGTTCTGAAAGAAAAGAATTTTAGTGCCTATTGAGTTATAGCGCTCATCAATTAGACATTATTGCTTATAAATTATGCAAATCAATTACATAACTATAATTTGCATTATGGTTGGTGAAGAAATAATGTAGAAGAATGTTGTAAAAAAATTTTAGTCGATTCTTCTAAGAAAAGATATAAGCAATTTGTAAACACAAAGGTTAACCAAATGAAAAATAATGTAGCAAATATCAGTTTAATGGTAGAACCTTGGCACTATCATTATATTACAAAGTATATATTCTTTTCAATTTCATCTAAATTTAGTATAGGTACAAAGAATTCTAGATAATTTTTCAAAATCAAAATTTTGTTTAAATGATTCCATTATTCAATCACTGGAACCGTTGGGTACGGTAAAAAGAGTTCACAGTCGCTTCACTGTGACCAAACTTTTAACTGAATTTCACTGATATATACCGATTCTAGAATTATGACAAATAATGATATCACTTTGATATAGACAGTAGAAGTTCCCCCCCCCCCCCCGGGGGGTTGGGGGGGGGATTCTCCTTAGCACAACTTCTGATATTTTAAGGAATTACAAGCTTACTCATCATATAAATAATTTTCTAGAATTCTTTTCTTACACAAGAAATATACCATTTCCCCAAATGCTATTTTTTTTTTTAAAAAAAAATTTATAACTTTCTTTGTACCATAAATTTACATTTATGTATTTGGGTTTAACCATAACAATTTCATTTTCCTTTACTTGACATCCTTGATCACACAATGGGTCAAAAATTCTGATATTACAACATTATGTACATCTGGTCAATTGGTTGTTCACTTCAAAAATTAATCTAGCTGATAAGAAATCTCAACTTCACAGAAGATTTGCTCAAGTAGAAGATGGGAATAAAGATATACATATTTGATTTCACTAGGCTCTGCAATTCTTAGATTTGAGGTTTACAAAATGGAACTCTGTCATGTAAATATAGGCCAAAGGTGTTTTGGCAAACAAACAGTGGAACCTTACTTCTTTAACTACAATATAAATATTTGGTAGAAAAACAATCAATTGATCCTTGAACTGTTTCTCCTCCCCCACCATTTCTTCCTCACTCTCTCAGCATTCCCTTCTTCATTTCCAAGCTTGTGCAAAATCAACTTCGTCTCCCTAAGTCTTGCACCATAATCCTTCTTCCAAGCTTCAAACATCTGTTTCAATCTTCTAAGTTCGTGGTCTGGGTTCAGAGTCACTTCTGTCTGACCAGACTTAACCTCAACCAAGAACTTGGCATCATCACCAAACACCTGGCTTCTTTGCTCAAACTCTTCAGCTAGCCGGCTTATGACACTCACACCTGCACTCATCGGTCTCACACCATTACTTTCTTGGACTCTATAATGCTGACTTCCTGTTTCCCAGCTGCTGTCTCTGTCATCAGTCATGTTTACTGATGCATCAGAGTTTCTCTCTGAGTCATCAATAGCTAAGCTTTTCTTTGCAATGGAGAGGCTAGACTGTAGGGACCTCATTTGTTTTTGCCATACTTCTTCCATGGATTTCATTTTCAGCTCATATTCCGACCAACGGCTTTCATATTGTTGGAGCCGTTGATGGAGGATGTCATTCTCCTCTTCTTTCTCTCTCAGAGCAGCTTCAGCTTTAAGAACCCGCCGCTGTAACTCAGCGAGGAATGATGACTTCACTAACACCTCATCTGACTCCTTGCCCTGTTTGTTCAACAGTATTAAGTATCACAATGCGATTCTTTTTTATTTTTACTTATGATTTTCCCTTTGAATAGCACACAAATGGCCAAGTATCTGACGTTCACAGTGACAATAACGTGCATGGAGCTTCAGAGAAGTAAGGAGAAAAAGATAAGCAAAGACCCAGAAATAACTACCTGCAGAATGATGGCACAAATTATTTCAACAAAAACCTAAACCTAGTTACTAAGTGTAGGCGATACAAATAGAAGTGTGGATGAGTAACTCTAGATTTCATAGAATAGTTCATGGATCAATGATGCTGGAGGTAGTGGGTCTGCTAGCCAGAGTATAATTCGAAATATCTTCCTTCATATGGAAGGCACCTAAGCCTCTCTAGGCAACAGCTAGAATGAGTTTTTAAGGATCAGCAATAACTGCAAGGAAAGAACTAACACCCTAAGGTTGCATTTGGAATGCAAGGAAAGGATACAGGGACATAGTAGACCCCAATTGAACTTCACTGACAAATTACCCCCTTACGAATTATTAACATCCCCTTTTGATGCAAATAATGGATCATGTTAACATAAAATTTTAAATGAACCGTTCTAATTTTCAAAATATGCCCCTTTATTATTTTCCCACATACCAAATACTTCCAAAAAGTAATGCAGTTAAACCACAGGAAGACAACAGACATATCAATCCAACGATAGTAGTGAACTGCCAAAAAGGAAACACATTCTGATGCAAAACCCTTTCTTACCTTTTTGCCTCCATTCTTGAGCAATCCTATATTCCCAGAGCATCTTCTCACTAACCACCCGCGAATGACTGCAAAAGATACCACAACATATAGCAGATTACCTTTCATGACAATACAAAAATGATCATGTGCATCCCGCCAGGCCAAACAGGTCTATTTGATTCTATAAGAAGAAGCCATTCAAATTCTTTTTAATTAAAATGCAATGACCCTTTTTACCCCTATCCCCATGCAAGCTTATCAGTTATCCTAGTTCCTTACAGGTAAAAAATTTCATGAATCAACATTTATTTCTTACCAGACTGTATCACCACAGATGCATCATGCACATCCATGAATCTTTTCCTGGTGATCCTGCCCTTCATCTTCTTCTGAATGATCACAGCAGCTCTATGCCTTTTCAGTAAATGTGCATACTCCTTTCTGGTCTTTTCAGCCCGAACAACTGCAAGAATACATCATACAAGATCATTTCAAAGTGCTATTTGAGGTAAGAGATACATGCTAAATGTAGAATTAGAAATGCAATGATGAAAGCAACAGTACATGACTGAAGGGTAACAATTCCTCTCTTAAGCTCTTTGAGATGAAGTCGAGCTCGGTGACCTCTGAAGCAGCTTTGAACACGAAGAATGCCATGGAGAGTCCGGTTTCTAGTATCCTCAAGAACTCCAATCTGAGGGATTAATATTTTGATTTTGGTGGGAGAAAACGAAAAGGTGAATATGAATTAACAAAATTGGACTACGTTGCAATAGCCAAATAATCTACACATAGCAATCATGAGCTTTTTTCCAGCATTCATTCCAAAGAGATCCAATAAGGAGGATTGATATTCACATTTAAGTAATTTTCTTTTGCTTGTCTGGGTAAGGAAAAGGGAAGGAGAACAGACATATCAACATTAAGTTAATCATACATATCAGATATGCAAATTACTGCATTTTTTCCAGCATTCATTCCAAAGAGATCCAATAAGGAGGATTGATATTCACATTTAAGTAATTTTCTTTTGCTCGTCTGGGTAAGGAAAAGGGAAGGAGAACAGACATATCAACATTAAGTTAATCATACATATCAGATATGCAAATTACTGCATTTTGTTCTCTTTAAAGCCACAGTGAAGAGGTTAGTTTCTGCAGAATGATTACAAATATCTGCATAATTTCTCTCATGCTTTAACCCTGACACAAGTATGCGACAGGGACAACCTTACACCACATTTTTTAAACACTAACTAAAAATAAAAACCTGCAAGTCTCGGGCATCAAGCAAACACTTCCAAAGTTGAACCTTGTGAATTTCAAACATGAACATGCAAAAGATCCTCCAGATTTAATCATCTTGAAAAGTTCGCGATATGAGATAGACACAACTTGAGCATCGATTTATTTTTTTCCCCTCTAAATATTGATATTGTATTCTTTGTTAGACCAACATTTTCTTAAGAGTTGTGTCCACATTGAGGACCTGATGGCATGCCTATCGAGGTGTGGAAATGTTTGGGAGAATTCGGAGTAACAATGTTAACGGCTCTTTTTAACAAAATTTGGCAAACAAATAAAATACCCTACCCATGAAGAGAGAGCACAATTATCCCGCTATAAAAGAATAAATGGGACATACAAGATTGCTCAAATTATAGAGGAATTAAACTCATGAGTCATACGATGAAGTTATGGGAGAGAGTGATAGATCATAGATTGAGACGGGAGATAAGTGTCTCAGAATCAATTTGGATTTATGCCAGGACGATCCAC
This sequence comes from Dillenia turbinata, assembly GCA_037126225.1. Classification (NCBI taxonomy): domain Eukaryota; kingdom Viridiplantae; phylum Streptophyta; class Magnoliopsida; order Dilleniales; family Dilleniaceae; genus Dillenia; species Dillenia turbinata. The sequence continues at coordinate 19,574,834 of JBAMMX010000011.1, read as the reverse complement.
CATTAAAGCTATTCACTTGCTAAGACAGCTGATGGAGACATTTAGAGCGCAAAAAAGAGATCTACATATGGTATTCATTGACCTTGAGAAAGCATATGATAGGGTCCCCAGAGACATGTTGTGTACGCTCATGAGGAAAGTGATCTCTTTGAAATACATTAACCTTTTTAGGGATATGTATGAAGGAATTGTGACCAATGTAAAGACTTGCAGGAAACTGAGTGATAGCTTTCCTATTAACATTAGACTCCATCAAGGTTCGGCATTGAGTCCCTTATTATTTGCAATAGTAATAGATAAAATCACAAAAAATATTCAAGATGAAATCCTATGGCGTATGCTCTTCACAGATGATATAGTTTTGATTGATGAAACTACAGAGGGTATCAGTTCTAAATTAGAGTTATAGAGGGACACGTTAGAATCTAAAGGATTTAGATTGAGTAGAGCTAAAACTGAATATATGAGATGTAAGTTTAGTGACAACCATCAGAATAATGAAGAAACAATTAGATTAGAAAGAAGAGAAGTCTCAAAGAACAAACGATTTAGATATCTTGATTCCATCATCCAAAATGATAGCAATATAAATGGGGATGTCAACAATAGAATTCAAGCGGGTTGGATGAAATGGAGAAAGGCATCCGGAGTGCTCTGTGATCGCACAATGCCATTACATTTAAAGGGAAAATTTTATAGGACCGCAGTGAGACCTGCTCTATTATATGGCACTGAATATTAGGCCATTAAATAGCAACAAGAGCAAAAAATGGCTGTAACTAAAATGAAAATGTTTAGGTGGATGTGTGGCAAAACTAGAAATGATAGAATTAGAAACGACGAGGTACGTAATAAATTGGGAGTCAGTTCAATTGTGGATAAGATGCAAGAATACCGTCTGAGATGATTTGGACATGTACAACGAAGGCCTAAAGATGCACCCGTTAGGAAGATAGAGAATTTAAATATAGGAGATTTAATAAAATGTAGAGGTAGACCATTGAAAACTTAGATGCAATGTATTCATAAAGATATGATAGTGATGGAGTTAGTTGAGGAGATGGTTCTAGATAGAAATGACTGGCGTAGGAGAATCCGCACAAACTAAATCTTTTTTTTTTTACTTCATTATTTGTCTCTCATATGGCCGACCCCAAATTTTGAGATAGAAGGTCTAGGTTATTGTTGTTGTTGTGTCCACATTGAGAACCTTTGGGTAGCAACAAATTGTGCAGAGCCATGTCATCTCTGCTGTTTTCTTATTTTCTTAAATTTTCTTTTCAATCACAAGTTTCAGCTAATTGAATAAATAAATACGTTTAAGATAGCAACAAATTGTGCAGAGCCATGTCATCTCTGCTGTTTTCTTATTTTCTTATATTTTCTTTTCAATCACAAGTTTCAGCTAATTGAATAAATAAATACCATTAAGATAGCACTAAGAGTTTCTAGGATTAAATCCTCCACATCAAGCTTGGGGAGATCTATAGGTAGGGGAAAAGCCAATGCACATTATGTGGCATAATTACCTTTAGACCAAGAGGAAAGGTATAAAAAAAAAAATCCAATCAAAATAATCATCATCCCATCAATCAAACACTTCTCTAACTCTTAAAGTGCTCATTAATCAGATATCCATATATTTTGCAGCATTTCTTTTGGATTTAAAATTGACAAGGTAAAATCTAGGCATTAATACATAAAAACATGGCATAAAGTTCCTATAATAAGAAAAAAGAAAATTAAATAAAAAAGAAAAAACATGCATTAACACTAAGTTGTCTTCACATATCAGTTATTTCTTTAAGATATATGGTTAATTCTCTAGATTTTCATTCTTTTCGCTACTTATTTGGCTTTTTGGTGATCACTTTGATGTTGAAAAAGCCAATTTTAACACCTATTCCACCCAAAATTCATCAAATGCCGCATAGATGGAGGCAAGTTACAATGGATTGGTCTCTACATGGGCAAGAGTTGGAAGGCTATAGACTATTGAAAGCATTGCCCCTCCACTTTAAATCTAGAAGGCAAAACCACTCTCCTCCCAATTCTTTCTCAGGAAAAAGAAAATGGAAATAAGAAGGTAAAAAAGAACTGCAGGGTAATCAAAGCAGTTGCAACACCTGTCCAGTGCGGAAAAACAATTTTGTATAGCCGACTTGGTACATCTCAGGCAGAATATCAAATTGATGAAGAATTGCAACTGAAACACTAAGTGAATCCTGGGAAGCAACATTGTCGAGTAGAAGAAAACCATATCTAATGAAATAAATGAAAAGGACAGAAAAATACGTTATAAAATTAATTCAAAACTTAAACTGTCATTCAAACAAGTGAAGAAAAGGTTTCTTTCACTACCTTCTTGCAAATTTTTGGTGAGACATCCTGGTAGGAAAGCCAGACCTGGATATTCGAACAACTTCAAGGACTCCACAACATCTTAGCTGCTGCAGTACCAATCCTTGCTCATATATGCCAGGAGATTGGAAACTGTTGGGCTTGATGCAACGTATGAAATGTGGTGTAGTGTTCTCTAAACGTTGCATCAACTGGAACAGTTGACCCTAGAGACAAGATAAGTGCATAGCAAATCAATAAACAATTCAGCTTGATATTGATGATCATGAGTTACAGAACATATCATTGAGTAGGAAAAAACCATGAGCTACTTTAAGCAAGCAAATAATACAGGAGAATAGAATTCTATTATGAAGGGTTTGTAATGTAACGCAATAGCATTCAAGAAATTAGAAAGTCTATCTTTTTTGTTTTTCATTAGTTTTTTATTTAGGTATCTATTTAGGAATTTTTTTTTTTTTAAGTCTATTGACTAATTAGAAAGTTGTAGTAGGTTTGTCCCAACAAGTATAAATAGCACAATAGTAGTCAATTTATGGAGGTATCATTTTTCTCTCAAATACAGAATTTATTTGGTCTTCTTTGAACCTAATTATATATTTTTCTTCCAACCAGAGTCAGCATATTCCAGCCCCATTGTTGAGATTCAATTGCTCTAAACTCTTCCACTACTTCATCGTGGCTTGGTGCTAAATTTTATAGGATAACAATTTCACCACAACTATGAGTCAAGTTAGCTTTAACGCATAGGCCATCTTACACCCAGAGATCAAAGGTTCCACAGCATGATAGTGCATTTCAAGAAAAAAGACTCACCACAACAATTTCTCCAAAATTCAACCTTGAAGTATGACAACAAGACAACCAAATCCGTTTTCAATGTCAAGAAGAGAGACTTCTGGGCACCGAAACAAAAAAATAAGCACGAAAAATAATACATCATGGTGGTCCAAATCTGGATAAAGCTCGGACATGGTGGCACATGGTTGACCATGTTTTCAGATTTTCTAGATAAAATAAATCAAAATTTTTAAATTTCAAAAAATAAATAAATAAAATTTCAAATCAATTCCACCTCTATTATATGAAAATAAGAAGTGTAATTATGAATATTGATTAAAGATCTCAAGCTAAATATCTATTGTCCTCCCGCATACACACTTATTAACATTTATATGCTTCTATATATCTACAATTCACCCATGGCATGCCATAACAGTCTAATAATGAAATCAACATAGAAATACATTAGAACACCAATCATTCTAATAAATCCTTTTAATGTTTGTAGAATGTGGAGGCAGAGAGAGAGTTACAATACCATTGTGTCAAATGTCAATCAAACTATGTGATTCTCTATTTTAGTCAACAAGTAATGGACTTCCAATAAAGCTGATTTTTTGGGAAAATCTAATTACCATTTGATTTTATGATTGCATCACGATGCCTAAAGACACGATCTTATGGAATTCAATGTTAACATTGTATAACTCCCAAGAATCTTTATCTTCTTGATATTCTAAAATCTTTCATTCCAACCTTATGAAAAGGGATAAGTTTCGCAATGATTTCAAATGGTTCCCCCATAATTTCTCTAAAAGATTTCCATCAATATTTATTTTTTAAATTGAAAAGACAATATTTGTGATCATAATTGAATTTATTTGCACCAATATCACTGAGTTTTTAGATGTCGGTCACTAATATTTATTGTGGACTTTCCATTTCCTTCTTTATCCTCAAAAAATCATCCTAAATATGTTTACAATTTGCTAACATAGTAGTTTCATGGTTTGATCTCAAGAGATAGATTGTAACAATTCATGATGGAAATGTTGGAAAACTTTAATCTCCTTTCTTAGCAACAAGATTTCCATCAAAATCTAACTGACTTGCATTTATTTGACTTTATTAGAGTTGGAAATTTTATTTGCAATTGGAATTTTTATTAAGATCATACTTTCACATTTTGTAGTAGATATTTATTTCTTTATGAAGTTATCTACAATGACTAAACTATTATGGGAGGTTTCTGAGGAGAAAGTACTGATTGACCTCTTGGTTCAAGGGTTTAAATCTAACAGTCAAACAGAAATTGATTAATAAGGTTTATACAACAATTCATTTTCCCTTACGGACCATAATTCCTCAAAAATTTGTTACTTTCAAAAATCACAAGTCAAAAAGAAATAATAACAATAACAATAAGAAAGCTCTTATGCACAAAACAGGCTTTCAAGTAGCAATCCAAACAAGTATGCCTTAAACCCATTGGTTTTGTAGAAAACCAGACCAGACCAGCCAGTCGGACCAAAAAACCGAAAACTGGTCACCTGGACAGTGTGGTCAGGCTATAAAACTGATGCAGTTTTGAACCAGTGAAAACCGCACCCCGGTTTCCTAGAGAGAGAAAAAGACTAAAAGTTGGGCTGAGATGGCACTAGAGGACCCCCCCCCCCCCAAAAAAAAAAAGATTCTTAAATAGGAGAGGTGAATTTTGTTCAAATTCATTAACCCAGTTTCCCAATTGATTTGACCCACCACACTCTCCCTCATTTATCTCCCCCCCCCCTTTCCACCCTCCTTTTAATTTTCTGGCATGGGATTTGTTTGGGCATTCTAGCACTCAAACTCCGCCCAAATCAAATCCCTCTTTCTTGTAATATCCATGTGGATTCTTTGTGGCATTAAACTCCACCCAAATCAAATCCCTCTTTATTGTATCTCCCTATATAGCTCTCTCTTCTCCCTCTTTCTTGTAATATCAATGTGGATTCTTTGTGGCATTAAACTCCACCCAAACCAAATCTCTCTTTCTTGTAACTCCCTATATATGTTTGGATTATTTGGGCCAAACACCCAATGACGTTAAAGTGGGAGTTATGCCAGGACCTTCTGCGATGAAGTTAAAAATGCCAATTTACTCTGCAGAGTACAAGTAGACATACTAATATGCTAAATTTTTTCTTTTGAGACAGTAAAAAAAGAATTAGAAAAATATTAAAATATATTGTTTCTTTGCTTGGTACAACAAAAAAAAAAAGGAAAGAAAACTCGAACACAAACAAAGATTCTAAATCACTTGGCCAAAATTAAAACGAGGTGACAAAGTCAAAAAACTCTTCTTACAAGTAATTAGCATTTTATCTGATGCGTCAAATGCAATTCGGATGGTCACATGTTAAAATATCAAAGTATAAATACAATAATGAATGAAATAACTTCTGGATTTTTATTGAAGAGTAAAGAGAGAATACATGGATAGATTGAGAGCATTTACTCATGCTTTAGAAGGAGAAAGAGACACATATTTATAGGATTTCAAAAGGACACTAGAGGGAATAAAAAATGCACAAAGGGGGAGGAAAAAGGAGCCCCAACCGTCAGCATTCTGACCGTGGGGGTTGGGATGCTTCCCAACGGCTAGTTTACTAGCCGTTGGGGCAGCCCTTGGCCCTCCTTTTTGGGCCAAGGGCTGGCCCTTTCTTGGGCTTAAATGGGCAGCCTTGGGGCTGCCTTTCTTGGATCTTCAATTCTGCCCACAGTGAGCTGATTTCTGGGCCTTGAAGAGAGAACCATGTCTGGGACTCTTGGGCTTCTAAGTAGATGCACTTGATTGGTGATAGATTGAGTCATTCTTCTTTTCAACAACATGGTGGCTAGAAGTATAACGAGGAAAATCAAAGCCGTTGGCTTTGTTGGTTGTTGAAGGTTAATGTGTGTGTGTGTGTGTGTGTTTTTTTTTTTTTTTTGGTGGCATGAGTACCAACAAAACCAAACCCCAACAAGCTATTTTCCCCATAACCACACACACACATCACACAGATACAAGAAACAAAGAAAAAAAAAATTCATATTCAAACATTCAAAAATATGGTCAACCATTTTCAAAACTCAATTATGATAACTAACTCCTAATTAGAGCTGATAATTTTGTACATGAATATAATTATACAACACAACATGACATGGAGTTAACTGTGTTCGTGTTTAGTCTAATCATGTCGAACACGATCAGACACAAAAAAAAAATGTGTTTAAACGTGTCAAATACGGTTAACACGATTAGTTAATTGTGTCTAATCGTTAACCGTGTCTGCCATGACACAATTAGTATTATTTCAAGTTACATATTATTGAATAATATTATTTCAAATTATTGATATTTGTAAACAACAACAACCAGAGCCTTAATCCCAAAATTTGGGACCGGTCGTGAGAGACAAATATATGATAATTCAAAATTATTGATATTTGTATTAGAATATTATTATATCAAGTTACATTTAATATCACACACATAATAAACTTATTTAATATATATTTTAATTAAGTTTGTTATGCTTGTTTGTATTTTTTCTTGGTTGGTGGCGATTGTTTGCAGCCTTGTTTTGTGAATATTTTAATGCTTTGTAATTTATGATTTCACTCGAGATGATCAAGAACTCCTTAACTTTATAGTTAGCTACTGGTATACAGTGTTGTTTATGTGGTATTGAAACTTGATTCTTATCTTCTCTAGTGTATAATGTTTAAATTAGGTTTTGGATGAGTTTAATGGTGGTTTTTAAGGTCTCACCATTTTGCCTCATTGTCTCAAGTTGTTGTTTTCTGCCTTTTATTTGTATATTTTGTTATCATATCGTGTTAATTGGATCATGTATTTATAAAAATCAAATCAAAAAAACCGTGTTAATCATGTCATGTCGTGTAATCTATTTATTGTGTCATGTTCGTGTCACTAAAAATTGACATGATGATTATTCGGATCACGTTCATGTCAGACTTATTTTAAATCGTGTATGACACAATTAGACATGAATTGTCACGTCTACTCCTAACTAGTACTTTTCTAAAGGTTATTCTCCATTATTATTTTTTAAATCTATGCTTACATTTGTCTAACAAATAAATACAAAATTAAAATTTTGTAGAAAAGAATAGTCAAGTTCTAAAATAAAAAATCATTTTTTTAAGATGCTATTTAAAAAGTCAGATTTTAAAAATCAAATTTTAGTAATGAGTTAGAATTATTTAACTTATTTATAATGTTAGAAATTGTTTAAGTTGGATTTTTTAAATTTTAAATTTTTTAGCATATTCTTTTATCAATTATGTACTATTACATATTTATATATTACATAAATTTATCAAACTATATGTTTATATATAATACTTATATTATATTTCTAATATTTTAATATCCAAACAGTTCAAATGCGGTTCGACCACGATTGGACCACTGAACCATAATCCAGTGCCGTGACCAGTTCAATGACAAGTCCAGTTTTCTAACCATTGGTTTTGTGACATGGATGGTGAAACATGACTCTAGTTACTGCACAGCACAAGGTTCTTACACATTTTGTCCTATTTGACCTGGTCAAGGAAATAATTGTTTAGTATTTACGTCTAGTATTTACAGCCCAAAATAATTACTCTAGTGGATCTGTGTCCAATAAATCAACAGACATCTATTAAGTACTAAGGAAAAATGAGGGACTCAACTCATATGTTTCCACAAAAACAGGGACATTGGCAGTCCCTTGTCTACTTCTATTAAAGTTTTCAACAATTCTACATCCAGCACCACAGTTATAAATAAGCATGGAAAATGATCCTTTTACTAGAATATTTATTTTCCTACATAATCAATGTAAAACTGACACCTGTAGTCTTTCTAGAAGGCAATTTAAGTCCTTAGTACAAGAATGATAGTGGTAAAACTAAAAAGTAATAATTTCTTCAAGTCAAAAACTATCAAGGTCTTCCACTGAGAACAATCTTTAAAAAGATCATTATAGGAGAGCTATTTATTCAAAAAGGAAAACAAAAAGGAGATTAAAACCCAACATTTTAAGTTGTTATTAGATAAATAGATATGAATCCTGGAGTCTGACTGGTGTTCTGTACTCCAACACAAAATTATAAGGTGGTGAGAAATATGCAGCAATTAACCATAACAGGGCTTATAAACCATCACCCTAAATCGTGAATAATGAGAGATGTGTTGCACTAGAACATAAGAGGGATCATAAACCACATTAGCAAAGAAAAGAAAAAGGCATACCTTAAATTTTGTAGCAACACTTAGCTTTTGGGAATCTGCACCTCCTGATTTATGTGAAGGGCCAACCACAGTCTTCTCAGATAGGGCAAGCATATTGGACGCAAATGTTTTAGGAAGGTGGCAGGTGCAAGAGGATAAAAGTTGAATAGAATCCAGATGCAGTAAATCCCTGTTCTTCTCCAGAAACCCTGTTGTGTCATATGTCACCTGAGTGGAGGATGTCAAAGTGTCAAAATGCTAGACGAAAGGAACAGATTAACGAAGAGAAATCTCTCCCTGTGATTTCTGATCTCTCAATAAAAAGAAAAAATGCTGTTCGAATAGTTCCACAAACTCTTTTTACTTAATATAGGCCAAAAAAAAAAGATCAAAATGTGGCGCTCTATTAAAATCCACAATTATTTCAAGAGATGATGCCTATTACTCTTTGAAAAGGTTTTTCTAGCAATTTACCAAATAATCACTTTGGATGCAAAACATTTAAGATAAAGGAGTCCTGGGAGGCTAAGATGATACCTCTCCTGCATAATGGCAGATTGTAAAAGCTTTATCTTTTTCTCCTCTGAAGCTCGAATTAGAATTCAGATGCTGCTTAAGTTTGTTAGCAAAGGTCAAGTCTGTGCCATTTGGAAAAGTAGACTCTTCATCTAACAGAGACAGTAGCCCAAGTGGCTTCTGCATAAGTCATGAGAATAAAGTTGACCAAGTTAGGTTGTACACAGGCAATCTCTTAAGTTGGAACTCTACAAGATGAAGAAGTTTATCATCAAATTTGTACTGCTCCAAATACTAATGAAATAAATAACATTTTTTGGGATGATTATCCAAATCTATTTTTACAAAGTAAATTAATATACAAATAATTAGCAGATAAAATTTTCCAGCATAAGTAGTTCTACATATGGATAAATGAGACAGAAGTGGGCATTGCTGGCCACTAAAATGGCCATTTGGAATTCTGTTTCTCTCTACTCTATAAAAAATTACTTTTGTGCACAAGTTGATTTATACCTAAATCCACTGTCTCCTCTCTGGTAGCGGTGAACAATTAAAGGTTGGTTAAGTTACAAATTTTATTTATTGCTACAATGCTGTGTAACAAACAATGGCTAATTGCCAACAATCTTGGAAGTTAAAACTCCAAGTTGTATTTGAAGCATAAAGTTTATCATCAAATTTGTACTGCTCCATATTCTAGGAAATAAATAAGATATTTTTTTGGTTGAGTATTCAAATATATTTCAAAAGGTCATACACCGACGGTCAGCAGATATAATTTTCCATGGTTAGTAGTTATGGATTTCCATAAATGAGACACTAGTGAGACTTGCTGGATACGATAAAGGCAATCACTCCATTTTCTTTTTATTTCATTTAAAGACATCACTGTCATGCAGTGGTTCATTTATACAAAACATCCATTGGCCACTCCCATGTACGGCAGACCAGATAGGGGTTGGTTAAGATTCAATACAGTTCCAACCTTACCGTTCATAATTGAGTAGATTGAGCTCCAGTTTGTAACTGTAGCACATAGAAAAGCACCAAATCTCACCAAAATCTTACCGATGCATAATCCGCAAGAGTTCTTCCAGAGAAGCAACAATACCAAGATGACATGAGATGGACATAGTAATACATGAAACATTTGAAAATTAAAAAGAACACAGCTAGAACTCAAAGATAACATTAATAAATTTTGCAGACACAATTACAAAGTTCCAGTTATTTTAACATTTTCGCCTAGAAATATTTCAAATTCGTTAAAATGGAGTCTAGCAAGTTCAAATTTATTATTACTTTTTCTAGAACAACGGACTCTGGTGAATACCTAAAACAATACAAGCATCCCTGTTATATGATAACAGATGAGCAAAATATTTTAAGAGTGGTGTTGTCCACAATCAAAGGGAATTCCACAAAATTGGACAAGCAAGGTGCAATCTAACAGTTGTCCAACAACCATTGATCCCAAACATGAATACAGCTTTCTTTTTGAAGTTTCCATGCTTCATAGAGTTCTTCATTATCTAATCCATTCTTGTAATAAAATAATTTAAAATTTCAAAGAATAAAGCACCCCGTTTTTGTCCTCTTCTTGTCAGGGAGATAATATAAGCATAAAACAAGGCGAAAGGATATTACTAAAATGTGCCTACTAGTGGTTGAAGGAGGGATGGAAGATTCTATTATCGCAATGCAAAATGGAGACCCATTCAGCACATGGGAGTATGTCCGGCCCCGCATAAGGGACAGGGCCATTTAATATAAAACTACAACCTAAGTAGATTCCAAGGAAATAAAAGCACTCGCAAGTTGATGGCAGCAGGATGCAACAAAATACGATGTCCATTCAATAAGCATATACCTTTTCAAAGAGATTTAAACAGTCCTGGTTGTCTTCAAAATCAACTTTTGTCCAGTCAATGCCATCTTGGATATACTCCTGCGATATTTAAAAAGACCAGCAGTAAGTAATACTGACATGAGACAGAAGATAAATTACATCAGACAGCAATATCACTGCTGCTAAAGACCAGTAAAGCAGCATCACTGACTCCTAATGAAGATGTAGTTAATCAAAATTTATAGAAGTTTCAGAGCTAAGATAACACACGGGGTGACTATGAATGCATACCTCCTGCTCTAGTTTGAATAAATGCCTATTGAAATGTTGCTGCAGTCTCTCATTCGCATAATTTATACAAAACTGCTCAAAACTGTTCCTCTGCAAAAGCCGAATATTAACCATTGAATGCCTTCAAGATCAGAAACAGAAATCACAAGAAAACCATCGACTTAAATCAGAGTCATGGTCACAGACAAATTGTTGTCAAGCACAATGGCCGAAACGTAGAAGAAATTGCCAGAGCAGGTTAATGGACTTTTCCACTTTGTGGAGGTGTCGTGGCCATGGCGGCAATTTCATGGCCTTAGTGTAACAGGTCATATCAGTATTGGCTCACAGCTGATAGTATCATCCATTACAGACTGAATCCAATAGGATGAATGTCAAATCCATGGAGCAAACAACATTAAAAAAAGACAAGAAAATCACTATTAATTATAGAAGCATAATCTACATGTCATGGTTTTCCAGAAAGGAAACTGGCGATGCAACAGTTCAACCATCCAATAGGATCAGGTTTAACAACTAGTTAAAAGTTAAATCACTCAGACTCGTATGAAAAGGAAAAGGGAGAATAATTTGTGAAAATAAGCATTAGACATCAATCACTGAAACTTACATCGAACGATTCAAAACCATAAATGTCAAGAATGCTTATGGATCTGCCAGTACGTCGTTTTCCAACAGCAAGTGACTTGTTGATTTGTTCAACCAGCCAGTCAAATAGGCAAGCATAAATTGATTTGGCCAAAGCATCTCTTGCATCAACAGCCTGAAAGATCAAAACCATAACTATGTTAAGAAGTTCAACAAAGGCCAGGCATGGAGAACAAGAATTTAAAATTTTTAGATTAATCCACTTCCACAGCACTCATGTAATTGAATCTCCTTATTTGCTTCCTTTCACACTCCATGTCAGCAACTGGTCTCCATGATGCTCCCATTTTTCTTCATCCTCTCCTTACTACAGAATGTTTCTGTACTTTCGAATTCCTTACAAGATGTATTTTTTCTCTAAATATAATTGAATAACATTTACCTCAATCGAAAGAATACTGGTAAGGCTAATGTTAGGAAATACAATGTTGTAACTGAAAGGGGAAAGCATATACGGACAGTTACTGAAGAAAATAACCCCAGGAATCCAAAATGAAACATTTGTCACATGCATAGACATCCTAAGAAAAAGGTATACCTGCACTTATTGATGTGCGTCCCTAAATTAAAAAATGGAAAAAAAAAAAAATCAAGAGATTAAATTACAGAAGTTTATGGCTAAAGTGAAGTTCAAGACCTATATACATTTTTTCAGATGATCTGAACAAATCACAAGAGCTTATAACTGCAAGGCCCTCTTTGGAATTGTAAATATGTGAATAACAAACCTTTCTAGGAAAATTTTTTAACCAGCTAAAAGGTCCAAAACTATCTAGCTATAAATAAGTAAACAAAATCTTGAATGTCTAATTTGTATCACTCATCAAAGTCAAATGAAGAATTACCTGGATTATGAGCAAAACAAATTAAAATATTTTAAATAAATTCTATGAATTATTCAAAGACAACTGCAGTGTGGCATGCAAACAGAATGCTATGACCTAAAACAGCAGATTAAGCCTTTTCCAACCTAAACATTTATTACCTGTGATAGGGTGCGCTTTTGGACAATATTATCATTTCTAACCCTCATCTTGCGGGTTGATAAAGCTAACTTTAGGTCCCCAATGTCACATCCAATTAACTTGGCAGTACTCATTAGACCTGAAAATTTTGGCCATACAACCTTAAGTTAATGGAAGCAGAAAACAATCAAATACACATAAAAATAATTAGGAAGTGTGAACATAAGTTCATGTGAAAAACCCCTGAGACGCTAGCAACGAAATGATGGAAACCCAAAAAAAAAAAAAGCACATGATGTATGGTAGATATAGGAACTTCAAATAATCAAAATAACCTCATAGTGGGGCCTTCCAGCCCATTAAGCTATCAATGATGTTTGTAATGATCTATGATTTATGTCAGATCAAGAATATAATCAAAGGGTTCCAGATCCTCGAGAATTTTCTTAAGAGTCAATAGAAAAATGTCTGATCTTGCATAAATGATACTGCTAAAGAGATAGGCATCTATGCAAGAAATGACTGAACCAAGAAAATAGCCATTAAAGCCTTAAATCTTGTCAAGGAGACAAACCTAGTAAAATATGCCTCTTTACTAGCATTGCAAAATAAAAGATAAATGTGAATAACCCAGTATCCATTTGTGCAAATAACCATCCAGGATCAAAGGGCCAAAAGAAGATATATTCTAACAACTGTCTAGGTAAGAGACAAGACTAAAAAAACAAGTGTTCTGCTTATTCATTCTGTCCCTTGGATTTCCTTTCCCTTGAAAAGTCATTATTAAACATTCAGTGCTACTAGTTGAAGATACGTTACAATAATGAGTTATCCGCAACTTCTTAGTTTGATATTTATAGAGTCAGAATTTCACATACAAATTACGTATATCCTGCGAAAAAATTATTTAGCATTACCACAAAATCGTCCACAGAAAAGAATGGAGACATCAATTCAGGGCAAACCATATAGGAATTTAAATAGATTATGACATAAGATCCCAAAGTGTTACTCTAAAACCAAGGGGCTACGATAACACACTGGTGGCAAGAAAAAATAATAAAGCCCAAGAAGGTTCGAGGAATTGTATCCCTATTGTGCAACAAAATGTAAGTTCACTGGTGCAAGCTATGCAGCATGTGCACACGAAAGATCCCATAACCTGGCTTTCTAAAGATATAGGGCAAAATATACATGACAACCAGAAACTAATAAAATAATAAAAATCATTTTGCAGAATTAAGAGAAAGCTAAAGATAGTATTGAGACAGCTTCTGCAAGATTGTTACTTTCATCTTCCACAGGCTCAACATGATTTTCATTATCAACCACATTGAATGAGACATTTCCAAGCCATAAAACCGCAGCAAGCATTGCAAACACACTCTCCTGGTTCTCTTTGCTAACATGGACTACATCCAGAGCTTCCTGCACAAGAGGGAAAAATAAAAAATAAGAAATAAGAAATAAAACCAGCCACATAGGAAGATTGAAGAGAATGAAACTTCTCTTTTCCTCCAACCACAATACAAGGTGGCAGAGATGATTCCGAACTCTTGGTTCTGTAAGAAGCAAAAGAAAGTACCTTAACAACATGGAACTGATCACCATCATCAACCCCATCAATCTGAAAGCAATTGCTCTGCCTCAAATAATTATATTCATTTGCACTCTTCAAATTCAATTTATCTGAAGTTCAATACATAGAAATCCAATTAAGTATAAGGCAAATAACATATTCGTTGAAGGAGAAAATCATCCAAGAGTTTTATATACTCTCATACGAGGGTATACATATTTCAGCTAAAATCGTAACAAAACTGGCCATGTAATTCTTTTATTCAAAAAATGAGAACATGCAATAAGGTGGGGCCAAATCAGTAGCATATCAATATAAAGAAAAGTGCACATAACATTTAAAATATTTAAGACTCATGCTGTAAATTGAAGTTGGGTTTACTCAAGAAAATTAAAAATGAGATTTCTTTTCTATAAGCAAAATGACATTCTACCTAATGGTTTTCAAGAGTAATAGTGTAAGGGTTGATATTCTACAAAATATAAGAATTGACACTGTTGCAATGGCATAAGATTCTTGAACTTTAGGACTTTGATAATTACGGAAATATTAGCAACTTCAAATTTTTTCTTCCAGATATTTTAACAATTGTTCTCTGAGTTGACAATGAGATCCTGTTTCTCAGGCACTTCTGGGCAAATCCAAACAAGATTTACATCCATGTAAAAGTAGCAGAAAACGGCAAAAACAGATATCTACTTTTATGTATCAGAGACCCAATCTTGTCGAAATGATAGCCATGAAAAAGCAAAGATGTTCACAGTTTTTTTTTGGTTAGCATGCAGAAAGAGAACATGGCCTTCATATCATAGGCTATCTTGGGCTTAACCAGAAGGAAAGCTCTAGATTACATGGAAGAGTAATCTACAAAATGAAGGTAAACTTGTTTGCTTGGAGTGGAGGACTAGATTTGATAGTAAGTGATGAGGAAGCTTTAATCTGAATCCCAATATGACAACCCAAATTCATCTTACTTCATTTTGTTTTTGTCCACTGTGCATCAAACATGTAGGTCTGGACCTAGCCTAACCAATTGCCTTGTTGAATTGGGCCACATTGATAGAAATCAAGATTGCTGCATCATAAAAGCAACAATAAGAATAAGACTAATTACCTCTAAGAGTGCGTGGGGCCCCAGCACAAAGTTGATAGAATATATGATACGACCTTTCGCCCTCTGCACATTGGACTACTCTAGACTGTTCAAACAAAGATTCAATCAACAGCCCACAGAAGGAACAAAGGAAGAATAAAATAGCTCACAAGAAATGTGATACCTTTTCAAGAAGAACTGCGACAATTTAATAATAATGTCCCAGGTAGCGCACCAGCAGAACAGCAAATTAAACCAATCCTTAGTAACAGAAACAAAAAAATGGTACAACTTCAAATGGGTTATCAGCGATTAAAGAGATCTTACAGGTTTGAATACGGGCACCGGATATTTTTCCACTTTCACTGAAGTGTATCTCTATTAGCTTTCCCTATAAAAAGTTCACTAATTGATATCAACAATTTATAGGGCAAAATCCTTTATCTTATACATTTATCTTCAAATATATATATATATATAGGGATGTATATATATTTTTGTAGCTAAACCATAGCTTGTACAACATTAAACAACAAATCTTGAAATAAATCAAGAGGAGGAAACTTACAAATCGACTTGAATTGTCATTCCTTAATGTTTTTGCATTGCCAAAGGCTTCCAAGATTGGATTTGTTTTCAATATTTCATACTCTATTCCACTACCACCACCAAGTGCAGCCAAATACTGCATTACTATCTTTGCGGTCTCAGTTTTTCCAGCTCCACTTTCTCCACTACATAAATTATAACTGCTTTCAGAATTGCCTTATTGACTCATATAATGTACAATAAGAGTTCTTCAAACTAACTGAGCCAGTTAAATTTTCATTCTTATATGATCATTCATCACTAATACATGCAAACCCAACAAAAGAAATGTGCTTCATTTTGTCTTTTAGAAACTGCAATCACCTCACTTTGCTTGCTATAGATTCAACACTCTAAGATTAGATCTAAAAAATATTAGGTACTTACGATCCTAAGTTTCATAGCAGTATAGGTTTTCTTTTCCTTTTGTCAGGGCAGGAGGTTGGGGAGAAATGGTAATAGATAAGTATTCTGGTGGGCATCATAGCAGTATCAATTAGGCATATATCCGTTCCAAATTGCAAATATTCAGAACATTTTACTCATAAACATTGACCCACGTATAATTTCTAATAGGCGACTTGTAAAATAACTATTAGACCTTTTAAAATTGAGGATATCAATAAATGTCATTTAACATCTTCCACCATTGAATTATTCAAACTTCATTTAAGCATTTTGAAATCATACCAGTAAGATAAGAAAATGTTACATAATTTAGGTGACATATTCAGGCCTGACTGCCAAGGAAACCAACTTGAGGAGGTGGGTCCCAAGAAGCAAAATTCAACACAGACAACAAGATAATGGAAACAGAAAGGAAAAAGAGCAGCTGAAAATAGAGTAATAACACCATTTGTTAAAGATTGGCAGCTTCAACAGTTAAATAATTCTGATGCATTTGTAGAGTATCTGACCCATTTTACTTTTCCATGCATCATCAGAATATATACAAATGATTCAGTAACTAAAATCTTTATAACTTTAAACACCATTAGTATCATTATCATTTAACACAATTGTCACTGATACTGGCACAAAAGACAATTTCAATGAAAATTCAAGCATAGCCTTGTAGATCGGCACCCTAATAGCTGTCTTGCTAGAATGGTAACAACTAGTATGTATTGTGATTTATTAAAAGATCATATAGCTCTTTTTAAAACAAACATAGAGTTAGAGTGCTTGCAGGGAACCACAAAAATGGACATCTTCTTTGTATGCAGTATTTGTGAGCCATATGACAATGGCAGATCAAAAAATTCTCAAGAGGTGTGATGAAGACGAAACTGCAAAACGGAAATTATATTCTTCTTTTGAATATCAGTTCACCAAAAGAAAATGAACACTAAAATATTGTTCAGAATAATCTTTATAAGTTCCTCAATCAGAAATAATGAAATTGACAGATTATAATATGCTGAAAATTTGTCAAGTTTTCTTAGGTTACAAAGCGTAGGACAGAAAATTACTTGCTTCAAGCAGGGATCAGGTGGATACTATATCCAATAAAAATCCAATATAGATACAGCATTCATTTTGAAGGACCCATGCTTTATGAGTTCGTATTCATATAGGAAATCATGCCTCTAAAGTAGATGTCATTGCACCTTCTTCTAGAAATTTACAGTACACTTTATCCTACATCTTGCATGTGTAAGGTGATTTTTCAACTTTGAGTTGTAAAAAACATATTTCTAAGATAAGAACATCTAAACGTGAATTTTATCCGTCACAATCATACAGATAACTTCATGATGTGTGACTTTTATCCACTTTAACTGTACTGATTACCTATGTCACATGCACTTCAATATGGCATTGGGTGCAAGTACATGATGGGGACAAACATGTGTCCCATTTCAACATTATATGCACTAAAATGAAGTTCCAACACCCACATACATATCCATGTCGACTGACACATTGTACGGCCAAGCACAGTGAAGGATGTTATATGACTGAATACTAATTAAATGGATTGTATCTGAGTTCTTAGATCTACTATCTTGTTTAGGAACTTCAATAAAATCAAATCTGTTGGCCTATCTGCAATCGACTAAGTTCTACAATAAAGTAGAGTGGCTAAAAGGAGAATTGTTCGGTATGTCTTAATTGAATCCAAAACAAAAGATGAGAGCTAGTTTTAAACAAAGGGAGAGTGTGTACACTACAAGATGGACAAGGAAACAAATAAGCTCAAGCTAGTGGCGGCATACTGACCTTATAATGATAGATTGATTGACTTCGTCTGGAAAAACAAAAGCCAAGAGTGAGATCCATAACAATTGCCAGAGTTCTCATTGCAAACTCAAATTTTGAAAGTCAAAGGAAAGAGAACTCACATTTGGATGCAAAAGAAATTAAGGCAAAAAAGACAATGGCTTGGAACCATTATCACAAACTACAATTTCCAATTATGAGATCATTTGTTCACATACTCTTTTAGTTCAAATGTTGTTTCTCTTCAGGAAATTTGAAGCTTACCTCTTATCATTTCCCTTATGGCAGTGTCAGTGATTGCATAAACATGTGGGCCGTCAATGGATTTACGCTGATAAGCATCAATATAATTGTTTCCATACAAGGGGACTTTCTTGAAGGGATTAATGGCAACCAACACTGGCCCTGCTTTTGTCTACAAAATGGCCAGGTTATGATTCTAACAAGCAAATTAAAAAAATGTAAAATATTCAAGCAGCTTCTCATACTAACTTAATAGAAGGAGAAGGCTTACATAAATCAGATTCTGATTGTATCTGTATTGAAGGTTATACAACACAGATGGTTCATTCAGATAACTTAGTTGCATGAGATCATCCACACCATCAAGTATATTCGGATTTGCTGGCAATAGGCTATCAGAGTTCAACTTTAAAACCTACAATTGCAAAAAACAAAGATACATTGATATTTCCTTTTGTTACGAAAGAGGGAATTACCCTCAAGAAGAGCGATGGCAGGTCAAACTCCTGACATGAGTTCAAGAGACTAGCCCCAGTACCACTAGACCCAATCGTCAGTGATGTAAAATAATATATTAAAAGAAAAATTGTTAGATATCAAACTTAAAAAACACTTTTACTGCATACTTTTCCATCAGAGAGGGAAACAACAGACTCAGCCCCAGAAGTTGACAAAATCTTCCCCAGCTCCCAATTCCCATTTGGAAGTTGAAACCATGATTGATGCTTCTGAAAGAAGGAAACTAAAACAAGTTGGTAAACAGATCAATACATAGTATCGTAATCATGCTAATCAATAGCTACACCTAACTAGAGTCTGCATGCAGGCTACAGGTCATAAGTATTCACAAAAAATTGTTCAATTCACACTTTTCATGTCAACAATTAAACTGTCAGCATAATGGATTCTTAAATGCTTACAAGGTACAACAAGAATATGGTTCTTTACAATTAATTTTATGCATTCTAGAAGTAATATAGCTAACTGGAACAAAAAGATCTAACATGAGAATGTTATAAATCAAGCAATAGAAATAAGAGAAATCACTTGGACATAGGTACTTACTTAAAAAGCATAAACATGCTAGTACCTATTTGTATTGTATGCAGCAAACAGAAAGAATGGAAACATTTCTGCATTTTAATCTACTTCTGTCCTCATCTTTCCTGCGGCCCCCTTGACTCATTTCTTCCTCCATATATTCAAATATCACACAACCAAAAGGTCTCTACAGCAAAACCAAAATAAAAATGGAAAAATTTCATAGTGGCAACATCCATTCCTCCTCTCAAATGCCAAAAGTATTTCTTTCTTTTTTGGGTTCTTACCATGGTAGCTTTCATCATAGGATACAATGTCTATGACCATGGCTATGGTCAAAAAGGAAATATGACCCAAAGGTAGAGACAATGTTGAATAAAATTGCGGCAGCCTACAACTGTATATGATTAGCATGAGACTTTCTTCAATTTTGACATTGAGATTATGCTACTCATAACAGGGTGTAACACTACTTAGTTCCCTATCCTAGATGAACTTTTCTATAAATGTCCAATGCCAAAAGAGTAAAGCAAGAGTTCATCAACCTGTGTCAAGAAATAGAGACAAAATCTACAGAGCACAAATACTTTGAAACTGAAGCCTTGTGCATATCGAATGCATATTCATATGATATTCATCGGATCCTCAACCCCCATACTCCGCGTGGCATATATGTTTCCTTACCTTTTTCAAAACACTAGATATTTCTGAAGTACTTGCCTAACATTCAACTGATACCTCACATAGACATTATTGCGACAGTTTTACTTAACCAAGAGCGCATGCAATTGTTTTAGCTATTCGTTAACAATAAATACCACTCATTTTTTAAATATATAATTTGTTAATTTGCTAAATTATACTTGTTTGTTAACAAAAAATTATCATGAAAATGGCACAAATTAATAAATTATATAAACACCATTATTTCAAAGGTGTGCTTCCTTAACATATCCTGGTTTTTCAATGTACTCTGCGCATATATTGCGCTATGTTGCAAGTAGGTTAGCTAGGGAGCTCTGTTAATTTTCATGGGGCAAAAAAACTAGAATTAATTAAAAAGGTTGTAACCTAACTTAAGACATAAAAATTACTCGAAATTCGATTCATACACTAATTTAATTGAAGGGATCAAATGGAGCATACCTTCTTTGCAGCATAAGAGGAGGTATCACCCCACCTGCCATGAGAATGCAAGGACTCAACAGAATGCAAAGGAGAAGAAATCACATCTTCCATCTCTTCAACTGCTACAGTTTTCCTACCGTATGGGGACTCCTGATCCATATCCCCAACCTCTACTACTTCACCATTTTCGGGTTTGCTTAAATCAACTAAATTCAAAGATAAAGGTGACCCTGAAACCCTAAAATCAACTGGCAACGATTTGATTGACTGAAGAGAAGGGGATTTTGAACCCGGCGATGGTGTATGAATCTTTGCTGACGCCATTAAAGATTTAAGCTCAAAAAAATGAAAAAAAAAATCAATTAAAAAAAGGGGAATCAAAAATGTCCCACTAGATTGACTTCTCTGCTTTGCTTATGTTAATGGAGCTGAGAGGGGACCATAACTCAATCAACACCACCAATCTCCAACTCTGACGATGCTCCTCGTCCCCCAATTCAACCCCCTAACCAATTTAAACCCCAAAAATATGGCCGATTCAAGGGAAAAAAAAAAAGAATGAATGAAATTTGTTGATCTGGAACTGATCTTCGAATCCGAAACTTGGATGGATCTACTTCAAATACTCAGATCGACCGGTAAAGAAAGAAAGCCGACCAAATTTGGTCGGAGAGAGAGAGAGAGAGCATCAGCTTAAACAGGATGAGAGTAGAAAAAGTGAACCCTAGAAATGATCACAGGTTTTTCAATATATTTCTCTCACTTCCGTTTCTCTCTCTATACAGTGGGAGAAATGGAGGGGAGAGAGAAGAAATCCAAGGCGTGTGGAGACGGAAGCAGCTTTTAGCCTTTCTCTTTTTTCTCTCTCTTCTCAGTCACCAGTTTTGAGAAATACTTTTCCTTTTGTTTGTTTCCTTTTATTTTCAAATGTCGTACGGGCGGAGGGGCTGGGCACCGGGGACAGGCTTTCCATTTCAAATTTTTTCAGTTTTTTCCCCTTTTTCTTTAATTTAACGTTTCTTTCTTTTGCAGAGAATGCAACTGAAATGACGATTCTGCCCCTCACTTCGAGATTTGGATTGAGACACATGCTTGCCCTCTCTCCTTCTGATGACACCAGATTCAAACTCCAATCACGGCATTGAAAAAAGAAGATCATGACCACCAGAATCTCTCCCTCTTCTCAATCTGTTTTCTGTAACTTTCGAATATTTTCGGTTTAGAATTCTCCACCATCTTTACCCTTTTTGTTCAGTAGAAAAATGAAATTTAGTATGTTTATTTGAAAAATAAGTCTTAATCTAGCATTAATTTTTGCTTACTCTATACCACCTCTACTGTTGGAGTAATTCCTCGTTTGGCAGCACCTTTTTCTTTTACTTTTCTTCTTCTTATTAAAAAAAAAAAAAAACCCTTAAAAATTCAAAAAGTAAGAAAAAAGTTTTTTCGAAGAGTTTTTACTTCTCTTTATTTTTTAAATCCCAATTTTTTAGAAAATATATTTTTTTATTCAATTTATGTTTTCACTAGAAAAATATAAAATTTCAAACATGTCCATGCTATAAATTTATTTATCCTCGTGTCCTTTACATCTGGATTTTTTCTCTTTAACTTTAACTTTTAACTTTAATTTTTATTTTTAACTTTTAATCTTATTTCAAAAACTATGAAATAAATTTATTTTTAAAAATAAAAATATCAATAAAACTTTTAATTTTATTTTAAAAATTATTAATTTTTATTTCTCATGAA
Organism: Dillenia turbinata; assembly: GCA_037126225.1. Lineage (NCBI taxonomy): Eukaryota > Viridiplantae > Streptophyta > Magnoliopsida > Dilleniales > Dilleniaceae > Dillenia > Dillenia turbinata. The sequence goes on along the minus strand of JBAMMX010000011.1, from coordinate 19,552,505 downwards.
AAACTAAAAAAAAAATTGCCAAACGGGCACTAAGTCTAACTTTTAATTGAATATTTTTAGTTTTTTTTTCATATTTAAAGCTTGAAAATTTTTTTGAGAAAAAAAGTTATAGTTTGCTAACTTATTGTTGAATGATAAGAAAAATCATATATGTGTCATTACAAACTATTATCCATAAAAAGACATTAATTTTTCTATATTTTATACTTTCAGCAATTTAGGCCATAGCTCCTTTTTTGGTCAAACACCATAAAATTGGAGAGTTTTATTTTGTGAATGGGAAAGTCATGCATATCTGCATATTACCAACAAATAAGGGGCACCTAAGATGTATTATTTTTTAAAGCAATTATTCTTTATTTGGTGCTTGTAATTGACTTCTGTTCTTTGCATACAAATGGAAAATTTTCAAGGCTTATCTTCTTGAAGCCTAATATCTTAACACAAATGTTGTCGGACGTTATTTCTACGAATATAACGATTTTGATATAAGTGATTTATTTTTAGTGTTTGATTAATTTAGTATTTGATTTATTCGATTAATCTGATTTGAATATTGTAAAACTCAATTTAAGAACGAACTCTTTCGATATCTATTTTTTCATTTTTAAAACTCGAAACGAAATATTGATTAAGAAAATTTAATACTCTACCACTACACTCATAGGACGTTAGTTCTAATATAGATATTTGATATAATCTCTATATTTTTATAATTAAAATATTAAACTTTTTATCTACTATTAAAAACTTTACCCATATTATAAAATTTCCCTACAAGAAAAATCCACATTTGAGAGAACCTACAAAATCAAAAATAATATTTTCTATGAATATTATTAAACATATAGAGTTTCATGCTAGTTTATGCCATGCATTTGCACCGTAAAAGACATTAAACGAAGGCACCGAGTATCATTGCGGAATATGTGGAAGTGGGGGTAATATGGTCATTTGAAATGAAATGAGTGGCGGTTGTCTTATGACAAGTGGTTTGACAAAATGGAGGGATGCGGGGGCAGTCAAAGGAATGCCAACTACTTTGGACCCTTTCAAAAATCTGGCCGTTGGATTGAGATTGAATGGACACGTGGGTGATTAAGAGGGGCGAGTACGTTACGCAAAGACATGTGCTTGGAAGCCGGCGAAAATGAATGTGTCCACTTTTGAAATGTCCGATGTGGCGGTCTTCTTCAATTGAAACCGTCCTCTACTCTCCTCTGTTCTCGCATCCGCGAAATTTGAATGCCGGCTTCTCCCGAGTCCCATATATCCTAAACTATAAACAAAATACCAAAAAAAGAAACTTTAATTTTTTTTTAATTACTAAAACTTCCCCTCAACTACAAAAGTATAGAGTTAATTTTTTTTTGTCTACATCTTTTTAATTAAAATAATAAAAATATTAAAAATTAATTTTGTATTTAAAAAATAGAGTAAAAAAAACTCTCTCTCCTTCTTTCTTTGACCAGAAAGCTCTTTTTCTCTCTTCAACCAGCAGGTCCTTCTCTCCATATCTCTCGTATCTCTCCGTGTTTTAAAATTCAAATCGAAGTTTGAACCAATCAAATCAAGGGATTAATAATTCATTAAATCAAATCGATCGGATTGACTGAAAAAATTGGATAATATCATAATGAAATTATAAATAAATTTAAATTATAACAAATAATGACAACAATAATCTTACTCTAATGATGAAAGTTATGTATTTTTTTATTTTATTCTCAGATTCAAATAGAAAGAATTATAATTTTCTCAAACACATTTTATATTAAAAAATGGGGATTGGATTGAGCCGGTTCAATTTGGTATTCCCATTCCAACCAGAATTTCGATCAATTTTTTTAAAAACTGGTTTTGTAAAAAAACTCGGATCAGCTATTGGTCCGATTTCTAGTCATACACATATTTATATTAAAAAATTGGATTGGATTGTACCGATTCAATCTGATTTTCTCGGTCTAACCTAAGTTTTAACTGATTTTTTCAAAAACTGATTCAATAAAAAAATTCAGACAAGCTTTAGTCCAATTCCCGATCAAACTAGCTGGTCGAGTCCAGATTTCAAAACACAACTCTCTGTCAACATCTCTCTTACTCTCTCCAGCCAAACCTGCCATTAAGAAAGGATGGAAAGCCACCCACAGCGAAGGTGGTGGTGGCTATGGGCCAATGCACCTTGCGTTGCGTTGGCAAATCACAACTAGAGCTACCACCACTGACTGCAATGTGGGGTGACGGCTTCGATTGTCACCACCACAGTGATTTTCTGTTACGGTATAGGTGGAAATCGAGGTCTTATGTCCTCGACATCGAACAATGAGTCTCGCCCACAAATGAAAGCTCGTTGTTCGACGACATCGGTCTCTCTACCCACCGAAGGCGAAGACAGGCCGTCATGGTGGTGGGTAATCATCAGCCGCTGCTAGGAGGCCATGGGCTGGCCATGGCTGCTACTATAGCCATAATGGCATGAAGTTGGGGCTTCTCCTGGCTAGGACCGGTTCTGTGGTTCATGTGGCTATTGAGTCGGAAAGAGAAATTTTAAAATAAATTTGAAAATTTTCTTTAAAAAATGAGTTTTTTTTTTTTTTCAAAGTAGTAAAAATGTAATAAATGCCTATTAAATTGGGGTTGATTGATATTTTCCAATCATGAGCCTGTCAACTTGAACTGAAAAAGAAATTTATGGGATTTGATTGGAGGAGTCTACTTAAAATTATAGGATTTGATTAGAGAGATTTATGAAATTATTTGATTTCTTTTGGTAATTATACTCTTACTAAAAATGTAATCAAATTTAATATTTTGTTTATTTTTACCAAAAAAAAAAAAAGATGAACAATTATTAAAAAAGAGAGACAAAGGTTGTTTCCCTTGTTGTGCAAATTCACAAGCTTCCGTGATTGACTCTACTCCACATCAACTTCTTTCATTCCTCTAATCTTTTCAAGGTTGCCTCTTTCAACAAGATTTTTGAGTGTTTTTTTTTTTAATATATATAAAAGGAGATACAATCAAATAGAATCGAATCAAGGAATGAATGATAGAAATGAAAAAACTCTACCACTTGAACTGTCACCAAAAAATAGATTTGTGAATGTTTGGTAACGATAAAAAAGTCGATAAATAAGAAAAGAGTGGGAGACCAAAGCTAGAGACATTCTCCATTACGTTTCTTGGATACCCATGTGCCATAATCAATCAAATTAGCAACTAAAATTCTTATAATCACAAAGAGTTAGAACAAAATATTTAGAGTTTAAAATAGCAATTATAAAAAAATAATGTTATGAAAATTTTTTTTAATAAAATATGTTATGAAAAATATAGTGTTTATTGAAAATAGTTTTCAATTTCAAGAGAATATTTTATTGCAAATGCTCAAAACATGTTATGAGAATTAATTATAAAAAAAGATAGTTATAGAAAATATTCAAAAATGAGATAGTTTTTAAAAATAATTTCAAAAAGAGAAGTCAATGAAATCTCGATTTCCTAATTTTTTTTTTCTTATTCTTCTTCTTGTCTAGAACTCAGTGCCGATAGTTTCTTTTTTTTTTTCCTATTTAATAAAAATCGAATCTCAAATTATAAAATTAAAGGAGAGAAGATGTTGCTATTGGATTGTCCTCCTGAGATATATTAATGGTATTATGTTACCAACGAGATCCATGAGTTAAGAAATTGAGAGATCAATTTTTAGGAGTTTTTTTTTTTTTTTTTAAGTAGTTCGATCTATCTTTCACTACAAAAAATGTAGTTTTGTAACGGAATTTAGAGACAAAAAAATTTGTCACCAATTTGCAACGAATAACGCTTTTATCGTTAATTTACAATGAATTTTGTGACAAAAAATATTCGTGGCTAAATTAGTAACGAATAAAATATTTGTGACAAAATTCGTCGCTACTAGCCATGAAAAGAAATTCGTCACCATAGTTGTCGTAAATTAGTGACGAAAAAAATTTCTTGACTAAATTTTACTACGAATCAAGTATTCATCGCTAAATTTAGTGATGGATTTCATAGCAACTAAAAATATTTCGTATCAATATTTCTCGCTAATTAGCCATAAAAGCATTTTCATCGAAAATTCGTGACTAAATTTAGTCACGAAATGTTTCTATCACTAAAATCATCGCTAATTAGTTATGAACAATTTTTTCATGGCTAAATTTTGCTACAAATCTATTTTTCATCTCTAACCATGAAAATATTTTGGTCTCAAAATTTATCACTAATTAACCACGAACATGTTTATTCGTGGCTAAAATTATTGCTATTTAGTGAAAAAAACTATTCGTAACTAAATTTATCTCTAATTTGTACTACTAATTAAAAATTTATGACTAATCTCATGATTAAATTCCTTCTCTCTTCTATTATAAAATATTTTTAATGAATCTTTTTAACATATATATTGCATAATTTATAAAAAATTTGGATCTTTTTAACTATACTATATTTATAAATCTATACCTATATTAACATATATATTGCACAATTCATAAAAAGAGATATTTAATTAGAACAATTATTAATTCTTGGAGTAAATGTGATATTACGTAACAATAACATGTTATAATTTTATGAGAAATTGTGATAAAATTACGATATAAAATAAAATAATGGTAACTAAAATAGTGGTAAGTTAAGTTAATTAGTAGTAATATAATGATAATGGTAAAAATATAAAATAATAAAAAAAATGAAACAAAAAAGATAATTAATAATAATATAATAATAATGTTAAAAATACAAAAAAAACAAAGGAATAAAATAAAAGAGTAAAAACATAAAAAAAATTTAAAAAAAAAAACAAAAAAAAAGATGGGCGGTTCCACCGCCAGTGGAATCGCCCCCTATGTTTAATTTTTTTTTAATTTTTTTTAATTCGTTTTTTACTTTGATTTTTATTTTTTTTATTTTCCAAGTGGAACTGCCCCTCTATTTTTAAATTTTTTTATTTTTATTCTTTCTTTACTTTGATTTTTATTTTTTTATTTTTTTTTTATTTTTTATTTTTTTATTAGTTTGTTCTTTAAATTTTTTTATTCATTTATTTTTTTATTCTTTTGTTTTTAATTTTTGTTCTTTTGTTTTTTTTTTCCTTTTTTTATTTTGATTTTTTTATTCTTTTGTTTCTCTCGCATAAATGCACGGTGCTGCCCTTTTATTTTTTTTCAATGGGAATTAAATTTAGCGATGAATTGTCTAGTTCATCGCTAAATTTAATCCATGTACAAGATCCATCCAAAATTTTCATTCTCTTGTCTAAAATTTTTACCCTCCCACCTTAAAAAAAAAAAAAACAAAAAAATTAACAAAGGAGCGGCGGTTTCGGTGCCGGTGGAACCGCCCCTCTCATGAACCTTTCTTTTAATTTTGTTTTTTATTTTTAATTTTTTTATTCTTTTTTATTTTGTTTTTTTTATTCTTTTTTTATTTTTTTATTTTTTTTATTAGTTTGTTTTTTATGCCTATTGTGCTTTTTTTTTATTCTTTTGTTTTAAATTTTTGTTATTTTTGTTTTGATTTTTTTAGTTCTTTTATTTCTCTTGCACAAATTGCGAGGCAGACCGTGCATTTTTATTTTTTTAATTGAAATTAAATTTAGAGATAGATTGTCTGATTTGTCGCTCAATTTAACCAAATTTTCATTCTCCCGCCTAAAATTTGTATTCTTCTGTCTCTATCAATTCGCATCTCTCATTTTTGCAAATTTAAATGAAGATGAAGTTTTCTCTCAACTCATAAGTTTTCAAACTGCTGAGCTTAACCAAGCTTTTCACTCTCCCACCATTCATCTATGACTACATCTGCATGAGGTTTCAAACAGTTGAGCAATTGCAGTCGACTGTTGAGCAACAACGGCTATGTTGGGGGATGAAGGATTATGTCGGATTGTCTGTTGACGTTCAAATATCGGCAGCGAGAAATTTCTTAAATTGTTGAAGGATTTGATGCGAGGACAGCAACGAAGATAGTCTCTAGCAAAATGCAGACTTCACTAGTTGCCATCCATAGCAAATTTTGCCTTCAGTTTTCAATAATGGTGGCAGTGAACTGTGGTAAATCGGAGCTTTGCACAAGGTTTTGAAGTGATCAAAGATCATACATCCACATCTGGTGATCCATCTTCTTCGGCAAGTAGTTTCCGACGATGATATTAGTGAAATGAATGACTCTAGGGTTTTAAATAAAATAAAAAAGAAAAAATAATAAAATAACAAAAAAAATAAAAATATAACATATAAACTACTAATTTTAAAAATAAAAGAAAAAATGATGGACTAATTTTAACGATATATTAGTAAATCCGTCACTAATTTAGCGATGGATTCCACAATCAGTCGTTAAGTTTAGCAATTGACTATAATTTCATTGTTATATCTAGCGACAAATTTTAGAAAATCCGTTACTAAATATAGCAACGGATATGGAATCCGTCGCTAAATATAACCACAGATATGAAATTCATCGCTAAATTGGATTATGAAATTTGTCGCTATATTTAGCTACAAATTTCAAAATCTGTCACTAAAATCAGTCACAAATTCTTTTATCCATCGTTAAATTTAACGACGAAATTATTGTCCCTCTATAAATTTAACGACGAAATTAAAATTCGTCACTTCACTAATTTTGCGACGAATTTATTAATTTTTGTCGTTAAATTTTTGCTTAACAACAGAAATTTTTTCGTCACTAAATCCGTTACTAAACAAAGTAACAACGAATTTTTCTATCACTAAAGCTGTTGTTAAAAGCGTATTTTTTGTAGTGTTTTATAAACTATTTTATTTTAATTTATAAATTGACCAAATTGCTGTCTTTAACATTTTATCATGCCACGTGTATCGTTTTCATGATAATGAATAATTATTTATATGATAATAATGTTATTTTATTTTTTTTAAGTTATTTTATTATTAAAAAAAGTTTTCAGTAACTCATTGTTAGCAAATATGACAACAAGTTATAAGTTCACATAATATTTTATAAACTATTTTATCTTATTTCATTTAATCATTTTAATAACTTATTTCAAGAAAATAAAATATAGGAAATTATAGGTTTTAAAAACATCTTATAAATTTTAGCATTTTATAAATTGTTTAAAATAAATTTAACTGAACATGTGTTTTGTGTAACAGTTTAAATTTATCAATTTATAGCATTGATAATAATTTTTTAATTTATGAATTAGTGATATTAATAGTGATTATATGCGATTAAGAGCGTGTTTGGTAAATTTATTTGATATTTTAAAAAAATTAATAAACTTAAAAAATAAAATATTTACAAAGATTCATTTTATCCTAATTTTTCACGTGTAGCTTATAATTTACTTTATTTTAACCTATAAACCAACTAAATTACCCTCATTAATATTTTATCATCTTATGTACATCATTTCCATATTAATAAATAATTATTTACACGACATTAATAATATTTTGTCATTTTTAGTTATTCCAACATTAAAAAAAGTTTATAATAATTCATTATTACCGAGCACAATAGCAAATTATGAGTTCAAAAAAATAACTTATAAACTGTTTTGTCATGTTTTATCTAAATATTTTAATAACTTATTTTAAAAATAAAATATATGGGTTTAAAAGCACCAAAAACATTTTATAAGTTTTAGGAGTCTATAATGCGTTCAAAATAAGTTTATTCAAATGGGCATTAAATATTCGCACTAATTTTTTTCTTTAATGTTCTTATGTGATAAATACATCACAATCGATGAGTTCATCTGGTGAAAAGAAAAACCTTTTTCTGTAATTTTCTTGAATGATGTGTTTGCTCTAAAAATATTTGTTACAAAAATTTTATTATAATAATAATAATAAGTGAAAAACATGTTGGGTATGAATGGTGACCTCAATTTGGTGTGAAATTAAGCACCTTGTTCATGGTGCACATGCATTTTTGGTAAATATATTACATAATACAATATGATTATGATAAGAAATTAAGTGACGTTGTCTCTACTCTAGTAAGGAATATGGCTCTGGTTCTGTCTCTCGGAACAGTTTAAACAGTAAAATATTTTTACTTTCATCCATTTTTCAATCTTGTTGTATTTTCTTGTAAAAAAAAAATAAAGAATATGGTCCCGCCCAATCAGGATCATTAGACTTCCTTAGCTCCTATGTAGGGGTGTTCATTTAGACGGGTTTTCAGATTTTCGGGTTATTCGGTTCAGATAATTTGAGTTTTAAGGAGTGTTCAATCTAATCGAAAACTGAATCGAATAAAATAAAATCCGAACCAATTTACTCAAATTAAATTCGGGTTATTCGGGTTTTCATTTACTCGAATAACCACATAATATGAAAATTTTCTTTAATGATTTGGGTTAAACAGTTTGCATTTTAATTGGATTGGACATAAAATATTATGTGAGAATATGTTATTCGGGTTTTGAAAGGGTCCCGAATAAAAACCTCCATCTTTATATCCGAACCATTCACTCGAATTTTTAATTAGCCGAAACCATTCACCCAATCCGAACCGAATAATCTGAATTGAATAACTCGAATTTAATTTGAATCGAATGGGTGAATCCATTCACCATACCCTAACTCCATGTTGGATGTTGCATGTTCCATGTGCCCAAGCCGATCCCAAGCACTGTTCTCGTCAGAAATTTAAGGTTTGCCAAATCCTCGTGTTCATTCCTTTTGTCTCACCGACTCAAATACACTTATTACTAATCCTGTCCTGTGCTCTTATTTATTTTTATCATTCCTTCGCATGGATTGAATGCATGTCCTCTGGAGCAGTAATTTCCAATCAATCTATTATTATTTTTTTGGGAGTCTTCTGCTCTTTTCTACTTTTTCTCCATTTTTCAGATATGACATGTTTTTTTGGAGGCATTTTAATATTTGTGTTAGGATATTTACATAAATATAACCATTTAACTAATCAGATAGATTAAGAAATCCATATTCTAAACACTGATTTCTTGAATTTCCACACAAATTTAATAAATAATAAAGTCTATCACATGACAATTAATATTTATATCCCAAAATTGATTTAATATAATAATTTAAAATGTTTTTGTAAATATGCCAGAGTAGTGAAAAACTCCTGTTCAACCGTCTTTTAAGAGATTTAGTATTCGAATTTTCATAGACATATGTATTTTTACGATTTTTGTAACCCTTATATGACAAAAAAAAATAAAATAATTTAAAGTTAAATCGAAAATTTAGTATCAACAATGCGGGAAAATTTTGTGCATCTTAAGAAAGGTATTGTGCTATATTTTTTGAAAGAACAAGAAACTATGTTTTCTACTCCAACATCGACATAGATTCCTGTAGTCAGGTACATCTCTGAACGAATCTCCAGCTCCATCAGGTGCATCTCTGAAACTCTCTCTATCTGGCTTTTTCGCTCTCTCTGCTTCCAAACCTAGGTTTGTCAATTTCTGTTTGATTTCTGCCCTCTTTCAAGATGGTGTTCAATGTATGTTTCTTGATTTTACTCTGCTGCTTGTAAGTTTCTGTTGCTTTTTAATTTCAAGAGTTTTGTTCTGCTGCTGTAATCTTCTGCTACTTTTCATTTTCAATTTCAATTTCAAGAAGGTCTTCTGCTATTGCTGTAATCTTTTGCTGTAATTTTCCGTTGCTAGTTTTGTTCCTGTTTTCTTGATATTGGTATTAAGATTCATTGGCTTACATTTATCTTGGTATTGGTTTTATCTTTATCTTATTTTGATTTTATCTTCCTGTAACCTTAATTTTCATTTTGTTGAATGCTTTATTACTCATTCTGTTTTTCATATTTTGATTGTTGTTGCATTTTGGATTCATTGATAATATCATCATAAGCCTTAATATTAGTGTAAGATATATTAGTATGAATTTAAAGTTACTAAAATCTAAAATTTTCCAAACCAATAGCATTATAATTGTAATATTATAAAATATATATTTTTATTTTTATATTTTTATTTGAAAAACTCCGTCATGGCCTATTTCAAACCCGGATAAAGGAGTAGATGTAAATCCTTTTGTTAAATTAAAATGGAAGACAAATAAATATTATTCTATTTTTGCAATTAACTTTCACCGTGGTGTCATTATTGTTTTTTTTATTTTGATTTTGATTTTTTTAATTAAAAACTTTGGTTTTTTTTTTATTTTACTTTTAGTATTACATCTTTATCGAAAGAATTTCGTCACATATAGGATCTTCAACTGAGAAATTAAGAGAGATATGTGCAATAATGAATAGAAGGAAGATTAATATTATGTGTTTACAAAAAACTAAACGGATAGGAGAGAAGGTTAGACTAACAGAGTCGTATGAGTATAAACTTTGATACACAGATAGAGATAAAACTAGAAATTGTGTAAAAATAATTATCCACAAGAACTCATGTGAGAATATAGTGGAGATAAAAAGAAAGGAAAATAGAATTTTGTTTGTTAAGATGGTTAACGGAAAAAGCATAATTAATATAGTCAGTATTTATACACTCTAAATAGGTATAAATACAATTAATAAAAAATAATTTTTGAAAAATTTAGATAAATTTATGCAAACCATATCTAGTACGGAGAAATTGTTTATTGGAAGAGATTTTAATGGATATGTAGGGAATAATAACAAAGGATTTGAAATCGTAGATGAAAACTTTGATTTTGATAGTAGGAATGAGGCGGGAGACGCCATTCTAAAGTTTGCTATACCATTTGATTTGATATTTATAAACTCATTTTTCAAGAAAAGAAAGTCACGCATAGTTACATATTGAAGTGGTTGAATGTTAGCAAAATATATTTTTTTCTAATTAGAAGAATCAATAAAATGACTTATAAGGATTGCAAGGTTATATCGGGAAAGAGTGTAACAATTCAGCATAGACTATTAGTTGTAGATGTACCTGTGCTTAAAAGGCAAAAGAAATATCGTCCGTTAGTAGAATCAAGAATTAAGTGATGTAAACTGAAAGAAAAAAAATAACAATATTTAAAGAAAAATTAATGCAAGATCAATTTGGTCGGTTAATGATGATTCAGGAATAATGTGGCTAAAAATGTCTAATAATATAAAAAATATAGCTAGGGAAGTTCTTGTCATTTCTAGAGGGCAGACTTCAAAAGATAATGAGTCATAGTGATAGGATAAAAAAATCCAAATTGCTATACAAATTAAATAAGAATGTTATAGAAATCTTAAAAATAGGAGAAATAACAAGACATTTGAAATATAGTAAAATGCAAAATGAAAAATGAAAAAAATTATCCGAGAATCAAAAAATAAAGTGTATAATAAATTATATAAAAAAGTTAGAAACTAAAGATGGAAAGAAAGAGATCTATAGAATCACCAAATTAGGGAAGAGGAAGGGAAAAGATCTAAATAGTATTAGGTGTATCAAGAATGAAACTAATAATATACTTGTGTGAGATGAATATATAAAAAAGTGTTAGAGGGATTATTTTGATAATCTGTTTAACTTGAAGAGTATAAAAGATATTGACAATATCACGATACCTATAGAAGGAATCAATAGAGATTTCAAATATAAAATTTGTCCCTAAGAAGTAAAGGAAGTCTTAAAGATAATGAAAAATAATAAAACTATAGGACCCGATGACATCCCTATTAAGGTGTGGAAATATTTAGGGGAGGTCAGAATAGTAATGTTAACGGATCTTTTTGACAAAATTTGACAAACCAAAAAGATGTCCAAACTATGTAGAGAGAACACATTTGTACCATTATATAATAATAAAAGGGATATACAAGAGTGCTTCAATTATAGGAGAATTAAACTTATGAGTCATACTATGAAATTGTGGGAAAGAGTGATTGAGTATAGATTGAAATTGAAAATAAATATATTTCAGAATCAATTTGGATTTATCTTAGAAAGATCCACCACTGAAACAATCCATTTATTAAGACATTTGATGAAGACGTTTAGAGTATAGAAAAGAAATCTACACATGTTATTTATTGATCTAGAAAAAACGTATGATAGGATTCCAAAAAACATATTGTGGTAGATGTTGATGAAAAAATGGATTTCTATTAGATACATAGATCTCATCAAAGATATGTAAGATGAAACTATCACCAATGTAAGAATTTGCGGGGGTATAAGTGATAATTTCCTAATAAGCATTAGACTCCAGCAGGGATCGGCTTTAAATCCAATTTTATTTGCAATAGTGATAAATGAAGTTATAAAGAACATTGAAGATAAAATTCCATGGTGTATATTCTTCACAGATAATAAAGTGTTGATTGATAAAACTATAGAAGGTATTAGTGTTAAATTGGAGTTATAAAGGGATACATTAGAATTCAGAGGATTCAAATTGAGCCGATAAAAAATGGAGTACATGAAATGCACATTAAGTGATAATTATCAGAACGATGAAGAACTAATTAAGTTAGAAAGGCAGGACGTATCAAAAAATGAACGTTTTAAATATCTCGGTTCAACTATCCAAAATAACAGCAACATAGATGGAGATGTAAACCATAGAATCCAATCGAGTTGGATGAGATGGAGAAGGGCATCTGAAATTTTTTGCGATTATAAGATGCCACTGCATCTAAAAGGAAAGTTTTATAGAACGACATAAAACCTACACTACTATATAGTACCGAATGTTAAGCTATTAAATAACAATAAGAGTAGAAAATACTATAATTGAGATGAAATGTTAAGATGGATGCGTGGTAAAATTAGAAAAGATAGAATTAGAAATGAAGAGATATATATTAAATTGGGAGTGAACTTAATTTTGGATAAGATGCGAGAGTATCACTTGAGGTGGTTTGGACATGTGCAACGAAAACCCAAAAACACACAAATTAGGAGAATCGAGAAATTAAATATAAGAGATTTAGTGAAACGATGAGATAGACTGTTAAAAATCTGGATGTAACGTATTCACAAAGATATGACAGTTAAAAGGTTAACTGAAAAAATGATTTCAGGCAGAAGCGAGTGACGTGCGAGAATTAGAACAAATTAAATTATCATTTTTTGTATTATAAATGTATTTGAATTGTGTGTGTTTTTGTTTGTTTGTTTGTTTGGTTTATTATTATTATTATTATTATTAGTATTGCGTACGTTGTCAAAATGTCAAAAAAAAGTGTTATATTTAACTATGAAATGCCAAAATGTTGAGGCTAGCAATGCTCCAGGGACTTATAACAGCCAACAAAACCACAAAGACAAACCACAATTGTAATGTAACCCAACCAGATGGGAGCAATTTGCGGAACCCCAGTAGTGTAGTGCACTTGTTTTGCTGTTCAAAGTAGGCTGTCAGAGGGCTGTTTGATACATATTGCCCCACTCAATTCTATCTCGGTTGGAAGTAACATCCTATCCTTATATGCATTTTTTCTAGTTGGTTTGTGTATGTATTATAAATAGAGAGAGGGGGAAAGAGAAAGAGAGAGATGAAAATGAAAGGTTGAACATATAAATGACCCCATGTGTCTGTGCAGTTCCCATAATAGAAAAAGTAGGAGAAGAAGAATGTAAAAGTGGGAGGTAGACCAAACTTCCTCAATAATTAAAAGGTGGGCTTCCCTCCCCCATTTAGCTAATGTTCTCTTTAGCCTTTAGGGCTTCTCTTTCTCTCCCTGACCAGAGAAAAAGAAGGGTGGGACTCAATCAACAGTTCGCTTTCACCGAATCTCAGGCACCAAGGAAACATTGCATGGTCTATGGGTCCATAAAAGATCGAGGATATAGCAAACTTGATGCTTTATGTTGAGAGGGGAGCTTTAGTTCTGAGCTTGGCCAGTTGGATGGAATTAAAGTCATATTTATGACATTGTCACGATCACAACTTCAAACTTCATTATGTTTTGCTTACACTAACTATATATCCCCGATATGACATTCAAATTTAATTTTTTATTTTATCTGTTAATTTTGAAATTGTAGAATTAGAGCTGAAAAATCAAATATGTTCCATTGGATTATGAGGTTTTCGTATCGAGTATATCTCATATCAGTAATTTGTGATAACGGGTTATTAAGTTTGATATCGATTAATTCAGTCATTATAGGATGATAAGATCTGTTTTCATCAAACATACATAAAGATAATTATATTATGTTTTATCAAATATTTATAATATAAGGAGATAAGTTTTACATTAACTTACTCTATTCCTAGTAGAGTTTTGAGCTCTTAGAGATGGTAACTTGTTATATAGTCTGATTCTTTCGTGACTGTCCGATTAATTAACTAACTGGACACAAGTCATATATATTTGGCTCATATCAATGATCATTGATTCTTGATGAAGTCTCTGGAGTGATATAATCTAATGTGAAGCAAATAACTGTGCCTTTTCTTATCAAGCTTGACCTGATGGAAACTTTTTTTTTTTTTTTTTTTAAATTAGTGTAGGGCGGAGAGAGAGAGAGAGAGAGAGAGAGAGAGATGGTCTTGCGAGCGAGATATATAACTTGATGGATTACCTTACCTTACATAATGAATACATTAAAAAGTGAACGATACTCCTTTTGGGCACATGGGAAGTGCTTACTGTTCCAATCGGATATTGATGGAATAGGCAGCCACTATGTCCGCCATAATGGATTTCTTTTTCTCTGTAGCATCGTCAAGCTCTATCCATAGCCCCAAAGGGATTCCAAAATTTCTTTCTTTTTAAATGTTTTTATCGATCGACGAAAGGCAAAATTATATATATATATATATATATCTGTATGTATGTTATGATTACACAGAAGTTATGAAAATTATGAAAATACACATGCTCATAAAAATTCAAACATTAAATTTTCATATATATAACAATTCTATACTATTTGGGTGTGCAAAATTATATTAAAAAGGTTCAAATATGTTCTTAAATTCAAAGTAATGAGTGTAAAGAGAGAGTTGGATTTTTTTTCTTTTTATTTTACAAGAAAAGATAGACAGAGTAACCAATATTATTATTTTATATAACTATGAAATGAGAGTTTAGTGATTGGATATCGGTATTCTTTAAATAAAGTCTTAATTTTAAATTTTGTTTATAAGAAAATAGAAATCTGGATAAACTCAACACCCGGTGGTTTACGGTAAAAGAAAAAAATATATATATCTATAAAATAGGATATTTGGTGGATTCCTCCTATGACCATCTCATTTATTATTGGGCTTAGGCTAGGCTTCAGCACAACCACTCGAGATTGGGCCCAGGCCCTTAACATCATAATACAATGTTAAGATAATGGGTGATGGGTGACCAATGGACTTGAAATTGATTATCCCAAATTATGGTCTTCCGGACGAATAAAAATTATAACCCCTCGATGGTGTTAATAATAATAATAATATATATATATATTTATTCATATATATTGGAGGTGGATTTTGGTTCATGGATATCCCCTCAGCTAGTTTGAGGTGAGGGTGAATCTTCTAGATTGCCGTGAGAGGTTAACTGGTTGCCTTTGCTGAGAAGAGTTGGGTGATAGCCCTATATTGTCTTTGTGTGAGAAGCGTAGAGTTTCTGAAAACGTATTTGACTAGTCACCTTTGCTGAGTATATATAGCATATGTGAATGGTAAGTACCGTATAAGTTTAGGGTATAGAAACCTCAATTTTCTTGTGGAGAAATTACTGAGAATCTTTGGGGATCATAATTGTAGACTTCTTTTATGGAGGAAAGTCCTAGTTACCGAAGGGATTTCCTTCCTTATTGGATAAGATTATGAGAGATTCCTATCAAGTTGAGGTAGGTTTGGACTTACTGAAGATTTCCTTTTTTATCGGGTGATTATAACTTGAACTTATTGTGCAATATGAATTAGTTCTATAGCAACCGAGAGGGCTTGGTAAGGAGGCAAAATAATTGAGAGGTCATGAAGCCGAAGAGGTGTAGTGACCAAGAGGTTGGAAGGCTTGTGTGGGTAACGATTGAGAAAGTGTCGTACTGAGAGACTTAGAGGTTCATGATCTTAGGCTTATCGGAGCTTTATGGTAATAGGTCGTTAGACCATATACTATCATTTGCTCTCCACTTTTAATATTAATTTGCAAAAGTAATATTAGGAGTAAATTTAAAGTTATAGGAATTAAGTAATTGGAAGGGGTGTGAAGTGGAAATGGTTTTGGCTAGGCGAAAGGGCACGAAAGAAATACATTAAATGCGAGATGTGCTTCGCTTATATTCACGATCTCTTCTTGTCACATCCGTTCTTATTAGCTTTGTGATTGGTTATCTATAGTCTACACCCTTATTCGATAGCCTTTTGAGAAGAAGAGAGTACTTGGAGATTTAGGGTTTTTCTTATTTCGAAAAGATGGAGATGTCGAAGCAGCCTGATTTGCCCAAGCAACGTATCGATGAGATTAAGATCGTGATGATGGATGAGGATTTGCGAATCATTAGAGGAGAGATGAAACCGAGCAATGATTTTTGAGTCAGATTACCTACAGAGGAGGAAAAAGCAAACAAGACACCTAAGGGCTACGTCCCTATATACAGGGAATACGTGAGGTACGGTCTTCGGGTTCCCTATTTGGAGGCTTTGTTTATGGCTGTGTACGGTGGAACATATTTTTGACCCTTCTGATTCCTGGTGCTTGGCACTTGATATTGATGGTGGCTAGTCTGCTAAATTTTTGTTGATTGAGATTCGAGTTCCAGGTCCTATCGTCGGTGTTTTTCCTGAAGAAGTGCATAGCTGGACGCCCCACAGAGGGTTTATATTTTCTCCAAACCCGGTTAGAGTCAAGATGAAAGTTCTTCTATAGAGAGAGTATAGATAAGTTATGGAGAGGAAGGTTTTTTTTTTTTTTGGGTAGAGTTTGGTAACATGGATTTGATGCCGGTGCTACTAGATGCTAATGTGGAGCCCTTTGAGGGGTTGAAGGTTCCTATATCTTCTTGACACTCGAGTTCTGTTAAATCTATTGGAAGTTTTACCGTGTGAATGATAAGGTTATTTGGGTGGATGAAATGCTAAAACTCGCTGGTCTTTTTCTAAATGAATAGTAGCAGATCTAGAGGCTATTTGTGTTGAAGAAAGTACAAGAAGACTTGTTGATTTTCTTGATTTTGCAAGGGAGATGACCTCAGTAGGGTTACCACTGAGCAGGCCACTAGAGCCATCAGTTGCTATGGCTAAGAGCGCAGGTGATGAAGATTTGGTAGAGGGTGAGAAAACTTATTTGGAGATAGGGCAAGTGATGTGTGCCCAATTGCTACTTTCGTCCCTAAGGGGAAAAGAAGTAGGTTAGGAAGTTCCGCTGTTGGCCAAAAAGAGGCGAGGACCATGCAAAAAGAGAATCGTTCGTCTTCCATTTCGGCAATCGAGGAACCTCCTAAAACAGTTAGTGGGATAAAAGTTTGTAGTCTTGAGGGAGGTATTTCTCCCTAGAGAGTTCCTGGTGTTGCTGTTGAGAAGGCAAAGCCTAGAACTCCAGTGCCCTTTCGGAGTATTTGTATGTCCGAAAGGATAAGGGGGTCATGTAGGAGTAGACGACTCATTTTCCCCCCATTTTTGTTCGAGCCTTTGATTGGTCAAAGGATCTAGAAGAGAGAGGGACTGCAGTTAAAAGCTGTGGAAATAATAATTTTTGCTACTTGGACATTGTTGAGGCTTGAAGGTTTACCAATAGATTGGATTTTCACTAGGCCAAGGGTGAATTCAATGGCCTATCGGTGGAATAAGGTGACAAGACTATGATAGCCCTTTCGATTTTGGTGTGTTTGTTTCTTCTAAGTATGGTTGGATCTAATAACTATGTTATTGGGAGGATAATTTTGTTACCTTCTATGCAGGAGGCCACCATGGTCGAGTTCCAAAGGCTTGGAAAGAAGCAACTTGTGGACCACTTGGAGAGTACGCTAGATCAGTTAGCAGGAGGGCTTGTTCAGCTTCGAGTCAGGCTGGCTTAGATGGAGGCCGAAGAGGAAAAGGTAATGAATACTGTTATACGAAAGAGGGAAAACCAAATGGAGTGGTTGCAAGTAGACTTGGATACTTTGAAACAAGAGGCTCAATTTTGTTTCTCCAATATTATTTTTAATATTATTTTTCTATGTTCTCACAAAAACCTCGATAACTTTGAAATTTTTAAAAGAAACTAGAAATTTTTGTGTCTCAAATATTATTTTTCTACACAAATGAAATTTTGAGCTTTGAAATTTTCAAAAGTAATTTAGTTTTTTGCCTTGTTTTCTTGGTCCTAATGTCCTCAAGTGGCATGTTCATCCAGGGCTACGATTGTATTGTTTATATGTATTTGCATGGTACAGGGGATTATTTTGATTGTATGTTCATCCAAGGCTACCTCCTCATTTTCTTTCCTTATTAACCTGTTCAACAAAGGCTCTTGTACTCTCCCTTCCCATGATGTTTGGCACTTTGTTTGAGAACATTACTCTATGTAGTAGTTATGATTCAAACTAAATATTTAATAGTATAAAAAGATTGTTATAGTCATGTTTAGGATAGTAATGCTCGTTGTTCCCCAAAACAAATTATGATTTTTTTTTTTTAGAATCAATAGTGATGTAAAGGATTTTAGTGACATTTTTAGGATTTTTAGTAGAAATTTTATAATTTTTGATGATATTTATAAAATTTTTAAATACTAATTTTTAATATTTATAAAAGTACATATATTAATTTATTTTTCAAAATTTTAGTGCCTTGTCCTTGCTTCATCTTTGTTTGTAGTGGGCTCCGTCTAGGCCAGGTATATCTCCAAATAAGTTAGTATGGCCAAAATATTTTTACATAGTGCTTGAGGGCCGATTGACAATTTTTTTTTTCCACTATCGATATCCGAGCAATTTTTTGATTAATGTTGTTTGAATATCTGTAAGGATTATATTTAGGGGACTTTCAGGGTATTATTTTTTATTCTCATGTTTGGAATTTAAGAATTAATTAAAAAATCTATTATCTCATCCCACTAAAATGACCGTAAGATGATTGACACTAAAAAGATAGTAATATCA
This sequence comes from Dillenia turbinata, assembly GCA_037126225.1. NCBI lineage: Eukaryota > Viridiplantae > Streptophyta > Magnoliopsida > Dilleniales > Dilleniaceae > Dillenia > Dillenia turbinata. The sequence goes on along the minus strand of JBAMMX010000011.1, from coordinate 19,533,496 downwards.
TAAGTATTATCAAATTGGACCTGCGATGTTCTCGATGCTTGTCAAAATGGCCCTTTAAAGCCCAAGTTTATTGGGAAATGGAATTTAAGTCCCAAATACATTTGAGTTGGCTGAGGAAGCTGAACTCCTCTAATAGCTTCCTTATGGCCCAAATGTGCTACGAAGGACTGCGTTGGCCCATATAACATTGAAAATAGTTTGGTCCCGAAATTGCCCGTCGTGTATTTTAATTGAACTTGGTGCAATTGACTTCGAAATTGGTTCAATTATGGCCAGTTTTTAAATTGTATTCGAAATGGGCCATGAAATGGGTGTCAAGGCCCAAAGGCCCATTTTACCAAGGAAATCGGTCCATTATGGTAAGAATGCACTTGACAACCAAATTCTTTGGGTTGAGTGGTCGGACATTTTACTCCCTTAAGTAGAGGTTTCAAGTTCGAACCCTGAAAATGGAGAAAAAAGATTTGGAAGAGCCAACCGAATGAGTCCTACAGTAGTCGAATCGAATTAGTCGGGTAAAATTCGGATACCGGTCAGTAAAATAAAAAGAAGAATGTACTTGAGAATGGTTATTGTATTTTAAAATGTTGGGATATGACCTGATTATTCACTATTTTATTATTTTGTATATACAAAAGATTATATATTAGCTTATTTGTATTAAGATAATGTTTATTTTAGTTATTGAAATTGTTAGTGGTAGATTTTGACTTTACAGATTCAGATTTCTCTTGACTCGAATGATTGTCTTGGTGAAAGACTTGAAACCTGCAAAAGATCATCTGAGGATATTCTGACAGGGGAGGCTCTAATACTCAAGTTAAAAAGAGCAATTTTCAAGAGGAATGAAATAGACTGAGAGTTAGAGAGAGAGCCGATCTTTTTGTGAGTTATAAGTCAAGTGTTAGGTCAAGAGAGCATACCTGGATTTTGATGTCCCGGAGGCTTTTATATGAGGCACCGTAAGAGCCGTGTGAATCTGCAAAGTTATATTCTTAGTTTCCTTTTGAGGAGGTCCTAAGAATCTAGGATTTACTAGTCAAAATATTCAGGGGATTTATGATCTTTATCATTTAGGACGTTTGAATACACAGGGAGATTTTTTCTCTTATCTAGGGGATACATTTCGTACTAATATAAGAAAAAAATTCAGTTGAATATTACCTGTTATCAGAAAGAGCCGAAAAGGTCGATTTCTTAGGGAGCTGTCGAGCATCGGTCAAGGAGAAGGAGAGTAGTTCGGATGCGCCGAACGTTTCTATGGATCGATTAAATTACCCTCGTCAGGAGTTAGTTGAATGGTCGGTTAGGTAAATACCGATGATAAGTTCTTGGTGTGTCGGCCCATGTTTACCCCTTGGGAGATAGATTTCATAGTTGAGTCAGGGCGACATAGACCTATTTGGGGAGATAGATCCCATCGTTAAGTCAGGGCGACATAGGCTTATTTGGGGAGATGGATCCTGGTTTATTAGCACGTCTAGGCATATTAGCCCTTTTTAAATCATGGGCTTTGTAGGATTGAACACCCCTCGTATTGAATCTTTTGAGCAGATCCCATCATTTGTTCTCGACTTATGGTGTCGTTTTGTGAGAAAAGTGCCACGAGTAGCAGTCATTGGAAAGATGCAAAACTTTCATTATGACACGTGTTGCTTCACACTTTACGAACCATCTGTACTATTCTTTATAAGGCCCATCGTTACAGAAGATTAGACCCTTCTTCTTTCTTGTCTTTGTCTTGCTTTTTTATAGATCATTGTTGTGCATAGAAGATCTTTTTTAGGTGAAATCGCAAGAGGCTCTACATTTCAAAACCATTCGGGCATTGGCGATATTAGAAATGTTATGACAATAAAAGAACTTCAAGAAGTTCAAACCAGCATATTGATAGACGATGATTATACTTTAGTGTCGGCTACAGATGTGGATAAGGCCAACAATGCACTTGAGGGGTGTATCCCCATGTATAAACAATCGGTAAAATTTGATTTGAAGGTGTCGTATATTAGTCTGTTCGTTAAGCCGTTACGTTGTTGGAATATATTTCTGACTTTGTTAGTTCCCAGTTCCTAGCATTTAGTGGTTGTTTTGATTTCTTTGCTAGGGTTTTGTTATCTTCATTTTGACTTCAACATTCTAGTAGCCATTTTTTCACTGGTAAGGTGCGGGAGTAGTGGTTCGACCCGGGGTTGGTATAAGTTGCAAACCAGACCTGTGTCCGATTGGAGGTTTCACTACAAGGAGTCCACCAGTAAGAGTTAGATGCATAAGTATTTCTTCGTGGAGTTTAAGGATAAGAACCTCGTGCCTACGCTTCCTTGGGCCGATGGGGAGCATTGTGTCGAAGCCTTCAGCTCCTTCCCACCATTTTTGTTTCATGCATTCGGTTGGTAGCTATTAAAAATCCAACTGAAGGATCATCTGTGTTAACTTCTTTTGGATGGTCAAATGTTTTTGTTGGCTGGCTTGTTGATAGGGAAGAAAAGAAAAATTGATAGGCCCCTCTTAATAAAAAGGGAGGAGATTGGTTTGGTCGATATTCTAGACTTCTTGGACGATACTCTGTTGAAGGAGGTCACGACTGATAAGGATTTGAATGCCAAGAAACCTTCAAAAGGGATCGACAAGGCACCTAAGACCCAACCAATGCTCGCATCTCCTTCGACGAAAAGGAGGAAGAACATACTGCCCAAGTCTCAAGTAGGAGGGGGCACAAAGGAAGTGAGGAAGCTAGGGGGAATGCATCCTCAATCACATCAAAGTATCCCAAATCTGAGGCAGCTAAGCCAAGAGGGACCAATAGTTCATTGCCTATCGATGAGAGTGTTTCTGTGCCAATGGCACCCAAGTGAGGGAAACTGAAGGTGCTCCACCATCCATTGTTGAGGCGAAGCCATCGGGTAGGATTGAGGTCCAAGTCGTACTAGTGGAGGAAATGTTTGGTCTGTTGTGTGCTATTCCACTTTGGCCTCTATGCAAGAGAAAACGCAAAGTACCTGATGGGACTACCATCCCTCCTATTTCTGTTTGGTCCTTCCACGACGATAAGGGTTTGAAGGAGAGAGGGACGATTGCTATCAATGTAGGTGATAAATAGTATAGTTACATGGACTTGGCTGAGGCAAAGAGAATAGTCGATCGGCTCGATTTTCACCGTTGTGACCTGGAGTTATATAGGATGTCTCCGGAATAGGTCGGAGGGGCTCTTAAGTCTCTCGGCTTAATGGTATCACCCTTCAAACTTTTCTCATTTTTCTTTTCCTTCACCATTGGTTGATTCCAGTTTTTTCGTTTGTAAATGATGGCTTTGGCAAAGTTCCAGGAACAACGGAGGAAGCAATTAGAAAAGCGCGCCGATCGGTTAAGCATCCAAGTCTTAACACTATAAGATACTTTAAATGGGGGGAGGAAATATAGGAGTGGAAGAGGCGCTTAGGGCTTTGCTTGTTGAGAAGGAGGAACATGTGGGGAGCCTATGATTAGAATTGGCTGCCAAAATCACTATATAAAGCCGAGGGCTAAGACGAAGGCCCTTGAAACACGCTTGCAAACTGTTGAGACGCTGGCTCGATTGCGTGAAGAGTCTTTCTAAGTGGTGGAGCAGAAAGTGACTAAGTTTCGGGAATTTTTAACCAGAAGTGTTGCTGCCGTTAGGGATTCTAAACGAAAGTTGACCGTGAGGTTAAAATGAGCTGAAGAGATAATCCGTTGATTCGGTTTGGATAGAGCCATGCCCCCGAGTGACGGGTCTGGCAGTTAAGGAGTAGTGGACCAAGGTGTTGTCCTCGTGGGTTCGATCGGCATTCCTGCGACACCTATTGCAGTTGCGATGGAAGCTTCACCTCAAGAGATTTTGGTGCTTCCCCCTATTCCCCCTAAGTCCGTATGACCTTTGTACCACTGTTTTTTATGACATTGTACCATAGTAAATTTCAATGGATAATCTTTTTGTATTCTTGCGCTAGATATGTATTGTCATCGGAAAACATTCCCTTGATTATTCGAACAGTGAGGATTAACTCATCGATTGTGCATTGTCATTCCAGACTGCTTGGAAATATAACGCTTCGTCTGGGGATATGCTATTGGGCTCGTATTAATCGGTGAGGAAATTTTTCTCTCAGATAGGCTATGCTTGTTAAGATCCAATCGAGGCGGAAGTCTCTGTTGGTCGAGTATGTTGTTGATTATGAAGCAAACGAAATGAGCGATGGCGGTCCATTCAGGGAGTCACATCCCATATCATCGACGTGGTTCGTTTGATAAAGAGCAACCAATTGGAAGGGCCGTGCTTACCCAATCGGGGAGTTACATCTTATATTGATAGCGCATTTTATTCGATAGGGAACAATCGATAGAAATGATCCGTGCCTACTTGTTTGGGAAGTTACATCTCATCTTGACGACACATTTCGTTCAATAGGAAGCAACCGATAGGAATGGACTATGCTTACCCATTCGAAAAGTTACATCCCATATTGGTGACATGTTTTGTTCTATAGGAAGCAACTGATAGGAATGGGTCGTGCCTACCTATTTGGAGAGTTATATCTCGTATTGATGACATGTTTTGTTCAATAGGAAGCAACCGATAGGAATGAGTCGTGCCTACTCATTCGGGGGTTCATCCCATATTAGTGACATATTTTGTTCGCTAGGAAGAAATCAAAAGGAATAGGCCGTGCCTACCCACTCGAGGAGTTACATCCTATATTGACGACATATTTCATTCGATAGGAAGCAACGATAAGAATGGGCCGTGTCTACCCATTCGAGGAGTTATATTCCATATTAATGACACGTTTTGTTTGATAGGAAGCAACCGATAGGAATAGGCCGTGCCTACCTTTTGGGATGTTACATCCTGTATTGACGACATGTTTTGTTCGATAGGAAGCAACCGATAGGAACAATATGACAAAATGCGATCAGTAAGGTAATCCTATGTGCCAACTATCGAACGAGAAAATACTATTGCAATAATATAGGAACTTAGGGTAAGACAGTCAGAACGTACCCTGATGGTCACTTGGAGATAGACATTGAGGGCTTTAGATCACATGACAATGTTCCAATCCCAAGTAGGGTTATGAACTTAACCTTTATGACACCAATTTTTGGTGAATGTATATCATGTACTAGTCCTTATGATTCTAAATATATAAGCATCCTTTTGAGACATATATTTAATTATCTATTTATTTATTTTGAGATTTCGCTTCAAAATCGCTAAAACCGAAAATTTTATCGATAGGCCGAAAAACTTCTCGAAAAGCGCCGACAAGGCCTAAAGAAGTCATAAATAGCTAAGAGAATACCTAAAATACAAATTATTAAAAGTTAGGGATTTAAATGAAATTAAGAAAAATTAAGAGACTAAGTTGCAAACCACTCATGGATGGACAATTGGAGCCAAATGATTGGTCAAGAGGGAAGCAAGGTTGGTTAGTGGCCACATAGGATTTTTTCACATTTAAGAAAGTTCATTGGATAAAAATTTATGCATGAAATCTTATTGGATAGAAATTTTTGCATGAAAACTAACTAGAATAGCTTGTTCTAGCTTGTGACACTTTTCTCCCTTGACATGAACATCCAAAGACAGCTAATGGAGTGCATGGAGGTTGCTTGAATCAACAATTGCATGGTTTAAGTGTTAGGACAAGTGGAAGGTTAAGATGATGCATGGAATGATCCAATGATTAAGGATATTTGGCTAGGTTTATAAAAGAACTTGTTTAAAAAGAGTTTGGCTCATTTTCTTTATTCAAACCACCCCTTGCATGAAATTTATAGAGTCCATTCCCATTTTTGACTTCAACTATGGAGCCAAAGAGGTAAGAACATTTTTTAGAATTCTTGAATTTCAATTGAAAGTATAAAGGTATTGTATAAGAAATTTATGTTCATTGTGATTTGATTTTTCAAAGGTGATAAAATTTAAAGATTCAAAAGGAGTGGTGATATTTATTATTAGCAAGAGATCTTATAAATGAGGTAACATATTCTGACTAATGCTAAGATTAAATTATTTGATGAGTAGTTACTTCGGTATCTATACTAGTATACTGGATGTTAATTTCTAGATTGAATTTTGTATAGTTTTCTTAAAATATCTCATTCTGTAGAAATCAAAATTCTAAGATATTTATTTCTCTATAAACTAGACTCCCTAAACTTTAAAATGGTATATCATGTGAAGTAATTCATGAAAGAATCGATTTTTGATGATTTTGGAAGTTTAGCATGTTTCATAAATTTTGTTTCATATATTGTGTACGACAAGTAACTTGTATGATTTTTTGAGATATCTTCTGTTCATAATTTGGAGAAATGTTAAACTTGAAAGTTTTAGTTATTTGTCTTATCTTTAATCTGAGATAAAGATCACTTTAATTGGAGTTGTATACAGAAAGTAATGATATTATTCTAAAACTGTGCAGAAGTAGTTCTAAAACTGAAAACGAGATAAAAATTGAATTTTAAAAAATTATATATTTAAAATATAAGGATAGTCAAAATTAGAAAGTTTTAGATCTATGTCTTTAATTTGAGATAAGAATCACTTAAATTGGAAACGTATATTGAGAGATATGAAAATTCTTCCAAAACTGTGCAGAATTGGTTTTAGGAACTTAGACTGAAAATGTGATAAATGTTTATAAATTCGTGTGTTCAGAATTTGAAATTGGTCTAAACATAAAAGTTGGAGATATATATCTTAGATTTAAGTGAAAATATAAATCATTTGAATCCAAACAAGATTTTAGAAAATATCGTGATTTTACTAAACCTGCGCGTGATAGGTTTTGTATGAATTTTTCTCTAAGTATGGAAATTGAGATTTTATCTTAAAGAAAACATTTCCATACGTATTTTGTAGACCAAAAATATGATATTGAATTGAAAAATAATACATATTATTTAATTTAGGTGTCGGATTACGTTTTCGTTCGAGGGGTGACTCGTTTGAGAAACGAGTACAGTTAGGGGGAGTGACGTATCCTCCCCAGTCGAGGTGAGTAGGACGAACTATTTTTAACTTTAAATGAAAAATAGTTTTGATCATGATTTTATAAATGAATTTTGAAATATGATTTAGAAATGTTTTAATGTTTGTGGCATGTCTTGAAATGTTATTCGGTGAAAATTGCATCCTGATATTATGATAATTTGATACTGTCATGTTTTTATTATGAGTAAAGATCTATGAATGACAATATATAGCACATATGTATGATTATGGGATGACGCATAGTGGTTATAGCGTACTCTCTACTATGGTATTGAGCGTTTACCCAACGGGGTAACGTGGTGGGGTAACACGAGAGCAGGGGTTTGAGTCCTCTGTCTCTGAGCAACGGATCCAATAGATGAGCACCCGTGAGGACCGTGTCAACACCAAGGGAAGGGGGGAAGATATATGTGTTTTATTCTTATGATATTGTGGTGACCCCTTGGTGGATTTTATCCTAATTAGGCCAAACTATGGGTAGAATACGTTTTTGACACCCCATTGATATATGATTTAATAATAAGGATGCATATTATTTTGAATTACACGATATATTTGCAAATAAATGAGATATGAATTTGAAATGATGTTTTGATTTGCCATTCTCACAAATTCATTTATTGTCATTATATAGTCATTGCACATCACTCATTGAGTATGTGGATTATACTCACTCCTCATATTAATATTTTCAGCTTATACTGTACTTGACATACATTGAGGTACTATCCCACGAGTTTTACTAAGAGACGCTATCGGGTAAGTGATCATACCCATTCTTGTTTACGATTGGACCATGCATATAAATATTATATGTAAATTGGAGGCAAATGTTTTAAAGAAAATTTTTATTGAAAACTATCTTTTTTTTTTAAAAAAAAAAATCTTCCGCTTTATGATTTTTACTTAATGATATCGAGTAGGGTCATAATATTAGCATTGCATTACCTCGATGTGCGAGTAGGGCATAGTCGTGCCTCGAGGAGTCGCGGCGGTCTATTCGCGTGCTCGACTTGCGGGTCGGGGCGTGACAACCTTCATGTGTTTTGTGTTGGGTAGAGCTTCCAGAGTGTTTAAGTCTAGTCTACCCAAGATAACATTGTAAAGCGAAGAAAGGTTGACTACATTGAATATTGTAGCAGCTGTCACATGGTTTGGCGGTGAGCCAAAAGTGATTGGAAGTGAAATAATGCCCTTAGGGTATATCTATTCACTGAAAAGTCCTTTGACTGGGCTTGCATGAGGCTGGAGATGTGTGAGACCAAGGCCCATATGTTTAAAAGCATTTAAGTATAAGAGATTGCACTCTGCTCCCTGGTCGATGAAGATCCTTTCGAGTTCGTATTAGCCGATTTGGTAGTGACAACAAGAGGGTCGTAACAATTTGGGTCCATCTCTAGCTCGACTAAGTCCTCATTGGTGAAATCGATGATCGGTCGTTTGCCTTTGGATTCTTTATCGATGTGAGTCGTTAGTTTTTCTTGTGGAGTGGAGAGATGGGTTTTAAGCGAATAGAAGATTGGTGCGATTAGGCACTTGGCCTCGCTTCTTTGTGAACGGTCTTGAGGGTCCGAAACATCCAATAGGGGATAAGGCATATGTAAGGCTCGTTCATCGTGAATTTGGAGGATCACTCCATCCTGTCAATTAGCTGGCGGTTGAGTAGCCGATCGGTCGTTTGGTCCGTTTTGTTGTGGTAGGGTATGTCAGTCGGGGATCAGTAAATTCCTCCCTTCCATGCTAATGAACCTTTGTGATCTCATGCTCGAACTAAGAATTCTAGCTCGTCCTTGAGTTTTCTTCATTCATCGGTCATGTGACCGTAATCACGTTAGAAGTGATAGTACTTGGTCCTGTCCTTTTTGAGATCATCCTCCGTGGGCTGGGGAGGCCATCGAACATAAGGTTTGTTCTTGATCTGGAGTAAAACTTGACTAGGAGTCTCATTCAGAGGGGTGTAGTTATTGAACCTTCGTGCAAGTGGAAGACCTGATCGGTTCTTCTTTGGTGAAAGCTGCCGGGGTGATCGGCTGCCTTCTCATTAGGATGATTATTTTATCCTTCAATCGAAGGCTTCAGTGCCCTTGGCTGCAATATACCTTTCAATGCGGGAGTAAAACTCCTGGATGGTAGAATGAGGGCTTTCCGTGATCGAGGTTTTCATGCCTGAGGAGTGTAGTCCGATAACGATGCGGTCAACACCATAGAATGGTCCAGAATTGAGACCTTCATCATCTCAGCCTTGAACTTCTCTAATAAATCCCTCAGGGGCTCATCATTTCTTTGACGTAGTGACAATAGAGAGGTGGACTTTCTCTTGGCTCCTCAGCTGATCACGAAGTGAGCCTCGAACTGTTGCCAAAGCTGGGAGAAGGTCTTGATATTGAGTGGTGAAAGCAAATTAAACCATGTTAGTACCTTCTCTTTAAGGGTGGTAGGAAAGTGTTTACACATGGTGGTATCTATCATGTCTTTCGAGATCATCACTGTTACGAAATATGTCGTATGATCATGAGGATTGGTCGTACCATCGTATCTTTCCATAGGGTAAAAGCACATCCTGAGGTATCGGTTCTGAAGAAACTTTCGGGTTGAATGACGACGCATTGGTAGGATAAAGGGGGCTTGATTTTCGCGGGTATTGGCTCGTTTGAGCTCATCAGCAATAAATTACTCGATTTGTCTCCTCAAGTCTTCGGAATCGTGGTGTGAAGTCACCGAGGGCTTGTAGTTCGGCGGCGGTATTTGTTGTCGAGGGCGTACATGTTTAAACCCTTGAAGAAGATTGACCTTTCGGTCTAATAGTGTGCCTAAGTCCTTCCAATTGCTTGCTCATACTCTGAATCTTGGACCCTATTCTATCCATTTAAGTTCAATTGACCCGTTTCGGAGATGTTGGCGTAGGGGGTACAATCGGATGTTCCTGGGGTGCAGGTTGTGGAACCTGCTCTGAGCGAGGGGGCTGAGAATGAACGACACGATTGTCTATGAAGTGAGCGGGTGCCGTGGGGAGAGCTGCATCAGTTGGAGTAGCAGTGTGGCCGTTTAAGGCAGATGCAGCCTTTGATGTGGTTCTAGTTCTCCTCGTTGGAGGCATGATTGCTTGGTGATACAGGAGGTTCGATAAAGTCACTCTAGTTTGTTTTCCACAGATAGCGCCAATTTGTTGGAGGTGAGTTTTAGCTCCATAGATTCCAGCTCCTCTTGACTCGAACGATTGTCTAGGCAAAAGGCATGAAACATGCAAAAGAAAATCGGAGGGACTCCAGTGGAGGATATTTCGACGCTCAAGTTAGAAAGAGCGGTTTCGAGAGGAATGAAATAAACTGAGAGTTAGAGAGAGAGCTGATCTCCTTATGACTTGTGTGTCAAGTGTTTGGTTAAGAGAACATATCTGGGCTTCGATGTACCGGAGGCTTTTATAAAAGGCGCTGCAAGAGTTGTGTGAATCTGTGATGTTACAATCCTAGTTTTCTTATGAGGAGGTCCTAAGAATCTAGGATTTACTAGACAAAATATTCGAGAGATTTGCGATATTTATCATTTAGGAAGTTTGAATATATGGGAAAATTTCTTCCTTAAATCCGGGAGATACATTTCGTACCAAGATAGGAAACAAATTCAGTTGAATATTACTTGTGATCGCTAAGAGTCGAAGAGGTTGATTTCTTAGGGAGCTGTTAGGCATCAGTCATGGAGAAGGAGACAGTAGTTCGGATGCGCCAAACGTTTCTATGGATCGGTTTAATTGCCTTCGTTGAGAGTTAGCCGAACGGTCGATTAGGAAAATTCCGATGATAAGTTCTTGGTATGTCAGGCCATGTCCACCCCTCGTGGAGATAGATTCCATCGTTGAGTCAGAGCGACATAGGCCTGCTTAGAGAGATAGATCCCATCGTTAAGTCAGGGCGATATAGGTCCGTTCGGAGAGATAGATCTCGATTTATTGACACATTCAGGGGAACTAGCCCTTTTTAAATCATGGATTTTGTAGGATTGAATACCTCTCGTATTGAATCTTTTGAGCGGATCCCATCAGAAATAGATAAATAGTTTTACATATTATTTATGTATATATATATTTTTATAAATTATTGGTATTCGATAATTACGTTGAATCCAATTAGATTCTATTCTAGCCAAGTTAAATACTTAAAAGACAAATCTCTTCTAACTAATGTTTTTTGTATAACAATATTCGAAATCGAGATCTTACTTAAGAAGAATCATTACTTAAACACTGGACTAATGAATAAAGATTCATTAAACATTGTTTTCTATTGTATTGGAAAATCACCGGCATACCAAGAATTCAACTCAACTCATTTGATTTTACTCTTTTATTTTATTTTATTTTACAAAAGTAATTTGTACATTAAAATAAATTCAAAATTATGTGATTCTATCAAAAATGGCCTCATAAGTTGGAATTTTTATTAAAGCCTAATTAAAAGTTAATTAATGAGAATGTAACTTACAAAGACTCTATAGCCACTACGATTCACTTTGGTTTAACATTTATAACGCCATAATTTTCAAGTAAAAATTACTCACCAAGCTAAGGAAACTTATTCATAATCAGATTATGTAAAGAGTTGCTTATGCAGGTTATGGAATTTAACTCAAACTCAAATAGAGTTCAATCCTTTTTAATTAATACATGAATTTTGATAAACTTCAATTCTTTTTTTTTTTTTTTAAAAACAATATTACTTTCTTTTTAATTTGTTTTTATTCAACTAAATACTTGTAGTTGGGTCACAAGGGAATAGCCTAATAGTCATAACTCCTCCTCTAATTTGAAAATCGCACATTCAAATCTCTGTTTAAAAAAAAAAAAAAAAAACACTTGCCAATGTTTTAAAATCTCAATTTAAAATCTCAATTTTATACTCCTCCTCTAACTTGAAAATCACACATTCAAATCTCAATTTTGACTTAAAAGTCTTCCTTTAGTTGTGCTTATGATTCATATTCGGCTTTTGAAAATAAAATATTTTTATTAAATTTATTTTATACTCACCAATTTAGTGAATTTATCCTATAGGAAAAAATAATATAATCTTGTCAATGGGGATCCATAGATTTTTGGCTTGAATGTTTGCAAGATATCATATGTTTTAAAAATATTTAAAAAATATTATATATCAAATCAAATCAATTATTGATTTAATTTTGAAAATATTTGACTTTCTTTCTTTCTATATTTTTAATATTTATTTTTACTACTATAACAATAAATTTTTTGTATATAAATCCAATACACTGTAATATTTAAATAAAACAACATAATATTAGATTTAGCTTTCTATCAATAGTGATGGACCCTCTTTTAGAAGGCCTTACTGTATAAAATGGGCATCCTTTTTGCTGATATCAATATATTCAAGCAAGAATGAGTCTATGTCGTCCCGATTCACTGAAGAGATTCATCCTTATGAATGGGTCTTAGTCACCCCGTACAACCGAAAGGATCTGCCTCCCTGAAGGGCCTCAATCGCCCCGCTTAATCAAATGTATCTATTGTTTGACTCGATTTACAAGGGATTCAGTGGAACTGAACACCCTCAACCAATAGCTATCAAAAAGACCGAACGCACCCGTCTCCCTCAATCATTGATACCCAATCAGTATTACTTAACTAGTTCCCCACTTTGGTATGTAACATGTCTTCCATATACGGAAAGAAACTTAACAGATCTAATCGATAAGGGAAAGAATCTCTTCGTATAATTCAGTTGACTAAGTAACCGCAACATCGAATTTTTTGTGATCATAGATCCGGAATTCCCAAATGAATTCTTAAGGAAACTAGGGTTTCATAGAACCCGCTGCGGCATAGATCTAAGAAAAACATTATATAACATCAATGGGAGCATAAGTCCAGGTAAGTCATCTAACCTTACACAAGACACACAGAGTACAATGGGAGATTTGTCTTTTCTCATCTCTCAGTCTGTTTATTTGTTCCTTTCGAAAACCGCTCTTTCTGACCTGAACGTCGAAGCCTTCTCTGCTGGAGCACCCTCCGGTGATTTTTGGTAGGTCTCAAACCTCACAACTTGCTGTTTGATTGAGTCTAGGAAAAGCCGGATCTGTGGAGATGAAATCTACCTCCAACAGATTGGCGTCGTCTGTGGGAACAGACTTGAGAATCCTTGCTGAACATCTGAAAGCATTAAAGAGGACATGCCTCCGAAACGGAGAACTAAAGCAGCTTTAAGGGTCGCATCCATGGTAGACGGCCATACCACTACTCCCGTGACACCGCCCCTTCGAGGGCACCCGTTCGATCAACCGATTCTCCTACTCGCGATTGACCTCCTTGGTCAGAACCAATCCCGCCACCCGGGAACCAGGAATGCCCGTCGCGGTTCTTGTACTAGTACCTCCAGCATCGTCTAGTCAACCCTAGATGGACAGGTTAGAGTCAAAAATCCAAGATATGAGCAAATAGCTCGAGGGCCTTAGCCGTGCTGTGAGACCCAAAGGTCATTCATCTTCGGGGGGATTAAGCTACGATCGCCCCCGTCGACGAACTCCATTATTCAATCACGAGCCCTTGGTGACTTCTCACCATAACCCTGATGACCTCCGAAGACAGGTCGAATAGCTTGTTGTCGACGAACTCAAGCGAGTCAATGCTCAGGGAAGCCAAACTCCCATTTATTCTAATGCTTCACCTTTCGATCTGAAGGTCTCTTCGGAGCCTATGCCTCGCGATATACTTCTACCTCCTATGGAAAGATATGACGGGACAATATACTTCGATCACGCGGCCCATTTTGTGATAGTAATGATTTCAAAGGACATGATCGACGCAGCCATGTGCAAATATTTTCTTACTACTCTTACGGGGAACGCGCCAACTTGGTTCAACTCACTCTCGTCGCTGAGCATAAAAACCTTATCGCAACTTCGAGAACAGTTTGAGACGCACTTCGTAACAAGTAGGGGGGTCAAGAAAAAGTCTACTTTTCTATTGTCATTTCTGTTACAAAAGTCATCGCTAATTTTTGATGAAAATTTTTTTACGCAAAATTCGTTGCCAATTTGCGATGAAAAAATATATTCGTTGCTAAATTTGCAACGAATTTCAAAATTCGTCGCTAAATTTGCAACGAATTTATAATTCGTCCCAAAATTTATAATGAAATAAAAATTCGTCCCTAAATTTACGACGAATAAATTATTCGTCCCTAAATTTGTGATAAATTTAACCATTCGTCCCTAAATTTGGGACGAATTTGTTTTTCGTCCTTGATTCAACACTTAAGCTATTGTGCCGACAATGATATGTTTACCACTTGTGTAAGATGTGTTATCGACTTTGATCACTTTATCACTAAACATGACTTTTGTTCCAAAACTGCATGTTCCGGTTATGAACTAAAACTATATAATAAATAATAAAAAAAAGAAGGCAAGAAATGTTTGAACTTAATTTTTGCTTCCAAAAATTTAGCTATCTACATATCTTCATCACCTCAATGATTTAATTGTTGTCCTCTCCTCCTGTACTAGTGTCGGGTGTTCCTTTGGTCCTTCAGAGTTAAAGAATCTAGAATCACTTAATTAGATATTTTCTTGTGGTCAATAGTTTACTCTATGTTAGTTTTGAACAGATGTTTTGTTCTTTAAATTTTCTGCTGTCAAGTTGGAGCGTTATAAGTCTAATATTATCCCATTAGCACTAAATGATTGCTTTAACCATATCATACTTGTTAGAACAACCAAAATTTTCTTACCTAGATCAAAAAATGTTTATAATATTTCTAACAATACCAAATGTCAAATCTTTCTCCAACGAATCTCAAAATTTTACTTAAAATTTTTGTAGGTATTGAACAGTTTTACTTAAAATTTTACTTATATTAGTTTGCGTGGTAGATTGAAAACTTGAAATATCATACCACTTATTGCAAGTTATTTTTATTTTTAAAAATAAAAAAACTATCAATTCAAATCGGTGATTTGAATTTTTTTTTTCATCCCTGATTCAGGGACGAATTTTTTTTTGTCCTTGATTCAGGGACGAAAGATGATTTTTGTCCCTGATTTGCAATGAATTTAGGGACAAAAAAATTTTGTCCCTAATTTCAATATTTTCAACACTTAGCAATTCTTTCTTCATTCTCACTCTCACTCTCACTCTCTCTCTCTCTCTCGCTTTGTTCATTTTCGAATAGCCGCGAAGGTGGTTTTGCGAAGGGATAGCGGAAGGGATGCCGGATCTGCGATGGTGATAGGTAATCTCTCTCTCTCTCTCTCTCTCTCTCGGCCGTAGGAAGCAAGCCGCTGGATCTGGGCTGTAGATGGCAGATCCGGCAGCCAAGCGGCCGGATCTGCCCTTCGCGGGCCAGCCGCGGCAAGGGGCTGCAGCCCCTGCGTGGCCCAGCCGCGTGAATGGGCCGTTGGCCCCTGCGTCGCCCAGCCTCGCGTTGGGCCCGCTGGCCCCTGCCCCTTCATGCGTGGCCCATGGGGCTGAGCCCTTGCACGGCCTGGGCAGGCCCATTGGGCCCGGCCCGTTATTGTCACTTTTTTGAATAATTTTCTTTTTAATTTTTTTGACAAATGTTATTTAAAAAATATTTTTATAGTATTGTTTTAAAAATATATTAGTTATTTATAATTGTTTTTTATGTGTCTAGATTTGCGATTCTCGAATATTTGGATTGGAAGCTGTTACTGCTGTTGATATCTGAGCCCATCGGTGAATTATTATTTGGTGGTGAGAAATGTTTTAATTTGTACTGTAATGATTGGAAAATGTAATTATGTTAATTTATATGTTTGTATTGTTTTTATTTCTATATTAGTTTATTTTTATTGTATTCAGTGGTTGATTTAATGATGTTACTGGATTTGTTAATTTTATTTTATTTTTATATAAAATTGGAATCGAAAGTATTGATAATTGATTAGGTGAAACATTATGTTAACAATAATCAGCAATTTATAGTAAATCTTATTTCGATTAGTTAAATAATCAATGTTGTTAAATGTTCAATATTTTATACTTTATTTGATTATATGATAATATTTAATGTTATTGTTA
This sequence comes from Dillenia turbinata, assembly GCA_037126225.1. NCBI lineage: Eukaryota > Viridiplantae > Streptophyta > Magnoliopsida > Dilleniales > Dilleniaceae > Dillenia > Dillenia turbinata. Next base: position 19,517,420 of record JBAMMX010000011.1, on the reverse strand, counting down.
TAATTTAGTTAATTTGTTTGATATTAATTAAGTTTATAATATTATTTATTATTATATTAAATTTTTGTGAAATTAAGGTTAGTATTATTAATGATGTTGAGTTTTGTGAAATTAACCTTACTTTTATAATATTTAATTTATGCTGTGAAATTAATGTTAAATTTTTATGCAATTAACGTTATTATTTATTGTTATATCAACGTAGTTGGGATTAATGATGATATTATTATCGATGATTTAATAGTTTTTTTAGTAGTTTTTATTAATATTTTAAAAATTTTAAATTTGGATACAAAAAAAAATGCAGAACGAAAGAAGTTGGATATATAAAAAAAACTTATCTGATCGTTGGGGTTTAACTGATGAGTTTATTTTCGGGTTGGAACAATTTTTAGATTTTGCTTGTAGTCATATTGATTTTATGGACGAGAATAAGTTAAAGTGTCTGTATAGAAGGTGTTGTAATGGTAAATTTTTTCAGTGTGATAAAGTTAGGGAACATCTTTATAGATTTGGTTTTATCCCGAATTACTATAATTGGACATGTCATGGTGAACCATTCATTTCTGATGAGGAGTATGGACGAAACAGACAATTCTCAGTTAGTGGAAATCAGAGTTATTATGATCAATTGAATCCATATCAGAAGATGGTAATTGATACAGCGGGTCCGAATTTTGTTCCCGAACCAAGCGCTGCAAGTTCTAGCTTTGCTCCAACATTTGAACATGGGTATACTAGTTATGCATCACCATTGGAGGAGGTAGAAGTACCATGTGTTGATGAAAATGTGAATAATGAATCATCTCTCCAATTTCAGGAAGTGTTAAGAGCTGCAGATAAACCTTTATGGGCTGGTTGTGACAGCCACACTAAGCTATCTCTAACCGCAAGACCGTTGAATGTCAAGGCAGAGTATAATGTGTCTGAGGATTGTTTTAATGATTTTGATCAAGTTATTAGAGAAGTATTGCCGCGTGATCATATCATGCCTAATGATTTCTGTAGTATAAAAAAGCTGGTGAAAGAATTAGGTCTTCCCGTAGAAAGAATCGATGTTTGCAGAGATGCTTGTATGCTTTATTGGGGAGATGATAAAGATGCAGATTTTTGTAAATTCTGTAATCAATGTAGATACAAGAGTACTAGGAGGTCGGGTCATAATCAGCGATGTAAATCATACAGACAAATATTTTATTTGCCTTTAACTCCTAGGTTACAAAGGCTTTATGCATCTGAGACCACTGCTGAACACATGACCTGACATACAAATCATGAAACAGAAGAGGGGTTAATGTGTCATCCTTCAGATGCAGAGGCGTGAAAATATTTTGATAGAACATATCCTGACTTTGCGAGAGAGACTCGAAATATTAGGTTAGGTCTCTGTGCGGATGGGTTTGCTCCAGTTGGCAAATCAGGAAGAACTTATTCTTGTTGGCTAGTTATCTTAACTCTATATAATCTTCCATCCGGTATGTGTATGAAGACACCGTATATGTTTTTAACATTGGTTGTGCCTGGCCCACAAAATCCGAAGAAGTTAATAGATGTTTACATGTAACCATTGATTGCGGAGTTGAAACAATTATAGGATGAAGGTGTTCCTAAATATGATGTTCATACTAATCAGATGTTTGTAATGAAGGTTGCTCTTCTTTGAACTATAAATGACTTTCCGGCTTATGATATGTTATCGGGATAGAGTATCGCTGGGATTTTAGGATATCCAATATGTATGGAGAGATCAAAGTCATTCAGATTGAAACATGGGAAGAAAGCGAGTTATTTTGATTGTCATAGACAATTTTTACCATTAACTCATAAATTTAGAAGAAATAAAGAAGAATTTACTAATAATAGAATTGAAAGAACACCTCCTCCATTGAGATTAACCGGTGAACAAATTTGACATAGAGTCCTGTTGATCCCAATTTGAAGTCATTCTCAATTTTTAATTACTTTGGTCGACCAAGTGGACCATGTAAGCGTAGATACTTAACTGGTCAAGAATGACGGCCATAGACGAAATTCTGATGGAAGATTACGCTCTTCACCATCGCAGTCCACTTCAGCACCTTCGCAATCTCATTCCCTTGCCAGCAATGTACCTTCGCCTCCCCCTTCTGTTGCAGGCCCTTCGTATTCTTAACAAATGGCTAGTAATGTACATTTTCCAATCCATTCGGTAGAACACTCGTATGCAAATAGGGAAGACAATCGAGAGTTAATAGCCCCTTACGGAAATTTGTAAGTATAAAATTTTAAAATTTCAGATGTATTATTTCTTTTATTTATAAAACAAATTATTTTTTTAACTATCTTGTTTATTTAACATTGTTTGTTTGAAACTTTATGATAGATTTACAAATTCTGTACATGTTATTCACGAGCTTAATAGAATAGTGAATAACCATTGGGGAGGGGTTTCGATGACTTACACAAGCACTTCGGAAGAAACAAAAGAGTTATAGTGGAGCGAGTTCAAGGTAAGTTATCCCAATCAGTTTATATATAAAATTAAATTAATAGTTTTATAATCAATTGGTTTTTTTCCATTGCAACGAGTATTCACTTGGGACGAGACTGAAGAGTTGGAAGTAAGAAGGATTTTCAAGAAAAAATGTGGCGATCACATCCGACACGTTCTAAATCATGCGAAGAGACACGGAAAAAAACCAAACTGCATCACCGAGCAAAATTAGGGCATGATTGTGAATTTTTGAGAATCGGAGGAGAGCAAACGAAGGAGTGAGCAGAATAAAAAAAAACCGAGCTTATAATTCAGGGGAATCGTCTGCGACGTATGCGGGAGGCTCGATCAATATCGGTGAACATAGAAATAGATTGGTAATTTTATACAAACACTAATTTTTTAATATAATTTAAACTATTTCATTATTTCTAACAATGTTTTTTTATTTTAGGCCAAGGAAACGGGGACCGAACCTTCATTGATAGAAACTTTCACGCCCATATTTCAGAAAAAAAGACAAGACTTGGAGCGGGGAGAGAACTAGAGCAATTAAGATTTGTAACTTCAAAACTTCCAATTATTTAATTAACATTTTCAATGTTGATTTGAACATATTATGTTGAACATATCATTACAATGTAGAAAGATGAATTTATTAGGTTAGTTTCTCCCAAATTTATTTTTATTGCTAACTTGATTCTTTGATTTCTAATGAATTACTTGATAGAGATTCTTTTTTTTTTCATAATTTTTAACTTATTCAATGTTAATATGAATGTTCATAATTTATATCCTATATAGTCTCATGTTTATGTTACAAATTTTTTTATTTTCCTTTATATATATATCTAATCAAGATTATATGTGTTTGTATTATATTGTTATTGTAAATTTATTTTAATTTTTCTCATGACAATACAGGAGAGATATGATGAGCTATCACGCAAAAGTTCGAGTGCTAGTGATGATGCTGGCGAATCTAAACCATCTATTGATAACATGAATACATGGCTCGAGGTGATTGGTGGACCAAAAGGGGGTAGAGTAGTTGGGCTAGGTTCTTTGAGCAGAACTTACAAATTCGTTGGTTCATCTTCTTCCACCCCACCAGCAGTCAGGGCAGAAATAAATCAATTGAATCAAGATGTGAGCCATTTGAAGGACTTACTGCTGCAAAGAGATCAGGAATTCAATAAACTTCAATCAAAGCACACGCAAGAAATGAACGAGTTCCGCACGCAGCAAATGTTCATGCAGCATCTTCAGTTAGCCTACGCTCCAAGTCAGATTCCCTATTCTATTTCTCCTCCTGATAATGCTCGCGATAGTGATGAAGGTGATGATTTCTTCGATGATGATGATGATGGTAGTGGAGGTCGTACTTGAGATTGTGTACTGTTATTTGACTGTTACATTTTGATACTCGTTACATTGATTTTCTTGGTTATATATGGTTATTGAAATTTTAATATTTAGACTTGCTGTTGCTTTTATCTTTGATATTACTTTTATGATTTCTTGTTGAATTTTTAACTTATTGATTTTATTAAATAGTTAGTTATATTTATGAGTATAGATGGCTGAAATTTGATATTAAAAACGATTTGAATGATTAGTTGTTGATGAGGTTGGATGAGCAGGTATAAAAATATGTTATATAGGGAAAAATGGTCCAAATATGTCAATAAAATTTATATTTGTCGCAAAAATCCATATTCATCGCAAAATTTGTCCCTGAAAACAATGGTCGTCGCAAATTTCGTTGCTAAAATTGAATTGGGGAGACCTGTAAATTTAGTTTAGTGATGAATTTTGCAACGAAAGAATATTTGTTGCAAATTTGCGACAAATTTTGTGACGAATTTTTTTGTTCCTAATTTGCCACGAATAAAATTTTCATCACAGATTTGCGATGAATAAAATTTTTCGTTGTAGATTTGCGACGAATCTAATTTTCATTGCAGATTTGCGACGAATTATTTTTCATTGGTAATTTGCGACGAATAATTTTATCGTGGCAAAATTTACAACAAATATTTTTTTGTTGCAAAATTTGCAACGAATTATAAGTATGTTGCAAATTGCGACAAAAAAAATTTTCGTCGCAAATTTTGCAACGAAAAAATTTTCGTTGCAAAATTTGGGACGAAAATTTTTTTTTCTTGCTAATTTCCAACAAATATTTTTTCGTGACTTAATTTGTCGCAAATTTGGGATGAATTTCGAGACAAAAAATTTTTGTTGGAAATTTTTGCGACGAATAATTAATTTTTCGTCCCAAAATTTTGCGACGACTTATTAGGGACGAAAAAAAATTTGTTGCAAAATTGGTCGCAAATTTGTTTTGAGACGAATTTTTCTTACAAATTTGTCGCAAATTTTGTCGCAAATTGATGATTTTTTTTTAGTGTTAAAGATGAACTTGAGTTCCTTATCAGAAGTGGGAAATTGCATAGGTTCATCTGTAAAGAGGCTAGGGATGGACCAAACTCCGGCAAGCGAACATTGAGGCCAAATGAGCAAGGCAACTGACTTGTCAACCCATCATCGACAAACCACCAGGACGGAGTCATACTCCAAGTTCATGAGGAGAAAACCCCTCAAACCTCTCAGCTTCCATCGAATATCTCGAACCATTCAGAAGACACACGAGAAGACATGATCGAGTGATAACATGCAATTTATTGAATTTATTATTGTTATTATGGATTGAATTTAGATTGTTTAATGTTCTAATGGTTGGTTTTATTGAATTTTATTTTTAGGAGATTGAATTTGAAGGCTTAGAGCAAAATGAGCCTAATGATGAAATTTTGAAATTAAATGGACTCAAGACATTTTATTGGGCCTTGAAGAGAAGGAGTTTAAATTTTAGTTTTAGTAATTCTAGTTGGATTTTTATTTTTAGTAAAAGACTATTTTTAATAGGAGTAAAAGTTTGTATTTTTTCCTAATGGGAAGACTCCTAGTTAATTTAGAAGTCTAGAGGGAAGGAAGGTGCTACTAAATATTCATGTTACTATTTTCAAGAAGGGGTTGGAGGCTATATATACTCCTGAAGGGATCCAAGCTCTCAGGCCATTTTTTTTACAATTCCACAAAGGAGGGTCGGCTGCCCATTGTTTGCATTATTTCATAAAAAGCTGCATATTCTTCGACATTTACAGAGGACGGCTGCACTTTCAGGAATCACAAGAAGTCACGGCTGCATCATTCTCCATTAGGTTTTATTTTTATTTTTATTTCTTTATTAGGAATATTATTTTTCTTTATTTTCTTATGATGATACTTACCACCATGAGTGGCTAATTTTCTTATTCTGATTCAAGAGGAATTTTATTCGATTGTTTTTCATTGTGAGGTTATGTGTTTCAATTAAATTCTTGTTTTTTATTCAAATATTTGTCGATTCTTAATTTATTTTTAGGGAACCCTAATATTGGTTAATTTGACAATTTAATTCAATATTAATTTTTCCATTGCTATCCAGGAATTCAGTGATCTGTAATTATCATGAACGAATGGTACAAGTAGCAACTAGGTTAATTTTGTTTATGGGTCTTTTACCGGTATTCATATTTAACCTAGGGAATTGATAGAACAAAATCAATTAATTGCGGCTATCCCAATTATTTGTATTTTGGTTTAACTGTTTTCATAGAACTTAATGCTATCATTATATTAATATGGAATGCTATTGTACCCAGTCGATTAATGATAAGTTTTGATTGGATGCCGTGTTTGGTCGATTAAATTAGGAAAATAAAAGATTTATTACGGCTATCCTAATATATCTAAGGTTAATTTTTTGAATTGTAAGAATAATATTTTTAACTGATGATCAATGAAGCAATCGAATATATGAACCATTGGATTGTAAAATTGGATGGTGACTGATAATATTTAATATTATCAAATGACATGATAACAACAATAATAACAATTTGAGTTTTAATCTCAAAATTTAAAATCGACCATTTTAAAGACAAATATAAAATGATTAAAAAAACCACATACACATACATTATCCAAATATATTTACAATACAAAAAGTGATGATCTAATTTGTTCTAATTTTCCTACGTCACTCATTCTTGTCCGAAATCATCCATTCAGTTGATCCCTTAACTATCATATCTTTGTAAATATACTGTATCCAGATTTTTAACGATCTACCTCATCGTTTCAATACATCTCATATATTTAAATTCTCGATTCTACTAACTGGTGCGTATTTGAGTTTTCATTACACATATCCAAACCACTTCAAACGATACTCTCGGAGGCCCCTGTAACTTTATGTTCATCGCCCACAATGATTCTTAATAAAGATTTGCTTTTGTTCAACATGTGTTGATGATTGGGGATATTCCCTTTGCGATTTTGAATGAATTCCTAGGTATGGTAGTCTCGGGGAGACAGACTCCTTCTATTAGGGGATATGGCCACGACCCTTCAGGGAGATAGATCCCTTCGAATGTACAGGGTGATTGAGGCCCTTCGGAGAGATAGATCTCTTCGAGTGTACGGCGTAACTGAGACCCTTTGGGGAGATATATCCCTTCGATGTACGGGGTGACTGACGCCCTTCGAGAAGATAAATCCCTTCGAATATATGAGGCGACTAAGACCCTTCGGGCAGATAGATCCCTTCGAATGTATGGGGCGACTGAGGCCCTTCGGGGAGATAGATCCTTCGAATGTACAGGACGACTGAGGCCCTTTGGGGAGATAGATCCTTTCGAATGTACGGGGCAACTGAGGCCCTTCGGGGAGATACATCCCTTCGAATGTACGGGGCGACTGAGGCCCTTCGGGGAGATAGATCCGTTCAAGTGTACGAGACGACTGAGGCTCTTCGGGGAGATAGATCCCTTCGAATGTCATTTCTCTCGCAAAGGATAGAAATTCAATGGAATGCCGTAAAAAAAAGCACGCGTGCATTTATTACTAACTGGAAGACCATTGTAACGAGAATGCAAAAGTTGTGAAAAATTTATCGAAAGGTACCCAGGAGCTATTTCGAGGCAGAAGCTGAGAGCTCACGATCGTAGGACAAGGTCTCTACTCTGAGCGAAGTCCTGAACTTTAGTTTCATGTGTTTGGTGATAGGTAAAGCTTCCAGGGCATTCAAACCCGGTCTCCCTAAGATTGCGTTATAAGGTGAAAGGAGTTTAACCACATTGAAGGCAGTTGTGGCTGTCGTGTGATTAGGGGGTGTACCCAGAGTGCCGGGAGTGGGATAATTCCTTTGGGATATATCCATTCGCTAGAGAGCCCCTTGACCGAACTCGCGTGAGGCTGCAAATGCGAAGGGTCGTAACCCATTCGCTTGAAAACGTCCCAATATAGAAGATCACACCCCGCTCCTTGGTTAATAAAGATTCTTCGCACTTCGTATAGGCCTATCTTGGCCTTGATAACTAACGGATCGTGGTGATTGGGATTTACTTCGACTAGCTCCTCGTCGGTGAACCCGATGATCAGTCGCTTGCCTTTTGTTTCGTTTTTAATATGAGTTGCAAGTACTTCTAGCACAGGGGAGACAAGAGCATTAGGTGAGTAAAAGATAGGCACAATCAGACGCTTTGGTCGGGTTGTCGAAACCCTCAAATTAATACTGATTCTCCAAATGCAATAAACTGTAGCAATAGTGGTGTCAAGTCTAATCCCACGGGAACTAATTAACTTAATCTCTTAGTTAATATTAAAAATAAAGTTGGGGGGTTTCGAATGAATTGCTAAATAAAAAAAATAAAAATTAATAATCTAAAATTAAGAAACAAATCAATAATGCAAAATACTAAAATTTAGAAAGAAAATTCAATCTACTAAGTACTGATTGATTCTTTAGGTTAAACATGAATATTGGTAACAGACCTATAAATATAAATAACCTAGTTGCTACTTGTATCATTCATTCATGACAATTACGGATCACTGAAATTTCGTATAGTAATAGAAAAAACTAATATTGAATTAAATTGTTAGATTAACCAATATTAGGTTTTCATGTAAATAAAATCATGAACCAATGAATACTTGAATCAAAAGAATAAGAAATTAAATTAAGCACATAACTTCACAATGAAGATAATCGAATGAAAATTCCCTTGAAACAGAAGAAAAGAATTAGCCACTCATGGTGTGAGTCTTCAACAAGAGAAAATAAAGAAAAACAATGTTCCTAAGAAAAAGAATGAATAAAACCTAATGAGAAGAGTGCAGCCGTCCAAGCTTTTTTTCTCCTTTTTAATGAACAGTAGCCGGCCCTTGAGGAATTGTAAATGAACAGTGACGTCTCTTGTGTTCCCTTGAATGAGCAGCCGCCAGCCTTCTTTTTTTTTTTGGGAAAAAAATATGCACCCAAGAAAAATGATAATTCCCCATTTTTTTTTTTCTCTAGGTCAGAAAAAAGGTGATCTTTCCAACCAAATAAGGACTCATCCAGGATAGGTAAAATTACAAATTTTTCTCCTACTTAAACAATTTTTACTAAAAAATAAAAACTCTACTAAAATTAACTAAAAATAAACTCAAACTTCTCTCCTTTTCTTCATGGCCCAATATGATTTTTGCTTCATTTAGCTTCATATTGTCTCTTTAACCCCATTTTGATCCAATCCTTTCATTTTAATCACCTAACATAAAAAAAAAATAAAAACCCATAATTAGAATACTAACCAAACCAAAATCAAACCATAATATCAATAATAAATTCAACAATTTGCACATTATTAAATTCCTTCACACCAAACCAATACTTGTCTTCAAGCATTCATTATACCAATGCCTCTAAACTATTCTCCTCTTTACTTTTTCCCCACCTTCAATTCATCATCCAACAATCCCAAGTAGCACGCATTGAAAAATTCAAACCAAAACAACAATCTAGAGAATAAGTGATCATAGTACCATTACCTTAAGAGAAAACATAAGCATCCCATCAATTCAATAATCTCATCAAAATTCAATGTATCAAGATCCAATATCCTCACAAGGGATTCACTCTATACATTCAAAATGTTTAAGGGAATTTTTCAATAACTCTCAAAATCAAAGTACAGCATGTCATTACCATAAGTTTGCTTATTAATCAAATCTCCACCACCGACTATATGAATTCAAAACAAAAATCCGAGGGTCTTTACAAGGGTTGTAACATGACTTGAGTAATGGTAAGATAAGAGGGTAAATGTGATATGTAATGTATATCAAAGAAGCATGTCAAAATGGAACACAAGACCATTTCCCACTATCAAATATATCCCATATCATGAAGTATATTCAACCCAAAGAAAAATAACCTAATCAAGACATTTTCATTCCTCGATCAAAACTTTTGAAAATTTTTTTTTCTTTTTTTTCAAATTCCCCCATCTCAATTTTTTGGAGAAATTTTCTTTTCTTTTTTTCTTTTTGCTTTTTCTTTTTTTTCTTTTTTTTTGAAGATAACAAACTCAAAGATGAATCAAGATATAATGCATACACAAATCATTCCCAATAATATGATTGAATTTTTTAAAAAAAAAAATCCCCAACATAAAATTATTTCATTCCCTTTATAAAAAACCATCAATTCAAACTTTAAATATATGCTTCTTTGATATGAGGATCAAAAAGAAGGTTAAGCACAAAAAGAAGGCTGTGTATCAATTTGTGAGGTTATAAACGAGGAAAAAGAGATATGACTCAATTTGGTTCACTACAGGAATTAATATGCACGAGAAGATCTTTTTAAGATACTAAAATGGGTAAACCTAAATACCTCCATCATATTAATACATAAACTCATCAATATGGTCTTGAAAAGCATAGCAAAACAAGTTCTAGAATAAACATACTATGATTGATGCACGCTCATACAGAAAGATTAGAGCAAGTATGATGATATCCTTTTAAGTCTCAAAAGCTCACAAAAGTGTGCAATGTTGTATCGAATTTTGCATATTTTCATCTAATTCAATCATCAAAATCAATGGGACATTTAAAACATATTTATCCAAAAACAACTAATCACATTTGTCTCATTCATGCATTTCAACTCAAATTAACAATATATACTAACTCAAAATTTATTTTCAGACAAAAATCAAGGGAGTATGAAGTTTCAAAGAAAATAGAAGAAATGACATGGATGTATAAAATCCTCCCCCACGTGTAAATGCAATATTGTCCTTAATGATGCAAAAGTAAGAAATCTAGGCACAATGCAAAGAGAATTCACAACTAGCACTATCATAATCCAGAAATAATAAGCAGAAAATAAATACTCTATGCAATAAGAGAGACAAAATAAAAAAAAATGAAAAGATAACTGAAAAAAGAAGACAATGAAGAGATAAGAGAAAGAAAACTCCCCTAAGGTGATGACGGGAATGAGAGTTGAAATTCCACAAAGTCTGCGAGTGCTTAAATGTTCCGCTCCACCCTGTGAGATGTGTTGTTGCGTTTGTACTCTGCAGAATTGAACTTGAGGTGACCTCCTAACTTCAGAGGAGCTAGAGGAAATATTGCCTTGCTCTTTGCCACTCGAGACCTTGATTTAGGTCTGCTTGAAGATGATGGTGTCTTTTGGTCTGCGAATGGTGGCTCTGCAGGTTCCATTAGTGGAGAAAGTGGTCCGTTCACAGTATTCACAGTAGAGGATATGGAAGTAGACCGAGAGAACAACATGCGAGGCCTCCTCTGTGAATCCTCCATCCTAGGCAGCTGCATTCGAGGCCATTTGCATGGTTCTTATTGCAGAGAAGGGGCTTCAGGGCTTGATGGTGATGAATGCATAGAGGAAGAGATTGCAGATGGAGAGGGTTATTCTTCAGAAGAAAGAGAAATTGATTCTCCATAGGTGTTCGCATGTCTTGTTCTTCAGAGTGGAACTTGGGGTGGTGATGAAGCAAGCGGTCGACCCTGAAGCCTATACTTGTGTTCAGCGACTCGTTTCTTCCCCATTGATAGAGTTAGGATGCAACAAAGTGGGAAATTGGAAGGATTATGGTGAGAAGCGATTAGGGTTTCAATCGAAGGAAAGAAAAGGGAAAAATTTGTGGGGCAATTTTTATGAACGAAATGAGGGTTGCGAATGAAGAAAGAAATTAGAGTTTCAGTCGAACCTTAGAACTTGTGATGAAGAGACATTGATTGAACTAGAGCATTTAATCCAGCATACCCAGAAACACAAAGGTTGTAGAAGTGTGGATTTTCGGTGAAAGGGCTTTCGATTTGGATTTTTGGGTTCGGAAAAAAAAAGGGTTTTGGGTTTTAGGATTTCTGGGGTTTGCAATCGGGAGGGGAATTTGGGGCTTGTTCAAAGGAGTGATCGAATGGTGATGAGAGTGTTGAACGATGATGGGGGTTCTCGGGCGATTAGAGTTTTTGATTGAAAGGGGATGATGGATGGATGAACTAGGATTTTTTGCGAAGAAGATGATGGATGCAAAAAGGTTGAACCGCGAAGATGAAGATGAGAGTTCTGTAAAGATGAAGGATTGAAAAAATGATGATTGATTGATCCAAGGTTGTTGATTGATGAAGGATATTCAATTGAAATGAAGAAAGTGAAGGAACTTCAAAGAAACCGTGAAGTTTGATGAAGGTTTTCTCTCTCCTCTCTCTCTCGTCCCCTTTTTTCGCACTCTCTCTTTCTCTCTCCATTTTTTTTAAGACAAAACCGTATGATCATTTGGTAAAAGAGAGAGTGCTTCTGCCAAAAATTTTTTATTCCTCTTTTGAAAACAGCGTGATCATCTCTTAATGCAAAAACTGTCTCTGCCCAAACCGAATTTTAATTCTTGAAACCGCGTGATCACGCCTTAACACGAGGACTGCTTCTGCCCAAATTTCTGACTCCCCTTCTAAAAATCGCGTGATCATCTCTTAACACTAAGAGTGCTTCTGTCCAATTTACTAACTTGCTCTATCCAAGTCCTTGCTTGGGAAATTGCCGGGCACATGCAAAAATGTAAGGAAAAGATAAATGACACTAATAAAATATCCAAAATGAAATAAAAAAGTACTCTAAATGAAATCAAACTCTTAAAATTTTTGGGTTGCCTTCTAACAAGCGTAATTATTTAACGTCGTTATGCTCGATAGTCTTTATGGGTAACTCAACTAAAAGAATAATCTGGAAACTTTAATGCAATGTCCAACATTATAGAGATCTCCATGTCATCATGAAATATCTTCAACCTATGTGCATTCATCTTTAAGATCTTATTTATGTCAAGACTTTTAATTTCCACTGCACCATGAGAAGACACATTAGTAACAATAAATAGGCCAACCCAACGAGAACGTAACTTACTTGGCATGAGTTTGAGTCAAGAATTATATAGAAACACCTTTTGCCCAATCTTAAACTATTTTCTTAAGATTAAACTATCGTGAAACAACTTGGTTTTCTCTTTATAAATTCTCGAGTTCTCATAGGCCTCCAATCTCAACTCTTCGAGCTCTTGCAATTACAATTTCCTTGATTCACCAGCTTCTTCCATATTCAGATTGCAATGTTTGATCATCCAATACGCCTTATGCTCAATTTCCACCGGTAAATGACAAGACTTGCCAAAGACCAACCTATAAGGAGACATCCCTATTGGTGTTTTGAAAGCTGTTCGATAAGCCCATAGTGCATCATCTAGATGTAAACTCCAATCCTTTCGTCTCAGGTTAACCGTCTTCTCCAAAATTGATTTAACCTCTCGGTTGGAAACTTTGGCTTGTCCATTCGTCTGAGGGTGATATGCCGTAGCAACCCGGTGATGTACCTCATACTTCTTCATCAACGTTTCGACTGCTCGATTGCAAAAATGGCTCCCTTGATCACTTATGATGGCTCTAGGAATCCCAAATCTACTGAAAATGTTAGACTTGATAAAACGTACAACAAATTTAGAATCGTCAGTCCTGGTGGCTTTTACTTCCACTCATTTCGACACGTAATCAACTGCCAAAAGTATATAAACATATCCACAAGATGAAGGGAATTGACCCATAAAATCAATGCCCCATATATCAAATATTTCACAAACAAGAATCGAAATTTGGGACATCTCATTTCTATGGGATAAGGCACCTGTTCGTTGACATCTATCATAGCTCTTACAAAACAATTAAACATCTTTAAACAAGGTTTCCCAATATAACCCACCATCCAAAACCTTCATAGTAGTTCTCTTTGGCCCAAAATGTCCCCCACAAGTACAACTATAGGAAAATGCTAGAATGGATTTATGTTCATTCTCTGGGACACAACTCCTAATTATTTGGTCAAAGCAAAATTTCTACAGATAAGACTCGTCCTACACATAGTATTTTGTCTCACATCTAATTTTTTCCTTCTTTGACTTACTAAGGTGATTAGGCAAAATACGAGTAACCAAATAATCACAATATCTGCATACCAAGGGGTTGTACCTTTCAAGTGGAACAACTACTCATCAGGAAAAATCTCGAAAATGGGTAATGGTTCTTCTTCCTTCACTAGCCGACTTAGATGATCAGCCACCAAGTTTTTGGCTCCTCTTCGATGTCACGCCCCGAACCGGGGTCGTGAGCAGCCGCTCGTTGTCCTGGATGCCGACTACATTTTTACAGAAAATTGGGTAGAACCTCCCCATAATTCGAAAGTCTCCAATATACAAATAAACCTGTATAATGGATATTCATCCTGTCAAATAAATAAATGGTCATCCCAGCCTCACAACAATCACCACATTCAAATCCTGTCAACCAATCCACAGCGGACAATCAAAACAACGTAAAGCTAATATAAGTACTAGCAATCCTAGCCACAGACCTCTACTGTCATGCCCAACTAGAATATGAGCAGCCGCTACACCGAGCGGGCATAAATTTTATATAAATTATACAATAAATTCCCAAGTTACATTTTAAATATTTACAAATGCCTCAATGCAAGTGAAATGTGAGAGTTTCGTAAATAAATGTCAATGAGTTATACAGTCATCCCATAATATGTACATGGCCAACTACAGATCTCAATATCAAGACCTCACAGGGTCGAAATAAAGTGCGGAATTCAGATTTTAACTTAATCTTAGACCTCACCATCGTGAATACCGGATCCACCACAACCTCTAGAGTCTGAAGTGTCGCTCTAGCACAATAACCCTGTCTGAGGAAGGAAATGAGAGGGGTGAGTATCAAGAAAGATACCAAGTGAGTAAGGGGATTAATATCAAGCAAAAATAGTGTAGGTGAACCATTGGAGTGTCAAACAACATTATTCGTAAACAATAATTCATGATTTGCAGTAAAACATGGTATGTTAAGTAAAATGAACTCATTTAATCAATCACACGATATCATACATATATGCATCCATATCGATCATCTTTTTCAGAAAATCCTGGGGTCCCATCGAAAACACTTCCATCTCATGTTGGCTGAAACCTAGACGAAAGTCCGCCAAGGGTTTTTCCATCAATGTTTCAAAACATACCCCATTCCTTGGCGTTGGGTCATGCCTCACCGAGGTGCATCCGGGTATAGCCCGACCTATCCGTAGAGGGAGACACGTCTGTCTCTCTCGCAAATATAATCCAACCCTCATCCACGTTGCCCCGTCAGGTCGTACCGTGGGAGGAATGACTATAGCCATTATCCATGCACACAACACTCTTCATTTCTCAAACATCTCATAACTAGTAGGCATCCAACCCACATAGTTCATCAAAACATTTCAAAACCGTGTGCCGATACATTTCATCAAATCATTTTAAATCAATATACCAATGCAATGGTAGAATAGAAAACATTCTAGTTCTCAAATAATGATACAATATTTATTCATTTCAAACCATGGATGCATAGTCATCGGAAACATAAATTTATAACACTCCAATAATCACAAAACAGATTGAAATTTAGAGCCACACGTTGAATCAATGCATATCGAAAGCATGTTTTGCTGAAAACACGGTAAAAATCAAGTTTCACTATTTCATGTCAGAGATTAGGGTCCCACTCACAGTTCAAAGAGGGTACGTCACTCCCTAAAGTGCTCCACAACAACAGAAAGACTCCCCCTCGAACGATCAACCAATATATCACTACAATATTGACACGTATAACACATAAAAATGTCATAACATTGAAATATTCAATGTTACATTTTATTTTAACAAATCTTTTATATAGGATTGAAGTCTACACATTTTAACTAGACTCTCAATGTTTCATATAAACCATCCCCTTTTTTTAAATCACCAAAACTAGCAACTCTATATCCAAATCTCTTCAATGTTCTCGATCAAAGTAAATACACACATTTACACTCCAAATTCTTACAAACTTCTCTCCTTCGACATACCTATACAACACACATATAAAAACTATATAAGTATACATATCTATTCTTTACCTAAGCTTTGTATTCGGAAACATCGTTTTCAACTCACAAATCATATTAACATAATCCATCCTCTTGGCCAAGGTTCATACACACACTCATACTCATATACCTTTACTCACCTTTACTCAAATCTCTTCTTCAACACTAATACACACACATACATTTCTCATACATACACATACACATATTCTTCACACCTTTGGCATAAATTGTACATACATACAATCCCAATTTACTACAAAAAATCTGCACAACTTCCTTTCTCCTTTTTCTCACAATTTATTCCAAAATTTTGCATAAAATGATCCTTTTACATTCATTTCTAGTGCAGAAAAGTTCTGCACCAATCCTTACTCTTTTTCTCCATCATACACATCACAATTAACATGTAAATGGTCTCTTTTCAATCACTATTAGTGCAAGAAAATTTCTGCACGCTATATACCTTTCTTCTTTTTCATTTAAATCAATAGACATATATATTTATACATCATTCTCACTCTAACATTCTGCACATCTTTCATCTTCATCTCAACCAACAAACACACATATATAACACCACTTTAGCACTACAATTCAGCACCTTTCATTTATAAATAATTAACATAATCAAAATCAAGTCAGATTCAATCCTAAAGACCTCTCAAAGTCGGAAGCAAGTCTAAAATAATTAATTTTCTATAATATAGAAAATCTTTGAAAAATCATAAACTTTTAAATTCTCATCCAAACGTTTCAAACCATATGTCATTTTCAAGATGTAAACATCTAGTTTCATAACACGAAGATCGTATTTAGATCGCTTATATACAGGATAACTTATAATTAAAAAGGCTGCATCGATCCTTAAAATCAAATCCCAAATTCTGACTATTTTCATGCATATGTCAAATTAACTCTAAGAGAAACTATTCAAATTAATTCAACTCGATTCTATTATCCTTTAACATGCTTCTTTCATATCAGACAGCCCAATTCATATAAAATCCTATATTTATCCTTAATAATCACATATAATGTCAGACAATGCATTTTAATCGAATTCAACATACACATAAACATATATAATACTTCTTATCCTAAATTTACCATAAATTTAGTCAACAAATTGAATGGACCAAAAATCCCTCACCTAGGGTTTTCACAGTTCATGACTTCTGTCCGAATATCTCCTCAATCCACTCCAAAATCTGTAGTGCTTCCTAATTGACATAAGATTTATCAATTAGGCCTAATTACTTAGCAAAATCGAAACCCTAGATTTAGGATTAGAAATCAGTTCTTACCTAAGCAGAGAGGGAATGCAGTCTCGGCCTACGGTTTCCTAAATCTGCTGCTCCTGTCAGCTTGAGGCTCTGGGAAGGTTGCAGAAGGGAGTTGCAACGGTGAACTCAGCAGAGGAGCAGCGAAGGTTGCGGAGAGGCTCTCGGCAGAGAGAGCAACACCGTGCACAAGCGAGGAAGAGGGAGACAGGGGGCTGTCGCACGCGGGATGGAGAGAGAGATAAAAAGATCATGGGAAAAAAAGAGAGTGAGAGAGAGAATTGAGAGAGAGTGCGCAACTGAGTGAAATAGAGAGAAAGAGAGAGCGAACAGAGAGAGGGAAACAGAGAGTGAGATAGAGAGAGAAGACAGAGAGGGGGTCGGCTAGGTGGTGGTGTGCGGTGGCGTGCGGTGGCGGAGAGGGTGGCGAAGAGAGTGAGAATCAAACGGGAGGGAGAGATTGAGAGAAAGAGAGAGAGAGAATCGAGAGGAAGGTAGAGAGAGAGTGGCGGTGGTGACAGTAGTTGGTGGCGGTTGGAGGAACTGCCGGTGCTGTAGAGAGTGGTCGAGAAGAGGGAGAGGCGCTGTGTGCGCGACGAAAGGAGAGAGAGAGACGAAGAGGGTGAGAGAAATTCGAAAGAGTGAGGAAGAGAGAATTAGGGCTTCTTGCCCTAATTCGAAATTGGGGGGTGCTGCGTTTCACTCCAAAACGCAGCATCTCCTCGGTTTTGTTCTGTTTTTTTTTTATATATAATTCAATAATTAATTATATATATTTATATATACACACACCCACTTTATTTTTCAAGGTTCCAATTTTAACAAAATAAGATATGCTTCAAATTGATAATACGGATACTTTAAATATACCAAAAATTTATATTTAAAGACCCAAAAATCGAAAATCAAGATAAATAAAAATTTCTCTATATATATATAAACTGAGAAATATTTTATTTAATTCCTCAACAGAGGTACAATAGTACGGATACCGCAGTGTCGGTGTTACATTCGATCCTTGATCTCCAAATCAAACTCTTGTAGCAAGAGAATCCACCTTATCAACAGTGGTTTCGACTCCTTTTTTGCCAATAGATATTTCAAAGCTGCATGATCAAAAAACACAATCACCTTAGAACCAAGTAAATATAATTTGAATTTATCAAAAGTAAAAACAATTGTTAAGAGCTCTTTTTCGGTGGTGGTGTAATTGCATTGAGCAGCGTTCAATGTCCTTGAAGCATAGTAAATGGCGTGGATCTTCTTATCAACCTGCTGTGCCACGCCCCGAACCAGGGTCGTGAGTAGTCGTTCGTTGCATTGGATGCCGACTACATTTTTACAGAAAATCCAGCAAAACCTCCCCATATTTCAGAGGTCTCCCATGTACAATTTAACCTGTATAATTCACAACAATCCTGTCAATTTAAAAAAAGGGTCATCCCGTCCTCACAAAAATCAACCCATCTACCGTGGACAACCAGGACAACGCAAGGCTAAAATAAGTACTAACAGTCTTAACCACAGACCTCTATTGTCATGCCCAACTAGAGCATGAGCAGCCGCCACACTGAGCGAGCCTAAATTTTATGCAAATGTACAATAAATTCCCAAGTTAACATTTTAAATATTTACAAGTGCCTCAATGCGAGTGTAATATGAGAGTTTCACAAATAAATGTCCATAAATTATACAGTCATCCCATAATATGTATACGGCCAACTACGGACCTCAATATCAAGACCTCGCAGGGTCGACATAAAATACAGAATTCATACTTCAATTAAAATTTAAATCTCACCGTATGTGAACACCCAAATCCACCAATAAGCTACCAAGCCCCTTAGAGCCGAATGCGTCACTTTAGTACAATAACCCTGTCTGAGGGAGAAAATGAGAGGGATGAGTATCAAGGAAGATAGCCAGTGAGTGAGGGGATTAATATCAAGCACAAATAGTGTAAGTGAACCATTAGAGTGTCAAACAACATTATTTGTAAACAATAATTCATTATTTGCCGTAAAACATGATATGTTCAGTAAAATGAACTCATTTAATCAATCACACGATATCATATATATATGTATCCATTTAAAAATCAAGTATCATTTTAGAGCAAGCCGAAAATGATCCTGACAAAAGTCAACCATGACCAAGGACAGACGCATTGGGGGTTTTATTATGCAAGGTTGTTCAAAAGTTGCTCTGTACCCCGACGTTGATCATGAGTTCGCTGGGGCTAGCTCATCATCGTGTATAGGACCCCGCCCGGTGCTAGACGGTGGCGTCACACACATCCTCCCCCCTACGTGGGTTCAATCGGTCGCGCCTATAGCCATATAAAATGCATCATCGTGTATAGGACCCCGCCCGGTGTTAGACGGTGACGTCACACACGTCCTCCCCCTACGTGGGTTCAACCGACTGCGCCTATAGTCATATAAAATGACGTTTGCAGATATCTCCTGCAGAAGTGTATCCGGGTAACCCGTGCCTCTACAAACGCCCTTGGTAGCTACGAAATCAATCAAGTCATATCATCACATCATATTATCATATAACTAGTGGACATCCAACCCACAGTTCATCAAAGCATTTCAAATCCGCGTATCAATACATTTCATCAAATCATTTCAAATCAGCATACCAATGCAACGATAGAAAAAGAAACTTATCAAATCTTCAAGTAATGGCACAATTTTGTTTCATTTCAAACATGGATGCATAGTCATGGAAAACATAAGTTTACAACACTCCAATAATCACAAAACAGATTTGAAATTTAATATCATACGTCGAGTCAATGCATATCAAAATCATGTTTTATTGAAAACACGACAGAAAATAAGTTTCGCTATTTTATGCAAGAGATTAGGGTACCACTCACATTCTAGGGAGGGTGATCACTCCCTATTTCCACAATCAATCCAAATTGACTCATCGAGTCTCCAAAAAGATCAACCTAATCAAATCATTACAATTGTCATCAAATTTTCAAATATTTTTAGGGTTTATCATTTTCCCTAAGTTTGTACAAACCCTAAATTCTTCAATTTAAGAATATACTCTAATGTCATCAATTGCATTTCATTTATAATTAAATAACAAAATCAAAGTCTAGTCCAATTCAACTCTAAAACCACTCAAAGTTGGAAACAAGCCTAAAATGACAAATTTCCTACAAAATAGAAAATTTTTGAAAAATCATATACTTTTCGATTCTCATCCGATTGTTTCAAACCATATGTCATTTTCAAGATATGGAAGTCTATTTTTATAATACGGAACTCGTATTTTAATTTCCTATAAGCAGAACAACTTATAATGAAAAAGACTATGATAGTTCTTAAACTATAACCACAACTTTTAAATTATCCTTCATATACATGCCATTATACAAATTAACAACTCAATACAACCTAAGAAAGACAAGAAATGCGATAATATACTTCATTTCACGGCACATTGCATTCCAACTCTGATCCCAAATACTTTCATGCATATTTCAAAATTTAACTCTAAGGGTAACTATTCAAAGTAACTTAACATGATTCTATGATCCTATAACATGTTTCTTTCATACTGACTAACCCAATTCACGAAGACTTCTAAACTTAACCTTAATAATCGCATATAAACTGTCAAAAAATGTATTCTCTTCAAATTCCACACATTTTCAGAATACATACAAAACTCTCATACTAAATTCGGCCTAAACTCATTCAATTATCCAAGAGACTAGTATTTCTCTCACCTAGGGTTTCACCACTCATAGCTCTTGCGTCCGTGCGCCATTCAATTCATTCCAGTACCTGGAATGCTTCCAAATTGAAGTAAATTTCAGCAATTAATCTTAATTACTATAAGAATCAAAACCCTAAATCTATAGGTCAGAACTTTCGCCCTTACCTTCGCAGGGGGAAATCGCAGGAAATCACAACTTAGGGTTTTCGAAAACCTGTTGGTACTATTGGCTTAGGGTTTTTCTAAAAATTGCAGGAGGGCTCTCGAATGAGAAAGCAGAGCGCTCGAGCGTGCGAGCAAGGAGGAGAGAGAGAGAGCACAGTCGCACGCAGGAGAAGGAGAGAGAGAAAGAGCGCGAGGGTGGCCGCGTGTGGTGGTTAAGGAGTCACCGTGAGTGGCTGAGAGATCGACGGTGAAAAAGAGAACTGAGAGTGACAGTGAGATCGAGAGGGCCAAAGGAGGGAGAGAGAGAGAGAGAGAGGGAAGACTGAGATGAGATCGCGAGAGAAATTGCGAGGATTAGAGAGAAACAGAGAGGGGGAGCGAAATAGAGAGTGAATAGAGAGAGAGTAGTGGCTATGGCGGTGGTTGCGGTTGTGTGAGGCGACGTTGGTGGTTGCGGTACGGCGGAGGGAGAGACAAATTCGAGAAGAGAGAGAGATCGAGAGACCGCGAGGGATGGAGAGAGAGAACCGAGAGGGAGATAGAGAGAGGGAGTGGTGGTCGTGGGTGGTTGGCGGCAGTTGATGGCGGTTTCGGTGAGGGAGGCGGCGGGTGAGGGAAGGCGAAGAGACGGAGAGAGAAGGAGGGAATAGAAAAGGGTTAAGGTTTTTTTACCCTAATTTGTCCATTTTTATTATTATTATTCTTATTATTTATATATATTTCTTTTTATAATTAAATTTATAATTATTTAAATGAGTAAATAATTAAATTAATAAATTAAATAAATATATATATTTTTATATTCACTTACACTACAATCAGAAATACGGATACTTTAAATATACTTAGAAATTTCAATTTAAAGACCCCAAAATCGAAAATCAATATAAATAAAAATTTCTCTATATATATATATATAAACTGAAGAATATTTTATATATATATATATATTTCATGAACAGTACACTAGTACGGACACTGCAGTGTCGGTGTTACACGCTGGCCTAGAACAGCTCCCACAGCAAAATTGCTTGCATCGCACATGATCTCAAAAGGTAAATTCCAATCAAGTGGTTGAATGATTTGTGCAATGGTCAATAAGTTTTTGAGTTTATCAAATGCTTCCTTGCAATTCTCCTCAAATTCGAAAGGTATATCCTTTTGAAGCAACTTGGACAATGACAAAGCAATTTTTGAGAAATCCTTAATAAACCTGCGATAAAAACCTGTATGTCTAAGAAAAGCACGTATTTTCCTAACATTTGTAGGGTAAGGTAAGCTCTTTATCAAATCAACATTTACCTTATCAACTTCTATACCCCTATAAGAATTACATGCCTTAACACAATGCCCTCCCTCACCATGAAATGACATTTTTCATAGTTTAAAAAAAAGTTCGTTTCCATGCATCTTTTCAGAATTTTGATCAAATGTCCTAAGAATTATCAAACGAGTCACCATAAACAGTGAAATCATCCATGAACACTTCAATGCACTTCTCAATATATTCAGAAAAAATGCTCAACATGCAACTTTAAAATGTACCTGGGGCATTGCATAGACCAAAAGGCATCCTCCTATAAGCAAATGTCCTAAATAGACATGTGAATGTAATCTTCTCTTAGTCTTCTTGAGCGATCACAATTTGATAATAACCTGAAAAACCATCAAAAAAACAAAAGAATGATTTTCCTGCCAATCTCTCTAACATTTGATCAATAAAAGATAAAGGAAAATAATCTTTTTTAGTGGCTAAATTGAGTTTTCTAAAATCAATAACCATTCGCCAACCATTTTGTACTCGCATAAGTACCAACTCATTGTCTAGATTTCTTACCACCGTGATCCCTGTTTTCTTTGGTACCATATGGATTGGACTCACTCAGTTGCTATCCGAGATGGGATAAATTATGCTTCGTCCAAAAGTTCGAGAATTTTTATTATCACCACTTCTTTCATGGTTGGATTCAGCTTCTATTGTGATTCCCTCACTGGTTTGGTGTCACGCTCCAACCCACAGGTCAAGCATGCGGACAGACCGCCGTGACTCCTTGAGGCACTGGTATACCCTACTCGCACATCGAGGCGACGCAAGGCTAAGTACTTAACCAATATTATAACCCTACTTGATATCCTAAGTCAATCATAGAGTGGAAAATTTCAAGATGATAGTTTTCAATAAAAAATTTCTTTAAAACATTTGCCTCCAATTTACATATAGTATTTATATGCATGGTCCAATCGTAAACAAGGATGTGTATGATCACACACCCGATAGTGTCTCTCGGTAAAACTCGTGGTACAGTATCTCAACGTAAGTCAACAGTATAAGCTGAAAATGTAATTATGAGGGGTGAGTATAATCCACATACTCAGTGAGTGAGGTGCAATGACTATATATGACAATAAATGAATTTGTGAGAGTGGCAAGTCAAAATATCATTTTCAAATTTATATTTCATTTATTTGCAAATATATCGTATAATTCAAAATAATAAGTATCATTCTCATCAATCATGCATCAATGGGGTGTTAAAAATGTATTCTACCCATAGTTTAGTCTAACTAGGGTAAAATCCACCAAGGGGTCACCAAAATGTCATAAGAATAAAACACATATTTTCCTCTCTTCTGTTGTTGTTGACACGGTCCTCACGTGGTGCTTGTATACTCGATCCATTGGACAGAGACAGGGGACTCAAACCCCTGCTCCTGTGTTACCACACCACGTCATCCCGTCGATTAAACGCTCAATACCGTGGTAGGGAGTGCGCTATAGCCATCATACACCATCCCATAATCATACACATGTGTCATATGTCATCATTCATAAATCTTTACTCGTAAAAACAAGGCACTATCAAGTAACCATAATATCAGAATGCAATTTTTATCGAACAACATTTCAGGACAAGCCACAAACACTAAAACATTTCTAAATCACATTTCAAATTTCATTTATAAAATCATGATCAAAACTATTTCTCATTTAAAATAAAAAATAGTTCGTCTCACTCACCGCGACTGGGAAGAGTACGCCACTCCCTCTAACCGTCCTCGTTTCTCGAACACTCAAACGAAATGTAACCCTACACCTAAATTAAATAATATGTATTATTTGTCAATTCAATATCATATTATTGGTCTACAAAATACGTATGGAAATTTTTTCTTTAAGGTAAAATCTCAAATTCCATACTTAGAGAAATCTTTCTACAAAACTTATCACGCATAGGTTTAGTAAAATCATGATATCTTCTAAAATCTTGATCAGATTCAAATGATTTAAATTTTTCTTAAAGTTAAGATATATATCTCCAACTTTTATGTTTAGACTAACTTCAAATTCTGAACACACGAATTTAGAAAAATTTATCACTTTTTCAGTCTAAGTTCTGAAAACCAATTCTGCATAGTTTTGGGAGAATTTCCATATCTCCCAATATACTTCTCCAATTTAAGTGATTCTTATCTCAAATTAAATATAAAATATAGATCTAAAAATTTCTAGTTTTGACCATCCTTAGATTTTAAATGTATAATTTTTTAAAATTCAATTTTTTCTCTCGGTTTTAGTTTTAGAACTACTTCTGCACAGTTTTAGTAAAAATATCATAACTTTCTGTATACAACTCCGATTCAAGTGATATTTATCTCAAATTAAAGATAAGACAGAGACCTAAAATTTTATATTTATCATTTCTCCAAATTATTAGTATAAGATACCTCAAAATTTTATACAAGTTACTGGTCGTACACAGGACATGAAACAGAATTTGTGAAATATGCTAAATTTCCAAAAATCACCAAAAATTGATTCCTTCATGAATTACTTCACATGATATACCATTTTAAAACTTAGGGAATCTAGTTTATAGAAAAATAAATATCTTAGATTTTTTATTTCTACAGAATGAGATATTCTAAGAAAACTATACAAGACTTAATCTAGAAATCAACATCTAGCATGCTAGTATGGATACCAAAGTAACTACTCATCAAATAATTTAATCTTAGCATAAGTTAGAATATGTTACCTCCTTTGTAAGATCTCTTGCTAATAATATATATCACCACTCTTTTTGAATTTTTGAATTTTATCACCTTAGAAAAATCAAATCACAATGAACATAAATTTCTTATACAATACCTCTATACTTCCAATTGAAATTCAAGAATTTCTAAAAATGTTCTTACCTCTTTGGCTCCATAGTTGAATTCAAAAATGAGAATGGACTCTATAAATTTCGTGCAAGGGGTGATTTGAATGAAGAAAATGAGCCAAACTCTTTTTAAACAAGTTTTTTTTTATAAACCTAGCCAAATATATGCATCATCTTAACCTTCCACTTATCCTAACAATTAAACCATGCAATTGTTGATTCAAACAACCTCCATGCACTCCATTAGATGTATTTGGACGTCCACGTCAAGCGGCAAAAGTGTCACAAGCTAGAACAAGTATTCTAGTTAGTTTTCATGCAAAAATTTCTATCCAATAAATTTTCATGCATAAATTTCTATCCAATGAGTTTTCTTGAATGTGAAAAAATCCTATGTGGCCACTAACCAACATTATTTCCCTCTTGACCAATCATTTGGCTCCAATTGTCCATACATGAGTGGTTTGTAACTTAATCCCTTAACTTTCCTTAATTGCATTTAAACCCCTAACTTTTAACAATTTGCATTGTTGGTCCGTATGAAATTTTATTCGAAATTCCTTAAAAATGTGAGATTTCATTTAAATATATTTATTTAAGTTTGTAGGCCTTGTCTTAGCCATAATTGACTTCTTTAGACTTTACCGGTGCTTACCGAGAAAGTTTTCAGTTTATCGATAAAATTTTTAGTTTTCGCGATTTTGAGACGAAAGTTCAAAATAAATAAATAGATAATTAAATAGATGTCTTAAAAGGATGCTTATATATTTAGAATCATGAGGAGTAGTACATGATATACAGTCACCGAAAATCGATTTTACAGTTTGAACCTCTCAAAATACTCATATAGCGTCTTCCCGTTAATCTGTCTGATCCCACATATCTTATTTTTTATGTTGACAGCCCTAGATGCAGGGAAAATTTTCTTAAAAAATAATCTGTGCATCCCATTCTATGTATTTATCGAACCAAGAGGTAGGTAATATAACCAGTCATACGCCTTATCTTATAGGGAAAAGGGAATAACCATCAACTTAATATGTTCTTCAATCACACCTTGAGGCTTCATACTCGATTAGACAATGTAGAATTCATTCAAATGCTTATGTGGATCCTCACATAGAAAACCACAAAAAGTAGGAAGTAAATGAATCAAACTAGATTTGAGTTCGAATACTACTTCAAGAGTTGGGTATTCGATACACAAGGGTTGTTGATTCAGATTGGGTGCAGCCAATTCCTTCAAAGTTCTCTCACGATCGACCATTTTTTCCTCTTCTTCTTCAAAAATAGACCTACCACAAATTGTAAGATCAATGTTAAAATTCGCCCGTTGACGTAACTTACCTTTCCTCTATTTGGCCTCCTTTCTCAAACTGTGAATAGTTTTCTCAATTTCAGAAATATATTTCAATTCACCTTCTTGAGAAGAACGAGTTGTAAAATAAAATAGGTCAGCAGCATAAATAATAAAGAAAACACAACTAAGAAATCAAAATATTAGACCTACCACAAATTGTAAGATCAATGTTAAAATTCGCCCGTTGACGTAACTTACCTTTCCTCTATTTAGCCTCCTTTCTTAAACGGCGAATAGTTTTCTCAATTTCAGAAATATATTTCAATTCACCTTCTTGAGAAGAACGGGTCGTAAAATAAAATAGGTCAGCAGCACAAATAATAAAGAAAACACAACTAAGAAATCAAAATAGTTCCCCAGTAACGGCGCCAAAATTTGGTCGGGTTGTCGAAACCCTCAAATTTATACTGATTTTCCCAATGCAACAAACTTATAGCAATAGTGGTACCAGGTCGAATCCCACAGGAACTAACTTGACTTAATTTCTTAGTTGATGCCAAAAATAACAATGGGGATTTTTTCAAATAAATTTCTAAATAAAAAATGAATAACCTAAAATTAAGAAACAAATCAATAATGCTAAAAATATTAAAAATTAGAAAGTAAATTCAATCTATCAAATACTGATCTAAGGGTTCATACATTCGATTGTTTCACTGATCATCGGTTAAAAAAATGATTGTCTCGCAATTCAAACATTTAACCTTAGATTTATTAGAATAGCCGTAATAAATCTTGAATTTCCTAATTTAATCGACCAAATTCAGCATCCAATCGAAACTTATCATTAATCGACTGGACACGATAGCAATCTATATCAATATAATGACAACATTAAGTTTTTTAAAAATAGTTAAACCAAAATATAAATAATTGGGATAGTCGTAATTATTTAATTTTGTTCCATTGATTCCCTAGGTTAAACATGAATATTGGTAACATACCTATAAACATAAATAACCTAATTACTACTTGTATCATTCATTCATGATAATTATGGATCACTGAAATTTCGGATAGTAATAGAAAAAACTAATATTGAATTAAATTGTCTAATTAACCAATATTAGGTTTTCATGTAAATAAGATCATGAACTAATGAATACTTGAATCAAAAGGGGAAGAAATTAAATTAAGTACATAACCTCACAATGAAGATAATCGAATGAAAATTTCCCTTGAATCAGAAGAAAAGAATTAGCCACTCATGGTATGAGTCTTCAATAAGAGAAAACAAAGAAAAACAATGTTCCTAAGAAAAAGAATGAATAAAACCTTATGAGAAGAGTGCAGTGGTCCAAGCTTTTTTTCTCCTTTTTAATGAACGGTAGCTGGCCCTTGAGGAATTGTAAATGAACAGTGACGTCTCTTGTGTTCCCTTGAATGAGCAGCCGTCAGCCTTCTTTTTTTTTGGGAAAAATATGCACCCTAGAAAAATGATAATTCCCCCTTTCTTTTTTTTCTCTAGGTCAAAGGAAATGTGATCTTTCCAATCAAATGAAGACTCCTCCAGAATAGGTAAAATTACAACTTTTTCTCCTACTTAAACAATTTTTACTAAAAAATAAAAACTCTACTAAAATTAACTAAAAATAAACTCAAACTTCTCTCCTTTTCTTCATGGCCCAATATGATGTTTGCTTCATTTAGCTTCATATTGTCTCTTTAACCCCATTTTGATCCAATCCTTCTATTTCAATCATCTAACATAAAAAAACAACAAGAACCCATCATTAGAACACTAACCAAACCAAAATCAAACCATAATATCAACAATAAATTCAACAATTTGTACATTATCACTGCTACTTGTGCATTTTGTTCCCTCTCTTTTGCTCTCTTTTCTTCATGAACTTGGGTTTAAGATTGGGATGAAAAAATCAACAAACATTCTTAGTATGTCCTGGTTTGTTACGGTGAGAACACACCTTTTTTATTCCCTATTGAGCTCTCTCTGTAGCTTGTTCATCCTAATTTGTGCGGAATCCTTGAGTTTCAAGTGTTTAAGATGTTATAGCTCTTTGAATCATAATCGAGTCTCTTGGTATGATAGAAATGCTTTCATTCAAAAAATTTCCTATCAAAGTTTTACAAACGATTCATTGAGTGATGAGAGTAGGGAAAACACCCTATCTTCATCTTGCCTTTATTGTAGTACTTTCATGACACCTTTGAGAGGTCTCAAAGTGTTGAGCTCATTCTACAAATCCTCATGTTCTCTGAACAATTGGGGAATTGATTTCTCTTCTATATGAATGATAGCAATTCTTCTTTATATTTTAATTATTTTACTCAAGTTTAATTCGTGACCATATAGCCCATACATTTTCTCTCACAAGGATTTGAAACTCGAACAACACATCACCATATTTTTGTGTGTTTGGTCCATGGAGCTTATTAGCAATACAAACTCTTGATCATCTAGCTCCTTCCATTCCTCAAATTGTGGGTCTAGCCAATTCATAGGATCTTTTGTAATAAATGAGTGAAGTTTTGCTCCATTGAGAAAACTTCTTATATGATTAGCCTATTGAAAGTAATTGGTTGAATTTAGAATAATTTGAGAGAAAAGTTGAGTTTGAAAGGAAGTAAGTTGAGGAAGATAATTTTCTAACCCCAAAGTCAACTTTTGCTTTATACCATGATCGATTTTTGAATAAAAAGAGTGAAAATTTTTGAAAATTTTCTAACTTGTTTCAATGAGATAATATGATACAAAGAAAGAGAAATTGTCTTCCTTATCCTTTTTCAATGAGAGAAAAAGTTCTATTTATAGATAAATGTGAAAACTAGCTTGTAGAGAGAGAGAGAAAGTAAAATTAACTGTTAGAATTTCAAATTCTAAAAATTCTAACAACTAATTTTTTTACTATTGGAATATGCACTACCTAGAGTGTCCCTAACAATTTGGGTTTTCTTCTTTAACTCTTCACCATACATTTTGGGTTTCCTAGGACCTGATTTTGAATGTATTTTAGGTTTTGAATAGCTTGTACAATTCTGGAAATTACATCATAAAAGAAAAGTTTGCGACTTTGAATTTATGGAAAATATATCAGGGCAAAAAAAGGACTTAATGCTTAGAAACATTGTCCTGTTTTCGAGTTGAACACCTTGAAACTGATCTTTTCTATTATTTTTGACATAAATGTGATGTTTGATTGCAACTTTAGTGTAAACTTTGTGATAAGTTATGGTTTTAGTGGCTATAACAATTTGAGAATCACAATATATATATATAAAGGAAGAATATGTTCACAAAAATTACCCGAAAGTTTTGCAAAATTTACGGGTGAAGTTTAGGAAGTATGGTTAGTGTATATAGTTTTGAAAACTTTGTGAAGTTTGTGAGCAAAACTTGAAGAGTATAGTTGGTGTATATATCGAAAGTTTCAAAACCTGTGGGCGAAGATTGAGAAGTATGGTTAGTGTATATATCTCCAAAAGTTTTTGGAGACTGTGTGTGAAGTTTGGAAGCATGATTGGTATATATGTCTCCAAAAGTTTTGTAAAGCATGTGGGCGAAACTTAAAGAGTAAGATTGATGTATATATTTCCAAAAGTCTTGCAAAATCTATGGAGGAATCTTGAGGATCTATGAATATATCAATTAAGATGTGATAACTGCACACATTTTCTTAAAAATCCTTTGGGATAACGCAAACATCTTTGTACATTTCTCTATGTTAAGTTGTGATACATTTAAATATTGTATTTCATGTATTCTACATGATGATATTGATCTTCTCATGCATACAGTACTTGTTATGTATGTTATTAGTCATCCATGTATTTACTCAGCTTAACATATGCTCCCATCATATTTATCTTTAGGTGATCTAGGAGCCGAGAGGAAACTGGAGCATAGAAGTTTTTAAACCAAGAGATTTAGATCTCTACTCGTTTTCAACCTTTTATTTGGCTAAGACATGTTATATTTGTGTTCTTTTAGGTGGTATAAGTTATATTGTATTTCTAGATATATAGTTGTTATCCAAAGATAAACTTATGTGTAAGTTTATTTATATTATGTTTATACATTATAATATGTTATACAAGACGATTAGGAGAGCCATTAATGTCAGATTGTTTGATAATAGAAGTATTTTGTTTGTTTTATTAGATTTTTTATGCTAATCCTAGATGACTAAACGATCACTAAATAGGAGAAGTCTTTGTAAAATTTTTTTCAAAAAATAAGTAATTTATTTTTTTATTGTAAATTTTTCTTTCATGTGATCACATATGATGAGAACGACTGTTGCGAATTTAAATATTACATTTTAAGTATATTAATTGTTTATACGTTTGTATACCTATCTCTTTTTGTTAAGAAAGCAACACCTGGATAACAGGTCATCACAATCTATCCTTCTTGTTATCTCTAACCTATCCTAGTATTAATGTTTGGCTTTTGCATTGATATTGATTCATTGTTGTATTGTATGTTAAACTAGGGTTTGTAAATGGTGATCTCTCTCTCTCCCTTTTCTATTGGATTGATGAGTTTTCTCCCATTTTCCTTCTCCTTTTTGCTGCTTTTAGTATATTTCTTAGATTAATTTCCCTTTCCATTTACTTAGACCTTAGCATAAGTGCCCTTTTGATGTTTAGAATGTCCAAGAAGTCGCCCTTTTGATGTTTAGCTATTTTGTTGGACATTATCTTATTCATGATGATTTTATCGTAACTACTACGATGAGGTTCACAAAATGGTTGTAAACTTTGCGTCATGATATCACTATCATAGTTACCATGGGGTAAAGAGTATATTCCACTTCCTTATTGTAACCATACTACCTTTATCGTAGCGACGACGAGGATAGTAATGCCATGACCCCTTATTGTGGCCATAACCTATCGTGATCACGATGAACCCACCTTATAGGTTCAACTTACGTTATTATGACTATGATGAAAGCCAGTATAACAATGATGATGTTTGAAACTAGTGATCTTTGTTTATGATTCTTGGAATATTAGATGTGTTGGTTTTACCTAGTTTGACTATGGATGACCATATCTAGACCAGATTGTCTAATTTGGCTTAATCTGATCTAGGTTGGCCCGACTTGATCTACTTGACCTAGTTTGACCTGTTTCGGCCTGCTTGACTTGTTTAGCTCTTGTAGGTCTTGTAGACGACTTTAGAATGAGTCATAGTTACCTTGATTGTTATTTGGGTCTAGATCTGTTGATTATGTTTGCTATGTTATGATGATACTGAACCATTTGCTATAGTTTGTTGTGGTTATACCTCTTCCTTGTCATGAGATGAGCATTTATATTGTCTATTCTAACCTATGTGTGATTTGGTTTACTCTCCTTTCCTCCCACCATTATGTTTTGATGTGGTATTATACATATAATATATTATTGGAGATGTGAACATGTAGTATGATCTATTATGTATATGATGTGTGTTATATATTGGTCGGTTGATCCACATCTAATTTAGAGAGCTTTCTAGTTAGGTTTAGGTGACTTATAGTGTGTCTAGCGGAATCTACAACATGATTTTGAATTTATGTGTCTCGTTAGGGATTGATTGATAATTATTGAGATTGATAAATTGATTTTTGATTACTTACGATCTATATAATTGTATCAAAATTATTTTGAGATCTACTATTTTACATTTGTAAGATGTGCCATAGTTTTTATTTCTTATTTTGCTTTCACAAGCTAATTTTTTCCTTTTCAAATCCTACGAGGCTTAAAGGTATTGTCTAGAGATGAATAGAGATCAAGGGAATATACTATCAAATATTAGTCATGTGAAACCTATATGTTTTAGATTTGCTCAGCATATGCTTTATGTTTCACTCTTTTGATTTTAGAATATTGTATCTCCAGATTTATAGGGGAATACCTTAAATATTAATTTTTATTTTGATACTATTTCTTATAATCATGATATTCATGCATTCTAATCTTTTTTGTTCTTTTGGGCAATCCAATATAAAAATATGTTGTTGAGTTGACATCAATCAATAAACAAATTCCAAATATCATATTTCATTCGTTCAAACATAATAGATAATTGGTTGTTGATTGGAAATAGTTTGAAATGTTCAAAATATAGATTATATATATTTCCAATTCATAATTACCAAATCAAAAAAAAATTAGGGATGCGGGGGAATATCCTTATCAATGATATTCGCGGTTGTGGAAAATATAAAATAATATAAAAATAATATGAATAATAGATATAGGTGAATATGATTATGATACCATGTTGAAAATAGAAAATAATATAATAATATAAAATTTAATACTCAATTATTTCAATAAATATTATAGTACAATAATAACAATTTGAATCTTAATCCCAACAATTGAAATCAGTCATATGATTGACAAATATGAAAAAGATAAAAAAAAACAGATTGATTTAGTATGTGCGGATTCTCCTACGCCACTCAATTCTATCCAAGACTATGGTCTCATCTAAATTCTTTACTATCATGACCTTACGAATAACCTGCATCCAAATTTTTAATGGTTTATCTCAGCGTTTTACTAAATTTTCTATATTTAGATTCTCGATCCTCCTAATTGGTATATTTTTTGGTCTTCTTTGTACATACCCAAATTATCTCAAACGATACTCTCGCATTTTATCTGCAATAGAATTAACTCTCAACCTTTTACAAATCTCCTCGTTTCTAATTCTATCTCTTCTAGTTTTATCACATATCGATTTAAACATTCTCATTTCTACTATAACCATTTTTTATTCTTGTTGTTATTTAATAGCCCAACACTTGGTGCCATACAATAATATAGGTTTTACCAGGATTCTATAAAACTTTTCCTTCAAATGCAGTGGCATCGTACGATCGCAAAGGATTTCAGATACCCTTCTCCATTTCATCTAATCTGCTTGAATTCTATGGTTCACTTTTCCATCTATATTGCCATCATTTTGAATGATAGAATCGAGATATTTAAAACGTTCGCTCTTTGGTATAATTTGTTTATCTAAGTTGATCGTTTCTTTATTGTTCTTATGATTACTACTAAATCTACATCTCATATATTTAGTTTTTGACTTACTCAATTTAAATTTTTTGGATTCTAGTATTACCCTCCATAACTTTAGTTTAATACTAATATCTTCTCTAGTTTCATCCACTAATACTATATCATCTGTAAAAAGCATATACCATGATTTTTCATCTTGGATTTTTTTGTGATTTACTTTATCACTATTACAAAAAGGATAGAACTTAATGCTAAACCTTGATGAAATATAATGTTAATAAGGAAGCTATCACTAAGATTCCTGTAAGTTCTTATATTGATTACAGCTCCTTTATACATATCTCTAATTAGATTAATGTATTTCAAGAAGATATCTTTCTCCTTTTCTTCATCAACGCCCACCACAATACCTCTCGAGAAACTCTATCATATGTTTTTTCTAGATCGATAAATACTATATGTAGATTTCTCTTCTATACTCTATGCATCTCCATTAGATGTCTTAACAAGTGAATTGCTTCCGTGGTGGATCTTTATTGTATAAATCTAAATTGATTTTGAAACACACTTATCTTCAATCTCAATTTTTGTTCTATCACTCTCTCCCATAATTTCATGGTATAACTCATAAGTCTAATTTTTCTGTAATTGGAGCAATCTTGTATGTTTCTTTTATTCTTATATAGTGACACAAGTGTGTTCTCCCTTCATATTTGAAGCATTCTCTTGGATTGCCAAATTTTGTAAAAAATATTCGTTAACATTATTACACCAAATTTACCTAAACATTTCCATAATTCGATAGGAATTTCATCAGATCCTATTGCTTTATTATTTTTTATTTTCCTTAAAGTCTTCTTCACTTTATTGGGACGAATTTGACATTTAAAATCTCTATTAACCATCTCTATAGGTATCTCGATATTTTCTATATCTACTATATCCTAACATTGAAGAAATTATCAAAATAGTCTCTCTAACGTTTTCTTATATTCTCATTCCTTACAAATATATTATTAGTTTTACTTTTAATACACCTAACACTATTTAACTCTTTTCCTTTTCTCTCCCTTAGTTTAACAATTCTGTAGATATTTCTTTCTCTGTTTTTAATCTCTAGTCTCTCGTATAGTTCGTTATATACATTACTCTTTAATTTATGGATAATCTTTTTCACTTCTTTTTTTGTACTTTTGTATTTTTTATATGCATGACTATTATTATTACTTTTGAGATTTTTATAACACTCTCGTTTGATTCAGATAGCATATTGTATTTTTTCGCTCCATTACTATGATTCCTTACCTATTGGGGTCTTCCCTTAGAAATACCAAGAATCTCTTCACATATACTCTTAATATTAGTAGATATTTTTCTCCTTTTAACTTTCACCATTTGATTCTTGGTTCAACAGAAGGACAATATTTCTTTTACCTTTTAAGTACTAGTATATCTAAAACTAAGAGTCTATGTTGTCGCTATACTCTCTCTTGGTATAATCTTACAATCATTGTAGATCATTTTATCACTTCTTTTAGTAAGAAAGAAATTTATTTAATTAGCATTTGACCCACTTTTATACGTGACTATGTACGATTCTTTTTTTCTTAAAAAACGTGTTTACAATCAAATGTTGTAGTAAATTCTGAGATGGTACCTCCCGTCTCATTCCTACTACCAAATCCAAAGTTTCCATATACAGTTTTGAATCCTTCGCTCCTCTCTCCTACATGTCCATTTAAATCTCCTCCAATAAATAGTTTCTCTCCGCTAGATATGGCTTGGATAAATTTCTCTAAATACTTTCAAAATTATTTTTTACTAATTGCATCTATACATATTTGAGGGGTATACACACTGACTATATTTACTATGTTTTCTTTATTTACTAACTTGACAAATATAATTTTATCTTCCTTCCTTCTTATCTCTATTGAATTCACTATTAGATCCTTATGTATAATTATTCCTACCACATTGTTAGTTCTATCACTACCTGTGTACCAAATCTTATGACTATATGACTTTACTATTCTAACATTCTCCCCCACCCACTTAGTTTTTTGAAAACATATGATATCAATCTTTCATCTATTCATTGTTTATCCTATCTCTCCTAACTTGCTGATCAAAGATTCTATATTCCAAGTATTTTTATAGACTATCTTATTTACTTGTATCTGAGAGTCCCTTGTGAACTTATCACTACATCTGGGATCCAATATAGTGCGTCGCTGTGAGGGAAATGTCCCAAAATTTTTTCTATATTTGTCTCTCTTTTTTTCATTTGACAAAAGATTTTATATTGGCTGTCGACTTACCGTAACCCTACTCTTCTACCTGGGTTTAGAACTGACCGTGGTGGAGTTCTTAAAATAATAAGACAGTAAAACGACTTAAAAAGGAAAGAAACAAAGAAAGAGAGAAAATAAAATAAAATAAAATAAAATAAAATAAACTAAGATATAAATATACTAACATATAATATGATATAATATGCATATCTATAGTAATAACAGTAAAGATATGGATTTTATATTGCAATTTTGTTGTTTTGAGTTTGAAATATTTTAAATTTTAGTAATTTTAAATTCATAATCTAACTACTACTAATAATGGTAATATTAACAAAACTAATGGTAGTGTTAATAATAGAAATAATAACGATAATGATAATAGTAATAGATATGATAAGCGATAAATATGATTGTAATGCTAATAATAATAGTGTTTCTAATATAACAAGAGACTGACCAAAAAGATGCATAGTAAATTAAATTGCAAGAAATTTCATATGTCCCAAAATAGATAAGAAGAACTAGCAATAGCAATAGTAGACTCGTCAGTATTGAACATGATTTTCCTATCGAATAGTACTTGGAGGGCAACAATCGACAAATCAATAAAATTACTAAACTAAGAAAACAGTGGGGAAATTAACACAGAAGAATAGTGCACATTCAAACACAGAAGAACAATGTCTGAGAGGGAAGGGAATGCAATTAATAATGCAAAATATTAAGCCAATATTAAGTAGATACTAAACTAATTGAAAATTATAAATCACACAATAACACAATAATAGTATTGATAATGATAATATTAAGCAAACAATGATAATATTCAGCAAATAGAGTATTGGATGTAGCACACCAGAAAGCAGGGGAGAGTGCAAGAAAAAAAAGGGAGAGAGAGAGTAGTGGTGGGGATCAAGGGGGAAGGTAGACATCCACCAGGGTATGGATAGAGTATTGGAGGTAGCACACCAGAAAGCAGGGGAGAGAGAGAGAGAGAGTGTGTGTGTGTGTGTGTGTGTGTGTGATAGAGAGAGAGAGAGAGAAGGAGAGTCAGGTATTAGCGATAGTAGGAGCAGAGAGCATGGGATGCCGAGATCGAGGGATCAAGTAAAGAGTTGGAAAGGTATATAGATGGAGAGAGAGAGAGAGCGCACGAGACCTGGGTCTTAGAGAGAGAGAAAAACCTGGGTTGTACCGAGATAGATCTGGAATCTTTCGGCAAGATTGTGAATTCGGATAGCAGATCTGGGCTGTTGGGTATGCTCGGGGGTAGATCTAGGTCTTCTAGGGTTTGCAAAGGAAAGATAAAAGTGTGGGGTAGCTCGCAAGAGGGGCGGAGTAGGGATCGCAAGAGAACACGAGGGGAGAAGTTAGGTCAATGGAGGTTATGAAGCCACAGGAGAGCGATAGAGTTTGGGTGGGTAAGTTTTCGAAAGTGGGAGAGAAGCAGAGGACGCGCACAAGAGGGGGAGAGAGGAAGAGAAAGAGGAAGGGTGTGAGGCAATTTACCTGGTCGAAGCAGCGTGACAGAGCTGCTCGAACCGCCAGGGCGAGAGGCTAGGGTGGAGGGAGCTGTTGGTGGCGAAGATTGCAGAGAGAGAGAGAGAGCGTGCGCAATAAATATTATAATAAGTTGGATTTATATAGAAAACTTCAAATATGTATGAAATATTATCTAATAATGAAATTGGTAACTCAAAATTTTAATTAAAAAAAATCAAGTGAATAAAATATGATTCAAATATTTTTGTGTACTGTGGATGTTGGAAGAAAAGAAGTATAAAAGTAAAAATGTAGAATGCTTGAACCCTATTTTTATCACATTGATCAAAGATAGTTTAAAGTGTCCAAAATATAAATTATTTATATTTTTAACTCATAAAATTATAAGTAAAAAATATTTATAAATATGAGGAATTAATTTCGTAAGTGATAAATGCGAAATTGATAACAGTGAATTAAATTTAAATTTTATTATCCAAAATTTTAATTTAAAAAAAAATTTAAATGATTAAAATATAATTTTTTTTTTGTTACATAAGGTAACAAAAATTATGAAAATACAGTGATAATGAATGTCCAAATTTTAATATTTGATCTTTTTTTACCGGTCGAAGGGAGATTAAAAATATGATACAAGCCGGTCCAGCCACCAACCCAGTATCAAAGCCCCACGGAGATCCGAACAAATTTGGGTAGCGTAGGCGTGGGAGCGGGAGAAGGGAAGCGCAAGTGTAAAAACCCTGGAATGCTTAAACCCCAATTCTCGCCACTCCATTGCGGTGCTAATTAATTGGAGATAGTGAGAAATTTGTAAGAGCGAGCAGACAGCATCTGAATCGATCAAGTGTGTGACTGTGAGAGAGGTGGATTGAATGGCATCAACAGCAAGGAGTTCAATAAAACATATAAGAGAGGTTCTTGCGCGGGGCAGGCTTAAATCAGCTCCTCCAACACTTAGACGACACTATTCTTCTTCATCTCCCGCTCCTCCTGCTCCTGCTCCTGCTTCCTCCAGAAAGGTATTCGTCTCTCTTCCATTGCTCTTCTTATGTAATATAAATGTGTGTCTTTTTGCTTTCATTTCTGATTATTGTTGGTTATGTTTTGGATTGTAGGGAAGGTTACTGACGGCAGCCACCTTAGGCCTGCTCATTGGTGGAGGAGCTTATGCCAGTACAGTCGATGAAGCAACTTTCTGGTACTTTATTTTCCCATGATATGCTCAATTTCCTTTTCAATGGTTTCTTGCTTGTTTGTGTTTCTCACACTTTCAAAAGGGTTTTGTTCAATAAGACTAAATATTATTAATGTATATATCATGATTCATCATCCTTCTCTTTTCTCCTGATAAGTTGAGGTCCTCTGTTCTTAGAGGAAATGGAGGAAATTTTTGGAGGTTAAATTACATAATTCGTTTACCATCAAAATAACTAATATATGGTGGCATATGATGTTTCCTTGAAGACCAAGGAATTTGCCCTAGTATATGCTACAAATGACTAGCATTTTCTGTTCAACTATGTTGTTGAATTGTTAAGGAGATTGGCAGAAGGATCTAAGGCATTATGGTAGGTAGTCATGAGGTGATACTTTTGTTTCTTATTTAACATGCAGATGGACATGGTTTTCTGAATATGAATACTCTTCTCAATGTTTTTGAGAGAATCTCTAGACTTGGGGTTGATATGGCCAAGATTGAGCTCCTTGGATTAAATGTGTTGAATGATGGCCTTGATAAGTAGGCAGCCTTGTCAGGAAGTGGTGATCTCTTACCTAGGGGTGTCTTTGGGAATAATCCTAGAAATGTATCATTTTTGGACCTGATCTTATCTAAGATTAATAAGAGGTTGGGTGGGATGAGTGGAAGTGAGTTTTTCTTTCCTTGAATGCATCTGCCTGTCTATCATTTCCCTTTACCTTTTGTCCCCATCTAAATTTTTTATCTTGTGGCATAGAAATTTAATAAATTGATGAGAGATTTCTTTTGGCCAAGGAGTGGTATGAACAAGAACGTCATCTCGTGGGTCACTATAAGTCTCTAATTCTAAATACGAGGGTTGATTGGGCTTGGACAATTTGATGTCCAAAGACATGTCTCTATTTTGTTATGGAGATTCCACTAAAATCTAATTCTCTGGGGAATAAGGTCATCGAAAGCAAGCGCAATCTCAACACAGAATAGCTGGGTGAGATGCAAAGGCTAGAGTGGGAGAACTTTGTTATTGCCCGGGGGCATTTATCTCATGATTATATCATACATTTCTCTCGAGTGGGAGATGGTTCTTTTGTTTAGTTTGCGGATGATATTTGGAGTGTGGATCCTCTCTCCATTGCTTTCCCTTAACCCCTATCAGCTGCTGGTGTGCATTAAATGTTTCTATCATTAGAAGGCTAGATTTTATATATATATATATATATAGTAGACAGAATCTAAATGCTAGGTTAGGTATATACTTTTCTTTCCTTGTATCCTTGTTGCAAGTGAGCAATCTTTCTCTTAACAAATTAGATAGTAGACTTTGGAACCTTAACGCATCAAGTACCTTTTTTGCAAATCTCATTTCCATAATTTCACTTGCTTTCCAGATAATTCTTCTTTTCTAGTCAACAAAATTCATTTGGAAAGCAAAGGTTCCCTCCAAAATTTAGCCTTTTACTTGATCCTAGGTGCTTCATAAACTTAATGGATAGTTGGGGAAAAAAAATACTATTTCTTCTAATATTTGTGCTATGTGATAGATTATGAAACTAAATATTACTTGTTCCTGCCCAACATTGCAGTGCAAAGATATGGGGTGGCGTTTGGTTCGCACATAGGAATATCGGAATCAGAATCAGAATCAAAATAAAAAACATTAAGAATTGGAATCGGAATCAGATTCTGATATTGTTTGGTTCAAATTCTAGAATGGATATGATTACTATTGTTGATATTTTGTTTGTATATCTTTTGAAATGAGAATTATATAATTATCAATTTTGTCCTCGATAAAAAATGTTTTAAAATTAATATTTTTAAAATTTTATTTTATTTTTTAAAATTAAAACTATAATTATTATCTATTTTATTTTTATGAGGAAGTTTATTGCAGACTTCTCACACATCAAATTACCAATCCAAAATGGCACACCAACTGGTGGAGATGTCTCTTCCATGAATACCCTTTTGCTTTTCCAATCTTTAAGATTAGTCTTTCAAACCTCCACAACCAAATCAACAACATATGCCTAAACAAACAACTTCATATCATTCTCTTTCCAAATTCAAGATCTAAATGACCCGCCATGATCTCAAGTGCAAAGTCAAGAGAAATTAATATTGGTCGCAAAAAAAGCTAAGATGGCAGCCAAATGAAGCTGGTCTTTAAGAAAATGAAACCCAAAATCCTTAATTTACTCCAATCATCGATCGAAACAAAGTTACGAATCTTTCAGCTTCAGACCTAGTCACAAAATTTCACAAAATCCAACCAATCAACTAAATAAGCATCGACACATTTTTCTAATGTTCTGTATGAAATGTGAAAAAAAAAAAAAAAACCAAAACTCAAAAATCACAAAAATGATTAAGCAACAAAGACCCTTGTGCTTATCTAGCTCATTGGATTAGTGGCACTGGCTTCTCCGGCAATGTCTCCTGTACGTCACCACCACGTGAAGAGATGGGAGGTGATGGGGGATTGAGTCGAATGTGGGCGGTGGTGGGTTGACTTCTCCAGCAATGTCTCCAGTATGTAAGTGCCACACGAATAGACACGAGGTGATGGGGGATCAAGTCAAGTGTGAGCTGTTATGGGTTCTCCGGCAATGTCTCCTAGACGTCACCACCACACACACACACACACACGCAGAGAATTGAATGGAAGGGCAAACAGTCGAAGGTATTTTTCTTGGGTTTGAGAGATGGGTTTCGGTCGAAACCCATCCTTTTACTTGGGTTTCACAAAACCCATATCTTGAGGGTCTTATTCACATACCTTCATTCCTATTCCATTCATTCAAACAACTGATATTGGTTTCATTCCCATTCCTAAAACCCATACCCTTTAACCAGACACTCCCCCGACTTTGCCTTCTTACAATTTGAGATAACTAGTGGATTTGTCTCCAGAAGTTTTCTTGATTTGCTTTGAAAAAATTTAAACATTTTGGAGGGTAGAAGGATGCTTCTTTGTTGTGAAAGAGTACTCTTATGGTTCTTCCTCATATATTTGGACAGAGTGGAATGCTAGGATCTTAAAAATCACAATATTGCCCTTTCCCCCAACTAGATAAAAATTTTTTTTTAATGCTTATGTTTAGGATATAAGATAGGGGTCTGTAAAGACTGTAATGTGGAGGATTTGTGAAGAGATTAGTTGCTGTCTTTTATTGGATTTCTCTGTTTTTATTTTGTCTTATAGGATTTCTCATCTTCTTAGATTTCTTGTAATCTCCTATTTATTTTTCCACATGTAAAGAACCTACAACTGATGAGTCCTATATGTAGTAGTTTTGCCAAAGGCACTCTGGTGCTTAGCACTAAAGGCACTACCCTGGCACCTCAGGCAAGGCCCCTAGGCACGAAAGGAGAGTGCTTCGATGAAAGGCTTTTTTCTTCTTATTTCTTCCCGTTTTACTTCTTAACCTCATTGTCTTTCTACTTTGGGTTTAAGCATGCCATTTTTTCATTCTTTTCACTTTATTTTTCTTTTGACTTTTCTCCTGTCCTATTGCTTCCTGCTCCTCAAGTCTCCTTTTTATTTTGCTGCTTGCTTATGATTTATGTAGATTAAGATATATAGAGCCCGTTTGGTAGAGCTTTTTTTCTGTTTCTCTTCTCCTTTTAAGGAGAAGACTCACCAAACGGGTTTTTTAAGAAACTCTTAAAAAAAAAGAGCTTTTTTTTTTATGGACAAAAATTCAAAAAGTAGCTTTTAAGCAAAAGCTCCTGGGCTTCTCCTTATTTTTAAAATCTAACTTTTTATTTTTTTTAATTCCGTTTATACCCTCACTTAAGGAATATAAAACTTCAAATATGTCCATATTATAAATTTATTTACCATCGTATCCTCTCTTTTTCTTTAATTTTTACTTTTTACTTTTAATTTTTAATTTTTTACTTTTAACTTTATTTAAAAACTATAAAATAATTTTATTTTTAAAATAGATTTACCAAACAACTTTTAACTTAATTTTAAAAGCTATTAATTTTTGCTTCTCCTTATAAGGAGAAGAGAAGCCCAAAAAAACCCTACCAAACGGGCACATAACATCCTTTTCTAAAAGTTGTTTTGTTAATATTGGAGAGAGAAATTAATTCATGTTTTGGAGATGTATTTTGTAAATTGTTTTACTAATAATGATGCCTATATGTTCATATATAATTTTTTCTCTTGAAATTTTTTTGGGATATCCTTTTTGTCAATGATTTAAACCTCAATTATATCTATCTTTGCAAAATAAATATTTGTGGCCTGTAGTGCCTTGGGCAGTAGGGGCTCCTAATGCCTTCACAGTGCTTAGCGCCCTTAATAACACTATCAAATAGGAACTTTTGCAAATGAGAATTATCTAGACTCAGTTGAGATTAGGTGGAGTTTTCAATGCAAAAAGTTATTAATATATTAATTATGTTAATTATCATTTTTATAGAGAGATTTGACTTTTATTTGTGAAATTCTATAATTCCCATGAAGAATTTTTACTTTAGTTGATTTTTATTTTTTATTTTTTTAAGCATAATAACACAAAATAGAGATGAGTCAAGCAAATTAAGTTGAGTTGAGATTTTCCAAGCAGGGCAATTTTCATGTTTACAGCATAATACACAGAGCAAGAATAAGAACTAGAATTTTTGAATTTGAAGCCTTGATTGGATAGCTAGTTCCATTAGAATGATTGGGCTTTAAGGGGAACTCATTACAACAACAACCTAGGCCTTCCATAAGGGGAACTCATTGTTGTAAAAATAGGGAGCAAATTTTCTTGATCTTTGGTGCTATATTTTTGGTGTTTCGAAGGGAGAAGAAGGTGGACTATAACGGAGGGAGAGAGCTTTATTTATTTATATACTCTTGGCTTAGGGTGGTTTTCACAAATGTTGACACTTTCTCAGTTTTTCCTTTTCAACCTTTTTCTTTTTTGATTTGGACTTTTATTATGTCCATAGCACATCTTTATGAATCTGGCACCTGTTGTACTTCTAATAATGAACTTGGATTTTCTGATCCTGTACATTTAACAATGCATGTGCACTGGCACATTTAAACTCATATAAATAATAGAGATTTATACACATGCTCACAAGCATTAATGTTATGTTTAAATTAATATAAGTTAGTCTATAAAGAAAGCAAATGTGTTAGCTAGGACTCTATTGACATGTGTTGGCAAATCAGTACCCTATTAATCTATTTTATGTGGATCTTTTCTAAATAAAAAGTGGGGTGAAATTGAATATGAAAGAATAAATTTAATAATATAGAATTGTCTTAAAGGCAGCCTAACAATTTTGATATTCTAAAATTGCCAAAGAGAAAAAAGAAGCCACTTTGTCATTTTAATTAATAATTGAAAACTGTGTATCTGTGTATTGATGTTAGTTAGTACTGTATTGACGTTTTTCTTATATGCTTTAATTAATAATTAGAATTGAATAATTTATTAATTAATTTAAAATTGTCAATTGATGTTTTTCTTTTCTATGTATTTGTATGGCTTTCTTAA
Organism: Dillenia turbinata; assembly: GCA_037126225.1. Classification (NCBI taxonomy): domain Eukaryota; kingdom Viridiplantae; phylum Streptophyta; class Magnoliopsida; order Dilleniales; family Dilleniaceae; genus Dillenia; species Dillenia turbinata. Next base: position 19,473,374 of record JBAMMX010000011.1, on the reverse strand, counting down.
ACTTAGGCAAGTTTGTGGTCAGATGATTACAAACTAAGGTTTGGTGATGTATTAAATACAATTAACTTCATCTAATATTCTACCGGTTGCTGTCAAGTTTGATCATTCAATGATCTATATGCTGTTTTATGTTCCTGTGTAGTGGGTGGCTATTCTCAGCGACAAAGCTGGTAAATCCATTCTTTGCTTTTCTGGATCCAGAGGTTGCACACAGGCTAGCTGTGTCGGCTGCGGCTCGTGGCTGGGTGCCAAGGGAGAAGCGCCCAGACCAACCAATTCTGGGATTAGAACTCTGGGGAAGAAAATTTTCTAACCCTGTGGGGCTTGCTGCTGGTTTTGATAAAAATGCCGAGGCTGTTGAAGGATTGCTTGGCTTAGGTTTTGGCTTTGTAGAGGTTGGCTCAGTAACCCCTGTTCCTCAAGAGGGTAATCCAAAACCTCGTATCTTCAGATTGCGGGAGGAAGGGTAAAGATGCATATTTATTCTTCTATTTTCTTACACGAGAAATCTTCTGTTTGAGTACTTGTAGAACTTTTGTGCAATATGCCGTCCTTGGGCTCCCCATGTCTTTTGTTGATCTACAGAGTATGTGAAACATTGAAAATACCGTGTTTTGTTGTTTTTGTTATTTGTTTATTGGCAAAATTTGGTTGGTGTGCATCAATTTATGAAAATTTCTATAGTCCTGCTTGGACACAATAAATTATGTTAATCCAATAATTTTCTTGATCTTTCTGGCCAGTGCTATTATCAATAGATGTGGCTTCAATAGTGAAGGAATTGTTGCGGTTGCAAAGCGGTTAGGTGCCCAGCATGGTAAGAGGAAGTTAGATGAAACTTCAAATAGTACACCTTCCTCAACTGATGATGTCAAACATGGTGGGAAAGCTGGTCCTGGAATTCTTGGTGTCAATCTCGGAAAGAACAAGACTAGTGAAGATGCTGCCGCAGATTATGTACAAGGGGTTCATACATTATCCCAATATGCTGATTACTTGGTAAATGTTTCTTTAACTTTTAATGTAGCTTACTAATTCTTTTGCTTTTTTCTGATTTCATTTTCAGAAATTACCAAGAATTTTGTTTCTCATTGCAAGTCCCATTTTTCTTCATTTTCCTAGTACCTTTTGATAGTTCCACGTTAGTGAAAATTCAGTGTGGCAGGGTTACTTGTGAAGGAGAAATTATTCTTTTACCTTGTGCTTTGAATGCAGTGAAAAGAAATGAATTGAATTGAGGAGTTCATTTATTTTTTTTTAAAAAAAAATCTTATGAAAGGTGAATGTGAAATTCAATTATAAATATTGGTATTCAATAAATTATTCCTTACTATTCATTTAGTTGTAAAACAGAGTTGTGTATTTTGCAACACACACACAGAGACTCTAATCTCATTGTGCATACATGAGGTAGCAACTTTGGCACTGACACCGCCAGTCTTTATGCAATTGAACAAATATTAGGAACACCCACTTATGCCAAATACCCAAGGGGAATCGGAATGTGAAAAGAGGAGAAAATACTCATCTTTAGACAGGACCTTGGATGCAATATATACTGGAATTGGAGTAGCTGTAGAAAGAGCTGGGAGTGCAGGTGTAGCCTTAGTCAATGACATAAATTGGATACTCAGGACCAAAGCTATTATATCAACGTATTTGTTAATTTCTTTAGAAAAATGGCTTTCCTGCTCTTTAGGATTAATCAAATTAGGATAGTATGGTAATTGGAGAGTAAATTTAGGCAGACCTACAGCTCTTATGGAATTTACTTGCAAATTTCCCTGTTTTGCTTATTTGGAAATCCATTCCTTTTGTGTAGTGACAAATGAATTTCGTATGTGTGAGTGCGTGTGTGCGTGCGTGTGTGTGTGTTTTGGTTTTGAGAAGCAAAACTTAGTACAACCTTAACAATTCTGGGCCACATTTTATTTATTTTAGGCTGAACCCATAATTTGGTCCCTGAAGTTTTATAATTATTCTAATTTAGAACCAAACTTCATTTTTTCTTTCAATTGAGTCCTATACTTTTTTTCTTGAGGATAAAACTGATAGTAATTTAATGCTGTTAGTTTTGCCATGACGCTAGTACATACTCATTCAATGATTTTGTTCCTTTAGAGCCAAATGAGACTGAACTTTCCCCATCAAACCCAGAAGCATATAACAATTTGTGACAAGAATTTATGTTTTGGCAACTGAAAACCACCTTGTACCAATTGTCAAATTTAGGTGGGATTAGAGGTAGAAGATAGAACTGTATGTCTAGCAAAAACTGAACTTGAATGAAGTAGAATTGGGCTTGCTGTTGTGCCAGAAACAATTGAAAGAGAGAGAGAGGGAGAATGGAGATAGATGGGATGGCTTTCATGCCTAGAATGAACCAAGAGGTAACATACAAATCCTTGATTAGAAACAATACCATAACCTTAGGACTTAATTTACTTCCATTGAAGCATCTCAATTCTATTCAATCAAAGAGATAATGGTAATGGATATTCTTGAAGAGAGTGCTGTTGTTATATACTTACTGATTCTGCGAAGGATGGTTGATTTGTTCAGCATGAATAAAATTTTAGAAGTGCCTTATAAGCGGATGAAAGGCACTTCAATTCTGAAGTTGATATGATAGTTGAATCAGAATAAGCATGTGAATTTCTTTAAAACGGATAGCTTTACGCCTTCACTATACAAATGTAAAATCTAAAAATAAAACTCCATCATATGAATTTCTTATTAAACCTTCACATGCTTATTCTGATTCAAATGCAAGTTAATGCTAAGCTGCTCAGTTGTGGAGAAAGAACTGCTGTCTGGAAAAACAAGTAGGTGTTTTGTTGCCTATGAGGTAGATATACATTTTCATCTTCTGGGGTAGATTCATTGTTACATATAGTATGAAGCCGAGTTCTTATGCTTCAATTTGAAAGTACTGTTTTAGTAAATTGTAATTGATTTATTTTATTAATGAATTGTTCAGCTTGGTAGGTGTGTAAACTCAATTTCCTTTAAAAATGAGTCGCTTCTGCAGATACAAATATCAATGGGGCCAAAAGATATAGTGATGTAGAAAGGGGGGGGGGGAGGCAAACAGAGAACACTTGCAGAAGGATGCTTTTTCATCTCTCTTTTTTACTAAGTTATGTTTCAGGCTGGGTTTACCCCAAAACATGCAAACTATATAACGGAAAAGCCCTTTTTATTTTCCACTTGTAGTTTTTAGAAAAACAACTTTCTGGGGCAAGGCCAGACATTCTTTTGGGATCTCGTTTCTTTATTTTTGTTATTATTCCCCTTTCAGTAATTTCCAATATATGCCTTACTCCTTTGTAGGTCATAAATGTTTCATCACCTAACACTCCTGGATTGCGCAAACTTCAGGGAAGAAAGCAATTGAAAGACCTTGTTAAAAAGGTTTGTATCTTTGTGAGCAACAGTGAACCACTGAAGCATGGACACTTGGATAGATCATGCACATAACATGAACATGAACATGGGGATATAGAAAGTTAAAAAAAATAGTTGACAAGAAGGTCAGGAAATGGCAATCACTATATATGAGAATTTCATTTATTTATCCAACCTAGTGTTGGTATTGGATTTATGCATTACATATATGTTAAAGCTAGCAAATAGTGGACAAATTAATCCATCCAAATAATTAGCATGTTATGTTCAAACAATAAATAATTTATTCAAATGTACATAATTGATTCAATGCAGATGGTGGATATCACTATCTACCTAAGCAAACCCTGAGTTTTTGTGTTATGAAACCCACTTACATTCTTAATGGGCAAATTGACCTTTATTTCGAGTTTTTATTTATTGCATCACATTTATTTATATATTTTTTTGTTTGTTTATCTATTTATTCATCAATTTAAATGATGTTAAGCTTCAACATGGGGCTGGCCAGGTACAAGGGACAATTAACAATCTCAGTTTAGAAGTACAATTTTAGGATAGATGAGAACACCACCAGTCTGATAGTTACAAACATGAAATTTCACCAGTTAGGGTGCAGGATTCAAGGAGACACTGTTTTAAGAAATCAGCTGAATAGAATAGAAGTTTGTTTGATCAAGCATAACCTTAATATTTAGTTGTACAAAATAAAAATTTACCCCCCCAATAAAAAGGAAAAGAAGAAAGAAATCTACAAACTAGTATATTAACTCATCACAAGCACAAATATCGTGTGCTCTCCTGGCAATTCATAGTCTTACATTTTTATGTAAACTATTTGGGTCACCTCACACTTTGCATGGAGATAAGGCAAAGGGGGAATATTTACTGCAGGTATAAAATCAAAGTTAGAGTAGCAAAACAAAGAATTTTTAATAAACCTGCAAGGACTTAACATGTGGTAGCAAGACATTATATTATAATGTTAGAAATTTTTTGTTAATCAGTGTATCTGGGTTGTAGTGGTAGTTCCTAATATTTAGTTTGATTTTATTTTATTTATTTTTTTAGTGATCGCGCCAAGTCAACTTGGCATGTACAATGCAGAGGCAAAATTAGGGCCACGCGATCCTTTGAACAGCACAACTTGTGTAATGCAAGAAGAAGAATAAGTAATATTTTGTATGCCTCTTCCCACATCTCGTGTGTTTACTTGAAAAAAGCAATATTGATATTTATCTTAACTGGATTCAAGATGGAAAAAAAAAAAGGCTAAAAAGTTGGAAAAGAAAACTAGAAATGTGGCCATGCCAATAGGCCGAGGACAGGTGGTGCAAAAAAGATACACAGTAGATGGACATGATGGTTTTATTTAAATATTTAGGGGTATTTTAGGAAAAACATATGACAGATAGACATATGGACATGCTTGGTGTAATGAAAATATTCTAAGATATTGAAAAATAAAACAAAATTTTGAACTCTCTTTTTCATAGTTATAGATATCAGCAAAATGTGTTTCGGGTATTATAGTTCTTTGAATAGAAGTAATTCATGTGGATGTCTTTTTTTTAAATTTTTTTTTTTACTTTTTACTATAACTTTATTTCTATTATAGATATATATTCCATTTTATTTCTATAACTCTACTTTATTTCTATTTTATTTTATTTCTTTTCCGTCTTTCTTCTTCTTTTTTTTTAACTTCGTTACTGTTTTATTATTTCAAGAACTTCGCCACGACCGGTCTCAAACTTGGGTAAAAGAGTAAAGTTGTCATAGGTCGACAGTTAGTATAAAATCTTTTGTCAAATGAAAAAATGAGAGACACATATAAAAAAGTTTTTGGAGCGTTTCCTTCTCAGCAACGTGCTACATCGGATGCCGGGTGTAGTGATAAGTTCACAAGAGACTTTAGGGTGTGAATAAATAAGATAGTTCATGAAGATAAGATTCGTCTAATCACTTGGAATATAGGATCTTTGACTGGCAAGTTAGGAGAGATAGGAGAAACAATGAATAGACGAAAGATTGATATCATGTGTTTTCAAGAAACTAAGTGGGTGGGGGAGAAGGTTAGAGTAATAGAACTTTATTGTCATAAGGTTTGGTACACTGGCAAGGATAAAACTAAAAATGGAGTAGGAATAATTTTACATAAAGATTTAGTAGAGAATGTAGTAGAGATAAGAAGGAAATGAGATAAAATTATATTTGTCAAATTAGTAAATGAAGAAAACGTAGTTAATATAGTCAATGTATGTGCACCCCAAATAGGTACAGATGCAATGAGTAAAAAACAATTTTGGGAGGATTTAGAGGAATTTATCCAAGTTATACCTAGTGGAGAGAAATTATTTATTGGAAGTGATCTAAATGGACATGTAGGAGAGAGGAGCAGAGAATTCAAAAGTGTACATGGAAACTTTGGATTTGGTAGTCGGAGTGAGGTGGGAGGTACCATCTTAGAGTTTGTCACAGCGTTCGATTTGATACTCGTAAATGCCTTCTTTAAGAAAAAAGAGTCACATAATCATATATAGAAGTGGATCCAATACTAGTCAAATAGAGTTCTCTCACTGGGGAGGTGATAGAATAACCTGTAAGAATTGCAGGTTATACCGGGGGAAGTGTAGCGACTCAGCATAGACTCCTAGTTTTAGATATACGTGTGTCTAAAAGGCAATAGAAGTATTGTCCATTTGTTGAACCAGGAATTAAACGGTGGGAAGACAAAATGAGAAAATGCGATGATTTTTAGAGACAAATTAATTTAAGTAGCAAATTGACCCGTTAATGATAACACAAAAATGATATGGAAAGAGATGCCTACTAATATTAAGAATATATGTAAGGAGATTCTTGATATTTATTTAAGGGTCAGCCCCAATAGGTAAGGAATCATGTTGGTGGAATGAAGAAATACAAATTGCTATTCGAATCAAACAAGAGTGTTATAGAACCCTTAAAGGTAATAACAAAAGCGATGCATATGAAAAATACCAAAGTGTAAAAAAAGAGGTGAAAAAAATTATCCACGAATCAAAGAGTAAGATGTATAATGAATTATACCAGAGACTAGAAACTAAAGACAGAGAAAGAGAGATCTACAGAATTGCTAAACTAAGAGAGAGAAAAGAAAATGATCTATATTGTGTTAGGTATATTAAAAGCGAAACCAATAATATATTTGTAAGGAATGAGGACATAAGAAAGTATTGGGAGACTATTTTGATAATCTTTTCAATATTAAAAATACAATAGATAGTGAAAATATTAAGAGTCCTGTAGAAAAGGTTAATAGAAATTTTAAACGTAAAATTTGTCTCCATGAAGTGAAGGAGGCACTAAGGAGAATGAAAAATAATAAAGCAATAATACCTGATGGAATTCCCGTTGAAGTGTGGAAATGCTTAGGTGAATTTGGTATAGTAATGTTAATGGATATTTTTAACAAAATTTGACAAATCAAGAGAATGTCCTGAGCATGGAGGGAGAGCACAGTTGTGCCACTATATAAGAATAAAGGAGATATATAAGATTGCTCCAATTACAGAGGAATTAAACTGATGAGTCACACCATAAAGCTATGGGAGAGAGTAATCGAACATAGATTGCGATTGGAGATAATTATGTCTCAAAATCAATTTGCATTTATGTCTGGAAGATACACCACAGAAGCAATCCACTTGTTAAAGACATTTGATGGAGAAGTATATAGCACAAAAGAGATATCTACATATGGAATTCATCGACTTGGAAAAAGCATATGATAGAGTGCCTTGAGATGTATTGTGTTGGGCGCTGATGAAAAAATGGATCTTCTTAAAATACATTAATTTCATTAGAGATATGTACGAGAGAGTTGTAACAAATGTAAAAACTTGTGGGGGTCTAAACAATAGTTTCCCTATTAACATTGGACTTCATTAAGGTTCAGCATTAAGTTTCATCCTTTTTGCAATAGTGATAGATGAAATTACAAAAAGCATCCAAGATGAAATACCATGATATATGTTTTTTATAGATGATATAGTGCTAGTGGATGAACCAAATGGGGTATTAGTGCTAAACTAGAGTTATGGACGGTAACATTGAAATGTAGAGGATTTAGATTAAACAGATCAAAAACTGAGTATATAAAATATAGGTTTAGAGACAATCATCGGGATGATAAAGAAACGATTAGGTTAGATGGACAAATTATACCAAAAAGCGAATACTTTAGATATCTTAGTTCTATCATTTAAAATGATGACAATATAAATAGGATGTGAATCATAGAATTCAAGCAAATTGGATGAAATGGAGAAAGGCATCCTGAATTCTTTGCAATCGCACGATGCCACTGCATTTGAAGAGAGTTTTATAGAATCGCAGTAAAATCTACACTATCGTATGGTACTGAGTAGTTGGCTATTAAACAATAACAAGAACAAAAAATGGTGGTAGTAGAAATGAGGATATTTAAGTGGATGTGTGGCAAAATTAATGGAGATAGAATTAAAAATGAAGAGATTCGTAATATGTTGAGAGTTTGTTCAATTGTAGATAAGATGCGAGAGTATTGTTTGAGGTGGTTTGGACATGTACAAAAAAGACCCAAAGACGCACTGGTTAGAAAAATCGAGAATTTAATTATAGGAGATTTAGTAAAACGTAGAGATAAACCGTTGAAAACTTGGATGCAAGTTATTCGTAAAGATATGATAGTTAAGGGTTTAGATGAGATGATAGTTTTTTATAGGAATTAATAGCGTAGGAGAATCCACATAAACTAAATCAATCTTTCTTTCTTTTTTTTTTCTTTAAATCTTAAATAGCTGACTTCAATTGTTGGAATTAAAATTTATATTGTTGTTGTAGAGTTAACTTCAAATAATTTTATACTTCAGATGATAATTTCACTTGGTACTTGCCAAATCGAAATTGATTTTAAAAATATAATTGTGAGCTTGCTACTTATATATGAGAGAGTTGATAATGGTTTTCTTTCTTCTTTTTATTTTTATTTTTATTTTGCTGGAGGGGAGCTTTAAGCTAAAGTGACATTTAAGAAGAAAGCTGTGAATTAGGGATTTGTGGTGGAATTAGGCGTAGGGAATTAAGGTTTACTACAAGATGTTTTTCTTGAAGAAATTCCTATGTTTGCAGAAAATAGCAATTAAAGTGAAAGAAAGAAAACAATAGATGAAAGAAGATATGTTTATAGCATCACACTAGTAGATCTTTAGGCATCACACCTATTGCAAGAAAGCATCACACCTTTGAGGGTTTGAAAGAACTCAAAACATAAATTCAAAATCTATTACTTATAATATGGCTACAAGCTTTTAAATAAATAATTGATCTAAAAAAATAGAAACTATTACTAAAACAAAAATTTTAAAATTTCTAAATAGTCCTAATAATCAAGACACATAAAATAGAAATAAACTTATGTAATAAATTTTTAAAACATAAAAAATTCTGCAACTTTCTAAAATAAAATAAATACTCAATATGATTTATTCTGACTCCCAACTAAGCTTCTCATCATCTGATATATGTCAAACTAAAGTTTGAGAATTAGATCCATTCTTAGGTATACTTTCTCGCAGACGTTTGAAGGTTGCTGCCAATGTACACCATCATAAAGGTAAATTTCTTATTTTTATGTCTCTTTTAAGGAGGAGAGAAGTCAATGAGTTTGTTAAATAAAAACACTCAAATTGTGGTAATTATCAAAAAACTCCTAAGGAATAGCGAATTTATCCCTTGAAAGCATGACTAGGCTAACATATTTAGACCTGCTAATTCTTGTTAAAGGTAATTTATCCCTTGTAAGTTAAAGTTAATTTTTTCTTGATAGAAAAGTGAGGTGGTTTTGTATACCTTATTATTGACATTCAGATGCTCATAATTGATTTAATGCACATTAAGATGAGTATACCATAGTTTTTCTTTAAGGGAAGAATGAAAATAAAATTATCACATGGGCAACATGCATGCATATAAAATCTAATATCATTATGCTGCTTACTGTAAGTGCTTGAAATAAGTTGGTTTTGTAGATTTAAAGTATTGGATAGAAACCATAGCTTTTTGACGCCAATATATACATTTCTCCTTTTGTTTATAGCTTTTTGACACTAATATATACATTTCTCCTTTTGTTTTTTTTTTTTTTCCTTTACTTTTTTTGGGTGTGTTAAGGGGTTTCTAGGCTTGCCTCGATAGTTTTGTCTTTGATTTAGTCCAAACAGGCTTATTTATGTCGGTGGAAATTCTCCGGCAGTCTCCCAGCCGAGTTGAACTCAAGACTTTAAAGAGAGTTCTAAAATATTCTATTTTAACATAAACACCAGACACATTTTATAGACATTTGAATCCTGCTCTGCATATGTTCTAGAATATACCATTTGAACATAAGGACTAGACAAATACTTAGACATTTAAAATCTGCACCTTGTATCAACAACTTTAAGTTATTATAGTTTTCCAAAGAATAGTTTTGAGCAAAGTTTCATATTTCTTTAGTTGTTTCAATTCAACCAGGTTGGAAACTTATTTGCAGAAAATTTAAAATTCTAAAGTCTAGTCATGTCACTATTGTGCCTCCTTTCCCTCTTAAGACAAGGTCAACTCATGGCTTCTCTTAGCACATTTTCCCGAAGTGTCCTGAGTCCATTTGTGTCTGGCACATATTCAAGACTTAAACAGCTTCATTTTTGTAGTGTCAATTCTATATAGGGTGCATACATCAAATTGATCTATTGTTGATTGCATAATCTGATAAACAGAGTCCACTAAATTTGGTATTTACCAGATCCAAGCTGCTCGGGATGAAATGCAATGGGGCGAAGAGGGCCCTCCTCCTTTGCTTGTGAAGATTGCTCCTGATCTGTCCAAGGAAGATCTTGAAGATATTGCAGCTGTAAGCTAATCCCTGTGTTCTAATCTGGCCTCTTCTCTCCCCCCCCCCCCAAAAAAAAAGTACGAAGGACGGACTTCATCCTCATATCTTTTATTTATGGTTTTAGGTTGCTCTTGCTCTTCGCTTGGATGGATTGGTAAATATTCCTAATCACTGTTTCAATTATTGATAATCTTTTGTTTTAGATTTTATTTTGCCTTTTGTTTTATATTCATGGCCCCATAGAAAAGCTTACATTTGTTGCAACTTGTATTCAATAATGACTAATTATAATAAGTGAAAGAAGCTCAAATATCAAATATGAACCAAGACATGTTATTTGTTTAAAGGGAAAATTATACTAGTTATCCTTAACATTTGGATCTGATATCACAAATGGCATGTTAGTGTGGGTTATAAAATCGTCTTAAATATTATGATTTAATTACAAGTTCATAATTAGAGCCTCCTAATGGTACTGTAACACCTGCGATGTTGAACTATGCTACGATTTTGGATTGAGGATCAGTCTGACATGAATTATATCACATCTTAATATCATGTTACAGATCTAATATGTTTTTTAATACTAATGGATTTGTCATCTAATAGAGGTATTGGGTGAAAAGTAACAAATTCTAACAATTTTGTGCCTTTAACAGAGGCCAGTATGCTTCTGACTTTTATCTTATGCAGTCTGTCTTACCACATACATAAATAACAGTGACTGGAAAAAGACTTAAAAGATGGTTTGCTACTAAATAATAATTTTCAAGGACTATTTTGTTACCCTTCCAAATATTAATAAGCTTTGCAAATTTAGACCCAAATGTATAGAACTCGGTGGTATAATTTTCTTTGTTTAAAAGAATTATAGATCTATAATGGACATTGGACTTCTCTATCAAAAAAACAAAACAAATAATGGACGAGTTGTGATAAGCAGGGTTTAGGCTTGTAAACAGCATTATTTACTTCAACCAGGCCATGTTTGGTATTCCTTCTTATGGGCAAAAATATGTTAAAATTTGATTGTTTGCAAGTAGAGTGCGTACTTTTGCTAATATCCTTAGAAGTTTGATGTTGCTTGTGCAATTGCGGAAGCCACTCTTTTTATTGTGATTCATTTTGTGGTTTTTGTTTGTGGAAGTTTGTGTTATAGCTTGTGTGGAATTCTTTCATGAGCTTTTGAATCTTCGACAGGCATGATATCCTATAAGAGTCAGTTTTTAATCCTGTTGCTTGTCTCTCGCAGATTATAACAAACACCACTGTTTCTAGACCAGATTCTGTGAAAAGAAACCCATTAGCTGAAGAGACCGGTGGCTTAAGCGGAAAGCCTCTGTTTGATTTGTCCACGAAAATCCTGAAAGAGATGTATATATTGACTAGGGTATGCCATTTATCCTTTTCTTTTGAGAAGATCGATGTTTTCAGCACCGCCATATAGTTATAAGACATGGATTGAGCATGTTCAAATTGACTATATTGTTCCCTATTAACAAACTTATTAAAACTTAAAAGCACCAAAAATGTAACATGGAAAACTACTAATTTGTCAAGTTTTAGTGCATACATTATTTTTGTTTTGAACTTTAGTTTCTGTGGCCTATTTAACTTTTTCTTACTGGCGGTCTTGCAATCCATTGCAAGATTTTAGTTACTTGATCGATATTGGTACCTTGATAATTCTGGGTTGGATATTTTGGTATTCACTGAGAAACGAGTGACAAACTTTTGGCTTTGGGTACAAAGTGGATTATAAGGATGGTAAGTGATGAGGTATCTTTGCTGATCACTGGCATAAATGTTTCCTCCGAAACTGTAGAAGAACAGTATATCATTGTAGCATGATTTTGCTTATTTCATGAGACTATAGAACAGACAATCCTATCTCCTTTTTCTTGACCTGCTATCAATCTTGATCACTGCAGCTTCCTTTTGCTCAAAATGGAGTTCTTCTGGCAATCTCTCAACCAAAAATGGATAATATATTTAAACAACAAAAAGTAGATAATTGAGGGTCATAAGTCCCGTGAAGAGATAGGTGGTATCTTTCATGGTTCTAGTTTCTTCATCCTCAAACAATGAATAACATACTTAAGTTGATTTATGTCCTCATGCTTCCAGAGGTGCCAAAAAAAATGCTTTGTACTTGAAATTACTATGCAGTTGAGTTTTTTGTATGGTCATAAATCAGCTATACAATTGCAGGCTGCTAGTTGGGTAAAGTTTTAGCTATCAAAAATTTGGAGAAACTCTTGAGTTGTCCTCCCTTGGAAGAGATGAAACTCATTGTTCGAGCTCCGGACTGTATAGCTTGGAGACTTGACGATTCTGATATTTTCACATGTGAATCTTTTAATCAATGTTGTTTATTGGGAATAATGCCATGTTTTTCCTTGCTTTGAAAGTTTTACTTTGCCCTCTGTGTGTGTGTGTGTATATATATTTTTAATTTTCATTTAAAGCTAATTTTTACTTTGCCCTGTATTTTTTATTTTCATTTAAAGCTAATGAGATCTTAACATGGCAATCATTTATCTCATTTGGCCAGGGAAAGATCCCTTTGATTGGCTGTGGAGGTATTAGCAGGTAATACCTTTACAACTAAAATGAAAATCTTCATTATTGTCTTAGGATTGCAAAATTTGCACTGGCCTTTGATCATCTCCAATTGAATTTATTTTGCATAATCCTGATCAGTGGTGAGGATGCATACAAAAAGATACGAGCAGGAGCTTCTCTTGTCCAACTTTATACAGGGTTTGCCTATGGAGGACCTGCCCTTATTCCTCAGATAAAGGTCTGTTTTCTTACTCATAATGCATTTTATTTTTCTTTTGACGTGAGAAGGATCAATAATTTGATTATATCTGAGGGAATCAACAAATGCTCAGATCATCGGTATTCTGCTTGTTTATAGAGTTGTGCAGCTGCAAAATGATTAGCTTAGAACTGAATTTGTAGGGGCTGCTGAATTATGCTTTTTTTTTCTCTCTCTCTCTTGAATGTCAACATGAAGAGGATGAACTTTTCATAATAGAGGTTATATCATGTGATATCACTCAATTGCCTGCACATGCTATTAAATGGACACAAATCCCATAAAGAAGATGAACTTACTTTAATTATTATGATTACGTTAGGGAGGTTGCAGGTTGACTTGGGTTGCAGTATGTTCAATTTTAGGCCTACCCAGGCTTTAGGTGGCTTAAGTTTTCCATATGAAACCCCAGCTTATGGTAGTTTTCTGGCTAAAGTTTATTTCTTAAGTTTGAGAATGTTTTCAATTCTTGGCCAGTTTGGCAATGTGTGCAGTAATGATAAAAAATGTGTCCAAAAATCTGTTGGGACATTGACACCATTGGATGAATTGAAGCTTCAAAATATGGATGATGGTATTTCTAGTAAACGTTGAGACATCTTTCATCAAATATTGCATTAACTTAATTGGTTCTTTGTTCTTACAATCTAAGTATGTTAAGATTTGGGAAAGGGTGATTATTAAATGGAATGACAATGGAATTATCCAAACCTATGAGATTTATTACTTAAGCTGGATAAAAAAAGTTGGATCTGTGTAAAAATCTTGATTTAATGAAGTTTAATTCAGGAAAAAAAGAAACACCTTGTATATATTATGCATTAAAGCTGTATCTGCTTTCTTTCATTAATGTGTTTCTTGTATTATTTCTATTCCTTTGTTCATCCTGACACTCTCCCGCTTTTTCACATTTGAAGTTGTATGGTCATTTCTTTGAAACGGTGAAGTAGATGAGTGCCGTTAAGACCTGGCTGATTTTTCTTTGGTCATTTGAATAAATGTGTATGTGCTTGCATTTATTAAGTTAATTACATTTGTCCGAATCTGGAATAACTAAAGGGCGTTGAATTTGCTTTAGAATACTTTTTGTTTGGCCTTCTTGGTCGCTGTTGTTCTAGTATTTTTCTTCAGGTGCCTAATGTTGCAGTTGCACAATAATCCTAATAAGCTCAGTAAAATAACTCAAACACATGCTTTGTCGAATGGGGGCTTGTGTGCAGGCTGAACTGGCCGGATGTTTAGAAAAGGATGGTTTCAAGTCTATCCAGGAAGCAGTGGGTGCAGATTGCAGACAATAATTGTATGTCAAGTATACTGTTCCAAGACCAGGAGAGAGCATGTGAATCTGGAGACATTTCTTTTTTCCAGAGCTAGCTGTAAAATTTTGCTTGTCTTGGGATGTTGGTTTATTGTCTTTTTTCCCCCCCTTGTGTTTTTATGCCATTATTTTCCTTGTGAAGTTAAAATCCATTATTCTTTTCGGTCATTTGCCAGATCTCTTCAATTTTGACTGACTTCGGTGTAACAGTTTAGCATTGATGGGGTGAAGTCCCTTAATTGAACCATAATATATGAGAAAAAATGTTAGCATATCATAGTATATAGGAAAATACGTGCACAAGGGGGAGAAGAAATGAATGGACACCAAAGCCCCTCCATCCTACTTGCTCTTTTGTTGTAGATGATAGCCAACTTCACCAGGTAAAATATCAATTCATTGTGGTTGGCAACGTTCTAATTTAACAAATAAAATTTTAGATATAAGCACAAAAATAAAACCCTTTCCTGTTTCAAAATTTTAAAAATTGTTTAATGACTCACCTATACCTTTTAGATGGTTCAAATTGAGGAACTGATTTCTTGTATGTGAATTGTCTCGTCCGTCCTATTGAAAATGTGAGGACCCCTTCAAAACCTAGCTTCACCAAGAGTTTGGGTTTAATGCTTTGCTTCAAACCCTAATATCTTTTACATTCTGTGTATGGTTTCCATAAAGCAACTGCTCAAAGAAGAATTAGTTCTAACTTCTAACTGTAAAGAATTAATAAAGTTAATTGTTTTCAAGAACAAAATCATCGAAGTGTCAATGCATCAATGTGCTCCTTTTCGGTCTTAGCCTTCCTCTGCATCACAAAAAAGGCTTAAAAAAGGATCTATTTTCCTACATATTTTTAAAGTTCTTATGTTAGGATCCTTCTTTCTTAAAAATCACATAGAGATGTTAATGAATTTTAGTTCAAGTGGCATCTTTCCCTTCTCCATTATAATAGACTCGAGTTTGAATCTCGGTGAATTCACAACAAAAAAATCACATAGAGATCAGGTTTTAGTGGATTTAGAATATTAAACAATCACTCAAATTTTATTTTGTAAATGCAACCCAATTAGACATAAATTTAAATCATGGGCTTCTTGCATTTGAATGAAATTAATTACTTGTTTTTATTCGATATTTAGTTATATAATTTAAAATGAATGAGAAATTTATTAGATGATTTAAAAGTAAGTTGGTTGTGATACTTTTTGTTTGGATTTTTATCGTTTTTCTTAAATTCATAGAAAAATATTATTCAAAATCCCACATGTTATTTTTCAGTCATGAAAAGAAGTGAATAGTTGCAAAAATATGTGAAAATTTTCCTAAATAATTTTTTCTTTATAAACATATAAAAGGAAAATATTTTTATTCATGGAGGATATCTTTCAACAAATAAAAACAATCTGACTTAATGAACGACAAATATAAAGAATAGATTATTTATGGTTTTTTGAAATATCATCAATCACATACCATATGAAGTTTATATTGTTGCATAGAAATAAATAAATAAATAACCCAAAAAAATAGGTCATATTAATATTACCAATCAAATTCTTATAACCAAAACTAATTTTTTTTTTTTTTAAAAAAAAAACCTATTCGGATTTTAACCCTATAAATATATATATATATATTTATTTATTTATATATATTCGGTGCATCAATTTGGATTTTCCCGCTTTCTTTTGATAGGGTTGCCTTTGTTTTGTGCCATGGGAGTGCCCGTATGAGTGTTTCCTGTCAATGTTTTGAAACTTAGACGAGACCGACCAATCCAATCAAAAATCAGATCAGTAGTCTGTCCAATTTTTTTTACAAAATCAGATTTTGAATTAATAGGCCGATTAGACCTGTAGAACTAGATTGAACCGATCTAACCCAAATTTTTTAGTATAAAATACAACAACAATAATTTAAAACTTAATCCCAAGATTTAGGGTTGGTCATTTAAGAGATAAATATGGAGAAAGTTAAGAAAAAAATAGAGAGAGAGATGTTGGTTTAATTTGTGCAAATTCTCTTATACCTCTCATTCCAATCAAAAATCATTTTCTCATCTAAACCCTTAATTATCATATTTTTACAGACAACTTGTATCTAAATTTTCAGTGATCTACCTTTACGTTTTACTAAATTTTCTATATTTAAGTTTTTGATCCCCCTAAACGATACGTCTTTGGATCTTCTTTGCACATACTTAAACTATCTTAGACGAAACTCTCGCATTTTATTAACAATTATACTAATTTCTAACTTATTGTAAATTTCTTCATTTGTAATTATATCTCTTCTAATTTTATCATACATTCACCTAACTATTCTCATTTTTATTACATCCATTTTTTGCTCTTATTATTGTTTAATAATCCAACGCTCAGTGTCATATAATAATACAGGTCTTACTACGATTCTATAGAACTTTCCCTTCAAATGCAGTGATATCGTGCGATCGTAAAAAATTTCAGATACTCTTCTCTATTTCATTCAACCAGCTTGAATCCTATAATTCACATCTCTATCTATTTTACCATCATTTTGAATGATAGAATCAAGATATTTAAATCAGTCACTGTTTAATACATCTTGTCCATCTAACATAATTGTTTCTTCATCATCCTATTGATTGTCGCTAAACCTACATTTCATATACTCAATTTTTAATTTGCTCAATTTAAATCTTCTGGATTTCTAATTATAGGGAAATTAAACTTATAAGTCATATTATGAAATTGTGAGAAAGAGTAATTGAGCATAGATTGAGATTGGAGATAAGCGTATTTCAAAATCAATTTGAGTTTATGTCAGGAAACTCCATTACCGAAGTAATCCACTTACTGAGAAGTCTGATAGAGACATTTAGGACACAGAAGAGAAACTTACATATGGTATTCATTGACCTAGAAAAAATGTATGATAGGCTGTTAAGAGATATATTATAGTGGACGTTGATGAAAAAGAGGATTTCCATCAGATATATCAATCTTATTAAAGATATATATGATGGAGTTGTCACAAATGTAAGAATTTACGGGGGTAAGTGACAACTTTCCAATAAATATTGGGCTCCATTAGGGATCAACATTAAGTCCAATCTTGTTTGCAATAGTGATAGATGAAGTCACAAAAAACATCAAAGATAAAATACCATGGTATATGCTCTTTGTAGATGATATAGTGTTGATAAATGAGATTAAAGAGAGTATTAGTACTAAATTGAAGTTATAGAGGGACATACTAGAGTCCAAAAGATTTAAATTGAGCAGATCTAAAACAGAGTATATGAAATACATATTCAGTGATAGTTATCGGAATGATGAAGAAATAATTAGGTTAGAAGGACATGATGTACCAAAAAGTAAACGTTTTAGATATTTTTGATCCATTATCCAAAATGACGGCAATATAGATGGGGATGTAAATCATAGAATCCAAGCGGGGTGGATGAGATGGAGAAGAGGTTCTGGAATTCGTTGCGATCGCATGATACCACTCTATCTGAAAGTGAAGTTTTATAGAATGACAGTAAGACTTGTATTACTATATGACACCGAATGTTGGGTCATTAAACAAAAACAAGAGTAGGAAATAATTGTAACTGAGATGAGAATGTTAAGGTGGATGTGTAGTAAAACTAAGAAATATAGAATTAGAAATGAAGAGATACATAGTAAATTATGAGTAAGTTCAATTGTGGATAAGATGTAAGAATATCGTTTGAGGTGGTTTGGTCATGTACAACGAAAACTCAAAGATATAACAGTTAGGAGAATTGAGAGTTTAAATATATGAGATTTAGTAAAACGATGAGATAGACCATTAAAAAGTTAGATGCAATGTATTTGTAAGGATATGACAGTTAATGAGTTAACTGTAGATATGATTTCGGATAGAAATGAATGACGTAAAAGAATTAAAGTAATTTAAATCATCATTTTTAGTGTTGTAAAAATGTATTTGATTTTTATGTGCGTATGTTTTTTTTTTTTAAATCATCTTATATTTGTCTCTTAAATGGTCGACCCCAAATTTTGGGATTAAGGCACAGGTTGTTGTTGTTGTTATAAATCTTCTGGATTTCAGTGTGACCCTTCATAACTCTAATTTAACACTAATACTCTCTCTAATTTCATCAATCAACACTATATCGTCTGTAAAAAGTATACACCAAACTATTTCATCTTGAATGTTTTTCTTTGTAATTTTATCTATCACTATTACAAAAAAGATGAAGTTTAATGTCAAATGTTGATGGAGTCCAATGCTAATAAAGAAGCTATCGCTCAGATTTCTGCAAGTTCTTATATTGGTTACAACTCTCTTATACATATTTCTAATGAAATTAATGTATTTCAAGAAAATCCCTTTTTTCATCAGTGTCGACCACAATCCGTCTCTAACAACCCTATCATATGCTTTTTCAAAATCGATAAATATCATATGAAGATCTCTTTTCTGTACTTATATGTCTCTATCAAATATCTTAACAAGTAGATTGTTTCCGTAGTAGATCTTTCTGACATAAATCTCAATTAATTTTGAAACACTTTTATCTTCAATCTCAATCTATACTCTCTCACTCTCTTCTATTATTTTATGGTATGACTCATAAGTTATATTGCTCTATACTTTGAGCAATTTTATATGTCTTCTTTATTTTTATATAATGGTACAAATATGCTCTCCCTCTATATTTGGTACATTCTCTTAGTTTGTCAAATTTTATTGAAAATAGTTATTAACATTATTATACCAAATTTACCTAAATATTGATCCTATGGTTGTATTATTTTTCGTTCTCTTTAAAGTCTCATTCATTTCATGAAAACGAATTTTATGTTTAAAATCTTTATTAATTTATTCTACAGATATCTCGATATTTTATATATCTATTATACTCTTAACATTAAAGAGATTATCAAAATAGTTACTCCAATGATTTCTTATATTCTCATTCCTTACAAGTATACTATTAGTTTCATTCTTAATATATCTAATACCATTTAAATTTTTTTCATTTCTCTCTTTTAGTTTGACAATTCTGTAGATTTCTCTTTCTCTGTTTTTAATCTTCAGTCTCTTATATAGTTTGTTTTACACTTTGCTCTTTAATTCATGAATAATTTTTTTTACATATTTTTTTATATTTTTGTATTTTATATATATATCGCTATTACTATTACTATTACGTTTAAGATTACTATAACATTCTCGTTTGGTTCGGAAAACAGTTTGTATTTTTCATTCCACTACCATAATTCTTTACCTATTGGTCCCAAATCCCTAGCTATACCAAGAATCTCCTTACTTGTATTCTAAATATTAGTAGATATCTTTTTTCATATTATTTCTCAATCATCATTAGCGGACTAATTTGCTATTTGAATTAATGTATCTAAAAGTCGTCACATTTTTTTCTTTCAAATTCCATCACTTAATTTTTAAGTACACAAATGGATGATCCTTCTTTTGCCTTTTAGGTACATGTGTATTTAAAACTAGAAGTCTATGCTGAGTTACTACACTCTTTCTCGGTATAACCTTACAATTTTTACAAATCATTATATTATCTCTCCTACAGAGAGAAATTTATTTGACTAGCATTGTACTCAGTTTTATATGTAACTATATATGACTCTTTTTTTTTTTCTAAAGAATGTGCTTATGAATACAAAATCGAATATTGTGGCAAATTCTAAAATAGTACATTCTACCTCATTTATAGTACCAAATCGAAAGTTTTCATGTACGACTTTGAATCCTTCATTCCTCTCTACTACAAGTCCATTTAGCTCTTTTCCAATAAATAATTTTTCTTTATTATGTATAATTTGCATAAATTCATTTAAATGCTCTCACAATTATTTTTTACTAATTACATTTATATTTATTTGGAGTGCATATATATTGCTATATTAATTACGTTTCTCCATCTACTAATTTTGACAAGTATAATTCAATTTCCCCCCCTTTTTTTTTATCTCTATTACATTTTCTAATAGATCCTAATGTATAATTTTTTCTATCTCATTCTTGATTCTATTTTTACCTGAGTATCAAAATTTATGATCATAAAACTCTACTATTTTAGCCTTCTCCTCCACCCACTTAGTTTCTTAAAGATACATGATATCAATTTTTCGTCTATTCATTGTTTTTCCTATTTTTCCTAACTTACCAGTTAAAAATTTTATGTTTCAAATAGTTAGACGAATCCTATTTTTATGGACTAATCTATTTACTTGCACCATAGGGTCCCTTGTTAATTTGTTACCACACCCGAGATCTGATGCAGCATATCGCTGAGGGAGAAACGTCTCAAAAATTTTTCTATATTTGTCTCTTATTTTTTCATTTAACAAAAAGTTTTACGTTGACTGTTGGGTTATCGTAACACTACTCCTTTTACTTAGGTTTTGGATCGATCGTAACGAAGTTTTTTAAATAATAATATGTAAAACGATTTAAAAAAGAAAAAATAAAATAAAATAAAATATATATCTTTATAATAATAAGGTAATAGAATTTATGTTATAACTATACAGTTATGAATTTAAAATATTTTAAATTTTAATAATTTTAAATTTATAATAATATATTTTATAATAATATTATTATTACTTTTAATAATAATAATAATAATAATAATAAGTTTGAGGCAGAGGGTTAGAGCAAGTTAAGAGGGAGATGGAGAGATGGTGCCGTCGAGTCAGAGAGGGACGAGGGATAGAGGGATGATGTCGTCGGGACAGAGGGGGAGAGAGCATTTGGGTTTCAAGCGACGGCCACGGTCGATAAATCTTAACGGTGAGAGTTTTTTTAATATAGGATATGTATGATAAAATTATAATTATCTGTATTTAAATTTGAGAATAAAACAAAAATATATTTAACTTTTATTATTATATCATAACTTACGATTAAAGTATATTATAATTTATATTTATTTTTTTTATGATAATTTTATTTGATTTTTTATTCCGATAAATTTTACCTAATAATCCATCGAACTTGTTCGTATTCCGGTGTGCCATACTCGTCTATAGGCAATTTTAAGCAAGAGAAAAGCACCGAAAAGAAGGAATAAAAAATTTTATGTATGAAAAGGTGCAATAAATGAAATGAAATGAAACGCTTGGTGAATGTTGTGAGAAATCCTTCCCCCTTCGAACATTCTTATCAACACCACCGCTCCGCTTCACTTGCTAATGTTGTCGCTCTCGTTGCAAATTCGGCTTCTCCAGAGCTTGGCTTCCAGGCCCATGCTCAAATTATCAAGTTGGGTTTATCAAACGACACTTTTTCTTCGAATCACTTAATCAGGATGTACTGCAAAAATGGGTTTTTTGCGGACGGACTTAAAGTGTTCGACAAAATGTCTGAGAAACACAGAAATATTGTTTCTTGGACTTTGATAATATCGGGTTCCGTTCAGAATGATGGATTCGATATCGGTATTAAGACGTTTTTGAGCATGATGAGAACTGGGCTCATGCCCAATGAATTCACAATTGGCAGTGTTTTCAAGCTGTGCTGCGTGACAGGTCTTCAAGACTTCGCTTTATGCATTCATTCTTTTGCCTTCAAAAGCGGATTTGAACGAAACCCATTTGTGGGAACTTCTATTTTACATTCCTATGCAATGTCTGGGGATGTTGAAGCTGCGGAGTTGGTGTTCAAGTGTATGGACAGTGTTGACGTCTGTTGTTGGAATGCCATGATTGGAGGATATGCACATTGTGGTTATGGATTTGAAGCTATAAAGATCTTGTCTTGGATGTGCCATAGAGGATTACCTATGGATAAATTTACGTTTGTTAATGCTGTCAAGGCATGCTCGGTTATGGGCAATATGGAATTGGCAAAACAGCTTCATGGCCGGATCATGCGGAGTAATGTAATGTTTTGCACTTCAGTTGTGAATGCCCTTATGGATATGTATTTTAGTAGTGGAGAAATGGACTTTGCTTTGAAGCTTTTTCATGTAATGCAGAGCAAGGATATTGTATCCTGGAATATTGTGTTTGGGGGTCTACTTCGATATGAGGATTCAAGTATTGTTGCAGGCTTGGTAACTGAATTCTTTTTAACCGGCTCGAAGCCTAATCAGATCACTTTCTCGACTTTGTTTAGACTGTGTGCAGAGAGAGTTGATCTTAAATTTGGGCTTCAGCTGCATGCTCTCATCTTTCACTTAGGGTTCTCTAATGAAGCCAGTGTCTCATGTTCTGTTGTTTCTATGTTCTCTAGATGTGGGGTGCCAGAGTCGGCTCGTTTAGTATTTGACTGGGTAGTTTACAAAGACACAGACACTTGGAATGAGATGATTTCTGGGTACAGTTACAATCATTTGAATGTTGAAGCTGTAAAATTCTTTAAAACTTTATGGGAGTCAGAGGTTGAGGCAAATAATTTTAGCTTCTCCTATGCCCTAGAAGCTTCTTACCATATGGAAGACCTTCGAATCAGTGGCCAGATTCATAGTTGCATAGTTAAGTCTGGATTTATTTGTTATGAAACTGTATATAATTCATTAATTAAAGCTTTTGTTAAGTTAGGATTGGCCGCGGATTGTTTCAAGAGTATTGATGGGCTTGAGAAATTAGATTTGACGTCCTGGAGTGCTATTATTTCCACATTTGTTCGTCATGGGAGCAATCATGAAGCTATTGAGCTTCTCAAGATTCTGTTCAAAGCTGGTGAAAAGCCTGATGAGTTTGTTATTGGAAGTGCTTTACATGGTTGTGCCAACATGGCTGCCTATAACCTTTCTAAATCTGTTCATTCATTTGTCATCAAAATGGGATTTGAGACAAATGTGTTTGTTGCAAGTGCAGTTATAGATGCCTATGCAAAATGTGGGGATATAAAAGGCTCAAGGACTGCTTTTGACCAGACATCTATATTTGGAGATGTGGTTCTGTTTAATACTATGATCATGGCTTATGCTCAACATGGTCTCGTTATGGAAGCCATAAGCATCTTTAAGCAATTGAAGCTGGCAGATCTACAACCCAGCCAAGCAACATTTGTGTCACTTATATCAGCATGCAGTCACTTTGGTCTTGTTGATGAAGGGCGGAGGATCTTTGATTCAATAAACTCAGAATATGGGATGGAACCTTCTCCTAATAATTATGGATGCTTTGTGGATCTATTGTCAAGACATGGTTTCCTTGATGATGCCAAATGTGTAATAGAAGTGATGCCTTTTCCTCCCTGGCCAGCTATTTTCAGATCATTACTGAGCGGTTGTAGGATCCATGGGAACATAGAGTTGGGGGAATGGGCTGCCAAAAACTTACTTCAGTTAGTTCCTGATAATGATGCAGCTCATTGTCTGTTGTCAAAGGTTTACTCTGAGATCGGTAGTTGGGAGAATGCTGCAAAGGTAAGGCATAAAATGCTAGAGAGTGGTGTTCAAAAAGATCTAGGGTGCAGTTGGATTCAATTATAGTTAAAGCAGCTGATCTTGATAAGGCAGAGCAGTTTCTGCATGTAGATGGTTGGATGGCCAGTGGGGCATACTTGAAGAGAAGAAAGTGTCTCTGTTGAACATCTGAATCTAAGGTATGCTTTACTCTTTATCCTTTTTTTTTTTCAAAAAAAAAAAAAGCTTTTTGGACACATGAAATCACTCAACCTAGTGCATTATCCACTCTATGTCTCTTTGACATGCTATGAAGCATGGAGACTTCAAAATGGGAGCGGTATTTGTCAGAGATGCATGTAAGACACATGATACAAACACTTTACAAAGATTCATTACTTAGGATGTCTTTGGGTACATTTGAATAGCAAACATTTCCAACTCCCATGAGTTAGATTGCCTTAATAGTCTAGGAGTGGGTTCGCAATGAGGCTTCTTTAAAAATAATTTTGGGGAGATCATTTGAAGCAGGATCAGATCAGGGGAGAAATCTTAGTTGATGTCGATTAAAGAAAGGGGCTAACATTAGGTTTTTTCAATATAGTAGCCAATGGGAAGGGTGCTTAACAAAGAGCTCATTAATGTAAAAAGTCAAATGTTGAGGGAACTGTCATAATTAAAATATAACTTGGTTCTACTAGCGGCTTGACCATTTATAGAAGGTAAGGTTAGCAATAAGGCTTGGAGTCCCATTGATAATATAATAGTGATTAGGACCTTTGGACTTGGAAGAAATAAAAAGAGAAGTATTTCAAAGACATTGCTTTTGCTCCAAATGGTTTTACTCCGGATTTGTTTTGGGATGCTGGGGGTATAATGGGGAATGTTTTGCTATGGTGTGTGATGATACCTGGTAATTCCATTATCATGGAACCTAGCAGGCCCATAATCATATAGCCTATGGGGTACTAAGTGACCTCTCAGTTGATCTTGGCCGGTGACTTCCTCTCATCATGAGCCTTTTGACAAGACCCTTTCGGTCCTTGCATTGCTTGACCATTCTCTCAGCACAATCCTTTCCGTAGGCCTTTGAGCCTGTCGTCTTTCCTATCTCTGGTCCCTGTAGAGTCAACGCTTATCATACAACGAGTTCTAGTTGTGATTACTCAATAAGGAAGAAAATCTTTGACAATTTTAAACCTTTTTTGATCTGATACGGATTTATTGCAATCTTTCCCGATAAAGAAGTAATTCTCCTAATGATTCAAAATTTCACGGGTCTCCATGACAGCAATAGGAACTTTCCTATCTCAAAAGACTCCGAATCTATAAAAAGTCTACCATTACAGCTCTTGTAATCTTAGAAGATCTCATACGATCTTTCTACAAGGTAAATAGCGTTTCTATACCTCCAAACACATACGACACTTTACATACATGCTATATATACTAAATAGAGCCAACTTGTCACGTATGCATCTCTCTCTTTATACACTACACATCGAGAGTACACAGGGTTCAGGCTCTCTCAATCTTTCCTCTTTATCGCTCTTTCTAATTTGAGCGTCAAAACCTCCTCCGTCGCAGCTACTTGCAGCGGGTTTTTTGTAGGACTCTTTTCTGAAAATGAACCAGCAAACATCCCCTTACCGGTTCTCCGTTCAGGCCAAAAGTACGATCTACTATGGAGTCATTTTTGGTTTCAACAAATTGGCGCCGTTTGTGGGAATGACTAAGTGATATTCACGCCTTGTGTTGATTACTCCTCCTTTCTCACCACCATGCCACCGAAAAGAAAGAACAAGGATAACACTTCCAAGACGACATCCATGATAGGAGGACAGACATCCAACCCTGCGGACTTACCCCCAATGAGGCTCTCGGCTACATAGTCAAACACCTCAATCATTCACTCACAGCACCAGGTAGAACAACCCCTTTAGGAAGATACTCAACCCCCGACTACTCAACCTCCAATGTCTCAACCTCCAACAACTCAACCTACAGCTTGCCCTGCCTCTCTTGACCAAGTCCACCTCTCTCAAATAGAAAAATTAGAATCCTAGATATAGGGAATAAGCAAACACCCAGAAGACATCAGTCATGTTCTTTGACAGAAAGCCCCACCTCCTTCTAAGAACTCTGTGCACTCACACTCGATTAGACTCCAGCCTCGTGCATGCTCGGAGCCTTTAGTGACATCTCAATGGGAGCCAGAGAATTTGAGAAAACAAGTTGAAGAACTTGTAACCGTCAAGCTCCAAAGGGCTAATGTAAGGCAAGATGACACTAGTCCTTACTTCTTCAATTCATCGCCATTCGACTCCACGATTATCACCGAACCGATGCCCCCACAATATCCTCCTTACCCATATGGAGATGTACGATGGCACTACTAATCCTTGAGATCACGCGGCTCATTTTATTACAGTCATAATCTTCAGAGACATGTCTAATGCCGCCATGTGTAAGCGCTTCCCCACGACCTTAAAGGGGAATGTATTGATATAGTTTATCTCCTACCGTCCTATATCAAAAGTTTCTATCAACTCCGATAACTATTTGAGACCCAGTTTGTGATTGGCTGAGGGGTTAAAAGGAAATCTACTTCCCTCTTATCCCTCCGGCAGAAAGATAATGAGGCTTTGAGGGACTTCCTTGACAAGTTCAAGGTTGAGATGATAAATGTCTCGAGACTAGATCATTCTATCGCACTAGCAGCACAGGATTGTAGCCTTTGGAGATGAAGACCTCAGTCACAAAGCATCTTCCGGTTTCTATTCAAGAATTTTATACCCGAAGTAAGAAGTATATCGTTGCCGATGAAGCTGAGCTATTCGACAGACGTCGAAGCAGGATGAAAGGAGCGAACATAACCGACCCCCGCCACGATAGCCCTCATCGAAAAGGGCTAGAGTGGGACCTCCACCTCCTCATAAATTTATGAACTACACCCCTTTGAATGATATGCTGGCCAAATCTTGATGCAGATCAAAAACTGGCCTCCTCCCTCTAGAGGAGACGATTTCAAGAGAGACAAAAATTCAATATTGTATCTTCCACCGGAATCATGGCCACACGACGGACTAATGCCGAGGGCTGGGGGATTAGCTTGAAGACTTAATCAGAGAAGGAAGGCTACAAAAATTCATCGATACAAGGCAAGGGCGAAATCCCTTGCGGAGGCAAGTAGAAAGGGATTAGCCATAAACCAGTCACTTTGAACCAATAGAACTCCCAGTCACGGGTGTCGTCTCGAACCAACCCTGGGGAGTTATTCTACAGATAAAGAACGAAGACTCTTCATTGTTTTTTGTCGACTGTTGGGTCACCCTGGTGTTTCAGAGGATAGAGAATCCCCTATCCAAGGAGGTACTCACTGCCCGTGTTGAGACAGTGCAAAAGAGAACAAGGTCGATGATAGGCTTTGACGATGAAAAACTAATGAGAGCCACCCCGAGACAACATGACCTTTGGTTATCACCACCAAGATGGGGCAGTTCACTATTAAAAGGATATTCGTCGAACATCCTCTATTAGGACGCTTTCAAACAGATGGGTTTTAGCTGCACTGACCTTCAACCTCATGCTGGGCCCCTGAAAGGACTCTCCAATGTATTGGTATATCCCAAAGGCACCATCTAGTTTTTGGTAACTCTAGGAGCACCACCTAATCACGCTATTGCAAAAGTTACATTTGATGTCGTGAAATTGACGTCCTCCTATAACACCATATTGGGCCTCCCTGGCCTGGATGACTTGGAAGCTCTGCCAAGCATTAGGCATATGAAGATTAAGTTAAGAACACCTCTCGGCATTAGAACATTCCAATGCGGACCCCTCAAAGACCTCAGCCTAGTGATTCCTACTCGTTGCTTGCCATGATAACTTTTCATTGTTGCTATTATGCTATTCTGATTCTCAATTCGTGTTAATAATAATATTATAATTTTATTATTTTTACAACATCTTCACCAATGGCAATAGTCAAGGCCTTTAGGCCCCCATCCACGTCTTCTATTCCTTGCCTTACGTATGGGTTCCACACCCATCTTTAGCCAACATGCAAGATCAAACTCCTGAGTAGGTGTCTCCCATCATCTGTTGTCTCCGTGCCTTACACATGAGTTCCTTGCCTACCTTAGCCAACATACGGGATTTAACTCCCGAGTGAATGATTCACATTATCTCTCGGCTTTGCGCCTTTTGCATGGGTTTCACACCCATCTCTAGCCAACATATGAGATCTAATTCCCAAGCAGGTGGCTCCCATTATCTCTTAGTTCCGTGTACTACACATGGGTTACACACCCATATTTAGCCAATGTACGGGATCTAACTCTCGAGCGGATGGCTCCCATCATCTTTTGGCTCGACGCCTCACATGGGTTCCGCACCCATCCTTAGCCAATATACAGGATTGAACTCCCGAGTGGGTGGCACCCATTATCTCTAGGCTCCGTGCCTCTTATATGGGTTTTGTACCCATCTTTCGGCTCTAAGT
The DNA here is from genome assembly GCA_037126225.1 of Dillenia turbinata. NCBI lineage: Eukaryota > Viridiplantae > Streptophyta > Magnoliopsida > Dilleniales > Dilleniaceae > Dillenia > Dillenia turbinata. Next base: position 19,445,052 of record JBAMMX010000011.1, on the reverse strand, counting down.
ATTTTATGAGAGTAACGCGCATAGCACTCGATTTCATTACTCAGAAGGAATTTAATTTCTTCCCTCCTTTCCTTGGTCTCACATGTTGTAAGAAGCTATACACATGGATGGGGATTCGCTCCCCTTTCTTTCACCCTATACGGACACATTGTATGTTCATCATTCGAAACAACTTAGTATTACACGCTCTATGCAATTAAATTACGAAAGAAAAACGAATTTGTAAAGGAAGAAATTCAGTCTATTTTATAATGTAAGTAGTACAACCGAGTGAGGAAGTTCATGCAAGACCAAAGAACGAAATACACTAAGGAAAGAAATAGTGTAAGATCATGCTTCATGACCATGAGATGGAGGAGCAGCAGTTATTTGTCGCAGACCCTTGAAACCAGCCCGCATAGCGGCAACATGGGCGCTAGCTTCGACCACTTCGTGGGAAAAGCGCATCCTAGGATCGCCGGCCAGACTTGGACCCGAATCCCGGTGTCAGCCCCATCAACACTATTTGCGAAATTCTCCATCAGTCCTGCCTTGCGGATGATTTCTTCCGCGCGATGCAACTTCTCATTAAGCTCTGATGTCCTTTCTGAAGCTCGGCAACTCATCCTTCTAGGTACGCGACCTACTTCTCTGAAAAAGTAAGTGATTGCCTTAGCTCCTGAGCAGACCTCTTGGCAGACACGCAGTTTGCTTCAGTTCCGTTCAACAAAGTCTCCAACCTCTCGCATTTTGCAATTGCCACATTGCGTTGCTCGAATGCCGAGTCCTAGTAAGTTCTCAACCATCTTATTTCTTTTTCTTTTTCAAGAAATGCGGCATTGGCTACCTTGCCTTCTTTCATTCCCACTCCTTCTGGGCCAGAGTGGCTTGAAGCTACAAGATTGCCGCCTTACCCTCTTCCCATCTCTCTCCTTTTGTGCCAAAGTGGCTCGAAACTATACAATCTCCTCCCCTCTCTGGTTCGCCAAGCCCTCCAAGTGACCCATCTATTGATTCTTCCTTTTAGTCCTTGCATTGCTTGACCACTCTCTCAGCAGAGTCCTTTCCTTAGGCCTTTGAGCTTGTCATCTTTCCGACCTCTCGGTCTTTGCAGAGTCAACTCCTACCACACAACGAGTCCTTGTTGTGATTACTCGATAAGGAAGGAAATTTTTGACAATTTTAAACCTTTCTTGATCTGATACGGATTTATTGCAATTTCTCCCGTTAAGATAGTAAATCTCCTAATGATTCGAACCTTCATGGGTCTCCATAGCGGTAATAGGAATTTTCCTATCTCAAAAGATCCTGAATCTATAGAAAGTCTATCATTACAGCTTTTGTAATCTCAAAAGATCTCATATAATCTCTCTACAGGGTAATTAGGATTTTTACACTCCCAAACACAGATAGCACTCTCCATACATACTATATATACTAAACAGAGGCAATTTGCCATGTACGCATCTCTTTCGCTTTACACACAGCACACCGAGATTACATAGGGTTCAAGCTTTCTCAGTCTTTTCTCTTTACCACTCTTTCTGATTTGAGCATTGGAGCTTTCTTAGTAAAGCTACCTTTGGCAGGTTTTTAGCAGGACTCTTTTCTAAAGACGAGCCAGCAAACATCCCCTCACCGGTTCCCCGTTCAGGCTAGAAGGATGATCTATTGTAGAGTCGTTTTTTATTTCAACAGTGTAACTACTAAGAGCATGGTCTCATAGCCTATGTGGTATTTAAAAAAAAAAAAAAACACTTATGTGCCTTTGAGCAAACTTATAGCCCAATTGTAAAGTTTTTACTGGAGCTCTTAGTTTGAAATCTTGGAAGCAGAGTCTTCATATAATAAACTGAAGAGACTATCTACATAATATCTATCCTCAACCCCATATTTTGGGTGGGATATGTTAAACAACACGTTAACTTTTTTAGGCACTAGTACATGTAGGAGTTTTATATTCATAGCCTACTTACTCTTAGGAAATTAATCCACCATCCTGCATTTGCCATATCTAACCCAATCTTTAATTTCCCTTGCTAGCACAAAAAGAAAAAGAAAAAACTTTCATTTCCCTCACACCTTTTCTTGTTCCTTAATCACCAAATATCATCTTCATCTTCTTTAAATCTTCATTGATCCCATTGTTTACGTGTTGGATCATAAATTTGACGTTTGGATTCAGAGCTTTTCTGAAATTCAGACTTAGAAACTCAAAATTACTCGCATGACTCACTCAAGGGACAAGAGAGAAGATAGGTGGAAAAACTTGAGAGTACTTACAATTGCTTGAATTGTTTGATTGAAAATGGCTTACAAAGGTGGATATTTGAACTAATCTTCTCTAGATCCACATTAAAGACACCTTGTAACTTGTAAGCTTAGTACTTGAATATCCTAAGCAAATGAAAGGACATAATACATGTAAAATATGCAAACGTAGAACTCCGAGACCACACACTTTTCACTATTTTTGTCATAACCTTTTTGTGTAGTGTTTGGAATTCGAAAAAGACATGTTTCATTGGAAATAGGCTTCTAGATCTTTCTAATGACACCTCATTTGCATGATTTTATTAAGATTTGACCCTCCAAATGCCCAACCAAAGCAGCCCAAAGATCAAGTTTATCTTCCAACACCCCCTTAAACTTGATCTTTTCATGACTCCAAGCAGCATCTGCATATTCTTGAACTGATATGAGTTGAGGGGCTTAGTGAACACTTCTGCTTCCTGATCGAGTGTTTTCACATAGTCCAGGTCAATCCCTTTCTTTGCGATACATTCCCAGATGCAGTGTAACTTTGTGTCTGTTTTTACTTTTATCATGAACCATCGGCTTCTTTGCTGGCAGCTGAGCTGACTTGTCGTCAGTCATCAGCTGTGTAGCTTCCTTTTCCTCCAAATGGAGCTCTTTCAGCAATGTCCTTAGCCACATCGCATGGTAAGCACTTGATGTGGCGACAACATACTCGGATGAAAAGAGTGTGACAGTTCGCCATTTCTTCAAACATCAAGAAGTTACATCGTTGCCCATGAAAAAATACATAGCCGGTGATGCTTTTCTTAAAATATCCAATCAAAGAAAATTCATATGAGGAAGCATATCATAATCTGAAATCAATGGTTCTTTTGATGTAGCGAAGAATCTTCTTGGTAGCCTTCATATGTGTTTCAGTGGGGCTTTCTGCTTACAATGCCAACTGCATACCTGATTTTGGACCTTGTACAGATTAAGTATTGGAGACTTCCCACGACTTGAAATTGTTTGGATTTACTGTGGCTTCATCATCAATAGCCGTCAATAATTTCAAACCACTTGCATTCGGATATCTAAAATTTCTTCAAAACTTATTTGGCATACACTTCTTGTAAAAGATTCCATATTTGGTTTCCATCACCTCAATGCCTAAGTAATAGGACGTCAGGCCCATATTTGGTATCCATAACTAGTACAATGTTAGTGGCAACAACAGTACTGATGTAAATGGTAATTATTTTTCCTCGCCTTTTCTTTCTTTCAGTGGGGGGTGCGGTTTGGTTAAAAATAAGAACTTAACTTGATCACATGCATTCTTTAATTGCAAAGTTTACCGGCCGGAAACATTGTGCTTGAAGATGGAGAGAGTGAAGGGATTTTGTGGGCGTTATGGTACTTAGCCAACAGATTGTGCAGATAGCAGCAACTGGTGAAGTTGATTTGAATTAATACTCTTAGGCTATAGAATCCTTAGGTTCATGCATTAAAAGACGAAATCACTTAGGGTCTTTAACCAAACTAGACCACTTTCTGAATCTTTTAACTGTCCCACATATTTAATTTCATAGCCCGTGGCAAAATTGATTCCTTAACTACATTAAAAATTTGATTCAATCTTCTTCAAGTTCATTGTTTGATAGATATGCAGACAATGATTATTGTTATGCGAGGAATAATTTTTTTATTATTATAGTCCTATGTGTTATTAAATCTCAATGAATCCGACTACTTTTGGATACGATTGATTTTTGTTGAATCCTACTAATTTTTTTTTTTTTGTGATTTTATTCTTTGGATGGCACTACTTTTGGATATGATGGATTCTAATTGATAAGAAAGAAAGATTTCAACATTGATTCATTTAGTAATACTTTCCCTTTCAAGAGCTTCTCATCACTATATAAACTTCGTCTCAATTGTTGTTGTATACTCTCAGTTTCTTCAACCTCCTATTTTATGACCACAATTTAGCGAATGACAAGCAGTCCACTACAGCGAGGAGTTTTTGAAATGAGGCAATCTCTCTTGGATGAGGTATTTTCTTGTTCTGGAGAAAAGGGGTTGTAAAATGGTAGAATAAAATGCTATAAAATCTATGAAGTGATTTATTGTCTTCTCTCCTTCTTGTTGTTGAAGACTCAAGCACACTTTATCTTAGCTTGTTGACTACAAAATTGACCTTTGCAACAAAATTATCATCCATTCCAATGCAAATGTCTATTTGCAATTAGTTAGGTTAAATTTGGATTAGGTTCCATTAGCATGTGTTTTATACATACGATGAGGCCTTAGGGAGTATGAGTTTCTCATAAAGGTTTGATTTATATATAGCATCAATTCATTTTAAATGTCCATTACTTCTACTGTCTTTTCCCCTTTTGGTCAGCCTAGGATGGAAGTAATATAAAAAATTCAATAAGATCCATAACAAGGATTTACTAAAACGAAGAGCCACCTTGGAGAAAATATTCCGAGGTTGTGTTTGGTACAAGAGGAAAGCATAGAGGAGCATAATTTAGAAAATATTGACACAGCAAATGTGAAATTTTATGCTCATATACTCCATTATTGATTCAAAGGGTAGATTTATACCATCAGAGGGGGTGATAAGTCATATTTTTAGGTAAGGGAAGAAGCTATTACGCCCCAATGGCATACCATTCCCTTCTTTGACATAAAATTAGAGGACGCTAATATCAAACTTTGCATGTATAGTGGAAATTTGCTAAATTACACCTCTCCTGTCTTTTCTAGTGACCATCCTTTTAGGCTTACAATTAAAATGGGGAAGATCATAATTGGTGTCTGTATTGACATGCAAGAGATGCTATATGTTGTAAATAAAAAAATACGTGATCTTAATAAAGAACACTTGTAAGCATAGGCAGCCCCTTGGGACCATCACCCCCTAAAATTTCATATACATTAGTTGTACATAGGGTTTATAAAGGTCGAATACAGGTAAATAAGGTATTTGTATCGGAATTTAAAGAAAACATTTTAACTTTGCTATTATATCATATTCTAAAGAAAATTTTTTTAAGAGTTCACATTAAAAAAGAAAATACTAATTTATCATTAGGCTGTGTTTTAACCCACATGCCAAATTGTTTTTTATTTAGTTTATTTACATTTCTCTATTCCGCAAAATCGAATTTTACGTATTAATCTATTTTCTTTTGATTTCTTTGCTTCTTTTATTTTCATCTTCCTTTGTTCTTTTTCTTTCTTTTGTTTTTTTAAGTGATGATTTTAGTAATGGAATTTTTTAAACTTTTTATTTTATATTGTATTGTGAGTATTTTTATGTACATATGTATTTTATTTTTATATAAATTTTAATCATATAGTTTTTTATTTTTATTAGTATAGTATGGCCCTTGCTGAGAAAAATTTCCAAGATTACCACTGCATGTAAGCATGTTAAATGGTTCATGTACACTGATAAGGTATGCTGCTTCTTGTCTATGGGTGTGATTATGTTGTGTAGAATCCCTGGCAACATTGAAACATGTGCTTTATTAAGATACTCCATGCTTACACTCATACCTGCACTAAGACATCTTGCCATGAGTCAGAAAGTGCATGTGAAGTCAGATTCTTAATGTCAGAAGTTGGGTGGTGCAGGGAATTCTGGATGAGAATTGTCTTGACCTTCAAGTAGAACAGGTTTCAATTCATCCAAACCTTGCTGAGAGACATATTACTGAATATTTCACAAAATCAGCTAGGTGTGTTGCTCTGATGGAGCAAACCCTGTAAGATTTTAATTCTTTTGTACCTTCTCTTTCCACCATCTAATGAAAATAATAATAAATAGCAATTATTACGAAATCTTGCGTGCCATCTACAGTGAGAAAAGACCTGCAGTTGACTTCATTCAGCTAGAAAAACATCTTGAATGCGTCAGAAAATTAAGTCGAGGGTATCAAAATAAAAGCGCTACTCAATACAGCATCTTATGTCATTACAATCTTTTAAACTATGACCATTATCATGATTGATCTGGAGAACTTTGCAGTTCGGGGGCTAAGCAAGTGAGGCTGCAGTGTGTTCAGATGAAAGAATTCTGCAAGGAAAGAAATCTTGAAGGGTAATGTCCATAAAACTCTTTCTTACATAAAAATAGGTCCTACTTTTGGACTTTTTGCCACTATAATTTAGTTAGATTGCCATGTAAAAAATAGAAAAGAGAGAGAGTAGATGGCTCCTGTTTGGCTGCAATAGTGACTTGTGCAAAAATTTTAATAGGTGCAAAACCTCATTACAGCAGATAAAGAAAGAGCAAGAGATGTTGAAAGAGAAGCTTAAAATCTTTTTTCAGGTCTCCCTCCCCCTCTCTCATATGTGCTGTTGCTTGCCTGATCGTATGCTTGCATGTATTTCTGTATGCAAGCAATTACGAACTTGGTGCATTTTTCTTTGGTGTTAGTTGGTGAGGCAAGCTGGACCGATTCATACAGCTGAGAGGCCAAAGTGAGGATCAAAGAAGATGGAGGCTACACACTCATGATTCCAAGCAGTCATCTAAGAGCACATGTTTGTTTTTATATGTAATAAGACTGCTGTGTCTGAAAGAGGATTATATGGGGATGCTTCCCCCAACTCATGTTGAACCATATTTATCTAACAATAAATGTTTGTTTTCATCTCTCTCTCTCTCTATTTTTTTTTTCTCTGTGTATTAACGATTGAACTTTTATCCAGTTTTCCCAATTTACATAAATGAAAAGAAAAATTAGAAGAATATATATGAATAAGAAAAATTGATGAGTTTTCAAAGAAAATAATGAAATAATTTATTTTTTATTATTAGATCAAATTTTACTTTATGGTAAATGATAGAGATCTAGAATAACCTACACTGGGGTAAGTAGATACTTACGTATGCATACCTACATATCTATAATTATTTTTATATAATATCAAGTTTTATATCATAATAAGATTTTTTATTTAAAAATATTGAACATCAAATTGATATAAATTGTCATTTGAAAACATATTATGATGAATATGATGTCGCTTTCTTTTTTTATGTATAAGATAGACTCAAATCTGTCATTTTTAATAGAAATGAAATGATATAAGTTGAATTATAAAACAATGTCTCTCATTTTATTTAAAGTTGAAGGACTATAACATTACAATTCATATATTACGAACTAAACTGAAATCAAGGCCATAATTCATAGATTGGACGTGCAATTTTGGTCTAGGTAGGACCTACATTTATAGAGTAATATTCGCTTCTAACACAAAAAATAAAAAAAAAAAATTAAAATAACATATTTAGAAAAAGACAAAAACAAAAATTTAAAAGAATATATTTAGAAAAAAGTTTTTTAATCTAACACTTACGTGTCGGGTTTTGAAAAGTCAACATGTATTATTCACGTAAACAGTGTCATGTCAGGTTTTCAAAACTCGATGTAAAGAATATGTGAATAATATTTGTATCGATTTTTTAAAACTCAATATGATATTGTTTACGTAAATAGAATAGAAATATTGTTGGATTCGAAAATTTTTTTTCAAATACGTTACTTTCATTTTTTTTTTTTTTTTTTTTTTTTTAGTTTTTTGCGTCAGAAACGACCATTACTCCACATTTATGCGATGCGTTCCATTTAGGCTCACTGGGCGCAAGTCACACTCGATTTGCACGTGGACTCTCTCTCTCTCTCTCTCCCTGGCGTCTGGATGTTATCTTCAGGTCTGTGAATTGGATTCTTGAATTTTGTCATAATCATTTTATTCAGTGGTAGAGAGAGGTAGGTAGCTATTTGTATGGAGAAGGGGTTTAACTTTATTTAGATTATGGATGGGAGTGGGAGTGGAATGAATGTCACATGTCGCTCTTCCTTGCATCGATTTCATGAATTAGATTAGGGTTTTATCGTTTTCTATCTGATTCAATCCTTAACATTGAAAGGTGAAGGTGACTGAATGTGTTTTAGGGTTTCAGATTTCCTCCACCCCTCGAAGCCTGTATCCCTCTCCTAATAACTTTAGTTGAATTTTATGCAGATTGAGTTTAAGGGATTTACATCCTCTAACGGCCTCAAAATCCATAATTATGAATGCTATTTTTTTTTCTTTGATAGAAACAATTATTCTACTTGCTCAGACTCACCCCCAGCATATGGGCGTAGCTCCGGTAGCTTTCAAATCATAGGGCTTTCTTTGTTTATGGGTTTGAAATGAAAAAATCGTGTCTAACTTTTTTATGTATGCATTCATCTCTTATTATACTTCATTATCTATCCCTTGGAGAGGATGGTAGATTTGGCTGTATTTCTCCCTCTTGAAATTGTTAGAGAGTTGTAACCATAGTTATTGCCTCAGAGGATAACAAGGGAATTCGGGAACATACTCCTTGCAATAAATCGGGCTTGAGATTGTCTGAACCTAGCATTTCTCCAATTGAAACCCCAATCTTTTAGTCTATGTAACCAGAAGAAAAAGGAATAAAAAAGGGTTAGCCTTTGGTAGCTCCGGCAGATTGAAGCTTTTTAATTAGAGACAGGCAGCCTTGGGGTGTTGGAAGAAAGTGGGCTGCCAAAGATTCTTTGATTTCTCTTTTTCAGGTTTTCATTGTGCTCTTTTTTTTTTTGGTCTGTAGTGGATGGATTTTTCCTGGTTTTAGTTTAAATGTGTGGATGGTTTTGGAGAATAGTTCTCCTTTTGATCTTGTTTTGCTTGCTTTTTCTGAGGATTTTTCATGCTTGGTTTCTCTGGACATTCTTCTTTTGTTTGCTTTTTCTGAGGATGGTAGCTAGGGTAGATTGAAGGTTTTTAATTGGTGATAGGCAGCCTTGTTGTATTGGAAGAGGCCGGGTTGCCAAAGATTTTTTTTTGATCTTTTCTTATTTGGGTTTACATCGTTCTCCATTTTTTTTTTTCCTTTTTTCTTTGTGGTCTATAGTTAAGGGATTTTTCCTGGCTTTAGTTTAAAAGTACGTCTGGGTTTGGATAATAGTTCTCCTTTTGATCTTGTTTTGTTTGCTTTTTCTGAGGATGATAGCTCTAGTGGATTGAAGGTTTTTAATTGGAGATGGGCAGCCTTGATTGGAGGATAGTGGGTTGCTGAAGATATTTTGATCTTTTCTTCTTTGGGTTTACAATGTTCCTTTTTTCTTTGCAGTTTGTAGTTGAGGGATTTTTACTGGTTTTATTGGAGTGTGGATGGGTTTAAAGGATAGTTTTCCTTTTGCACTTGTTCTGTGTGCTTTTTCTGAGAATTTATTATCTTGGTGTCTTTGTACATTCTTCTATATTGTAATATAATTTCATTTTCTATTTTAAAAAAAATGGTTACAGAGCTGTAGTGCAGCAACATATGGGATTCAGGGTGCACTTCATTTCTATCTCCCTTGAATTTTCTTTATGCCTTTGGTCCTAGAGGTAGAGACCAATGTCTCCCATTAATCACATGTTCAATTTTTTCAGTGATAAAAAATAATCTGTTTCTATAAAGAAGCACTGATATTAGGGGATAATATTGCAACTGTAATGGTCAACAACTATGTCCACATTGATGAACAAAGGGCCAAGAGCTGTTATAACAAAATCCAAATGGAAATCTGGTACTCTTTATTGAAGATTTTATTCTCGAGTTTATAAAACAATTCTTTCTACCTTTGTGTTTTTAATGATCAAAAAGGTATCTCCCCCAATATTTTCTCTTGAGAAACATTAATCTATTTTTCATGCTGCCAAAATATTCATGGAAACCCTTGCCCTTATATGCTCTTTGGTAGTTTATACTAGTTTATGAATTCTAATGTAGTCATCCCTCTTGCAGAAAATGTCATCTGAAATGCTTCTTTTTGGTGCCATTAAGATGCAAGGTTTGGTGTTATTACTCCATGGCTTTGCCACATTTTCAGGTCTGAAGTATCCATAATTATCCTGGAGCGAGACATCTATCTAAGTTTTTAAAGATCAAACTGACACTTTTCTGGCAAAAAATGGCAGCAATTTTCAGTTATACGGCTTTGAGGCAGTTATTCCAAATGCTGTTGGCCATTTTCATTTTTCATAGTTCTGAATATGTTTTGGCGGTTTCCATCCATGGGAGATCAAATGTAACTTTAAGGTCTCTTCTGATTAGCAAAAGCTATCTTATTGCAATGATGTGTTCATTGGTGGAGTACTTGTTTGAAATTATGTTATTTCCTGAACTGAAGGAGATCTGGTGGATAAGCAATATGGGTCTTGCAATGATTGTAGTAGGTGAAATCATCCGGAAAGCTGCAATCATAACTGCTGGCCATGCCTTTACACATCTTATTAGGGTTAATCATGATGAAAATCACAAGTTGGTTACTCATGGGGTGTATAGGATAGTACGTCATCCAAGTTACTGTGGCTTTTTCATCTGGTCAGTTGGCACTCAGGTGATGCTCTGTAATCCCGTATCCACAATTGCCTTTGCAGTTGTTGTTTGGAACTTCTTTGCAAAGAGGATACCATATGAAGAGTTCTTCTTGATGCAGTTTTTTGGGTCAGAGTATGAGGAATATGCTCAACGAGTTCCTTCTGGGGTGCCCTTTGTGAAATGAAGTGCCTATATCAACTGTGCAGTTCTACTTCTGGGGTCGTTATATTTCCAGAGATGGACATAATGCTGACTTGGAGGGCTAAGGGGGCTGCAAATCTCTTTGCAAGAGCAGCAAAATAAATATGTTCCTCAATACAGGGTTGGATTGCCAGAAGCTAAAGAGACTGGATAACTATACATACTGTTGTACTCACAATTTTCATTTCCCTTCCCCCCAGCCCCCAAAGGGTGGCGACATCTGAATTTTTGATAGGCATTGGAGTTTAATTTGTTCTCACATGAAGTGAAATAGAGAAATTTGTAATTGTCATCCTACCAGAAGTTTTTTGTGGCATTGTTCAGATGAGGATGCAGAAATACAACTTGTGTTACCTTTGTATGGAGAAGAATTTTTGTTACCATGTACTTATTTGACTAGAGCCAGGCAGAACAAGTTTGTGCATGCTCCTTGTATATTGTCTTTCATGCCTTCATGAGTAGAATGTAGTGGCAAAGTTGGAGCAACGTATCCTTCAAACCTTCAGAAATTGTCAAGTACAAAGCATCTAAAACAAACACTATATTCGACTAGTTCTCACAACAAGGTTAATGTCTGCCTATTCCAGTACAGGGCACCCTATAAGCCAGCAAACTTACGACTTAGCGATTATACTGAGGAAAAATTTTTATTAAGATGCCATTCTCAAACGCAATTAATGTACAACTTTACAGTGGCATGGTGATGACAGAGACTACACCATTTAGCAAGTTGATTTATCAGCGCCTGCTGGCAACAGAAAAAGAAATGCAAAATATTTTCATCCATCAAGGATGAGTGTAGTTTACACAACACTGGACTGCCTTCTCTTGTGCGTTAATAGTCAAAGAAGAGGATTTTATCTCAACTCCCATCTAATTTTTGTGGAAGGAACCGGATCGTCTTCTTGATACCTGTCTTTGTCCTGTATAAGCCAAGCCAAGTTCCTTGCACTGCTCTTCGTCTGGATGTAAACTCCCAGGAATAGCACCAAATGCTCTTCTTGCCATTTCAGACCCAGAAGCTGCAAAATGCACAAGAGCTGATGCATCCTCAATGTTCTTCCCCATATTAATTGATACGGACATGAACTTCTTTGAAGGGGCTTTTGAGAATCTCCTCCCAACATCCTTATCAAGCTCCGCAGCCTTTAGAAAACGTTCCGTAGCAGCCTCCCATGTTAGCTCATGCCACTGTACGGGGGAAAGCTGCACAGGCTCTTCATTCAGTGCCTTCTGTGTAGCTGCAACAAAGCCCTTGTCGTCCTTATACATGCGGCAATTCGGGAACTGCTTAAAAAATTCATTCGAGGGATGATCTGCACAAACAACAATTTTCCCCATGGCCAGTGCTTCTGCAGTAGTAGTGCAGACAACATCTGTTGTACTTGGATTTAAGAAGACTTTGTAACTGGCAATAAAAAATTAACAATAAATCAACATCATAAACCATGTTGATTATTAAACAATATAAGGTATTTTTTGGTACATTACATGGGAAAAGGATGGGAAATATTAAAGGGAAAACATTTACCCCTCTAAATGATTCCTAGGTGACCTTTTCCTCGTCTCTATGTTTAATACTAATATTAAGAGGAGAGTAGCTTTTGCCCATATTACAATTTTACTACATTAATTGCAATTAAGATAACACATGATAATTTTCATTTATCAATACTGGAACTAACCGATAATAATTTTTATTTTATATCTCTATATTTCTCAAAAAAAAAAAACCCCCTTTTTTTTCCTTTTCACTTATTTCAAACATTAATACTGAAACTAACTAGTTTATTATATCAAATATCTAAAAAGAAATCATTTATAAGGTTCTCTATAATTTGCTCAAAATGAAAATCCAAAAAGTCCTATTTTTGTCAGTTTTCACATATTTCAAAAATTAATACTCTCCAATTTCTACAACACAACTCTTGAACTTTTTTTCATCTCTTCCATCAAACTTAAGAAACTTTTCCTTTTGAGTTTAAACTTTTTAAATCCACAATTTATTTTTAAAGAATTGTAGAAATTTGGTTTTGTGATGTTCATGTTGTTGGGCGCTTATTGATGGTATAGTTGTTTGAGGGGGGCTTATTTTGAAATTTTGATCATGATCACTGAGATAGGATGTGCATAAAAAGAAAATACTTTTGCTTGAAAAAGAGAGAGAGAGAGGATACACTAGATCCGAGAAAGAGAAGAGAGAGAAGCACACCAAATTTTAGAGGAGGAGGAAAGAGAAGATTACACTTTAAATTTTGAAGAGAGCATTTCCAGAGAAAATATCAACGGAAATTGGTGTTGAAGACCAATGTTCATGGTGAAGAGTAAGGGGGTAAAATCTTACCAAGGGCAGAGATGAGAATAAGATTACCCCTTTTATGGGTATAAATAAAAATTCCTCTAGATTTTACCGAATTCAAATTTTGCATTCCAAACATATGGGGCCCCATACCAAATGAAACCCTAAGTAACAGAGTTTGAAAGACAAACAACCTCCCAAAATCAGAAGTGAAAAATTCTTTTCATTTCCATCAATAACTACATACAAGACCTTTATTTCATATTCCATGCAAAACTAAAAAGGGGGAAAAAAAAATTCCATCCCTTGCTAAAGAAGGTAGCCTCTAGAAAGCAAGAAGCAGCAAGAACCTTATGGATGGACAAATAATGTTGCAATAGGGTTTCTCCCATAGACAATAAGCAAAACGTTACTTACATCCTATTGAGACCATTTTGTTCTTTAGAACCTCAAAAAGATAAACTTTTAAGGGCAATGCAATGCTCCATACCAGTGCAGAATGTAGCAAAATAACATATCAAAACTATCACAGTGCGCAAGAACCATATGCCTATTCATGATTGGTCAAAGTGGAAAATATTTGTTTCAAACAAAAACGTGTCTGGTCATCCAAAAAACAAGAACTAATTTAAAGATGAATGCAGAATCGGTAACATATCAATCACAGTCCAGGAGAGACTAAGACCATGAATACAAATAGGAGAAATGCTATTTGGCTAGACAAAGAGTGCATGTTGGTAACAGGCTGCACAAATTCATTGTCATCAATTAGAGTGTCGTTTAGCGAAACCACAACAGTTTCAATCCAACCATTCATGTTCCAGTCATTTTAGGACAGTCAAGGACCCTTTCCTAACAGCATATTTCCGTTTCAAGATTTTACCATTTTCATATTCCATAACATCACAACAACCATAGGACAGCTACTAAAAGTCAAATATAATGCTTCACATGACATTAATCTATCACCATACAGAAAACTAATGATCAAAATCTATAAGTTAATATGATAAGGGGGGTTCAGCAAATGATTGAGAGCTTACTCATGAAAAATAGGATCTGCATGATCACGACCAGGATGGACTCTAACTGTTATTTCCAACATTTTTGCAGCCTCCTGAACTTCATTAGAGTCCTCACCATTACCAAAGAGATCCACTTCAAGTCCATTTAATTCTTTCTGGTGTTTTGAGAGAAGATGAAGTAGCTCTTTGTAGCCTTTGCTCCATACCATCTTGCCGATATAATATGCACCTTTGGTAAAGACTTCGTTCCCGATCTTTGCTTCTTCTTGCTTTCTCTTTCCTATCTCCATGAACTTAGGATTAACTCCATGAACATTGCAAACAATGGACCTTGGAAAATCCTGTGTGGCAGCTGATAATCTAATAACCTGCCATCATTAAAAAAATAATAATGATGATAAAAGAAAATCTACCGAGCAATATCAAATGCAACACTATGCATAATAACCTTGAATACTCTCCGTCACCCACAATATTCATACATATTCATACTCCAGATTATTGTGTCAAATAAACATGCTATTAACAGGATTGCAGGCTTGCAAAATCCAGCTGAACAAGGCCAATCACATGCACATTGTTTTGTATATAAAGTGTTCATTTAACCACCAAACTGTAAGGCATGGACATATGTACAGGACACGGACACAACATGATATAAATGGTGACATGTCCAATTCTTTAAAGGAAGAAATGATTATTGTAGAAGCCAGCAATTAGTAATGATGACTTCATGTACATAATGATAGATACTAATAGTTTAGATGTGATAATGAGAAAATTTTCCTTTAGTATGAAAACTAATTAATTTGTTACATATTGTTTGTGTGGAAGATGAAGTTTGTTGTGGAACTTACAGTGTGGACCGATGTAAACAGGCAAAATGATCAAGTTACAACCTACATTGGAAAATCTAGATATTGATCCGCATGCTTTTTAATGCAAACATCTGGGAGAGTGATGCAGCATGTGTATAGGAGGACATGGACTTTGATTACAAAAGATAAGTTGAACTTTCACTATAAAGAACAAAGACATACGTATGTTGAACTAAACATAATCGCTCATTACAGAATCTATTTGTTGATCCTTATGCTTTTTATGTGCCTCTGGAGAGATGATGTAGGCACTTGAAAGATATGGAATTTAATTACAAAAAGCATGTTGGATCAGATTTTAGAATTTTTAGTAAACGAGGAAATTCAGTATGAATTTTGTCATAACAAAAAAGGAAAATACATTATTTGCTCATTTCCTTTTTCAATTTTCAGTGATAACTGTTTGTTCAATCTTATTTTGTACCACGAATGAGAATATATAAATATTGCTTGTGCTGATAGTTTGATTCTCACTCAAAAACAAAAAGGAAAAGGCGGACTGCATTAAGTGTCCTCTAGAATTTCTGAGAACTTTGAAAATCTAAAATAACAAATGAAAATTGAGTACAAGAAGCGGAGCATCAGATATGGGCGAGAATCATATCTGCCAAGAGTATAAGTTACAGAGACAGCATTACGTTGTCAAACAATGCTTCATAGACCATAACGAGTGGTCAGCTATCATATCAAAGATATAGGAACTCTTGGTAGCCAATCTACTTTTATGACCCTTATACCCAAGAACTCTACATTTATAACCCTTATACCTAAGAAATTTCATTCCGTGGGTTAAGGATTCAGGCCCATCAATTTGACCACTAGTCATTATTGTACTATAGCTAAAGTTATAGCTAATACGTTATGTGTGGTGTTAGATGAAACTATTGCCAATAACCAGAGTGCTTTTATTGGATGTATGCAGATTTTGGATGCCGCCTTTGTGTCTAATGAAGTCGTTGATTTTATCAAGGGAAATGATAGGGGTGTTGTCTTGAAGATAGACTTTGAGAAAGTTTATGAGAGGGTTAGTGGGAGATTTCTAGGTAGTGTGTTGCAGAATAAGGGGTCTGGGACTCAATGGAGGAGATAGATTAGAGGGCACTTGAGCTCGGTTTGCTTTTGTTTCATTATTAACGGAGAATGGAAAACTTACTTCTCATCACAAGAGTTAAGTAGACCTTTTTTTCTTTTGATAAATACCCTCTAGCGGGAAACTTTTTGAGTAGGTTGATTGAGAGAGGGGCTAGTGCTTATATTTTCTCGTCTTTGAGTAGGGAGTGATGAGGCCTATGTGTCGCATTTCCAGTTTGGAAATCTACTATCCTTGTTTTTGAACAGGATGTTGAGGGTTTTAGGGACATGATTTCTCTTCTTACTATTTTTCAAAGAATTTCTAGTCTTAAAATCAATATCTCCAAGAGTGGGCTCTTGGGATATATGTTTCTAACGAGTCTCTAGATCACTTGGCAAATACTAGTAATTGTGTCAAGAAGTGACCTATTTTTTGTTTATGGGTTCCTTTAGGGGATAATCTTAGGAGCGTTCAGTTTCACAATTCGATTGTGAAAATAATTGATTAGAGATTCGATACACAAAACACAGCCTTTTATCTTTAGGTGGGCATATCACCTTTATCCTTGCTTGTTATCCAGTTTACCTCCTTTTTTTTTTTTTTCCCTCTCTCTCTCTCTCTCAAGATTCTGGTTGTACTAGCAGATAAAGTTGAGAAATTGACGAGACTTTCTTTGATCAGGAAGTGGTTTTATCAAGAAAGAACATTTGGTCTTGGTAATGTGGTATTCAAGAACAATCCTTGGCAAGTAAATGGTTTTTGAAACTTCCCCCAAGAACCGAATTTGGCATAGTGTTATAAAGTAAGTATGGTCCCTGTCAAAATAGATACAATGCCAATGTTGGAGCAAGAATTTCTCATTGCAGTCCTTGGAAATTTATTTCCCACTTGTCTAATATTTTCTTCCTTTTTTGTCGTTTACAGTTGGTGACAATTCTCATGTGTTGTTTTTGGAGAACCCATGAATTAGGGATTTGTCTTTATCCATTTCTTTTTCTCATCTGTGAAGGTTATCTAGATTTTGCTTTGCTCCTATCAAAGATTTCTATAATTGGGTGGGAGATTATCTTCTTGAGATTTCATTTGTTTAGAAATCTTAACAATAGAGAAGCTGTTGAATTTTCTTCTTTGATTTCTCTGTTTCAGGTTAATGATCCTTATCCACATATTATTGTCACTTAAGGTTTCCAAGGCTTTTACTCAAAATCTGTATTTCAAAAACTAATCAGTTTTATTTTTTTTTTTTTTTTTTTTTTTTTTTTTTGGGGGGGGGGGGGAAGGAAAAAGTTCTTGGTGAAGGAATAAGGCTTTTATTTGGCCCATAGATGTTTGTCTCATGTGTTATACCAACTCCGAAATTGGAGATTGCTTATTTTTGCATTGCTCTACTGTGAGGGAGTTGTGAAATTGTCTTTTTCGTGTGTGATAATGATTGGGTTTGCCCAAGGAGATATGTTCCTTACAAATTTTGGAGTTTTTAGGAGGCAAAAATATGCTCAAATGTCACGAAAACACACACTTTTAGCCATCCCATGCTATGCTTGGAGAGAGCATAGTGCCAGAATTTTCTATATTTAGACCTAAACTTCTCTTTTGTGAGATAAAGTAGTTTTCTATAGTGGTTTATGGGCTTATGCCTCAGAGATTTATAACAATTACAGCTTAGAAGATTTGAAGGGGGACCAAGAAGCAATTTTGTAGTTTTTCAATTTTGCATTGTATTGTTCCCCATTGTTTCTGAGGATTTATTCCCCTTAGAAGTTCTAGTACATTCTTTCTTCATCTAATATATTCTTATATAAGATATATATTTTATATATATTTGTATATATAATCTAGTTAATCTAGACATTGCAAAATTATATGGTAAAATATATTTATTTGGTTAAGTCATCAGACAATTTGGTAATTTTCCATGTTTGAAGCCCCATCAATGTTTTCATGGATACATATATGCTAGCATTGTGAAGAATAAATGCCATCTTAAAAAAAAAAAAAAAAGATTTTGCAGTCGTAAAGAATCTCTAGACCTAATCAGCCTTTTTAAGATTTCTTGATTCATATAGCTCATTTAATTGAAACTCTAGAACTTGATCTCTTAACAATTCCGGATCTGTCCTGCAAGTCTCTTTTAATCTCCACTATTTGAAACTTAAACCATTTGTTTCCCTTGGCCAACATAATTTGGATAGCCAAGATACTTCCCAAAATCAAAGGTCTTGTCTGACTAGAGGTTTCACAGAAAGGTTAATGCCGATCTTTTAGGAGGCCAAACAAGGCATTGAGCCTTGATTGATGTGTTTGGTTTTAGCTGTGACTTACAGTCCCCCCTCAATGTTTAGTTGTGCGCACTTTGTGGAATAAGCCTTTTGGCATCACCAAAGAACAGGGGGTCTTTTATGGAACTGTGTATGGGCTTTGGCACTACAAAAGCCGCTAAATTTTGGTGGCTTTATTCAGGGTTTTATGGACTAGGAAGCACTTAATTATTTTTTTCTAATACAAGGAAGCACTTAACCTGAACTTTTCTGCAAAAATAATATTAACTAGTGACATGTATGATATTATTTATGTATTATTTGATTAGACAATATCTGAATTAACTAAACCTGAATTGCTGTGCCTACTTGTTGTTTCTCATTAACACCACCTTTAAATATTTTAGAACAAGAAAGAGAATACTTAAGAACGAGTAGTTGCAATAGAACAAGAAAAAAGTGATTGGAAAAATACCTTGTGACAATAGATGCTGACAACCCAACTATTCATAAATTTCAAAGCAAATGCTTTTACTCGTCCATTTTTCTCCCTCTTCACATATTCTAGGTAGTTAGTGTGAACTATGCCAATAACGAGGCGAAACTTGATTTTCCACCTCTTCCCATGATGAAACCATGTTAGATGCTCGGGCTCCTCAAGGACTGCAATATCTGCTTCATCATCAGGTATAACTTCAGTGATATCCCCCACAGGAAGAATGCTCCTTTTGTCTGTAGCAAACTGCAATAAAGAGCATCACATGAGTCATCACTAGCGTACTTCAGTGATACCCCTGATAAATAGGTGTCCCCAAGAAAAGCAGTCACCAACGAATGCAAAAGAACTTGATTAGATGTAGTAAAACGAACACTAAATGTCAGAATTTTGGTGATTTATATGTGCCTAGTAGAAGAAGCACGGTTGATGGCTAGGGACCTCATTATAGTAGAAAAGCATGACAACAAACTACAGTGCATTATTCTACCAACATGACAGACAAGAAAGCAGAAAAATATAAGGTTATATATGTTTCAAGACTCTTAACTCTTCTTTTTTCCCTCCAAAAGCTAATACAAATAAAGTTTTTACTAAGAGCCTTATTATACGGATAAATCACCAAATAAGGATAAAACCTCCAAGATAACATAATCCATTGAAGTCATACTTGTACTTCAGATACTACAATCTCTTCAAATGTATTTAACAAACATAACAATCCTTATCTTGTAAAATTTATATATTCCTCTTCCAATTAAAACAAGCTGAAGTTCTCTCCACACCAGTGTGATATGGCACTGTCCTAGAGAACTCTTGCTGGCATGAGGATGTATTTCAAAGTTCAAGTCAGTGTGGTCCAAGATGCCTCGTTGACCAGAGTTATAAATTGATGAAAAAATGACCTTTAGAAATAGGTTGAGATGCTTAAATAATAGTCTATGCACACGCATTAATGAGCCAATGCGTTAGATTTGAAGGCCAAAGAACCATGCATGAAGTGGAAGAAATTATATAGCTCCTAACCTTCAAACTTCTAGCATGCTTTTAATCTTATATGCAGCTGCTTCCATTTCCAAAGGAATACACTTGCTCATAGTTCTCAAAGGCATTTCAGATTGGAGCAAGGATGCCCTGAAGCATGGGAAAAGGGCATGACGCCCATAAAGTTTATGCTTTGGGTAATTGGGTGTATGTTTTCATTGGAAGCACCACTTCTTGAGCTTTTCCTTTTTGTCCATACAAGGACTTCAATTGAAAATGATAATAGCCGAAAAGAGAAAAGAACAAAGAGAGCAAAGGAGGACGAAAACATGTTCTGCAACAAAATATGGTAAATGCCCTCTCCTTGTTTTGCTTTGCACATTTTTGTTTTTCCAATCATCAACAAAATGAGAAAATAGGATGGCCTCTTTCTCTTTTTCTCTCGCTACGTTGATCAAATTTACATTAAATCTCTAATGAATAAAGATGATTCTTTTATTATTGTTGTTGTTGTTGTTGTTTAATTTTTTAAGTAGGGAAATTGAAGAAATTTTAAACTTCACTTGTGTCTGATATCAAAATGTAAGCATCTTTTTTAATGCAACCGGTTTCAAATCCAAGTACAGGAGGAAGGTTGCTGAAGATTAACAACCAGCGTATTGTCAATATCATGAGAGACCAAAATAGAAAATTCATTGGGGCGTTCCCTTCTCAATGACACATTGCATTAGATTCCAGGTGTAGTGAAAAGTTGGCAAAGGCTGGGCGACGTGCCATATCGCTGCCTAGATGTGATGACAAGGAGGCAAGTGTTCCCATATTTATATGAATGAAGAGCGAGTAAATAAGTTAGTCCACAATGATAGGATTCATGATTCATCTAACCATTTGGAACATAGGATCCCTGACCAGTAACTTAGGAGAAAAATGTGAAATAATGATTAGACGGAAGATTAATATTGTGTCTCCAAAAAACTAACCGAGTAGGGGAGAAAACTAGAGAAATAGAGCTTTATAGCTCTTCAAGGTGGGTTTTGGCTCCACAAGTTCTGGCTTCTTTTACTTGAACGATCGCTTCGGGAGATAATTTGAAACCCTACAGAAGACTGTTGGAGGATATTCCGGATGGGAAGACTCCGACGCTAAAATCAGAAAGAGTTGCTTTCGATAGGAATGAAATAAACTGAGCACGCGCGCGCGAGAGAGAGAGAGAGAGAGAGAGAGAGCTGAAAGCCCTGTGATTTGTGTGTCCAATGTCTGGTCTCAGAGAGCGTACATGAGTTTCGATATATTGAATACTTTTATATGTAGGTCATTTAGAAACTGTGTGTACTCGAGACGTTATAACCCTAGTTTCCTTGTGAGGAGATTCAAAAATCTCAGGATTCAATAGTCAAATATTCTCGGGAGATTTGTGACCTTCATCACTTTAGGAAGTTTAGCAATACGGGGAGATTTCTACCCTTATTAATTAGATTTTAAAAGTCTCATCCTTTTTATGGGGAGCATGCGTATTGCCTTTCAGTGATAGGGGTAACGATTGGCCCTTCCTGATGCAGTAAGGACAATGTCATCATAGATGTACCGAATACCTCTGAAGGTCACAGACTGACTAGTTTATTATCGATGGCAATCACTTGATGTGTTAGGCTGTTTATCCTTTGGGAAAATTGATCCCTTGTCATTGACATATCTAGGTGTGGAATGCTTTTTTGGATCGTGGGCTCACAAGATTGAATGCCCTTTGTAACAGACCTTGGACCATGTCCCATTATTTGTCCCCGACTCGTGGTATCGTTTCGTGAGAAAAGTGCCATGAGTAATTATCATCGAAAAGGTGCGGAGCTTTTAATGTGGCACATGCCGCGTCGTATCTCACGAATCGTCTTCAGTACTCTTTATAAGGTCAGGCGTTTGAGTGTATCAAACACTTTCGTCTTTTCTTTCTTTTTTGTGAATCACTCTTTTTGTACCAAAGGTTTTTTTTTTTTTTTAAATGCTAAAAGGTTTTTCTTCCTCGTCTTAGCAGAGCATCAATGACATAGGGAGCACAATGACTAGGGAAGAACTTCAAGGAGTCCAGAGTGATATATTGTTAGGAAACGATTATAGACTGGTATCGGCCACAGATGAGAATAGGGCGAATAGGGTGCCTGAGGGTCGCATTCCGATATACGAGCAGTCGGTGAAGTACGGTCTAAAAATCCCATAAACAGGTTCGATTGGGGAAGTAATACGTCATTGGAACATTTTTCCCACATTGCTCCTCCCTAATGCCTGGCGTCTGGTTATTTGTTGGACTTTTGTTGTCTCTATTTCGATTTCGAGATTTCGGCGGTTCTTTTTTCATTAAAAAGATGTGGGAGTAAGAGTTCTACTCAGAGTTGGTATAGGTTACAGACTCGTCCCGAGTCTAATGGAAGTTTTACTACAGTCAATCGATAGACAAGAAGTGGATATACAAGTACTTCTTTGTGGAATTTTTAAATAAGGATCTCATGCCAGTACTGCCTAGTGCCGATCAGAGGCCATCACCTGGGGTAAAGTCTTTGACCCCTTTCCGTCATTCTCGTTTCATGCGATCTGTTGGCAACTATTGCAAGTCTACTCAGAGGAGCATGAAGGTGGATTCACTTGTAGAAGACCAAATGTTATCCTTGGCGGGCTTATTAATCGGTGAGAAAAGGAAGATCGACAGGCCTGTTTTGGTGGAGAGGAGAAAGAAAGAGTTGATCGATGTTTTGCCTCCGGTAGAAGATACTACCTTAAGAGAAGTCTCAACCGTCAAGCAAATAAGGCCAAATGCTAAGAGGCCATTCGAAGAAGTCGATAGGTCCCCTAGAATTCGGTTATCGAAAGTGACATCCCCTTCATCGAAGAGGAGAAAAGTCCAACCACCCGAGTCTTTTACAAAGAAGGAAGGGTCCAAAGAGGTCAGAGAGCTTACGTCTCCCGCGGCATCGAGACATTCCGAGCCGACGACAATAAGATCAGGGGGGCTGATAGTTCGTCGTTTGAAGCGTCTTCCTCGGCTGGAGAGGATGAAGAAGGTGTCCCGATAAGGGAGATTTCCGAGATGAAAGGATTTGGAGATACTTCCATGCCGGTTGTGCAAGAGGGACCACCCAAGGAATCAGGTGTTCCTGTTGCCCATGTGGATGAGATGTCTGGGCCATGGCTTGTGGAGCCCCAGCGGCCTTCGCGTAAGAGGGTGGAAGGGATTGCTCTTCCTCTTTCTATTCCTGTTCGGTTGTTAAATGGACAAAAGGATTCACAAGAGGGAACAGTCACCATTTGCACACGGGACTATCGGTGCAATTATGTTGACACTGCTGAGGCATGTTAGCTAGCCGAGCAGTTCGATTTTCACCATTCAGAACTGGGGTTGAATATGATGTCCCTGGAACATATCGACAAAGCCCTTTAGTCTCTTGGCTTAATGATATTATTTTCTTCTCAGATTTGTCTTATTCTGTTTTTCATCTTTGCTTCGATTGACTTGATTCCTTTTTTGCAGACCATAGCCTTGACAGAGCTTCAGAGACAGTGGAGAAAACAGTCGGAGAGACACCTGGAGTAGTTAGGCAACCAAGTCCTGGTACTGCAGGATGCCCTCGAACAGAGGGAGAAGGATGCTGAGGCGAGGAGAACTTCAAGCGCTCTGCTTGTTGAGAAGGATGACGAGATAATGCGTTTACAGCAAGAATTAGCCTCATTCCAAAAGCGTTGTGAAGAACTGGAGATTGAAGCGTAAATCCATACGACAAGTCCGAAGACCACTGAAAACATTGGTTTGATCGTAGAAGAAGTCCCTCTGAGCGACAAAGCAGAAGATAGTTGAATTAGAAGGGTCTCTTACTCGAAATGTTGCGACCTTCAGGCATTTCCAACGTAAGCTGATTGAAAGATTGTGCGCCGAAGAGATAGCTCGCCTAGTTGGTTTGGATGAAGCCCTGCCCCCTATTGAAGAGAGTGAACCAAGAGATGACGGACCAGGGTTTGGTCCCTACTGATCCAGTTGGCAGTCTCGCTAGGTCAGCCATGACTCAGATGGCGGTAAGGTCATCTCCTCGGGAGGTTTCGGCACTTCCCCCCGTTCCCCTTGATTATATATAATTTCTGTATCATGGAGCTTTTTAATTACAGAATTTTTTGCAACGTTATGTCATATGCATGCTTTACGGGGGGATGTTTCCCCGATCGTTTGAGTAGTGAGGCTAGATTTTATCTATGTACCTTCCATAAAGTTTGCTCATCATAAGCTACACCCCATAGTTTCTGGATCACTTTGCAGAAGGAAAAACAACCGTTTGCCCGGGACGTACTGCCTTCGTTAGGGGGACTATCGATAGGACAAAACATGTTCACCCTTCTGGGAGCCACGCAACTTCTCCTTTTCCTCATTAGTTCATCAGCTGACCTTGCTCAGTGAGTTCTGTGTGTCGTATTGAATGTCGTTCATTCGTTGAGGAATGTATGTTTCGCAAATTTTGATGGTAATGCCCGTTTGAGTGGCGATATCTCGTAGCAGGTTTGGGCATCGTGGACCCCTTCGGAGAGAGTGTCCCAATCGGTAGGTCTGGGCGGCATCGCCCCGTTCTTAGAGGTTGATTTCAACGATAGGTCAGTGCGATATCGGCCCATTCGGGAAGATGATAGGTTAGAGCAGTATCGGCCCGTTCGGAAAGATTGATCTCAACAATAGGTCAGTGCGATATCAGCCCGTTCGGAGAGATTGATCTCAACGATAGGTCAAGGCAGCATCGGCCTGTTTGGGGAGATTGATCCCAACGATTGGTTAGGGCGACATCGGCCAGTTCAAGGAGTAAATGGTTCAATTCAACTTAGTTGATTCATGGGAAAGAAAACATATCGTAACGTATGGATCGAATGTTAAGTGTCAAAGACAGCCCGCTATGGGACACTATAGAAATGATTACAAAAAGAGAAGAGGTTTAGTGTTTATTTGGGGAGGGGTTTAAGAGACTCCGGAATGCATGACAAGGTCCCAATTCTCAGAGGAGTTTGAAATTTAATCTTCATGTGCTTGGTTTTGGGCGGGGTTTCCATGGCGTTCAAATCTGGCCGCCCAAAATGGCATTATAGAGCGAAGGGAACTTGACCATGTTGAACGTAGTATAGCTGTTGCATGATTCGGTGGTGAGCCAAAAATAACCGGAACCAAAATAACGCCTTCAGGGTATATCCATTTATCAGAGTCCTTTGATTGGATCCGCATGAGGTTGGAGGTGCGTCAGGCCAAAACTCATTCGTTGAAAAGCGTCCCAATAGAGGAGATTGCACCCTGCTCCCTGGTCTCTAATTTTGTACTAGCAGATTTTGGCGATAATAATGAGGGATCATGACGATTAAGAATAACTCCAACCAAATCCTCATCGGTGAAAACTGAAGCCAATAACTAGCCTTTTGCCCTTAGACTACTTGTCGATGTGAGTCGTCAATACCTCTTTAGGAGTGGGGTGGGACGCTTGGGCTTTATAAAAAATGGGTGCGATCATGCATTCGGCTTCGTCCCCCATGAACGACCTTGGGGGCACAAGTCGTAGGCCAGAAAGACGCTAGTTGGGATATATGGCTCGTGGAGAGATCACTCATCATAGACTTGGAGGATCACTCCATCCGGTCCGTTGTGAGGAGGTTGAGTGATCGATGGGTCATTGAGTTCATTTTCTCGTGGTAGATCGTGCCGATCGGGAGAGGACACATTCCTCCCTTCTATACAAATGAACCTTTGTAACTTTCCGCTCCGAACCAAGAATTCCACCTTATCCTTGAGCCTTTTGCACTCGTCTATCATGTGGCCATAATCCCGATAAAAGTGACTATTTGGATTTGTCTTTTTTAGAGACGTCTTCTGTAGAACGGCGAGGCCATCTAATGTATGATTTGTTTTTGATTTGGAGCAAAAATCGACTGAGGGTCTCATTCAGAGGAGTGTAGATGTTGAACCTCTGCTAAGGTGGGGGTCGTTGTCGGTTTTTCTTTGGCAAAGGCTACCGAGGCGATCGACTGTATTCTGTTTGAGACAATCGATTCCTATGTCAGTCAAATGTTATAGCATTTTCAACTGCAATATACTTTTCAGCGCGGGTATAGAACTCATTGATGGTAGAAAGGGGTTCTTCATGATGGACGTTTTTATGCCCGAGGAGCGTAGTCATATAAGTAGGGCGGCTAATGCAATAAAATGATCTAAGGCTGGAACCTTCATCATCTCTGCTTTGAATTTGTCCAAAAATTCTCTCAAAGACTTATTGTCTCTATGCCGTAACGACAGTAGAGAAGTAGACTTTCTTTTGACTCCCCAACTGATTATAAAATGGCTCTCAAACTGCTGATGAAACTGAAAGAAACTTTTGATACTAAACAGTGGGAGTGAGTTGAACCACGTTAATGCATTGTGTTTGAGAGTAATCGGAAAATGCTTGCACATAACAGTGTCCGTCATATCTCTTGAAATCATCACTTTTACAAAGTAAGCTGTAAGGTCACAGGGTCGATCGTACCATCATACCTTTCCATGGGGGTAGAAGTATATCACGAGGCTTCGACTCTGAAGAGACCTTTGGATCAAAGGGCGACACGCCAGAAGAATTAATAGGACTATTGTTCCTTCTGGTATTGGCTCGTTTGAGTTCGTTGACAATGAGTTGTTCAACCTGTCTCCTTAAATCATCTGGATCGTGATGAGAAGTCACTGAAGGTTCATAGTTTAGTCAGGGCATAAGCCGTTGCGAATGTGCATGTCCTGATCCTCCTTAAGAAGATTGTTTCTCCGGTCTAATGGCATGCTGAATCCTTCTAACTGTTTATTCATATTCTGTATTATGAATTCTAATTTTTTCAATTGAGGACGATTGACTCGTTTTGGGAACATTGGCGCACGGGGCACAGCTGGATGTTCTTGAGGCGCAAGTTGTGTGACCTGCTCTATACGTGGGGGTCGAGAATGGGTAATAGGGTTATCCGCGGGATAAGCGGATGCATTTGTCGGGGTCGCAGTATGTCCGTCCGCGACAAAGGTAACCTTGGAGATGGTTCTAGCTCTTCTCTTGGCACTCATCTGTTGGAGGTGGGTTTCGGTTTTATAGATTCCAACTCCTTTAACTCGAATGGTCGCTTCAGGTGATAATTTGAAACCCTACAAAAGACCGCCGAAATGTTCCGCCGAGAAGACTCCGACACTCAAATCAGAAAGAGCAATTTTCGATAGAAATGAAACAAGCTGAGCATGAGAGAGAGAGAGAGCTGAGAGCCTTGTGATTTGTGTATCTAGTGTCTGGTCTCAGATAGTGTATTTGGATTTCGGTATGCCGAATGCTTTTATATGTAAATCTCTTAGGAGTCAAGTGTACTCGGGGCGTTGTAACCCTAATTTCTTTATAAGGAGATCCAGAAAGCTTCCATAGTCAAATATTCTTGAGAGATTTGTGACCTTCATCACTTAGGAAGTTTAGCAATACGGAGAGATTTCTTCCTTATCGATTAAATTTCAAAAGTCTCCTCGTTCTGGGGAGCATGTGTATTGCCCTTCAGCAATAGAGGTAACAATTGGACCCTTCCCGATGCGGTAAGACAGTGTCATCATAGGTGTACCAAATGCTTCTGAAAGTCACGGACCGACTAATTTATTTTCGATGACAATCACTTGGTATGTCGGACTATGTCCACCTTTCGAGAAGATTGATTCCTAATCATTGACACGTCTAGACATAGAATGCCTTTTTAGATCGTGGGCTCACAAGATTGAATGCCTTTTGTAACTGGCCTTCAGACCATGTCCCATTAATAGCCATAAGTTTTGGTATATAAGTATGGATAAAACTAAAAAGTTGTAGAAATAATTGTCCATAAGAACGTACAGGAGAATGTAGTGGAGATCAGAATGAAGGGATATAGAATCATGCTTGTCAAGCTAATTAGTGAAGAAAATATAATTAATATAGTCAGTGTTTATACACTTCGAATAGGTGCAGATGCAACTAGTAAACAATAATTTTGGGAAGAACTAGATGAATTTATAACCATACCTACTGGGAAGAAGTTATTTATCGGAGGAGATTTAAATGGGCATGTAAGTGAGAGTAATAAGAGATTTGAAACTATATATAGAAACTTTGACTTTGATAGTAGAAATAAGGTGGCGGGTACTTTTTTAGAGCTCGTCATAGCATTTGATTTGATACTCGAAAATATTTTTTTCAAGAAAAGGCAGTTGCACATAATCATATATAAAAGTAGATCAAATGTCAGCTAAATAGATTTCTTTCTTATAAAGAGAGTTGATAGAATGAACTATAAAGATTGCAAGGTTATATCAGATGAAAGTGTAACAACTTAATGTAGACTTTTAGTTTTAGATGTGTGTGTCTAAAAAGTAAAAGAAAGATTGTTAATTTACGAAAGTCAATTATCAAGTGGTAGAACCTGAAAGAGGAAAATGTGACAACCTTTAGAGACAAATTAATTCAAGAAACTACTTGGTTTACTAATGATAATTTGGAAACCATGTAGATAGAAATGTCTAATAATATCAAGAAATTACGTAAGGAGATTTTTTGCTTATCCAAGGGGTAGGCATCAATAGCCAAGGAGTTATAGTGGTAGAATGAGGAAATCTAAACTGCTATACAAACCAAAAGTGAGTGTTATAGGAACCTTAAAAATAAGAAATGCGGCGATGCATTTGAGAAATACAAGATTGTGGAAAAAAAAATGAAAAAGATTATTTACGAATCAAAGAAATAGGGTATATAATGAATTATACGAAAAATAAGTAACTAAAAATGGAAAAAAAAAGTTCTATGGAATTGTCAAACTAAGGGATGGGAAGGGAAAAGACTAAATGTATCAAGAGTGAAACCAAAAGTATGTTTGTACGGAAAGAGAATATAAGAAAGCATTGGATGGACTATTTTAATAACCTCTTTAACATCAAGAGTACAAAAAATATCGATGATATCACGATACTTATAGAGAAAATCTATAGAGATTTTAAATAAAAATTTCATCCTTATGAAGTAAGGGAAATCTTAAAGAAAATGAAGAATAATGTGGCCATAGGATCTGATGACATCCCTATTAAGATGTGAAAATGTTTAGTTGAAGTGGAGAGAAGAATATTGATGAATCTTTTTAACAAAATTTGACAAACAAAAAAAATATCTCAAACGTGAAAATAGAGCACACTTGTACTACTATATAAGAATAAAGGTAATATACAAAATTATTACAATTACAAGAAAATTAAATTTATTAGTCATATTATCAAGTTGTGAAAAAGTGTGATGAAACATAGATTGAGATTAGAGGTAAGTATGTCTTAAAATCAATTTGGGTTCATGTTATGACGATCCAACACTAAAACCCTTTGATAGAGACGTTTAAAGTACGAAAAAGAGATTTTAAAAAAAGAGTATGATAGGGTTTTCAGAGAAAATGTGATAGACGTTGATAAAGAAAAACATCTTCTTGTGATATCTCCTTGCGATATATTGATCTCATAAAAGATATACACGAAGGAGTTGCTATCAATGTAAGTATTTACAGGGGTTTAAGTGATAACTTTTCGATTAATATTGGATTTCATTAAAATTTAACATTAAACTTTCTCCTTTTTACAATAGTGATAAATAAAATAACGAAAAACATCCAAAATTAAATACCATGGTATATGTTTTTTGCCGATAATATAGTGTAGATCGATGAAACTAGGGAGAGTATTAATGCTATATTGGAGTTATGGAGGAACACATTAGAATTCAAAAAATTTAGATCGAGTCGGATAAAAATTAAGTATATGAGATGTATGTTTTGTAGCAGTTATCAGGATGATTGAGAAACGATTAAATTAAGGGAACACGATATATCAAAAAGTGAAAATTTAAGATATCTTGGATCCATCATACTAAATGATGACTATATAAATAGGGATGTGAATCATAAAATTCAAGTGGAGTGAATGAAATGGAGAAATGCATCTGGAGTTCTTTGCGATCGCACGATACCATTGCAATTAGATGGAAGGTTTTAGACCTAAGTGTTGGTCATTAAATAACATCAAGAGTATAAAATAATTGTACCTAAAATGAGAATATTCAGATAAACGTATGGTAAAACTAGAAAAGATATGATTAGAAATGAAGAGACAAATACTAAATTAGGAGTGAGTTTAATTGTAGATAAAATAAGAGAATATCATATAAGGTGGTTTGAAAATGTATAATAAAGATCAAAGACGTACCAGTTAAAAGGAGCGAGATCTTAAATGCAAAAAATTTAGTGAAACATCAGGGTTGACTATTGAAAAGATGGATGCAAATTATTTATAAAGATATAAGTATTAAGTATTTAGTTGAAGAGATGATTTTAAATAAGAATGAATGACATATGAGAGTTCGACCTAAGTTTCTATTGATATTGTTTTTCCCCCCTCTCCCTTCTCCTATACTGGTCTTAAACGGCCAACCCCAAAATTTGGGATTAAATCTCAGTTTGTTGTTGTTATTGTTGCTGGAAATCGAAGAGATTTTTTACCCATAAGCATGGTAAGGAGTGTATAGCCTTTGGTCAAAGTCTTGGTGGGATAAAGGGAGTTATTGCCAGCATGGTTGGGCGAGTTCCACCAAGGGAGGCAAATCATAGATGTGCCTTAATTGCCATTTAAGTTCTCGATGCAAAGCTAAGAGGCGGTGACAATAGTATTTGCAAATTGGATGTGGAGAATGCTTGTCATCATATTTGTTGGGATTTCTTTCTTCGTATCGTGAAGCGTAAGGATTTTGGAGAAAAATGAAGGCTTTATGATAGAAACTAAAGTCAAGAAGAAACAAATCAAAACTTAGAAAGTTTCTTGCCTTAATTTGGTGGTGGACAATCTTTTTGGAAGCTTGAGTTGAAGTTTTAGAAGTTGGTTCCGTTTGCTAGTTGCTATTGTTCACAGTACTATTCATAAATACAGTTTTACTCTCAATCTAGACAGTGAGACACCTTTTGAAACTTCAATTCAATCTAATCCCCATAATCAACTTAAAGTCTTTGGTTGTTCTTGCTATCTATAATTTTGACTCTATATTGCTAATAAACATCAACATCAATCTACTAGATGAGTCTACCACGGTTACAGCAAAATTCGACGACGGAAAAAAAATGTCTTGATATTTCCGGAGGCAAAATTTATGTTTCCAAATAGGTTACCTTTAGTGAATCCTGATTCCCTCTCACATATCTCAACTCAACTGGTAGCATCATCTTTGCAGTCCAAGAAAAGCCGCCATCTCCACCATCATACTCCCATCTTGACCCCAACATCAAACAACAGCCCTTTCCCCTGCCCATAATCCTACACCATTACCAGATCATATACCAGCCCCTACAACACCCAAAATTCCTCCACACCTCTTGCTCTACTGTCCCTAGCCCTCAATTTGCAAATGATCCTCCCCTTCTACCATCATATAGACAACTGCTTGTCAGTCCCCATCATTTACCAGCAGAGAACACGCTATAAAAACAAGGCCAAAAACTGGACTTTTAAACCGAAACTGCACACTGCCCTTCTCAAGCTGTTACAGATCCAACATGCTTCTCTCCAACAACAAAATCTCCAAAATAGTGACATGCTATGCAAGAAGAATGTAATGCATTTCTTCTTGATGGTGATACCTGGGAATTGGTTCCTTTATCCATTGCCACCAGTGTCATTGTCACTAGGGTCCCATCAATGATTTGGGATTGTCTATGCAGATAATCTGTTTCATGTAATTTGGCTGCTCCATTACGCAACTGGACATGTGCAGTTATCCTCATCATCTTAAAGGGCAAGCGTTCAAGAACCAGCCCTAAGGTTTCAGTGACACTAATTATCCTGATCAATTTGACATTTGAAAATCCACTTTATGGTCAAAGCTAGTTCAAACTTCTCATTATGGCCCTCCAATATTATGGGTTTTCAAGCTAAAACTGATACTTCATTGTCTATTCACAAAGAGGACGGTGTCATTGCTTTCATCTTAATCAATATCGATGATAGATATCATAGATATATATACATATGTGTATCTATGTATGTACATATGAACATATGTTTGGGTGCAAAAAGGCTCACCTGGTGCTTGAAGCATCCAACTGACATCTAGATACTGAGGTGGGCAATATTTGTGTGACAGTGTATGTTTAAACACAATGGAAAGAAAAATTACAGATTTAAGAGTGTGTGCATATATTACGTCCAAGAACACGATATCCTCCTTGTAAACAAAAGAAAAGAAACAATATAACGGAAAGAGCATTTCAATCCCCACAGATCCCTAAGTGCTATTCTCTTCACTAGCAACAAGTACTTTATATCTTATACAATTCACAATTTGCAAGCCTCCTTTTCCCTTAAAAGATCTGGGTACATCATTGGAATTGAGGCCAAAGAAACCTGTATGCTCTCCTTGCACAAATACAATATATTATAGGAATTTTGGCCAATGCAAAGATGTGATACTAGATGTGTGTCTACTCCCATGTGATTTAGCATGAAACCCTATCAAAGGCTGCAAACTCATGCAGAATTTGGAGCTTTACAATACTTGACTCTTACTAGGCCTTAAATTTCCTTTAACAAACTCTCCAATTTAAGGTCCTCCAACAAATGTCTACTGTGGAGCTGTTAAACAAATGCTATGCTATCAAAATGCTACACTTGATTATGGCTTCTTCATTCACACATCCACTACATCTTCAAATATCTTAATCCCTTCCGATGCATTATTGTCTTTGTATATGTATGAATTCATTACTCAAGTCTGATACAAACTGAAGTTCTTTATACAGATTGCATGTTTCACACTTAAAATCCATGACCAGACTTTTTCATTTTAATTCTTGCACAGATAAATATGGGAAAAAAATCCTTTGCTGAAATAATTGTTCTGCTCTTTTTTAACAGTAGCAAGTGGGGAGGTTTTGTATCCCTAAATTAACACTAAAAACTAAGTTACATGGCCACTAAACCACACAATTGAGTCCCAGATTTAGCAGATCAGTTAGATCAACAAAGCATTCCACAAGTAACACATCTTCAAAGTTTACTAAATATGAGATTTTCCCTCTGGCATTTACAACGTGGACTGTAGACAGCACAATTGGATAAAGTCTTTTGGCTTGAAATATATGTCAAATGTGGTTCTACTTTCAAAATAAATAAATAAATAAATAAATAAAAGTCGACATCCTTAACTGTTTGGTACAGCCGAATACTTTTATGCCATTTCCAATTTTTTCACTTATTTTTTCCCTCCGTTTCATGACATCATCAACTTCTAGAAAGATTCCTTTGTGTATATTCAATTCTAAAATAAATGACCAAACCATTTTAGCAAATTTTCACCTGCCTCTACTTCGTCAATAATCCTTCCCAACTTCCTGAAATACTGTAGTTTCCTTGATAAAAAATAAAAGAAAAAAAATACTCAGTTTTCTCAGCTATGTCCCTTCAATCAACATTAACATGTGTAACCACCCATCCCTCTCATAACGTCATCCGAGCACAATCACTATTGGAACTTTTAGTGACTCTCACACTTAATTTAAATCACATGTTACACAAATCATTCATTCTGTCACTGCAGAGCACTATCTGATGGTTACATCATCCTTAATCCTCCTCATGAATTATGATCAATCAGCATCCCATTGATAACGACCAGTATTTGAAATTGAAGAATCTAAGACAATGATTTAGGACTTTAGTGAACCCTATATTACATAAATTGCCAATAGAATTGAATCACTGGTATAAACCTCAATAATTCAAACAGTTGCTATATTCGTATTTAGGATTAGAGAGAAAACTCAGCACCCAGCAAGCACATGATCAATGGTCAGTCATCCCTGGATTCATTATGAAAGACTAAGTCGCACGTATTCAATGCTTTTCCAGCCGTACCAATGTCAGGGTAAAACATACTGAACTGATGCAGGTGTAATGATGCTACTAGTTAAACATTTCAATTATTAAAAGGAGATGTAATCAAGAAAGTTTAGCACATATTTGCTCACACCAAAAAGAACAGTAGTAGAATGAAGAAATGATGAAATCAATCATCAATTACCTTTCCTGGGTAAAAATGTATATCAAAAGAAGACACAAATCCTGTCCTCTCCTCAAGCCATTGCCGGACATATGATTCTTGCTCTGAAGGTGAGCTAAATGTAATCTTGTCAGGATAAACTAATGCTTGATCTTTCAAAGACAACCAAGGAATAGCAAGAGTGACCTTTCTGTCCCCATCTTTGGCAAGATAAGCAGCTCGAAAAAGAGGGTTGACAGCAGTACCGGTCATCCATGGAAGGCTAGCAGTAGTGAAAATAGTAATATGCTGCTGCTTCTCCATTCCGTCATTAGTTTCAAAAGTGAAGAACTTATCTCAGCTTAGCCAGACTGCTATAAAGCTATAAAGCTGCATGAGCACGCACTAGGAACATCAAAATTTGTGGTGCTTACATCCAGAAAAAAATAATTGCAAACTAATGCTAGCCTTCTGTTTGGGATTCAATATCATAAAATCTTGCTATCAAACTTAAGGGGGAGTCTCAAGATCAAACCCCTATCATCCATACTCAACATAAGCCAGAAATTTCAAAACATGCCTATCAAATCCTAGTTTTCGGTCTCAAGAACACACCTTGATTTTTGAGGGGTTTTGAAGCAATCCAAGAGCTGAAAATGAATGGAAAAGAACCTTCAACTATCGGAGAGCATTGGGGATTCGAAAAATTGAGGAATGGGGTGGAGATTTGGGAGAAAAGCGGATGAAATTCCTCACCCTTAACCAAAAACGTGAATGAGCATGTTCTTGAGTTCTTCGCTTGAATCAAAGGATATGGATAGATAGAGATTACAATTGTTTCATAGTTATGAAGCTTAATAAATTATGTCAATGTGATCATATAATTTTTGTCAACCAACCAATTAAATTAAGCCATAAAAAGATTTTTCAAAAAAAAACATTCAAATTCTTTATGAAGAGTCTCAGGATTACTAAAGGCTGAATGAAATGAATCAAATTGCAGGAAGTCAAGAAAATTTCAGGAATAATAATTGGAATTGCGAGGATAAACCAAAAACTGAAAGCAAATGGGTAAGGGAAGGTACCTGGAGAGGCGATTGTACCCGCAGGAAATGAGAATGATCAAGAAAGATTCAAACCAGGAAGAAAATAAATACAAAGCATGGAAAGTTGAGGAAGAGAGAGAGAGAGAGAGAGAGAGAGAGAGAGAGGGAATTTCGTAACGATTCCTCTTCGTTGGCTTCCTCTCTTGTTTTGGTTATCAGGTACACCCCAAAGTCCAAACCAGTACGAAACCGAAGAAGTTTAGTTCGCCTTCCGGTCGAGGTCGGCTCGACCCCCGGCCCGACGGACGACTTCATCCGGTCTTTTTCCTATTTTTGTTCCGAGTAAGGTTGGTGAGATGCTCATAAAACGTGATGTCTAATTACATGAAAAGTTCTCAAATTTTGAATTAAAATTTGAGTCAGGTTCGATATTTATTTTGTTATTGTTAAATTTTCAAACTACAATATATGTGACAATTATTATTATTAATAATATGACAATTATCTACTAACATCACTTATGATACCATTAACAAGTCCATCCTCATTTTCATATTACTTTCCATCAATCTTTGCCATACAAACACATCAATGGAGAGATAAAAAGTTTCACAGATATATTCATGGAGCAATATACGAATTTAACCCATATTAAAAAAAAAAAAAATCTTAAAAAAATTTTCGAGAGAAAAATTCGGTTTCTAATCCATGATGACTGCGTTTTGAGAACTCGATCAACACTGTTGGTCGAGTTTTGAGAACGCAACCGTTTCGCGTTACTTAACATTTCAAACTCCAATCTTTCTCTCTTCTCCTTCACTCTCTTTCTCCTTTCTGCTTTGTTCCTTCGCTCTTTGTCGTGTAATCTCATCTCCTTCGCTCTCTCTTTCTCTCTTCTCCTTCTCTCCTTCGCTCTCATCTCTTTTATCTTGCTTCTCTACTCTCGTTTCCCACATTCTTTGTCAGATCACGTGACATTACCTCGGATGGGACGTCTCCTTGACATTCGTGACTTGTTGTGTGCGAGCCCCATTGCAGAATGTAATCTCTCCTCCTGACACTTGAATGATATTTGTTTGATTAATTGCTTAGGGTTATTATGAAATTAGGGTTGACCGTGATTAAGGTTCTGAAATTAGGGTTTAATTTAGAGTTTTTGTTGTTCTGAAATTAGAATTCTGAAATTATTAGGGTTCAGAAATTATTAAATTTGTTAAAATTATTAGGTTTGTTGAATTTAGGAATTTGTAGGATTAATTTAGAGTTTTGTATGATAAGTTGAGTAATTATTAAAAAAATGTTGAATTTAGGGTAATTTGGTTATAAAAGGATTGTTATAATTTAAGGTTTAGGATTGTTTTGTTAAGTATAGAATTGTTATAAAAGTTGTTAAATTTACGGTTGTTTAATGTGTTAATAACATGTTTAATTTTGTTGTTTAGAAGAAAATGACGAAAATGGATCGATTGCTATGTTATATTGATGGTGATATTGTCAAGGGTGTCAATGGAATTGTTATAACCGTCGAGCTTCTAAGTTGATTCGGGTGAGAAATAATGTATCATTTAATGAGTTGGTGTTTGCGATATGTAAGGGTCTTTGGATAAATTGTAGGACACAACATTTGAAGATTTATCATCGGTGTTCGATATCAAACAATCAAAGTGGGAATGCATGACATGAATTGGTACCGATTAGTGATTGTGATGATGTTGTTAATTTGATGGGTTCGTGGGGGATCGTAGGGCCGGGTTCTACACATGAATTATACAAAAAAAATGTCGATGGTGGAATGTTTTTGCATCAAGTCGATGGTGGAATGTTCTCACATCAAGTTGTTGGTGAAATGTTATTGCATGAAGGAAATGGTTATACAGATTATTATCCACGAATCGAATCTCGAGTGGATTTTGCCTTGGTAGAAATAGAGAATGATATAGATGAGGAGAAAATGACCGAAGAATAGGCGGAAGATGAGGTGGAGGAAGATGATAATGATGAAGATGATGATGAAGTTGGTGGTAGTGGTGGTGGTGATGGTGATAAAGAAATTCGTACCTCCTCGGTTCGTTATGCTTATACCTGAATAGACGAGTCAATTCCCTTTATGGCCACTGCACTCGGAGGTGATGGTTATGTGACTTTCGAGAAAGAAAGTAGATTGAGAGGCGATAATTTTAATTTTAGTGATGAATTGAAAAAGGGAATGAGATTTGAGATGAAGAATGAACTTATTTATCTGGTCAAAATGCACCATGTCGAACATCACTATCAATTTCGTGTTGAAAAATCAACTCATACACTTTGGAGTGTAATATGCTTACAAAGGGATCAAGGTTGTACGTGGAGGTTAAGTGCTCATAGAACAAAATATGTTAGTGCTTTTGTGATTTCTCTGCGAACACACACATACGTGAATGCTGGGTTGACGTAGGATCATAGACAACTAGATTCTAATTTGATTGCTTGACATATTCTTAACTATATCAGGGAAGATCCAAGTGTCAAATTTTCTTTTTTGCGGACGATTTTGATGGAGAAAACCACATACGTAATCTTACATAGAAGAGTTTGGGAAGTAAAGAGAAAGGCCATAGAGTTGGTATATAAGGATTTGGATGATTCATACAAATAGATGCCTTAGTTATTGGATGCTATAGCATAAAAGAATCCGGAGACTTGAGTTAGTTAGAAGCTGGGTGGATCAAATGCAAGTCGTGAAAGATTACTTGAAGTTGTTTTTTGGTCATTTGCTCCTAGCATCGCAGCCTTTAGAAATTATAGGCCATTGATCAATACAGATGGGACTCACCTATATGAAAAATATAAACACAAGTTGTTGATTGCATGTAGTATGGATGGTGTCAACCATATTGTCCCATTGGCTTTTGGGTTGGTTGATGGAGAGTCTCTTGCCTCATGGTCGTGGTTCTTATACTGTGTGCGAGAGCATGTTGTTGGGGATAGAGAGGGTCCAATCTGCTTAATTTCAGATCGGTGTGAGGGGATAAGAGCAACAGTTGCTCGTCCTTAGTTTGGATGGGCACCTCCAAATACTATGTGGTGATTTTGTGTATGTCATGTAATTAGCAATTTCAACACACACCATAAAAATCAAACTTGTAAGAGAATTACCACTATTGCTGTGTTATAGATACAACCCAAGAAGTTTGCGGTATATATGACAAGAATGAAGAAGATAAAAGAAGATGTTCCTAACTACTTTGCAAATATTCCTCCAGAACAGTGGACTCTCTCTCACGATGGTGGATTTTGTTTCGGTTATATGACAATAAACATAAGTGAGATTTATAATTCTATGTTAAAGATTGTAAGAAATCTATTTATTTCAGCCTTAGTGTTTAAAACTTTTTACAACTTAGTGAACTATTTCGAGACTTGATTGAGTGAGGCAAGAGCAGGAATTGTAAGAGGGGAAATGTATACAAAGTATGCCCTGGTTATGTTAGGGAGGTGAATGAGCATGACCAATCTCCATACGGTTATTGGTTTTAACAGAGAGCATTGGATATTTGAGGTAGAGACTAGTTATCGACAAACACCGTGTCACGCCCCGAACCGGGAATGGGAAGCTGACCTTCCGTTGCCACTGGATGTGGTATATTTCCTACGGAAAATGGGGGTAGAACCTTCCCATAAATCGGAGAGTCTCCCAATGTAACAAATAACACTGTATAAACTGTATAATTCAAAATCATTCAAAAATAAATCGAGATAGCCATCCGAGCCTCTCCAAAACTCAACAACTCCCAAGCGACATCGAGAACAAACGCAGGGGGCGACAAATCCACAGGCAGTCCTAATAAATTCTCTTTGTCATACTTGACTAGGCCGCCTGAGCGGCCGCTACTTGGCGGGCCTAAATTTATACAATTTACAATAATTTTCCCAAGTATTATTCAAATACTTACAATCGCCTCAATGCGAATGAAATATGAGAGTTTATGAAATAAATGTTCATAAATTTCTTGTCGTCCCAAATTAAGTACCCACGACCAACTACGGACCTCAACGAAGACCACCCATGAAGTCTCTACGACATAAAAATCACGAAATTCATATTTTTATTTAAAACTTAAATCTCACCGTCGAGTCCACCCAAATCCACCAAGATCTCCAAATTAGAGCGGTAAACAAATACAACAATAATCTGTCTGAGGAGGGAAAGAGGAGGTGGGTATCAGGAAGAATATTCGATGGTAGAAGGTTAATCTCAAGTACTAATAGTGTGGGTGAATATTGGGGTGTCAAATATTATCATTAGTAGCAAATGGCACAGTTTACGATAAATCATGATATGTTCAATACAGTAAACTCGTTTATGCGATCGCGATATCACACATATGTTCGTCCATTTCAAAAAAATCAAGTAGATTATACAGTGGCGAAAGGATCTGGCAGGTCTACCATGACCCAGAACCCAGTAGCATCGGGGTGTTATTATGCAAAGTGTTTCAAAAGTAACTCTGCCAGGCGTTGGCCGTGGAAGCAGCTCCGCCTTACGGTCGTCGAAATAGGACCGAGCCGATGCTAGGCGGTGGCGTCGCCACGTCCTCCCCGATGTGAGTTCAACCCGGCAGCGCTGCGAATAAATATAAGCAGGACATTTCTGCGGATACCTCCTGCGGCGTGTAGAACGCTGAGTACCTTTCTACAAAGTCCGCCGTATCTGGAGATCATCAATGTCATCATCGCGATATCGCGAGAACTGCGTCCACGCGGATAATAACCGTCAGAGATCTCAAAACATTTTCAAATCCGTGTGCCGTCTGCATTTCATCAAAATCATTTCAAATCAACAACCGGTGCAATGACCAGAATAGAAGACATTTCATTTCTCAAATCATAGCACACTTTGATTTCATTTTCAAACATGGATGCATAATCGTAAAAAAACATAAATCTGACGCTCCAATAATCACAAAGCAGTTGAATTTAATCTTCACACGTCGGATCATCCATATCAAAACATGTTTTGTTTAAAAACACGGTAAAATCAAATTTTCACTATTTCATGCAAGGTATTAGGGTCGCCATCATTCACAGGGAGGGTAGTCCTCCACTGTTTCCAAAATCGAACCAATTCGACTCCTCGAATCTCCAATAAGATCAACCTGATCCAGTATCCCATAAATCATCAAATTTCCAATTAATCTTAGAGTTTATCATTTTCCCTAAGTTTAAACAAATCTTAATACTCAATTTATGAATAAAAACAATGTAATCAATTTTCATTCCATTATAAGTAAATAACCAAATCCAAATCAAGCTAAATTCAAACCTACAAAATGCGTTCAAAATAAGAAAATACGTCTAAATACATAGATTCCCTATAAATTAGAAAAAATTTTGAAAATTCATACACTTTTAAATTCGGATCCGATTTCTTTAAATGTATGTAACAAGGTATTTAAGCTTTATTTTCGTCATACGGAAATAGCATTTTGATTTCCTATAGGGACAACTTATAATTAAAAATGCATAAATTCTTAAGCTTAAATCCCAAATTCGACTATTTTCGTGC